>CM060850.1:22671773-24036034 GCA_030737835.1 Acorus gramineus
ATTTCTGGTACTACGAAATTAATTGAAGGCTCCGGAAGAGCAAATATAATATTACCAGGAGGTACAAAATTTTGTATTAATGATGCATTATATTCAGCAAGATCCAGAAGAAATCTGCTAAGTTTTAAGGATATCCGTCTTAATGGATATCATATTGAGACTATCAATGAAAACAATATGGAGTATTTATGTATTACTTCAATTGTTTCAGGCCAAAAACATGTATTAGAGAAACTTCATGCTTTCTCATCTGGGTTGTATTATACAACCATAAAAACAATCGAATCATATGCTGTAATGAACCAGAAGTTCTATGATTCAGATATTTTTACACTTTGGCATGATCGTCTCGGGCATCCAGGATCTACAATGATGCGTCGAATAATTGATAATTCATTTGGGCATTCGTTAAAGAACCAGAAGATTCTTTTACCTAATCACTATCAATGCACTTCGTGCTCACAAGGAAAATTGATAGTTAGACCATCCCCTACAAAAGTCAATGTTGAGTCACCAACATTTTTGCAAAGAATCCAAGGGGATATATGTGGCCCAATCCACCCCCCATGTGGACCATTCAAGTATTTTATGGTATTGATAGACGCATCTGCTAGATGGTCGCATGTTTGTCTATTATCCACTCGGAATGCTGCATTTGCAAGACTACTTGCTCAGATAATCCGATTACAGTCGCATTTTTCGGATTATCATATAAAGTCAATACGTCTTGATGGAGCTGGTGAATTCACATCGAAAACTTTTAACGACTATTGTATGTCGCATGGCATCGATGTTGAACACCCTGTTGCTCATGTGCACACCCAAAATGGATTAGCTGAATCATTTATTAAGCATCTTCAGCTAATTGCACGTCCTATGCTTTTGAGGACAAAATTACCCGTTTTCAGCTTGGGGTCATGCTATATTGCATGCAGCAGCATTAGTTCGCCTTCGGCCAACTGCTTATCATCAATATTCCCCTTTACAGCTCGTACTGGGTCATCAACCAAATATTTCACATCTTCGAATTTTTGGTTGTGCTGTACAAGTTCCTATTGCCCCTACACAACGAACTAAAATGGGCCCTCAACGTCGATTGGGAATTTATGTAGGCTTTGATTCTCCCTCTATTATAAGATATCTTGAACCATTGACAGGGGATGTTTTTACCGCTCGATTTGCGGATTGTCATTTTGATGAGACAATATTCCCGTCATTAGGGGGAGAAAATCCGTCGCCAGAAGAACGACGTGAACTTATATGGAAAACTCCATCTTTGTCTCATCTTGATCCTCGCACTAATCAATGTGAAACTGAAGTGCAAAGAATCACTCATCTTCAAAGAATTGCGCATCAATTGCCAGATGCATTCAATGATGCAGCAAAAGTGATGAAATCACATATTCCAGCTGCTAATACTCCAGCTCGAATTAATGTTCCAATAGGAAAAACTGCTAATATGCCGGCTAATGAATCAACAAAAACACGCCTGAAGCGTGGAAGACCTATAGGCTCAAAAGATTCAGCTCCCCGAAGGAGAAAAACAATGAAGAATAATTCTCTAGAAGAGTATGAAACACTTGAAAGACCCACAATAATAACTCCTATAGAGGAAGAAGTCCCTGAAGTGACACAAGTCCCTGAAGAGACTGACGTCCCTGAAGTGACGCCCGTGCATGAAGAACAAGTACATGGAAATGAAGAAATTTCCATAAATTATGCAAATTCACAAATATTGTGGGATCGAAAGCAAGTGCTTGTTGATGATATATTCTCATTTGCAGTAGCTACAGAAATCATTTCAGATAATGATTTAGAACCACGTTCAGTGGATGAATGCAGACGAAAAAATTGTTGGCCACAATGGAAAGCTGCTATTCAAACAGAATTGGATTCACTTGCAAAACACCAAGTATTTGGACCAGTAGTCCTAACCCCTGAAGGTGTTAAACCAGTAGGATGTAAATGGGTGTTTGCGAGAAAACGAAATGAAAGAAACGAGATTGTTAGATACAAAGCTCGTCTTGTGGCACAGGGTTTCCTGCAGAGACCTGGGATAGATTTTGAAGAGACATATTCTCCTGTGATGGACACAATCACATTTCGGTATTTAATTAGTCTTGTAGTCTCAGAAGGACTTGACATGCAGCTAATGGATGTGGTTACTGCATATTTATATGGAAAATTAGATACCGACATTTATATGAAAGTTCCTGAAGGACTAAAATTGCCTGAAGCAAAACCACGAAATATGTACTCAATAAAGTTAAGACGATCCTTGTATGGATTAAAGCAATCTGGACGAATGTGGTATAACCGTCTTAGTGAGTACTTAATAAAAGAAGGATATGTCAATGATCCAATATGCCCCTGTGTATTTATTAAGAAAATGGAACTCGGATTTACCATTATTGCAGTATATGTTGATGATATTAATCTAATTGGGACTCCTGAAGAGCTCAAAAAGGCTTCCGAATATCTGAAAAAGGAGTTTGAAATGAAAGATCTTGGAAAAACAAGATATTGTCTCGGCTTGCAAATTGAGCAAAGTTCAAATGGGATACTTGTTCATCAAACAGCATATGTTGAAAAAATCCTGAAGCGTTTTAATATGGACAAATGTCATCCATTAAGTACTCCAATGGTAGTAAGGTTACTTGACCCCAAAAAGGATCCTTTTCGTCCAAAAGAAGATACTGAAAATCTTCTTGGTCCTGAAGTACCATATCTTAGTGCAATTGGTGCCTTATTATATTTGGCCCAATGCACTAGACCTGACATTGCATTTTCAGTTAATTTATTGGCCAGATTTAGCTCTGCACCAACTCGAAGGCATTGGAATGGTGTGAAGCACATTTTTCGTTATCTTCGTGGAACGTCAGACATGGGTCTATTCTATGCAAAGGATTCCAATAATGGTGCACAACTAAAGGGTTATGCAGATTCAGGATATCTTTCAGATCCTCACAAGGCTCGCTCACAAACAGGCTATGTATTCACTTGCGGTGGCACAGCAATCTCTTGGCGATCTACGAAACAAACTTTGGTCGCCACGTCTTCTAACCACTCTGAGATTCTTGCACTCCACGAAGCAAGCCGGGAATGCGTGTGGATAAGGTCTTTGGTTCATCATATTCGTACTGCATGCGGACTATCTCTCATTACAGATGTTCCAACAACTATATATGAAGACAATGCAGCATGCATTGCTCAAATCAAAGGGGGATATATCAAGGGTGATAGAACAAAGCATATTTCTCCAAAATTCTTTTACACTCATGAGCTCCAGCAGAGACATGAAATTGATGTTCAACAAATTCAGTCAAAGGACAATCTTGCAGATTTGTTTACTAAAGCTTTGTCGACATCAACATTCAAGAAGCTGGTGTATGAAATCGGGATGCGACGAGTTTGCGACCAAAATTCTTGAAATCTTGTACTTATGAGGGGAGTAATTTTTTATGACATTTTGCGAACTGTACTCTTTTTCCTTCGCCTAGGTTTTGTCCCATTGGGTTTTCCTGGCAAGGTTTTAATGAGGCAGTGTCAAACGCATACACTATTATACGATTAAGTTACATTGTACTCTTTTTCCTTCGCTTTGGTTTTTTCCCATTGGGTTTTCCAAGCAAGGTTTTAATGAGGCAATTTTCTTAGCGTGGTGGTCATCCAAGGGGGAGTGTTGTGAGATATGGTGGATAACCACCACTTCTCTAATCTATAACCTCCCCACTCTTCAACTCCATAACCTCCCCCACTCTTCTATTCCATTAACACTCCCATTAGTGCCCCACTATCTCCCCCTCACCTCTATAGACTTGTAACTCTCCACCTTTGGGATTCCTCTATGCACCCTATAAATAGAGGGGTTCTCTCTTGTATTCAACCAACAAAGTGAATAAGAATCTCTCTCTACTTCTCTTCTCTATATACTTGTGTGGTTTGTTTATATACTCTTATATATCATATTCTATTTAGTTTACAACAGAGGACTAAATATAAAGAGACCATTGTTAGAATGTTAGCACGTCACCAAGGGGTTCAATTTGAACGACTTGACATCGATTCAACCCGAATTAACCCATTTGGATGGTTTGAATTGCAATATTTTGGTTTCAACCTTAACCTAAACTTGAGCAACCTAAACCTAATTCAGATTGAGTTTGGATTGAAAGGTCAGATAACTAGTACCGAACCCAAGCTTGATGTGATGAGTAGTAAATTTAATTTTTTTAGTAAATATTTAAACTATTTAATCAATGAGATGAAATTTGATTTATTCAAATTACTTTTATCTGAAAATCTATCATTCAGTATTTATATATTCTCTGACCACTGTGGTCTCTCATTTTCTTCTTCATTATCTTTTTCACGCGGAGCACCAATCATCTTAAAACCAAATCCAAATCTATTTCCAACCAAATCCGAACATGGTCCAATCCAAAACAAGTCTTAACACAACCCAACTCTAAATCAAATCCGTTAGATTGGGTTTGAGTTGATCTCTCTTTGAGTTTGAGAGTCAGATTGGTTAAGTTTAAGATCGATAACCTATTTTAAATATGAGCTGACTTGGAATTGAATTCCAATATGATCCAACCCCTTCAAATTGGTGCCCTCTATCATACTTCTGTTCCAACCTTTGTGAAAGTACTGATTAAGAAGATACTAGGAGAGTTAGGAGGCCAGAAAACGAAGAAGAGAGCCAAAATATGATTATATATATCATGAAATAGCCACTTTGAATTGGTGACTTAATTTACAAGACATCATCACCTACAGCTGCATCAATAATAATGGGTTCCAGATCCAATCAGGACTAACTTCGGTTAGGTCGATCAGTATCGAACAACACAACATACGAAACGAGTTGTACAGTTAATTGTTAAGTACATGTGTCACTTTATTATTAGATCCAATTAAATATAGATTTGATCAGTGTCCTCAACATCCAATAGATAAAAGATACATGTACCCACATATAAATTATTTGATTTGATTTGTAGACCTGCAGTTTGATACCGGTGGAGACCGAAGCTGGGTCCGACTGAATCCAGAATCTAATAACAGACCTTGATGTTATCTGAAATGATTTGTCGTGTGTTCCACTATCATTGGTCAAGATTTGCGTGTTAAAAAGTGAAAAAAAAAAAAGAAAATCATGGTGTTTTGTCCTCTTGCTGCTGCCCCTCTTTTATGTGTCTCATCTTTGCCTTTTTCCACTGCATTTGGTCGATGACATGCAATTTCTTTTATTCGGTGATATAACCAATTTAAAAATAAAAACATGTTTTTATCGATTTTAACACATGAAATTAAAAGTCAAATTAAAAAACTAAAGTTTTTTTTTTAAATTAATTGAATCAATTTAACAACTGATCTCCAAACGAAAGCTATTAGGATCCTCCATTGTAAAGACTAAATTAGAAGCTCTTCAATAATTCTAGAATTAGTAGTGCTTGATTTTTTTTTAATGCGTGCTTGTCTGCAATCTGCATGCATATATGCCTATACTTGATGATGTTCTTTAACTTGCACATATTGAGAAAAGACAGAACTCCATTAAGGTTTACTAGTTTCATATATTTTTTTATTATAGCAATATAAATTTAAGAGTCTTGTTCCATGGATCTCAAAATCTAAACCTCAATGAGAAATCCCAATAAGTGTCATTATCTGATTGGTTCTTTATTTGATTTTTTAAAAATGTAAAAAAATAAAGACAATACTACCATTCTTTTATATTTGAGTTTTTTCACTCTTCAAAAAAATCCCTTATAAATCGGACTGTATAACCCTCTTAGCACTTCCTTTTTGAAAAATTTCTTTTTTACTCCTCATAAGGCATCTGTCACTTAAAAATTCATTTCGATCGGCCTCCTTATCTTCGACGACTGGCATCACCACCCTTAGATTCCTCTCGTCGCCCTCTACCATATACGAGGTGGATTGATTACCTTTCGAGCCCTCCTTCTACCTCCACCTCCTCCGACCTCTACCTTCATTTTTTCAAATACAGTTACAAATACATATGAATATATTAGAATTTTAGGTACAGATGAATATATGAATATATTAGTTTTTTCAGATACACATGTATTTAAAAAATTTTAGATATAATATTAAGATACAGTTTTATATCTGAAATTCATATGAAACAATTATAGTCTATATGCTAATGAGACACTGCTTAGATGATTAATAAAAATCTTTAAATAAACATGACAAAAATAATTAAATATTATTCAAATACACATTAATCAAATCCATCGGAACAAACATAACAAACAACAAATTATTTACATTAGACAAATGTATATGAGTTGAAAAATGATTACGCAAGACTAAAATATGCTGAATGATTCAATATGTATAATTATACACATAAACAACAACATAAAGAATAATACAAATGAATTTACATTAAAAAAAATCTAATCTCACAAATGTAAATAATGATTAAAAAATGAATGTAAAAGATTAAACATTCTCAACTCAGATCAAATATTTTATTTAGATTGAAATAGCCTTATCTCAAAGGATTTCCATTAATTGCACAACAGACACGTAGCAAAAAAAATCTGACAAAATTGTTTTTTTTTTCCTCTGGTCCCCACAAAACTTAAATCGGCCCATCACGGGGGGGGGGGGGGGGGGGGGGGGGGATATAAACACAAAAGTCACAATTCAATAATTCAATACTGATTGTGATGAGCTGAATAACCGACAATTCCTTTAAGAGCTGCTGACGGGGGCTTCCATGGCTGCTCTCTCCCCTTCCCCTCTCTGGGTCAACTTGCTTCCTCCTCATCAGATTCCGGACCCCCCATGACAAGCTCCCTCTCAATTTCAAGCCCAACTCCTCAACCACCATCTCTTCTCCCTAACTCAAATAAATCAATTCTTTTCTCCGATAAACCAGAAAAAGCTTCTCCCCCAAATAAAAATCCAATCTTTAATCAAACAAACCCTCAAAACGATCAATCCTCAAATGGTTCCTTGAATCAATTCGTGTAAACAATGGCTTCAAATTGAATTTGATTACTTTAAAAAAAAAAAAGAACAAACTAAATAGTAATCACCTCGTAAATCAAGGGATTTGTTATGGTATAAAAAACACAAATTATATGGAAGGGGTAAATTGGATATTTTAATCTTGCCACCTTATGAGGCTTGGGATGGGGTCTACCAACCGGGGCTCAAAAATCATTATTGTAAATTTAAATATCAAATGATAGTTTTGATAATCAATATCTATATTTATATTTGATAAATGAATAAATATGCTTTTTTTGAGAAATTGGAGGAAGTTTACTTTCTTTTGAAAGTTTTAATAAGTTAGCTTAAACACCAATTAAGGTAAAGGTATACTAACAAAGAAAAAATAACATATTAATGTTACTTATATGATTATTGTAATTGAACCCTCCCCATGTGAAAATGACACACTCAAGCTCCCATGCAACTTAACATCCAGGATTTTGGCGTGAGCTTTGGTGCCACTGCACCTAGTGGCTATACAACAAAATTTCAGTAACTACACATCAAAAAATTTGAAAACACTTGATATTGTTATTCATGAATTTTTCTTAATTATTTCATATTATTACAAAAACTGACATTATTAAAGTATTAATCCCCTGCAAGACTTTATAGTTGGAAAATCCATCATGATGGTTTCATTCAAATGCATCATGACGGCGTCATTAATTATTAAAGTATACACAAGCACAACATATACAATAAAGACATTATGCTTAATTAGATGATAAAGAAAATATGCATACACAATCACACCATATTTCATTTGGTAAAAATGATAAGGATCTGAAAATAAAGAAAATAAGAAAGGATCCCAAGTGCGTCTACTGATTTAACTAAAAAAAAAAAGGAAAAAAAGTTAGGGTTTGTTAGAATTAGGAATTAAAGAGAATGAATCATTATATTATTAGGGTTTGTATCTAATATGTATGTACAGAAGGGGGATGACTGAAATGATTAAACTATCCCAAACACATTTAACACCCCCCCCCCCTCCAAACTCTGAAAGATAACTCCAGAGTTTGCACAAAAATGAGACGACGACGGAGGGCGAACGGATTACTCTTAGGGAAGGTTCATGGAGGGCGAGGATGTCTCTTGCAGAGGGCCCACGAATTGCTCTCGGGGAAGGCTCGCGGAGGGCGAGGATGTCTCTAATGGAGGGTGAGCGGATTGCTCTCACGGAGGGCTCGCAAAAGGCTAGGATGTCTCCCGCGGAGGGTGCATTGATTGCTCTTGTCCAGAGCTTGTGGAGGGTGAGGATGCTTCTTGCGGATGGGGCATGGATTGCTCTCGTGGAGGGCTCGCGGAGGGCGAGGATGCTTCTCCATGGACTGGCGCGGTGGTGCGTAGAGGAGGGCGTGTGGTGGCGCAAAGGAGGGCATGTGGTGGCATGGGGAGGCGCGTGATGGTGAGCGGAGAAGCGCGGAGGCACGGGAATGCGTGTGGTGGTGAGCGGAGAAGCGCAGAGGCATGGGAATGCGTGTGGTGGTGCACGGAAGAGCATGGAGGCGCACGGAGGAGCGTGGAGACACGCAGAGAGGGCACGCTGAGGTGCGCGGGACAGCAGACATAGGCTTATGACTTAGGAAGGGCGCGGATGGAGAGACCGACAAGGAGGGTCGATGATCTCATGAACAAAAATCCTCATCCGCTTTGATTGAAGACTTCTCAATCAAAGTAGGGAAAAGAAAGAAAATTTTATAAATCGAGGGTTTTTTGGTGGAGGCTTTGATATGACGTTAAAATTTGGAATTGAAGAGAATGAACTATTATGTTATTAAAGTTTGTATTTAATATTTATAGTACAAAAAAAAAAAACTAAAATGACTAAACTATCCATAATACATTTAACAGGGTTTAATATAAAAAAAAATTCAGTGGAGGACAACGAATCTAACATTAAGGATAAAAAAACATAATAAACAATGATGAAATGGATGATATATGAGAGGATGGTTAAAGTATAACAACGCAGATGACATTATTAAGGATAAAAACATAATAAACCTTGAAAGAATGATAAATTGTCTGATATATGAGTGGATGGTTGAGATGATGAAATTGTAAAGGAAATTTAGCGAACAGAGGAAGAATTTGCGGATAACAATTTTGAAGAACTCCTACAACACTCTGGGAATACTATAAAACTAAAAATAAAATTTGTTCAATCAACATACTTAAATTGAACTTGAGGGGTTGCATCAAATAAAAAATAATCAGATGAAATTTTCACTTAATAAGTGCTAAATGGTAATTGTGCCTATTCGTGTGTGGGTCCCCTTGATCTTTTTTAAGATATGTACTTTTTTACAATTAGATCAATATATAAAGTGAAAAAAAATACATTTTTAACCTTTAAATGTGGGATTATTCCCGATCACTCATCTCATATTTATTACATTAATCTCGATGATCTCCAAAGAACAAAAGTAAAAACCTGTTTTTGTTTCCAATTTGATGAGGCCGTTAAAATTGAGTGGACTGGGAGAGCTTGAACCTTTTATGCAAGTCAAACATCACATCAAACATCACATGTATGTATTTCCAAGACCAAATGAGTTTTTAATTTTATATCGATCCTTCATTTTTTTAATTTAAATCCTCAAATATCCAAATCCCTTTTTCGTTTCCAGAATTGCCCTCTTTTTTCCTTTAATTGCATCAAGTCATCGTCATCACTATATTACTCTTGGTTTTAATATAATCTCAGTGGATGTCACCGCCCCCACTCACTCCTTGTTCGGCACTCCTAATGCCACCTACTATTTTGAAGACCAATTGTTCTACTAACCTAATAATTTTTTTATTTATTTTGTTTGGTAGAAAGATCCGGAAAACAAAGCCTGGTTTGGTGGTGGAATAAAAAAATAATTGAATTAAATTAAATGTTATCTTATTTAGCACAAGAAAAAAAAAGATGCAACATGCATAATTATCTATATTTTGAGATAAAAAATAAGAATATTTTGTTCTGCATAAAAGGTGCATGGAACAGATTCTGCCCTCACTTTTTAATCGCATTTTATGAACTACATATAACTTTTTTGTCTGCCCTTCCAAAAAAAATAAAACACCATTAAAGTCTCACCTCCTTTTCACTGCATATTATCTCATCCGTGCACTCACCACTGCCTGGTTTGATGACTCAATCAGTCATAAATTTTGTATATCTAAATTATTTCATTAAAAAGGATTTGTAAGGTCATCTCCAACCCTTACTCAAATTTATACTCAAATTTCATTAAAATTTGAGTAAAAATTTCATTTGTGTTAATTTTTAATGTGTACTTTGCTTATCTTTCTATATATGAGGGATGTAGTGTGGCAACATGCAATTTTTTGTGTGGGGCACTCCATGACTTGGTTGCACAAGTATTCACCACCACCCTTTCCAAAACTCTTCACTACCAACCACCTCATTCATTTCATCATTTTTCCAAGCCTTGACTTGTCATATCACTCATCATTTTCTTATACCTTGAAAACTATAAACCTCTTATTACCCATGCCTTGGTAAACTACTTTGACCACCCTTTTCCCATAAACCTCCACTTACCCATGCATTGGGACACCACACTAGATGTTATGAGCACCAACTTCCCATATTATGTTCCCCATACCAACCTTGTCTATACAAAGAACCTCTCCACACCATTTGCATCAACCAACTCATCCCACAAAAATCCCAACACCAACTAAAACATACACTTGTGCAAGCTTGTCTCTAGTAGCCCATTTTTTTTGTGTAAGATTAAATCTTATAGTGAAATATAGTGGCTAATTTTCCCTCATCTTAGAGTTGTTCATTCTTCTTCTACTGTCGGTTGTGAATCTTGGGCTAGTGTGACTTTTGGTTGAACTATTCAAGAGTTTCATGCCTCTCTACAATTTGATATGGTATGTCTCCAACCATCACTTTATGTTTTACTCAAATATTAAAATGTGGAGTTGAAGAAAAATAATCTTTAGAAAATTGGGTAAAGATTTGAGTCTCCCTTGATTTGAGTAAAAGTTTGAGTAAAAACTTGATTTGATATGGGTATGGGTAAATGGTTGGAGAGATTTTTCGATAACTTGTACTTAAATTTAAGTTTTGATACACATTTGGGTATAGGATTGGAGATGCTCTAAATTTTAATTTCTTTAAATTCATAAGTTTTGTAAAAACATAAATATATTTGATTAAAAAAAATCCAATCACTGATATTCTTAAAACAATAATAGTTTTTGGGTCCCAACTAATAGGCCCCATCAGAAACCTCATGAGATGGCACAATAGAAATTCTCCCTTTACTCTTAACTGTTCCATTTGCGTTGAATTTGATAACCGAACCCTTAATTATCAGAGATGATTACGATATCATCTTATTTGGTAGTTCTTTCTTTAAAAAAAAACAATTTAATTCAATCCAATCGTTGATACGAAATTGCAGATCGATTCACAGTTATCGATTGATCATGTGTGAAATTAAACACAAAACATAAATCCAATTCCAGTTTTGTGAGGAATTTTCTTTCTTTCTTTTTTTTTATTCGAGTGCGTTGTCTGTCACGTATTCAATGGCGATCATTTCAGGTTTAGCCAATTCGATCTTTTTGATTTTTTATTATATAGATGTTAATTCTGTGATGAATCTCATTATGTCGCATATAAATCCGTTTTTAAGCTTTAAATACTTGTAGTATGTTTTTGCCTAGCAGTATAATCATTTTTGTTGTTTCAATGTGTATAATCGTTTATGATGTTTTAGATGTGCATAATTATGTATATTGAAACTATGAGCATGTTTAATCTTTTGCATTCATTTTTCAACTCATTTACATTCATGTAAACAAAGTTTTTTATTTTAAATCTAGATACATGTAAGGTGTATCTAAATAATACATGTACATGCGTATTGTGTTTGTTTTCAATATGTATAATCGTTTATGATATTGTAGATGTGTATAATTATGTTTATTGAATCTATGAGCATGTTTAATCTTTTACAATTATTATTCAACTCATATACATTTGTGCAAACATAGCTTTTTATTTTGAATATAAATACATGTAAAGTGTATCTGGATAATACATGCATATTATGTTTCTATATTTTGCTTATTTTTGGTGATTCTATTAATGTAAGTCGATGAAAATTTAATTTTTTTTGTCATATATATTTAATGGTATGTATTAATCATCAAAGCAATTTTTTATTAGCATATGAACCAAATTAATTTTGTTGGAATTTCATATACAAGTAAACCGCATCTTAATATTACACACATCTGCTAATTGTTTCCGTTGAATGTTGTTGCTTATTTTTTATATCTTGATTTCCTTTTTTACCAGGCATCGATGATGATTCTTGAATGACACATGTAAAGATTCTATACTGGGGATAATATGCTCTATTTCTTCTTTGCTCTGCGATTTTGTCTTTATGGGTTTTGTTGAATCGGAAGGAATGATTTTCAGTTGCATATTTTTGGAATCCTATCAATCTACATCTAGATACATATTCAATATTGAAATACACCCAAATATTAGGTTACAATTTCAATAGAGAAATACATCAAGATAAATAGTTTATAGTTCAAATATAAATCCAGATACAACTACTAAACACATTACTACCAAATTGGTCAAAGATCACGGCTAAAAACCGTGATCAAAAGTGTTAGATCACAGTTCGAAAACTGTGATGTTCTGAGCTGTGATCTTTTGTTGGTGACCCTGATCTTTTGAATAACTGATTTTATCACGTTACATAACCGTAATTATTTTGTTAGCAAAGATCATGGTTTAATTAGTTATCGTGATCTTTTGTTGGGCAACGATTACATTTTTAGGCTACCTCGTGATTATTAGTTGGTTAACTATCATGATGTTGTGAGAATCGTGATTGTTTTTTTTTAGTAATGATAACGGTTTATCTTTTGACCGTGATAATTTAACATACAAACTGTGATCAATAAGGACGAATAAATTACATTTTATACATATCCTTGATCTTTTGTTGGGCTATTGCAGTTTTTGTAGTAGTGACAACGTTTCACAAAGTTATTAAACACTCTTATATTCTATGAAATCTAATGCCATTTACAAAGTAAAGCCACTACATCTTTATTATAGGCCAAATATTAAACTGCTTTTTAATAATTTACATTGGTTTGTATATATAAACTTAAAAATGGGTGTCATATTAAAAAATCTAAAACAAATACCCATCAACTCATATTCATTCAATTCAATTAATTTTAAATAAATCTGATTTATCTTGCAGAATAAACTAGGTATTTCATACACTTTATGGATTTAAATATGTTTTACCCTAGATACACTATATATATTAATTTCAAATACACTATACGGATTTAGATACATATAGATTTTAGTTACAATCCAACATTTTAATCAAGCACTGAAAGGTAATAATACACAATTTACATTCCTATGGAATCTAACACAATTTTTTGCCATAATCAACTTTTATTTCATATTGTTAATTGTTGCATATAGTATCTGAATTCTGAAAGTTAGTGTTCCTTCACATTATTCGGATTCAGATACATGTATAAAAAAAAGATTTTTCAGAAATGCCTAGATAAACAAAAATCATTCATCATGAACGATTGTACCATTCATTTGCAAAACTCATTTATTTAATAAATCATATTAATCAGATTCATATGCATGTTTGTGAATCATTTTTTTCAATACACAAGATTAACAATGAAAAAAAATTGTATGAGTTATATATATTCATTCAAATATGTGGTTGTTCTTCAAATAGTGTAACCTAACCTTCTAATAAAACTGATTTATGGTCATTTTTAAAAAAATCAATATTAAAACGGAGAGTATTACATTGCGGGAAGAAATCAGACTTGAAATTGGGGAAGAAATCAAAGGATCAATATTCATTACCCTTTTTCACCATCGTTGTAGAGATTTGGGGAAGAAAAACTGTCAAAATTGCAAACCCTAGGTCATTGATGTTTTTTTTCAAAATTTAATGATTCATTTGTTGAAGCCGAAGATGTGGGAGGCGGTTACACACAGCGTTTAATGGGGGAATGTTTTATTGAGAGCGAATATTTGAAAATCAAATGAAGGGGTAGTACTGTTTTTGCATCTTTTACCTTTTTTGAAAAGTCAAATAGGGAACCAATGAGGGAATGACACCTATTGGGACTCTTCAATAGGGCCTAATTTCTACGGCCCGGCTAGTAGCAGAATTGTTCTTAAAAACCAAATCAATATGCATCTTAAAAAATATAGTCTAAATAACATAAAAAATATTCTTACAAATTGAGGTGAATGTGATTTGAAATGAAGCAACAGCTCTTGCAAGAGGGGTTAAACAAAGGATGCAATAGCTCTTGAGGAGTTAAAAACCAGCAGCTTGAAGTGCCCAACCGTCGCATGAGAAGAAGGAATGTGTTCGACCAAAAAAAGCTTCGTGAAGGAAACAAAATTAATGTCCCATTAATAGGAAGGGTAGCCTTCATTGTTTTTTAATTTTATGTTTTGAAGTCATCCTGTGGAGGGGCACAGATTGATGAATCGGGTTCGGGTCATCAGGATCCGTCCGCTCTGCTCCTCCCAACGGCTTCCTTGATGTCATCGGCGCTCCTCCTCCTCGAACATCGTCGGAACATGGTTGAGGGTGACCTGTGGAAGACCCTCCGATGCTCAAGTCAGTCAAGTGCACAATTTAGGGTTGTTGCAAAAAAGAATTTCACTTATCTCAATAAGAAGAGTTGGTTCCCTTTTTATAGTGTTCGGATGGAACCCTAAAATCCTCTCGGATCCTTTCCCATCAGATGGAAGGGAATCAATTATGTGTAATTTGATGGATATGCAGGATCTGCTGTCATTGTCCCTTGATAAATACACATAATTTGTTGGGATCTTATGGATCAATTGGTCATTAATTCCACATCCATGATATATTATAGTGATATCAGAGAATCAGTTATATGATAGCTCTAGATTTAATATATCTGTGCAGATTTAAAAAGCAATTGATGATCCTTAAATTAAAAATTGAATTATGGATTTACCTACTTGGATTGATGTTCGATCATCGGGTATTGAGGGGTTGATGGGCCAGATCCACCTGTGGCGAGTGATCCGAGTCGCAGGCCGTTGTCAATCGGGTTATGAGTTGCCGATACGTGGAGCACAGTTGGTGGCTTTCATATATGGGTCCTACATCCTATATTTTAAATTGTGTGTTCCAAGTGCAGCATTCAAGATAACAACACAAAAAAATAAGAATAACAAAATGTATTACTAAATGTAAATATGAAAAAAAAAAGTATTGATGTTTTTATCTTCTTAAATTAAATTAACTAATCCTAAATATTTATCCACTTATCAAATTATGTCATAAAATACAAAAAACATTATTAATAATACTAAAAGCGAACATAAATGCCATAAGATCAACCCAGATGACTCATGCAATTTCTTATATATATATATACATAGAAACATGATCATTTAAAACAATTGAAGCACGCACTCCAAATCTACAATTATTCTTCGAATACGTCGTCTCAAGGAAAAAGAAAAAACATATGCTTCAATACATGTTTGAAAAATACAAACATGAACTGCTTGTAAGAAATTAGAACTTTCTCACTCAGTCACCACTAATGCTAAGAGTGTACAATTCGACGACGTTTTAAACGTGTTAGTGTGTTACACGCGTATCGCCTGGCGCCCGCAACATAAAAACTTCCTTTCTCCCTTTATACATGATTCACACTTGCCGCGTCACCATTTGAACGAGTCAATTCCATTCCGAGCGAGAGAGACTTTAGAGAACCTCCAATGCGACGACACGTCATCTCTCCGCACGGCCTCATCCACAACCACCCCAACCACCTGCCCTCCTCCAATCACCCTATAATCCGAAACCGGTATCCCCACCGCCGTCTGACCCCACCCACCAGACCCAACAAACGCCGTCGGGGCCTGAGGGAGGCGGCCTTCTGTCACCGGACCAAGACCCACAACACAAACAGCGAAGTTGACGACCCCCTCTCCCTTCGACCCGTCCTTACACATCAATCCATAGCTCAGCCTGTGAACCGTCCCCGGCGGGTGGAGCCCGTCCACCACGTCGGACGCCGGGATCCGACACCACCCCAACAGAGCCCCCTGACCGGAGAAGCCGCCGGAGTTGTTGAAAACGTGAACGACAATGCCGGGGTCGCCTCCCCCTTTTTGGAAGAACCCGGGACCGACCGGGAGACGCAACTTGTCGCCCCACGTGGGATTGACAGAGCCGTCGGTGACGACACGTGTGCGGTAGATCTTGTCGGTGGGTGGTGGTGGTGGGTTGTCGGCGGAGAGGGTGACGTAGGGGCGGAGGCGGCGGTGGGAGAAGAGGGAGGTGGGTTTTTTGAGGGATTGGGCGGATATCACGGTGACCTCTATCGTTAGTTGGTGGTTATGGTGGTTGTTCTTCTTGAAATCCATGGTGGGTGTCTCTGTGTTTTTTTTAATTGTTGTTATGCAGGACAGATAGAGAGGGGGGAGAGAGGGTTGAGGGAGATTTATAATGATGGAAGAGGAAATATATGGGAAGGATCGGGTGGGGAACTTTAAAACTTAGAAGAAGACCAGAGAAGGTGAAAAAGTTTGAACAGAAGGTGGAGAGAGTGCGTAGAAAGTGATGGGAAGGCACAGGGAAAGGTAGGTCGCCCTTGGGGTTTTATATTATATTATTCTTATGCGGCGCGTGTATTTGGGAATCTAATAAGTAGAGCCGGACAGTCGAACATGGTTGGGATCCATGGGCCATGGCAAGGAGTCCTTTTTTTTTTCTGTTTATAAACTTTGAAATTAAATTACTTTTCTTTTGATTTTATCATTGGAATAATAATAATAATACTACTACTTCCATACCTAACATCCACTTGGTATTGGGATTGTGTTAGTTCCGATGCTAGCTAATTTGAAAATTTGATAGTTCAAAACCGTTAAATCTTATCACTTCAACATAACATATTAAAAATAATAATAATAATTTTTAGGTTCCATCTTATAGACCCCATCGAAAGCCTCATGAGGTAGCATAGATTTAATACCTATTATACTCTTTTTTTCTTTTTCAATAACTGATCCCCATAATTAAGGAGACGGTTACGATTTTCACATCTAATGTTAGTTTTAATTCCCGATTTTCTTTTTTGGTGTATTTTAAAATCATAATTAATTTGATAAATATTTTTTAAAAACTTGGGCTGCCTATCTATCACGTAAATAGAGACTAGGTAAGTTCATGAAAATATTATTTTTTATTTTTTTGGGTTGTAAGTTCACGAAATTTTTGAAGGGTTCATTTGATTAAATAGCCCTCATGCATCGTATCGCTTCGACGTGAACTTTGATTATTTTTTAATCATATTCACAGAACTTTTGATTTATTAAAGTTCAGCCATGTTTTGTATCCACATATTTTTTGTGAGAAATTTCATTTATTTTTTATCGAGTGAACTGTATGTGGTGCAATCAATAGCGATCGTTTCAGGTTAGGCCAATTCAATCTAAATAATACATTTTGATCTGAGTTGAGAGTGCTTAATCTTTTTTATTTTTTAATAATGCTTAAGTTTCATTTACATTCTTACGGACTGAGTTTTTATTTTTGAATTTAGATACATGTTAAGTGTATCTGAATAATACAATGACATTGTATTTGTTTACGATATGTATAATCGTTTATGATGTTATATATGTGTATAATTATGCATATTGAATCCCTGAGCATGTTTAATCTTTCACAATCATTACTCAATTCATATGCATTTAATTAATGTAAAGTTCTTATTATGATTCCAAATACATGTAGTTGTATTTGAATAATATATGCATATTGTATTTTGTATATTTTGTTTTTTTAATGATTTGATTAATGTACATCGATGAAATTTTAATTTGTTTTTGTCATGTATATTTAATGATATTTATTAATCATCAAAGCAATGGTTTATTAGCATATAAACCAAAATTATTTCATTGAATTTCGACATTATTCAATCAGATTCAGATACATGTGTTAAACAAGTTTTCAGATACACTACACTAATTTCAGATACATATAGATATTTGTTATAATCCAATATATGCTAGATTATAAAATGAAAGATAATAATACACTGATTATACTCCTGTGGAATTTAAAAAAATTATTGGCTGTAATAAACTGTTATTGAACATTGTTAGTTGGTGATATAATATATAAAATTTAATGTTCCATTTCGACATTTTTCAATTAGATTCAAATACATACGTAAAACATGTTTTTCAGATACAACAGATAAACGAAGATGGATCATTATAAACGATTTTGACATACATTTGTGAAAATCATTATCTAATAAATGAATCACATTATTCATATTCATATACATGTTTGTAAATCATTTTTCTCATATACAAAAATGAACAATATATATAAGATATCTATGATGATTGTATCTGTATTTATAACTAAATTTTTTAGATACAATATAGAACTATATCCAAATCTGTATTCGTATCTGAAAAAACTAATATATTCATTTATATCTATATCTGAAATTCTAATATATTATGTATCTGAAAAAAGGTGGAGGTAGAGGTCGGAGGAGGTGGAGACTGAAAGAAGGCTCGAAAGGTAGTCGATCCACCTCTCATATGATAGAGGACGACAAGAGGAATCCAAAGATGGTGACACTGGTTGCCGGAGATGAGGAAGCCAGTCGGAATGGATTTTTGAAGTGGCGGATGACATAGGAGGGTAAAAAAGAAATTTTTTCAAAAAGTGCTTATACATTATCAATCAATGAGGGATTAACGAGGGAATGTTTATTTAGGAATAAAAAATTCAAATATAAAGAAATTGTAGTATTATCTTTGCAGTTTTTATCTTTTTAAAAAATCAAACAAAGAACCAATGAAACACTGACACTTATTGGGGCTTCTCAATGTGGATTAAATTCTGGGGCCCATATAGCAGGACTGATTTATATACATTTTTTTTTGTTTATGTTTGATGTAATTATTTGGAAATTACCCAAAAAATATTTTAAAAGTTAGAAATATCCAAAAAAACACTTTTTAAAATTATACAAAAAAAAAAATCTCACATCACCATTTTAGGAAACTAAAAAGACTAGTATACCCTTATGCAACTTTAAACCCTTTCTCATTATATCTAAAACTTTTCATAAACATCATCTAATTGAAAAATAATATTAATATAAGAAATGTTTTTTATTAGAGAGTGATTTTACATGTTATTAAATTTTTTAAGTATGCTATCAAAAATGTTAAAATTGTCAAAATTGTCATTCATTCATTTATAAGATTTTTTTTGGATTTTTCATAACTTTTAAAGTTCTTTTTTCAATTTTTTTGTTATTTATATTTTATAAATGTCTTGCATAAAGATTTTTTTGGGTATAATATTAACATATATAATTGCACCAAAAGACTTTAGAAAGTTTATAATATCTAAAAAATATCTTATAATGAAATATTCAATTTTTTACAATTTAAGGTGTATTTAGATATATAAAAAATATTTAAATAATAAACTTCACTCACAAATTAATTAAGTGTTTTTTATTTTTAAGTCCCCACAAACTATAGGATTTAGTGATCGATCTCTCACTTCTTCATATTTTGGGTTTAGTCCCCAGATTTAAAAAATATGTTCCTTTTTAGTTCCTGGGAGGGACCTATTCCTAAATTATTTGATTTTCTTTTTAGTCTTTGGGAGAGACTAAAAAAGAATATATCCTTTAAATCTGGGGATTAAAACCAAAATATGAAGAAGTGAGGGATCGATCACTAAATCCTATAGTTTGTGGGGACTTAAAAATAAAAAATCCATTAATTAAATATTTTATTTTTTTTATTAATGTTTTGTTAATTGGGGTGTTAAACAATTAAATATATGATATGATGTTTAAATAACATAGGGGTAGTCAAGTCATTATACTTTTTAAAATTGTAAAAAAAGGCTTTTTAGGTATGTTTTTTTAAATGGCTGATTTAGGTATTTTCAATAATTAGAAGATTTTTTTTGGTATTTTACCTAATTATTTTATATGTCAAATAATAATTGATTTGATAATGATGTCCAAAAATATATTAACAAAACTTCATTTTTTGTAAAGTTTGGAATTTTTTCAGGTATAGTAATAAAAAATTTTGATTAACAATAAAGAAAACATTCAAAAATATATATACACTATTTAGATTGGTATTTTTATTCTTAAAATGATCAGAATATATTTTATGCGTATAAAATACAAATGTATATAATGTAAAATATAAATATTATAATATATATCATCAACAACAAGAAAATAATACAAAATGGGCCAAGCTCAACCTTTGGGTCTGCCTCTACATTTAAAGAAATAGTTTAATGATAAAATATCTCAATCATAATAGCTGTTGAGATGTATATCTTGATATGATAAGATTTAACGGTTACAAACGAGTTTGACAATCAAATTGTCTAACTAGTGTTGGATCTAACCCATTCCCCTTGTTCAATGGTAATTGTAATGGTTAATTATTGCATGTGATATTGAATTATTGTGGGTACTATGTTGGGATTATATCTTGTATCTTAGTTTCTAGATCATGAAGAATTGTAGCAACAAAGTTTTTCTATAATCGAGTATAGTTTATAGGTCGAATATAAATCACTGGAAGTGAAGGGAAGCAACTGTAAAATTTTTTTTATGTATGAGAACATTATGATTATATATTGAGTCACATATACTCTCTTTTAAAGTTTTCTTATAACTTTGAGAGGTCACCGTAACCTTTGAGAGAGAGTTACACTTGTAGCCCATGAGGACTACTGCAAAAAATCAATAAAAATTCTATTATCCATCTCTATGGATGTAGATAACATTTTTTGAACCATGAATTTTTTTTTTTTTGGGGTTCTGTGATTCTTTAGTTTTTCAATAATGAGATCCGCGGGCACCATATTTTTTAAACAATATGTTAATGCCGCTGTGTAAGAACGTGTGATCTAACTCCGTAGATCTGTCCATCCAGATCTGATCATTTATTTACCAAATTGAATTGACTACTCTTGGCGTGAAGGTCCTGCTTGATTCTTATCATTTTGAAATAGATTTTTATATAAGATTATCAGGAAAGTGTGTAAGATCTAATGTTTGATTTGTAATATTCTTAATGGTAATTATGTGCCTCACTCAAGACCAGTCATGAGATTTGAAAATTTGGATAAAGCCTTAGGCAAACTTTTAAAATGGGGCTCTATAAAAAAAATCTTGCTTAAAGAATAAATTTGTCATATAAAAAAATGAGATTGCTATGCCTAATTTTTTAATTTCATCTCCAATAAACAAGAATATGTGAATACAATTATAAAAAAAGTAACAAAAAATAAAAAGGAAAAAAATGGAAGAAAATTAAGCAAAATTAAATTCAAGAAGGGGCTAAATACCCTAAAAAATGACTTCAGAAGACCAGGAGAAAGAGAGCCATTGAGAAACCCTAAAAAGAAAAGAAAAAATTAGAGAAGGGGGTGGACAATCCAGCTAGAAATAGGCCTATAAAATTAGTCATGTAGAAATTTTATTTGGATGAATGAAATTTTATTTGGATGATAGGAATTGCTTACATTTTTTATTTTTTTCCATTTCCTGCTCCTATATGTGTTAAAAATAATTAGACTCCGCAGTGGGCTAGACTGAGACTCATAACAAAAATATAGATCTGCTATGGACTTTTAAATTTGAGTGTTGTTATACTCAGTTTTTTTCTCAGTTCAAAGCACAGTTCTATATACCACATTAGAAATTCAGTAAAGTATATACCTAGTTAGATGTTGTATATACCACATTAATTATTTTCTTACACTTACTAAAAATGGGTTCATTCAACTCGAAATGGAGCGATATTCACTTTTTATCAAAGCATATACTTCATTAGATGATGTTTACTATTTTTGAAAAGATGAAAACATGTGAAGTCTGAGTTTTGGTTGATGAATATGACTGAATCTAACATTTTCCTTTAAATTTTGGGGCCCTTTTCTGGGTGGGGGCCCTAAGCGTGGTCGCCTAATGGGCCTACACCCAGGGCCAACATAGCTCTAGTGAAATTAAAATAAAGGTACGTGAAAAATGTGGTGGAATCAATTTCTCAACCTTTTTGAGTGATAATCTCAAATTCCACTATGAATTTTAAATTAGATTACTGTTATATCATTTACAAATTAATTAAATTATTATATACAGCCTTTTTAAAATAAATAGCCTCTTTATTTTTTTACCCACTGTTTAGATATTCATTCTGATTTTATATAATCAGTTTTTTTTATTTGCATTCGTTAATATTTATAGAAATATTTATAAAATTTACTCTTTTTTTATAATTATGATATGGGTAAAGAAATAAATTTTGCAAGTATATTTATAATAATAATAGTATTTTAGATATTTAAATAAAATTCATTATCATTTTCCATGTAAGAACCAAACACTGAAAAATGATTCTTGAAAGAAATCCACAAACAAATCAAACAGTCTAATGATAAAATGATTTTTGATAAAATAATTTTGGGTCAGCTAATTTCATTCAAAAAATTGACACGAATCAAACAGGCCTAAATTTTCCTATTTATCCTATATTTTTATTTTATTATTCTATATTATTTTTTAATTTTACATGTTATTAATTATTAATATATTTTTAAAATTAGTTGATTGAATAACGTACTGAAATGGTTGACTCATCACCGAGTTAGGTTTGTGCTCTTTTTTTTTTTCTTTTTTCTTTTTTTCGGTAGCAAAGCTCACAGGGGCAGATAATGACAAAAGGTACACGAGGGGCCAACAACAACATCCACATGTCTAGTTGATAAATGAATAAATTTTTAGGATAAGTTAGTGTAATTTATAAAGATAAAATATTCACTATTTTTATTCAGATTTACTTTTGTTAATATTTTTTATTATCTTCATTTTTTATGTTCTTATCCTAAATCTTGCATTTGGATCAAATATGAGATAATTTCAATTTTAAAAAAAAAATACCAAATCTACCCTCCTATTAATGAGGCATTAATATTGTTTAGTGGAACACATTTTTTTTTTTTTGAAATGGTAGTCATAAATGTCATCCCAATTTTACAAAATATGAATAAAACATTATGACAAAGTCTATTCCACCTTTTACATAGAACAAATTATCCTTATTTTTTATTTCAAAATATGAACAATTATCCATATTTTATCCTTTCTTTTATGTTATATGGAATAACAAATAATTTAATCTTTATTCTAAGCTTTTATTCCGTGCTAAACTAGGCCACAAGGTGCATCTCAACGAACTCGCTAGGTGATCGGTGGTTCAGGTTTCTGCTCCTTTTGATGTCATGCTATTGTCATTTTTTCATTTTTGTCATCTTTTCATTTTGTCGCCATGAGTACTTTTCAACTTGCTAGTATTGTCTAACATCCGTTTCATATGTCTCAATCAATATACACGCACACATTTGGAAAGATTGGCATGCATGTCTTTATCATGTCTTTGGAATGTAAGTTGATTTTGTCCAAAGAAACAGTTGAATTTCTTCAAAGCCGAAAACGTTGATCCTTATTTAATGCTTAAACGAAACTGCGTAACCACGAGGGCTACCAATGGACGACTCCGGCAGTGCACGAGACGGCAGGAGAAGGAAAACATGAAGGCTGGTGGAAATTAAGTAGCTTTCATTGTTGTGATTGACTTGAAATTATTTTAAAATAGATGATATTATACACAGTCTTTTTTTATAGTTTCAAATGCAATCTCATATATTTCGATAGCCATCTAGTAAAGTATATACTTATTTAGACGAAATATATTCTCTTTAAAAAATTTCTTACACTTATTAAAATTGAGTTCATGCAACTTGAAATGGAGTGATATATTTTTTATCGAAGCATATACCTCATTTGACAGTAAAAAAAAATTGAATGTAACATTTCCTTTTATAATACTAACAGAAAGAAAATGCTGAGATTTTATCTCAATTTTTTTCATGTGACACGCAGGAATCTGATATTAATTTCTTTTAATGTTAAAAACTTAAATCTTATGCATCAGGTGAATCTGAAAGAATTCAACCTTATGGAAAATAAGCTATGACTCTGACCAAATTGTCAATATTATGTGAATATTATCTCAAATATTTTGAGCTAAAGTAATACAATTATCATATTTTTTAATTGTTTGAAAATGTTCTCTCTAAAATGAAGAAATATTTTTCCACTAAAAGTTTATTACAAAACTTTACTTTGATAAGGGGATAAGTGGTGGGATAAGAAGTATTGTAGGGATAAGTGAGGGTAAGGATAATTTATCTTCACTTTTTGTCCCAAATTTGACAAACATAAATATGAACAAAATTGATGGATTTTTTATCTCCTAAAATTAAGACAATGTATCTTTAAAAACTTAACCACTTGCCAAACTAGTTCTACAAGTTTAATTAATCTTTTAACACTTATGTATTTTTTGCACATGTGAGATTTAATTCTAATAATTGATTAGTCTTTTTCTATATCATTCAACCTTTTTTTTTTTTAAGTCCTGTATACATATCTGTTATAGAAAATGTTACATTCAATCTATTTTACAGTCTAAAACACAGGTCGCATATACATTGGTGGATTCAAGGGCAGGCAGGCTGGCCCACACAAGGCCCAAGCCATGAGGAAATTTTGTATGTTGAAATTTTGTATGGTAATTTTGTATTTACTATGTGGTCTGGTGGCTAAAAATACAAATAAAAATAAAAAGAGCCCGTGTGGATCAAAGTCCTTGAATTGATGAAACCAAACCCTAGCCGACTCCCTACCTCATCTTCTCCTTCTCCCCCAAGGGCAACGGGCCGAGAGAACCCCTCGAAACCAGGGATTCAGGCCCCATCCCCAAATCTCCATGGGAAGGATCCCCCTTTCAAACAGTGGTGATACTCAGGCCCTAAAAAATAAGTCTCACTCATAGGCCCCATGAGGTATTATCACCTTATTGATTTTTATTGATTGGTTTTTTTACTTTTCAAAAAGAGTAAATGTCAAAATACAAATCTACCATTCATTAAAAATCTATCGCATTAACCCAAATCCCCTCCATTTTCTCTATTCGGTTATGACTCTTCCATGTGAATGAAATTTATTTATCCATTTCAAGTTTTGAATTGTGAAATCTTACCTAAATTACAATTAAACCTAGATTACACCAAAAGTTACCTAAATTGTTTTCGTCAAAATTCTTCAAATGGCCTAAATTTTTTTTTCAAACTTATATTCTTAATATACACATTAAATTATTTTTTTTAAGAATGTTATTAACTAAGCATTAAAAAATTCGGGTATTTATTGTATTCAAATTTAAATTAAAAGAACACATTACATTTCTTAAATATTTATATCTTTCACAACGATTTGTTACATTTATATAAAAACCGTTGCATTTACCTAAATATTTTATATTCCATACAATGTCTAAACAATTTAGAAAAAAAAATCTATTTTCAATAGTCAGTTACATTTTATGAAAAATGTCAAACATATTTTTTGTTGTGTGTTACATTTAACAAATATATGTACTTGACTGTTACATTAATAAATATAACAAATATAAATTACTATTTGCATTGAAAGAAATGCAATACACGAATGAATGTTACATTTGAGACTGTTACATTTATAAATGTAACAAAAAATAGAATATGAGTATTTCGATGTCAGAAATGTGACATTGACATCATACAAACCATATATAAATTAAATGTAACTAACCTTAGAAATAGTAGAACAAAGAAACAGATGATTTTGAAACACTTTGCAGCATCCTCTACCATTGTCATCATCTCCTCCTTTCAAGCAGTGAATGTCATTTACATCCCATGTCAAATATACACTTTGAGAAAATGATGATGATTTTGCTTTAATTTCCCATACCTAATGATTTCTTACAAAGCCTTCTTTCTTCTTTATCGATAGTCTATATTGAAAAAATCTTCTTTGTATTTTTGGTATGTGGGAGAAGTGGAGATGATGATAAGTGAAGGTTTGATGTGGATTATAGAAAAAAAAGAGTAAAATGTAGTAATTGTCTTCTCGTTTTGTGGGAATCATTTATCAAAAAATAAAATAATCACACAAGGGTATAACAGGTATTAGACATATGTCATCTCATGGTGCCTGTGATGGACTCTGATGTTGGGGCCTAAAAAACTTTTGAAATCGTCTTTTGATACTAAATCACTGTTTGTGATACCAAATCATTGTTTTTGGCACATATACTTGTGAGGAGGCTGAAAAACACTCTTGCTCGCATTGTGGGACCGGAACAAGGAGCTTTTATCCCACAAAGATCAATTCACGCCCATTTATTGCTTGTGCAAGATATGATGAACTCCTTACAACTCAGAAAGGGACAGAAGGCCATGTTTGCTGCTAAGATCGATTTGGCGGGAGGCCTATGATTTTGTAGAATGGCAAGGATTGTTTAGTGCGTTGCAAAAGTTTGGATTCCCAGAACGTTGGATTCACTGGATAGAGCAGTGTGTGACACGAGTCCGATTTGCAGTGATTATTAATGGTGTTCCTACCTCATGGATATACCCGGGCCATGATTTGAGGCAGGGTGACCCTATTTCACCGTACTTTTTTGTTCTTATCGCTGAAATTCTTTCAGCTATGCTTCGTATGAACGAAAGGCTGGAAAGCTCTATGGGTATCAACCGGATGCTTGACTATCAACCCACCTTGACCCGACATGTATTACTCATTTTATATGCTGATGATTTCCTCCTAATGAGCACAGCCACCCCGAGCCAATGTTCCATTTTCAAAGGTATTCTACAGGAGGTCCATACAATTACGGGGCTGACGGTTAGCTTGCCTAAAAGCACAGTACGATTCTCTCCGTCGGTTCCCCCAAGGTTTCAAAGATGGATGGCTTGTATTCTACGTTTCAAGATAGCAGGCCCTACTTGGAGATACTTAGGGCTCACTATATGGGGTTCGCGATCAAGACGAATTCGCACAAAGTCAATGCTCGATCAAGCAGCCCGTAGGTTCCAGGGATGGAAATCTCAGCTGTTATCTATGGTAGGGAGGGCATAATTGATTCGGTCAGTGATAAACGCATTACCTACACATCATATCCATGCGGCTTTAATGCCCAAAGTCACAAATCGCCAATTAGAAACAATGGATCGCTCATTTTTGTGGCAGGGTCCAAGAGAACATCGTACAATTCATCTTATCAATTAGGAAACCATCACAACAAAGAAATCCAATGGAGGATTGGGATTTCGCAGTTTATATGGTATGAAAAGAGCTATTCTTGGGAAGATTGCTTTCACTTTCCTTCTCCGGCCAACACTAGTAAGTGAAGCTTTCACATTTAAATACAGATGGAATGGGAACCCGTGGGAATTACAGTCCACCACTCGTTCATCTCAAGTTTGGCATGAATTGTTAAATGTATATATATGTTAGGGTTAAGGGTAGATTAATCTTTTCCTTGTTTCCATTTTTGTACTATAAATATTGGATACAAACCCTAATAATATTCTTGATTCATTCTCTTCAATTTCTGATTCTAACATGGTATCAGAGCTTGAATCCAATTTTTTTACTTTGATTTTCTGTTGGCGTTACTCTCCGTTCGCGAGATTGTTGACGCTCCGCTGTCCGTCGTCCCGTTCGTGTCACCCCCGCGCAGCCCCACCGCTGCCTAGCGCTGATCCGCTACCCCTGTCGCAGCCCTGCGCAGCTGCCCCTTGCATCAGTTGAGATCCGCTGCCCCTGTCGCAGCCCCGCCACTGCCCCGCGCAGATCCGCAGCCCCTGTCGCAGCCCCGCTCAACCCTGCCGCTGCCCAGCGCCACCTGAGCCTCCCTGCTATCGCCCAACACCGCCTGAGCCCCCCTACCGCCGCCCAGCGCTGCCCTGTGCCACCCTGTGCTACCCAATAACCCGTGCGCGCATCATGCCTTGCCGCACCCAGTCACCCGCGCACGCCCCCTACCGCGTCTGCGCCGTCCTGCCGTGACCTACCCACGCGCGCCCGTGGTCGTGCTCAGATTTTTCAGGATCTGTTGCGTCTGCACAATCCGCCCGGGCAGATTTCCCGGGACAGCTCATGCCAACCCAATTGGGCGCGCGCTCGAATCGGCCTCGTTCGCGCCCGGCCCAGCACCCGCCTGCGCGCGACCTGGTATCCTCATGGGCGACCCGGTATCCTCATGGGCGACCCGAACTGGACCCTGCGCCTGACCGGGTATCCGTGTGCACCTGCCCGACCCGGATCCGCGACCTGTTTACCACCCCGTCATTGCCTTTTTCAGTATTTTCTTTAGCCGGCAGCTACAGGTTCATTCGAACTCCAAATATAGTCATATTGGTACTCATGTTGCTTCATTTTTTGTTCTGCACGCATCTGTGACTATATTTTCATCATTTGGGGCATATATTTTTTCTGTTTATTCTCCTTTTTGCCTATTATGGCTACGGATAACACTCAGATCATCGATGTCAAGTTTGATGGTAACAATTATGATGTCTGGTCTATTAGTCTTGAGCTTCAGCTTGATTATCGTCGTCTATTGGGTCATGCTACTAGCACCAATCCAGCTCCTGTACTTGAACCATCTCCACCGGGTTCCGATGAGACCACCATCAAGGCCAGAGCTGAGGCATATACTAAGGCATTGTTGACATGGAAGGAGGCTGATTCTCAGGTGAAAGCCTATATTGTTTCTTCGGTTGTTCCAAATATCCGTAAACATTTGAAGCCGTTCATTACAGCCAAGGAATATTGGAACTTTCTTAAGAATTTCTATACGCAGGCCGATGGTGCTCAGGAATTCTATCTACATCAAGCCATTTCTACTTCTTATCAAGGGGAGCTTTCTATTCGTGATTTTTATTCTCTTTTGTTTGATTACTGGGATCAACTCGCACCTATGGATCCTCAGATGGAGGGTATATTTCTGACACGCTATCATGAGTACTGTAATTGTCAGCGATTATACCAATTCTTGATGCGTCTTCGTCTTGAGTTCGAGGCTATTCGTGCACATATTCTTCATCGCTCTCCCAAACCGTCTCTCGATACGGTTCTTTTTGAGTTGGTTGGTGAGGAGACGCATCTTCGCACTGTTGTCACTCCGCTTATCGTTGATCACAGTTTTGTCAATGTTGCACATCGTCAAGACAATCGAAACACTCGGGTCACTTACTATTATTGCCATAAATTTGGACACGTGCAATCTGAATGTCGGAAGTGTGCTTGTGATGGTGCTCCTCTTGTTTATGTACCTCGCATTTCAGCTCCTGGAGCACTTCCTCCAGCACCTCGTCCACTAGATTCTGCAGCATCCCGTGCACCAGCGTCTCGGGCACTATCTACAGTTCCTCCACGTCGTTCTTAGCCTTGATCTGCAGCTACTGTTGCCTCTAATTTTCCTACTGATCCGCCGGCAAATTCTTCCTCTCAGATCACTGAGAGTCTTGCGCAGCTCCATCTTCAACAACAACAGCTCCAAGATATGCTTCACTCAATGACTGGTAATGAGTCATCTGCTCCCTTTTCTGCTTCTACTGCGGCGACAGGTTACCTTACTTCCTCATGGATTCTTGACTCTGGGGCTTCCCATCATATGACTTCTCAGACATCCTTTATTAGTCGTCCTACTCGCTTGTTTCTCACTCTTGTTATTCGTACGGCAGATGGGACTCCTCTGTTTGTGTTGAGTTCTGGTTCTCTTGCTAATCCTTCTCATCGATTTCAACTTCCTGAAGTTTTTCATGTTGGGCTCTTTCCCATAGGTGACAAGCTGATGTAAGTGTCGGGGGCCAGGGCCTGGGTCAGTAAGTAGACTCATCGCATTCTATAAGTCCATGCACACAAGCACCTCTTGATATCCTAACTTGACAGCAGCAGTAACGCCATCTGTGATGGCATGACACTTCGCCTCCAGTTGCGGGTAAACTCCACCACCCCACAATTCTGAGAGGGAAACTGTGGAGAAGGATGCATGCCCAACCCACAGCCTGAGTGGTAGGTGATGCGCTCCCATCTGTGACTAACACCACCTGTTGATGAACCGGTGAATGCAGTGGCACAAGAGGACCTAGGGGAATATCCCGCACTGTTTGTGGGAGTGGTTTAGCCCGTCCCAATAGCAGTTCACGCATAGACGATTTGAATCTGTTACAGAACCACAAAGCGAAAACAGAAATACCTAGTTATAATGTGTGTCAAACATTTCCAACTCTATGGTTCACCTGCTTCACTTGGAGATCTTAATTAGGATACATGAAAGGAGACATATTGTTTAACAAAGAAAGAATCAGTACATATCTGCTTAGTCCAACCTTTTTTGCGATGCAAAAGCCTCACACAAAAAGCAAAATAAGTAAGGTCCACCGAATGAGGTGAAGCCTCTACACAAAGCCTTATGTTAAACCCTTGAGCTCAACATAGAAAATATTATTCCCGAAGGTAAGAGGTGTGACATAAACCGTATAATCTATGTTTTTATACTAATTCACCCCTAAAACATCAAATCCAGCGCTCGATAAATAACATGATTTAGATATACCATCGTCATCATAGATGTCAAAATAGCCTGGCCCAAACTTCACACCACCTTTATTAGTACTATTTTGTCATGAATCCTGTGAGTTATCATACACGCTGCATGTTTATTATGCTTCATATACTCATCATATGGGATCGGGTTAGGTCCAACGGACATTGTACAATTTGATTGTCTAAAGCATTTGTGATCGTTCGATCTTATAATTTTGTTGTGATTGAGATAATTTGTAAGATTTCAAAACTAAACTTAGAATATAATTAGATTCTAAATCTTCCTTTTTAGGATTTAATTAATTTGTGTATCTCAAAATTATAAAATCAGACGATCACGAACGCATTGGATAATCAAATTATCCAACGCCCGTTGGACCTAACCCGGCCGATTCCTCATCATATACCTATGTGTCTTTCATTCAGTAGAAGGAAATGAATATGATGCACACATCCAAATGACTTACTCAATGATGGCCATCTACACACTTTATATAGAAAATGCATCTAAGCTTCCTTCACTGCCCCCACTTTCAATCTCACCCTTCTCACTGTGTAAAGAGGTCCATATTAACAATCCCTTGTTCGCGCCTCATAAACGCATCAACCAATTTTTATCAAATACACGCTCCTGGTTGAGATGTACCCACTTCAAGCGGTTGACAGGGGGAGTCTGTTCTTAGGTTTAAGGACTTTGAAGTCCTGTTGTATCTGCCCTTCATGGGACCCAAAAAAAAAAATTATCAAATGAAAAATAGATATGCAACACATACAGATTGCACAAATTTAGAACAAATTACAAGCTCCGTGACTTAAAAAAGGCAGCATTTCATCAAACATATATCAACAACGTAAAAATTTAGACACGTAAAAGCACAAAAACAAAGTGTCACATATTCCAATTTTTTTAAAAAAAATATAGAGCTCAATACAAAGGAAAAAAATTATTTTTCTTAATAAACCAGCAACAATTATTAAGTAGGATGAAAATATGGGGACGGATATATGGACCCCCATTCCCCATTCTCTAGAAACCCACCCCGATTGGAAACCCACCCAGCCCAATTTATGAAGCTTATAAACACACCCCTATATAAATATTAGGGCATGGACATTGTAAACCCACCCAACCCATTTAAAACAATGAAAACCCTCTCTTCTCCATTCCATCCCCGCCACTTGGCGGCTCTTTGTGTCATCTCCGCGTGCCGGATCACCGTCACCTCTCCCACCGGCGACCGTCGTACCGTGACCGCCTCCGATCGCCGTCAAGTCATTCAAGGTAAATGCCTTTTCTTCTTCAGATCATTCTTCCTGTCTTCTTCTTGTTCCTCTTCTTGCAAGCCTAGGTTTGTTTGTATATGTTTTCACAGGTTTGTAAAAGATTTGTGTAGATTTATGAACATAGGTTTTTTTTAGGAGGGTAAATGATTCCATAATACCTATTCAAGCTTATGGTATTTGGATTTTTTTTAAGATAGCAAATGATCATATAATATCTATGCAAGCTTAATGGGGGATTTGGGAATTGCTTGATTAATGGGGTTATATTTTAGTTTTTGATTGAGGTTATATTTTGATCAGTGGGTTCCTCTCTGCGTGGATTAGGAGCTGGAATAGGGTGAGTTCAGCTTGGGGTTGTGAATTGCGAGGTAAGTAACCTGATCGATATTTGTTTATCTCATTCCATTCCACGTTGTACTGTTGTAAGTAACCCGATCAATATTTGTTTGTCTCGTTCCATTCCACGTATTGTTGTAAGTAACCCGATCAATATTTGTTTGTCTCGTTCCTTTCCACGTTGTACTATTGTAAGTAACCCGATCGATATTTGTTTGTCTCGTTCCATTCTACGTTGTATTGTTGTAAGTGACCCGATCGACATTGTTTGTTCCATTCCAATCAACACTACACTTTATTGATGTTGTCTCTTTCGGTCGCTTTTGTTGATCTTGTGGTTGTTCGAGATTTTGAATATTCTTATTATTGATCAATTTATTCTTGAAATGTTCGTTGTTGATATTTATTTCCTTGTTAATCATTATTACTATTTGGTTGTTGAGATTAAAAGTTCATTATTATTTCAGTTACATCTTAAGATTGTGCATTACTGATTCTCCTGAACCTATAATTGACTTGTGAGTATTGTGAACCGTCTAGGATCCTGTTGTTTACATTTTAATTATTCGGTTTGTCCCTTTGATCAGTCTGATTGTGTTGTCCGATCATAGAGACTTATGACGTGCTTGTGCCTTGCTATGTGCTTCAAGTTGGATGATCATAGACCTTACATTTTGGGCTCCTTAGTGCGCATGAGTACGTACAGGGTCCAGTAGGGGGGCGAGAGAATACCCTACCGTGCCTGGACGGTGAGGGGCCAGGTAGTGATGTTGCGGTGGACGTTCTGAGGGCCACGCGCGAGGTATATTTTGTGGACGTCTCGGACGACGGGGCAGCCAGGATGGGGGTCTTGGAGATGGTCATCCCTATGCGCACTGGACAGAGTTTGTTATTTCCCTATTCGTTGAGCGCTGTGGACATTTCGAGGGTCATAATGAGTGTCAGTTATATGAGTAGTATTCCTCTGTTTAATGTGATATTAGGGCCACTACGAGTGTTAGTGATATGATTGGTATTCCTCTGATTGATGTGATATTAGTGCATCTCTTTCCTAGTATGATGTGTCATTTCATAGTATCTTTTCTCAGTCCATTGGTGATGCACCTCGAGATATTTGTTGATATTACCAGTTGTGACGTGTTAGGTCGTGTATTCATTCTTGGTTCAGTGGTGAGTTTATCAGCAATATTATTTTTTTTCTCTGCTGGTAATCATAAAGTGGTTTCATTTGGTATTTATTATTTGGCCTCATGTTTATTGAGATGGTTGGGTTGGTATTCCATTCTATTTGAGCTTCACCTTTGGTTTATTCATGTGTGGAATGTCTGGGTTACTTACTGAGTATCTTTCGCTCATTCCATTCTATTTTTCCTATTTTTGCAGAGTAGATGCAGGGGTTTCTGGGTGTTGACTTTGTCTTCTTTTGTTGTCACGTCCAGTTGGTGATAGGTATATATATGTGTGTGTGTATATTTTGATGTTGTGGATCTGTATATAATTATTTTTGGTAGAGGCTGGTCTGGCGGCTCTGTATATATATGGATCACTATATATGAGGTGTGTTAGATGCTCTGTTGACTGCTTACACTTTCCTGGGCATGTTGTGATATAGGTGATTATGTATATGATTGATTTAAGTGTTATATCAGAGTTGCGCAGTGGAAGGTTTATATAGTTGATTATATATATCTTTTTGATTATATGTTATCCTAGGGTTATCATATGAGATTATATAGGGTGGATGTTTTGATGTTTTAAGAAAATAAAACGGTGTGTTTTGGGGCACGTGATGTGCTCGTGCGGGTGTTTCTGGGTCCAGGCCGTCACAGTTGGTATCAGAGCTTAGATGGTGTGCACGTGTCAATGGTTTGAGACACGGGCCGCCACACTTGTCGTATATTTATAAAAACACAAACTTTTTTTTTTTGTAGTACCACAATTTTCGAAGCCTTGGATTAGAAGAAAGATTGTTCATATCAACACAATTTTTCGTAGTACCACAATTTTCATCGGTAGGAGAAAAGTCTTGTTTTATGATTGATCTTTTTCAAAAAAAATTATTCATTGAACAGATGGCGCAATCTATAAAATAAAATTTGTATAAACGAAATTAAACAACTAATCAACTGATGAAGACCTACCCCACCTTCCCAAAACACTTTTCGGATGGGCTTACTCCCCCCCCTTCAAGCATATATTCACTTATATCTGAATACACAAACAAGTGAAGGGGTTTTTGATACACATACAGGTGAAGGAAGGAGGTGTGTAATATTTATGGGTTTTGATCATTATTTATACAGAATTATGGAGTGACATGAGAAATTCAGATTAACATACAAAAATGTGAAGAAAAAAAAAACAAATGTAACCAAAACCAAATTTATGATCACATATCTGAAGCAAAATAGAAAGAGGAGATCTGGAACATGACCAATGATGACTGATGTGTCCGGCGTCCGTTGGTAATTAACGCGTCCATCCTTGTATAGGTGATCAACCAATCTGCCAATAAGGGGTCATCCCAGATGTTGAGAAATTTTTTTTTTTTTGTGGTGTTTTAGGGTCTCCCTTTTTTTTTTCTTTTTTTTTTTTTCTAATGAGGCAATGGGTACAGTGTTTTTTAATGGATAACACTCAGGAGTCTGCGCTGGTTTTTTTTTTAATTTTTGATGGCTGGTTTGTTTTTTAAAAATGTAGTGGTTCAAATTTTTTATGGCTGGTTTGGTTTGTTTCTTTTTTTTTTTGTAAAAGAAAATTTGAAAATGTGGCGCCGCCCCTGTGCGGAGATAAATTAGTGCATATTTTTCATATTTTCAAAAAAAATTAAAAATTACACTACTGGAGTGGAGTGTGTAGACGACTAATGCAACAATAGAAAAAAAAATTGGTTATTAAAAATTCATTAATTATGGAATATTAATTATAGAAATAAAAAAAAATGTCATTAATATCTCAATCTCACGGTTTCTAAAATGTGCATAACTCCTCCATCGGGGGAGTGGTTATTTAAAAAAAAAAAAAATAAGGGTAATATAGGATATAGGTACTCATGTGCCACCTTATGGGCCTGTAATGAGGCCTAATAAATAAGCCCCAAAAAATATTGTTGTTAGCTTATTTATGTTCTCAAAGGATTTTGGAAAAAAAAATATGAGCATATTGCCAAAAAAAATAAAAAAAAAATAAAAAAAAAAAAAACAACATTGGTTAAACTCAATCCTTTTTTCAATTCAGAAACACTCAATATCTCATTTAACAAGAGATGAGCCTATAATTAGAAAAAAAGAAAAGAGAGAGATGAGCCTATAATATTTAAATTTGGTTAATGAAATCATAAACAGAGATGTCTGATTCAACACCCTTGTCGGACAAGGGGAGTGAATCGACTATGGTTGAGTTCATTGAGGAGAACGAGAGGCTTAGGAAGGAGCACGACCGTCTGAATACAGAGGCTGAGAGGAACAAGATGCTGAGGAGGTTGTGCGGGTGTCTGAGGAGGGGGTGCAAGAGGACGAGGAAGAATAACGAGAGGATTAGAAAGAATAACGAGTCTGAGGAGGGACATCGACATGATTAGGAAGAATAACGAGAGGATTATGCATCTGATTGCGTGGTCGAGGACGACACTCGGGTTGAGCCAGAGCCACCAAGACACAGTCGGCGAAGAAGGAGGCGCGGTTTTTTTATGACGAGGATGAGCATGCAAGAACACCGGATATCACGGTTATGGAGCAGACAGTCCCCTAATGTGATCAAACGCGGTATATACTCTTTTTATTTATTTCTATTACTTACTTATTATTCTTTTTTTTATTCTTTAAATAATTGATTAATTACTAATATATATATATATATATTTAAAATTTAAAAATTTAAAATATATAGTGGATAAATACATGATGGATATATCTATTATTTATTTATTAAAAGGATTCTGTGACCCATCATTTTCATTTCCCTTTTTATCCTTTAAACAATTGATTATATATATATATATATAGTGAAATGATAAGATGCGGTCACCATACCCTCTTCCTTAGGTGTGGTCACCGTGTCATTACCATCCGTGATCTCCCTTTTTATCTCTTGTGATTCTTTTATGGACCATTTTCTCACTATTTGATTAAATGTACCCTTTTTGTATGGTGATTAAAAGGTGACCGCATAGGCAAGTGTTTAGGTGCGGCTCGTGCGCCCCGAGTTTCACCGTGCGCCCATGTTGTCAGCCGTCCGATCGCTGATCTCGCGATCGGACGGCTGTTGAAAAAAAAAAAAAATTGGGGACAAAAAAAAATTGGGGACCCCGTGACCCCCCAAACCCCAAAACTCTCCCCGACTCTCTCTCTCCTCTCATTCTTCTCTTCTCTCCCCGACTCTCTCTTCTACTCAAACAACAGAGAAAAAAAAAAGGGAAGCACCACCTGTTGTGCCCTCATCCACTAGGCCACGCCCACGCCTCCCCGTGCTCGACGACCACCGGCCACCCCCTCCATCACCTCTTCTCCTCATGCGGCACCACGTCTCGACACCGTGCTGCGTCTGTGCCTGTGACCGTCCTCATCACCATCCTCGACCCCGCACCGTCGCCGTCACCGTCCCTATCCCCACAAAACATTCAATGTGTGTATTTCCTTTAACTTGCCTTGTATTTCATTATCTAGGGCTTTTGGTTTTGATTTGATTTGTTGATTGATTATTTAGGGTTTTCATTTTTTAAAAAAGGGTTTGTTAGTCTGTTAGTTTTAAGGGTTTATATTTTATTTTTTTTTCATGAAATTGGTTTATGCAATGGAAAGCCTTCTAAAGGTTTTTTTTTTTTTTTTTTATGTTGTGCTTAGACTAGGTTGGAGTCTTTAAGATTTGAGGATCACTTGATGATGAAATTGTTGAGGATAGAGAGTCATTGTATGGTTTTAAGATTAGTGCTGAAATGGTCAAATTAGGCCTTGTGCATGATCTTGTTTTGAAGTTTTATGTAGTGCTTAGATTAGGCATAGGTTTAAATCCCAATTGCAACATTCATGAAAAAAAAAAAAAAAAAACAAGAAGAAGAAGAAAGTCTGACTTTGACATTGATTTTTCCAATTGAGATGAGATTTATGTGTAGATTTTAGAGTTTATAAGTATTTTTTTGACGGTTTATATAATTTTTTTTTAATATGGTCCTGATGAAATTTTGCTTATTTAGGCTTTGATTAATTTATTGTTTTGTTTGATTACTTAGGATTTTTTTCCTTTAAAAATGAGTTTCTAAGTTAATGGGTTGTTTCTTGAAGGGTTTGTAAAAACAAATTCAAGGGTTTGTAAGTTAATGGCATTTCTAAGAATCGAATCACTGTCATTCAGTTTATTTGGATGAAACAAGGGCTGTTAGAAATTTTTTTGTTTGTTGAAGTTCTGGGTTTGTTATATGTTGGTTTAGGTGTAGATTTTATGTGATCATTATATTATTATTTTGTTTTGATTGGGTTAAATGTTTTGTTGTGTAGTTTGAACATGTTTTATTATATAAGAGTCATGACCAAAACTGTGTGTATGTGTGTATGATTTTGTATGTGTTTTTTTTTTATGGTAAATTAGCAATATGTCATGAATAATTAGTGAATATGAGTATTATTTGATGTTAAATTAATTGTGATCATATTTGTTGCATTTTAAAGTTAAAATGTTTGCTTGAGTTGATGGTACACATGATGATGAAACTGTTGCCCATGTTTTTGTATCTAAAGGAAAATGTTACCCATGTCAGCAGCACTCACAAACCATTCATTTATGAATGTAGGATTATCATGACTTTCTTGCTCATGCTTCTCTGTATCTAAAGGAAAATGTTACTCTCTTCACTTTTGCAGTCAAAACATGTTTTGAAATTTGTTTTTTGAAGTATATGCCTGTTGTGATTGCAGAAAAACAGCGCAGTTGCAAGGGTGATAACAGGAGCTGCATTAGCTCTCGCGATGGATAGACCCTCACACGAACAGATCGTCCTGTGCGCTATCACCAGGGCAACTCTTTCTGCCGCAGCTAATCTCCTCACGAGGATATTTTAGATTTCCGTCTTGGTTGATATATATATATATATATATATTTAAATTTTAAAATTTTAAAATATATAGTGGACAAATACATGATTGATATACATGGATTATAAGAATTTGCATTTCCCTTTTTATCCTTCCTTAAATTTATTAATTACTTATATTCTATTAATTGAAAATCAAAATTTCATATCAAGTTTAGATATGTGAGATACAAATTTTTCATTTTTTTACCCCCTCATTCAAATCTGGTAATTATTATGTCTGATTTATTTGAAATTTAAGATTACAAATTAGATTTTTATAAATCATGAATATATTTGAATATTTAAAAATCAGATTTAATTTAATTACATCATGAAATTAAATTATTCAAAATTAAAGATATTCATTATTTTAAATTCAAAATACTTATACATAAAATTGGATCTAATTAAATTAAAAAACTAGTTTTAATGATTTCACACTTAAAATATTCATTATTTTAATAAAAAACATATAATAAAACATATAATAGACAAGTAGATAAAACCTATTACTTACTTATTAAAAGGATTATAAGATCCAGTATTTTCATTTCCCTTTTTATACTTCCTTAAATCCATCAATTACATATATCCTATTAATTGAAAATTCAAATTTTCATATCAAGTTTAGATGTGTGAGATACAAATTTTTCATTTTTTTACCCCCTCATTCAAATCTGGTAATTATTATGTCCTATTTATTTGAAATTTAAGATTACAAATTAGATTTTTATAAATCATAAATATATTTGAATATTTTAAAATCAGATTTAATTTAATTACATCATGAAATTAAATTATTCAAAATTAAAGATATTCATTATTTTAAATTCAAAATACTTATACATAAAATTGGATCTAATTAAATTAAAAAACTGGTTTTAATGATTTCACACTTAAAATATTCATTATTTTAATAAAAAACATATAATAAAACATATAATAGACAAATAGATAAAACCTATTACTTACTTATTAAAAGGATTATAAGATCCAGTATTTTCATTTCCCTTTTTATCCTTTAAATAATTGATTAATTACTAATATATATATTTATTTAAATTTTAAAATTCTAAAATATATAGTGGATAAATAAATGATGGATATACATGGATTATAAGAATTTTCATTTCCCTTTTTATACTTCCTTAAATCCATCAATTACATATATCCTATTAATTGAAAATTCAAATTTTCATATCAAGTTTAGATGTGTGAGATACAAATTTTTCATTTTTTTACCCCCTCATTCAAATCTAATAATTATTATGTCCTATTTATTTGAAATTTAATATTACAAATTTGATTTTTATAAATCATAAATATATTTGAATATTTAAAAATCAGATTTAAATTAATTTTATCATGAAATTGCATTTTTCAAAATTAAAGATATTCGTCATTTTAAATTCAAAATACTTATAGACAAAATTGGATCCAATTAAACTAAAAAAAACTGGTTTTAATGATTTTCACACTTAAAACGTTCATTATTTTAATTCAAAAACAAATAATACATCTATTAGTTTTAAAATAAAAAATGGATTTTAAAAAAATAAAAAAATAGTTTTAATGGTTTCAAATTGAAAATATTGGTTTTTTTAAATTCAAAATACATCTATTACTTACTTATCAAAAGGATTATGTGACACAATATTTTCATTTCTCTTTTTATCCTTAAGTCATTGTTTAATTAAAGATATTAATAGATTTATTTAAATTTTAAAATTATTCAATGATAATTATATATGATTTGTTTATTTAAATTTTAAAATTATTCAATGATACAATCTCATTTTCCTTTTTATCTTTTTAATAATTAATTACTTATATAACATTTATTTAAATTTTAAACCAAGTAGCCTATTTTGAATTACTCAAAAAAATCATTTTTTAAATGAAGATATGCGTGGATGGTAGTTATGAATCACAAGATTTGAGGATATTTAATCACATCCAAAGGACCAAGTCCATATCAAGATGTGTATGTTTTAAAAAAAAATTTCTATTTGTTCCTCAATTACATCCAAAGAGTGTATACGGGTTGAAAAGGAGGGATTAGTTTTTTTTTATTTATTTTAAAAGAAAATATTTTGAGAGATTAGTTGAAGTCTATTAAATGTCAAAATGTATTTAATTATATTTGATAGTTAGTGAATTTTTATTGCTCCATTCACTTTAATTAAGATTTGATTTTTTTTCTATACTGTTGTTATTTTTTTAATTATTTAGTTAGCTGTTTTGTTTTTAATAGTTTTCAATGAATATTTTTTGTCACGTGAAGTCATTGGTTCATTCAGTTTCTCTCATCTAAAAAATAGAGGTAAAATTGTAAGATAAAAAAAAAATTTGTTTTTTTTTATTTTGAATACTTTTTATGAATTGCATATAGGTAAATTTGTTTTAATCTTTTGCTTGATATTTTAAATCTCAAAACAAATAATTCTACATATAATCTTCATCATTTAATACATCTTAAACAAGAGTAAGGGGGCGTTTTTATTAAATTTTATTTTATTTTTATCATATAATAATAGTTTGACTTTATTAATCAATAACAAATATTAAGAGAGACGAATGCCATATTTTGTTTTCCTTCTATTTTTTAAATCAACAGTATTTGACATGGGTTCTTTAAATAGACCAGCTTATTTTTAATCACCATTATTTGAATACAAAGAATTTTTTTTTTCATTTATTTATTTATTTTTATCAACTTCTATATGTTAAAAGTTTTTTTATCATCTTTAAAATCTTTTATTTTTATATTTTGATTTTAGATAGGTATTCCATATAGAAAAAAAAATATTATAATTCATTCATAAAATTACTCTTCTATTGTTAATCCCCTCACCTATTCTCCCTTGTCAATCCATTTCTCATCTTCCAGGTTTCTTTATTTATTCATCTTTTTTGTTTATATTAATTTTTAATTCTATATTTAATTTTAATGTTTGATGTTGAAGACTTATACGTACATTATGAAGTAGAAGAAGTTTTGAAGAATTAAATTTTCAGATACTAATAAAAAGGTATGAAAATTTGTTTTGATTTATTTAGTATTTATTCTTCTCTTTATAATAGAAGTGATTGATAATTTTATATTTATAATGGTAAGTTTTTAAAGTTATCTTTTAGGTTAAAAGGGCTAAACAAGGTTGATTGAATTAATGATTCAAGATTACATATTTTATTTAGTGAACAAGAATGCATGAGTTAGAGTAAACCTACTCTAGATAATTGCATGTAATATTTGAAATGTATATTTAATGTTTAATTGGAGACCCCTAGAGAAGTACTAAAATTGATGTACACGAGGAACAAAATTCAGGATCATATTATCTTTTCTCACTAAAAGAAAGATCATTAGAATAAAAAAAATGGTAAGTTTGTTTTATTTTTATTTTCCTGGGCATTGTGTGACTAATAAGTTTTTTTTCCAGTTATATTGAATTTTTTATAATAATCCATACAATGATTTTATTGCCTTGTTATATCCTCATGTTTCATTTAATATATTTTTGTTGTTGAGATTGTGGAGAGTTTTCCCAATTTTTATTTTATTATTAATTATTACTATTTTTATTCTAATATGCTCTTCATTCTCTCCTTTGCTTATTTGATTGCATGTTTGGATTTTTTCTGAGGACTTTTTTTTTTAATGATTTATTTGTGAGAGTAGAAAATGTGAATGAACTTTTTAGGTGTGTGTGTGTGTATAATTTAGCACAAAAATTATGATGATTTTTTATTTTTTTATTAATGATTGAACCAATAATAATAATACGTGTTGAATGTTAATTTATTTTTCTTTATGGGAAACTTGTGATTGATATTTCATTAAAAATATAGATAGGTTTTATTTTTTTGAAAATATAGTAGATGGCCTTAAAATATAGACATTTTTTTGTATAATAGTTCTTGTATAAATATAATTATTTTGTTTATAAACAATTTTATATTTTTTTATTCAATGATTACTTAGTTCTTGTATAAATATAATTATTATTTATTAAATTGTGTATATAATTTAAAATTTTATACCTTGTGCATCAGCGCATTAGCACGTGCATAATAACTAGTATTTATTTATTTATTTTAAAAGAATTTAGGGGAAAGTTGTCAATCTTGGGATTTAGGTTATTGTGTATCTAGAAAAAATAAAGGAAAAATTCTTCTTAACTACCAGAAATCTTCTTGAAATCACAAAAAGTCCCTCTAAAATCACAAAATCATCATAGGTTCCCATAAAGTGTATATGATTAATGAATTTAGTCCCCCGGTCAAGAATATATTGAAATAAGTCCTTAGAAACTTACTAAAATTGGATTCAGTCTCTACAAACTTTATAAAATCAGATTTAGTTCTTTTGTAAGATAAAAATACCCGTTATTTTTTAACATCCTCATCTCCTGATATCTCATCCTCATCTGTAAAAAAAAAAAATCCATCGAACCTCATTTGCTCTACAAAATTGAGTCATATTTCAATATTTTCACCTCAATCTCGTTAAAGAGACTGAAAAAAAATTACAGTTTCATCAACTCCATTATAAAATCATTAGAGAAAACAATTTAAAAACCAAATCAAAATTCTATAATAAATTCCTAACTCAAAATTACTAGCAATAAAAAGCATAACACATTGATTATAAAACTATAATTTGTTTAATAAAATTTAAATAAATCAGTATATATTTTTAGATAATCACATATATTTTTTGTGATTTTAAGAAGATTTGAGGTTGTTAAGACGATTTTTAAATTTTATAGGAACTTTTTTCGATTTTCATAAGTTTTGAGATAGTTATATTGATTTTTTTCAACAAAGAAAATAAATTTTAAAAGGATATAACTGTAATTTACCATACATGGTTAGGGTTAACCACACATCTGGTTAGTTATATAGACCAAAATAAATATTATTTAATAAGATAGGGATATGTGGGAATTTATCAAATTTTTAATGACTTTTTCTTATTTTCTTAAGTTTTCAGGGAGCTAGATCGATTTATCCCAAAAATAAAACTGTACTCATAATAATCAATACTATTATAAAAAATATGAGTTAGAGGGGAAATATTTCATTCGATTTTACCTTTTGAAATTAATTAAAAATAAAATTATATTCATAAAAAAATCTAATCTATATTTGTAATATGACAGATTTTATCTAACAAACTATATTTTATCCCATAAAATATGATTCTATAAAAAAAATGAGTATTATTTAATCAATTAACAAACATTAACAGATTTTACTAGATTTGATTTAATAAATATAATGATAATATTAAATTATCAAAATACATATAGATAAATGTAGGATCATAAGAAACTAAAAAATTGGTTTTAATGATAGTCAGATTTAAAATATTCTATTTTTAATATTCAAAATAAATATAGATAATAATAATCATTTTTTATGTTTAAATTTAAAATTTGCAAGAAATATATTATAAGAAAAAAAAAGTGGTTATTTCTGTAAAAGGTGATAATCATTTGATCAACAAAAGACAGATATGATGATAACCAATTTTTTTTATTTCTAGAAATTCAAAGTATACATAGATAAAAGTAGATCTTGAAAACTAAAAACAATTCTTTTTTTTATTATTTTCAAATTTATATATAAAATAGGTATAATAACAAATTCTTTATTTTTAGAAATTCAAAATAAATATAGATAAAAGTAAATCTTGCAAAACAAAATATTGCTTTTAATATTTTTGAATATATATATATAATAATAATTAATTTTTAATTTTTAGAAATTCAAAATATATATAGATAAAAGTAGATCTTGAAAAACAAAAAAATTGGTTTTAATTATTTTAGAATTTAAAATGAATAATTTTCTCAATTCAAAATCATTTTATTGAGAATGACATGGTTTTTTATATTTAAATACAAAATATAGATAAAAATGAATTATAAGAAATTAAAAAAATCTTATATCTATAAAAAAAATTCGTTTGGATGAACTGGTTCCAACAAAATAAATATAAATACCCAAACTCTCATATTCAATTCATTTTTTTTAGTTTCTTGGGTCTTTATGTATTTGGAAGATGATTTTCTATATATATATATTTTTTTTTTGTTTATGTTTGATTATGTTTCAATAATATTTAAATTCAAATATTTGGAGTTTTTGTTTGGTTTCTAATAATTATTTGTAAGGATGATCGATGCGTTTCATTTTTAATTTTTTTTAACATTTTTTGTGGATATTCTAATTATTTGCTTTAATGAATATTTTTTTGTTTAAGGAGAATTGAATTAAACATACAAGAATTATCTTCTACAAGCTGATAGTAAGATTAAGATGTTCTTTTTAAATATTTTTATTTTCTATATTTTTACTTTTAATATCTAAATAATGATTTTCTTATGTATTTATTCTTTGTAATATTTTAATTATAAAAAAATATACATAACATTCTATATGCATGTAGAAGTACATAGGAAATATATATGTATTAATTTATTTAATAATAATTATTATTTATGTCTTTGGAATATGGTTTTATATTTTTATTTTTTTTAATAATATCTGCATTTATATCTATGCTACTATAAAAATTACGAGTTAAAGGGGAATCATTTAATTTGATTTTATCCCTTGAAATTGATTAAAAATACAATTATATTCATAAAAAATATAATCTATATCTCTAATACGACAGATTTTATCTAACAAACTAGATTTTATCTCATAAATAGATTAAAGTGCGCTCAAAACAATATACACAAAATCTATGTTTCCATTACCAATCACACTAATTTTCATGCTAAATATAATACATTTTTTTCTCAATCTGGCAAGACATCAAGGTTTAAAATTCAGATATGATAATGTTCGAACGGGGGTGAGTAGCCAATGGGGATCACTTGGGATGGTTGTCGTCTGTTTCCTTTTCTCCTATTTCCATCTACCCAAACATGGACCAGGTTGTGTTGGATTATCAGCTTTCACAGCTGGTAGAGGTGGATGGTGGATCTTGGAGAGGTTGAATTCTATTTTCCCATAATACTAGTCTATGGCCATTCAAATGTGTGTACCTTCGCTGTGTATAACTATTTTAAAATCTGTTTAGAATTTTTTGTCTTTTTTTTTTTTGTTTAAAAACGAGTTTGAGAAAAGCTGTTTCTTATAAATTTAAAAATTACTTAAAATCATTTTCAAACTAGGCACAGAAAAGTTTGTGGTTTATTTATGTTGATCTTTCCAAGGAAGAAAAATGTTCTTCTAATGTTTATTGTGAGATCGCTTTGCACTTATTCGGATGTCACTGGGCAGAGAAAAGACGTTCTTTGCCCCTTCTTGTTGGCATTTGTTTCTGAATTGCAAGTATATGGCGAGTGATTGAGATTTCTTCCACGGTTATTGCACCCTCCATTTTAATTATGGCAACACCATATGTGAAAATTACTTCGACTGGTGTCAAGGCATGGCATTTTTACCCAGAACAACTTGCCAAATCAGCGCAACAATAATAAAATTCAAAGTTCACTGTTGGTCTTCAAAATGACGGAGTTCATTGATGTATTTCTCCACTTATACACATACTTTCAGATAGGGCTGGTAAACGAGCGAGCAGTTCCGGCTCAGCTCGGGCTTGATTCAGTTAAAGCTCATTCAGACTCGTTCGATTAGACGAATGAACTGAGCTTGAACAATTTTTAAAGCTTGGTTTGTAAACGAGCTGAGTCCGAGCCTATACGAGCTCGTTTACTTAACATAAAAAGGGGAAACGAGTCGAGCCCAAGCCCAAACCCGAGCTGTCACTTTCATATGTACAAGATGTTGTGATTTGTGAAATATGACTTTTCAAATGCTAAACAAGATTTTTTTAGCTAAATGAACCTGAGCCGAGTCTTGGTTCGAGCTTTGGCTTGACTTATTTAATAAACAAGCCGAGCCGAGCTTCAACCAAGCTTTTCACGAGCCCAACGAGCCGAGCTTGAACACGAAATGAAGCTCGTTCCCGAGCTGAGCTGAGCCGAGCCGAGCCTGAGCTTGAACAAGTCAAAGCTCGGCTCGTTCGGCTCGTTTACCACCCCTACTTCCAAAGTGGAGAGCAACTGAGGTTTCTCCATAGAACATTGTTAAATAATGTTTTTAGTTCAAAATGCAGTCTCACATACCTTGTTAGCAATTCAACAAAACAAATACATTTTTAAGTGAGGTATAATTTATTTTACATTTCTTAAAAATGAATACATTCAATTTAAAATTGAACAATATATAATTTTTATTAGAACATTTATATCATTAAGGTTTACTATTTTTAATAATGAATACATATGTTAAAAATGAATCCATTCAATTTAAAATCTTACTTTTCATCGTGAAAGTCATTTTTTGATAAAAATCTATTTTATAGTCATAAGTATATATCGAAAAGTTCTTTCCAATGAACCATTGATTACCCCAATCGGAGTTATACTTAAAAATTTATGAATTTTTAAAGAATTTTGGGTATAATTTAGTTCTTGATTTTTTTTGTATCTATATACAAATTGGATAATATCATCAATATCCACCAACTCTTAATGGTTTTTTTTTGGCATATATACACTTAAAAAGTCACATATTAGCAAAATATCCTTGAAGTTTTATTATTTCCAATAAAATAATTCAAAAAGGTTTAAATTGTATATAAACGTCATTTTTTATCTATATATTTAACCGATATTATTGATTTCAAAGTTTTCAATGGGATATTTTCACAATATAAGGTTAGTTGAGGGGTACATATGTAAGAAAATCATTTTATTTTAACGTTAACATATGTTCATAATAAATTTTATAAACAATATTTATTTAATTATTAAAATTTTCATTATATATATATATATATATATATATATATATATATATATAGTATTGTTTGTTGGCAGCTTTTTAAAAATATTTTTATTTACATGCACATCATGCATGGGAGAAGACTAATTATTTACTGTTAGAACAATTATCCTGAGTATTTTTTATTTAGTTGACATTGATACATTCAGTCTATTTTACATTCTCGTCTACAATTCAAGTCTCCCAATCGATCATACACACCTAATGGAGTGTATATTATCTTAGTGTATTTTATTCTCCACTTGTGCAGTGTATGAAAATATAAGTTCTTTTATTTTTCAAATAAAAAATGTGTATTGATTTATCTTAGTATATATGTCACTTTATGTAATACTATTACAAGCCCGTAATTCATTAATTGAGTTTATACTTAAAAAAAATCAAAAGGGACTATAAACAGAGATGCATGTTAAGCTGGACATATCATTTTCCTATTTAATAATTATTTTTAGGGTGAATTGTTCAAATACCTCCTGATCAATAGCCGAAATGTTTTTTTACCCATGGATTTTTTTTTTACTTTTTATTTACCTCTGAAATCTGGTCCCATTATTTTTGTGCCCTTCACCCATGTCCCATACCACCTCACCATTTCATACCAAAACAACCCCCACCCTCTTTTCCCACCAAAAACATCCCCCCCCCAAAAAAAAAATACTCTCTTCTCTCCAAAACCACTCTCTCTCTCTCTCTCTCTCTCTCTTCCCAAACAACTCTCTCTTCCCAACGTTCTATCTCTCCGACGATCTCTGCATCGTTCTGTCTCCCGGCGATCCCTGCGACGTTCTCTCTCCACGGCGACTCTCACGACCTTCTCCCTAACGTTCTCTCTCCCAAGTGAAATGGCAACCGCAACTTCCCTCTCTCTCCAATCATCTCTCTCCCCGACCTTCCCTCTCCATTAAAACTTCCGACAATCCCCTCGACCTTCTAGACCCCCAGCGACCCCCGTGTCCTTCTCTCTCCCCGGCGAAACCACAACCCTCTCTCCCCAACACCCTCAATTATATATCTGTACATTGGTATTACATTTTCTGTATTAGTTATTACGTTTCTATAACTTTGTTTAGTTTCACATACGAATTACATTTCTATTCTGTAAATGGTAATTTCTGTAATTAGTAGTTTTTGTAATTTCTATTGTAGTTGGTATGTGAATGATAGACGGTATTACATTTCTATTATGTACATGGCAATTTATGTCATTGGGCATTACATTTCTAATTTATGTTGTACTTGTTGTTTTGTAAATTACATTATGTAATTGTTTATAAAGTTATTGTAATTGATTATTTACATATGTGTAAATTGATATTATATTACTGTAATGACTCATTACATTTTTATAAAATTGTATGTCTTTAGTTTTATTCTATTGGTAATTTTTGTAATTGTGATTTTAGGTGTTTGTCTAATTGTTGAATATTTAATACAGCGCGTTAACGTTCTTCGTTATGAAGTATGTGGAATGCCTGGTTCAAAGGCTTTTTAGTGAGTTTCATTCACTTAAGAGGACATGAAGATCATGAGAGGGAGACAGCAGTGGATTTCATTAGGATTGGAAGACAACATTGTAATTCAGACAATTGTTGTATCTATTTTAATAACACTTTGGGAATGTATCTATAATCATTTTGTGTATTTTGAATGCATTTACATATAATAAAGATTAGATGTATAGTTCATTAATCTATTGTAATAACACTGAGAATGTATTTATCTATAACTATTTTGTGTTTAAACAATTTTGTGTACGTTGAATGCTCTGTGTAAGTAACCATTAAATATTTATAACTATGTATCTAATTTTTGTATATATCACATTATATTTATGTATTTCTGTAACTCTGTTTCTAAGGGGTACTTTAGGTATTATGAAAAGTTAGGGGAAAAAAAAAGGGGACAACACTACCAGGGTAAAAAATAAATAAATAAAAGTCAAGGGGCAGAATAAAATAGGGCTATTGGTCCAGGGGTATTTGAGCAATTCACCCTTGTTTTTATGTGGAAAGTAATATGTCCAACCATGTGTGCAACTCCATACGCAACTCTCACCCGTATTCTTTTTCTTTTATAAAAATATACATTGACCCATGGAAGTCTATACTATGATAAAAAAAAATTAAAAAAATTATACATACACTAACATGAACTACTATACATTGTACTATCATAGTGTATAAGTAGCTAAGGGAGAGTTTCTGACGAGGCTGCAATACAGATTGAGTGTATTAACACCCTCCATATAAATAAGTTGAGAATAGATCACACTAAGACTCATACATAAAGAAAAATGTTACCAGAGAGAATAACTAAATGCTCGAAGAGACAACTTTACTGAGCTAAATGAATAAACTAAAAAAAGTGAATCAAATTGTTCTGAAAGTTATCATTGAATTATCTTTTTAACCCTGCAAGGGAAAACCCCCGAAGGGGCCAAGGCCTCGCAGAGACCACTTAACCCCGAAGGGGACAATCCTCGGAGAGATGAGTTAATGAGTTAAACAAGTCATAACAACAATGAGTTAATGAGTTATTGAGTAGTATGAGTTCCTCTCTTATAAGTGATATCCGTAGGTCTAATCTTAATTATTGAGGAAGTTAACCCTATCTCATGAGTCTTAAATAAGTAAGCTCCCGCTCCCCAAAGGGCGGTTACCTCCCCTCCTGGATGATAGAGATGGGTTATGACTTTATGTCCAACTCATCCCCCTTTATCCAGTATGGGCCCCGTCATATGCCGCAATCCCTTGGTTGCTTTTCAACTTTATGTCCAACTCATCCCCCTTTATCCAGTATGGGTCCCGTCATATGCCGCAATCCCTTGGTTGCTTTTCACCTTAGGTACCCTCATGGTTACTCGGCCCTGAGGCGATCTTTCTGAAGTTGAGGAAACCGCGGTTTTACTCCCCGCAGCTATCGATTAAATAAGCCATGCATAGGTGACTATCACCTGCTTCATGCATCGTCAGCACCTCCCGTGACAGAAAGCTTCGGCTACGGCCCCCACCTACCCAGTACAAATGGGCTCAAACCTGGATAGAAATTCTGTTAATGAATTAACACCGTTATAACTGGATCCATTTTGTTTAGAACGTGAACCTACAGATTCGGCAATTAACTCATGATCTCCGTAGCGAACATTGTTTATGACATTACTGCCGGTGTTTTTGTTGCTTTTTTTTGTTTTTATTGCCTATACCCCCGGAGGGTGGGTTCTCTTTACTCATAAGAATAAATAAAAGAAAAAGAGAATAAAACCGAAGGAAAGTGAAGCGAGCAGTCAATCTGCGAGCGAGCGGTCTTTCTCATCTTATCTCTCTGGGCTAGGGGAGCGGGCGTAGACTAAAGCAGCCCGATACCCGAAGCCAAACAGAGAGAATAACTAAATGCTCGAAGAGACAACTTTACTGAGCTAAATGAATAAACTTAAAAAAGTGAATCAAATTGTTCTGAAAGTCATCGTTGAATTCCTTTTTTTAACCCCTGAAAGGGGAAACCCCCGAAGGGGGCCAAGACCTCGCAGAGACCACTTAACCCCGAAGGGGACAACCCTCGGAGAGACGAGTTAATGAGTTAAACAAGTCATAACAACAATGAGTTAATGGGTTATTGAGTAGTATGAGTTCCTCTCTTATAAGTGATATCCGTAGGTCTAAAGTAACACAAGGAAGGGACACAAGGCCGGCCGGAAGGAGGAGATTTAAAACTGAAAGAACTCCATCGCGACAATGGGCTCGCCCGGGAGCTACTACTGCGCCCATTCCTGTACTTTCTTTGTGTTATGAACTTTTATCTTTCAGTTGATTGTTGTTTGTTTCTGTAATTGTTAGGACAGGGAGGGAACAAGGAGCGATGGAAGGTAATTCTGTTACTCCCAAGCACCAAGGGAAGCAGAGCGGATAGCCCTCTCCCCCCAGAGGGGTTGTTCATGGTATACAGCTGCTCTTCGTGTATACTATTATTCAAGATTCATCTTCAGAATATAAAAATATGAACTTTGTAATACAGTTTATCGATTGAAGTTACTCCTTGTTGATAACTCATAAACTCATTAATTCACTGTTGTTATGACTTGTTGAACTCATTAACTGAGGAACTCATTGTTGTTATGTGTTAACTCATTAACTCGTCTCTCCGAGGGTTGTCCCCTTCGGGGTTAAGTGGTCTCTGCGAGGCCTTTGTCCCCTACGGGGGTTGTCCCCTTACGGGGGATAAAAGGAGATAAAACGATAACTTTCAGTATCATTTTTACTGTTTTTTATTTGTTATAGATTTAGCTCAGTAATTCCCTCTCTGTTTGGTTTCGGGTTTCGGGCTCTCTTTTCAAGTATCGCCCGCACCCCTTCCTTTAACAGAGAGGTTAGGCAACATTTATCTAAAAAAAGCAACAAAAAAACAAAAAACGATAACTTTCAGGAACATTTTTAATACTTTTTTTACTTATTTTATTAGGCATATCAAAACTATAAAAAACAAGACAAAAACACAAGGAAAATTAGGAAGAAAAACAAGACAAAATAACGCATAAAAACAACTAAAACTCTAGCAACAAAACAACAAAAAAACTAGAACGGATATGTCGTAGATATCGTCGGCGCCGAACACCGCAACCTGTACTTAGAAAAGGGTACCTTGTCAAGTTGCAGTACAAGAAGGCGGCGCCCTTATCGGCTCAACTGGCCGCTGCCCGAGTTATCCGTTATCGAACTCCTCTAGGGACTCAGCACTGTTTTCAGTCTCAAATACAGTGCACACACCTTTTTATTTTTTTTAATATAGTATACCACATCTAATGAGGCATATACTTTTGTAAAGAATGAAGTTCATACTCGAATGAATTATATGAACTCGGTTGTGCGAAAAAAATTAACAAATATAGGTGGTTAATTAGATACATGGAACAATAAATTAGATTGTAAAATGGATGAAGTGTAACAACTCTTATACATAAATAGCTGTTAAATTGTTAGAATAATGAGAAACCCACACCTTTATCTTACCGAATCCATTCGATTTTGTCAATCACTAAACCCACACCACCATATATATTTGAAACCTAGCAGTGGAAACCACCCCAAGCATTTCCCCATTCACATTTCTCTCTTTGTTTTCCTCTCCCTTCTTCTTCTCCATGTGGCCATTCTCCTTCCCAGCACTCCCTACCCCGTCGCAGTGTCTTCAGCCCATCTTCCCTGCTGGTCGTCGTCAAGGACACCCCTTCTCTAGCTTGGGATACACATTCCTCTTTCTTCTTCTTCATGTTCATTCCTCCTCTCTTCTTCTTCTTCATGTTCTTTTCAATTGAAGATTAGATGTCGAATGATTTATTCATGTTCTAAAATCTTGCACAGTGTTCAAGATTTTCAAGTCAGTGGAATATACTTTTCAAATCCTTTTTTTTCCTGGTAATTCTAGGTATTATTTGAAACAACATCTATTCATGTTTTGTAAACAAATGTAAACCTAGGTTTAGAGTTGGATTGGTTGTGTGACATCTTAGTTGGAAAATGGTAGGTTGAATGGGAGACGTTTCATGGACAATGATTTGTAGCATTGGTTGAATTAATGATTAAATAAACAATGAATAATACGAAGAATTGAAAATCACAATGATATTGGCATTTTTTCTTTTATTGAGAATGGTACGAAGAATTGAATGGTAAATTGAATGAAATTGTTTCAATGATTGAGAATGGTTTGAAGCATTTGTCTATGTGCTTGGTTTAGGACCTTGGTTGATTTAATGTAATTAAGTGAAGATTGAATGAATTTTTTTTTTTTATAGAATTATTCGAATCATTTGTTAAATTTCAATTGGTTTGTTGGGTTGATTAAATTATAATGTTTGTACATTAGTATTAGTATGGCGCCAAAGCAGCACATTCCACAAATGGCTCGCTTTGAAGAAGTCAATAAAAAAGACTTCCAAATATTGTGTTTTTTAAGTTTTTTTGTGGTTTATGAATGGTTATTGTTGAATTTTATGTTGACTAATGGTGTACCCATGTTACACATCATTGTCAATATATCTTTCACTTAATGTACCTTTGTTAGAGTATTTGGTTTTGTTTATTGTACTTGCTTATTGTATAGGTCAATTAATCTTTTTCATGTGAGATAGATTTGGAACATTTATATGGTATCTAACTTATATCCAATCAGTTGACAAGATTACAAACTTTTCAGTATTTTAAAAAACAGTTATTATGTGCTAGATTGTGAAGAGTTGGTATTGTAATGAATTAGATCCCAACTAGAACCAGTTCAAATTCACATGAACTATTCACATCTATTTAGAAAGACAGATATCCCCCTTCTAGGTGAATATTTTTTTCACTGCTACAACACTATTGTACAAAATATGACAGTTTATATATGTCTGTCTCCATATATATGTCTGTCGTGTTGTTAATGTTCTACATATATGTCTCTAATCTTTATATTCTAATCTTTATTTATGTTAATGTTCTACATATATATTAATTTTTAAATATCTATTGTATAATCTCTACATATGTCTCCAAATATATGTCTATCATCTAATGGGATAGATTGCATTTGGCTTTTTATTTTTAATGTTGTTTTTGGTTACCATTCGACAAGGGTAATGTCATATTTTGTTAGTTGGATCGACATGAATACTATCAATCTATACTCAAGAACACAACAAATCAACTTTTGAGCAAGTACAAGTAATTAAGCCCATGTTTAGTTCAAGAATAAACTCAAAATAAATTAGAATTATTCGAAATAACTTTATTATGGATGTTTGAATAACTGAAATAAATGAGAATCTATATGTCATAATTAACTAGTATAAAATGGTATATAGATTCCATCAACTTATTATAATCAAGTTATTCCAGGTTTTTCAAATTAAAAGAATATGTGGACCCACCGTCAAATCAACTGTCATCACTTCTTATGAATCAACTGTCAAATCAATTGTCATCATTTTTTTACCTTTTATAAATCCTTATTCACACTTTATTCACATTTTATCTAAACAACAAAAACTTTATTATTACGTTTTTCAATGAGAATAATTCAAAACACAACCAAATACAAAATCATTTTATCTTTATTTATACTAGAATAGTCATAAATCTCATAATAATTTAATTCTCGAATCAAACATGGGCTAAAGGTCCCATGTTTATCTAGTTAACCTGTTAAAATGAGATATATGACATGTCCATTATGTAAACATAAAGTCAATTACTGTATTGTCGAACTGAACTGAACAGCCTGATAGAACACTTGTCGAACGGGGACCAGAAAGCTGAATGCCTTTCTAGACCCCGATCGACATACACTCAGTCGAGGTTAATGAGGATGGTCAACTGTCATATTGTTGACCCGAGCGCAAGTGCCCGATAAATTGAAGGTCGAACTGGGTTTTTTTTGTATTAGATTTTGGGGTGGATTGTGTAATACATTGAAACTTTGAGGGCTAAAAGTCTGTAAGGTGTGAGATCAATTAAAATGGGGTGGAGTAGATAAGAGTGGGTTTCCTTTGTTTTAAAAGCATACAAACACAGTTTTTTTAATATTTAATTTTGAGTGGTTTTCTCTCAAATAACACGATATGCAAGTACATTTTTTCAGAACTCTTGTGACATTTTTTGTGAGTGCAATCAAGATTAGATGGTAGGGATAAACTCATCATCTTTTATAAAAATATACATTTTTCAAATGTACAAAAAAAAAAAAAAGTTAAGATAAGAATCAATCCACCCACACTTGCTTGTAAGAAAATGTTCATGAACTGCACCATATATACTGAGATTTTCTTCATCGGACTATCCATTTAGTGTTTGTATAAAAATACAAGTCAAAGTACGTTTAGATATTAGATGAACGATCCCCAACGCTAACCCAGATAGTAACAGAAAAGCCAATAATGGATGTTTTGCTTCAAATAGGTAACTTCCAAAGCAGTTTTCAATTAACACGACGTTTTAGAAAAGAAAATATAACGAAAAGCTTTAAAACCACATAAAGTTGTGTTTTGCATCTAAATGACTCATTAACATTGTTTTTAAAAGTGGGAAAACTCCATGTAACGATGTAAACTACATGAAATCTATATAACTCCCTGACTTTTTCTAAAACACATTAATCCTCTAAAAATATCTATGTAAATCCAAATAGCCTAGTGAGTTAAATTTCTGTTAACAGATGAATAATATTTTGTTTGGTTAACCCTGACTGAAAACATATTATACAAAAGAAATCCTTACAATATATTAAAAATATGAAAAATCTTCTATAAATGACAATTTTATCCATCTAAATAAGGTTCTTTAATCTTTCATATTGATAAAATAGTTATTTAGAGAGAGCTTTTTACATTTTTAACATATTATAGGAGGTTTTTTGTTTACGTTTTCAACTAGAAATATTAACCAAACAAAATATTAACAGAATATTCATCATTTACCATAAAAAAAAAAAATTAATTCAAGATGTTATTTTTATTTATATAGATAATAGATGTTTTTAAGGGAGTTATACGGATTTTAAAAAAAATTAAAAAATTATCTATATGTCGACAGTGTACCGGGGTTATTTGATGTCTATTATTAAAAAAGAAAGACCCGTACAATATATTCAGTTAAAATTTTAACTATCGGAGTTGATGGATGATACAACGCCTATCCGTAAAATTTAGTCCCAACCGTTACAAGCGAGTGCAGCGACTGAATAATAAATTGTGGTTGACACTTGACACCATAGTAAAAAAGTTATGGTGAGGTGGTTATATCAAATAAAGTATGACAAGCATGAACATAATTAAATTGTGTCAGTAAGCAACCTCTGAAAAAAATTAAGGAATCAAAACCTCCGAAGCATCATTTTTCAAAAAAATAAAATAAAAAATTAAATTATTACTTAAATGTGTTATGTAAAAATACACATGCAAAATTTTTACATGCATTTTTGAAAATGGGTGTTCCGTGGGTTTGATATCCTTGACTTACTTTCGTGGGATGGAAATAGAAGATGCTAACCGACTAATTAAATCTCGGTTCGTCTAAAACTTTTACGGTATGATGTGGTTAAGATTAAATTTTTTAAATTATATAAAATATGATACATCATGTAAATTAAATATATATCAATTTTTTCATTCCATCATAAGTATATTGGTCTAGGTACATGATCGTGATGTTTCTAAATACTTGAAACGTTAAAAAGTTCATGGTACTTTTAAGGGTATTTTATTAATTATTTTTAAGTTTTTATAAATTATATGATTTAGTGTTCTTTATATTACTGTTCAAGTCTCTATTTTTAAAGAATGTATTCCTTTTTAGTCCCTCTTAAGGACTAAAAAAGAACATATTCTTTAAATTTGAGGACTTGATTTTAAATATGAAGAAGTAATGGATTAATCATTAAATTACATGGTTTATAGGAACTAAAAAAATAAAATAAAAAAAAAAACCCTACTTTTAGTTTACGCTACAATAGAAAATAAACAATAAATCAACTAAAAAATAAAATAAAATAACCCTACTTTTAGTTGACGCTACAATAGAAAATAAACAATAAATCAAGTTGAAAAATAACTCTTGCTTTTCAAGTTGTGCTTAATTTTCCAAACGTTTTCTTAAAGAAAAAGATATTTACCTCCTATGTGTTTGTAGACCTCAAATGTTTTAATTATATATTTATCTAATAAAATATATAATATTAAGAAAAATAAATATATACGTAGATAAACTAGAACATATTTTTCAGAATTTTAAAAAAATTAAACATTGCGTTAATGAAGTATATATTAACAATAAAAAATAAAAAAACTAAATAAATAAAGTACAGGAGTTGAGCACAATAATGGAGTGTCAAACAAAATTTTCTAATGTTTGAAAAAAAAAAAAAGAATGAATATCAAATAAACAGACCCTTAACTTTTTTAATGTTTTATTTACAGGTGTTATAACACACTGTCTTTTATATGATTTAAATTTCAGTTTTATGTACATCGTTTTTAACCATCCAACATCAATAATTTTTTTTTGTACTTATTAAAAATAAATTTATTTAAATTTAAAATTTTATTATATGTATCATTAATAAGAATTTATTATTTTTAAATATTAATACATGAATATTTTTTAAAATGTTAGAGCTGCAACTAACATTATCTCCTTTACTTGGATCACCACGCACACACAAACGTTCATAGATTCCTAGTTAAGGCTCTGTTTGGTTGCGCGATTCGGCGCGCTTTTGCTTTTTGAAAAGCTAAAAGCGTGCAGCCAAACGGGGCAGCTTTTTACAGAATCGGAAGCTGGATTCCTTTTAATTTTTCCCTCGAAATCTGTGTTTTAAAAAGCTCAGAAATAACGTTTTTGGTCGGAATCGATTTTTTGAATTGAAAAGCAACTTTCTTTGCCAAACATTAAACTCCTTTCAAATATTGATTCTTAGTTTTAAAAAAAGCATCCTAAAAAAATCAAGATCTAAAATCATCTTAAAAAATAGCTTTATTCCAAAAGCTACTTTTCAATCTGTGTTTTCAAACGGACCCTAAGTAAAACACAAAAAAGTAGTCACACACGCAAACCACCCCCCCCCCCCCCTAAAAAAAAAAAGAGTTTTTATGGGTCCCACCACGTTGAATAAACAAACCTCAAAAACCGATTTAATAACTCGCCAGTCAAACCGCCATCAGACGGCCCAACGCACAAATCTCCACCTTTTTTAATTTTTTTTTTTTTTTTAAATCATAGTTTTCTTCAAAGAGAGCCGTTCGAAACTTTCTAGAACTTCATATATTCGGAACCGAAGAAACCCACCCCCCCAAACACGTGTCACTTTATCTTATAGCCACAACCACGGCGTTTTCGACACGTGTTCCCAACCCACCCGGTGGGATGGGTGGGAATGGATCCTCATCGAACCTTCTCGAAAATATCAAAAAAAAAAAAAAAAAAACAGTTGGCTTCTCGCGCCTTCCTACGGTTTCTTATATTGGTTTCTATAAACCATGAAGCATTGAATTTGCGCTCGTTGTGGGCCCCACCCGAGTCCCTCCACTATATAAACCATTCCCCCACAAGAATCTTCTAGAAACCAATCAAACCTTCCCTTCCTCTTCATTTCTCCGGACCGAAATCATCAAAAAATCGAAAAATATATTAGGAGATCTTCCAAGAAAAAGAGAGAAGAAATCATACCTGGATTGATTCGGTATCATTGAAGATAATCGATGGCACCGCCACCACAGCCGCCACAGGATCCGCCGGCGGCGACGGGGGAGGGGCATCAACGATCGCTGCCGACGCCGTTCCTGACAAAGACGTATCAGCTGGTCGAAGATCCGGCGATCGACGACGTGATATCGTGGAACGACGACGGATCGACGTTCATCGTGTGGAGGCCGGCGGAGTTCGCTCGCGATCTCCTCCCCAAATATTTCAAGCACAACAACTTCTCCAGTTTTGTTCGGCAACTCAACACATACGTATATGATCCGATGAGCGACGGATTGCCTTCTGTTTTTTTTTTTTTGGATCTCTGTTTCTTCTCTCTGTTTATACGAATTTTTAGGGGTTTTTTTTTTTTTTTTTACAGGGATTTCGAAAGATCGTTCCGGATAGATGGGAATTCGCGAACGACTGCTTCAAAAGGGGCGAAAAGAGGCTCCTCTGCGAGATCCACCGCCGAAAGATCTCTCCTACCCCGTCCGTCCTTCCACCGCCGGCGTTTCCCGCGGCGGTGACCGTGGCGGTGGCGCGGCCGGGATCGCCGTCGAACTCCGGGGAGGAGCAGGTCCTGTCGTCGAACTCCTCGCAGTCGCCGGCGAAGGGGAGCGGGGCCGCAGCGACGACGGAGGAGCTGATCGACGAGAACGAGAGGCTGAGGAAGGAGAACGTGCACCTCACGCAGGAGCTCGCGCAGATGAAGAGCCTCTGCGACAGCATAATGAATCTGATGAGGACGTACGCGTCCGACCACCAAGACACCTCCGCCACCGCCGGCGGCGGAGGAGGGGGTGGGCTTCTCGACCTGATGCCGCAGGCGGAAGCGGAGGGGGAGGCGGCACTGCGGTTTTCCGACGAGTCACAGCCCGGAAGCGGGCGGAGTCAGGAGGATGTGAAGGCGGAGAGCCCGCCGAGGTTGTTTGGGGTTCCGATCGGAGTGAAGCGGACGAGATTGGAGGCGGAGGCGACGCAGATGGAGGCGGTGGAGGAGGAGGAGAGTGGGGAGTCCGGGGAGAGGCAGTGTCGGAGGAGATCTGAGGAGAGATTGGAGATGATCAAATCTGAACCGTTGGATTCGGGGTCCGATCATCAGGACTCTCACTGGCTCAAATACTGTTCTAGGTCTAATCAGAGGGTTTGTAATTGATCACTGAAAAGAATCAGACGGTCACAACTCACAACCTGCAATGTGAAGAGAAAGGCTTTTTATATATTGACCCTTTTTTTTTTAACAGAAAGTTTGAAAAAAAGGTTAGGTGTTGTACAATGTTAATTTTTAGTGTTTTCTTTTTAATTTTTAGTGGTTCTGATGGTATAGTGGAAAAAGGAAGGGGAGAAAAGTGGGATGTGTATTCAATTTGAAGGTTGCTGGAATGGGGTCAGGATTCTCTGTTGGTCGTTGGATTAATCCTTCCAACTTTGATTTTTGACATATTATATTTTTATATGTATATATAAAAAAATAAAGAAGTGTAATTATACTCATATGAAACCCGGAAATTTTTTTTTAAAAAAAAATAGTTTTCGTAAACATTGTTTTATTAGTTTTTCAATCTTCTCAATCGGTAGTATTTGGAAATTTTGTGTTTAAAATGCAGAATTTGATCAGTTTAATATTTAAATACAAAATCAAATTGAATTTAATAAGGGTGTGTTTGTGTCTAAGGAAAAATGAAGGAAAGAAAAATTTTTTCCTTTGATCATTTAAAAACTTGATGTTTGTGCCACAAACACAGGGAAAAAAATTTCTCTCACTTTTGTTATTTTGTCTTATTAGGATTACAGAGGAAAAAAATTTTCCCTCCTCATAAAAGGGAAAGTGAAGGAAAGTGAGAGAATGTGATTTTCTCTCCTCACCAATAACAATTTGATAAAACATTCCTGTAAGATCTCTCTCTTTTATCTTTGCTCTTTGTTTTTATTAAATGTGATTTGATTTATTGAATGAATCTAGAATTTTTTATTTGCTGAATAGATTTAGGTTTTTTATTTTTTTTGGATATTTTGTGAGTGTACTTTTGTATTGGTTCCTCTTTAAAGCTTTATTTATTAAAAAATATTTGATAAGTAATTTAATGTTATTTTTCTATTATATTTAAATTAATTGTCAAAATATATGTTTTTTTTTTATTTTGTACCATTTTCTTGAAAGCATAGACATTTCATTTTTATTTTTCGTCATTTTCAATTACAGGTACAACATTCATTCACTTTCTTTTATTTTTTCTATATGATTGTGCACAAACACACTCTAAGAGTCTCAAAAGAGAATTAAATTAATAAAAAACTTCGATGGAGACTTTTTTTTTTTGGGAACAAATTAGTGCATGAAAGAATACTTGAATCTCAACAATGATGCGGCCCTATATATGTTTTATTGAAAGTGGTGACTTGGATAGCTTGGTTAACCTCGCCTGAATTTTTTTTTAAAGCAGTTATTACTGTAGTTAAACGGCTGCGTTTTCAAGGATGAAATATTAAGCTTGAAAGGGAAACAAAGTTTTCTAATACTTTCTAATATTAAATGAGAGTTAACATGTAAGTAGTATCATGTGACCTAAACGTTTCTAGGGAGAATAAAATAACGTTTTCACGTGCTAGGATGATCAAATGCTTGCGTAACGGACTCGTGAGATTTAGTTGGTTTCTGATCTCAATTTTTTTAAAAAAATAAAAGAACATCCGATTTCATTCTTTAATCACATTTAACCCTTTATGTGTATATATATTAGTAATAATAAATTTCATATAAGCCTTTATACATTTATATAAAAATAGTATAACTGAGACCAGTTGTACCAAAGTTACTTTTCAAGTCCTCATTGATCATAGCACAACGGTTCAAGGCTTAACACGATTATTCGAAAAAAAATTTTGTGGGACCGAAACAAATAGATAAATAGGTGGAGGTGGCTCGATCGTAAGATCAAGACTCGAATATAAAATTACAAGTTTTTTTTAGGAAAAAAAAAAAAGAAGTTACTTTTCAATGTTTAGTTTCTAAAATTGCAAGTTTTTTTTTTTAGGAAAACAATAAACTATATATGCAACTTTGTGAAGATAGTTACAAATATTCTAAATCATGCTCCAATTAGTAAGGAGGAGGGGGACAGAGGAAAACAGGGGAGAAGAAGAAAACAGGTAAAAATGAATGGATACCGATCAAATGAGAACTTGTATCCGTTACGCTTGGGTTGACATCTTACCAACTCGTTCTTTTTCGCCTTTTTGGGACAATTTAATGTGGTATCCCCCCCTTTTTTTTTCCTGTGCTAGTTTCTTTTTTCGTTGTCTTCCCACTTCCTCTTCGTGCCCTATTCAGATATCATTTATTTTGATTTAACATTGGAATAGATAATGCTTATAGTTCATAAAAAAAAAAAAAAAAAATCTAAAGGACTTATTGGCACACTTCTCACCCTAGCCAGCATACAACCCCAATCCAATAGAAAGTGCAAATGTTAAGCATGTTTTACAAGTTGGAGTAAAGTTGGAGTAGGTATGTACTATACATCAAATGGGAACTAAAATTGTTATCAATGACTAGAGAGCCGTAAGGGGCCCGGCAAGTTTCTGAAACTCGTGGAAATTTACAGCTTCCAATGCAAGGTTTTTTTTAAACGGAGAGATGCATTATTTCCGTTAAGACCATGAACTTTTATTTGACAACGACCGACTCGAACTGTTCAAAGACGTTGTTTTTATAATAAATAAAAAATGGATTGGTCGCATAATAGTCTACCAAATCTTATTTATAATATAGGTGAAATAAGGATTGATAAATGTGAATAAGCCCCCCCAAAAAAAAAAAAAAAAAAAAAAAGAAGAAGAAGAAGATCGACAACGACCTATACGTTGAGTTTTGTTATGGATAAAAATAATATTTCAAATTTTTTTTATTAATTACTTTTTAATTATATCAAAATGACTATTAACTATTTTAAAAATTAAATATTTTTTTGAAATGTGTTAAGCTATTATTGATCAACATCTGGAACTACTTATAAATATAAAAAATTTGAGGGTCTTTGTGCATATGGGGCCTTAGGCAATTGTCTAAAAGTTGCATAATAAAAAAGCCAGCCTTACCTAATAAAAGAGTCTCTTTCTTTCATAGAAGAAATCTTAGAACGGCCATGGGGTGGTGAACGAGCCGAGCTTTGACATGTTCAAGCTCGGCTCGTTTATAAACGAGTCGAGCCGAGCCGAGCCGAGCTCACGAGCCTCAACGAGCCTAGCGTTCTTCTTCATTTTAGGGTTTTTAAGGATCGAAAATAAAATTTTAACCTAAATGAGTCAAGTTTATGAGCCTAAATGAGCATAGCTTTGTATTAATTTAATGTTCTGATCTTATAAAAGAGTTTAGTCAAGTTTCAACTAAGTTTTTTATAACACAACGAGTCGAATTTGAACACAAAATGAAGTTCGATCCAGGTCCCGAGCCTAACCGAGCTTTAAAAATTGTTCAAGCTCGCTCATTTGTTTAATCGAACGAGCCTGAACGAGCTTAAACCAAGCCGAGCCCGAGCCGAGCCCGAGCGGCTTGGTTCGTTTACCAACGGCCATCTCTCATAAGTAGGGTTACAACTTGGGTCAGGTTGAACCCGAACCCAACGGGTTGAACCCAATTTTTACATGGGTTGGATTGATCAAATCGGGTTCGCCAATTCGGGTTGACTCACAAATCAGGTTGGGTTTTGGTTGGCCTCACACACAACCCGACCCAACCCAACCCGAACCCGTAAATTAATAGTTAAAAAAAAAATCATGGTCATTCATTCTGTAGCTTCTAATATGAGTAGTCCAAATTTTAGGTAAACCTAACTAATCTTACGGGTTGAGTCGGGTTGATTTATTTAATTTGCACATCATGTTAGAAATTCGGGTTGGGTCAGGTTGGTCCAATTCAGGTTAGGTCGAATTGGTTTATTTAATTACGGGTTGGGTTCGGGTTAGTCCAATTCGGGTTGAAAATCAGGTTGGGTCAAGTTAGGGTTGAGTAGTTTGGAATTCGGGTTGGGGTCAACCCGAACCCAACCCGCCCGAGTTGCAGCCCTACTTCATAAGCCTCTTAAACTAAACCCTAACAAGGTATATACTAAAATAAAGAGGATACAATGAGGACCAGCTCTGATAATTGATATTTTTGAGTGGGCCCTAAGTGAAATTTTAAAACGGGCTCTCATACATTATTATAAAAAAATCTAAATTATTTTAATTTTCACACTACCAATATTACTAAATAAATGCACAATATTATATAACTTTTAAATTAAAATATTATACAATATCACTAGTTACTTGCACGTGCTAAAGCACGAGATACATCATACATGGAGATATATTTTAATACAATTAGTACATTTATTTTTATTTATAATTTTTTATTTAATAAAAAATGTTTGACAAAAATTTCATGTGGAAAGAATGTAATCAAAATTATATATATTTGTATCATATTAGTAGAAAATACTTGACAAATATAAATTGATAATTACATTATTCTATATCCTTACTCAACTGTAACTAACAATCACAATATGAAACTAATATCATATTTTCTCAAAATTGACTCATTAATTAATTCTCACATATAAATCTTCTGAATATATTTAAACTCTTAATGGAAAAAAAAGTAGACCTACAAAATACTGCATTTGAAAGTTTATCAAATTCTTATTGAAATGCAATCACATAAACCAATTCAAAAACCCAATACAATTAAATAACCAATTCAAAAGAACACTTACAACTCGAAGCAAAAAAATAAAAATTAATTAATTAATTAAATTAAAATTGTGACTATATGAGGTATAATTGAGAAACTTAATAAGATGAAAAATGATTTATGTAAAATAATATTTAAAACTGATGAAAACTATAGATAAAAATAAAAATGATTATTATATTTTTTTAATTAATGGGTTTTTGATAAAGAAATCATTAATTATGTTGAAAATATGAAATATGTATAAAGTATGCATTCATAGATATTTTATATTATAACAACACATCAAAAATATTTAAAATATAACAAACATATGTTATAAAAAAAAATTGACAAAAAAATGAATAATTAATTATTGTCTCATGTGTTAAACTAATCTAACTAATCGACACTACAACTTATTTGTAATCCACATTGCAACTTATTTTTTCTTAAGTGCAATTAAAGATGAAACTCTAAGATTACCTAAACTCTAACTCGGCGGTCATAAAATGACAAGATCGGTATTTTAATCAACAAATTCTATGAAACAATTTTTTATCATATAAAACCTATATTGCATCACATCAAACAAAAGCAAACAACACCCTAATCAAAAGAAACAGATATAGAATTTTAATATCCAATAAAAGAAATGGAACATTTTCATCTTTATGCAACCCCAAGCAAATATATTAAAAAAAAAATTAAAACCTTAGCTCGATGAAGAAAAACTGTCTATATCTCTGTCTATATCTCTGAATGCATGCACCAATCATTTCACCTGATATAATAAAAAAACACGATAAAACAAAAAATAAAAAATATTCCAATATCTAAAATATATCATTAAAAATATAAAAAACAAAACAACTTAAAAATCAAGCCAAAGAAAGAGTTCATCACAATCTTCCTTTCCACCTCTCTCATGCATTCAGAAATAATTGGCTTCTCATTATTATCTATATTACTATATAAAAGTCTCTTAAACCAAAAACTTGCCATTTGACCTTTTTACCCATGTCAATCCATTCAATCTCATTATAGTCCATTCACACCATTTTAATGACAATCATTTTTTTTTTCATTTTACCCTTACATTTCTATTCAATTACATTTCTATTCACATTTAAAAAAAATATCAAATATTAATGTAATTCACATATATTAGCATTTATTTAATTCACACATATTTGATTAGCATTTACTATTTACTTGGATTTCTCTACTCTATTAATGCCCCAAATAATCAATAGTCAATAAGATCTATCCAACAAAATTTTTTATAATTCACATAAATTAAAAATGCAATCCAATAAAAAAAACAAACATAAAATACTGGTAAAAAAAAAATTATTGCTATAAAAATGAACAAATTCAAATTTGAGCTTTGTGTGAACTCAACGATAGATTTAATTCAATGAAAATCCATTCATATCATTGTAATTTCATCCATAATTTATTCATATTTTCATCATATCATGCATGACACATTAAAATTTTAAGCTTCACATTTCATCATACTTATATGATGACTACTATAGATATATAATAAAATAATATTAATAATTTACATCATCTATGATAAAATTACATTCATATGCCGACTTATCCATGAAAAAATTCCTTTACATCAATTATGATTAAATTACATTAATATGCCGACTAAAATTATATTAATATGTTTATTATTTTATTATAATCATATTTGAATATCATAATATTGTTATGATAAGAGGATCCTTATAAAATGAAAATATATTCAAAATATTATTCCCAAAAAAAAAATCCCATTTCATATGCAAAGACATGATGATACATTAAAAAAGGTATCAAATATTAATGTAATCTCTTCATTTTAGATTTCCAAATTATATTATGAAAATTCAATACACCCTTCAACCTCCAACTATGAAACAGCCACTCTCATTCATCCACCCTCCATTCAATCTCCTCATTATTCATCCCCTCTCCATTCAATCCCCTCATATTCTTCTAGAGACAATGGCTTATGCTATTTCACAAACCCTCAAATTTATTTATGCAACATTGAATACCCATTCATTGTCATCCCCATTCATTTAGATAAATGGATCTATCATCTCTCTCTTTTTTCATCTCTCTCTTTTTTCTTCTCTCTCTCAAAATTTTTTTTAACCTTAGGAAGGTGAGTTAATCTTTTGTAGAAATTATGGTTATTTTGAAGTTTTTATATTGCAAATAAACTAAATATGTTATTTTTTCAAACATATTTTGATTTCAATATTTTCAATATCAAAATAGAGTAAAAAATATTTTCATAATTAAAATGAATCACTTTTTTAATTGTATTCTATCAATTTTAGTGTTTTGTTATTATTGTGAGCTATTTATTTTAAATAGATTAATGAATATATATAAAGGATATGATGATATCTATTTAAAGTTTGTTTAATTTTTAATATGAATTTTTGCGTTTTCTCATTTTTAATTTTCCATTTGCATAGAAGCTTTGGTGTTCATCATATATAGAAATGGCCAAAAATTAAATTCTATAGATTTTATGATATATATATATATATATATATATATATATATATATATTTATATATATATATATATATATATATATATATATATATATATATATACTATATAAAAGTCCCTTAACCCAAAAAACTGTCATTTGACCATTTTACCCCTGTCAATCCATTCAATCGCATTACAATCCATTTACATCACTTTAGTCACAACCATTTGACCATGAAAATTCACATCATTTTAATCTCATTCATAATTTATTTTTATACATACATTTTATTATCATATCTTTTAAATGTATCATATAATTGTATTAATAATTACATTACATAAATTATATGTGTTTTAAATATTTATAGATACAACTGAAATTAGATTAATATATTTATTAACTTATAATTAAAATTAGATATCATAAATATTATTAAGAGAATGGGATGCTTATAAAATAAAAGGATATTTCAAAATTAGATTGATATATTTATTAATTTATAATTAAAATCAGATGTCATAATATTATTAAAAAAAAGAAATGTATCATAATATTATTAAGAGAAGGGGATGCTTATAAAATAAAAGGATATTTCAAAATTAGATTGATATATTTATTAATTTATAATTAAAATCAGATGTCATAATATTATTAAAAAAAAGAAATGCATATAAAATAAAATGATATTTAAAATATAAATATTATTTTAATATATTTTTTTTTCTTCAATGCCATCCCATTCACACCTCAAATTGTGAAATTCAATCAATCCCAAAACCCAAAGACGTTGTGACATTCAATCAATTATTTATTATTATTTAATCACCAAAATCATTTATTGTTTTCAAAACTCTTCCCCTACCCATGTTTCATCTTCCCCGAGCCGGCGAACCCATTAATCATTGGGAAAAAAATGATTGTTCTTCTTCAACTCTTCCCCAAGCCCATCAATTATTTGTATTTTGTTTTAGGACTTGGTTTTTCCGTTTGCCATTTACTGGGAGGAAATCAGTCCATCGACAGGCTCGATGATTTCTATTCCGAAGCCTTTGAAGTATTTAAAGCCCCATTACTCATTTTTGTGCCCCTTTTTTGAGAAGCTTACAAAGGATTCAGATATACAGGTGATAATTTTTGTTTCTTTTGTTCCTTTTTTTTTTGAATTGTTAGTGATTAGGTTTTAATGTTTGGTTTTACAAGTTGCAGAAGAAGTTTGCTGGCATTATGTCGGTTTTAGCAATGACCATTTATATGAGAGATCAGGTAATTTAATCTGAAACTTTTTTGCTTCACCATTATTATTTCATTTTTTTTATAGTTATTTACACATTCGATTGATTGTGAAAATTAAATTATTGTTCCTGGGAAGAGAATCAGGGAAGGGATAAGATTTTGGATATGCCAAATTGTCACACTTTGTTTTTGTCTATTTGATAATTAGTTGTTCCTATGAACTTTTGTTTGAATTAAATTTGTTCTTCTTCGCTTTTTTTTTTTTTATGCCTTTACCGGAGAGTATGAAATATAAGCTTTTGGGTACAACATAAGATGTTGGTTCCTGTGATCATGAATATGTAGGCACGGTAAGCACTAAGCACTTAATGAATACCACATAGAAAAGGAGGGATGCCCTAATCATTGCTTTCTTTTTTATTACTTAGCAGGAGTGATAGCCAAGACTTAATCTTTTTGTTAATTGTTTGTAATTCGTAATATTCTTGTACTCATTTATAAAATATTTGGTTTATTTAATCAGGAACCTTGCAGTAGGAATTTCCCGAGAGTATATAATGCGAAAGGTTAGGGAGTGAAATCTTTCAGCATGTTTGCTAACATTCTATGCTATGTTCCTCAATTCAAAATATCACCCTGTCTCTTTCATTTAGCTTCAAAAGTATGCAATGCTTCCATCGGAGTGGATTGTGCTAATGAATATATTATTAAAGTAACCATTTTTTGTTTATAAAAAACTTAAACTGGAGTATTATACATTGTTTTATTTTCATTATAAGAAATTGTGGTCTAACAGGATTCATTGAACTTAGACTGGTCGAAAGCATGTTCTACCATTTTAAAGTTTAGGCTTTGATTAAGCATTTCAGATGAACTCGTAATAAACTTCTTAAGGTAGCTGCTATTGCATTAAGGGGTCTATGTGCACCATAAACCAGATATCTATGGGGATTAAAACATCAGCATTTCATGTTCCTATTTTGTTTTTGTCTCACATTGAATTTTACATCACATTTAAATGATTTTTGGGTCTTTGGCCATCCTTTTTTATTATTGTGTAACATTTCTTATTGTCTCCCTTGACAGCGTAACATCTGGCCAAGAGTTGATATGATGGATTTGATGGACCAGAGCATTTCAGATGAAGTTATACCATGTCTGTTGTGTATATCATTTGATCTCACTTCATGAAATTATATCTAAAAAAGAAGAGAAAAGAATGTGATTTAGAAAAACTTAAGTTGGCAATGAGAGAGGCATATTAAATTATTAATATAATTAGTAGTATGAATAAATTTCGTAGTGATTTTTCAATTAGCATGTGTGGATATTGTTTTGCCAAGTTACAGATGGAAATTTTAAATAATATGTGAACTTCCATGGCAGCCATGGATAGTTAACCTCCTATAAAGACTAAATGTTGTTTTCCATTTTTTTAGGCTATTGATATATAAAATTATGTGATCCATAACGAAGGAACTCAAGAAGTAGCTGAATTTTTCTTTTGACTATCAACACTGTGAGGATTTATGCAATTTGGATATGGAAGGAGTTTCTGTATGATGTATGGTGATTCTAGCATAATTCTATTACAGAATATGTAGCAGTGGGCTTTGGTGTGTGTCCGACACTGGCTCAATGGCTCAACCAAAGATTAGGTGGTGTAAGATGTTTTGATACTCAGACATTTTCTGTTATTGTGTAGTAATGTTGTTAGTCACACACTATCTATTGAGCTGGTACATCAATTAAAAAAAAAAAGGCCATTTGTAAACCTCAATGTCAGCTTCTGTGGGGTTGATAACTTGATACTGCACTTTTCATGTTAATAGGGATTTAAATGGTTTCTTCATCTCATTTTCCATTATTTGGCTAAATTTTACTTTTCTTTATTCTTACGATTAAAATCTGGGCATAATTTATCAATCATATCGACTATTGATGTATCTGTTTTCATATTTCAGCACAATGCTGAACATGAAGCTGTTGATGTTTTGACAGAGGTTTACTCTGATCTCTCATTTGTTATCGTATAATTTTGCATGTGTTTGTCACAGTACTAATAAAAATCATTTAATTCTACGTTGAAAGCATTGATCTGTTGACTAAGCATTTTGATGAGACAAATTACAAAAGGACATGCTTGTATCTCACCAGTTACTCTAGGTATATATTCGCAATCACCAAGTGCAAATATTTTCGTGGAGTAGTTTTTAAAATATTTTGTGCCTCTGTTTTATATCATGATGATGTGTTTTCTAGATGGTGAAAGTCAAAGAGTTCATATAAATAATGTCACATTAAACTAACAAATCTGGATAATGCTTTACCGGAGAGGGAGCAAATCTAGGCTGATGGTCCGAAGGGGATAAAGGCATTATGGTTTAAAGGGGTTTCAAAGTTTATTGGGTTCTTTGATATTCTTATTAGCATGGGCCTTCATAAGGTCATTTTTAGTGTGGATTAGTTTTAGTTTATAAAGTAATCAACAATCTACATAAACACTATTAAAAAAAAAACTGGACAAAATGTTTGATGCCTGCAACATTACGGTTGTGTGAATGTCTTTTTATCGATTATAGGGATAGGACTGAAACTACATTTAGTCACCATATAATCAAGACTTTAATTTCTAATTTCTGGTGAGATTGGAACTGAGGGTTAAATAGCTTACGAATTTTTGTGAATCTCTTTTATCAGTAATTTTTAAATATAAACTGCTTCTCTCCACGCAAAAGTTTGATTTTTATCGAAACCATAAATGCCTTTAATTGTTTCTAAATTTATTATGTAGATTTTGATGATTTATCACTTCCTCTCTTTTTTTATCTGTGAAATGGAGCTTATGAAATTTTTTTCTAAATTGGGGCCTGCCTTTATCTTTCAATGGCATGGACAAGGGAGTTTAAGTTGATTTGATTTCTTATATAGTACATGTTTATTGCTTGATTTCGTGTCGTTGGTTAACTATTAATTAGGGTGTATTTACTTTGAGAAAAATTAATTAAGGTGTATTGTTTAGAGATTTTCATTTTTCCACTGACATTGTCATATTCCACAAACCAAAAAATGCCCCTTGGGCAGGGAGTTGGTTGATGCCTGAAGAATGATTGAATTGGATTACCTGTTTCTAAGCTTGATGAGATGGTTTTTTGTTTATTAATTTATTATCAAATTTGAGAGGCAGTCATGGTAAACATTTAATTTACTTGCAAATCCCACATTCCAACTCGTTTTTGTTTGAAAAAAAAAATTCATATTGACATTTGATGGATTAGCTATTCGAAAAAAAATTTAGTGTGGTTTTTGGTTGAAAACTTATTTGGGATGCTTGTCTTCCTTTTTGGATGTGTAACGGTGTGTATTTATTTTATTTTTTTTAGAAAAAATACTATGTTTTTTTTTGAAGTAGAATATTTGGTTGGATTCCTAGCATACATTATGTATCAGCTATTTATGCATGAGACTATATATTGGGAAGAGAGTTATTCTTTCATTTCAATGCAATCTATAGAATTCTTTCTGTTGAAAATGATCTGCATTGATTAGGAAGATTCTTATTCATTGCTTCATGAAGTTGCAAATAAGTTCAATCTGCAGGGAGATTGTTGCATGTAGATTTCAACTAATTGACCAAGCCATTTGCAAAATGTTTAAACAAGTGGAATTCGAATTATATATATTGATGAACGCATTGAAACAACACTTGCAGGCCCTTTTAATTGATAAGATGTTGATTTTAAATAGATGCTTAACTTATTGTTATTCATGATAACAAAGTGTTGTAGAGAGGACAAATACATGATTGACATAAAAAAATCTCAAATGGACTGTGGAAGTTGATCATGCTCCAGTGATGGTAGTTTAGTTAGTCATGCATTGGATGGACAGAGAAAAAAAAACATAGTCTGCGCTTTGTTTTTTTGTGTGTTTTCTCATGCAAGGTTGTTTTCATAAATTCTTCTCAGGTTAGTGTTAACTCTGCTATTTGATTAAATGTTTCATGAAATGGTTTATAACATAGGGGTAGAAGTGCATTATGTAAATTTATATGTTCATGAAGTAGTTTGTTTTATGATTATTATTATCTTAAGGGCATGTTTTTGAATTGATTGTAGGAATACTTCATTCGGCATGTAGATGAACATCCGATAATGTCAAAATCGAATGGCAATGTGCGACTCGATGTTTTAGAAGCAGCCACTAAGAGACGGAACTCTAAGGTATACATTTTCTCAGAATCTATATGCATTTTTACGCCATTCGCTTATTGGACTTTATAGGGACTAGAGTTAGAACTGAGGACTAATCGAGCATTCAAGGAGAATGGCATGCTTGGAGATAACTTTGGTTTCCATTTAACAAACATGTTAGGAAATCTTGTCTAGGCCAAGGAAATAGCTTTTATTTTTCTGGTGTGTTTGTTATTATCATTTTCTTTGTGTGTGTAAAAAATAAATTTAATATATATTTAAAAACAATTAAAATCAATTTCAAATAAAAAATATTTTTTATGTTAATATTATTTTTCAAGTAGATGATGATGTGAAAAATATATGTTTAGAAGATTTTGCTTAAATATTTTTCTTTTCTATAATTTATTTAATTTTTTTTTTCTTCTTCTATGATTCACTTTTACCTTTATCTCGAATTGTAATCCTCTCAATTGATTCATTTTTGACGTGAGACAAACAATTTTAATTTAGTTTGAATCTCTCACTAAAAGTTTAGAATTATTTGATTATTTTGAATTGATCAATTATATATAAACATTAGCTTCATTTGTTTAGATCATTTTTTATGGGTCCAATATACTTCACAAGGGTGGTTTGTTTTCTTGGTACTTGTATTTTTTTTGTCAAATTTTTTATATTTTCTATATTCTTTTTTGAAAAAATGCCTATCAAACATTTTCGTCTATGAATTTGTGTTTGACACTATTATTTTCATCATTTAATTGGATAAACTATAAACACTAGATTTTTTACATTTGAAATCAATATTATGAAAATGTTGTAATAACTAATTTTTTGAACATTACATATGTTACATTTTGTCTATGTGCATTTGCACATACACAACAACTAGTTTTCATTAAAAGTTCCCTGCATTCAAAAGCCACCATTCAATTAAGATCAAACATACATAATAAGAATAACACAGTATAAATTTACATAAATAAATAACACAATATATATACATATAAATAAATAAATAATATGCTTGAAAACAAAAATACTTTAGGCTACAGGGATGAGCTGCTTTATATAGGACTACATATAGATTTAGTGATAAAAAAAAAAAGATAAGATAGAGAGGAGTTCAAACAACTTTGTATTAGGAGACTCAATCTTTGAATAAATCAAATCCTTAAAATCTAGAGAAAAAAAAATAGTACTATAATAAACTCAACAAAAAATATTAAATTATGCACAAATGTTTAATATGAAATATATAGATTTTTAAGATATATTATATTCACATTCATATGTACATTTATATTATTTATTATAGTACATTAGGAATTTTTTCATTCTATTACAAAAAAACATATTTATGGAAATATAATTAAATGGATATACATGGTGAAAATATTTAATTTGGAAAATAAAAAATTAGAATATATAGATATGGTTTAAAATAAAAATGTATTGATATGATTTAATTAAATCTTATTTTGATATCTTAAAATATTTATGATTTATCTAAATTTGATAATAATAGATTAGTAATTAAACAAATCATAATCTTATTAGAAAAGATTGCATCATTGAATAATTTTAAAATTTAAATAAATCTATTACTATTAGTAATTAAACAATTGATTAAAGAATAAAAAGAGAAATTAAAATACTGGATCACAGAATTCTTTTAATAAGTAAGTAATAGATATGCTCTTAATAAAACAAAAAAAAATATTAAATTTTAAAAATTACAATGCCTATTGGATTATGGTCGAAGAGATTTAAGAAAAAGAGAAATTTTAAACTAGATTTGAAGACAAACAGATTTAGAAAGTTTGTTGAGATACATTAATTAAAATAACACCTCTTATTTAGATTTTCCTAAGCAATTAAGCAAAATTACAAAAATGCCTCTATTGGCTCTGGATATAATTAAGTAAAATTATAAAAATACCTCTATTGACTGGACTCTAGACCTTCGTAAACAAGTCTTTTATGCTAGAATACAAAATGCAATGCATCTCAAATCAGTTAAAAGGATGCATGTTGCAAGGATGATTCGTGTATCAGCGCTGTAGGATGATATCATGAGATGATGTTGAATAGATGGTCCAAAAACGCTGAAAGTCATTGACGTTGCTTGGAATCTTCAAAAGGCAACAGCCGAAAAACATTGATAAGAATCCTTTTGAATTCATTGTTATTTTTTTCCATGATAAAGAAATAGATATTTGTTTTTGTGGGACCCTCTGTTTTTCAACTTTTATTAATAATAATAATTTTGTTTCAGTGGTACCATTTAGACAATGGAATACGGGGGAGAATAAGAAAAAATAGAGGTGAATGAACCTAAAAAAATATTTGTTTAGAATAAATAGATGTTATAATTAAATCATAATATGTGAGAATAAATTAATATTTGTATATAATATCTCCGTATAATTGTGTTATTCGAGCGGTTCCACTCAAATGTCAAATCAATTTTTAACTTTTATAAATCTTTATCCATAATTTATCCATAATCAATCAAATAACAAAAATTTCATTATTATGTTCCACAACAGGAATGAATAATAAAAACTCTATTCCACTCAAATGTCAAATCATTTTTCAACTTTTTATAAATATCTATCCGCAATTTATTCATAATCAACCAAATAACAAAAACTTCATTATTATGTTCCACAACGAAAATGAATAATAATAATAAAAAAAAACATCAAAGAAAAAAATATTTATTTTACTAATATAGTTATTTATTCATGAAATAGTTATAAATCTCAAAATAATTTATGTTTCTAACCAACCAATACCTTAAAATAAATTATATATTTATTATGTATATTTATTAAAAATAATATATATATATATTTTATGCTAAAAAAATAAAATCTATTGTATCATTAATAAAATGTAACGGCCTGCACAAAAGAAATCACAAGATAGCATCACTAGCAAGATTCCATAGGCCCAAGTGGGCAGTTTGCCCAAAAACAGAAAAAGAATAAAAAAAAAGGGAAATAACCAAGATTCCCTATGATCACCCTTTTTATTTGTTTTTTTTATTCACCTACCTAGTCAACCTATTGAACCATTCAAGTTGAAGAAAAATATTTTGTGAACATACTTCATCAGCGTTTATAATTCGAAACACGTTCACCACAATGGAAAAATCAACGACAACAAACTGATGATGAGGGTCCACAAAAATTTCAAACTACAGTAAGTTTAATGATTAGATATTTTATTGTAGTTGATTATGAAAAATCATATCTTTTTTATTTTTAAAAGTTGGTTATCAGAAAGTATTTATTTTATGCTTTTTTGAAAATCAATTTTGAAATGAAATTTTTTTAACTAAAAAGTTAGGCCTAACTTTTAATTACGGCAGACGTATTTTCAAGCACCCCCTAAATCACAATGGTTATTTAGCTTTGAACTTGCAGACGTGCCCCAGTCTTGTAATTCAAGTGAAGGTCACTTCTTCACCCACAATGGCAACCAAAAAGGAACAAATAGTCAACATAAATATAGCCCTTATGTCTTAACCATGCATTTCCAAGAACGGATCGGTTTAGATCCAACGAAAATTTAGATTTAATTGTATTTTTAAGCTTAGTTGTAAAATAAGTACAAAATTGGACAACAAAGTAAAAAGATTGGACGGTCACGAACACGTTGGATAATCAAATTATCCTACGCCTGTTACACCTATCCGATCCTTGGATGCCTTTTTGGGCGTTATTATACTCGGTTTTTTTTTACAATCCAAAATATAGTCTTATATACTTCGTTAGATATCCAATAAAACATATACATCGTTTTAACTATGTACATACCTCATTAAAAAAATTTCTTACACTTATCAAAAATGAGTTCCTTCAACTCAAAATGGAACGATATACACTTTTTATCAAATTATATACCTCATTAGATAATGTTTATTATTTAAAAAAAAATATATATGTATGGTCTGAGTTTAAACTGTAAAAATGACTGAGTCTAACATTTTCCAAGCCGCAACAGTCTATCATGTATCCCTAGTACCAAGTCATTCGGAATTATATCAAGACAATGCATCTACTCATCCATAAGTCTGGACCCCAAGTTGGGACAAGCGATCGGGTGTGATCGAGTCTATAGAAGTAGAACTTCTCCTACTACCTGAGAATTGCATAGCTACTACAGACGAGTACATTCGAACCATTCAAGCTAGAAGAAGGGGGCTTTTAATTTCATCCGTTTTAGTACAATCCTACCCCGTTCAGAAACCCACCCATCCCAACTTTTACTTCTTGCAAGCCCACATTGAAAGAAATACATGAGATTGGATAAGCAGAGCCCACCCCAACCCATTTAGAACCTTCTCTCTCTGCTCTTCGGTTTCCCACCCCTTCCTCAAGCTCCTCCACCGCCTCAACGTCATTGGTCCTGTCAAGCATGCATCAGGACGTTATAGGAGGACCGATTGGGGCGACAGTCGGTCTCCAGCATCCGATGATAGACAGCCATCAGGAGTGGGACCTTGCATTGCTAGAGGAGGCCATGGAGGACAACATTGTAGGTGAACGTGCGCGGGCGCATGCCATACTCACTCATGCGCGAGAACGACTTGATCGTGTTGGACTGAATGTAAACCTGGATCAGGGCGTGGAAGACATCGGCGACGATGGGGATCCTGTCATGGCAGAGCTCGTCGAGGGCGGCCCAGGTGATGGAGAATCCGTCAGCGTTGCTAGCAATGGTGCAGCAGCAGAGGAGGGAGAGGATGGTGTTGTGGGAGTCCCAGCTGCTGAGGTGACAGCGGCTGGCCCAGACGAAGAAGCGGAAGGCGGTGGAGTGGGAGGTGGAGGAAGCAGAGATGATGGTGGGGAGGGGAGGAGAGCAGGGGGGTGAGGGGTTTGAGAGGGGCTCATCAAGATGAGGGATGTGAGTAGTGAACTCCTCGGGGTGGGGTTTCCTTTCTTTGAAGAGAGCATAGAAAAATATTTCACTCACAATTCAGGTATAAATAAGAGACCTCCAATTCAAAAAGATGTAAACAGTCCTCTTTCCTTGCTATTTCACTCACAAAAACTTTAGATACTGATTTAAGCATCTGAATGTTTATGACGCAGTGGTTGCCATCGAACCGGGCTTGGGATAAGAGACCGAGGCACATAACACTAGATATGTTCCAAAAGGCTGGGAAGATAATGAAATAAAAAGGCAAATAAGACACGATGGGGAGGAAAATCTGTGTTGGTAAGTCAATGGGATGCAGTGAATTTGAATAACATTTGAATATGGTCACTGTTATGGGCAATATTTTTTTGTTAAAGTATTACATTGAAACAATGTGCTTCAATTCAAATACTTTATTCAAGTGGTCATCAGGTAGAATACAAAACAATCTACAAAAATGTACCCTTTCAGGATGGGATGGACTGGAGAGTAATTCTCACTTTCCAATTAATTTCTACCAAACACGAACGCTTTTTTTTAGAATCTGCACAGTGAGGAGATTCTCTCCCAAACAGAGTACCAAATGTTGTACAAATGCATCCCTTAATATAGGGCCACCAAACAATAAATAAATGTCACCTTCCCAATGACCCTAATAGCTTCACAGTAACCATGAATCAAGTAATCAACCAACACAGACAAGGAAAAACAACAATTTAGTAACTTAATAATAACCTCCATGTATTACTGATTAGGTGATTCTTCTGAACAGAAGCACCATCCAAATTCTGAATCACAAGGTTGGTTCTCCAGTTTCAGCTCAGTTGGCAAACTTGACTCAGGTAATTGTAATCCTCTATGATAACTTACAAAGAAAAATTAATGCACCAAAAATCCAACCCTCGACATCGTGGTGACGGATCTTTGACGACCGTCCTTGCAATGTAATACAACCAATAAAACCTCCTGAGCATGATTCCATTCATCCGGCCATGAATGAGATGACAAGTCATTTGAATTCATGTATAAGCATCCACAGCAAGTAATATAGCAACCATTCATCTAAGAAATTGCTTGGGGACCCAAAGCAAATTCAGATTTGAATGGAAATTTCCATGCTCACATTTCCAACACCACCTCCATTATAACACATTGTGCTCAATCAGTCCCATTGGGAGGAGCATCATCTACTCAAGATATTACCAACACTTATAACCAACTGGCTTCTTGTTCATGACTGAAGTTCTTACAACCAACTGCTCAAACTAATTGAATACACAGAGTCATGCCACTTCATGTATGAAATATAAGATGAGTGATACCATAGACAACAACTCTATTGCTTAAATCTGTTGCATGAACAAAGTAGATATAGCTCCTTCTCCCATATCTACTCTAAATCACTATCTGCGGCTAAACATACAAATTAATGCAGTGAACATAACAGCCACTCGCCATCAGATGTAAATAGTTCTTGTCCATTGATATCTCTTATAGAGGAAATAAGCCTGAAAATGCTTTAAGCTAAATGGCCTTTCATGATAGACCTTACAAGTGTCCAAAATCCATGCTTGCACTAGACAAGATGATGATAACTTTTAGGATCAATCATGATCACAAGCCCTCATGTCAATTCCTCTCTACAAGCAAATGATGCTTCACATTCAAAGTTTAGAGCAATTACAATCAATCATCCCTGTATCAAAAAAAATGTTCCTTAAAATGAAAATGGCCTGTAGGAGTAAAATTTGTCATCATCAATAAAGATTCCATCTTAATGGTGGCTTACAGTTTTTATCCATCCATATAGTTGATGCAGTCCAGCCATCTCCATCATTTTGTGCAACAGTAAGCCTACTTCCACAGAATTTTTCCAGACAAATCTCTTACTGCGAAGATTATTGGGTTGCAACACCAGAATCTGTACTGCAGTTATCTGTGACAAGTATTCTGCACAGTTTTCCAAACTCAGCATAACTCTCATACGGAAGCTCCATAAATTCACCCTCTCTTGTTCGTCCTTTCAGAAACCCATATCAATCTACTCTTAGTACATCTAGCACAGGCCACAAAGTAGGAAGGACACCAAGTGCCAGAGTTCTGTGGTGTCTGACACTTCATATCAATGAACGATGAACAAATATAACAACTGTTTCTGAGCTAGTTAACTCGCAGTGTCAATCCTTTTAAAGGTGCTGTGTCCAAAATATGATATGAATACACGCCATTCTAACATGGGCAGATCATCATCTACACCTTTATGGCTCTACGATTCAACCCATAAGTCTCAATAATTTTATTGGTTAGGTAAGAATCCTTCCAGACATTGTTCTACTATTGTAATCCATCAGCAGTGATGCTTCCTTTTTTTTATTGGTTATAAAAGGCCTCGGGCTAACATCAGCAGTGATACTTGGATCAGGCAAAGCGAGCCTTCAATTAAGATTCTACATCTAGCAAATTAAAAGTTTTCACTTAATTGAACAACCTACTAATGGAAAAGGATGGTAGTGGTTTGGGGCTGAACAATGCCAGTTGTAAAATTGTAATTGCAACAGAACTAAAAGACAATACGAACAATGTATCACAAACTGTGAGATATAGAATTCTTTCACAACTTCAACGTGGGAAACTCAACATGTGTTTGCAAATTCAAGGAGGGGAGACTGATTGTAATCTCTTCTCAATCAACCGCCAAAAAATCATTCGCAATACAACAACACCACCAAAAAAAAAAAAAAAAAATGTTTCACAACTCCTACAGCTAAATGAATAAATACCCATGTCGAAATAAAGCAAGTGTCGAAGACGTAAAAACCGACCAAACAAAAACAACCCACCAAGCCAAAAACAAAGCCATTTCCATCAAAACTGGTGACAAGCAAGAGACATTGCCAATGACAGCCACATCGCAGAAAGAGTTACCTCGAATTTGCGACACCCCGAGGAGGAGGAGCACCAAAACGCCCGGCCCGAAGAACTGAAGAATCACCAAGCAGATGTAGTGGTTGTGCAAGAAAATCTTCGCCCTCCCGAAATCCAAATCAGGGACCTTTTTGGAGTGCAGCCTCTGGTACCACGACAGCACCGCCTCGTTGAGGTACATTTGCAGATTGGGCCGAAGAGCCAGAACCTGCGCGAATCCCGAGACCGCCAGGGCCCAGACGCGGAGCGCCTCGACGTCGTCCGATTGCGAATCGGAGCGCCAGATCCCGACCATGGGATTGATGGAAACCGAGGCGGCGAACACGCAGGAGATGAAGCCCACGTAAAGGCACGCCCTGCCAGCCCCCCCGCAGGAGATCACCGGGAGGTTCCAGTCGAGCTGATCGGTGCCGACCCAGAAAGATCGGGCGGCCCTCGTCGCCGGGACGAAGAGGATCCCCGACAAACCCCCAGCGAGGACGGCCGTCGAAACCCTCGCGAGGCCGTCCTCGCCGAAATCAAAGGCGAAGATCGACGGGGAGAAGACGAATAGGACGGAGAGAGACGAGAAGAACCCTAGAAACCCCGAGAGCACGCTCAATTGCTTCTCCGAAGCCCTCGTCGCCGACCCCTCGAAGGAGATCCTCACAAGAGAGAAGGCGAGTCTCAAGACGGCCGCGATCGCGAGGAGGGAAGGGACGAAGGCGCCGTCGACGGCGAAGCGATCGAGGAGGAGACTCGAGAGGGCGGCGACGGAGAGGACGAAAGAGTTGCGATAGGCGGAAAAGAAGATCCGCGTCCGGAGTTGGGAGTCGGCGAGGCGGAGGCGGAAGATCTGGGCGTTGCCGTTGGCGTCGTCGTCGAAGACGGACTTGGAGTGGCCGTGCTTTCCCTTCTTGCGGTGGTGCTCCGGGTGGGTGTCCTGATCGGAGGATCCCGGACGTCGGATGGCGGCTCTTAATCCGCCGCCGCTGCCGGCCGAGGCGGCGGGGAGGCTGTCGGGGTGGATGTAGGTGTAGAGGCCGAGGAGGAGGAGGGAGGGGAGGCTGAGGAAGGCGGAGAGGGAGGCGACGGAGGCGGAGACGGCGGCGTGGATTGCGAGGTTCGTGTAGGGGGAGGAGGGGGTTGTCATTTGGGAGGGGTGGCGGGGGTAGTTTGGGAATTTGGAGGGGAAGTTGTTTTCGGGTTTTTCGGGCGGTGTGAGTGGAAGTGAAGTGAGTGACTGGGGATGGAAGTTTTTGGGTGGTTGAGAATGGGCTTGTCATTATGAGAAATGACGATCGGATCCATGCATGCATCTTGGGTGATTAATGACACTGGATCAATGGTTCTGATCTGACGCTTCTCTATTTATTTGGACAGATACCGGGTGAATCTCAGCTGTTCTTGTTAATTGTCAACCAGCGTTTTGAAGTACATGTATCCTGAATTCCTGGTCTATTGAACTCAAGTCTTTGATCCAGGGGGATTTTATTAGATCATTAATAAAAAAACATTATTTTTATCAATGTTTGGATTAGTCTATGCTGGTTTTGTTAGAGATATGGATGAGTGATCAGGTAGTTATTGTGATAACAATTAATTTAACTCATTTTCACAGTGTTGGGTATTATTTAATCTCATTTTATTTTTCATAGCACACATCACATGGTGATGAATTTATGAATGTGTTTCCACTATTTATTTATAAATCAATGTGGGTGGAATCATGACAAGTGGGATTCCATAAGTATATTATTATTGAGATTTTATTATTCTCTTAACATAAACATTGAATGGCTACACTCATATGCATTTAGGGTTGCAACTTGGGTCCGGTTGAATCCGAACCCGACAGATTGAACCCAATTTTTATATGGGTTGGGTTGACCAAATCGAGTTCGGGTTCGGGTTAGCCAATTCGGGTTGACTCACAAATCGGGTTGGGTTCGAGTTGGCCGCACTCACAACCCGATCCAACCCGAACCCGTAAACTAATAGTTAAAAAAAAATCATGGTCGTTCATTCTGTAGCTCCTAATCTGGGCTGTTCGAATTTTAGATAAACCTAACTAATCTTACAGGTTAGGTCGGGTTAGTATATTTAATTTGTACATCATGTTTAAAAATCGGGTTGGATCGGGTTAGGGTTGAGTATTTTAGAATTCGGGTTAGGTTCGGGTTAGTCCAATTCAAGTTGAAAATCGGGTTGGGTCAGGTTAGGGTTGAGTATTTTGAAATTCAGGTTGAGTTCAGATTAGTTCAATTCAGGTTAAAAATCGGATTGGATCGGGTTAGGATTGAATATTTTGGAATTCAGGTCAACCCGAACCCAACCCGCCTGAACTGCAACCCTATCCACATCCAAAAAAGTTTTGGAAAGTTTTGGGGAGGAAGTCAAATGTCTGTCTTGTATATAATCTCTCTCTCTCTCTCTCTCTCTCTTTCTCTCATCCATACACAAAGAAAAAGGTTGATGTATTAGTCTTCAAACCTGCAAATATAATTGATATCATAGCATGTAATAAAAATTCATCTGTAATTATTTAAAACTTATTTTGATGAAAGAATTTAGTTTTATTCACCATTAAATTAAATGATTCTTAAATGCGTTGGCATCGTTCTCAAAACAGGCACTCCATTTGTTCTACCTTATCCCAAAAAAGAATGAGAGAATATAGACTAGAGAGGCTAGACCATCATCGATAAATTTGACCCCATCAAAGTGAACCTCTACCTGTATAGCACGTGATCTCATGCAACAGCTTGTAGGGAAGCTCGAGTCATATTCAGACGTGTGTTAATACAATTTGATATGCACTACACGACTTTACCATAACGTGACAGATGTGCATATGATGACATCATGATAATCTAACATGCTAGGATTTGTCTAAAAATAAAAATCCACTCTCCTAAAATCAAGTCATGAGATTTATTTTTTAGATTTTAATTTTTAGTATTCATTGAGGTCTTGTGGCATGCTCTACATCGATGTTGGATTCATTTTTTTCTTAGAGACGCGTTTTAACCATTCTTTCTAGTAATTTATGACCAAATCTCCTTTATAATTATCTTCTCCAGCGATCCTCCATCTTGTCAATCTACTATCTCATATCAAGAAAACTTATTCTTCAATAATAATATCATATGTGAAAATCAAGTGATATATAGATTGATAGTGGGATTGTTCTATAAACTACGTGTAACAATACTATTTAAAATGGGCATCCCCTTCATCTAAAATACACTTAAGGGTGAATGCCTACTATTTACTAAAAAAAAAACGTAAACAATTAAAATGATAGGGAAGACATACAAGGCTAAAAAAAATATTAGAGATATAATTTTTCATAAAAACTTTAAAGCATCACTTCATGGAGACATCGACAACAGGCTTGGGCCTAAACGGGCTTGCTAGGCAGGCTCGGGATTTGAGTCACCAGCGAGCCTGCAAGCCTCTATATTTATTTTTCTAATAATTGGGGAGGTCTTGCCACCCAAAAATAATATCAAATTCTATTTCTTAATTAATGGGGGCCTACCCCCAAAACAATGTTAGGGGGAAAGAGGCATTGCACCTCCACCTCCTTTAATTATTACGGGTGACCCCAACCCCCAACGCAAGTTGGAGGGAAGGCTGGTCCCCCCTCCCACCTGGGCACCAATGGGCCTGCCTGAACATGTTTGGGTCTCAAGATGAAGTCCGCCAACCCAGCCCATCAATGAACCCAGACCTGATTTGACGAATCCATGGGTCCGGTTTGAGGACTTTAGATCAAACGATAGGCGGGTCTAATTGCAACCCTCGTTTTACCGTGCACACCCCTGTTAATCGGATTGTGATAAAAAAAAAAATCTATTTATATTCAAATACTATACACACCTCCTCTTAATTGGGCACGTAAACACCAAGACTGTCAACAAATATGAAAAATGTAGACAGATATGTTGTTGATGGAAACAGATTAACAACTCGTAGGCTTTGAAAGGAATTAGACATGTATGGTGTTTACCATATTCGAATTATTCAACAAATATGATGTCGATAAAATAAAATATTAAACCAATATTTTCTGGAAGGGTAGACACATTGAGTGTCGAGCATATGTGAATTTATAGACAATTAATGTCTTGATTCATGCAAAAATATATGTATAGAAATGTGCACCATGACATTACATCCAGAATATATATATATATATATATATATATATATATTCTGAAACCTGTAGGTACTGGAATTGGTTGGATACATGGGGTTTCTACATATATGTATTATATAGACCCTAGCCCAGTCAATGGGAATAAATCCGAAACCCGTAAGTTCTGAAATGCGTTAGATAGAGTGTCTACGTATATGTATTATATAGACACACCGGCCTAGTCGATGAGAAAAAAAAATCCAAAACCTGTGGTTATTTGAGGTGTGTACAAAATCCTAGTTATTTAGGTGGGGTGTGAATTAACACAGGTGTGCAGCATAATTTGAGAGGTACATTTATGCTCCTGGATATGGAATAGCCCAAGGAATAAGTGAGAATAAAACAATATAACTATTTTTTATTGTTTGGATGCAGGGAATACATATGGATAAACCATGTTGGAATAAACTGATATAAAGTAGTATATGGATTCCAATCAACCCTTAGAATTAAAGTTATCCTAGGTTGTTCCACACAAATAATATGTGGGCTCACTGTCAAATCAAATGTCTTCACCTCTTATAAATCACATGTTAAATCAACTATAATTATTTTTTCACCTTTTATAAATATTTATATTTTACCATACTTTATTTATATTTTATTCAAATAATAAAACATTTATTTATACATTTATCCACTAAAATAATTTAAAATACAATTAAATATAAAATTATTTTATTTTTATTTATACTTCCTTACACCATAATAAATATATATTTAAAGAATAAATCATATTCTTATTCAAAATAAAAATATCAAAATGAGACTTAATTTCACGTCACAAACACGGCTAACTGGCTAAGAAGCTAAAATATCACAAAAAATATCCATCTCCAGACGACCCGTCCACCTGTCACACCAATGACGTGAGTCGTGTGCGCGCGGGATATTAATCTCCTCGCAAAATACGCTTCCATTAAATAATAATTAAAAAAAAGAAGAAAAAGAAACCGACCCGGAAAGCCCAAAAAAAATATCAGGAGAAGAAAAACCACGTGAGGTCGAACAAATCCCAGATATTTCTTTCTCTCCGGCCGTCACCTTATAAACCCCTCCCCCTTCCCCAGTTCCCCTCATCAAAATAAATTAATGAAATTATAAAAAACACACACACACACACACAGAAATACAGATTTCGATCGATCGATGGATCTGAAGGAGAAAGGAAGGATGGATGGGATCTGGACGGACGAGATGCACGTATCCTTCCTCAACTCTATGGAGGCGTCTTTCGTAAAGGCGATGCTCAGAACGACCGCCGAACGGGGTTTGGCCGCCGCCTCCGCCGCATCGCCGCCGCGAAACCGACTCGATCGCTACCTTCCCGACAGCGCCGACTCCACGTGTTGTCCGGCCAGAGGAGGTGGAGGTAAGCGTCTCGGGATTCGTGCGTTACGGGGGATCTGTTGAAGGGAGTGTTTTTAGAAAAAAAAAAAAGAATAAATAGAATATTGGGGGGGGGGGATGATCTATGCCGTCGAATCGATGGACCGTGATACGGATGGACGGCCCGGATCGCCGGCCAACGGAGGCTCCCCGGCTTGAAAACGTCGGTTGAAATTAACCAAAATGGCCCTTTATGTTTTTGAGGGGTTTTTAGGTTTTCTTTGTTTTGTTTGAATTTTGTGTGGATTGGTCGTCCTGATTTTTTTTTTTAATTAAACAGGAAAATCGGGGGTTCATCGAGCGCAAGTGAGAAGAGATTCGCGGTGGCGACCGTACAATGCTTCGCAGGATCAGGTTAGTGTTTTTTTTTTAGATGACAATGCCATTGTTTTTCTTCTCTGTCTAAATTTGCTGAAACTCGGTCAGAAAGATCATCTGATCAGTACCTACGACGCTTGGGTTTCAAAATAAAAATATCAACGGATGACGTCACTTTTTAGATATTTTTTTCAAGGCAAGGGTTTGCTTTGAGGTATTAGATAATTATATTTGCGGATACAGGATAATTTATTTTGTATTTTTTTATGGAATGATTAAACGAGTTGATGGGACCCATAAATGCTCTTTTGATGTGTCCTGATATTTTTTTTTCCTTATCTGCACCCGTCGTTTGCTCTTTTTTTGAACTGATGCTTTCGAATACCAGTGTATGTCTGCATCATTATTATTGGTACTTTTATATTTTAAAAGTTTGGTTACATTTTATTAACGCATTTATATTTACCTTTACTATAGCTGTTTTTGTTTGCACAGTTATAAAATTAATGTCGGATAAAAATTAAATTTAAAATTAATTTTATAAAAAATTGTCTCTCTACCTCTTTTAAAAAATTAAGTAAAAACAGATTGATATTAAGAATAAAAATTTGACTAAACTATGAGATTTTTAAAATCTTATGTTTCAAACTTAATTTTTTGAAAAGCTATGATTTATTAAAATTTCAAGCTTAAGATTTTTAAAGATTGTGATTTAAAAAGTTAAACATAAAAAAAATGTATTTAAATATGTGTTTTAAATTTTTTAATTTTTCAAACTCTTAGATAGTACATGTATGTATACACACACAGCACACTAAGGTGTTGAAAAAGAGTTCATTAAAAGATTTTCTGGAATGAATTTTATAAAGAGCATTTTTTGAAAATTGTTTTTAATAATTTAAATTGTTCTTCACTTTCTTCAAAAATTGAATCACTGTAAGAACTTAAAAACAAATTTGATTAAACAGGAAAAACCAAATGTGAAATGGTGTTTGAAAATTACATGGGCCCTCATATTTTGAAATTAAACAAAAAAAATTAAAAGTTGGCAAGTTTGGGGACTTTATATCTTTGGAATATATATATATATTTTTTTATCGGGAAATATATTTTCTGATCAAATATTTTATTATCACCTGACAAATATACGTTGATGCATTTTCTTGCTGAAGGTGGTCCCGCAGTTTGAAAGGGAAGAAGAAGATCAGGCGGATAGTAGATGCGAGACACGTGTCGCAGTGCCGCATTCCAGTCAAATCGGGGCTTAGCACTGAAGAAGAACGCGCGTAACGTGTTGTCTGCGTTATTAAATGTGAGAACTCTTGATTTTTTTTTAATTTAAAAACTGGTTCTTAAGATTTAATTTCTTGGCCTCTTGATGTGTTTGTCAGCTTATCTAAAGTTTAGTTTGTAATAGTTATTTTTATTAGTTGTAATTTTTTTGAACTGCTAAATTTAGAGTTCAAATTCCTTTTTATGACTCGGTGATACACCAAATTTAGAAGAGTGATTTTTTTCTTATAATAACATTAACGTATGTTATATAAATACAATTATTACAAAATGACAAAATTAGTATCGTTGAAAATATATTGTTGAGATATTTAAAATATGAATAAAAAGTGAGTAAATAAGGAATGAGAATTTTTTTCCCACTATTTTCTCCCTAGATCAGAAGTAGGGAGGATCCGAGCATCCTAGGTCTCATTGTCTCCCAAATTGGCTTCTCTAATGGCATATGCGTAACTCTCTTATTTAAGATTTGTCTCTTCATCGTAATAAATGATGCTTTAACTCACCCTGTCCTGGTGCACTTTGATCCTTTGTATCAGTTTGTTCTTGCGATTCAAGATACAGTCATGAACATAGGTAAATCAATAAAATATATGTTAAAAGCATGATCACATAAGGGCATGTGTATATTGTTTGTGGTTGAGTTCAAAAAACATATACCGTCACATACATCGAACATGCGATCACATATTAACCATTCAAATGAATATATTAGTCATTTTGAACCGACAGTTTTTATTTTTTTAAAAACGGTCGTTTGAAAAGAGTTCGTTACCATTTTTTAACCATTCAAACATGATAGATCGTTCGAATTAGGGGTGGTAAACGAGTTGAACGGGTTGAGCTTAACTTTGACATGTTCAAACTTGGCTCATTTATAAACGAGTCGCGTTGAACTCACGAGCCTCAACGAGTCTAGTATTCTTATTCATTTTAGTGTTTTTAGGAGTTGAAAATAAAATTTTAGCTTAAATGAGTTAAGTTTATGAACCTAAACAAGCATAAGTTTATATTTATTTAATGTTCTGATTTTACAAAGGAGTTGAGTTAAGCTTCAACAAGTTTTTATAACACAAACGAGTCGAGTTTAAACACAAAATGAATCTTGATCCAAGTCTCGAGCCTAATCGAGTTTTAAAAATTATTCAAACTCGCTCATTTGTTTAATTGAACGAGTCTGAATGAGCTCAAACCAAGCTGAGCTCGAGCGACTTAGTTCGTTTACCAGCCCTAGTTCGAACGGTCCACCGTAAAAATTAAAAATATGTGGTCACTATGTATTGCACATGCCGCATATCAACATATGCAGCGTATATGACTGCATATATGATACATCAATAACACACGTACATGGCCCCGGACCATAAAACAGAATGTACGACTGCACATGCTACTTAAATCACTAATTCTTCGTATGTAGCTAGAACTAGACAAGCATCGCAAAACAGGCCACTGAATGCTACGGAAACAAGAATGACACAATTGCTCACACTTCCTGTTGTCAAATGTCAATGTATTCTTGTCTATTAGATCTTGTCCTTAAAACATCTCTAATGAATATGTTAACTCACTAATTAGTGTTAGATTTTTAAAAAATATGTAAAAATGATACTCCAATGGAAGTGTTAAAGAGTAAACTAAATGTGGGTCCCGCTTATCATATGTTAAGGGAAATGTTAACTGTGGCTAGTGTTTTAGCCAACCAAATGTGAACCCCACTATTTAAAATATTTAAAAAAATATTATTTTGAATGGGTGGAGATGTTTGAGTGGGTGGAGATGTGGGCCCACTATTATTTTGGTCAGTTATTTAGTTAGTTTATTGGAGTAACAACAACCAACTAAATAAAACTAAATGAGTGACTAATTGAGTGATAAAGTGTTGACATGACACTTTAATATCTTAGTTAACTAACATGTCCATTAAAGATGCTCTTAATTGATTTCTTACATGAACTAATTAATTTTGGTCACCGACGCTTAAACTCGATATCTTTTAACACTATAAAGACCTTGAGCAGTAACTTCACCCCACAATTTTCCTCTTAAATTTCTAAGAAACTTTCATATATATCCTTAAATGATTCATATGCTTTCTATCATGATAAAAACCGAGTTATGACCATTTAAAAACCCAACAAATGGTCTCATACATATGTAATGCTATATACATTCTTAAACATGATACGTACTTTGACAAAGCTTTTGTCCTCCTACGTTTGATTATGAGAATTTGGTTGACGTGAAGACTAGAAGGGGATTGCTTCTCGTATAATCAATTTTAAATCCGGTGTTTAAAGAAAATTATTTTTGCAATCCCACTATCAAACTTTGTCTTATAAACGAGTTTAGATAAAATATGATAGTACAATATCCGAAATCCACTGAAACCTGTTTCTCCACAGATCGACTGAAGCCAAATTTGCTTTAATTGACATTCTTACAAACATCTGCTTTACTTGTACATCTATATTAACAAATTCACAAGTAGCACATTATTTCCCCCCAAGCACAACCAGAACATCAAACACACAAACACTAGATATATATATATAAAGACAACACGACGATCATTCAAGATTAGTGTGCCGTGACCTAATCTCCTCCTCCGACTGCCCGAGCTCCTCCGCGAGCCTCCAAACCACCATCTCAAAAAGCACGAACATCGCCCCCTCATACAAGCTCCCCATCGGCAGCAATCCCCCTCCCTCCCCTTCCGCCATGGTCCGCCCCGCCAGGTACGCCACCGCCGTCGCCTCCCGGCTGGCCGACCCACCGGGCCGGGCCGTGACCACGACCACACGCGCGCCGGCGGACCGCGCGACTGCGCAGATGGCGTCGACGGTGGGGAACCCTCCCGGGCCGGCGGAGGCGAGGAGGAGGTCGGTGGGGGTTATGGGAGGGGCGGTGACGTCGGCGACGCAGTGGGAGGGGAGGCCGAGGTGGGCGAGTCTCATGCAGAGGGCCTTTAACATGAGGCCTTCGCGGCCCACGCCGTGGACGAAGACGCGGCCGTGTCGGGAGGCGGTTTTGGTGATTTCGGAGACCAGGACGTCGAGCGCGGGTGGGTGGGAGGGGTCGGTGGTGGAGAAGACGGAGCTGATTTGGTTGCATATGTCGGTCGCCATGGACGCCGATGTGGGGGGCTCGCTCTTCGCTGCCATGGCTGAGGGACTCTCTGCTTCTCTCTCTATGTGTCTGTTACTTTGGTGTTTTTTTTTTTTTTTTGGTTTTGGCTAAGATGGGAGTGTTTCGTCTGTTCTGACCTTACGTGATGAGTGGCGTGTGTCGCCAGTGAGTCTTGATCTGGTCATGCTTTGGATACCATACAGCCTAGGGGCGAATCCATAACACTTCATGGATTAATCTTTTCATATAAATTTTATTTTTATAAAAATATCAATTTTTTTTTTATAGTCATATGATACACTTGAAATAAAATGAGTTCATTAAGTAAAACAAAACAAGTTCATTAATATAAAAGCTCAAATGTTATATAAAAAAAAAACCAACTTCTCTCTATTATTTTTTTCTTTTCTTTTTAGTGAAATACAATCCTTCACTTAAAATCCATCTAAAATTATAACCTACATAAAAAGATATTCAATAATAAAAAAAAAACTCAAATGTTATATAAAAAAAACAAAAAAAATCACAAATACAAACTCAGTTTAAAAAGTTTTGATTTAGTTTTTTCTTATTAGATACCAAGATAATCAAGAATAATAAGACAAACCCTAACAAAAAATTCTAATAAATCTAATAAATTTAAAATTTAATGAAAGATTGAACCGGAGAAACTCCAATTCTCCGAACGACCAACAGAGGTGATGGTGATTTGTTTAATTCTCCAAACATTGTCAAAATATGAAATATCTAAATGCATCTATAAAACATATAATAAATCAAAAGAATTAAAGAATTTACAAATAAAATCAAATTCATTACATATTGTTTGGTGTTTGGTGAAGGGGGTGATTTATTCATTGACGGCTGCAAAATATGTTTTAAAAAAAATGCTCAATTAGGGTAAATTGAAGTTTATATAGCAAGTTATTTTGGGGTTTTTCTAAAAAAACTAAGTTGGACCAGTGTTTTGGGAGTTTTTGAATAAAATATAGGCTGGGCTATATTAGGGGTTTTCTAATAAAACTGGGTTGGATTGCTATTTGGGGTTTTTTTTCACAAAATCTGGGCTGGGCTACAGCTCAGCCCAGCCAACCCATGGACCCGCCCTTGCATACAGCCTATGAATCAAACTGTATAATTAATTGTTGGGTACATTATCAATTTTTGACGGTCAAATCATTAGACTGTATAGTTCGATTAATTGACAATGCAGTTCGATATTGATGGTACTGATGGTACTAGACCTGACTAGATATGGACTCAATGAACGTTGGGTGCTGAGAGGTGTAAGATAGACCAGTCTGGTCAGGTATTTAATAGCACTGATTTAAAACTAGACCTGACCCGGCTGATTTAACGATTAAATTAAACATTCACTTGTTTTGAATTCTAATTTGGTTTACCCTCAAAATCAATCCACCAGTTGAACAGACTGAGATTTTTTTTTTCCATAGAAAGTGTGATTAATTGCTTATTAAAATATAAAATCTAATAAAAAATTATATTTCATATAATAAAATCATGTTACGATGTTTAAATAAAAGCTTAAGAAGTTTTAAAATTAAGATTTGATAATTATGCAAAGATTTTCTATAATATTTTATTTTGTATAAATTTATTTATTTAATAATAATAATGAATATTTTTATTACTTATGATAATATCACAGTTCAAAGCTGATTGATTTAACTATTGAACCAGTGACTTTTAATCCGTTCATCTTTCCGGTTCAATGAATAGTTCGATTTTTAAAACATTGCTTACCAAAAAAGCATGGTTTGTTAAGAAGTCAATACGGCATGGTACAACACGACATGTTAAGAGTGGAGAGGGGCATGGGTATGCCATTCGGCATGTTAGGTCGTTCTAGCACAATACGTTTAACAGCACGACATGACATATACGACTGTCCACCATCTCGACTAACATGCCAACAAATACAATGCATATAATATGAAAAATGTTACACATTTTCCACTATGTAGTTTCTCTTGCAACCCCCTTCATCTCCACGTCAACCAGATTTCAATGCGACGTGGTTTTTCTTATTGTTTTATTCATCCACCTTTTCTTTTAATCTCATACAATTTATTAGAGTATATGTGATATTTTTTTATAAAATACATACCTCGCTAATTGATATATTCTTTTAAAAATTAAAAAGTGAAACTGCATTTGAGATTGACAAAAGAGCCACGTCTACCATTTTTTTTAATAGTGGATATGAAGAATTTTCTTATTCATGATCAAAATTTTTATTATTATGTTTCTCAACGAGTAAATAAAAGCACAACTAACCAAAATATGACTTATTCTTTATATATGCTGAAACATTAATCTATCCAAGAATAGTCAAGTTGCTACTCAAATGGAGGCTAGCTGGATCATGTCTAAACAATAGGAGCAGGAAAATTAACCTGAACATGACATGGTAGCTCAATGTTTGACAACAAAACTTGCAATCATGGGTTCAATTCCCACCAATTGTCTAACAAAAAAGAGAGTTAATGGTCTGAATTTTTAGTTGTTCTTTTCAGTGTGTACCAGCTCATGCAAATATGCAATGAGGGACTTCAAGAGGAGATCCAGATGGGGAAAATGTGAATGGAAATAGATAGAAACCTGTTTCAACAGTGAATACTACCGTTCCATAAATATAACAGAAACATTGATCATCATCATCAGAAGAGAATGCATATGAGAAAATACTATTTTTTTTACGGTTCACATTGCAGTTTAATCAAATGATACTTCTGATTCACATAGGACTGGAACAAGCTGAATTCATATTACTGGAAGAAAAAAGATAAAACTAAATTGTGTCAAAACTTTCAACAAAAAACAAAGTGCAAAGGAACAATGTCGCCAGAGAGCATTAGTTAAGTTGACGGACCTTTCTAAACTCCATTGTGGGGATGAGATTGCCGCTTCTGTGGTTGACCGACATCTTCACCTTCCCTGAGGTCGATTTCCCCCATTTCACCTGTGAGGGAGGATGCTGAATTGGATCTCTCCACTGGTTGACAGCCATTCTCCTCATCCACCTCATCGTCCAAAAGGGAACCCTTCCGCTGTAGTTCCTTCACTTTTAGGAACTCATCATAATGAGCCTTCCTGTGCTCTCTAAAACTCAAACTATTTCGATCTGTTTCTGAATCTGAGACATCTTAGCAAAAGCACCCACAACATTTTGTCAAAATCTAGAATTTCTCCTAATAATAAAAGGAAGCACAATTTTTCATAATCAGATAAATATTTCATTTCTTTCAATGCAACACAAAGTTATCACTGGCCCTACTTGAGTAGAGGGTGATCTAGAAAATGAGATTGCAGAAATAAATATTCTAAATTTCCCTAACATTTTTGTAACACAGTGATGACCGGTCATCACTGGAGTAATCTGGTTTGATTGTGTGCTGGCTCACGATGTTGGCTGCTATCGACATTGGTGATTTCTTATTTTATTATTCTTCTCAGGGGCTAGGTATGTAGATTTCACATCTACTGGCGTGATTGTACTCCTGTCTATTCTTAATGAATGGTGGTAGGATCCCTACAAATCTCTCACTCAAAATAAAAAAATAAAAACACACTGATTTCTTTGACTGTTTTCACATCCCACATAAAGCTTTAGAGCAAAAAATCCCTTCAAGCCCAGAAAATTTGATATCAGAAACATGAGCATAATAGAAGCAGTGTGATGCATCATATCATTCAGAGAGGTGTGCTATCCTCTACCTACCCCAAAAAACCCCACAAAAAATAAAATAAAAAATAAAGGCGCCCCATCCAGCCATCCAAGTACACCTGATAGTTTCGGGGGCTCTAGCACTTTCAATTATTAATAGGTGCCCACTAGTAAACACAGGGAACCTTAGTCGTACTGACAGAATGACTGCCTGAACAGGATATTCTTGGAACCAGGGTTGCAACAAGCAACTAATAAAGGGGGGCCCCATTTATGTATAGAAAAACTGTTCTATGTTTCTGTGAGAGATACCCTATCACACCCCGTCAACACATGAAGTCCAAATCGACACTGCGTATGCATAACACTGAAAAAAGCTTCTAAATCACCACCATCACTCTCTTGCAAACGTTCAACGATGACATTTTCTAGGATTTCTAGGTTTCCCCTGATTTTAGTTCACCTGTGGGTGGTAAATGCAAGGGAGGTTGAGGATCAAAACCAACATAGTGGCTCTTGGCTGCAAAGAATGCCTTATGCTTTTGGAGAGTGGAAAATCAACTGCGATGAGGACTCTCCATGATGCATTGACAAGGTGTGGTATTTTTTGACCAAGAGAAAGAAAACTGAATTCTAAGTGGAGCGATTTGATCCAAGATGTTGGTCAGCTTGGCAGGGGTTCTACAGAACCTATTAGAGAATCTTGTTAAAGTTCTTCTTCGCAAACTCCATTCAAACACGTGAAGTTTCACGGGGGCAGGGAGGAGGCGACGGCGACAGCGAATGGGAGGAGGTAGCTCAGTGGGGGAGAGAAAAAGAGAGGGGAAAAAGGGGCTGTGGAGTGGGTTTGTAAACATCAGGGTTTAACATTTAAAAACAAAATGAACACACCACGAGCAGGTGAACCGGAGGGGGAGCACCGACGGTGGGTGGAGCCGGAGGGAGGGAGGGAAGTATTGCCTTGAATGGGGTTGTGAAGAATATTTTTCTGTATATGTTAGGGTGTAAGTTAGAAAACTTTAAAAATCTGTTGGGGTGGGGAAGAAAACGGGGTGGGTCAGCAATTACAAAGGTTGGTAATAGTCACCCCCACACCCCTCCCAAAAAAAAAAAAAAATCTCCTAACAATTATATAAGAGAAATTATCACAGGGTCATCATCCATGGTGGCTATATTCAAGATGAATGGTTTACTACCGTTGTACCAGCCTTTAGAGGTGTCAAACTTATATCCTTTTCTGGCTTATAAATCATTGATGAACCATGCTACTAAGATTCATGATCCAAACAAGATTTGCTATGGCGTGGCACTAAAGATGGTGGTTTGGGGCCATATTTGACTAAGTGGGACCTTGTACGCAGAGATAAGAAGGACGGTGGTATGGGGGTTCTTAATCTTCAGAACATGAATAAGGCGCTCTTGGGCAAGTGGCCATGGCGATTGATTGCTGACCCGGACTCGTTGTGGATTCGCATTATTAGAGAGAAATATTACAAGAAATGCTCGCGATTGGAGTTAATTCCTCATTCTAGAGCTGCTCTATCCAAAATCTAGAAGGACATACTCGAGAGTGCGGATGCAATTAAAGAAGATTCAATTTTCATTCAGGGAAATGGAGTTGATACTAAATTCTAGAAAGATCCTTGGCTCCGTGGTGGGTCTCCGGCTAGTATTTGTCCTAATATAATCCGGGTGGCATATAATGTGGATGACTTGATATGTGACTCTTTTACTTGTGGGGTTAATTCTATCATTTGGTGTCCTCGGTTACGCCGAAATTTAAGTGATGTCGAAGCAATGGAATTTACAAATCTTATGGATCTTCTACAAGGTGTGGAGTTAAAACTAGAAGATGAGGATGTGGAAAAATGGAAAATGGCACCTCTTCTTGGGTTTTCGGTGAAAACCCTTTGTCGGAAGATCAACAAAGTATCATCTCCAATCCTGATGGCTAACAACCATATCCTTATTTGGAGTTCTCTAGCGCCTCTAAAAATCAGAGCTTTTATGTGGCTTCTCTCCATAAATAAAGTGCTAACCAAGGTTAATAGGGCAAAATGGGTTCCCAACAGTGATACTTCATGTGTGCTATGTGGTGGTGCCGAGGAGGATAGGGAACATTTATTCTTTACGTGTCCATTCGTCTTATCGATTTGGGAATTGGTTGGGAAAGAGATTGGTTCGTCATGTAATTGCCTTAATATTGATGAAATGTGGGAGCTATTCCGTCATAGAAAGAAAAAAGGGGACCGTAGTAATACGGATAAATTTTAGTTATTCATTCCTCATGCAGTTTGTTGGAGTATTTGGTTGATGCGAAATGAGTGTCTATATCAAAGGAAGAGGGTGTACGTGGAAAACACTTGGGCGCATATTTCATTCTTACTCATGGATTGGGTAAAGATGATCCTACAAGAAGATAATCCTACCACAGTAATGGGTCCATTTTCGTTCACGAGGAAGTAATTCAATTTATCTTCTCATTACTACGATTTGGGATTTCCTCAAATCGCACAATTTGTAACTATTTGGAGATCCCTCGTCTCCTTTATTCGGGGGCTTTTAATTAATAAAAGTTCCCATCCTTATTCAAAAAAAAAAAACAAGATTTTCAATGTATGCCATTGGCATGTGACCCCATTTGGCCAAGAACATGATTCCCAGGAAATTTTTCATATATGAGGTTTTAAGTTTCTGTTGCAGTGATCGCAAAAAGACCCCCTATCTAAATCAAAACATGTGAAATAAGAGGACTTATTGAACAATATGATTCCTAAGCAAATAATATAACATGACTGAGAATGGTAAGCCATCCGTCAGTAAATAATTGACTAAAAAGATCCATTTTCCTAGCAACCTAACAAATCACTAGCATATTAATAACAAGTTTCACATCTGTAACAAAACAAGACTAAGAATGGTAAATGAAACAGTATATGAAATAGGAAAATAACCATACAACTTAATAACCAATCACCTTCATCTTGTTCCATGGCATCTGCCTCATCCTCAGAAGAAGTCCAACCACCAGTTTTCCCAGGATGAGAGCTTGAAGAAGCCATATCATTCAAAGCAACCCTTATAGCCTCTGCATGTTTAGTGTTAGCCAGACACTCATCGAAGGCCCGTAAGGGTGACATAGAACCTATATAATTCATTCCCATTACGATCAGCCAAGTTAGAACCTCCTTTGTATAAAACTCGAGAGACAAATGACAATATAGAAGCAGAGCTATACCATCTTCATCAATCATAGGGTGGTAAGGAGTCTTAGGCTCATTTATTTTTTGCCTGACTGGTTTAGTTGCCTCAATTTCATCCAAATTAGCCTCATCCCATCTTACACGACTCCTGATATCAAGCAGCATATAAAAACAGAAAATAGCATGCATCAATGTGAATTCATCAAGAGGTAAAATGTAGGATGACGAAACAGTCCCAGATCCCTTCTTTTAATGATAGAACAATGCCATGGCGATGCTAACATAAAACCATATCACGACCATAAAACGATGAAATAAAATGTGGGTAACAATCATGAAATTATATATATCTCTACATATTTTGTATGTATTTTGCTATCTCTAACCTATTTGATGCCCTAATACTATATGGACAATTGGACATGAGAAAACACACCAGACAATAATGTAACTACACTTCTACTCATATTCTAAAGAAATTGTCTTATACTGATACCATTCTAATTAAGAGGGAAATAGTTCTGGAAAAGAACACTACTTGAAAATTGGCAACAACATGTATTTCTGTGATTGTTATATTATGGCACATTAAAAAATTGTTGAAAATATTATCCATATCCACGCAGTTAAAAAGCATGAGTAGAGTGGTCATTTACATCAAACAGGACCTGCCTGGTTTAGAATGCATAATCACACCATGAATATTAACTAATATCAACAAGCACTATGTCATATGTTTGGCAAGTTTCATAAATTGAATCATGATCCATCATCATTTTAAGTTAAATTATTCAGGCTCTCAACCTCATATACACCTATAATTAACGCCAACTTCTTCAATATTATGATCATGTAGTTAAAATAACTTAAGACACAAGATAAAATCTCAACACCAACAACAACATAGCTTACTTCCTACGGTCTAGTTTGGTAAATGGATAGATATTTAGGATAAGTTAGCTTAATTTATGAGGATAAAAAAACCATTATTTTTATCCAGATTTACATTTGGTAATGCATTTTGTTATCCTCATTTTTTTGTTTTTTTATCCTTAACTTTGAATTTGGATTACATGATCTACAATATGGGATAACTTTAAATTTTTTTTAAAAAATATCAAGTCTACCCTTTCTATTAATGGGATAACATATGATTTAACCCAATTATGTCCTTATTCCAACCCCTTATCCCAATGCCAAACCAAGCCTACAGGTTTAGGGTCGACTTATGGATCCAACTACACCATGATTCCCCATCTTCAGTGTTTTTTTCCTATTCAATACCTCAAATTACATTACAATTACTGGTTGATTCTTAGGTTGGGGCCTAGACCCGAGAAATTCAAGAGCAAAATGAATTTCAGCAATCAAGTACTTGTATGGTTAGCTGCCTATTTGCATCATACAAGAGAATAAAGGACAATTTTTGAAATTGGACAATCACAACAGCAATTCTGATAATAGGTGAGGACATTTTCATTCACACAGGAATCAATAGGATAATTAGTCTAAATGAAAAAGGTAAAAAGCTCAAGGTCTAATGCTAGTTATGGGTAATAATTGGCAAACAAGATTGTATAGCATTTATCAAAAAGACATCAGATTATGCAGAGAAATTATGGAGCACAACTAGTCTTAAATGGCAAGAACTTCTGCATCAAAGATTTTCTAATGCATCTAGTTATATGATTTCATTTCATGAAAAATGGCATATGTTAACCTAACTTTCCATTTAAAAACCTGAATATACTGCTATAATATGTAATATTTTAATAAACAATACAGAATTGAGATGTGCAATCAACACTAAGTGCAATAGTGCATATATATGTGTATCTTTATATACACACATATATATGAAGGATATTGACAAACAAAAAACAATCAGAGGATTAAGTGGCCAAAAACCCTCTAAAAACAATGCTAATACCTTGTTTTCTTCTTGTCCATTAGCAGGCGTCAAAAGATAATCCCACTGAAGAACCTATACCATACAGAGTTAATAATTGACCACCAGACTCATAGTAAGGAAGATTGTCTAAAATATTCAAGGAAGAATAAACACAGAACATGTTAAGAAAAAAAAGTTACTTTTTTATTTTTTGATGAAAACAATATTTATAATCAACCAGGAAGGAAATTAAAATTCATCGGCAAGGGATTGAGAGAAAGCAAACAACTAAAACTGTTAATGTTATCTCACAGCATTAGGGGGCTATCATCCTTCCTGGTTGTTCCCAATGTCTAAACATAAATTTGTGCTCTGTCCATTTGGTCCATTTGTTAAAACTTAAAGAAGTGGCTTGCAAAGGTGACTTTGGGGCCCTTATGTGGAAGTGATTTTCCAATTAGCAATCAGATCCGCTTTGGTTTCTAGGTCTGATTTTTAGCAATAAGTGAGCAGTTAAACCTCCCGAAATTATTAGATCCAGACACTTGTCAGTCAACATACCTGGATATCCATGTACATCCAGGGTTTCAGTGTTGAAATTGTTAAAATGGGAACATAGGTACAGGATATGACCCTATCCTCACCAAATAACAATCTTGTCTTGTTGTATTAGCTATAAAAAAGGTAAAACAATCTTTTGAATTAAAAAACATTGCATTCCCAATTTCATATATATGTCTCATGGTAAATAAAGGTCCAAAAAAATTGCGTCAATGAACTTCACCAAGATGCACATCAATGCTACACATTCATATCCATCACTTATCAATAAGAGGGAGGGAATGGTCCTCATTATTAGGCATGAATGCCTTATGTGGGAGTGCTCAATCCATTGAAGATCCGTTGTTTTATATTGTTGCTCACGCTTGACAAGGTCCTAGCCAAGCAAATCGACCGAGATGAACTCATGAGGAAACAAGAGACTACCTCTTTTTCAGGTGTGCCTTTAGTTTGCAGATTTGGCAAAAAATGGGCTATGCTCTAGCTCCCAATGTTCATTAGTGACATTGGGAGCATGTGGAAATGATTCCGAAAGAGACCGAGAGAAACGATCGGAGTAACCTTACTAAATTCCAGTGGTTGATTCCCCACACGATGTGTTGGAGCATATGGATCATGCGCAACAATAGTCTTTCCCAACACAAAAGGTGTTATAGAGAACACTTGGGTGGTGATCACCTGTCAACTTAAAAGTTGGGTAATTCACATATTAGGCGCGGACAGACCATCTACTATTATGGGTAATTCTTGGTGCATGACCGAAGCTGCTCCGAGAGGCAAAAGGTATAGATGTTTCCTTTCAGGTATGTGGAAGGCCGGGAAGGCTTTAAAGCCAAGGAGTGACAGAAGCCACAAAGTAAAAGTTACTGAGTCCTTTGTCCCTGCAGTCATTTGGGAGATATGGCTTACCAGGAATCAAGTTGTGTTTAGAGGTTCAAGGGTGTACTCCGAGAACGTTTGGGAGATGGTTGTAAACTTTATCAAAGTTTGGGATACGATCCTTGCGGGTGCATCACGGGTACTCTATTCTTGGGGCAAATTTTCCATTGAGGAGTAATTTTGAGTGTTGTTTTTTGGCCGTGTGTCGTTAAAGCTCTTCTCTACCATGGCCTCTTGTAGCTCTCTTTGACTGAAGCTTTCTGGGCATTTGCTCTGATAGTAGAGCTCATGCCTACCATGCTTTAAAAAAAAAAAATTTCTTGGTGCGTGGTGTGAGGAATCGAGGATCTACTCTATCAGGAGATGTTTCATTTTGAGAGGGGTGTCTAATATTTTATCTTTATTTTGCTTGGTCCTTATGTTTGGGGGGCTTCTTTTATTAAGAAGATTGCTCCTATCAATTCTACCAATTTTTTTTTTTAATCAATAAGTAGTCAAGTTTAATCAATAATTTTTTTTAATCAATAAGTAGTCAAGTTTAACTAAGGCTGTGTTTGGATGTGAGGTTGAAATGCTAAGATTCTTAGAATCTTGTGTTTCAAATTCAGCTTTTGAAAAATGTTGTTTTATTAAATTTTCAACCGTAAGATATTTTGGCCTAAAAAGGAAAGATAGTGGTTTGAAAAGTTAAATGCTGAAAATTTGTTTGAATACGAGTTTGGGAATTTTTAGATTTTTAAATGCAGAATCTATCCAAACGGGCCCTAAACCATGGACAAAGAATATAGATCCTGTTGTATGCTTTCTAGAATCCAACCCTCATCCCTATTAAAGTTTAAGTGTGAAGAGAGTATAGTTCGTTTTTCCTATTTGATCCTGTTAGAAGAATTCTTCATTAGACATCATTAAATCCAAACCCATAAAAAAGGAAACGAACAACCCTCCCAAATTTCTCACACTACAGATGTCAAAATATACAAATTTGTAATAATGTCAATTCGAACCTCCTGTGTTCCTGAAACTTGCGGACACCCTAAATTCAATCGATTGATCATTTACATTAAATCGACGTCACTGAATCGTTCAATAAATGCCCTAAATAATCATGAAATTCTATGATTCGCACGCGTAATCAAAGAGTAGCTCATACACATACACAACAAATAAAATTTCAAACAAAACCTTGGAACCACATTAATGACACCTTGATCAAATCTCAAATAAATTTTTTTTTTCCAGAAACAGAGAAGAAAACAAAACATACAAACAAGGTTGAAGGAGAAGATTTGCCATACCCACAAAGGACGAGATGCAAATCAATGGCTTCTCTTCTGCGATTCCTCTTCGATTGAGAGAGAGAGAGAGAGAGATTGATGTTATTTAACGCTCCTTTTTATTATTCGTTTTTTTTTCGTTGGTTTGTTATGGCTTCTTGTTTTCCAATTATACCCCTACAATGTCTCCGCATTTTTTCAGGTTTGATGACTTGTGATAAATGGGTAGGGGTATTTTCGGTATTAGACGTGCGGCGGGAGCGTCGAAAATGGGCCCAAACCAAAGAAAGAAAGATCTCGATATTCTTCTTTTCTTTTTTTGATTTTTTTTTGCTTTCAATCGTCACTTCGAAGCGATCCACACCTGAAGATCGTTGCCGTTCGTTTGTACCCTCTCCGACGGAATCCCCCAATCGGAGTGGTAAACACCGACTTATCTTCAGATCTCCTCGAGATTTGTTTTTTCTTTTTTTTTGGGTAAATCAGTCTTTCAGTCATAGATTGGTTAGATTTCGAATGCCTTTTGAATTAAACGCATTAATCTGTGGTTGTGTAGAAAAATATGGTGTTTTCATGGGTTAAAATTTGGAATGGGTAATGCTGTTTGGATGCATGAGATATGCGTAAACAAGCGCCAGATCTGAAGCCCTACTTTCTGTTTGGCATCCAATAAAGACCTGTTGAGCATCATTTGATGATGAATCTTAATCTGTCATATGACGCAGATTTTGTGCATCTTTGGTGTTGATTTTGGATTTTTGCCTCGATGAACGCGTCTTTGAAATCACTGAATGATAGTTGAGTTGGCTTCTTGCGGTTTCGACAATGAATTGCTTTTGTTCAAATGAATTGTTTTGATTCCTCTTGTCAAACCCAACTAATCTGTGTGTAAAATGACATCCCGTGCTCACACTTGGATGAATATAACTCTGAAATTATGGCGGTTTAGTCACATTAGCACTTTATGTTAGGCGAAAAGAGGTGCGGACTAAAACTAATACTTCATCGAGTGTCTGTTCACCTTCACAAAATAATACTCATCATTATCAATTATCTTTAATGAGTTGATTTATTAGCTATTATGATACATTGTCTCCATTTATTGTTGTGTATGTTTGTTAGTGGGATTTACTTAAATTGTATTGTATTCAGATTGTTTTTTTTGCCCAGGTTTTTGAGATGATAAGTGGAGTGCATATCGAGTTGATCACTGCTCGGGCCTTCTGCATAGACCCTTGAGCATCTTGTGGCAGAGACCCCAGCGGAGTGAAGGAACAACATTGAAGAAATGTTCTCCTTGTTTTATGGACTTTGGAAGTATATCTTCAGTAAGACAGAGTTCCATGTTCTTATTCTTGGAATTGACAAAGCTGGGAAAACTGTAATCATCTCTTCTCTTTTTGTTGTTATTTCACGTTGAATGTTATAACATTAATTGCTTCAGCCGATCTGTTATAGAGCTTCACTTCTGCTTTTGGCATGGTTGGTGGTTTTATGTGTTAGTCCTGGTCAATTTGTTTTAATCAGTAAACTTGTTTTCCCCAGTTATGGGTTATTATTTTTATTACATATGAATATAATTTCTCTGTCAATCCATTTTTGTACTCTGCATATTCTCGGGTAGTTGTGTGGGGGTTGGGGATGGGGATTGGGTCTTTGCATGCTAGTCCATAAGCTATTGGCACACGAGGATCAAATTCATATCAGCAACGCTATCCTATCTCAGGGGGAAAATTTGCTGCAAGGAGAAAATTCTTTTTATTAACAAAGAATTAGCATATATTCCAAAATAAAAAAGATATATTTCGAGAACATTTGGGAGGATTTCTCTCTGCTTCTCCGGGATTGGGTGTTTGCCTTAATTGAGAGGAGATTCTAGTAAGGCCAAAGGCGGTTTTGTTGTGTTGGGGGAATTTGTATCCTTTACGTTGGGGGTTTTTAGTTGTTTTTCCTTTTCGGACTTTGCTTTAGTTTTTGTTCTTTTGCTCTTTATTTAGTTTTAATTTCGATGATCCCTCATCTCCACATCTTGTTCGGGGTTTTTTTTTACTTAATAGAAGGCTCCCATCTACTTTCATAAAAAAGGAGAAAACTCTAGTTTGTGGGGAAGATTTACAGAAGACCTTTTTTTAATCTTAATCATATACATTTAGGCTTGTGAGTTTCGTCCATTATATACATGGATAGGTGTGTGTACCATTGGTACACCTGAATATAAATACCATGCAGTTACTGTTTGTATATATAGTGTGGCACTTCCTAAATATCTGCCAAGCTGAACATTGCACAGTTAATTGTGGTCCACTAATCTTCTTCCAAATTTGGGGGTGGGATGGGTTTGTTAAATCTCAATCTCATCAATAGGGCTATGTTAGTGAAGTTGTTTTGTTTGCTGGATCAGAACGCAGTGTGGGACCAGGTGTTGAGGACAAAATGTTTTAGAAACAATAGCAGTTTGGAGCTGGTACCAACACATTCCTATAAATTATCAAGAGCTTTGAAGAACCTATGCAAAATGGCTCCTCTCATTTATGGGGAATTGGGAGTTTAAATTAAGAGATGGGACTTGGATCTATTTCTGGAGGAACAAGTGGCTTCAGAATCATAGCCTGACACAGAGGTTTCCTAATCTCTTCAGAATTGCACCATGTGCTATAGTTCTATTTAAACTCATGATGGTGTTGTTTCCTGGTTACCTAGATTCAGTAGGAACCTATATGAAGGTGAATTACAAGATGCTCATTCTTGGGTATGTTTTAATTGGCACGAAACCTCTTCGATGAAGGGGAGATATTGTGGAAGAGTAGAAAAAAGGTTGGGTTTTTTTCTTTGAAATCCTATTAAAAAAATACTCTCTTATTCAACTCTAAAAGTCTGGGTGGTTTACCAAACAAAGGTTTTACTAAGAAGAAAAGGGATGCCTGAACACATGGAAGCTGTCATTGGTAACCTGTGTCAGATGGGAGGATGTTAATGATTTGTTTATCAATTACACAATCAGTTTGCAAATTTGGGACAGAGTGAGGGTCACAATGGGGAAGAACTATATCATGTCCAATGCAGCTTCATGTGATGAATAAACCAGCATTGTATAATTGCTCTTTAGTGATCTATTTATCTCTTAAGCTAGAAGAAACTTACAATTTATTTGCATCTTAAATTTAGGTTTTTGTTTTATTAGACAGCATTACTGTAGGTGTATCTACACAGATAGACAAAGGCTTCTCTATGTAGGTACATCATGTCTGAATGTTTACAGGATCTCAGGCATATATTTTCTAATGTGCAGACATTGCTAGAGAAGTTGAAAGCTATATACTCAAACCTGGAAGGACTCCCTCCTGATAGGATTGTTCCAACAGTCGGGCTCAATATTGGACGCATTGAAGCATCTAATGCAAAACTTGTGTTCTGGGACTTAGGGGGTCAGGTATGCCTTCCCAGATCAAAAACAATTTTACTGAAGAAGTGTAGAATTAGTAAACAATATAGAAGTCAAATTGTCTTTGGCAGTTGAGGTTGATGCACTAGTTAATATGCTCTCGTCTAACACTTCATTTACTAATTTCTTGTTTCACTTGTTCTGATGGACACAACTGAATTAAAGAACAATATGTTTTACTGTAGCATGTTATTTGATGGATGATATAGTCTCTATAGCTATAAGAAAAACCAATTTACAAACTTCACATTTGGCTTCCACCTTTTCTTACTTCTCCATAACCTGGATGATAAAGTAAGTAATTCTTCAAGAATACTTTCCATACCTCATGGAACTTCTACTTGTAGTCTTACTTGCATGATGTAACCATTCTGTGCCCCAGCAGACCAAATTTCCATCATTTAATGTCTTGGTGTCATGGTGGTCACATCCCACATTGAGATCGTGAATGTTTACGTTATACTTGAGTAATGAAACTTAGCCCCATTTCATTTGGGGGTAAACCCCATGTAAGAAGAGAAAATGGAATTAAACACTAGTTTATATAATTGATTATTTTCATCAAAGTTTCTATCTATTATTTTGTATATATCAATTAGTTTATAGATTATAGTATGTCAATTAAGCATCATCTAGGCTCGCTAAGGTAGTTATTAAGTACCTGACGGCCGCCTTGGCCCTCCTGGGCACCTAAACAACTGTGCAAAAGATATTCCTATCCCAATTTAAACGGGGCCTGAAAGTACTATGGTCCTTTTTATAAGGTTCTAGGATTTTGCAGAGTTTTTTTTATTATAATTGTCAGATTATGTCTAAATTTTTTCTATAATATTTTATAGGGTTTTTTATATTTAAGTCCTTATAAACTATATGATTTAGTGATCGATCCCTCACTTCTTTGTATTTCAGTTTAAGTCCCCAGATTTAAAGGAACCAAATAATTTAGGGATAGGTCCATCCGAGGGACTAATAAAAAACATAACCTTTAAATCTAGGGACTTAAACTGAAATATGAAGAAGTGAGGGATTGATCACTAAATCATATAGTTTATAGGGACTAAAAAATAAAAAACCCTATTTTATAATAATTACGACTTTTTATTTTGAGAATACTTGCTAAGAACATAATATGAATGTCTGAAGTACTGACAAATCGGGAAAAAAATTATGTTGCCAAGTATATGAATAGCATCTGGATGAGCTGGGAGGTAAGAAGTTAGAGAATGAGTGGGAGTAAGGAGCTGCTGCTGAGCATGCTATCAACTATTACTAAAAGCTGACCCATTGATAAATAAATATGTGCAATCAGATCATTTCATGGATAATAGGTGTTGCTTATCTTTCTAAACTCTCACATGTTGTTTTTCACATTTGAATCTCCAATTGCAGATTGGTCTTCGCACAATATGGGAGAAGTATTATGATGAAGCACATGCTATAATTTATGTAATTGATGCTGCTTGTCCTGCACGGTTTGAAGATTCCAAGTCAGCATTGGGTTAGTAGGGTTGATTTTTGTTCAAATTGATCCCAGCATGCTATTGTAGAGATTCTAGCAAAACAGTTATTATATTCAGGACTACAATTTGAAGAGAATATATCCTCTTGCTTATTGACACCTTACTAAATTTTTTGTTTGATTATTAGAGAAAATACTTCGTCATGAGGACCTACAAGGGGCACCACTCCTCATACTAGCAAACAAGCAGGTGAATTACTTTATTACCACCTTCTGGATTTTGTTCATGATTGCTAGGCCTAAACTTTGCACATTTGGATCACTCTATATATTTAATATTGTGCATTGTGTTTCTAACTTAGTAATGTTATGAAAAAAACCAAGTTACCGAGTGTTAATACATTTGTGTGTCGAACTTATGCATTCAAAAAGTTTAGATCTTGATCTGTTCAATAGTATTTTTGAGAAGAGATAGGAGAATCTTTTTAATAGAAACCCCTGAAGAAGGAGACGAGGAATCTCCTTACAAAAGAGAGAGTGGAGGAGAGAAAAAAATACAAAAACCGGGAACTGCCTCTTTACATGACTAACCAGCCAAATTCAATTACCCAGACCACGATAAGCTTATAAGAGATGAAATCAGTAAATCCAACAATAAAGAGCAAAAGCCCGAACAACCTCACCCTATCCAATAGATACCCATAATCAATTAATGCGACTACTCCTCCAGACAGTGACCCAATCTTTAAGCATAGAAGAAATTGTCGCCCATGTGTGTTCTCCCAATATAGTTTAGCTTGATGATTTTTTATTTGAAGGATTTTGAACTGCAAATCCCCTAAACCTCTCTTTTTATTTAGAATTTAAAATTCTGAATTCCTCAATTGGAGGTTGAAATTTCAGAATTTTAAAATCAAATCACAACCGTTACTTCTTAGAAATTGCACCTTCTTTTAAATCTTTAACATGTGTTTTCAGGTATCCCGAAAGAGTGCAATGCGTTTTTTATATAAAAAAAAAATCCATTTAGATTAATTACATGTTAAATCCCAGAAAATGTAATAGTTGCCAGAAATCCTCCAATGACTTCAGATCATTAGTGTTTATAAAAAAAAATGCTAGTTTTGCGTTTAGCAGGGGTGACTAAGAAAGTAATATACTGAACCCTGCTGGAGCCAAACCTGAAGGAAACCTGACTTCTAGTTGGGCCTGTCTTGGGTGCTTGACCTCAGTTCAGGTTGGGCTCAAGTGCTCAAATTTTACTATCAAAACCTGAATGATCTGAACAAATATAAAAATTAAGAGTAAATATTGTGTTATGAAATGTTTGTTTTTTTGCGAAATCCTTTGCAAAACCTACTAGGTTAACCCGTCACTTGTTCCAAGAGAAAAATACCAAAGGTCAAGACCGTATTCACTATTCAGCCAGCTTCATAATTGACTAGGGTAGGTTTTGTGCAAGAGCAAGCTGCGTGTAATTTGAATGGGGGCAAATTAGTGATCAAGGAGTGACATAGGTGATTTTGATTGCAAATTGTAGATACATTTTCTATAGTTGGCAGATTTGTTCAGGGCTAGTGAATCTGTGAATGGCCTTGTTTTTTTATTTCTTATACTACACTTTTATCCTACCACCATTTAGACTTTGTACTGCAGTTTCACTTAATATATCGTGGTAGATTGTTTACTTTTTCTCAAAAAAAAAAAAAAAGATAAAAAGACTATCCAGCCTTTGCCTTCCCAACACTTGTTCTATATGTTGGATAGCTATGAATAATGGTTTTGTTATAACATTATATATACTGTGGGTGATGAATAGCTGAGCATCGAGAGTGGAATTCATGGAGGGCGTGTTACCAATCAAGGAGAGACTGTTTCTTGAGTCATTGAGTCCCATAAATAGGGGATAATGCTCTCAACTACCGCACAGGCTTAATATCTTTTTTTTTTTTTTTTTTTTTCAGCCTTTGTTTTTTTGTGTAATAAGTGATTTGTTTCCACACTAATGAATCGTGGCAGTCTAATTTTTCTCAAAAAACAAAAGGAAGAAGAAGAAAAAGAAGAAGAAGAAGAAGAAGAAACACCCCAGGAATGTTATGACATTGTTAAAAAAATTGGAAGGTAATTCCTTTCAACACATATTGTGTGTGTTCCAAGAACCACCAACACCCCTCCCACCTGACGTCGAAGCCCCCCTTTTCCCTCCCCATCAGACAATGAAACCCCCATCCCCTCCCCTCCCAACACACACAAAAGCCAAATTTCCATGATGTTTTTTTAATGTTTTCAAGTGAATATTTTAAAAACTGTTCGATCAATGGAGTATCAATTGGACGGTCAAGATTTGTCCCTACACGGTGCACCTATTCCCGCACAGTCCTCACTAAATTAGTCCCGGATTCCTTCCACACCAGGAATAGACCCTTGGAAAATGGCTTGATTTCTAGCAAGCCACACCGCCACTGGTACCAAGATTTGCAAAAGCTTGGCCTTCTTGCTTCTATCCCCTCTGGGCTTGAGCTGCTTCCGTTCTCATCATCTCCCCAATGTGTCTGATAACCTAAAAAGCTTGTCGTCTGCCGAAGCTTCTCCCATATAAACATGGCCACCAGGCCCTCACAGAACAAATGCACTGTAATCTCCATCAATGCTTGCACAATACGCAGGAAATATATATATATATATATATATATCTATATATATATATATATTTTTTTTTTTTTTAAAATATTTTTTTATTGAACTTCATCCAGCAAATGATATTCACTTCTCCTCCAAAGTATAATTATCTAGGTGAGCAGCAAATAGACCGATACAGAGCACTGATTTCTGCTTCTGATAGGGTTTGTTAGGTTCTTAATATTTGCAAAGGTTTCACCATTTATGATTTGTGTCTAACCTTACTGACTAGAAAGTCCAGGTTTCTCCAGACAGCTGCTGTCATGATTTACAGAGGTGACCTAGAAGATTGACATTTTGATTACTTTTATAGTTGCTTTAACATTTCCCTGCATACCTTGTCAGTCTCATTGATAAAGTACATTTCATTATCCCAGCAGCTATGGATGAGTGACCGTGTTTGTCTATAAACTGGTATTCTTTTTGCTTTCTTTGGCTTATCGTAATTTTTTATGAAGCAGTGTTTTATAAAATTCATGACAGGATCTTACTGGAGCCGTGTCTGTTGAAGAGGTCGCCAGATATTTAGATCTCAAAGAGTTAGATGAGAGGCTGTACATGTTTGAGGCTGTTTCTGCTTATGATGGGTGAGCAGTTTCCCTATCTATTTTACCATAAATGATTCAACGAAACCTATCTCATCTATCTGGTGTCTAGCTTTATGGATCAAAGAAGCACTTAATATCCTACTTACTCACAGAGGACAGTCTATCAATAATTATTAATTATTAATTATCTAAGCATAATTTTAGCCCTCTGGCAGGAAAGTTGTTCGAGAGTACCCAAAAGAAATATATAACCCAACTGAGTTGGTCAATCAAATGCATTATGTATTTTGTGGTCACGAACATCCTGGCCAATTTTAAGTACACAACTTTGTCTGGATTTCGAGGGTTCCTCCATTTAGCAGTTCCCATAGTTATGTTTGTTACTCTTCTAAGCAAAAAAATCTTGAATTTATATCAATTAAGGTGCTCCTGTATGTCACGCATCAGAGACATTCAGTGTGGAGCACTTTTTTCTTATTTTTCAAGTTAAATATGTTTTGGAAAATTTGTTAGTACAGGTGCTCAAACCGTGTGTTGGATATTCACAGGATGGGAATTAAAGGTGCCGTGGACTGGTTAGTGGAGGTCATGGAGAGAAGTAAAAGGACAGAGGCATTGAGAGCTCGCGCAGGCGTGAATGGGCGTATTTAATGGTTGTTACAGCTTCGGTTAGGAATCGAAATCCTTGTTGAGGAGCCTGCTAAACGGAATCTGAGTTGTATATTAATTGAGTGGCTGAAATCTGATGCCATGCAACAACATGTGGTATTCTTTTTATAGATGAGTTGAGATTTTAGTCTGAATTCACATACAGTTTTTACAGCTTAACAAAGGCTTTGTTGTGTATTGGAGACTCGAGTACTGAAATTTAAGTGATTACTGAAGTAAAAGTGGGGTTGTTTTTGATATTCATGTTATTTTATAAAATTTTGAAGGATGTTTTAGTTAATGTAGAACCATTTAATTATGAAAAGAGCCTTAACAAAGGACAGTCTATAACAATATCTTATTGCAGGAAGTCCATAATATATTTTTATCTACACAATAGATTTTGTAGAATTTTAATAGCTTGAATCCTGAGCCTTCCAGACATCAAGCCATTGATGATGCCTTCATTATTTGATGGTTTGAGTCTTGGAAGATCAGACTTGTAGCCCCTCATGAGATGAAGATCTATTTTTTTATTTATTAATGTTTGATTAACTATCTCTGTTGTGCAACTTGCAACATTTATCTACCATTGATATTCATATCTGGTATAGAGTTTAATTGTGTGATAGGCTCTGCAGGTAAAAAATTATAAAAAAGTTGTGGGAATTAAAAATAATCCCCATCTGCAATAGAGCTAATTGATATTTATGTGGAACATATTTAGTAACCCCTCGTTTGAGGTGGAGCATAAACGATGGATAGAGAAGAATACAGTAGAATAGCCCCCAAACAGTTGTTTGTTTGACAAAAATAAACCTTGATAGCTATGCCTGGATAAGCTAGGAGAAGACCTGATAACTATTCTAAGAAAATGGTGAAATTACTTATCAGGACTTATCTATGTCAATGGATAAAAATACCCTTCTCTGTCATTTTAAAATTTTTATATAGCCTAACACACTCTTTGTACACATTCTAAAAACTATCACATATATCATATCAGACACACATCTCTCATATTCATTCCCAAACACAAATAATTTATGTGAGGGTATAATTGTCATTTAAAAAGTCATAAACTCTTATCTACCACTTATCCTTACTTTATCTAAGATGAATCAAACAACAAAAAGATCAATTTTAAGTTTCTTAATGAGAATAACAGAAAAGACAACCAAACAAAAATTTACCTATTCAGCATGGATTGTTACCTATCTTAATATAGCTATTAAGGACGAATAACCTTATGTCACACCACAAACGGGAGAGGGCGTTGTTACATGGTCTTATTTATCGTCCTGTGTGCACTTTCATTTCTTCAACTAGGTTTATGTATAGTTAGACGAAACATGTGATATTTCATGATAATTCCTCTTTTGAACATATTCAAACATAGATGATAAATTGGTTCTCCCCTGTGATCTTAATATGATTATCCAATTTCGCACCTGACTTGTCATGTCAAGGTATTCCTGGTTAAGAATTTAGTCACATTTGATCATTGAATCATTATTCAGTCATTACACAATTCAAAAATGGAATACATGCCAAGGAGAAGACAGACACCACATAGAAGATACCATCCAAAAAAAAAAAACCCCACTCAATCAAATATCTACACTCATTACATATAAGCAACCAATGTTTGTAATATAAAACATTTAAACAATAACTGTTCCACTTAAATTATACTGCCTTTCCAACAATGACACAAGCACAAATAAATACAATGATAAAACAAAATGTAAACAAATCTCTCGGAGTTTATCTAACAAGATAATCGTTTCAACATTCTAAATGTATTTTTCTGGGTAAATTTTTTCTCCCATGTCCCGACATGAACAAGATTTTATCAGAACATGAAAATTCATCCTCCATTTTTCAATTTGCCTTGCCTATTTGATGAGCCATACAGAAAACTTAACACATCCTCACTAGCAGAACCTTGTACACACATGAAGGTTCACAGTTCCCTATGACAAGAACATATTGTCAAGTTAGAATTCACACAATTGTCTCATATTCAAACTTGGATTGCTCGTGATTCATTGACAAGATCTGTACAAGCAATATATTGATCAATCAACAGAGAAAAGACCCTCCATGACAACAGAGGTTAAAATCTTAAAATCCAGCATTGCTTATCCCATCCACAGCTCACAGAATAACACGCCAATATTTCAAACTAAAACAGTTAAAGAGAGAACTATGGGGATAGCAATGGCAATTATTATCAAATTCACAAGCATGAATACATTCACAAAAACAAATAAAAATATAGCGAACCAACATCATCAATTAACAACTGGATGCAAAAGAATCACATATAAACCCATAAACCATGTGCATCAGGAAAGTCTGAGGGGATTCAAACTGTAGCCCAAAACAAAAATATATTGAAATGAAGAGATGAGATTCTTGAAGACATACAGAGGTTTTCCTTTTCATAAACTTGCCAGAGGCATGTTGTAGACGGTAACGCGAGACACGTAGACCAATTTCTTGGTCTCCTTCACCCTGAACTCCACAATCGAGACCACCACCGTCCTCCCCTGCCTCAGAACTCTCCCTTCCACTTCCACAACCTCCTGTGAACATTCATTTATTTATTTAGTCAACTATACCAATAAAAAACAGGATAAACATAGAAACAGGTATTTCATCTGTGGTTTGCTATTTTTCCTGTCATTTGTGGTCGTGAATATCGTGTTTGATGATTGATTGATTGTCACAAATTGCATACTTGCTATAATATATATGTATGACTGCTGTTATTAATTATGCCACATTCAGAAAATTGTTTGTTGTCCCAACCATAGTCACAAAGTTCATGTACAACTGATATTTGGCAAATGTTACATTCGGTTTTGTATATGTACATTCTCAAATGATACAGGACAAGTACAGTAAAAGCATAGAGATAATAAAACTATTTCCTAGATATATTTGGTTATTAGTATGAAAAATATATGCAAAAATAATATATAGGGCTTGAAGACAGCGGCGATAATTAGAATTACATCTTTAAATTATGAAGAATGTGATAAATCCCCTAAACTAAATGGAAACTCATATTCTGAATGTACTAAATGCATAATCATAGCCACAAAGTTCGTGTACAACAAGTATTTGGTGGAAATTTCATTCGGTATGGTGTGTGTACAATTGTAGATAATACCGTAAAAGTAGGGGGATAATTATACTATTTTCTAGACGTATTCTGATCATTAGTATTCTTAAATTACAAAAAATGTAATAAATCATTTAAATACCTGGATTATGGATTATAAAGGTACTAAATGCAGAATATAACGAACAAAAATAATTTTCCAGGCCATTCGAAAAAATTGGTTATGAATATGCACACAATGCAATGAACTGAAATATGTTTGACCAATAGGTAATGAAGGTATCCAATCGGAGTACTCTTCAAAACAGTTAGAAATTTCAGAGCTCATTGATTCACAATGTACATTATAAAAAGTACTCTGATTGGAAAGAAAAAAGGGCGGGCGCTGTGTACAGTCCAAAATACAATCAGATATACCTTGTTAGAAATCTAGTGAAACATATATGATTACCTTATTAAATTTTTTTCTTACACTTACACTTACTAAAAATGACTTCATTCCATTCGAAATAAAGTGATATATAATTTTTATCAAAACATATACTTCCTAGATGATGTTTACTATTTCTTTTTCTTTTTTAAAGAATATGTGTGAGTTTTCCAGAAACAAAATATATGTTCAGCGGCGGAGCACGCACCTCGATTCGGACGGCGGAGAGATAGGAAGTGGAGACCTCGCCGAGGAAGAAATCGGCGAACCCCTTCGCCACGGTTTTGGCGCAGGCAACCGCGACCATCTCCGCAACCGCCCCAACCACTCCTCCGTGGAGTGTATTGTACGCGTTCTGCAGAAACACAAACAACAACAAAACACAAAAAACCCAAAATCGATCGGATCAATCGATGAAATGATTAGATAAATCTTGACCCAAAAAAGGAGGGGTATTGGAGGGGGGGAACGAACGGCGAGGGAGGGGTGGACGGTGAAGGAGCAGGAGACGATGCCGCGGTCGATGCGGTGGACGTTGAAGAGGGTTTGGGACTTGATGAGGTCGGAGTGGAAGTCGTGTTTGAGGGCGGAGTCGGGGATGGAGAGGTTGATTCCGCTGACGCTGAAGAACCTCTCCGTAATCGCCGCCCACTCCGGCTTCTCTTCTTCCCCCATTTTTTTTTATTTTATTTTTTATTGTATCTTTCAGGGTTTCTTTCTTCCCCCAATCTTGCGTATATTGGGTTCAGTTCATTCATCAGTATGGTCGATTTGTGTTTAAGGACAGACTTGGTCAACATAAAACTTAAAACTTTAGAGGCAATAAACCAAACTACACAATTTATATATTAAATTAAATAAATATATAACTTTAACAGGGGTTACATAAGTCTGAATATTTTTACCACCAAGATGGCAAGAATAAAGGGGGAGATGGTGATGGAGAGTCTGAAAATTACAAAAGATAAAACCCGACAATAAGAGGAGTGGCGATCCCACGAGAAGTGAAGGTTGGAACCTTTGCTTTCAAGAGAGGATAAAGCAAAAGAAGAGCTGGCTACCAACCGAGGACCCTCTGAGCGCGTGTTTCGTGTTAATTGTTGAATACAATATCACTCTCTGTGTAATTTGATTCATGATATAATATCACTCTCTGTCAGGGGTGGAGCTACAGCTCAACTTGGCCGGGCTCTACCCCCCCCCCCCTCCCTTATTTTTTTTTAAAAAAAAACTTTAACGATTATGATTATTCCCATCATCATTCAACCATAATTATTCCTAATTACTACTCTTAATCATGGTTGATTATCCTCTATCACACCAGTTTGTACACAACTACACGATTAATTATTTCCTCGTATAGGCTAATTAATCCAACCATGATTTTTTAGTAGATTCTATGATTGTTTACATTGAAATTTTTTTTTACTGAAAATATCGACTCAGATTTGATAATAGATGATTTATATTCTCTAAGCCCCTGTTTGTTTCTGGTATAAGACCCCAGATAAGAATTTTCAAGTGTTTGTTTACCCCGGATAACCTCTGATAAAGTATGCTAGAATAAACACTGATAAATTGGTATATGGATTCCAATCAACCCCTGGAATTAAAGTTATTCTAGGTTATTCCACCCAAAGAATATGTGGGTCCACTATCAAATCAACTGTCATCACCTCTTATAAATCACCTGTCAAATCAACTATAATTACTTTTTTATCTTTTATAAATCCTTATCCATACTTTATTCACATTTTATCTAAAAAACAAAACATTTATTATTACGTTTACCAACGAGAATAATTCAAAACCCAACCAAACACAAAATCACTTTATCCTTATTTATACTCACTTATGCTTGGATAAATGTATACCCTAGAATAAAACTTATACCCGTTCCAAACGGGGGTAAAGGATTATAAACATAGCTTCAATTACGTATTTTCTGGAAAAAAAAAAAACTTAATATTTTACCTATTTTTGTAATTTTTTTGCATATCTATGACAAAATTTACTAGAAATGAATTATAAACTCGTTTGGTTTATATAAAATTTAAATTGTTGATTAGATTTTGAGTTCATGTCAGCCCCCCTAATATAAAATCCTGGTTTCACCCTGCTCTCTGTGCAGTTCAATTCATAAATTGTGTAGTTCGATTCATATGCTGTGCAGTTTGATACTAATAGTAATGATGGTACTGAGCCTGATTGGATCTAGGCTTGTGTTTCACATCATCTCAAAATCTTAAGTATTTATCATGTGATAGAGATGTTATTTCTTGATGGAGACTATGGATGAGATCAAGTAGATCCCATCTTGATTGATTATGTCACGTGCATGAATATCATAGCAGATCATTCTATTTAGTAGGGATAATATTGTTGAGTCTAAGTTGTTAGGATAGACCAAATAATCAAAGGAGAACTGATCTTCTCCTATTTTATTGTTAGATGTAACTTCTTTTAGATTTTGTTGGTAGTGCATGGAGGAATAAATTATCAGTTATTATCTTTCAAATTGTCTTTCATCAAGAGGCATAGGTTCCTCAATTAACCTAATATCCTAAAGTACTCTCTGTTCCAAGATTGGAACCAACAAAGAGAAGAGGAGTAATACCAGATTATTTCAATAATAAATTGGATTTAAATAGAATTATGTCATCCAAAAATGATTATTTATAATTGTTATTATATAAAAGGAAAGGATAATGTTAGAAATTTCTTATTTATAGAATTTATTTTATCAGTTATTGAAATATTAAAAAGAGTAAACGTTGTTATTAATGTGTATTTAAATAATTTTGATAAGATATCTATGGTATGCATTCCATTGGTAGACTTTATAAAGATGTGTTAGTACATAAAGAATTTATTCTTGCAATACTTTTACACCCTTATATATATATATATATATATATATATACAGAAGTGATTTTATGCGGGTCCACAGTGCGGGAAAGAATCTGGGTCGTATGATCTGATTTTCCATTGATCAAGTGGTGTACGTTTGATGAAGTTGTTACTTGTTTGATAAGTCGTAACCTGGTCAACCGGTTCCACTTCATCCCTCTCGATGAGACTCTCTCTCTCTCCCCATTTTTTTCCTTCATTCCTCACTGTCTCTAGTTTTAACAGAGAAAAAAAATTCAAAGCCTTAAATCTCCACTTTCACTCTCTCATCCCGACTTGACTCCAGCGAACCCCGGCGCGACCCCCCGACACAGGCGGCCTCCTCTTACCCCGGAACCCTCGACACCGGCGACCCTCGACCCTTCTTTCACCGATTGCTCCATTCAAAGTAAGTTTTGTTTTTGTTTTTGTTTTATAAGGTTTGATTGTGATCTATAAGATGATTAGTTAAAGAGAGGGTAGAGACCTGATTAGGGTTTATTTTTCGATTAAAGATAGGTTTTATTTTTTTAAGAAATAAAAATTTGGGTTTTTTTTTCTTCACTTCTTGAGCTTCTGTTTTTTTTTTTTTGGTGATATAACACATCATGTGCTTTGTTGGTGTATTAAAATGGTTACTTTTGTGGGTCTTCATTATTTGTTGATTGGAGGGGTTGATTATACATTGTTCCTCATTTTTTGTTTATTAAAGTTTATGTGTTTTTGGAAAAAACATAACAGCATATAGTATACCCATGCCCCCTGTCTATAATGACTTGCATTCCCTTGAACCAACTTGAGCCTTGTATATAAAGAACCTCCTGAAGATTGAATCTTTTTTTTAAGTGTGAAAGACATTCTAGTGTGAGAGCTAAGGCTCTACCAGCTATAATACCCGGGCTCAACTTGGTATTTCGGAAGACATTTGAGTTTCTATACTTCCAAATTACCCATGCCACACATATGAAAACCACCTGTTTTAATGTACCTTTCTCATCACTCTTCCATAGCCTATGAGCCATCATTTGTAACCAATTGGATGTAATCCATATTTGTGCAGGTTTTAGACTTACTGGAATGCATTGCCACACATTAGCTGCAAAGAGACATTTTATAAAAAGATGAGATGTTGTCTCAGGTGCTGCATTACAGAGAGGACAACTAGTGTCCATCATAAGGCCACTCGAGTCAAGATAGACCCTTGCTGGAAGTCTATTCCACATCCATCTCCAAACAAACATCTTAATAATTGGAATTAAGGGGACTTTCCAAAGCACCTTCCAAGTTGGGGACTCCGTATTTCTTTGACTTGGTTGTAATATCTGATAAATTTCCTGGTTATTTGGCTGCTCTAACATGGAGCCTTCCCAACTCCAAGTTGTGATGCCATCTGCTGAGCAGGTTGGGGGCCCCCATCTGTATTGTAATATTATTTTTTTGTAGCTGCTACATGTTAATTGATTGAAGATTGATGATTTGTACTAGTGTTTTGGAAATCTCTAGTCTCTAACAAATTACATAATTCTTGCTAGCTTGTTTATTTTAGTGTCTGCATAACTGTAATTAATAAGTGTGCATTGGCTGTAATTAATAAGTTTCCAATCAATCTAACATTTGCACCTACGGGCGCATGTTAAACAATTTCTTCAATGTGTCAGTCCATTTGGTCATTTGTTCTATGAGTTTTATCTAATACTTGCTTCAATTTTAATCATTGTAGAATATAGATAATGAACGGTAGAATACATCTCGGAGGCTAGCTTGATCTTAACACCGGTATGGTTATTGTTATATATGTGTCACTTTTTAGCCTGCTGGTAACCGTTAGAGCGTTCTGGAAGTTTTTCGTTTTTTTTCAGTTTTTCGATCGGAACCGCTAATTTTTGGACTGTTAGCTATCGTCCTGAGCTAGAGGACTCCGATTGAAAATCTAACTGCATATTTGGTGTCCTGGTGCCATTTTAGACCTCTCACGAAAATTTCGTTGAATTCCGGTAACGTTTCTGAAATTTCGCAGTTCCGGGGCGTATCTGGGTTTTTAAGTCGCACGCTATATAAAGGTGGGATGTAAATTCCAAGTTACTGTTCATCATCCCTACCAAATCCCTCTCTCTCCTCCCTCTCTCTTTTTCTCACTTTTGACCCCCCTAGAGCCCTCAAAGCTTAAAACCTAAAGCATAGGAAGTGTAGATCGGGTCCCGATCTACACTCCGGTGCTTTCAAATTCGAATTCCGACGAGTTTTGCCCCTCCGTCCCCCCTCTCTTCTCCTCTGTTTTGGGCCATATCGGAGGCCGAGATAGATCCGGGCGTTAGAAGCCTTTTGAGAGAGGTTTCGGTGCGCGGAGAGCAACTGGACTTCGCTTCCTCCCCTTGGTAAGCCCCCTTTCCCTCTTTTTCTTGCATAGATGTATGCTAGGGGGGTGGTTTTGTGGTTGGGAGGCGGTTGGCGGCGGTGGGTGGCCGTCGGAGGGCTGTGGGAGGCGGTCGGGGGCTGTGGTGGTGGTCGGAGGTGGGTGGTAGAGGAGCTCGGGCTCGGGCAGGATGGCAGGGCAGCAGCAGCAGGCGCAGCAGGCAGGGCCGCTGGCAGGGCGCGCGCGTGCGTGCGCGCGGGCGTGCGCTCGGGCTGGCGCTGGGCGTGCCTGGTGCTGGGCGTGCAGGGCTAGTCGGGTGCTAGGCTGGCAGGGCTAGCTGGGTAGGCTGGGAGCAGGGCACCAGTTTGCTGGGCGCGCGGGAGTGCGCTCGGGGGGTGCAGGGGCGCTCGGGCATCAGGCGGGCAGTGCCCCGGGCGTGCAGGCGAGCGGTGCTCGGGCCACTCGGCGACGCGCGCAGGCAGGCAACGTGGGCAGCAGCGCGGGCAGGCTGGCAGGCGCGCTGGGCGCGTGTTGCGCGGGCGTGCGCGTGGACGCTGGGTGAGGGTCCCGGGCGCTGGGCGCTGGGTCGCGGGTGCCGGGTGCTGGGCGCTGGGCGCTGGCGGGCGCAGTCGGGCGCGCAGTCGTGTGCGCGCGGGTGCGCGCGGGTGCGCGCGGAGTGGGTGCGCGGGTGCGCGCGGGTGCTGGCGCGAGCGGGGGTGTGCGCGGGAGTGCGCGCGGGCGTGCGCGCGCGGCCAGTGCGCCTGGGCAGTGCGCCTGGGCGCTGGGCAGGGAACCAGTGCGCGCGCGCGAGTGCATGCGCGTGCGTGCGCGTGCTGGGGAGTGCTGGGGGCGTGCTGGGGCCTGCTGGGGCGTGCTGGGGCAGTGCGCGGGGTGCTGCGCGAGGGGCGCGGGCTGGACGCGCGGTGCACGTGGGCGTGCGCGAGCGTGCGCATGCGTGCGGGTGCGCGTCTGGGCTCGCGGGCAAGCGCGCGGCAGTGCGCCGATGGTGCCGGGGTGTGTGCGTGCGTGCGCATTCGTGCGTGCGCATGCAGGGGGCCATGCGAATGGCTGCCCGAGGGTTCGGGTAGGTGTCGGGGCACTCGGACTCGCGTGCGTACGCGCGTGCTCGCATGCGTGCGAGCCCGTATGCGTGCTTATCCGAGTTTTGGGTATTTCTATACATTTCTAAGTATAAATTGTGTGGTTTCTCACCGTATTGAATGTCTGTCTTGCAGATCTAGACGGACGGTCGCGCGACGACCCCGATTTCTGGTGAGTGGGACAATCCAACCCAGTAGAGAGGTGTTATACGCACTTGGGCGTATACCGACCTCTCCTGGGGCACCATGGATAGATATTGGCATGTGTAATATGTATATCATGCGAGCATGATTTAATTGTAGAATGCATGTTACCCTAGACTTTGCATGTTAGGGACTTGCACCCTTAGGATATGTGTATGAGCCATGCAGCATGTCTCCTGGTTCCATGTTAGGAAGCCCGACCGATGCATGTGCCCTACTAGTTTATTTATTAAATTAAATACTAGTTTTCGTTAAAATTGCATGTTATAGTGAATATTATAGGGGAGGGGCCTTGCGAGGACAGCGGTGAGACCCGGGTTAGGGTACACCGTGTTCCTTGTTTGGTTGTCGGGGTGTCCTATAACGGGAACTCACGCTGCCCTCCCGAGTTTCTTTCCCCCAATGATATTCCACCCTTGTTATAACCTTATGCATGTTCCCCGCATCGTAGTTATGCGCCCTGGTGGGTTCTGAGGAATTCAGAACATTAGTGTTGTTATAATGTGCTGTCTGCGGATCCAAGTGGATCATATGCGATGGATAGGCTGTTCTGTTCCCTTCGTTGGATCCGGTAGAGACTACCCCAGCGTTAGACAGGCCTTCCTGACAGAGGGCTCCCATCAGTAGGCACCTCCTGATTTAGGACGGACTGTGCTGAATGTGGGAGTAGACCAGGCGGCCTACGGAGTGGAGGAGAGACTATCGGTGGACCAAGGGTGACCAACAGCCTAGTCAGTCCCAAAATCCTATGTCACCCATTGAAGGGTGAGGGTGAGGGTGTAGTGGGTTGGCGATGAACGACCCACTAGAGTTGTGATTGGATGCTTATCAGTCCCAAAATCCTATGTCACCCATTAAAGGGTGAGGGTGAGGGTGTAGCGGGTTGGCGGAAGCGACCCGCTGGTTTTGTGTTGATTAGTCCCAATATCCTATGTCACCCATTGAAGGGTGAGGGTGAGGGTGTAGTGGGTTGGCGGTAGCGACCCACTAGTTTGAGGAATTGTGGCTTGATAATGTGATTGTGGATGATAAAGATATCTGGTTGTGGTCAATATTGTCTGTGATGCATGGGTTGTGCCGTTCACTGAGCGTGTGGCTCACCCCTCGCATAATATTTTCTTCAGTGTCATCTGAGTCGGATCTGGAGGAGGAGCTCCCCGAGGGATTTCATCAGTAGCGGAGTAGCGCCACGTCCCGCGAGTTGCAGAGGCTATCAGCATCCCTTGTGTTTGTATGTATCATTTTCCGTGCTTGGGCACGCGTTTGGTTGTATTTGGATGTCTTTGTATGTATATTGGCTCTCACAGGACATGTGATTATGTATGGAGTCTGTAGTGTGTTTTGATTACAGATTCAGTCTTTAGTTATCCGCATTTGGTGTATATATCATTTTTTATATGTAATGCAGATCATGGCAGCTCAAATATCTAATATTGATGATGAAAAGGTCCAGAACAACATGAAAATGAGATGTCTCTTTTGTGAATTGATACATATGAAATCATGTAATTATTTTGATGTGTAATGTATATCCTTTTGTAATTATGCAGAACAACACTATAATTTACTCACTGTCTAAATGTAACAATTTTTTGGATGTGTTTACATACCTATATATAAATCACAGGTTACCTAGTTAGATGGAGATATTTGAAATTTGATGGTCTTCAAAATTCTCCAGATCCATGATTTAACTTCTAGTTACATACTACTTTATGAAGAGTTGACTGGAAACTTGATTGTATTAAATACTTGTGAGATTAAATTACATACATACATGCTAGAATTCACTCATTGGTTGAATCTCACTGGATGTGTCTTCAAACGCAGTTGCCCATATACAACTCACCAGTTATATATATATTTATGAAATTACTTAACTACCTGTATGCTTAAATTACATACATACACGCTTGAATTTACTCACTGTCCGAAGCTACCAATATCTCTGAATGTGTTTTAAGACAGTTATCTACATAAAACTAACTGGTTACATATATTGTTAAAGTGACTTAATTACTTGTAGGCTGAAATTACATGTATACACGCACCCATTTAATCAATGTCTGAAGCTATCAATACCTCTATATGTGTTTTAAGAAGCAGTTACTAATATATAATTCAATGGTTACATATATTGGTAAAGTGACTTAACTACCTGTAGGAGTAAATTACATACATACATTCACTATTTGAAGCTACCAAAATATCTCTAGATGTGTTTTAAGACACAATTACCTACATACAATTAACAGGTTACATATATTGGTGAACTGACTTAATCACCTGTATGCTTAAATTACATACATACACGCTTGAATTTACTCACTGTCCGAAGCTACCAATATCTGTGGATGTGTTTTAATAGAGTTACCTACATACAACTCACTGGTTATATATATTGGTGAAGTGACATAATCACATGTAGGCTGAAATTACATATATACACGCACCATTTTGATGAATGTCTGAAGCTATCAATACCTCTGGATGTGTTGTAAGAAGCAATTATCAATATACAATTCAGTGGTTACATATATTGGTAAAGTGACTTAACTACTTGTGGGAATAAATTACATACATACACTCACTATTTGAAGCTACCAAAATATCTCTAGATGTGTTTTAAGACACAGTTACCTACATACATTTAACATATTACATATATTGGTGAAATGACTTAATCACATGTAGGCTTAACTTACATACATACACGCTTGAATTTACTCACTATCTGAAGCTACCAATATCTTTGGATGTGTTTTAAGACATAGTTATCTGTATAAAACTAACTGGTTACATATATTGGTAAAATGACTTAACTACCTGTGGGAATAAATTACATACATACACTCATTATATGAAGCTACCAAAATATCTCTGGATGTGTTTTAAGACACAGTTACCTACATAAAACTAACTGGTTACATATATGGGTGAAGTGACTTAATCACCTGTAGGCTTAAATTACATATATACACGCTTGAATTTACTTATTGTCTGAAGCTACCAATATCTCTGGATGTGTTTTAAGACACAGTTACCTACATAAAAATAACTAGTTATATATATTGGTAAAGTGACTTAACTATTTGTGGAAATAAATTACATACATACACTCACTATTTGAAGCTACCAAAATATCCCTAGATGTGTTTTAAGACACAGTTACCTACATACATATAACAGATTGCATATTGATAAAGCAGCTTAATCACCTATAGGTTTAAATTATATACATACATGCTTGAATTTACTCACTGTTCGAAGCTACCAATTTCTCTGGATGTGTTTTTAGATGCAATTACCTACATACAACTCACTAGTTACATATATTTATGAAATGACTTAACTACCTGTAGGCTTAAATTACATACATACCAAATTTACTCACTGTCTAAAATCATATTTACACACACAACTTTTATGGACTAAACCTATTACATAATATTGTACAGCATATGCATACCAACTCATGAATACCACCCGTTATAAAGCATCATAGTCTTGTCATTTTTCACACGTACGTCACTTGTTAAACGCATCTCATCTGCAATGCTTCTTTCATATTTTATATACAAACATTGTGGGATAAAAACATTGTTTAAGTTACAAAATAAAGAGAGCCATTAACTTCAAAATATGAGCACATTACACATCATTGTTATGACATGTTACAAAAAATACAAATTAAGGTCTAAGATCCTCAACCGACAGCTTCCGATGTTAAAGTCTCATTTTTCTGCAATATGAGAGGCTGCTAGCTTTTTCTGAAAATTATCCATGTCTACCTGAAAAAATCCTTGTTTGTGAAAGGAGCATCAGAGTCTTAGGTTCTGAATCACCAAAAACATGAGGTAGCATGAGAATCTTGTTACATATTTATATGCGATATTCATAAAGAACAACTTGGCTTAAAAAAAACATTAACACACACATAAAACTCAGAAAACAAATGGGCCAAACATTATCACACACATGAAACTCATATTGGAAAGGAAACTTTTTAGGGGGACATAAAGGAGTGCAAGACAACATGGACATTTTCATATTTAAGACAACATGGACAAAATGCTTTATTATTAGGAAGTAGATGCGGTCTCTTTGGATTTTTAAGATAAAGATTCAATCTACATCATGATGGATGATAGTTTCAAGTTTTCATATATGAAGTTTCACTATAGAAAGTATCTGCATACATGAAATCTATAGAACCAAGTGCCTTCATAATTACCAATACACTACTAGATAATAACAATTGCCAAAGCATGTGGTTGGGGGAATGAACAGAACGAAATAAGATGGTAATCTAAAAAATAATTATTCTATACATTCTTCATTTGGTTGGTTCAAGTTATAAAAGGCATTACAAGGACTAAATAGGTTGATGTTGTTTGGTTAGAATAGTTAGATTTAGAGTAAAAACAAGAATAAGATGTTATATTTTTTTAATATTGAAACCAGCTTAGCTAAGCTGGATAATTATACACCAACGCTTTCTTATGTGTTACCATGTTTTGAACTGGCTTAACTAATCCAATTATTCCTGGTCAATAAAACTTTAGGCTTAAGACATGATAGGAAATTTAAGCTCATACATGACAAGAACGGTTGTTGTAAGGTTTGAAATTTTTGATAGGGAAATCATTTAGCTGCAAATGTAGTATTTCCAATTTAACATATTGACACTCCCTCAAAAATTTTCGTTTAACTTAGTCCTGATTAAATGTTGGGAGATAAGACTCTTTCCAACAAAGTAATTGAATAATAAAGATGGCTATCTTCATCTACTCCCTCATATGTAGCCCTTTGTTTGGATATTAGGTTAGGTGGATTTGTCTTTAATAAATATATTGATTTGAGTCACCACATCTGAAGTCACTTTGTTTTGACCCTTCATTATAGTTTATGTATTATCATTTTCTTGAAATTTCCAACCTTTTCAGTTAATATAACAAAATCATCCAACAACCCCATCCTTCCCAAATCATCAAATTTCATGAATCTTGAAAAAAAATTCAAAACTTTAAGAAAAACCCTAACCCTAGATTAACTGGAAACTTATTAATTACAGCCAATGCACACTTATTAATTACAGTTATCCAGACACTAAAATAAACTAGCTAGCAAGAATTATGTCATTTGGTAGAGACTAGAGATTTCCAAAACACTAGTACAAATCATCAATCTTCAATCAATTAACATGTAGCAGCTACAAAAAAATAATATTACAATACAGATGGGCCCCCCAACCTGCTCAGCAGGTGGCATCACAACTTAGAGTTGGGAAGGCTCCATGTTAGAGCAGCCAAATAACCAGGAAATTTATCAGATATTACAACCAAGTCAAAGAAATACGGAGTCCCCAACTTGGAAGGTGCTTTGGAAAGTCCCCTTAATTCCAAAGATTAAGATGTTTGTTTGGAGATGGATGTGGAATAGACTTCCAACAAGGGTCTATCTTGACTCGATTGGCCTTATGATGGACACTAGTTGTCCTCTCTGTAATGCAGCACCTGAGACAACATCTCATCTTTTTATAGAATGTCTCTTTGCAGCTAATGTGTGGCAATGCATTCCAGTAAGTCTAAAACCTGCACAAATATGGATTACATCCAATTGGTTACAAATGATGGCTCATAGGCTATGGAAGAGTGATGAGAAAGGTACATTAAAACAGGTGGTTTTCATATGTGTGGCATGGGTAATTTGGAAGTATAGAAACTCAAATGTCTTCCGAAATACCAAGTTGAGCCCGGGTATTATAGCTGGTAGAGCCTTAGCTCTCACACTAGAATGTCTTTCACACTTAAAAAAAAGATTCAATCTTCAGGAGGTTCTTTATATACAAGGCTCAAGTTGGTTCAAGGGAATGCAAGTCATTATAGACAGGGGGCATGGGTATACTATATACTGTTATGTTTTTTTCAAAAACACATAAACTTTAATAAACAAAAAATGAGGAACAATGTATAATCAACCCCTCCAATCAACAAATAATGAAGACCCACAAAAGTAACCATTTTAATACACCAACAAAGCACAGGATGTGTTATATCACAAAAAAAAAAAAAAACAGAAGCACAAGAAGTGAAGAAAAAAGAACCCAAATTTTTATTTCTTAAAAAAATAAAACCTATCTTTAATGGAAAAATAAACCCTAATCAGGTCTCTACCCTCTCTTTAACTAATCATCTTATAGATCACAATCAAACCTTGTAAAACAAAAACAAAAACAAAAACAAAACTTACTTTGAATGGAGCAATCGGTGAAAGAAGGGTCGAGGGTCGCCGGTGTCAAGGGTTCCGGGGTAAGAGGAGGCCGCCTGTGTCGGGGGGTCGCGCCGGGGTTCGCTGGAGTCAAGTCGGGATGAGAGAGTGAAAGAGGAGATTTAGGGCTTTGAATTTTTTTTCTCTGTTAAAACTAGAGACAGTGAGGAATGAAAGGGAAAAAATGGGGGAGAGAGAGAGAGTCTCATCGAGAGGGATGAAGTGGAACCGGTTGACCAGGTTACGACTTATCAAACAAGTAACAACTTCATCAATCGTACACCACTTGATCAATGAAAATCAGATCATACGACCCAGATTCTTTCCCGCACTGTGGACCCGCATCCGCACCAACCGCATAAAATCACTATATATATATATATATATATATATATATATATATATATATATATATATATATATATATATAAAAGGTGAGATTCGTTAGAAACACATAGATTAATGGTATCTATGTGTATTTAAATAATTTTGATAAGATATCTATTGTATGCATTCCATTGGTAGATTTTATAAAGATGTGTTAATACATAAAGAATTTATTCTTGCAATTCTTTTACACCCTTTTATATATACAAGGTTAGATTCGTTAGAAACATATAAATTAAAGAACACAAAAAAATTGTATTCAAAGTGCACTTTTTATTTTATTAAAAATATGTATGTTATTAGACAAATATATATGCATGCAACTAATTCTCAGCCAGGAAGATGAAGAATGGAGATTGCGATCAAGGGCGGTCTGGTTAAAGGAAGGAGATAACAATACTGATTTTTTCCATAAGGTTGCCAATCATAGAAGACGGGTCAACAAGATCGACTCTCTTCTTGTTGGAGACACTCGCATAACCTTGGAAGCAGGCATTCAAGAGGCTCATGTGGACCACTTTGCTAAGATGGCCAAGGCCCCTCGCGGCAAAAGGGTGGAATGGTTTGACGCAGATCTCCCCCGTTTGTCGGAAGAGGAGAAGCTTCTCCTGGACAGTCCTTTCATGGAGACAGAAATTCGAAGGGCAAGTTTCGACGTCAAGGGTGATAAGTCTCCGGGTCCGGACGGATTCAGCACCCACTTCTTCCAGGAATTTTGGGAGGTTGTCAAGTCTGACATAGTGGATTTTCTTTCGGAATTTCACTCCAGTGATCCACGGGTTGGTTGCCTCAACGCGACCCTCCTTGTGCTCATCCCGAAAAAGTTCAGGGCGGAGGCTATTGCGGACTACATGCCCATCAATTTGATCAATGCCAGTTATAAAATTATTTCCAAGGTTTTGGCGAATCGATTGAAAGAAGTGATCGGATCCCTCGTCGAGGCTAACCAAACTGCTTTTGTCCCGGGTCATTCTCTCCAAGAAGGCTTCCTAACGGTCCAAGAAGCCATAGTCGGGACCCATCGGCTTTGAAGGAAAGGTGTTATGGTAAAACTTGATTTCCAAAGAGCTTTCGATCAAGTTAATTGAAGTTTTCTTCAGCAGCTCATGTGTAATCACGGGTTTGGTGAGAGATGGGTGCGCATGATTATGTTCTGCATCTCGTCGACTTCAGCGTCTGTTCTAGTAAACAGAGCTTCATGCGGTTTCTTTGCAATTCGGAGAGGCCTCAGGCAAGGAGATCCTCTATCACCGTTCTTGTTCATCCTAGTGACCAATGCGCTGAGCAGAATGCTCGCGAAGGCTGAGGGCGCTGGCTGGGTGCTGGGAGTTCAATGTGGATGGTTAGCTTTTGCTCTTTCACACGTGCTCTATGCGGATGATACGGTGCTTCTCTGTCACGGGGAGGCCATGTTCATAGTCAAGGTGTTTGGGTGGCTCTCGGGCCTCTCTATCAATAGGTGGAAATGCGCCTTTTGTGGTATCCATTTGGAAGAACCCGAGCTACACCTTTTGGCTGAGAAGTTCGACTGTTCGACCGACTCCTTCCCCACCCGATACCTGGGGCTTCCGTTGAGCCTCCGGTCGCTTTCTTGCAGTGATTGGGCCCCTCTAGTTCATTGTTTTGAACACAAACTGGAGGGGTGGTCGGGGAGGCTATTAAGCATGGGAGGCAGGCTAGTCCTTCTTCAGGCTGTTCTATCAAACCTCACAGTCTTGATGCTCTCCCTATTCAAGATTCCCCGGACTATCTTGCACCGCCTAGATGTCTTGAGAAGGCGGTTCTCATGGAGTGGTGCTGGACAGCGTTCCAATAGAGTACACCTCGTGAGCTGGGGGTGTGTTTGCACGAGCAAAACCTGTGGAGGGTTAGGCGTCCTCGATCTTTCAGAATTTAATAAAGCTCTCTTGTCGAAATGGGTGTGGAAGTTTGGCACAGACAGGAACTCAATCTGGAAGGCAGTGGTTTCAGGTAGTCTCCAAGGGAGAAGTCAGCGCTTCCTTCAACTGCCGAGACCTAGTGCTTGTTCCTCCTTGGTCTGGCAGAACATCGCTAGGCTGGGAGGACCGGTGATTTCCTCTATCATATGGAAGCTCGCCAGAGGAGAGAGAATCAGATTTTGGTCTTTCCACTGGTGCGCCTCCAGCTCGCTTGCGGAGGTCTATCTTGATCTCTTCGAGGCGGCTAGCAACAAGGAGGGGCTGGTTCAAGATGTTTGGAGATACTTGGAGGCAGGGGGAGGATGGGAGCTCCATCTGAGGCGGCACCTGACTGACTTTGAATTCCTTCACTACACACAATTGTTATGTGTGCTTGCCAATCTTCGAGTCCATGAAGCGGTGGACGATGTGCCAGTTTGGATGCCTGCACCATCGAAAGGTTTCTTTGTCAAATTCACCTACTCCTGGTGGGTTAGAGACATACCATTCAATGGGGTGGTAGCGCGTAAGGCATTCCAAATCTGGCGTTGTAAAATCCCCTTAAAGGTGCGCTTCTTCCTTTGGTTGGCGTACAATGAGTGTCTCCTCACTCGTGCATACCGTGCACTCTGGAGACCAGGAGACAATGCAGCGTGCGCTCTCTGCGAGCTCGGTTTGGAGAACACAGCCCACTTATTGGGTCTGTGGTGGCCAAAGAGGTGTGGCATTCCCTTGGTCTCTCATTGGGCTGCACCTGGTCCCCCACCTCCCTCGACCATCTGTGGGCCATGGGAAGTCGTTTATCTAGGTGTGAAGATAGAAGCACCCGAGGCAAGATCATGCAGTCTCTGGTCCCGGCGGTTATGTGGGCTCTTTGGCTAGGGAGAAATGACAAGATCTTTGGAGGAGTTGCGGTCTCGACGGACCGTATTTGGGAGGGGGCCAAGAGGTGCATCGCGACCTGGGGTTGTCACTTTGCAGGGGCGTACTCGGTGCAGGTGGAGCGGCACGCTTTACTTATCTCCTGATTGAGAGTGGAGGGGTTGAGATCTATCGGAATCCTCATTAGATCTTCTAATTTGGTTTCTATTGGATCTCTTTCCCTTTGGCTTTTATTGGTGATGTTGTTTTCTTGGAAATGTATTATTTTTGAGTAATCAAAGAAGTGGCAAATCCACCGTATCATTTTATTCAAAAAAAAAAAAAAATGGCTGTCTATAACATTTTTTTGTTTATCTCTCATAATAAATGTAAAAGGTCACCATCCTATAAATAAAAAAATCACAATTTGTTTTTGGATTTTCTTTTGAAAAGGTATAGTTATCCAATATAACACATCCCTTAAAGTAAATATATATGCAAATGAATTTAATGAATTTTTTTTTTGTTTGAAGAGACTTGAAATCAAAAGTTAAAAAAAGAAAAAAAAAGTTAATTTTTGTTTGTTAACTATTTCACGTGACATCGACGGTTTTAATGAAAATCACATGTTTGAGCAATATAATCCATTCATGCATACACCTAGGCACACACTACCATATCATTCCAATAACAAAACACTAACACCCGGTCCAGCTACCATTTCATTATCCATTATGGGATCACAGAATATAGCAAATGTATGGGTGGCCTCCGAAGACATCGTAAAGTGCTTTTATTATTATTCTTGGAATGGGAGGCGTTTGTCTTATTATATTAAGGGACAATGCTCAAATTAAGAAAATAACAAAGTAAAACAAGAAATAAAGCATATGACACCTAAGTAAAAGAGATGTCTACCAAGTCCCATAGGCAAAAGGTGTTAAAGAAGATTGTAATATTTAGTGGGTGCTTGGGAATAATCACACATCTGTAATTGGAAAAACACTTTTTCACTTGATATATTAGCCCACTTATAAGGTGTCTCGAAAAAGACAAAAGGGGACCAAACATGGTACACATGTGCGCGTTTATGCGTGCGCATTTGTGTAGAAGCATTTTGACACATTATTAAGCACACTTAATGTGTGAAATAACATGATTATTTTTTACTCAATTTCATATATTTTTTAAAATTCGAATTGCTTGGCCAACATGCACTTCAAATCCCAATGAATGGATCATTTCATAAATTCATAAAAAAAACACCTCTTCCATGGTAATAACTGAAATTATGAAAGGTTGCTAAGACATCCTCTCAAGCCTTATTTACAGTATGTTAATTAAACAATTTGATTATCAGTTTTACAGTCTTCTTAGAGTGTTGTGGGAGTCTTCAGAGTTGCTATCTGCAGATCTGTGAGTTTTGTTGTATCCTGAAAATGAATTGCTAGAACTCTTTAGCAAACTCTTTTAAGTGAGGGCAAATATTACCTTAAAGAAAGCGTTCCACGCCTCAAAACTTGGATCCCTTCTGTGTTGTTCCCTATTTAATTTATTTTTAGCTTTTCACTATATTCTAATTTCTAAACCCTTTGAGGCAATGGTAAATCATTAGGGTGTCTGAACCGACCCACTCGGATATTCCTTACTTATATTTGGGTAAATCAATAATGGAAATTGAACACATATCAATAAAAAACAAACCCACGGTGCTAGCAACTTACCAAAATTCCTGGGATTCCCTTGGAAGTTTTGAGCAATATAATTAGGAAAATGATACACTCTGGTTAATTCTCAGTTTGAAACTCAGTCTCCACGTCAAATCCTATGTGGAAAGCTGAGATGATGTGATCTTGATGGTTTTTTTAAATTAGGCGGGCTCGATGTGTTTCAAATTTTGAAATTCAAGATTTGACAATATCACTACATTAAATGGCCCTCTGACACCGCATTAAATGGTCGAGCTGACGTTTCTGACAACGTCACATGGCCCAACGACCATTCTTGAAGCGCGGTTCAAATGTGGCCAGTATATGCGCCTTTGTAAGCAGCATGTACTTTTCTAGCAGGGTATGTACCTTGTTCCATCAATTTTTCTGTGTGCACTGATTCGTTTCGAGTTCCAATGCAACTTTTCTCTTTCCCCATTTGTTTTTCACAAAACACTTATACTATCTCTTTCTTCAACTAAAAACATTTCGTCTTCCACAAAACAAAGACACACTCTCTCTAACCTTCCCTCTCCACCTCAGTGGCAAATGTCTTTTCCCTTCCCTTCTCTCACCGCCTCACCATCTTATCTGCGTCACCACTCTCATCGTCGACTTTCACCATTTTTGCAGCTCTCTAGAGGAGACTAGATAATAAAGGAGACTGGATATCTGCACCACCACACACCCTCTTCCTGTTAAATTTTTTTTTAACATATGGTCTCATCAATTAAATATTTCAATCTTATTTTAATGCTTTTAATCTTAAATCAATTTTTCCCTGTTTCAAATTTTTTTTAAAATCTTAAAGTGTATTTTTGTTGGACTTGCCATGCTCCTTGTTCATAGAAATTGATACTCCATGTGATTTAACATTTGCTTTTTGCTTGTGGAAGACATTATCTATCATGGAAACTAGAAATCGAAGACCTCCTCAAACGGTTTTCCGTTCCTTAACAACCCTAATCCACTCACCATTTTCAACCTTCATCTTTCACCAATTCAACCATCATGGAAAGTAGAAGTATTGTCAAGAATATACCTTGACCAGTCATACACTATTGATGTGCTTCTTTATCATTTAATAGCACGAGTTTTTGTTGTTATAGGCGTCTTTGAAGTAGGTGAAGTCTTCTTGAAGCCGATGGACACGAGGTGCAAAGCCACACGAATAGTTAATTTCATGAAGGATATGAAGCTTAACGAGAGGCCTCTGCACATCCAGAGCAGAGTATCAAATCTACTCCATTTAGGGGTTTTCTCGACATCCCTCCGTTCAGGATGGAGAAGTTAATGTTGGAGACAACTTTATCTTTCTGGAACCTCGTGCAGGAGAGATTCATCATCAAAGGGAGGGAACTTCAGTTCACCCCGTCGGATGTGGTGGTCATTTTTTGTCTTTCGGCACGCTGGACACTTTTGGTGGACGAAAACAAATCTCCTTCATCAGCATTCGACCATAAATACTTCTCACACATTTTGCATGTATATGTTTCTAATACGAACATATTAGTTTAGTGATCATGAAATTGCTATCGAGGTATATACGTTATATGGAGAAGTATATGCCTCATTTGATGACGTACATACATATATTTGATTTAATTGGATGATGTAATAAAATTAGTTCATTCCTAAAAGTTGGTGTACTATCAAAACCAATGTCTGGCATTAAGGAGATCGGGGGACCACAACAAGAAGCAGGCTGCGAATCAACTAAAAAATAGTTCCCCCTATATGACTCCCTCCACAAGAAGGAGCATAGTGCTTGGACGAAGGGGACTGTCAAGTTATTGCAGAAGATGGTGCTAGAGGAAGCTGCGAGGTGGCCCATCATTCTTGATGTCTCTGCTCTGTAGCAGTCTGGTGGGAAGGATTGTCATGTCCTTGTCTGCCATTGGATTGCTTGAAGGATGCTTGATATTCGTTGTTATTTTAACACCAATGATGATATGGCTTATATGCGTGCTATGATTATTGTTGGATTTATGGATGATGAATTTTGTAAAGTTTGAATAAGTAAATGGTACTATTTTGACTGATGTATATTCTGCCATGTTTTGATTGTAATATAAATTGGTATTGTTTGGCAAAGAACTTTGGTTATGATTTTTGATTGTGTGGTGTGATTATTTTGTTGTAAAATATGTATTTTGTGATTGACACAAAAATTTTGTGCATTAAGTTTGGTGATTGTGCTATATGCTTCGGAGGGTGAGATATATGCATTGTTACCTTACGTATGTGCGTAGATAGCTACATTAGTATGGATTAGATAAGTAATACGATTAAGGAATGTGAACGCCATATTCGAAACAAAAGGTTAACTTTTTATAAATAATGCAATCGGGGTAGCTTTGGTCTACCAGTTTCCCAAAATTTTTTTTCTTATAAATAACAAAATTGTTCAAATTACATTTGTGAATGTCATCTATATGTCAAATTCCTTGTCTAGCTGGTGTGGTTGTGATCCCATCTAAAAACTGTGTTGTGATCTTTGTATTTGTGATCCCATCGAAACGTCGTGCGATGAACTTTGTGATTGTGATGGCAGCATGAGGGTTCTAGTAGGCCTCTCTTGCTGCTTTTTCGTCTTTCATGTTTTCTGAAATATAAAGAGGAAATGTTATTGCATAAACATCAATAAGGGAGTATATGCTTCCCAGAAAAAGGTATATGCTTTATTACGTAAAGCACATGCAGTATGAGAAGACCAAATTTTTAATGGTATTTACGTTTTTAATTCTGTTTACAACAATTTCGCATCGTGAGACATTCCTTTTGCTCTTTAGTCGACCTTTTGCTTATGCTACTACAGCAGTTTCATCCTTCTTTTTCTCAATTTTTCTCCTTCGAACATGTAAAAATAACTACCTTCAAGTAACCATCAGGAGTGAATCTTCTTTCACTCCTCATGACACTCAAAAACCACAGCGAAAAAAAATGCCTTGTACCGAGAAAATGCTTTCTCAATACTATTAAACTACATCCCAATAATCAACTCTTCATTTGCTTTATAATGTCTAATGTCTTTAGATTCTCCATTGCGGTTTATTTTAGCTTGGGGTTCAGTATCAACTCTCTCTCTCTCTCTCTCTCTCTCAATTTGTTTCAAATCATTCATCTCCTTTTGGTCAATGACAATAATATGCGATTTACCTGTGACATTTAAGAAAGTATATGCTTTATGAACATGTGTACATACACACTGCAAAATGCAAGAGAAAAAGTTGTCCATGGGTGAACAGGGCTAAACAGAGTTGAATTTGTCATCAACTTTATATCTATCTTCAACGAAAAGGTTGTCACAAATGATGAAAAAGCATTTGAAACAAAAGATGAAGACAAAAAAATGTTGGAATCTTATGCAAATGAGGCATATACCTACTTTTTGTCCCGTGACTGCAAACGAGGTATATTTGCTGCAGTAATGGAAGTGCTATGGCTGGTTCTATTGTGGTTGCCAATGAGGAGAGAGAGAAAGAGAAATAGTAAATGAAAATTAAATGGATGGAAGAGAAAGAATGGATGCAAAAAAATGGTGGCAACCGAAAAATTGGGCGGGAGCTTTTGGTGGGAAAATTTTCGTGGACTGTTTTTGGTAGCTGACGTGGCATTAAAAAAAAAAATCCACGTGGACCGGTTGACGTGGGGACTGAGTTTCGGACTGTGTTTTTGACTGAGTGTAGCAGCACTCATATAATTAGGCATATTCATATATACACCCACACACACTATCAGACATCCCATTGACATGAACACCAACATTGAGTATGCCATAGCGTGTTTCATGGACTCTAGCCCATTGTTGTCCTTGGCCTTGTTGACTTATGTATCTGTTGTTATAGTTTGTTTAAGTTGTTGTCAAGTTGGGACATTTGTTCTGTCTAAACCTTTGTACTATAAAAAAAAAAAAAAGAGAGTATATTGTAGTGAGCATGCATTGTTGAGATGTTCATGCATGAACACGTGATCAAGCAGGTATCAGCCCCCCCCTAAGGGTCATAGACAAACTGTATAGGTGATTGTGATTAACAAGTATAGGTTATTGTGATTAACAAGTATCAAAGGACCTTTGATCACATTGGAGCATTTTCCGCAATGAAGTCAGCGAACATTGTTTTCTATTTGGGAAAATTAATTTTGGGTACTCTAGGAATCCTTGAATTATTTTTAGGTCCTTGAAATATATGGACTTATATTTAGATCCTCAAGTTAGTTGGGATATTATTTATGGGTCAATCTATTCAATAAAAGCTATCCTATTAACCTTCTTTTTAATTTTTAATTTTGCCTCTGCTTTAATTTTATTTATTTGTGTCCCCTTTACCCTTTCAACCACACGGACAGTAGCCCCTCCCCTCCACCTCCACGTGGCCTCCCGCCATCCTCTCTCTCCTGTCACTCCTCTCTCCTATCATTTCTCCCTCTCATTTTAACAATGTATCCAGATCCGTTAACAATATATCCTGATCTGTTAACACTTAACAACATATCCATATCTATTAACAATGTACACAATCAGTGAAAGAAATGGATAAAAATGAAAATATTAATGGTGGATTTAACGAGTGCTAGTCAAAATGATATGAAAATAATAGGCAATGAGATCTAAGAACAAAAAATAAGTTCAAATATTTCAGGAACATAAAAATAATTCAGGAATTCCCATAGGACCCAGATTTAATTTTTCCTTTTTGAAAGGTATAATTGCACACAAACCCAAGCAAAGAATAAGACTCAACAAACTGATGTAGAGGTTTCATTTACCCCATGTTTGGATGGAGGTATAAAGGTGGAATAGGTATAGATAAGGGTGGAATTAGGGCTGCAACTTGGATCCGGTTGAATCAGAACCCGACGGATTGAATTCGATTTTTACATGGGTTGGGTTAACCAAATTGGGTTCGGGTTCGCCAGTTCGGGTTGACCCACAAATCGGGTTGGGTTCGGGTTAGCCTCACTCACAACCCGACCCAATCCGAACTCGTAAATTAATAGTTAAAAAAAATCATGGCCGTTCATTCTGTAGCTTCTAATCTGGGTAGTCCAAATTTAGGTAAACCTAGCTAATCTTATGGGTTGGGTCGGGTTGATTTATTTAATTTACACATCATGTTAGAAATTCGGGTTGGGTCGGGTTGGTCTAATTCGGGTTGAAAATCGGATTGGGTCGGGTTGGTCGGGTTGGTCCAATTCGGGTTGAAAATTGGGTTGGGTTGGGTTAGGGTTGAGTAGTTTGAAATTCAGGTTGGGTTCGGATTGGGGTCAATCCGAACCCAACCCGCCCGAGTTGCAGCCCTAGGTGGAATTAAGCCTGTCAATTATCCAAAAAAAATCCGAATCCAATCCAAATCCGTATCCGAAAAATTAGAAATATCAGATATATTCGAAGATCTGGAGTGCAGATATGGATATTAGTCTATCCGATCAAAAAAATATCTGTATCCGATATATATTATAAATATATATATATATATTTGTATTATATATTGCCCATATTGTTATCTTGTATGATAAATCACAATGATAATATATTATAATACTATTAAATTTTCAATGTATGATATTTGAAAGAGATAATAAGCCTTAAAATCTTAATTTTAATTTTGATATCTCTCTAAAATATCACTTGATTATCCAAATTAATGTTAATATTAAAACATGTCCATTATCCAAAAAATATCCGTATCCGATCTGTATCTGAAGGGATCCGAATCCAAAAATTAATATCCGTATCTGAATCCGAAAGTTAAGATATGGATATTGGCATATTCGATCCGTATCCGTCCGATTGACAGGCTTAGGTGGAATAGACTTAAAAAGTGTTTGTTTTCTTGGAATTAAAAGGTATTGGTATGCCAGATAATATTGGAATAACCGAGTATAACAATTCCAGGTGACCCCTATTACACCCTTATTATTCCTCGCGTGTAAGTGGGGCCCGCCGTCCCATCAATTATTATTTTCTAACCCTGACAGAACCATTAATGGGCGACCTCTTCGCCTCGTAATTTTGTGTCTTTCATTTTAATTTTTTTTCTTTTCAAATCCATTAAAAATCTGTTTCTTCTTTGTGCTCTCTCCGTCCGCTGAAGAACCTCTCCCAGGCGGAAGCACCTTGTGGCCTCTTCATGCGCGGCTCAAATTTGATCGAACAGAGAAGCAGATGAAGCAGCACCACTCCCTCTTCATCTTTGCCACCTCCGTCTCTGTTGAGTTGACGTGCCGTCCATCCGTGACAAGGGAGAACAGCTTCTCCGCGGGACCACAACGATAGATAAGCCTGTCAATTATCTAATAAAATATCTATATATTACAAAAAAATAGAAAATATTTAATATCTGAAAATCTATATCCGTATTCGAACTAAATTATCCATATATAAAATTTTTTAGATCGAATCGGACATAGACTATGCGATCCAAACAATATCCGTATCCAAAATTTTATTTCATTTATATATAATATGATTAGTTTCAACGCTTATATCAAAATCCAATGACATATATTCTAGGACAAAACACAATATAATTAATTGAGACAAACCCTCCCCAGTTTCATCTCTTACGGACTCACCCAGCAAGAACAAAAAGAAAAACAAAAATCACCGATCTTCTTCTCTTCCTCTCTCTGCAAGTCGCCGATCATCTTTTCTGCCGCCGGAAGAAAGTAAACAAAGCTGATAGAGAGTAAAGCAAAAGGAGCAGATAATTTTATAGTTGTTCATTTGAAAATTAACAGCCATACTTACCAGATTGGTTTTATCCACATCATATAGACAACTTTTTCTACTAACTAAAACTAAATCTCTTAATTCCCATAGTGGATTTCCTCTTAAGCATTGTTCTCACTTATTTAAGCCTCTTTTTTCTTTCAGTGGTAGTTGAGTGGTTATTTGCTAACACTCCGTTCTGAACACTCCCACTCTGTCTCTATCCACTCACAATCTTTTTTTTTTTTTTTTGGTAAAGGGACAATGTTTCTGCTACATAAATAGTGCTACAGTATCTCTGCTGTTTATTTAATTTCAAATCAATTCTTGTTGGTTGAATATTTAACTGTGTTATGTTTTATTCTTTTATATCATTCTTGGACACTTGTTTAACTATATTAGGATTTATGTTTTTATGTCTTTGTAGGATACTTGTTTAACTATATTAGGATTTATGTTTTTATATCTTTGGTAGATACCTGTATTTAACTATGTTAGGACTTATGATTTTATAAATGTTTTGTATTTTAATCTGGTTCGGATATTTCATATATTATCCGAATCCTTATCCGGATTTTCAAATCGGGTACGGATATGTGTTTTGGAATATCCGTCGGATATCGGATACAGATATTTTTTTGAATATATCTAGTTCGGATACGGATACAGATATGGGCCTATTCGATCCGTATCCGTCCGATTGATAGGCTTAGCGATAGGGGTTCGCAGAGACGGGGGACCGCGACCCTGAGGTGGGACTCCTCCGTGAAAGATTTCTCCGTCGCTGATTTCATGGAGATGAAGTTGATTGTTCTTCAGGGATAGGGTTGCAGAAGACTGCGGTGCATACCCTCCAATGGCGGGGAAGCATAGTGACAATGTTTATGATTTAAATTAAATATATATGGTTTTTAATTAGATGATTAAGAGTTTTTTAATTAGACGTGTTCAATGCATGTGGGGGTAATGTTGTCATTTTAAAAATGATAAAACCTTATGTCCTTATCTACAAATTATTCATATTTTATCATCAATTTATCAATTGTCAATCAAACAACAAAACCATTGTTATTATGTTTTCTAACGAGAATAACAAAAAATATAACCAAATAGAAAATGATCTATTCTATTGACATAGTTATCTATCTCAGTATAATTATCAATCATGAATAACTTAATTCCTCGATCCAAACGAGGGCGATGGATCACACCATTATTTGGGAATAAGACAATGATATTTTAAAAATGAGCGCTGATACACGTAGTCTTGTTTGCATCTCATTTTACAGCTCTATACACTATGATAACATAGTATATACTGCACTATTATAGTATATGAGTCCTATTATAGTATATGACCCAATTTTTTTTTAATTTTTTCACCATGAAAAAAAATATACTAATGTATCTCAGTATATGCTTCATTTCATATAACAGCATACACTTCAAAGGGTGAGTGTATAATTAAAAAAAAAAAAAGGGATAGACCGTAATTGGGGCTATAATGGGGCTACGTATATCTTTTCCCTTTAAAAATATATAATGTTGGGACTGAACCGCTGAAAAATGATGCTATGAAAAAAAAAAAAAAAACTCGTGGTTGAAATCAAGACCCTACAACTTCTTCGCTTTTCCAAAGATCCTAAAAAAATAATGCAGGGGTTATTTAAATGTGGGGAAATTAATTAGAGGTGTCTGAGGATACCTCTGTAATAATAACAGGTCCTTTGACTTTTTTTTATATTTTCTTTAGGTCCCTAAGTTAATGGTGGTATTTTGTTTAGGTCATTCCATCCAATTTCCATCCAACTTCCATCCATTCTATTTTTTTATCTCTCTTTTACCCCTAAGTAAACATCATTTGCTTCTGTATCTCCCCCAACCTCTCTCTTTCTTTCCCAAACAACTGAACAAGTTATGAGACCACCTCCACCATCCCCCCATTGCGTCGATCTCAACCCCAACGCCGATCGCACCCCCCGACCTCTCCCGACTGTCTCTCGCGTCCCATCCGCAAGCCCAACCCCCTTCTCGCAACCCCGTCTGCGAGCCCAATCCCCTCTTGCGACCCCTGTCAGTGAGCCTTACACTCTCTCGCAACCCCGTCCGCAAGCCCAACCCCCTCTCACGACCCCGTCTGTAAGCCTAACATGTTACAGGTATAATAGTGTACAAAATGAGCGTAACAGTGTACGCAGTGTAACACAGAAAAACCTGTAAGAGGTATAACAGTGTACACATTGAAAATAACAGTGTACATAGTGTAACACAAAAATCTGATATCTGTAAGAGGTATAACAGTGTACACAATGTGCGTAACAGTGTATGCAGTGTAACACACACAACCTATAACATGTATAACAGTGTACATATTAGAAATAACAGTGTACATAGTATAACACAGAACCGGGAGACGGCTCGAGGATGGGACACGGGACATGGTTGGGAGAGGTCAGGGGGCGCGATTGGCGTTGGATCTGTAGATACCTCAATTTTGACCATCCAAAGAAATAAAAATACTTCAAATAATATTTAGAAATGACCACATTTGGAATCTAAAAGAAAGCACCTTTAGAAAAGAAATCGGAAGGAGAAACCCTGGCTCCCAACACTTAAAAAAATTTAATGGGCAGGAACAGAGTGGCTACTTCAAAGTAGCCGCCCCTCTTTGGGCGGCTAGTTTATATTAGCTGCCCCCCAACCGTTTCCCAAAGATAGGACATAAAGCAGCATTTAATGTTGATGATTGCCGTGGTTTCTACTATTTTGTCGCCCCTTCTCTGACGGTTCAACCTTAGTAACCGTCTCAATCCACCGATTGTCTGAGATTAAACGTTTGATAGATCATCATGGGGGCGGTATATTGAAAGTAGCCGCCTCTCACTGGGCGGCTAGTTACAACTAGCCGGCCCTCACCTAGATAGTGTCAGAAGAACAAAGATCTAATGGGAGGTCAAATCAAAGCCGCCCCTCACCTAGATAGTGTCAGAAGAACAAAGATCTAATGGGAGGTCAAATCAACCATCCTATTATCCAATTTGATCTATTGGCTAGTGGACACTCCCCTACCCCATTTTTAATATAAATAGGGGGCACCCAACACTTCTTCCGATATCAATCATCATCAACAATCACCCATTCAAATAAAAAACACTCCCACACCACTTGAAGCTTTGAGAGAGAGAGAGAGAAAGAGAGCTCCACTTGTGAGTAGGAAACCCATTTCCTACATAAATTCACTCTCCAAAAACCCTCTCCAAAACCCTGGTTAAACCTAGTTTAAATTCAGCCAAACCCTAATCCTTTTCCTACCTAGGTTCTGCTCAAATTGAACCAGGAGCTAGGCGTCTAACCCTAACTAGCCATCCCCCTTTAGGCGGCTAATTTGCACTAGCCGACCCTCACCTACCTCCTTGTATTTTAAAACCTCTCTTTGTGAAATCCCGGAAGCAGAAAATGATTCCCCGTTTTCACTTCTGTGTGCAGTAGGCCCGTATCTCAGAGTGGAGAATCCACAATCCCCTCACAAACGCGATCAATAGTAACACCTAACTTTTTCTGCTTTTTGAGAAAGCAGGTGGCGATCACAACCACCCCTGAATCCTCCTGAGGAGCTGTCGGACACCTCAGCAAGGAAACACACCCCTTTCCCCCTTTCCGAGAGAAAATCAAGTCGGGCCTGCAGGACGCAATTAGATTCGAATCCCCGAAAAACCCCCACACACGCCCAAAAAGACCAATCTTTTTCGGAGGCCCCCGACAACCGGAGCGACTCCACCGAAAAATGATACTGACATGGTCAAGATCAGCGCAATGGAGGGCTAGTGGAGGTGGTCTCACATCTTGTTGAGTTGATTGGGGGAGCAAGAGAGAGGTTGGGGGAGATAGAGAGGCAAATCATGTTCACTTAGGGGGTAAAAGAGGGAGAAACAAAATAGATTGGATGAAAATTAGATGGAAGGACCCAAACAAAATACTACCACTAACTTAGGGACCTAAAGAAAACAAGAAAAAGTCAAGGGACCTACTGTTATTACATAGGTATCCCCAGGGACCTCTAATTAATTTTTCTTTTAAATTTTGAAGATTATAATTGATTATGTAAGATAATTAATTGTAAATTGTTTATAATATATGTATATAATTAAAATCGATCTATTTTTTTTTTTGGACTAAATTAAAATCGATCTATTTGATTTAGATATTTTTTTGCCCGTATCTACTTTTAAATTTTATATAATATATGCATATATATAATTGCATGGGTTTCTAGATCGAGATTAAGATAGGAAAATGATCCAATTATAAAATATTTAACTAAATTGGTGATCCAAGTTTAGTAGACCAATCTCAAAAGAGATAAAACTCATATCCAAAAGTGATAGAATTACCAACCAAAAAAAAAAAAAAAAAATGATAGAATGACATGTTTTCTTGTAATTGGTTTAAAATCAACTTAGTTATCAATTAATTTGTCAAGTGACAACTCACAACCCATATCCTTTTAGTTGCAAATATTTTTGTCAACCACTCTATAGTTCCGAGTCCTGAATTGCTCTCCTGTTATCTAGAATCAACTTGATCACTAAATTGATTAAGTTTTTTTGTCACTAGATTAAGACTTATTCAAATATCAAATAAATTTAATTTTTTATTTTTATATTTAGTACATGGTTGACCACAAATATTTTTTTTTGGATATATAATTGAATTTTTTTTGAAAATAACCCCTTGAATTTTTTTTCTTCAGTTTTGGCCCCAAGACCAGTATAATTGCAAAACTTTAAACTGGCCTTGGGACTTGTTTTGAAGTCCAAAAATTACCACGGGCGAATGCATGATTAGTGATTACCAATCACTTCTCTGCCCTTTCACTCCCCACCCCTCCTTCCTTACGCGCGGGGCGAAGACTTGATTTTTTTTTATTTCTTAAAGGGACATTGTACTATTTATACTGGGGATTGAAAAAATTAAAAACAAGCATGAAAATATAAGTAGAGGATTCATTCCTAAATATAAATAATACTTATCATAAATTTTTTTCTCCTTTTCAAAATAATATTTGGTTAGAGGATCCATTTCCAAATACAAATAATACTCATCAAATGCCTGACTTTGATTTTTTTTTTGTTCTAAATATCGTGATTCTTTTTTAAAAAAAATTGGAAGACACCCAAGAAAAAAAATCATGTCAATTTATGATTTTTGTATAATAAACTATAATATAGATTCGGAGCTGATTAAATCTTTTTTTAAAAAAGAGAAAAAATTATGATGAATATTATTTATATTTGGGAATGAATCTTCTACTTATCTTTTCATATTTGTTTTTAATTTTTCCAATCCCTAGTGATATCTATCTATCTCGTCTCCACAAATAATCTATTGAAATAAAAGTATAAATAGTGCATTGTCCCTTAAAAAAATAAAAATAAAAATCAAGTTTTCACCCTCAGTGTGCGCTGACCCACGCACGTAATTGATTTTTTTTCTTAACCAGACGTTGTACATCTCTGCCTGAGACAATTTTTTGACCAATCAGCGTGTCACGTGGACGCGTTGACCGGTAAAAACAGACCACATGGCTAGTTTTACAATTAAACTGATTCTGGGATTAAAACTAAAATATTATTTTTTCTGGGGTTATTTTCAAAAATTTCCCTATATAATTTGTTCCAATTATTATTGACAGCCCATCCACCGAATGGGTTGTACTACTGAATCTCCATGAAGTAGTCTGTATGATGAATTGATGTACTTCAGAAGTACAATGTACTGCCAAATATGTGCTTAGTACATGCATGAACTGTGAATTATGGATCTGCCATATATTGAACGGGAGTATACATGAATGCCCATGGACATGCAGCTTCATGTAACTGTTTGAAACATTCTCCTCAAGACACATGGAATATGTGAAGTTCTGTGAGGCATTCCTATGTTGAGGTAAGCTTCTATGGTTAGAATCAAAATGCATGCAAACAGTTTATAGAGTAAATTAGTCTCTCTCAAATTTCCTAAGTTCATATCTTTTGGTGGAGATTTTTTTTTTTGTTTTTTTTAATAGGGAGGGTAATAGTTGAGAGAAAGACTCAAACCTAGAACTTCTTCATAAAAACAAGGTACCTCTACCAGTTTGTTAAGAGGTGACTGTGTTGATTGAGAATGTTGTACTTTTATTGTATCTTCTTTTTCAGTAATACTATATGTATAAAATTTAGTGGATCTATTACTTTTTTATTTTTTTTAATTTTTGGTTGACAATATATATGTTGAATGACATGATTTAATTACAAGGGGTGAAGGGTGATCTGTTGTGGTGTAGCAAGATCATCATGTTTCCATTGTGGAAAATGAATGATTTAAGGCATTATCTGGTTTAAATGTCACCAAATATTTAAAAAATATATAATGGACGCTATAGACTGTCCTTATATATAATTAAATTTTATTTTGCCAACAAAATATAGGTTTTGTTAGGTGGAATATGTGATTTTTTTTTTTTTAACAATTCACTAAACATGTACTTTTTTGTGAAGTGATTACACACTGGGCTGCACACGAGGATGACTATCCCTAACGTTATTCCAAGGAATGGTTGATGTAGAATATCTTCCTGTATGCCATTAAAGGAACATGATTTAACATCATAAACATTTAAGATAATCTCAATCAGATTATTTTGCATATATAATGTGAATGATGCTTTGCATTTGAATAACTTCTTTTCTATATATCATAATGTAGCTGGTTATAGAAGCATTGATCAACGACTTATAATAGAAGGAATTTGCTGCAATGCCACCTAAACAAGATTGTCAATTAATGGGTTAGTGAGAAGAGTGTAGCAGAAGATGAAGGGTGAATTAGTTGCAGATTTTTTTTTATTTTTTATGGGTTCACATTACAAGCTCTAATTATATTTCATAACTCGATCTCCAATTTGATTACAAGTACTAAAACCAAACATCACCCAATCTATAAAGATATTAAAAGCAAATACCAAATAGCGACATGACAATGGCATACATCCAAGGAGCTAAGACATTAATTATTTGAAACTAATTGTCTAACCAATTTGCTAATAGGTTCCAAATAGATTTTTTTTAAGCTTTAATTTTTTATTTCATATTTGAATAATTTTAGAACAATCTAGCTCACTCGCAATCCACGCATATTTTGATTTAAAAAAAAAAGTAAATTATCTTATCTAATGAGTTATATACTTTTATGAAAAATGTATATATTAGTGATGTAACATATGGACCTATTGAATGAAAAATGTGAAAAATTATTAACAAATTATAAACCTTAGTGAGATATATACACATTGCTGAATGACTATGAAAGTACATGAACTGTTTTGACATACTGTGTGTAACAACACTTTCATATTTTGATTAAAAACAATTCTTATGGCAGAAAATCGGTTGAGAACAGTTTTTATGAAAAACATATTTATAAAAATCGATTGCAAACAAGACATAAGCATCCACCAGCCAAATGCCCCTAGGACAATTAGAAGGAGTTGACTGTGATCGAACTATTGTTGGTTGAGCTCTAGCTTTCTCTGTGAATAGAGAAATATAAATAACGGGACCAAACCTCCTATAAAACTGTAATATTATCATATTTCACATGGTCAACTTAACCACTTTTGGAGATTGCGAAACTAATCTAATCATTAGTTTGCATCAACATTTATCTATTAAAATTGCGATTTAGGTCAACTGCTCCTTTGACAAATAAAATAAAATAAAACCACTCACAAGGGCAAGCATGCAAACTGTACTACTGTAGCTTGGACATTTGTAGATTACTTTTATACGTGTCTTGATATTCATACATTCTTTATATATATGCCGTGTATGAAGCCTGAGCAAGACTGCGCGTACCGAAACATATATCATTGAAAGGGAGCTAGAAAAACATATAAAGCTCTGCCACGTGTGCCCTTTGTATCCATACGCAGCTGAAGATTAATATGTGCATATAATCAAGTTATATATAATGTAAAAAAAAAAAAAAAATCCTCCAAAGAGAGTAGGATTGTAGAGGGATGAGATCCCTGAATTCAATGATCTAGTAAAGACTGACATGTGTTTGAAAACTCCACAATCTCACTTGTTAGACATGTCAAGTTGTTACTAAAATAACTAATATGAACATAAACATCATAACTTTATATGTTAAATATATCATGTTGTCACATGCATGCAACAGTTTCTTATTAGAGATTGATGCGAGTGTTGATGGGATTTAACTCTGACTGGTTTTCACTCATGTGGAGGAGAGCGAGATGATAAAAAAAAACAATTTTAATAGACTACTATCACTTCTCGTGAAAGAGAAGGGTAGGAAATAATTATGAGAATTGAACACATGTTTAGCCACTAATTGGGTTTGTTAGAACTATTGGAAGCTCAATTAGCTCCCATAAATTCCTTGTCCTTCACTCTCTTCTAAAGTCAATTACACTGTACATTTATTGATCTATATCATATGTTGTGTCTCATGTAGACAATACAATGTGTGAGAAAGAGAAAGAGATCAGTTAGGGCAGGTGATGGTGGTGCAGTCAAACCATCAAACATGGTTGCTAAAGAGCAGTTGAGTCTTTTCTTTGTGTCTCCAATAATGTATCAGATAATCCCCTCTTTTTTCTTTGGTTTTCTTTTTTTTTTCAATTAATAAATAAAAGCAGCTCCGACAAACTTATAATAACGGATCCACGTTAATCGAATCATTTTGAAAGCTGGCCATGAAAAATTATACCCTGGACAGTCGCTTTCAATACTCCCCACCCCACCCCACCCACGCCAGTAATAACACACAGAAAGAGAGCCCAAACTTTTCATATATATAAAGCCAGTCCTCCTGAAGCACAGACACACACACCACAAAAAAACATCCAAATATCAGCAGAGTTGAAGACATGACCATCGCAACTTGTTTGTTTGTTTGGCTCTCTTTATTTTCCTTCTGTGCTTCACATGCCTTGGCTTCTCATCACTGGCCTGTTGGAGGTGCCACTAGGTTCTATGACTTCAAGGTCTCTCTCTCTCTCTCTCATGATATGCTCTTTAATAGAAGCTAAGATTGATATGTGATAATCTTATATATTAAACATGTGAGATTGTGATAATTTTTTTAATTATGTTTCAGTTTCTTATTGAAAATTGACGAGGCCTGTAACAATAATTAACCATCCCTAATTATCTCACAAATCAATCAATCTAACTACACTGCATCATCCATGTAATGTATATAGGTGCAAACAACAAGGGTGACAAAAATATGCAACACCAAGGACATCATCACCATCAACGGAATGTACCCCGGTCCGGTCGTCTACGCGGAAGAAGGCGACCGTGTCATCGTCAAGGTCACTAACGAGACGCCCCACAATGCCACCATCCACTGGTAAAATCATCTACTGATCACGCTCTGATTCTACGAGAATTTTCCACATCAGTTTGAGTCACCAAATTGGTAATTATTTCGAGCAGGCATGGGGTTCGACAGATGCTGTCGTGCTGGTCGGACGGGCCGGCATACCTAACGCAGTGCCCGATCCAGGCGGGCCAAACGTTCACCTACGAGTTCACGCTCGTAGAGCAGAAGGGCACGCTCCTGTGGCACGCCCACGTGTCGTGGCTCCGCGGCACCGTCTTTGGGGCCATCGTCATCTACCCCAAGACTGGAGTCCCCTACCCCTTCCCCTACCCCTACGAAGAACACATCCTCGTCTTGTGTATGTGAAATATGTAATCAAATTCCATTATTCTTGTTTTCACTAGTAATGTTTTGTTTCATTTGCGGATTGATTTTGATCAGCTGAGTACTGGAAGAAGGACGTGCTGCAGCTCGAGCAGCAACTCTTGGCGAGCGGCGGCGGAGCTCCTCCCTCTGATGCCTTTCTCATCAACGGCCACCCTGGACCTCTCTACAACTGTTCCGCTAATGGTATTATAAATCCCATCAAATTTGATCAGTCTCTTGTTTATAACAATCTTACACGTTCGATGTGGGAGATGATCTCGACTAGATCCAACATTAAAAATCCCAAAAGGAAGACACTGCACTCGCATGCATATTGGGGTCCCACACATTCCATGCATTCAAACACAACTCACCTTTGCTTATACATCACTCCACACACACACACACTTTATATTACCCTACATGATGATCAACAACTATATATAAAGAGGGCTGATACACTCGACCAGCCCTTTTTTTTAGCTTGTTTTACAGTCTAATAATATAGTATAAACTGTGTTATTATAGTATATAAAATAAAAATAATTTTATTTATTTAAAAAAATAAAATACGTTTGTATGTCAATATATATATTTTATTTTGTATAACAATGTGTATTTTAATAGAAGAATGTATGATTTATAAAAAAAATTGATATGAATTGTGAATGAAGCTCCATATGTTAAAATATCCAGACATCTACAACATCGACATCGTTCCCCGAAAGACATACCTCCTCCGCCTGATCAACGCCGCCCTCAACATGGAGCTTTTCTTCTCCATCTCAAACCACAAGCTCACCATCGTCGAGGCCGACGGCGACTACACCAAACCCTTCACCGTCGACCAGCTCATGATCGCCCCGGGCCAGACCATCAACGTCCTCGTGACCGCCGACCAACCCATCGGCAAATACGACATGGCCGTCGGCCCCTACATGTCGGCCCGCAACGTCCCCTTCCAGAACATCACCGCCGTCGCCCACTTCCAATACCTCGGCGCCTATCCCACCGCCCTCGGCCTCCCCGCGCCCCTCCCCACCTTCAACGACAACCTCACCGTCAAAAAGGGACTCGACGGCCTCCGCAGCCTCAACGCGTCGAAGCTCCCCCTCGACATCGACGAGAACCTCTTCTTCACCATCGGCTTAAACATCGAGCAATGCCACTCGAACAACCCCAACAAGAGCTGCCAGGCCCCCAACGGAGGGGTGTTCGCGGCCTCCATGAACAACGTCACGTTCACAAGACCGAAAGTGTCACTGCTGCAGGCCTACTATTACAGGTTCACATCCTCTGCTTGTTTTTTTTTGTCATACTTCAATTTGTTCATGTGTCAATTTCGTCTGATGAATTTAAGGCTGTCTGCATTACAGTCTTCGAGGGCACTACAGCGAGGACTTCCCGGGAGTGCCGATGAGGGTGTATGACTTTGTGAACGGGGCGCCGAACAACTCGCCGAACGACACGGGGTCGGTGAACGGGACGAAGACGAAGGTGTTGGAGTATGGGGCGAGGGTTCAGTTGATATTTCAGGATACCGGGACGGTCACCACGGAGAACCACCCCATTCACTTGCATGGGTACAGCTTCTACGTGGTTGGTCATGGGAACGGGAACTATAACCCGCTGACGGCGAGGTTCAACCTCGTCGACCCGCCGTACATGAACACCATCGGCGTCCCTGTCGGCGGATGGGCTGCCATTCGGTTCGTTGCTGATAACCCAGGTAATTATGGTTGTCTCACATATGGATTCTGGAGTTTGTTTGATTTATCAAATAAGAGAACAAGCAAATGGCTCGATTGAGAAGCCTCACCTTAAATAATAAAAAAAGGGTATATTTGCATAATTTCATTTAAAAATAATTTATCTTCTCAAAATACTCGGTTGAAACTATATCATGAAAAAAATTCCTTAAAATCAAAGATTTAATTAAGTTGTGCATGAATACCCTTTTGGACATCACTTAATATATATATTTATATTTATTGTGATTTAAGGGCAAACTATTGTTTTTAACAAAATAGGATTTATTAGGGGTGCAAATGCAAATAACAATAGAATAATATACCCAATTTCTTAATTAAGTTGGGCATGAATGCCCTTTTAAGGGATAATTTTTGCATCACTTAAATGTTTTTTTTTATGATTAAAGGGTAAAAGAGGGTTTCACTTAAATATATATTATTTTAGAATTTTGTTTACAGTAAAAAAAAACTCACAAAAATTAATTTTTTAACACCTAAGCCAATTTAATAGCCAGAGTCTACTGCGAAAAATTCAATATAAAAAATTCTCACACCCGGACCAATTCAATACCCAGGACCCACAACTAATAGATTGACAAAGAAATCAAAACATTGAGTAAGTGTACTTGTTACAAAAAAAATTTGTGCATGTAAACTTATTATTATTATTATTATTATTATTATTATTATTGTGTCTAATTGTCATGTCATGATATATTGATATTTTTTATGTGTTTTTCAGGGGTGTGGTTCATGCATTGTCATTTAGAAGTACATACAAGCTGGGGATTGTCAATGGCTTTCATAGTGAAGAATGGGAAAGGGGTGTTGGAGACCCTACCTCATCCCCCAGCAGATATGCCCAAGTGTTGATATATAACTGAATGTGAAACATTGTATTAGAAATTTGATGTGGTGTGTAAGGTGATGTTTGGTTTGACAAGGCTTTATCTTTGTCTTGGATTTGGTTGTTTTTTTATTTTTTTTTAAATATTTTTGGAAGCTCAGTAGTTCATGTGTTCAGGGTCAATACTGTGTAACCTTTGAAACATGTGTATAGAGAGGCGCCTCTGAAAGAAAAAAAAAAGAAAGGAGCCACAATTGAGTTCTTTGTATTGTGACCCTCACACAAACACTATTGTACCTTATGCAATTATGCTATATTTGTATTGTGTCGCTTTTTTTGTGGGTCCTATGTTTTGTGGTTCTTGATGTAAAACTCCAACAACTTTTGGTTGGTTAACACTTTGTCTTTGTTTTTATAGTGTTGATCTTCTCTCTTAAGAGAATTTGGTGCACAATTATAGTAAAAAAAAAGAAAAAGAATGTGATTGGACGGATATTTCATAAAGGAAAAAGATTAATAAACCAAAATTTGATCCAAACCAATGAAAAAATAACAATTCACTTATTCAAAAGTAATAGCATACATCTAAAATATAATTAGATGACAGGTCATCTTCATCATGATTAAAAATTTATTCACAATTTGGATCCTTAAATTAACACTTTCATAAATTGCATGTACTTCGAGAAAAGGAAGACTTTATGCATAGATGTAAATTTTTCAAAATCACAACCATTCAAAATGTTTCACTTTCAAGGGCTGTAAAAAATAAATGATTAATAGAATCCCTCACCACCACATTGAAAAATTTGTACAACAAGCTAACTAAAATATTTTCTAAACAACCACTTATTGTAAATAATAAAAAAGTGTTAGTGGTGTGTTTAAATAGTGCTAATAGCCTGACCAAACATTTTATAACAGTATGATATCTTCTTCTACTTCCCTATTATTGGAACTTTAATCCTACTGAAATTGTGGACCCTAATTAATATTAGATTGATTCATTGAAGATAGACACATTTATATTTAAAAGAAGCAATCAGTTAAACAGAACTTATGCTCTCTGCCTGCTAATCATGGCAACACTGTGAGGCAAAAATGAGCAAAACTTTCCATACATCCATTGTTCCCCACTAAAAATGAATCACTTGATACAAGTATCCTACATGTCCCTCTGCTGTTCATCATGCAAAATCATGAATCACATGCTTTTAACAGTCCAAACCATCAACAAATTTCTAAACTGGTATCCATATTGGTAACCAGAACCTACAAAATAATTAAGTGCTCCACAAATATCAAAGGTTTTTCAAATTTCTCTAATACAAGTAAAATCTAAATAATGTTTGTCAAATTTTTTTATTTACTTTGTTTGTCATCATTATTATCATTAAATCAAAGCTGACAGTGAAACATTTTCTGCATGTATGATGTGTTGTTCAAGGGCCAGAGTCATACTTCTACATAAGGAATTTCATTAATGATCTTTATGTTTCACAAAATTATGGAGTTGGTTAAGTACAGCATGACAGGTCACAAGTAAAAGTTTGTCTAATCAATTTTTCCAAGATACAATTCTGAAATTCGAAGCTTTGTAGTGAAAATAATGAGCCTGAAATAAAGGTTGTCATCTCACCAATATTTCAGATTGAAGCTTTCTGCTGAACAACATACAAGTGCAATATAGTAACTCCACCATCATAGTTCAAACTTTTATATCATACATTATATTTTTAATCCTTTATTCACACGCAGATGGAGTATTTGTCATCCTACAAAGAAGATATGGAATACAGATGCAACACAACTGTGATGAATGTAACAATTGCATTTCAATGAATAGATATGTTCACCTTATACCTTATTTCTTTCTCAAAAAGCTGCAATTTATAAAAGTAATCAGAAGTTACATGCATATATTTAATGATAATCAATAAGACATATAGTAAGAACACAGAGTAGTACCAGGGCAGCGAGTTGTCTCAGAGAAAGCAAACCATGTTGCAACACGATGACATGTTATTTCAGGCTTTGCTTGTTTTTTTCACTTAATTTCAGGCTTTTCTTGTTGTTTTATTCTGAAATACGGTTCTTTTTCTTGTTGTTTTAGAAGAATTAGGAAACCATGTAAAATTATGGGTTGATTCTCTCTGATGTCCAATGCTTTGCATCACCCTCTTCATTCCATGTGGATGTGAACATCAACCTCTCATTGCTCTTCAGATTCAAATAGTCAACCTGAGAATCAGAATTCAGAAGCAAGGGGCACATAAATTAATTTAGGCCCCATCAGGAACCAATTTTCAAAAATAATTTATGCTCTAAATTGATTAAAATAACCAATTCTAGAAAACCTATTCTCAACCAGTGTTTTTTTTTAATATAAAAGTTGTTTGATTGACTTTTAAAACATAAAAATCAAAATCTGAAATTAAAAGTTGAAATCCAAAAATATCCATTTGGAATTGATTATCTAAAATCTGATTTTACAAAAGAAAATTCTGTTTCATAATTAGTTCCAAACAGGGCCACAGTACCGATTTAGAGCCTTTCATCTAGAAAACAGAATTTATGTTGCCTGAAACTAGTAAAGAAAATTTATGTAGACCAACTAACCTGATCAGGATCCATAACTAGTAAGCAAAATGCACCAACAGGGCCAGCAGATGGATCTAGGTGGCACTCCTTGGATGGTTCTTCACTTATACATGGAAGACCAGGGGTACTCCCGGTGTACTGCAGTCTTGATCTCAACGAACTTGCAAACCAAGCTTTTTCTCTTTGCTACATTAAAACATCAATGATTATTTCTTGTTGCCGGAAACGAGTTGGCTTAATAGAGAACAAAAGAAAGTAGACAAATCCAAAAGAAGCAAATTTGCATGGTTGGTGCTATGTGTTCGTTCAGAAATGACATGAGTTAGTGAATTGGGTGTAGGAGAAGTATCCCTTTGGGATATAATTTTACACGAGGCATCAAAGATGAGGGAAAGAATATAAGATTTGCATCATAAAAGTCCAATGACCTATGAATAAAACTGACACATATGGAGTTAAAGTTCAAACAATGTTTCAATAATCGGTTCCAAATGGAGGAGCTGGTGCTTGCTGGAAATATCACAGGATAAATTATTGAGAGCAAGCTTGGTTCAGTCTGTATATTAATAGGCTGTTACTAGAGAAATTGTTTTCTGCGCGCATGGGATCTAGATGTTCACGTCCACATGAAAACATATGCAGTCGTCTATAATGTTGTGGTTTAACAACAGATTTTATAGCCCTGTACAAAATTCGATTCACAGACCTAATTTCAAAACAATATTTTTTTCTTAAAAAAATATTTCTGATCACCAATGAGCTTGGAAAGTTCTATAAAAACCACCTCTTGATCAGTGATGATTCAAAACATGCAATGTAAGATGTACCCATTCAGAAGTAACAATATCATATTCCTTTCAGTGTAATGCCAAGAGCACTATGGCAAGTGAAGCTTGGAAGAGGGATCACCTGAAGCTTAACCGGGTCTGAATTGGATGCATCGATCAAATCAATCTTTCCATTAATGCGAAACTGCTCCCAAGAATCAGTGAAGTACCAGCATATCTACAAAAAGCATACGCATCCGGTATTCATGCATAAAATATATCATCACAAATAACCCATACAATTTAAACAAAACATCACATAGAGAACAAGTGCTTATCAGAAAAAATCATCCAAATTATTGACAAGGCAATCTTCCTCACAATCCACACAATTGCCCAAATGCGCAAATGGGTACCACAAAACAACAACTTTTGGACACAAAAAAGAGATAATATTCAATAAGAGATCATATACCTCTAGGAAACAATTACCTCTCCAAAGGGGAAGGCTTTGAGTTCATCAATCTGTGAAAGCCGAAACCTTTAAGAGTCACCAATCAAAACCCAATTAAAAAATATCACTCCCACACAATGAAAGCAAAAAACCCAAACCTTGGAGCTTCTGGAGTCGGTGTTGATTTGAATCTTTTCAGAGCCCTCTTGAAATCCCCTGAAACATCCGTATTTAACAAACTGAAACAAAATACCCGAAAAGAAACCATTATATAGGATCTCAACCTGAAAACAACAGTTCGATTCGATGGCCTCCCGTTCAATCCCACCGTCGCCTATGTTTTCAGAAACAAATATAAAAAATTAAAAAACATCGATTGAACGGACGATTCGGGGGGGGGGGGGGGGGGAGGACGTACGAGTTGGAAGAAGTGAGAGTGCTGGAGATGGGCGTTTGAATCTAAAGCGACAAGGAGGAGCTGCTTCCATGGCAGCGGTGACGTCATCGATCTTCCCTTCGCTTCGCCTCCACACGAATGAAACCAAAAGAGAGAGAAGAGAAAAGACCGGATCATTAGAAGAGCGCTCATCCTGTCATACATGTAGGCTGTCAACGGTGTCATTCAGGTAGGCCTGTCATACAGGTAGGTAGGTCTGTCAGGGATCAGATACCTGGTCACGGTAGACCCAACCCGTGGTAAGATTCGATAGATCTAGGTTCAATCGAGGTCTTGGTGGATCCTTGAAAATGTAGACCTGGACCTGGACCCGTTGAACTCGAGTCTGGTTCGGGTCCAACCAGACCCAAATACAGTTAATAAAAAACAAGGGAGAGTTCATAAATTTATTTGTCTTATCATTCTATTAGAAAAATTTTGTATAAAGCATTAGTTTTGAGCTTTCTAAACTGGTGTCCTGACATTATGTTTGAACATATTTTTGTACAATTCAAAATAATAAACACTAACATATAACATTCAAAGTAAAAAAAAAATCTAAACAATATAACAATGAACTAAAAGGGAAAGCTTATGGTTATTTGTGTCACAAAGTAAACGTTCAAAACAATAGACACTACATATTAATTTAAACAACATTCAAAACAATAAACATTAAAAATATTAACATAAACATTGAACATAAATCATGCAACAAACCAATTAATTATACAAATTCAAAAGCTAATAAACTAATAAGGTTTGTTAATGGGTGATTTTGTTGGTTATGGGTTATGATTTATGAGCTTGGTTATGGACTTATGGATACAAAAATGAGTTCAAACTTATACTTCTAACTTGATAAATAAGAAAAAAAATTATGGGTCAACTAATATTAATAGTATTGTAATATAGGAGTATATAATAATAAAACACTCGGGTCTTGGGTTCAACGGGTCGGGGCGGGGTGGACCAGGACCCGACTCGTTTGTATGTTCGGGTCCACCGGGTCGGATCCAAATCGGGTCAGGTATATTACACGTGTAATCGGGTTCAGATCGCCCATTGACAGGCCTACATACAGGCAGTCTATTTTACCCATATGCTATGATTACTATATTGTGTTGTATGAGGTTTTATTATATTAAATGACGTAAATTTTTTCTTATTTTTAAATTTAAAAAATATCTAAATATATTTTAATACATATTTTATTTTATATAACAACATGTATTTCATTTGGAGAGTGTGATTAAAAAAAAAAAAAGAAATCGATGTAGAATGCAATTGGGCCGTAATAGGTGCTGGAAGTATCATTTTACTTATTATAAACATTCATTTTAAACCATTGGGTCCACATAAACAAAATAATGTTATATTCAGTGGAATAATATTATATGCAATAGCATCTTTAAGAATTTTTATAGATAGAGTCATTTAAAAAAATAAATTTCACAATATTCTCCAAAAAAATCTACCATTATCATATATATTATAAAAAACATAAACTTTTCTTTTGAAAATATAACAACTTACATTAATAAAAATAAACCAACAAATAATCAAGAAAGGGTGGTGGACAATTAGAGTGGTGGGGAAACTGGTGGGCTGGATTGTCGTGGTGAGAGTAATAGTTTATTTATTTATTTTTTTAATAAGTGATGTCCTGATGGGGTCAATTGATCCATCACATTCCATGTGGAGTTGCCCATGGTTATATAAGCCTCATTTCTAGTTCCAACAAAGTTTTGGATATTTGAAAACAATATACATAATCTAATAAGGCATTTAGATATTTGAGTTTATCAAGTTGTACTATATACTATATTATGTATGAGTTATTTATAAAAATTATTAAAATTCTAATGAAGTATATATGTCATCAATGTGAGTATAAGTAGCTAAGAAAATAGATGGGAGTGAAAATGAGACTGAAAAAGAACGTGTAACAACGCTCATAGAAAAAAATTGGTCCAAACTCCAAACATTGTAAGTCCTTTGAAAGGTCTCGTCTCAATCTTGAAAAGGAGAGTGTTAGATTCACTCTTAATTCTAGCCCTCAACACAGTTCACATGCTTTTTTTTTTATTATTTAAATTTTTTTTAGAAATAAATGTTTATCAAATAATGATATATGCATTTTTATAAAAATATAAAATTTACCTTAATATTACATGGACTTATTCATAGATACATTGGATTTGTTTTAGCTAAAAGGACTGTGAGGGCTAAATGGAATTTGAGTAAATTAAGTATCGAGACTTGGAGGATTGGTTGAGGATATCTGGTGAAATGAAAGCTCGGGCTAGAGGAATAGATGTATCTTTGGACGTTTGATTATTGGGAGTTAATTGATGGGTCATAGGGTAGTGGGCTGGTTAGAGTATTTCTATGTAGTTATTTTTAAGGGTTAAAGACATCTAAGTCCCTATAAACATAGGAAAATCCATATAAGTCCCTACTAAAATTGGGACAGACGTACGAGTCCCTGAAAACTCAGAAAAACCCAATTATCATCCCTGAGTTAAATTTCCATCCAAATTTAACGGAATATTCCCAGAATATTCCATCACATATAATTGTGTAGACATTGAAGTCCTTATAAACAGTCATAAAGACAAATTAGTCCCTGCAAAAGATAAAATTGCCCTTAAAAGACTTTTACATTAAATTGTGTACACATTGCAGTCCCTATAAATAATCATAAAGATAAATTAGTCCCCGCAAAAGATAAAATTGCCCTTGAAAGACTTTTACATTTAATTGAATAGACATTACTGTCCTTATAAACAATCGTAAAGACAAATTGGTCCATCTAAAAGACAAAAATGCCCCTGAAGGATTTTTACATTTAATTGTGTAAAAATTGCTATTCTTATTTACTTATAAACAATCATAAAGACAAATAATATAATTTTTTTATTTATTCTTTCATCTTTTATCATATTGCTTACACTTCACTTGAACAAGTAATGAATAATGCTCTTTTCTTTAAGGTGTTTGTTTACTTTGAAATACCTATACATGATTTTTCACAAAATTTGTTTATTTACATTCTTAGCAGAGAGAATTTTAATAAACTCATGCCACTTTTTTACTTCCCTACAAACAATAAGGTAAAAAGAATGCATTCTACTGGTTAAAATATTTTTTTTACATCCAAATTGAGATCTTCAGGTGGAGTGTGAGCGATAGGATAGAAGATAAAAAAATAAATAAATAAAATTATATTATTTGTCTGTATGATTATTTATAAGGACTGCAATGTCTATACAATTAAATGTAAAAATCCTTCAGGGGTATTTTTGTCTTTTAGATGGACCAATTTGTCTTTACGATTGTTTATAAGGACTGTAATGTCTATTTAATTAAATGTAAAAGTCTTTCAAGGGCAATTTTGTCTTTTGCGTGGATTAATTTGTCTTTATGATTATTTATAGGGACTGCAATGTGTACACAATTTAATGTAAAAGTCTTTTAGGGGCAATTTTGTCTTTTGCAGGGACTAATTTATCTTTATGACTGTTTATAAGGACTTCAATGTCTACACAATTATATGTGATGGAATATTCTGGGAATATTCTGTTAAATTTGGATGGAAATTTAACTCAGGGATGATAATTGGATTTTTCTGAGTTTTCAGGGACTCGTACGTCTGTCTCAATTTTAGTAGGGACTTATATGGGTTTTTCCATGTTTGTAGGGACTTAGATGTCTTTAACCCTATTTTTAATTGAGCATTGATACACGTAGTTTGTTTTACAGCCTCGTACACTATAATAACATAGTATATACTGCATAGTCTATACTATCATAATGTATGGGGTTCTATAATAATATATGAACAAATTTTCTTTTTCATTTTTTTTCATTAAAAAATGTATCTTAGTATATACTTCATTTCATATAATAGTATGTATTTCAAAGGGCGAATGTATGATTAAAAAAAAAAAAAGATGGACTGCAATTGGGGTTGCGTGTATCTTTTTCCTTTTTAATTGAATGCCATAAATTATAGTGTAAGGGGTTTGTAGTGTGAAATGGGAGTGTTCACACATGTTATGTGGAGTTCGAGGTGAGTGAATCCAAGCCTGATCCTAGGTGTAGGCCTATTAGGTCCGCCTAGGACTCCCAAAAGGGCCCTTAAATGCCCACAACAATATATATTTCTGTTATGGGCTTGAGTCTGGCCCACTGTGAAATCTTATTATTTTTATAGGATAATGTTATGTTCAGCTCCTTTTTCAGTCTTAATTCCAGCATACATGTGTTTTAAATTTTTTAAAAATAGTATACGTCATCTAATGAGGTCCATGCTTTTATAAAAAATATGGTATATACTTCGAAACATATATCTTGTTAACGTGAGTATATATGTTAATTTTCTATTAACGCATATATGGCTGTAATTGAGGCTGGAAAAGGATCTGGGTGTAACAACGACCATTTTTATAATTCATATAAGGGTCCTAAGTGGAATAAAAATGTAAGTAATACCAACCATTCAAATAAAATTCAATACATCCAATGGTTATAATTTTTTCTACATAATTAATTTTTTAGATTATACTTTAGAATGTGACATTTTGTAACGTTTTTTTTTCTTCTCCCTGGGTTTCTCAATGGCTCTCTTTCTCTTATTGTCTCATGTCATTTTTATTAGGGTTTCAAATCTACATCTCTCTCCTCTCTCTCTCTCTCTCTCTCTCAAGCATTCCAAAATAAAAAGAATCAAAATTTTGCAACAATATGGATCTCAATTATAAGGCACTTAGCCCCTTCTTAAATCTTAGTTTTGTTTATTTTTTCTTTTTTGTTCTTGAATATATATGTTTTTTTTAAAATTATATTAACATATTTTTGTTAATTGATATAATGATGTAAATCAATGAAAACTGACAATATATTGGGTCATATTTAAACAATATGGATTTTTTTTTTGTGATAGGGCCCTGTGGGCACCCAATTTTCTGGTTACTCTCAGTGGGCCAGATCGAGGATCCCATCAAACCCGACCCAGTAAGGCAACGACCAGAACCTCCCAAAACGGGCCGGGTTACAAGTCCATTCGAGGCCTACCCGGTAAAGCGGTGGCCCAACCGGCCCTAACCCGAACCGGTTCGACCCGAAGGCTCTCACCCGACTAACTGCAACAGACCAAGTCGGTATTTACTCTATCTTGTCTTCACTGATTCACCTAAATATACTACATTAAATAATAATTATCAGCATTCAATCCTCATCAATATCAAATAGACCACCAAATCAGGTCATCATTGACTTTGTCAACCAAATCCCTATGGAATCTGGGCATATATATCAATCTATAATTGACCAAATCAGGGGATATATCTTTTGTCCCTAGACTAATGGTTGATGAATTCTCGTCCGTTCGATGGAGAAGGGATGATCCGGAGCCCTAGCACCATCCCAACTCCTCTATAAATAGGGGGCAATCACAACACATGAGGTAGGTGGAATTTCTTTTTGTAAAAGCTCCTTAATTGGTCACCTTGACTGACTTGAGTGTCGGAGAGTCTTCTGCAGGTCCCCCACCTCCCTGTGTCGGCGACGTTCAAGAGGTGTTCACCGACAGTGTACGGCACAATCGGGCGGAGGAGAACGGGAGAGGCTGGATCCATTCACCTGAACTCGGTAAGCAAAATTTCTGCCCCTCCAGTTTGGCGTAGTCCGTGGGACCCGAACGAAAAGCCTAGCTCGTCCTTATGCCTCCCAAGAAAGCTCCCCCGCCTACGTCAGTGTTGGCCAGCACATCAGTGGCCAGTCCGTCATCCCTTCCTGATGTGACCGAGGGTGTCAAACCGAGTCCCGAAGTCATCGCGCTACAGCAAGACTGTGATGAGGCTCTCACCTGGGCGGAGCGTGCCGAGAAGTGGATCGAAGAGTTGATCCGGACGATCAAAGTGGCCCAGGAGGAGAACAGCCAGCTTCGGGCTAAACGGGGTAACTCGAATCCCCCTAGTCAGTGGTGGCCCAGGTCTCCGGTGCCTAACGACCCCCTTGGACCAACGGGCGCATCCACCCTCCTAGAAACGAGCATTCGAAACAACCAGCAATCTCTTCCAATGCTGTCGCGCCTTCCAAGCACCCCCGAGAGGAGGACCACGTTTAGTAGAATAGGCAGGACAACATGATGAGAGAGGTCAACCGACGCATCCTTCACAACCTGAAGCCTTGGACCCCGGCAGATATCGTCATGCAAACGGCGCACCTGATCAACAACTCCCCTTTCATGGAGGAGATCGTCCGCGCTCCCAAACCAGATAAGTTCACCCCACCAAAGTTTAAACTGTTTGAGGGAAAGTCGGATCCCACCGAAAACATCTTCTATTATCAACAGCTTATGTCCCTCGATGCAGGGGACGACGCTTTGCTATGCAAGGTCATCTCGTAGAGCCTCGGGGGGCAGACCTTGACATGGTTTCGCAAGCTTCCGGCCGGCTCCATCATATGTCATTGCAAGCCCAAGAAGGATGTGGCGAGCTTGTTCGGGATGAAGCAAGCGGAAGGTGAACGCCTCCGGGACTACCCCACACCCTTCAGCGTGGAGATGACGCAAATCGAGGCATGCAACCCTGAGACCATGGCAATGGTCTTCCGGGGCGGTTTGTTCCCCATCGGACATATCTACGAGTCCCTCATCTGAAAGCCACCTGCCAACATGGCCGACGTGCTCTCCTGCGCAGAAGGATTCATTCGCTTGGAGGATGATGTCTCATTCGCTGCTTGCAAAGAGACTACCGTCATCACAGTTGGACCATCCCGCAAGGACGCCCATCTCTTGATGAAGCAGTCTCCGCGATGTCGCAGAAGGGTGAAGACAAGCCGGACGGTTCTTGCACCCAAAGGACGAAGGACTTCATGATAACTCCACTCACCGTGTAGGTGCGGCAACTCTGGCACGAAAACAAGGATAAAGGGTATTTTAGCACCCCTTTCCCCATACGAAGCCCCATTGAGAATCGCGATCAAACTTGTAAGTGCGAGTTCCACAACGAGGTCGGCCATACCACCGAAGAATGTAGGAGTCTTCGCGGGCAGATCGAGAATTTGATTCGGGATAGACGTCTCGCGCATTACGTGGCGCAACAGCCCCAAGCAGCCAAGCTAGACGGCGACAGGAATGTGGACGCACCCAAACCCGGTGAGACATCGACCAGAATCATTGCGGTCATCAACGGAAGGCCTGTCCCGAACAATGTTGAACCGAGCCCAAAGGATCAATCAAGGTCTTGGAAGCGCCCCGTCGCGGACCCAACTTACGAGCGCGAGGTCTCTGTCAATTCGATCCGTTTCGTGGCCAACGATCTCGAGCAAGTATCCTTGCCTCACGCTGACCCCTTGGTTAGTACTATCTACATATGCAATTGCCAGGTACAAAGGGTTATGATCGATGGAGGTAATAGCGCAGACGTCTTGTTTATGGACGCGTACCGTCAGATAAGGTTGGACATCGAGGAAATCAAACGTTCCAATCCCACATTGGTCGGATTCGACGGTAAGAGGGTAAGCCCGGTCGGCATGGTCACACTCCTGATCACAGCCGCCGACCACACCCTCAACGTCGAGTTCATCGTTATCGACTCCCCATCGGCTTACAACGCTATCATGGGTCGCGAATGGATCCACCGGATGGAAGGAGTTCCCTCCACTCTACATCAGGTCATGCGGTGCCTCACCAGAGATGGGCGGTCCACCATCGACATTCACGGAGACCAGGTGGCGGCTCGGAAGTGCTACGCCTTGGCCACCCGAGTGTTGGACTGTCCTGTCGAGGGACCGCCATCTCCAGATCTATAGCAACCAATTGACCGGCCATCGAAGTGGGCTCAAACGCTGATCGAATCTGAACTTGAATCACCCACTCTTGAGCCGGTCGATGCCGTCCCCTTGGACGAGGACAATCCAGATAAGACTGTGCAGCTGGGGAGCCTCCTCCCTACCGACGAAAAAAGGATTATTATTTCATTTTTGTAGGAAAATTGGGGCATGTTTGCCTGGTCTCATAACGACATGCCTGGCATTGATCTTGCCATTGCCGTCAATGAGTTGAACGTGCACCACGGTGCAATCCCAATAAAACAAAAGCAGCGGTGGTTCGTGCCCGAATGGAACAAAGTGATCTCTGACGAAATCGACTAGCTCCTCACAGCCGGATTCATCCGGGAGGTCCGCTGCCTCGACTAAATATCCAACGTCGTTCTGGCAAAAAAGAAGAGCGGGAAGTGGCGAGTTTGCATCGACTTCGTCAACCTCAATAAAGCATGCCCTAAGGACGATTAAAACAAAAGCAGCGGTGGTTCGCGCCCGAATGGAGCAAGGTGATCTCTGACGAAATCGACCAGCTCCTCACAGCCGGATTCATCCGGGAGGTCCGCTACCTCGACTAAATATCCAACGTTGTTCTGGCAAAAAAGAAGGGCGGGAAGTGGCGAGTTTGCATCGACTTCGTCAACCTCAATAAAGCATGCCCTAAGGACGATTACCCCCTGCCAAAGATAGATAAGCTCGTGGATGCTACTACGGGCTACGAACGCTTGTCATTCCTAGATGCGTATTCGGGCTACAACCAAATCCCCCTTCATTCGCGCGATCAGGATTAAACCGTGTTCATCTCCGAGCGCGGGCTGTATTGCTACAAGGTGATGCCCTTCGGACTGAAAAATTCAGGTGCCACTTTCCAGCGTTTGGTTAACAAAGTTTTCAAACATCTCATTGGGCAGACAAAGGAAGTGTACATTGATGACATGGTGGTCAAGAGCCGGAGCCACACCGATCACTTGCGACACCTCGGCGAAGCCTTTGACGCCCTCCGGGCGCACCGCATGAAACTCAATCCGGCTAAGTGTTCGTTTGGCGTTTCATCCGGACATTTTTTAGGCCACATCGTGCATCGGCAAGGCATAGAGGCCAACCCAACCAAGATTTGAGAACTGCATGATTCTGGCGTCCCTACAACCATTCGCAACGTGCAGGTGATCACTGGCTGAATTGCTGCCCTGTCTTGATGTTTTTCCTGTCTTTCGGATCGCTGTCAACCATTTTTTTAGGCTATTAAAGGGGCAAAAGGCAAAATCTGGTTGGACTAGCAACAAGCTGCTTTTCAGAGCCTCAAAGACCATCTTAGCCAGCCACCAATACTGTCTGTCCCAACCGAAGGTGAGACGCTCTATTTGTACCTCGCCATATCGATTGCTGCGGTTAGCGCCTCCCTGTTCAAAGAGGATAACCAACAACAGTACTCGGTCTTCTACGTGAGCAAAGCCTTGCTCGAAATAGAAACTCGCTACTCGCCCATTTAAAAGCTTATCTTGGCGCTCGTGGTAGCAAAGAAAAAACTTCAGCACTATTTCGAGGCGCACTCGGTCGTCGTCCTAACATCGTATCCCATCCGGGTCTTTTAGTACAAACCGGACCTTTACGAGCGAACTGCCAAGTGGGCCCTGGAGTTATCTCCATTCGACATCGACTATCGCCCCCGGATCGCGAAGAAGGGTCTAAGTGGTGGCTGATTTTGTCACGCCCCAGGGCGGCCAACCCCGGGACGCGGCAAATGTATATATATCATATCAGAAACCTACACAGGAGGTCAAAATATTATCATACACAATAAAATGACACACAACAAGCTGACATGATATATACACCAAATGCGGAAGCAAAAGACTGAATCTGTGAATAAACATTCTACAGACTCGATACTCAATCATACGTCCTGTGAGAGCCAATATACACAAATACAACTGAATATATACAACACGTGCCAAGCACGGAAATCAAATACATACAGCCAAGGAAAGGGATGCTGATAGCCTCTGGTACTCGCGGACGTAGCGCTGCTCCGCTACTGAAGAAATCCCTCGGAAAGCTCCAACTGCTGCTCCGGCTCTAGCTCAGGCTCGGTGACCACTGGGGAAAAACATGTGCGAGGGGTGAGCCACACGCTCAGTGAACGGCACAACCCATGCATCACAGACAATATTGACCACAACATATTAATCCATTTCAATTCACAATTTCCATAACCCAGATCATACCCTCACCTTTTACCCCTCAACAGGGGACTCAGGATGTTGGGACTAACAAACATCCATAAACAAAACTAGCAGGTCGCTCATCGCCAACCCACTTCACCCTCACCCTCACCCTCGACAGTGATATAGGATTTTGGGACTGATAATCATCCATTCACATATCCAGTAGGTCGCTCATCGCCAACCCACTACACCCTCACCCTCACCCTACCACGGGTGACATAGGATTTTGGGACTGACTAGGCTGTTGGTCACCCTTGGTCCACCGATAGTCTCTCCTCACTCCGCGGTTGTTTGGCCACTCCCATGTTCAGCACAGTCCTTCATCAAACCAGGAGGCGCCTACTAGTGGGAGCCCCTGCACGGGACAACCTGTCTAACGCCGAGGTAGTCTCTAACGGATCCAACGCAGGGCAACAGGACAGCCTATCCATCGCATATGATCCACTCGGATCCGCCGACAACGCATCTCTCCAACTCAAATGTCATGAACTCTTCAGAGTTCCTCCAGCGCGCATAACCAAGATGCGGGGAAACAGTACAATCAAAAGCAGTGTTGGAATACCACTGGGGGAAAGAAACTCGGGAGGGCGGCGTGAGTTCCCGATACAGGGTACCCCGACAACCAAACAAGGAACACGGAGTACCCTAACACGGGTCTCACCGCTGTCCTCGCAAGGTCCCTCCCCTATAATATTCACTACTCATGCTAATAATCATACCAAACATACAACTCTAACGTTCTGAATTCCTCAGAACCCACCAGGGCGCATAACTACGATGCGGGGAACATGCATAAGGTTATAACATGGTGAAATATTCTTGGGGGAAAGCAACTCGGGAGGGCAGCGTGAGTTCCCGTTATAGGACGCTCCGACAACCAAACAAGGAACACGGTGTACCCTAACCCGGGTCTCACCGCTGTCCTCGCAAGGCCCCTCCCCTAAAATAATCACTATAACATGCAATTCAACAGATACTAGTATTTAATTTAATAAATAAAACTAGTAGGACACATGCATAGGCCGGGTTTCCTAGCATGTAAACAGGGGACATGCTGCAAGGCTCATATGCATATCCTAAGGGGCAAGTCCCTAACATGCAAAGACTAGGGAAGCATGCATTCTACACATAAATTATACAATCATGGATACATATTATTGCAGGTTAATATTCATCCAAGACGCCCCAGGAGAGGTCGGTATACGCCCAAGTGCGTATAACACCTCTCGACTGGGTTGGATTGTCCCACTCACCAGTATCTGGGTCGACGCGCGACCGTCTGTCGAGATCTGCAAGACAGGTATTATTTGGTAAGTATTAATCCACAATTATTATTAAATACATAAATAAACACCCCGAAACCCACAACAAGCATCCAACACATCCCCAACAACTACCCGCGGCCTCGGCAACCACCCGCACGGCCCCCGGCAACCACCCGCACGGTCGGCCACCGCCCGGACGCGCCACCGCGGGCCCCGCACGCCTCGCGCCGGTCCGCGAGCACCCCGCGCGCCCCCGCACGCAGTGCCCCGCCTCGCGCGCACCCCGCGCGCACCTCCGCCACCTCGCCGCACCTCGCACGCACCTCGCACGCCTTGCCGCACCTCGCGCGCACCTCGCACGCACCTCGCGCACGCCTCGCGCACGGCTCCTTGCCCCGCGCCTCCTCCGCGCGCGCCCCAGCACCCGGCCAGCACCTCGGCCAGCCCCTCGCCAGCACCTCGCGCATCCAGCACCTCGGCCAGCACCTCCGCGCGCACCTGCTCCAGCGCCACCTCGCGCAGCACCACCCGCGCGACCTGCTCCACGCGCGCCACCTCGCGCAGCAGCCTCTGCTCGCCCAGCACCAGCTTCTGCTCGCCCAGCACGACCAGCACCCTGCACCAGGCCCGCGCGCCCTCGCGCGCACACGCCGCGCGCCGCCCGCGCGCACCCGACCTGGCGCCGCCTGGGCTGCTGCTGCTGCTGCTGCTGGCCCGGACGACCTGCCTGCCGAGCGCCACCACCACCCCTCCCGACCACCGACCACCTCCACCACCTCCGACCACCCTCCGACGACCCCCACAGCCGCCGACCACCCCCAACACAAAAACCTCCCCTAGCATTCATCTAAGCAAGAAAAAGAGGGAAAGAAGGCTTACCGAGGGGAGGAGCGTCCGGTGGATCTCCACGCGCCGAAACCCTTCCCAAAGCCTTCTCACGCCCCGATCTATCACGGCCCTCGATTGGCCGAAACAGAGGAGAGAGAGGGGAGGTCGGGGAGGCTAGAGTCGTCGGAATTCGGATTTGAAGACACCGGAGCGTAGATCGGGACCCGATCTACACTTCCCGTGCTTTGGGTTTTCGATTTCGTGGTGTGGAGGGGGCTCGAACGGAAGAAAATCGGAGGAGGAGAGAGAGATCACGTCGGGGAGATGATGAATAGTGATTTTTTTTTGATTTCTTTTATACGCGACTTAAAAACCCGGATACGCCCCGGAACTGCGAAATTTTTGCAAACGATGCCAGAATTCGATGAAATTTTCGTGGGAGGTCAGAAATGGCACCAGGACACCAAATATGCAGTTAGATTTCCAATCGGAGTCCTCTAACTCAGGACGATAGCTAACAGTCTGAAATTATGCGGTTCCGACCAAAAACCCTAAAAATTTTAAAACTGCCAAAACGCTCTAACGGTTACCAGCAGGTTAAAAGTGACATATATAACATTATTCCCCCCTTAGGAAATTTTGTCCCCAAAATTCGCCAAAAACATCTAGGAGGGGAAAGATGCGGATACGCGTCGAACCTGGCCTCCATGAGCTCCCAAGTGTCCTTAACACCGGAACGGTGCTGCCATCGCACCTCGACCAACTAAACGGTCTTGGTGCAGAGCCTCCTCACGCGGCGGTCCATGATCTCAATCGACTGCTCCACGAATGACTGTCCGGCTCAGAGACGAGCGGCTCGAACGGGATGACGTGAGCAGGATCGCGGACACACCTTTACCCAACTGCGAACCCACCACTCCAAGACGGAGAGGTAAGAATTGGTCCAAGACGGAGAGGTAAGAATTGGCGCTGAGGTGAGCCTCCGAGTAAACTCCAGGAAGCTCTCCTCGCAAGAAGGGGACCACTCGAACCGGATATCCCTCCGAGTAAGGCGGTTAAGAGGAACAGTTATCTTCGAGAATCCTCGTCAAACCTCCTGCAATAACCCTCCAACTCGGGAAGTTCCGAATCCTTGCGGGGTTCGACGGCCTACGCCAATTCGACATAGCAAGCGTCTTACCCGGGTCCACAGATATCCTTTCCCAGAAACCACTCAGCCCAAAAGGCCTTAACCTCTAACCAAACTCGCACTTGATCTCTCATCTATCTGATGCTTCCATGGTATCCCTTGCCTGGGAAAAGAAACCTCGGGAGGGCACCATGAAATCCCGATATAGGATACCCCGACAACCAAACAAGGAACACGAAGTACCCTAGCCCGGGTTCCAACGCCGACCTCACAAGGCCCCTTAATCCAGAAAGGAACACTGGAAGAAGACATCATTTAAAAGAATACCACTAACTCCTCCGGATCATCTACATCTAGATGATCACCCAACGATGTCATTCAACATCCTTTGCAAGACCGGACCCAACATCATTGGGAACGGTCCCACAGAAATTGGGTTACGAGCGACCCGCCTTCGCCTCATCCACACCCTCACTCCCGAAAGGAGACATTTTGGGACTTTGGGAGAGACTTAGACTGCTCTCTACCCCTGGTCCACCGGTAGCCTCTCCCCGCTCCGTAGCTCGCCTGGTCCTCTGACCGGGAGCCTGTCTAACGCCGGGGCTGTACTACGCGGATCCAACGAAGGGGAGAGCGATTCCACGCTCGCGACACCATTCAATAACCTCTTACCGGGTAGCCCCTACCTAGCATACTCCCAAATTCAGTACCCCTCCGACTGCATCGGCGGTACCTACTGATGGGAACTCACTGCCAGGACGGCTATAACCCGGCTTCCTTAACCCAAACAACCGCTCTTGACACTCACTCATCCAGATACCCCACACACTTGCATAATAACCACCAATTACACACACAAACTATCCTTATACTAGAAAGCTGGGAACACAAGATGATACCTCGAACCATGACACCCGAAGGCTGCGCCTCCTCGGCCGTAAGCGCTGCAACTCTGCCTTGAACCAACCGCGGCTGAGGAACAGGAGCACGCCTCGCCGGCTGCACTGGCTGCTGCTGGCGCTGAGGCTGCTGCTGCTGCTGCTGGCGCGGAAGCTGCTGCTGCAAGAACGGCGGCTGCTGAGGTGGCACTCGGGGTCGGTCAGCATCTGGGCAATTGTATCTGATATGCCCGATGCGCTGACAATGGAAACAGCGCCGCCTCTCCGGCTGCCAGGACTGGATGGGCACTGCTGCAATGGGTGCCGGATCCCATACTGGCACCGCATCTGCTGGAGGAGAGGCAGCCGCTGACTGCTCGAAGCGGGGCCTCTTCCTCTTGCGCTGCCCCTGGTCCTGACTCCCGGAAGGACCCTGATCTGTAGAAGGGATCGGAGCCCGCACTTGAATCCCGAGGTCTCTCTCGACGGTCTTCGCCCGAGACACTACGTCGGAGTACCTCGTGAAAGCGTGGGCAGTGACATGCACCCGGATAGCGCTGCTGAGACCCAGCTCGAATCGCCGGCACCTCGTGACCTCATCCGTCACCAAGGCTGGAGCAAATCTGGACAGACTCGTGAAGCGCGTAGAGTAGTCAGCGACGGACATGGTGCCCTGAGTCAGCTGCTCGAACTCCCGCTCCACTAGCTGTCGCGTCGAGAACGGAAAATACTCATCCAGAAAATGCCTCCGGAATCCCGCCCAAGAAAGCTGCTCCACTCCCTCTGGAATGTCCACCACTCGGGTAGCCCACCACTCGGCGGCGTCACCCTTCAGCATAAAGGTGGCCAGGGCGACTCGCTGGCGATCGGTGCAAAGCATGGCCGCGAAGATCACATCCACCTCCCTCAACCAACGCTCTGGCGCAAGTGGATCTGCCGACTGCCCATGGAACTCGGGAGGGTGGAGCTTCAGAAAGGCGTTGAGGCCGCTCTGCTGCACTCGCGCTGCCGCCTCTAGCTCCTCCTCCCTTTCCAGGGGATCCTCAACTCCAACTGCCGGAACTGCCACAGGAACTGGGGGTACATCAGGTACCGCAGGCGGATCTGCCACCAAGGGGACCGGCGGAACTGCCTCGCGGGTCGCCCTCAGCTCCTGAATCTCTCTAGCCTGCTCTGCCATCATCCGCGTCTGTGTCTCCACCAAATCAGCCAACCGAGCGAAAGCACGCTCCCAAGCAGGTGGCTCCTGCGTCAAGGGCTCTCCGGTAGCATCCTCGTCTCTGGTAGGTCCGGAAACCTCCAAAGACCGAGAGGGACCTCGTCCGCGCCGTCCTCTGCGAGGAGGCATATCAGCACCCTAAGAAAACCAGACACTAGGATCAGAATACTCATCTCGAAATCCTAGGACTCATCTCTACGAAAGGAAGACTATTGGCTCTGACAGGACCAGGCTCTGATACCAACTTTTGTCACGCCCCAGGGCGGCCAACCCCGGGACGCGGCAAATGTATATATATCATATCAGAAACCTACACAGGAGGTCAAATGCATATACTCTAAACCACAAATAAAATGACAACACATATCAAACAGGGCTGACATAATATATACACAATATTGCGGAAGCAAAAGACTGAATCTGTGAATAAACATTCTACAGACTCGATACTCAATCATACGTCCTGTGAGAGCCAATATACACAAATATACAACTGAACATATACCAACACGTGCCAAGCACGGAAATAAATACATACAGCCAAGGAAAGGGATGCTGATAGCCTCTGGTACTCGCGGACGTAGCGCTGCTCCGCTACTGAAGAAATCCCTCGGAAAGCTCCAACTGCTGCTCCGGCTCCAGCTCAGGCTCAGTGGCAACTGGGGAAAAACATATGCGAGGGGTGAGCCACACGCTCAGTGAACGGCACAACCCATGCATCACAGACAATATTGACCACAACATATTAATCCATTCAATCCACAATTTCCATAACCCAGATCATACCCTCACCTTTTACCCCTCAACAGGGGACTCAGGATGTTGGGACTAACAAACATCCATAAACAAAACTAGCAGGTCGCTCATCGCCAACCCACTACACCCTCACCCTCACCCTCGACGGGTGACATAGGATTTTGGGACTGATAATCATCCATTCACATATCCAGTAGGTCGCTCATCGCCAACCCACTACACCCTCACCCTCACCCTACCACGGGTGACATAGGATTTTGGGACTGACTAGGCTGTTGGTCACCCTTGGTCCACCGATAGTCTCTCCTCACTCCGCGGTTGTTTGGCCACTCCCATGTTCAGCACAGTCCTTCATCAAACCAGGAGGCGCCTACTAGTGGGAGCCCCTGCACGGGACAACCTGTCTAACGCCGAGGTAGTCTCTAACGGATCCAACGCAGGGCAACAGAACAGCCTATCCATCGCATATGATCCACTCGGATCCGCCGACAACGCATCTCTCCAACTCAAATGTCATGAACTCTTCAGAGTTCCTCCAGCGCGCATAACCAAGATGCGGGGAAACAGTACAATCAAAAGCAGTGTTGGAATACCACTGGGGGAAAGAAACTTGGGAGGGCGGCGTGAGTTCCCGATACAGGGTACCCCGACAACCAAACAAGGAACACGGAGTACCCTAACACGGGTCTCACCGCTGTCCTCGCAAGGTCCCTCCCCTATAATATTCACTACTCATGCTAATAATCATACCAAACATACAACTCTAACGTTCTGAATTCCTCAGAACCCACCAGGGCGCATAACTACGATGCGGGGAACATGCATAAGGTTATAACATGGTGAAATATTCTTGGGGGAAAGCAACTCGGGAGGGCAGCGTGAGTTCCCGTTATAGGACGCTCCGACAACCAAACAAGGAACACGGTGTACCCTAACCCGGGTCTCACCGCTGTCCTCGCAAGGCCCCTCCCCTAAAATAATCACTATAACATGCAATTCAACAGATACTAGTATTTAATTTAATAAATAAAACTAGTAGGACACATGCATAGGCCGGGTTTCCTAGCATGTAAACAGGGGACATGCTGCAAGGCTCATATGCATATCCTAAGGGGCAAGTCCCTAACATGCAAAGACTAGGGAAGCATGCATTCTACACATAAATTATACAATCATGGATACATATTATTGCAGGTTAATATTCATCCAAGACGCCCCAGGAGAGGTCGGTATACGCCCAAGTGCGTATAACACCTCTCGACTGGGTTGGATTGTCCCACTCACCAGTATCTGGGTCGACGCGCGACCGTCTGTCGAGATCTGCAAGACAGGTATTATTTGGTAAGTATTAATCCACAATTATCATTAAATACATAAATAAACACCCCTAAACCCACAACAAGCATCCAACACTTCCCCAACAACTACCCGCGGCCTCGGCAACCACCCGCACGATCGGCCACCGCCCGGACGCGCCACCGCGGGCCCCGCACGCCTCGCGCCGGTCCGCGAGCACCCCGCGCGCCCCCGCACGCAGTGCCCCGCCTCGCGCGCACCCCGCGCGCACCTCCGCCACCTCGCCGCACCTCGCACGCACCTCGCACGCCTTGCCGCACCTCGCGCGCACCTCGCACGCACCTCGCCGCACCTCGCGCACGCCTCGCGCACGGCTCCTTGCCCCGCGCCTCCTCCGCGCGCGCCCCAGCACCCGGCCAGCACCTCGGCCAGCCCCTCGCCAGCACCTCGCGCGTCCAGCACCTCGGCCAGCACCTCCGCGCGCACCTGCTCCACGCGCGCCACCTCGCGCAGCACCACCCGCGCGACCTGCTCCACGCGCGCCACCTCGCGCAGCAGCCTCTGCTCGCCCAGCACCAGCTTCTGCTCGCCCAGCACGACCAGCACCCTGCACCAGGCCCGCGCGCCCTCGCGCGCACGCACGCGCGCCCGCCCGCGCGCACCCGACCTGGCGCCGCCTGGGCTGCTGCTGCTGCTGCGGAATGGCCCGGACGACCTGCCGCAGCCCGAGCGCCACCACCACCCCTCCCTTGACCACCGACCACCTCCCACCACCTCCGACCACCCTCCGACGACCCCCACAGCCGCCGACCACCCCCAATCACAAAAACCTCCCCCTAGCATTCATCTAAGCAAGAAAAAAGAGGGAAAGAAGGCTTACCGAGGGGAGGAAGAGGCGTCCGGTGGATCTCCACGCGCCGAAACCCTTCCCACAAGCCTTCTCACGCCCCGATCTATCACGGCCCTCGATTTGGCTCGAAACAGAGGAGAGAGAGGGGAGGTCGGGGAGGCTAGAGTCGTCGGAAATCGGATTTGAAGACACCGGAGCGTAGATCGGGACCCGATCTACACTTCCCGTGCTTTGGGTTTTCGATTTTGAAGGGTGGAAGGGGCTCGAACGGAAGAAAATCGGAGGAGGAGAGAGAGAGATCACGTCGGGGGAGATGATGAATAGTGCCTTTTTGTTTTATTTGATTTCCTTTTATAACAAGTCACTTAAAACCCGGATACGCCCCGGAACTGCGAAATTTTTGCAAACGATGCCAGAATTCGATGAAATTTTCGTGGGAGGTCAGAAATGGCACCAGGACACCAAATATGCAGTTAGATTTCCAATCGGAGTCCTCTAGCTCAGAAAATAGCTAACAGACTGAAATTAAGCGGTTCCGACCAAAAACCCTAAAAATTTTTAAAACTGCCAGGACGCTCTAACGGTTACCAACAGGTTAAAAGTGACACATATATAACAGATTACCTTTTGGAGTTCGACCCCGAAGACGACATGCAAAGGGCCGTATCAGACTTCGACGACCCACCAGAACTCTCGGAATGGTGGACTCTCTTCGTCGACGGAGCATCCAACGTCGGGGGTAGTGGCGCGGGTATTGTGTTGAGAACCCCGGATGGCACTCAATTGGAGCATTTCATTCTGCTAGACTTCCCCACCACAAACATTGTCGCTGAATATGAAACCCTCATTAATGGATTGCAGCTTGCCAAAGCACTCAACGTCAGGTATCTACATACATATTGCGATTCACAACTAGTGGTGCTGCATGTCCAGGGGACTTACACGGCTAAGGATGAGAAAATGGAGTAGTATCACCACCTGGCCGTCCAGCTCTCCCAAGACTTCTTCGGCTTCGAAATCGATTACCTCCCCCATGAGGAAAACAACGAAGCAGATTCGTTGGTTGCATGAGCCACCACCCTTGGAGGGCAATGGGTCATGCCAGCTTTTGTGGGCCTACTACACTACTCGGAGAAAGCCCACCGGGGAGTCGCCATTCGCCCTCGCATACGGGACCAAAGTAGTCATCACCCCGAGATTCTATGAACCCGATGGATCCGATTGACCTAACAAAAAATACTCTGTGATTTTTTGTATTTATGATTCAACTCAAACACTCTTGATTCAACCAAACATTTATTATTAAATATTGAATCATCATTTAAAATTTTAAGCATTGAAAATATCTTTACAACCTTTTGATTTCACGTAAAGGCATAATATTTTAAACCGTATTCCATATATTCCCTCATAAAATATTAAAAAATCAAAATAATGAAGAACTATTTATAATACACTAGACTCTATTTAAAAAAAAAACAAAACAAATGAAGCCATTGTAGGCCCTTAAGAAATTCTCAACCTCTCTTTGTCTGGCCTAGGCTTGTTGATGTAGCACGATCATGGACCGTTCGATTGATATTGAGGACCATCAAATGACGATTATAGATGATTTATAATTTTTTATTATTTTTACTATTTTTGGCAGTTTTAGAGTTTGTTAAGATTTATTTTATTTGTTTTTATTACTATATTTAGATTTGAATTTCAAATAATTTATTGAATTCGAATTTGAATATTAGTTAGGATAGATATGAAGTTTGTTTATGATTTATTAGTTAGGATTAGATATGAATTTCTTTGTGATTTTCAGATTTAGAAAATCTGTTAAAATTCTATTTAACAGATTTAGATAAGCAGTTAAGATCCTAATCTGTTAAGGAATAAATAGACTTGTAAATCATATTATGAATTCGGATTATTGATTATTAAAATTTATTTATTTTCTCTATTGTATTTTGCTATCCTAAGAGGATCAATAACTACATAGAATTTTCAATTATTTGGTATTTCAGAAGAAATCAACAGATCTTTGAAGCTTAATATCCCTGGATATTCTGCTTGAAGAATCAACAACGCCGCTGGAGCCTGCGAATTTGCATCGATCGAATTAGTAGAAGAGCGTATTCGGACACTTCATCACTTGTTAATGAGTCAACCCAACTCAACCCGAGCCCGATATAGAGCCGACCCGAAGGACCTGACAATCAAACGGATCGGGTCCAGGTCCACCCCAACCCGAGCCAGACCCGACCCATCGACAAACCTAATTTGGATGCTAGTTATAACCTGTTCTAGCGAATAGGCTGGATTAGGAGTGGATATGATTTTTTTGGGGGATAACTGACATTCAACCTTCATATGTGGATTTGTTTTAGTAAACTTCGTCCTATATACAGCCTAAAATGCAATCTCACATATTTTATTAGCTATCCAACATATTAAATACCTTAATAGATGAGGTATATACATCGATAATTTTTTTTTTACATTTGCTGAAAATGAATTCATTCAATTCGAAATGGAGTGATAAAAAATTAAAATAATTTATATTTTTTCACATGCATATGTGGAGGATTTATAAATTTTCTCCGTATTGTTCACATTTTATTCATATTTATCTTATTCATGGTTAACTAAACAAGAAAATATTTTTTTTTACTTTTTAACGAGAATAACTAAAAAACATAACTAAACAACAAAATGTTAATTCCATTGATATTATTATCTATATTGGAGTACTTATTTATCTTATAATAACTTATCATGAAGTCCAAATAGAAAATAATTTTTTTTTCTCGTACCTCTTTAAATAAATACAAGTTATCCAAGAACGTGTCAAAGCACGTGGTATAACCATCCAAATTATATATATATATATATATATATATATATATATATATATATATATATATAAGAATTCTTCATTGAAAATAAAACGAAAACAACTACAAAATATTATAATGGGCTAATCAAATAATTTTATATTATACTATATCATTTTTGTATAATCCTTACGCAAAAAATAGTTTTCACCCTATCCATCTATACATTCCACATATTAATAAATCTTAATTTTATTATTAATATTTTTTTTGGTGATAATTTTATTATTAATATTTGAATCCATGTAGTATCACCGCAGTGGAAACGTGTCATGTTGTAGTATTTATGTAATGTAACTCACTTTTTTTCTCATCCCCATCTTGTAATATTTTCTCAATTTACTATCAAAGGTGACATTAAAAAAATATCAAAATCTTAAATAATTGAGCTTCATCGCGTTGCGTGGCCACGTCAACGAGAAGAGAATCCGTTATTTTTCGACAAATGCGAGTATTCAAATAACATCCTCCTTTCATCCTTTTGAGGAAAAGCAAGTTGCGTGGCCACGTCAACGAGAAGAGAATCCGTTATTTTTCGACAAATGCGAGTATTCAAATAACATCCTCCTTTCATGCTTTTGAGGAAAAGCAAGTGGCGATCACACCAACATCTTTGGAAGCGGTCGGGCAACCATGGACGATCCTGCAAGTGGTGATTCGGAACGTTATGTACGGACCGGAACCAAGCTTGAAGCAACCCGGATCACGACTACTTCATTGTCAAAAGTCCAGTACCAACAGAACCCAGGTCTTGTCCGATTGGTGCACCCAAGCAAAACTCCATTTAGACAATAAAGCCAGGTTTAAAACCTCCAGGCTGAGAATTCCCAAACCCCCTTTGTTCCTCCTCTAGCAGGCAGTATCCCATTTAATCAAGTAAGGGGTGGAACTCGCGGCATTAGCACCTTTCCAAAACACTTTCTTCGTAAATCCTCCAGCCCCTTCAATACTCCCTTTGGTGCGTGAAAAGTTGACAAAAGAAAAAAGGAATGGCCAACAGAATCACGTGCAATAACGCTAACTTGCCACCCCCAGACAAGACCTTGCCCTAACACCCTTGGAGCTGACGCTCCATACGATCAATTACTGGTTGACATTCCCGCACGATTACTCTGTTCTTCATCAAAGGTAGCCCGAGATGATGGCAAGGGAGCGACGAGTGTTGGCATCCCACAATCGTAGCAAGCCGGTCTGCCAACTCCTCCTTGACATTAATAGATATAATATAGCTTTTAAAAAATTTTACTCTAAGACCCGATACCAACTCAAAAGCAACGTGTCATCCGCATACGGAATGTGGGTCTCCTTGTAACCAGAAGAACTCTCTGCTCTATCCAGCCTTCAGTAACTACCATATAGCACATTTGGCTCAATACGTTCACGAAGATGGTAAAAAGCACCGGAGACAGAGAATCCCCTTGGCGAAGCCCACATTTAAAGGGAATAAAAACCATGAGAATTTTGTAAGAAAATGATATGTCCAGCCTCTTTTGTAGCTCCAATTGCAATCGACACTGATTTTCTATTTAAAAAAAAATCATACACTCTCCAATTGAAGTACATGTAGATATATGAAATGAGGTATATACTGATATACATTAGTGTGTGTATATGTATACATATAATTTTTTTTTCCGTTGAAAAAATAATAAAAAAATTTGTGTCATACACTATGACCGAACCCTATACATTATGAAAGCACAGTATGTACTATGTTATCATATTGTACGGGATTGCAAAACAAGCTGCAAAACATATTGAGTGTATCAGTGCTCAATTTTATATGTTAGTGGGGAAATTAACTAGGGGTCCTCGTGGTCACCCGTGAATTATTTTTAGGTTATTGGAATTTTTTAAGTATTTTTTCAGTTTCTGAGGCAGTGAAAAATTATCTTTAGATACCTGAAACCAGATGTCAATACTGTGTCCATCAAAAATAGCAAAAATAACCCCGGATCAAATTTTTTTTATACACTGCTAACACTTTCCAATACATTGTTAAGTATCCCCAATACATTGCTAATGATTTGTTTATCAATTACACAATCAGTTTATCTGTGTCATTTATCAATTACACAATCACATAATGATTTGCTAATGGGGAAGAACTGTATCATGTCCAATTCAGCTTGATTTGATGAATAAACAGGCATTGTATAATTGCTCTGTAGTGATCTATTTATCTCTTAAGCTAGAAGAAGCTTACAATTTATTTGGATCTTAAATTTAGGTTTAATTTTGTTTTATTAGACAGCATTACTGTAGGTGCATCTACTCAGATAGGAAATGGCTTCTCTGTTATACATTTTTTTTAATTTGTTACTATATCACAAATTTATATTTCCCTGCTAACACTTCTCAATACATTTTTAAGTATCTTCAATACACTGTTAACACTTCCCATTACATTGTTAATTATCGTAAAATATTAACAGGTGGTGATGGACATTTTCAGTATTTCTAACGAACAGACTAACGGTTTTCATTTCTATGGACTTAAAGATTTTTTTATTGTTTTAGGGATCTAAAAAAAACTTAAAAACTTCTACAGACTTAAAAATAAGTCAAGGGTGATCATGGACCCCTAATTAATGTCGTCGGAGCAATGGAATGGGAACTGGAATGGGAACTACAACCGTGACGATTTCATTTGTTTGATTGCGGTGGGACGAATTATTTTCGTCAAGTTGATCTTAAAAGCTTTACTAATTTATTTGATGACATCTTAGATTTCTCAAAGAATTTTATGCAGGGGTACACGAACACGACACATTAAAAATTGCATGGAAAATTTTGATGTCGTAAGTGCAACACAGATGGGGGACTTGGAATTCGGGTTCGGTCTTGATGTCCATGCATTCCATATTTCCATGTCTTTATTTCATTGACCAAGCCAAACTCAGTCTGTGAATCATGATGCAGTTCAAGATTTGTGGGTTACATCAACATCATTTAGTCAAAATTCAAACATACATTAATATGGTTGTAACATGTAAGGCTTACTTTCATAAATAGATAAATATTTATGATAAATCAATATAATTTATAAAAATAAAAAAATTAAGATAAAAAGATCACAATTTTTATCTATTATTTACATTTGATAATGTATTTTATTATCTCTATTTTTTTATGTTCATATTCTCAACTTTACCTTTTGATCATATGATTTAAAACATGGGATAACTTTAAAAAAAGAACTTAAAAATACAAAGTTTTTTAAGAAAGTTTTTTAAAACATGGGATACCTTTTGATCATATGTTGGTTTTGATTTGATGAAATTTTTTGTTTTTGTTTTTTTGGGAAAGGAGTCATAAAACTTGTCCGTGTTTTACAAAATGCGGTTAAAAATAGAGATAAGTATGTTCCACCTTTTACATAGAACGAAATATCCCTACTTTTTCTTTCAAAATACGGATTGTTGTCCATGCTTTATCCATTTTTCTTTCTTATGCCATATGGTATAAAATGTGATTTAATCCAATTATTTTCTTATCCCAACCTTTTATCTCAATGCTAAACCATGCCTAGAGCCTGGTTTGGTAAATGGATAAATATTCAAGATAAGTTAGCATAATTTAAGATGATAGAAAACCACTATTTTTATCCACGTTTATATTTGATAATCCTTTTTATTATTCTCATTTTTTTGTGTTCTTATCCTGAATCTTGTATTTGGATCACATTGTAAAATATAGAATAACTGATTTTTTTTAAAAAAAATACCAAGTCTATCCTTACTATTAATTGGGTATTAATATTATTGGTTTCAAGGAGTTTTTTTTTGTTTTTGTTTTTTATGGGAGAAGAACAGTCATAAAAGTTGTCTCTGTTTTTCAAAATAGGGATAAGAAAGGAGAATAAAATTTGTTCCATCTTTTACCCAGAATAAAATATCTCTATTTTTTTCCTCAAAATGTGGATAATTGTCCATACTTTATCTTTTTTTTTCTCTTATGCTATATGTGATAACATGTGATTTAATCAAATTATTTTTTTATTCCAATCCCTTGTTTCCTTACCAAACTAAGCTTAAGAGAATGATAAGATGTGATACAAGGTGGAGGGTGGATGTCCCAATAGTTGGAGAAGGTCTTCCTGCCTTATTGGCCATAACATTCAATAAAGCATACCCTAGGAAGATGAATGATCATTTCAAAGAAGTCAGGATACAACATACGGAAATGTCATTGCATTCCTCGTATATTACTGTCCCCGTGAAGATGCCCCTTAACTTTATCAGACACAATGGCAGGAATCATAGAAAATTTTGATGTTCCCAAAAAAAGTCTTGATATGACAACTAGTAATAGGATACCATGTCCTTATACATCTCGTGAAGGATGAAGGAAACTACGATCCACTTATTTATGGAGTGTAGATTTGTGACACTATCCTGGAAACTGATCTTATGGACCTCAGGAGAACGATCCTCTGCTGTGCAATTTTGTGTTGGGATCATGCTATTGTTTTTCTATGTGTCCGCCACGTCTCACCCAACACATCTAACGATGAAAACTCAATCAATTTGATTTATGTGGTAAATCCCACCTTTTCCTTTTTATTTAAATGCAAGTCTTGCACACTCGAAAGCAAACAAAAAGACTTGTATGAGTTGTTCTCGAGTGTGCAAAACTTGCATTTAAAGAAAAAGAAAAAGATAGGGTGTACCGTATAAATAAAGTTGGGTTTCCACCGTTAGATGTGTTGGGTGAGACGTGGCGGGCCCATGAAAAAACAATGGCACGATCACTGCACAAATTGCACAGCAAAGGATCCGGACTTGGACCTCAGACCATCTATAAGTATATGGCACACGACTCGATGGTATTAATATTCATTGACCCAATATAGAGGGAGAAAAGAGCTCATGTGCTCAAACAAATGTTATTCGCCTATATTATGTTATAGAACGGGGTTCGGAACTTTTGTTATAACATAACAGAGGGTCTATGTGAAAACAAATGAAATGCCAACACTTGGCATATCCCTCACGTGGATCTCACGTGATTAACTAACAGAGAAGTCTCTCCATCTCACTCCGTCTCATCTTCTCTGTAAGAATCACAACCGTCCATCTTTGAGAATCATTTGGACAGTCCTGATTTGAAAAGACCATTTACCAATTGAAAAACTTAAGTCCGTGACCCTCTTCAAAACCCCTGCCACCACGGACCAGATCCAATCAAGACTATATTTGATCAGTTCGGTCAGTATCAAACTGAACGAAGTAAAAATCGAACTACACCATCTATAAATTGAATTGTACAATCAATTGTTGGATATATATTTTACTTTCTTATTGGATACTGATGATACTTAAGAATTCATATTTTTTTCAATAATTGATTAGATCTAATAAAAGAGTATACCCAACAATTAATTGTGTAATTCGATTTTGACAAATTTTGTGCTTTATGAATTTTTGTGACTGAGAGACCTCAGTTTTTTTTTTTTTTTTTAATAAGATGGAGGCACATACTTAAGTTTTTTTGTTTTTTTGAATGGCATGAAGGCATAGGCTTCAGTTTTTTTTTTTTGGGTTGTTAATCGCAGGGTGTAAATATGTGATGTGATCTATCCTTGAAGGGTCCAAGCTCTGGCTGTTCCACTTTATTAGATGGGATGGGGATGTCTATGGATACGTCGTGTCCTTTTTGTTCTTGTCAAACAGAGACTTCTGTGCACCTTTTCTTCCGATGTGATTTTGCTGCGATCTGTTGGAAACTTATTCGAGCTTTTTTAAGGCCGCCAGGGGAAGACATGGTTGAATATATTAGCTGATAAAAAATGGAAGTAGATTTACGAAGGGCCTTTGAAGAGGATGCTCATGTGTTTGCTTATGTGGTGTATTTGGAAGATGCGTAATGCAATTATCTTACAAAATTGGATTGGTGATGCAAAAAGTGATATTTTAAAGGTATTTGCTTTAGCATCTTTCATATATTCAAACATTTACTTAAATTTAAATTTGAATAAAAATAACAAAAAACCATCTCCAACCATATACCCATACACATACCAAATCAAGTTTTTACTTGAATCTTTATTCAAATAAAGGGAGACTCAAACTTTTACTCAAATTTTCAACATCTTTTTTTTTTTTTTCTTTATCTCCACATTTTCTTTCAATGTGACTTTTTTGTTGAATTATATTAGATGCCTTTCCACCCCTCCAAAATTTTTATCATATCTTGAAACCCAAAAAGAAAAAAAAAAAAAAAACAGTGGCATTTTTTCTTAAGTCTTTATCTTTGTTTTTTAACTTTTTATTTTTACTTTAATAAAAAAAATCATTTTTATATTATTTTTTAATTGGATGATTATAATTTTTAAATTTAAATATCTTGAAGGGAAGAAAAATTGAGCAGTAAAAATGTTTGGGGAAAAACTTTGAAAATGTTTATATGAAATAATTATAAGAAGATATGAATTTTTTAAAAGATTTAAGTAAAACACAAAGTGATGGTTGGAGACACATCATATCAAATCAAACTTTTAGTCAAATTTTAAGTGAAATTTAGATATAGACTTGAGTAAGGTTGAAGATGACCTTAAGGAATGTATTCAATGGAGATTGAAGTACGAAAGTATAGAGGTTAAAGTTTTGGATGATACAACCTCAATATGGCACCTGCACACAAGGTCCTTAACTAATCATATGGAGCAGTAGCAGTACAATTGTGTTTTTATTATTACGGATGGAGATGAAGAACAACGATGAGAGAAAAGCTCCGGGTGGCAGGGAGAAGGGGTCTAGGTCGACTGTTTTTAAGAGATAACGATGGGCGTACAAAACAATAAGGTTTAAGAGATAACGATGGGCGTACAAAAAAATAAAGATCAGGGTTTATATATGTGAGGTTTTTAAATTATTTCTTTAAAACTTGAGGAATTTGCTTGCAAAGGAGGAGTATTTATTAAAGGGGCACAGATAGAACCATCCATACAAAATAGACTTATAATGGTAAAGGAACCAATGTGATATGAATTTTAGCGTTCGAGTTGTAGTGCTCCTATCTACAAAGCAGTTATTTGATTCTTTTCAAGGGCATATTTTTATATTGATAATCAAAAGTTTTGTTTCAATCAGTAGAGGATATACAAAAAGTTATTGAGGCATGTGTCAGCATGCATAGAAAACTAAGTAAAGGTCTATATTTCATGTAACCAAACATATATATTTCAAGGGCATATTTTTATATTGATAATCAAAAGTTGTGTTTCAATCAACAGAGGATATACAAAAAGTTATTGAGGCATGTGTCAAACATGTATAGAAAACTAAGTAAAAGTCCATATTTCATGTAACTAAACATATATATCTATAGAAAATAAAATTAGTACTCCAAAAATATAAATAAATCAATTTAGATAAATAATACACATGTCCATCTAACAAAATAAAATTCACTAGTAAACTGAGATGGAGAATTATTGTCATGATATGTTGCTTAGAGGACTGATGCAGATATCATGACCGTGAGTTTCATGAATAGAGAGATCAAATGAACAAGATGAAAGGAAGAAAACATGATCAGAAAGGCTTTAGCCACACCTTAACTTCTGCAGACCAACCGTATATATATTATAATTGCTATTTCAGCACATCCACGCGTTTGTATTGACGAGCTCTGCATGCATATCAACAAGAACTTTCAAACCGTAGATCAAAGTAGTGGTCGCACCGCTATGGAAGATTTTATATCCAAATAAGATTGTCTTGGAGGTATAATTGAAAGTTTAATTTTTTTATTTTTAGTAATTTTCTTTTATTTTCATTTAATATAATGGTTGTTATGATAATATTGATGACAGTTATGATTCAATTAGAGTTTTTTTCTATTTTTAAGATTTGTTTGGTTTGATTTTAGGATTGAGATTTGAGATGTTTGAGGTGATCGTATTCTTTCAAAATTTTGTCATCTATAAATAAACTCTGTAATTGGTGAAAATAAAAAGCATATCAAGATATTTTGAGTTTTGATTTGTTCTTTTATTTTTTTTTATTGTTTTTGCTACTCTTAATAGAATAACGGATTCACAGAAGATGGTCTTCTTAACCATATATGCATCATTTTGTCTTTTTTTTTCCCCCACTGAAAACACATATCATGTTCTTGATCCCCGTGATTCACCAGTCCGTTCAAGTCATTCAATTTTGATTGAAATTATCAAAATATTCATTTTTATTAAAATATATCATCATCATCATAATATAAAATTATTGACCTAGGACTTCGAAGTTCGTCAACGGTTGTTATTGCGAGACATGCTTATTATAAAACGAGAGAAAAAAACAAAATAAAACACAATAAACCATCTATGCATGGTTATACACAAAAATACAAACTCAATTATCAATTTTTTTTTTTGTGCATGGTTCATGTTTTACACTTGGTGTGTAAAATTATTTTTGTCGCAGTATGATACCAGCTCCTCCGTTCTGCAGAAAACTTAAATGATAAAAAATAAAAATAAATTAAAGCACAGTCTTCCCTTTATTATTATTATTATTATATTTGTTTAGAGGGATAGGGGTGATGATGTCCAGATTAGTTCATTCTCAATATGATTTGCTTTATTTTTGTACTTGAATTTGTTAAATTTATTAGTTGGATGTATTTTGTATGCACTATATATTATAGTTTTTTTTTTGTTTTTAATTTTAGTAAAAAAGTAGGTCATATATAACTTTGAAAGAAGTTACATCCGTCCGTAAGGGGAGTCAGACAAAACAAAGAGATGAATCACGAGAGCTTCGCAATAAAACAAAACAGGGGGGAGACGACGGCAAGGGATGGGGGGATGGGAGGGGAAGGGGGGGAGCTCTAAACACCACTCTTCAGCTAAAAATGAAGATGCCAACCCGTTGTACTGAAACTTGTTGAGCGTGGCCCGACCAGTTCACAACCCCCACCAGAACAGAATAAAGAACGCAGAGGACTCCCAAGGATTATAGTATGTTTAACAAGATAATATGAACTATATTATTTTATATTTTTATGTAAAAGAATATTTAGTATTGTTTAAAATGTAATATATATTTTAGAAGAAACAAAGTACTTTTTTTTTTGTTTGCAAAAAAATCAAGGTACTTGATATATGACATTTTTTTTAGTTTTTGCACCACTAGGAATATTTACATTTTTTGCGATCAAGGCTAATATTTTTTTGTTATACATAAAATATATCACCTCATTTTTCCATGTTAAAAGTAAGACATGCGTTTTTGAGTTTCTGTCCACCTGAGAAATATTTGCATTTTTTTTTGCAATTAAGGGTAATACTTTTTATTAATTAAAGTTATATAAGCAATATCACATGTCATCTTTATGTTTATTAGGACATAGAAGCTTTTAACATAATTTTTAACATACAGTGGTAAACCACTACCAGTAATAATACTAAAGATAATTGCGCTGACATGGCTAATAACATATTGTGAATCAAAGCTTAGGAGAACTAAATGATAATTAAGGATTGTGAAGCCACTTTTTAACTATTTGCCCAGCAGATATATAAGAAAACAGGGACCTCTCAGGGAGGGCAATGTCCCTTCACCACTAAACCATAACTTTTTAGGATACATGTCATTTTCATGTTAAAAGTGAGTGGTGACTTGTCCCCCTCTGTAACATTCTTTATACTCTACTCTTCATTCTTAATTATGTAAATTCATCTTTCTCCAATCTTATCTTTTGCTAGAAACATTTTCTTTCTAATTATCATATAAATTTATCTATTTCTTTATGTTATCTATTTTTAGTATTTGCTCTATTTCTTCATTTTTTTTTATATTTTCTTTTTTGAGATTTCTCCATCTCTATCTTACTTTGTAACTTTATTCTCATTTCTATAAATAAGGGTAAAGTTAATGATGTCGGATCCAGTCAGAATTGGATCCGATCAGTGGATCCGATCAGTTCAGTCAGTATCGAACTGAACACTCTTTTAATCCTATTACACAATGTATAAATCGAACTGCACAATCAATATAGTACTTTCTTCATTTATACATTGTGCAGTCAGGACTAGATCCGGTCTTGAAATTAATCCTCTCATAGGGTGAAAACCTCTCATTTTCACACACAGAGATTCAGAGTCCGTGATTGTGAGTGAAACCATTAGTGTGCTTTAATGAATGAAATATTAATTATTATTGTAATGTCACTATTTACATCAATGTATAAAATAGTCATTATAAGTGTATCAAAACGAAATGAAAGGGAATCAACACTCCATGTTGGCTGCCAGACTAATTTGCACTCCTTGCCCTTCTAGAAGGAATTGCTCCCAGTTCTACAAAAAAGTTGATCGGTGAGACTTAATAAATGAAATAAAATAGCAGTCAAGACACAGCGCATATGATATATATATATATATATGTACTTGGAAAACATAAAACTATATGGTTGAGCATGTGGATTTATTTTTAGAAGTTTGTGAAATGGGCTACCGTGTAGAGGTCAGTCAACTTAAAAAAATAAACAACTTAGTTATATATAAGAGAATATATTTGAATTAGAAAAAAAATTATAAATAAATATAGTACGTATCCGACAATACTGAGAATGACCATAGATACCACCTTCATGGCAGGCAGTATGGGGCATTCGACATGTGGGACTGTACACTCTAATAATAAGAAAAAACTATATTATATCTATTAGGACTATTTGACTTATTTATTCACAGATCAAATAAGGTCGTACCAACATTATTGTTATGAGATTTCTTATATTTTATCAAAAATATATTTATACTAGTCTTGGAGGCCCAACCAGGTGTATCCCTATTTAAAGACATGAAAGAATAGATTCTTGAACTTGACTATAAAATTTTGGATAGCTCGATCGATTTTAAGAGGCAATTGCGTATTTGTATGCGTTGATCACTATGAGATATGATAGTGGTGATGATAAATTGAAAGATTTTTGTATCTCAATTATGTGATCATATATCTCGTATGTGGATGTAGATAGGTCGTTAAATCACATAGGTATAACATGTGTATTTGTATTGTGTGGTTTTGCTTTTCACTCTATTATTATATTGGTAATATATGATTGAATCCTATGAGACATTGCCACTTTTTTGTTCAATTTAAATTCACAATTTTTTTTTTGTCAATACACACACACACACACAATCTTTCTATTGGTTTGCTTTCATTTGCATGGCTTTCACGCATTATTTATCTTGTGTATTCATGAAATTAATAATATTTAATGTCATTTGGGATTTTTTTCTTGCTGCTTGTTCATCATAAATTACATTTTTGGAGAATCATTTTCATTATTTATTTGTATAAAATTTGTTTGAGCTCGCTCGTAATCTTACCAAAGGGTAGAAATGCTATTATAAGTTTAACGCATTTGAAATAATAATACCTTTTTATAGCCTAAAATGCATTCTCTGAGTTAAAAATATGCCTTAAATGTTTTTGAAACTCCTTGATCGAATCCAATGCAAACCTACTCTTCAAAAAAGATAACTTTAATTAGATTAAGGGTGAGTTTGATAACTTTAACTATAGTTCAGAATGAGAATTGTTCATTATCAAAAAATCTAGTTCTGATAGATTTCGTGGAAGAGAAAATTTTGCTTTTATTGTTAGAGATAAAACATAAGAATATATTATTCAAAATGTAATTTTTATGGGTGATCCAATGGAAGATAATAAGAATGAACATCAAAATAACTTGTAAACTTTATTCTCATTTTATGAATTCACATTCAGAATAAGATGAGATCATGGTCTTTTTATTGAACATCAAATGAATTCATGGAACAAATATACTCCCTAAACTCTGCAATTTCAACACCCCCTGAATTCCCATACACACACATTTAAGGCAAATAGAAAATCAGTGAAAGGATATACCTACCAAAATTATAAAAAAAAAAAACAACAATCAGTGAAGGTTATATAAATTGGTCACTGATTATCCTTCAAAGAAAGGAGACGCGAATACTCATCGTAGAGCTTCTCGAGCATGTTGTCTTCTCTCTGATGGCAAAAGAGATCAAGATCTTCCCAATCAACTACTTCATTGAAGTCCATTAGGTCAGACAACATATCATCCCATGCATTAAATTCCCTTCCAAGAACTACGTCGCTCTCATTCAAATAATCATCGAACTTAAACGAAGACGATATCCTCATTGGTTTTGGTAGATGGATCTTAGATGTGGTCTCTGTTGCCATCTCTCTAGACTTCTCCATCTTCTTCATTTTCTTTTGGTTTTTCTTCTTCCTTTTCTTGTTTTGTTTGGCTTGCATGGGTGACTTAGAGTTGGCTTCTACTTTCTTGCTGAGATGGCCGTTCCAGTAGTTCTTGATCTCGTTGTCGGTTCGACCGGGTAGTCTCCCTGCAATGAGGGACCATCGGTTGCCCAAGAGACGATGGAGTCTTATGATTAGGTCATCTTCTTCAGGAGTGATGTTCCCTCTCTTTATGTCTGGTCTCAAGTAGTTCATCCACCTCAGTCTACAACTCTTCCCACATCGGAGAAGACCTGAAAGTTATTTATAAAACATTAATATTTTCTATTACCTCATATAAAAAAAGCAATGCATGCATAATTAAAAGAGAAAAATTTGAGGATATACCTGCTTCTTTGGGGAGGGCTTTCCAATTGCCTTCTCCATGAGAGTGAATGTATTGGATGAGCAATGCATCTTCTTTAGCAGTCCATGGACCTCTGCGCAACCCTTCCTTTGCACAACATGGTGCTCTCCCCATATCCCTCTAGGCTCTAGTTATTTCTCTTGGGCAGACTGAAGCCTTTGGAGAGAGAAGGAGAGAGTGTGTATGTGTGTGTGGGGAGAGTTTGAGCTTTGATTTGGTGGGAGTAACTACCACTTAATTAGAGGGTTCAAATCTTTTATATAGAACATGACATAAGCTCTCATGTTTTGGATGACGTGAAGTTAATATTTTTAAACACTAAAGTCTACTCTGATAATAATTAGCACTTTTAACCCCAAGAAAATGAATATTTGTAAAAATAGCCCTGTCCCTCGAATATTTGCAAAAACTAGCACCGTTAAAGTTTATACTAAAGACAGATTATATATATTCCGTCTCCAGTATTACCCTGACAACAAACAAATGGACAGTAGAGCCTGAAGACGGCATATATATATGCCGTCTCCAGGTCGCGGCATATATAAGCCCCGTCCCTGCTGTCAAGCCCTAAAACCCCTATTTTTCACCCTTTTTGTCTCTCTTTCACCCACCCACCCGCTGCCAACCCCGAAAAATCGGTCTTGAAAGGTGTAAGAGGATTGCCAGTCACTGCCATATTACAACAGACATTCATACGGGTGTCAGAGTATTTTTATACGAGGCGTGAGTCGGGCGAGAGCATGTCAGGTGAACATGTGCCATCTATGCAGCAGCGTTTGGAGAGAACTGCACATGATGCAAGGGCGATGCTAGTAAGAAGGCTTGATAGGTCAGAATTCAATGTCCAAGACAAGAATGCGGTTATGTACACTGTCTTCTTGTATTCTGACTATTCAGATTGTCAATGTCATGTTCCGAAGTTGTTTCACTATCCATGTGCACATGTCATAGCGGCTTGCAGGTATGCTCGTATTAGTCCTGGGAGATATGTGTCACATTGGCTCTCCTCAGAGTCATATAGACACACTTATGAACCCCGATTCCACTCCGTTGATGATAAAAGTCGTTGGCCGATTCCTACAGAAAATGATCCTATCTTCATCCCACCGAATATTAGGAGACAAGCGGGGCGCCCTGTATCAACTCGCCGACGTATGCATATGGACTCCAGGGATCCAAGTCTGAGATATACATGTTCAATATGTCATGAGAAAGGCCACAGAAAAAATAAATGTCCACGTAGAAATACAAATGCTGGTATAAATGTTAAATATGATTCTGATATTACGATGAATGTTAAATTGTTTGAGTATATATTAATTTGTGTTCAAATTACAGGTGATGGACATACGTGAGTGGCATGGACCCGTCGTGGATGATTTGCTATATTTTCAGGGATCTCATAGATCTCATCATGGATTTCAGGGAAAGGTATATCCATTAGAATAATTTTTTCTCTTCTGTTATTATTGTGGTCAAAATTATTTTATTTAACAAACTGATTAAATTTGACACAGACCGATACCATGAAGTTCACGATCCACATGGTGGCATTGCGTCACTGGGTCATGGATCCACGCATTGAGCCATACGTGAGGGCATCCGGATTCTACTATTTGACACAGATGGGATATACAAGATCAGATCATCGACTATTACAAGCACTCGTGGAGAGATGGAGACCAGAAACCAACACATTTCATCTGCGACATGGCGAGATGACTGTCACACTTCAGGATGTTGCTGTTCTGACAGGGCTTCCCATTGATGGCAAGCCCGTGACCGGTATCACAGACTGCGATGATTGGGGACACGTTTGTGAGGATCTGTTAGGTGTTGGCCCCCCTGCAGAGAAGATCAAGGGTGGTAGAATTTATCTCTCGTGGCTTAAAGAAACTTTCAGCATTGTACCAGATATTGATTTGGACGACGACATCCTCCAGCAGTATGCACGGGCATATATCTTATTTGTTCTTGGATCCACCATCTTCGCTGATGGCACAGGAAATAAGATACATGCATGTTATCTTTATCTACTTAGAGATTTGGATGATGCTGGCCGATATTCCTGGGGTGCAGCTGCGTTGGCCCACCTGTATAGAGCGCTGTACAAGGGTAGTGTGCTTGGAGAGAGGACGTCCGCAGGATCTCATGGATTTTATTCGCTGCTACAGGTAATATGAAAACTCCAAGTTTCCTTTGTAAAACTTGTTCTTTTTTATCAGTGTTACTTGTATTTTTTTATTTGTTCCCACAGATATGGTCGTGGGAGAGATTACACGTGGGACGACCGGACTTACATGACTCAGATTTTGTGCTTGGAGATAGACCTTTGGGGGCAAGGTAATACATATTTTTCATCTTCTATTATCAATTCATGGATGATCAGATTTCACTAAATTCCTCACTATCAGGTGGAAGGTGACTCAGAGGTTTGATGAAAATTCACGAGTTCTGATATACTATAGGGCACAACTAGACTACCAGCTTGAGTCACAGGTGATTCAAACTTTATTATTATATCGCACACACAATATATACTCATTAAGATTGTGATACTAATTATAATTTTGATTTTTTGTAGGTTATCTGGCAGCCTTATGTTGGGACATATGCTGTACTACCATTTGCTTGTAGGGATCATATGGAGTTGTGGTTGGCTAGGGTCCCACTCATTTGCTTTGATATCGTGGAGATGCACGTGCCCGATCGAGTCACACGTCAATTTGGGGTGCATCAAGACATACCATCCACTGTAGAGGTCATCGACCGGGTGAACAGACGAGGTAGACAGGATACCAATTGGATGGTATATCACCAAACTTTTATCGAACGTTGGGACCAACGCTTGGATCACATCCACCAGTTGCATCATACCCGAAGTTCGAGGAGATATATGGAGTGGTATTGGGAGAGAACAGTCAGACATATCACACCTCCACCACCCCCACACCACCCTCCAGGCTATGTCGCACAACATTCGGTAATTTCTTAAACATCCGTTACATTTTCATAAAGTGATAAATGATTTTAAAACCACTTATTATAATGAAACTTCTGATAAACAGGGGGGAGTTACACAGAATATTAGTGAGGTGCTTGCAAGGGGGTTGGTGTTGTACCCCAATTATGATGAGTGGGGACGTATAATTGCTGTGGCACGTGATTATGCAGAGGCGATGATGGGGGAAAGGGAACAGCCATCGAGTACCTCCAGTGCAGCTACAGATGATGATGATTACTCCAGAGATGTCATAGATGATAGTGCATTTGGGCCAGGAGCTGATACTGAATTCACAATTGATGAGTTCTTTGGTGATGTACGACTGGAGCCAGAATTGGATGAGCAGCCACCACAACCAGCTCCAGTTTCAGATCAAGCTCCAGAGATGCCACTCCAGACATATGTTCGTGGACCACGCAGGATTTGGTGCACTTCTACTACTGCCAGTCGGAGATCGGGTGAATCATTTACCACTCCGGCTCAATCAGCTGCGCCATCTTCTACAACCATAGACGTACCCTCTTCATCAGCACCTCCTGCTCCAAGGAAAGCAAAAAAGAAAGGGTTTATGAAGTTTTTTGGATGACTGTATTTATGGGACTTAAGATATGTTTAGATATATGAATTTTCATGCACAAACAGTAATGAAGTGATTGTAATTTATAGAACTTGTGTTTTATTTCATTTAAGTTGTTTTATTTCATTCAAGCAGGATTTTTATACATTTTCATATATGTTCAAGCAGGATTATACACTATATTTAAGGCAGGACCATATTCGAACAAAAACAAAAAAGAAAAAAAATTTCTAAGGCAATTGAACTGGAGACGTCATATATATATGCCGTCTCCTGTACAAACCCGAATAACACGGGAGACAGCATATATATATGATGTCTCCCCTTTGAAAATCCGAGAAAAATGCATAGGAGACGGCATATATACATGCCGTCTCCAACTTCAAAATTCCTGAAGAAAATGTACTAGAGACGGTATATATATATGCCGTCTCCCGTGTTTTTCGGGTTTATAAAAGAGACGGCATATATATGCCGTCTCTAGTATAAACATTCAAAAAAACGGCCAGTGCTGACGTGGCAGTGTTGACCGGGTCAATGGAGCTAGTTTTTACAGATATTCGAGGAACAGAGTTATTTTTGTAAATATTTATTTTCTTGGGGTTAAAAGTGCTAATTACCCCTCTGATAAACACGCGAAGATACGTTGAATAGTTTCATGGAAACCGACCACCAATTGGTATAAATTAAATCATGAATCACGGATGAGACAATCCAGGCAAGATGTTTACCGGGTACATCATGTCCATAAACAAAATTATATTTCAGTAACTAATATATGTATTGGATAAAGACACCGTTTGTGGTTGCAGATGTCTGTATAACTTTAATTTGCAAACCAATTAACCAAATTTGGATCCATTGTTTGATTAGCGTACGAGATTAACCATGTGATTTTCCTCTCTTTTTTTCTTCTTTTTTTTCCTTCTTTTTCTGGTGTATTAGGGAGTAGTATATATATACAACTTCATTAGAATATACATATATATCTGTTCTGACAAACAATGCTACGCAGTGGAAGGTTTCAAACTATACACACATGTTGGTGTTTCTATTTCATTCAAATTTATATACACAGTAGTTATAAGAAGTGAGGATTGATTTGTTATATGAGTAGAGAGATATTTGAGATTTGGAGAGGATTGGTTTGGTTACATGGGATTTTCATGAGGACTTATTCATGTCTTCGTGAACTCATTCATTAGAGCTTTCTTTTGTGGAGTTTTGGCATGTCTATCAAGTTCTTCATAAAAATGTGTGTTTAACTAACATTTATTAAAAATAAATTCATTCAATTCAAAATGCATGTATATATCATGTCTCGATTCCAAGAGACGGCATGCTTCATCATTTGAGCAGATACAACGATGACTTATTATATGTGGAGGATTTCTTGATCTACCCTTCACAACCCCAATCACATGCGAACAAATCATGTCTAAAATAGGAAAATAGTGAATGCAGTAAAAAAAATTTAAAAATAAGAAGTGTGTTACTTTAGAAAGGAATAAAATGTTTTTATAAGTCACTGATTTGCATAAATACTCATATATATATATATATATATATATATATATATATATATATATATATATATATATATATATATATATATATTATTTACATTTTATTCATAACTTATTCACAATTAACTAAACAACAAAAAAATTTATTTTTTATATTTTAACAAGAATAAAAAAAACACAACTAAACAACAAAATGTTAATTATATTGTCCCCAGAGGCCATAGCATAATGATTCAGGGCTTACCTACGTTAAAGGTAGATCTTGAATTTAAGTCTTGGCACGGGGGTTCATCCCCAGTAGCCATAACACAATGATTAAGGATTTACCTGTGTTAAGGGTAGACCTTAGATTTGAGTATTGACACGGGGTCTCTCCGATAAAATATATATATATATATATATAGGGTCGCGATGGGGTGCGACCGTGCGCACGGTGCACCCCATCGTGCGCCCCTAACGTGGGCCGTGCGATCGCTGGTCGTGCGATCGCACGGTCCACGTTTTTTTTTTAAAAAAAAACAAAACGAAAAAAAAAAAAATCGACCCCCGTCTCTCTCTCGCTGTCTCTCTCTCTCTCTCTCTCTCTCTCTCTCTCTCTCTCTCTCTCTCTCTCTCAACCACTCTCTCTCTCTCGTCGACCCCCGTCGACGACGACCGCGACCCCCGTCGACGACGACCGCACGGACCCCCGTCGACGACGACCGTGACCCCCGTCGACGACGACCGCACGGACCCCCGTCTCGCTCACACACATATTTGGTCGGATCTGACCAAATCGGCGACTGCGACCCCGTCGACGACCTCACGGACCCCGGCGACTGCAACTCCGTCGACGACCGCACGGACCCCGGCGACTGCGACCACCGTCGACCCCGGCGACTGCGACCACCTCGGGAGACAGTCTCCCGAGGTGTTTTTGTTTTTTTTTTTTTTTTTAAAAAACGTCGACCGTGCGATCGCGAGAACGTCGATCGCACGGTCGACGTGTGGGGCGCACGATGGGGTGCACCGTGCGCACGGCCGCACCCCATCGGCCCCCTATATATATATATATATATATATATATATATATATATATATACACGTTAACTCCTCTTAAATAAAATAACCTGATATTCAAATGTAAAATAGAATTTTTTTTCAAACATCTTTAAATTAATATTTTATTTTTCAATAAATTTAAAAGATTAAATTATAATACAAGAATCTGTCTCTGTGGTCGGGTGCACTGCATGTGACGTCCCCCATACAAAAAAACAATTTATATATAAAACTTTTGTAATTCTTTTACTTTTTTTGTTCAAGTCATACGTTGGATGTTTTGTGGTTAGATCATCTGCAGCGTTGGATTTTGTTAAATCAACAAAATATCATATTTCAAAATACACTTTAATTTATTAATTAAACTCCAAAAAAACTATGAGTGAAGTGGGGTGGTACTTTCAGAGGGTGGGGGTCTCCCATGACTTGCCGGGGGCACGTCTATCCCCACTAGCCATTCCACTATGCCCACCAAAGAAAAAAAAAAACGCGTACATAGTTTAATTTGAAAAACATGAATCCCATCAATTCATTCAATATTCGCATTATCAACTTTTTTTTAGAACACTCAAGACAATTTCTTTGTCAAACATTATTTAAAATATTCGATTGTCGCTATATCAACTAATGTTTAAAATATTCGACAGTTACCTTATCAATCACTATTTAGAACATTTGAAAGTATCTTTATCAAATGGTTGTTAAAACATTCAAAAATATCTCTATCAAACGGTTGTTAAAACATTCAAAAGCATCTCTGTCAAACGGTTGTTAAAACATTTGAAAGTTGGGTTGTTGGCCTAGGATGTTCATGTCGACACTGAATCTGTCAAACGGAAAACTTGAAAAATGAAATATACATCCTATTTTTTTTATAAAATGTAAAAAAATATTAACTGAAGTCCCTCTTTTCTCTCATGCTCCAAAATCAAATTTCATTCTTTTTGTTCTTCAATATCACCCATCTCCCATTCAAGATTATAACACATAAACCAGATAAATTTCATTCTTTTGTTGTAGTATTGTTGGAAGCAGTGGTTGTGATGGTGGGTTATGATGTTGGGCAATATTGGTAGTGTATGTGACAATTATATTTATTTTAAACCATATGTAAAATATATTATTTTGTATATTAATCAAATCTTGTTATAGGTATTGGATGGAATTGCTTGACACGGCAAATCAGTTGTTCAACTGGGAGGGTATATCGGACCTGCTACACGTTCACATTCATATTCAACACATTCACATTCAAAACATTCAATATTCAACACATTTACTTTTATAAAAATAAGAAAAAAATTTCGTTCCTCCACGCGTGGTGAGGCTGAAGCAGTGGCGGTCCTCAACCCGAGCTCCCATGCCCCTCTTATCCAAATCTGGGAAAATGCTTTTGTTAGCTACATCATAGGTAAGACTCCAGTCTACTTCCCGTTTGTTCTATTTCTTCATAAACTATGGAAACCAAAAGGGGACTTCTCCCTCCTTCTTCATGGTAATAATGGCTTCTTCACTGTTAAGTTCGACCTTGCGGAGGATTGCAATTCGATCCTTGAAGGAGGCTCTTGGACAATGGAACACCGTCCGTTCATCCTCAAGAAATGGTCTCCGGACGTTCGAATGGAGCAAGAGCGATTGAGTAGCATCCCTATCTGGGCTCGCATTCCCAACCAACCCCTTCATCTATGGAATTCTGACTGCTTGAGCCGTATTGGCAGTCTAATTGGGACCCCTCTCTTTATGGATTCAGCTACTCTGAGATGCAGCAAAACCACATTTGCCTGCATGTGCATTGAGGTTGAAGCATCCAAACTACTCCCAGATACAATTACTGTTGAAATCTCCCCTGGATTCAAGGAACGATTCCGAGTTGAGTATGACTGAAAACCGCAGGCCTGTCAGTTCTGCAAGACATTTGAACACGATTAAAATCGATGCTGCAAGAAATCTCCCAACCCCACTTTGGCTCCTAGACCCACTTCGACAGAGCAGTTTCCATCTAACCAACTCCCCTTGGTCAGTGAGGGAAATAATATAGGACCCACTAAGGACCCTCAAGAACTCTCTATCCTCAAGGGTAAAGAGAAGGCAGTGGAGCACCCTCTGGGGACAACACCTTTACACTCTCCAAAGCAGGCCGCAAAGAAGCTAATGTCTGACGCTCAGAAAGCCAATCCTATGCTAATGTATGTCCCCAAGATGGTCACCACTCCACTCTCAAATAAATACAATGCGCTAATGGAGTCTGAGCCTGTGAAGAGCCTTGTCGGTGAGTCTTCTTCCGCTGCCCCACCAGCCTTGAATTGTCAGATCATGGAACCGACTGCCCTTTCTACTGTTGTTGAGCTCCCCTCTGTGGAGGAAGCACCTAGGGAATGTCTCTCTCAAGAAACACAGGTCACCCTTGCTATGATGGCTACCTCACTTCTTGCTCTACCAACTCCAGATGAAACCCTTGATCCTTTGGTGGATATCAACTTGGAAGTCCTTTTGCCGATTGAATTGGACACTGATCGCAATGTGGCCTTGCATGGAGTCAGTATTTTATCACCTAAAGGTAGCATGAAGTACAAGGCAGCAACAAATAAGTACAAGGCAGCAACAAGACAACCCAAGTTAGTTCATCAGCTGGTGTGGTGGTGAAGAGCAAACAATGAGAGAGAAAAAAGCACACAAGAATTGAGCCTCGGTTGGATATCCCGTTAATTGCTACTATGCAAGCTGCTAAGCAATCTAAAAATGCAAAAACTAATCAGCCTATGCCTATCGGGCAGGGTCAACAACACCTTTAGGTGGTGCTTATGCTTACCACTCTTTTTGGTTTGTTTATGGATTGCATTTTTCAGAATGTTTGTGGACTCAACAGCAAAGAGAAGCAGTTGGATGTCCACAAGTTTTTGTCCCGTAACCTTGTTCCTATTATTAGTCTGATTGAAACTAAAGTTCAGCCATCGCTGGCATGCAAAGTACAACGGAAAGTGCTCCCTCACCACAGGATACTCAATTCTCTTTCCTCTGGTCGTATCTGGGTTCTTTGGCAAGATAACCTCATGGACCTAATGCTTATTTCATTTCTTGAACAGTTTGTGCATTGTAAAGCCTCGCCAGTAGATGGGAGTCCTCCCTTTTTTCTGACAACAATTTATGCATCTAATAGCTTCTCAGACAGACTGACATTATGGGATGATCTTGAGGAATTAGCTGCTCAAACAATTAACTCCCCTTGGATAATTGGTGGAGATTTCAACGAAGTGCGTTTTAGCAATGAAAAGATTGGAGCACGATCTATTTATTCTCAACGTGCCTTGAGGTTTAACCAGTGTATTGAGAGTTGTCATCTGAATGACCTCTGTTCTATTGGAGGTCCCTATTCCTTGTCTAACAATCAAGATAACCGCATCGCCTGCAAGCTTGACCGTGCTCTAGTTAACACCAATTGGATCTCTTCATTTCCGGATTCGTTTATTCAAGTACTCAGCCCGGGGTCTCTCTAATCACAGTCCTTTGCTAGTCACCATTCAGCCCCCTATTTCCTCGGGACCTCGGCTCTTCAAATACTTTCAAATGTTGGAATCTCATCCTAGTTTTTCAGCAGTAGTTCATAATGCTTGGCAGCAGGATTTTCATGGAAACTCTATGTTTGTTTTGGTAAAAAAAGCTCCAACATACCAAGGCCATATTGAAGCAATGGAACTGCAATGTATTTGGCCCTGTACAGCAGCAGCTCCTCTCTAGCCGTGTTATCCTCGAGTCTGCTAGGAATGATCTCTCGCTTGATCCACTTAATCCTATCCTTATATCCTTTGAAGCACAAGCTAAATCAAAGTATCTGGACCTCCTACATGTGGAGGAATCCTTCCTGCGCCAAAAATCTCGTCAGATGTGGCTCTCAGACGGGGACCGTAACTCTCAATTTTTTCACTCTATGGTCAAGTCCAGGATCGCACGAAACTCGATTCGCTCAGAGCAACTCCAAGATGGATCTTTTCAGCTGATCCGGCAACTATTAAGACACTTGTCGTGGAGTATTTTGAAGCTCTACTTAACAAACAGTGCTCAGCCACAATCCCTCAATTGCCCTCCATGGTTTGTCTTTCTTCTTTGGATCAATTGGATCTTTGTGTGGCAGTCACAGACGAGGAAATCAGATCTGCATTGTTTGCACTCAAGCCTTTAAGCAGTCCAAGGCCTGACGGATTCTCTACCCATTTTTTTCAACTTTTCTGGACTCTCATTAAAGATGACTTTTTGGCTGCAATTCGATCTTTCTTTATTTCAGGTCAATTACTCAAATCGATCAAACACTCTTTTATTGCTTTTGTCCCCAAAACCAAGCTGGCTGATTCCTTTGGGAATTTCCTCCCCCTCTCACTTTGCAATGTGGTATTCAAGACTATTACTAAGATAATGGTCACTAGACTTCAGCGAGTCCTCCCTAATCTCATTAGCTCTAATCAGTCAGCATTCATCAAAGGTTGTAACATTATTCACAGCATCCTCTTGGCTCATGAACTCACTCGTTACCTCCACATTCCGTCTGCATCCGGAAGGGCTTGTACTAAGGTGGACTTGCGGAAGGCATTTGATAGTGTCCGTTGGGACTTTCTTATGGCAACCTTGAAGAATATGAGTTTCCCGGATACTTGGATGCAGTGGAGTGTTACTTAATGGCAACCCGCAGGGCTTCTTCCGTTCTTTGTGTGGCCTTCGTCAAGGTTATCCTCTATCTCCTCTGCTATTTGTTATTGTTATGCAAACCTTCTCTTCAATTATTGAGAGTGAAGTAGCCAATGGAAGGGTGGGCAAAGACATCAGTTCTCCCCTTAATGTCTTACACCTTTGCTTCACTGACGACCTTATTCTATTCTCGGATGTCACTAATGAGACAGCCTATGCACTTCGAACTATGTTTCAGCACTTATCTAGTTACTCTAGACTGCACCTTAACCCGGAAAAAAGTCAAGTTTTCACTAATGAGGGGTTTTCTGGTTTTGCATCAATCCTGGGAATTCCTGTTCACAAATTTCCAGAGCGCTACCTTGGCGTCCCTCTATTCATAGGGGCCCTCACACACACAATGTGCCTGCCTCTAATTGAGAAAGTACGAAGAAAGGTAAATTCTTGGACCGGATTCTTGCTCTCTAAAGCAGGCAAAGTTGAACTCATCAAGTCTGTACTCCTTAGCTATAGCCATTATTGGACTTCGGGGTTTGCTTTGCCGAAAAAAACAGTTAAAGACTTGGAAAAAATAATGCGCAGCTTTCTATGGTCAGGGGAAGGTGGTATTCAGAGACAACACCAGATGGCATAGTCTTCCATTTGTTCCCCGATCAATGAGGGAGGTTTGGGTATTAAGCACATTATCGAGTGGAACGAAGCAGCGCTCTGTACTCGTTTCTGGGAATTAGTTTCGCATAAACCATCCCAATGGTCCCTTTGGATGCATAAGAGATATCTTGCTAGAGGTAACATCCGGTCTATTCATCCTCCCTCTTCTGGTTCATGGTCTTGGCGAAGAATTTTACGGGCACGACATTGGATTCAAAAAGATGTCTCTTACATTATTTTTGAGGGTCTCTCTATAAACCTTTGGGATGATCCATGGTTGAACGGTTTTGGTCTCACACACCACTTCAATGGTTCCACTTCCCTCCATTGGGGTCCACCAAGCACTGCTACTGTTCACAATCTGATTTCCAATGGGGAATGGAAGAAACCTCTCCGGTGGCTAGCTGCCTTTAATCATGTGTGGGACCTCATTTCTGAACTTGAAGTGGGGGGCTCTGGATTGGATATTCTTGTCTGGAAAGGTCATAAATCAGGTCAGGTCAGCACCTTAGCAGCTTGGAATGTTTTTAGACAAAGGGGGACTGCTCGCCCTTGGTCCCAATACCTCTGGCGGCCCATTCAAGTGCATAAGCACTCCTTTCTTTGCTGGCTGGCCTTATTGAACAAGCTGCCCACTCGTATGCGTCTCCAAGCACACGGTCTATCTCTTTCTAACTCCTGTGGTCTATGTAATATTGAGAGGGAATCAGTTGAGCACCTTTTCCTCCATTGCTCCTATTCTGCTTATGTATGGTCAGCGGTATTGAAGTCATTGAGGTTGCGTAGAACTCAGCACTCCAACTTAGCAGATCATGTAGACTGGTTTATTGCCCTGGCAAAAACTCCTTCGGAAAGGCTGGTATTCTTATTCTTGCTCACTCAGACTCTTGGGTCAATTTGGTTGGCACGTAACTCATGGATCTTCAATGCCAAGAAGTGCAGCAAAGCTACCACGGTTAGATGGATATTCCAAGCTACTAAATCTAGGCTCCAGCATTGTACTTTGGAAAATTCTGAGTCTCCTCTTGCTCCTCGCATATCACTGTTATTTGGAGTTCTCTTCATCGACAAGCCTACTTGTTACCTGGACGACTCCTCCGATTGGCTGGCTCAAAGCAAACTCTGATGGCTCCCGCTCTGAGGACACGTTTGTCTTTCGTGCTTTGCTTCGCAATTCTGCAGGTGATTGTGTTAGAGCTACCTCGGCTAGAGTTCAAACAGATTCATCTGCTAGAGTTCGAGCATGTTCGATAAATCTGCTTGAACTCGAAGGAGTAGTCGCGGGAGTTCAACTGGCAAAAAGTATGGATGCACATCAAGTTTGGAGTGAAACTGACTCTACTACTGTTGTCGCGTGGGCTCGTGGAAATGGCTCCATCCCTTGGACAGTCTTTAGAGACATTCAATCTTTGCATAACATCACTTCATCCTTTCAAGAGTGGAAGATATCCCATGTCTATCGTGAAGGTAATATAGCGGCTGACCACCTTGCTGCCCATCAGTCCCCCATGGGACAGTCAACCTTCAGCCCCCCCTCTTTTTGGGAGCCGTTGAAGTTACTCATAAGAGAGGATCATGATGATTGTGTGCAATTTCGAATGAGTTAACAATTCTGTTGGTCATCTGTAGGAGCTCAGTTTTTTAAGATCTCAAAAACATTCTCATGTTATTTTGTAATAGGGAGTCATCTTGACTATCTTTAAATTCTCAAAAATCTTTCCCTTATATTTTGTAAAAGGGAGTCAGCTTGACTATCCTTCAATTCTCCTCACTCTGTAACACCTCAAAGTACTCTTGTACATTTTTTTTCAAGAAAATACAAAATTTTATTTATCAAGCAAAAAAAAAAAAAAAATTCACAATATAAAATTAAAAGCATTGTTCAACACATTCATCTTTTAGAGAACAAAAAAAAATCATACAAATACGAAAACCAACAAGAATTAATGCAATGAACAAGCAAAGAAATAACCTTTGCAAAGCCATATCATTTCGATACAACTGAAATAAGCAGATAATTGAATATATATGAACTCAAATATACTTATTATTTGAGATTAAAGCAAAATGCAAGGTCAGGATCAAAGCAAAATGCAAGGCAAAAAAAAAATGAAAATCCACCAAGTAATTAAGGAAAACATTATTGAAAAAGCTCAAAAATCAGTTGATACAAAAAACTTGGGTTTATTTTAAACATCTTTAATTAGGATAGGGTTTGAAAATGACTATGTATTTGCATCATCCATACAAAACCTTAGATTTCCATCCACACCTTTTTTGTGAATAGAAATACTAGTTCTTAAAACCTTAATAACTAGGTCAAAACTAAATCAACAAATAGGTTTTGAATGTTAAAATGATTAAATTTTTTGCTTATATGATAGGTTGTGGTAGGGTGACGACGGTGGAACAGCGGAGGCACATATTGAGATGGGAGGTTGGCAATGGAGAGGGCGGTCGAATTGGGGGGGGGGGGGGGGTGGAACCGGTGTGAATCTGTCGGAGAGGGAGAGAGAAAAGATGGAGAGAAGGGGTGGGGAAGAGATGAGTGAAAAAACTGTGAACTTGAGGGTTTGGTGGGTTTAGGAGTTTTTTGGTTTTGATTATATAGATTGGTGGGTTTAGGAATAATAAATATGCAGGGTGGTTGGGTTAATTAGGTGTGGTCAGCAAAATAGGTGGTGGGAATAGTGCTCCTCCATTTGCTATTGCCAGAAGAAAGAATGGGTTTCTATCACTTGCCATTTTTAGATCTAAAATGGGCTTGATAACTGCCTTTGATCTTAGGCAAAAGGCTTTACATTTCGTACAAAAAGATTTGAAAACTACACTTGATCATGGATCCTATTTAAAAACGGATTTGAACATGAGCTTTTTTCATAAATTAAGATAAGTTTAATGCTGTTTTATAAAAAGATACTTCTCCACCAATTATGAAAAAGCTAACGTTTTATTATATTTTTTGAAAAAGTGTATGCAACTTTTAATTAAGTTACAGTTTTATTTTTCTGTTTGAAAACATATTTGAGAAACTCTAAGTTCCTGCAAATCAAAAGCACCCCAACCTCATCTTCAAACTTGGTTGAACCAAAAGCCTTAAAAAGTTAGCACATCCAAAAGGACGGCTCAAGTGTGGTTGCTTTCGTGATCCTTGGCTAACCATAGTATCTTTTCTCCAATACCGATGAATAAAGAGTGGTGTTACATACAGTCTGCATGGACAATATATATATAAAATGATAAGGTATGCAACTGCGCAATCATGCGACATGAATTTAGGCCATCCAAATCTGATTTAGATTTGGATGGATTAGATCTGACATACATTTTCTTGAACTTCTATCGCCAAGAGTTTTCTAAAATGTAAGAGTTTGTGAAAATGTATATCAGCTCTAATCCATCCAGATTCGATCTGGACGATCTATATTCACGTTGCATGTACACACAATCAGTTCTCTCTCTCTCTCTCTCTCTCTCTCTCACACACACACAGAGACATCTCATTCCTCTTTTGGCAATATATATATATCTGGTTAGTAATTTTTTTATGTAAAGTGATTGACAAGCTCCCCCATGGATTGGTGCAGGATGAATACTACTGGTTCCCTTAGCTTTCTAATGACAAGGCTTGAGTGGGGTTGTCATTTGAGATAGTAACAGTGAATTCATAGTCGGTAAGGTCGGGAGGACGCAAATAGAATCCATTAATTAATTAATTTAATTTGCTAGAGTTAAAAAGCCTCCTGAAAGACACCGACTGGGTATGGGACAAGGTTTCACAAAACTATACATATTTATATTATATATATTATAGCACGCACTATGCGCACATGCAGTTTGAATAATTTATAAAAATAATAAATGTTACCCAATGAATTAGATATTTTATGAAAAAATATATGTACATTCACGATGTGTATTGCATGAACCAACTCTTCACTGGAACTTCATCAATGCATATTCCTAGGTTGTTTGCCATGACTCTGGGTTCTTCCATGAGTGTATCCTTGAGTTGATCGGTTCCGAATTCCAAAATGATTCACAATGTAATTCACTTATAGCCACACTTTATTGGGTAGCAGAATAGGAAGAATATGAGTCAATAAAGTGAAATGAAGGATAAAATGTTGTTTTTTAACAGGTTAACCCGATATATCTATGTCATAATAGAGGAGAATAAATAATATAGCGTTTAAGCGAGTGGTCTTCAAAGGAGGGGCCAACATTTGCTACAGCTCCCCAAACTGAGCTCGTGTTGATGTCGGTTTGGAAGAACATCTCTAGGATGGGCAATCCAATTCTCTCCGGGGTTAAATGGCTGCTTGGTTGTGGTAACAAGATATGCTTCGGGTCTTTCTCCTGGTGCTGAACGGGCTCCCTCATGGAGGTTTACCCGGACCTATTCGAGGCGGCTCAGGATAAGGAGGGTCCAGTGCGGGACTTCTGGGTATGGTCGGCCTTGGGAGGGGGCTAGGTATTCCAGCTTAGTCATCTTCAGAACAAAATACGCTCTCTCTATCGCACATGGTTCTCGATAATCTGTCTTCAAGATAAAACCATCTAGCCCTTGCAGTTCTCTTCTTGGTGCAAGCAGGAAGAGAAGTCGAACCGGTCGCAGACTTGATCGCCCAAAAGAAAAAAAAAATAAGAACTCTATTTGTGGAATATCTCTAGTGGAATACTTAGTTTTTTTTCGCATACTATGAATATTTGTGAAGGTGGCCTTTTCATAGGCACAGAGATGCGGCTGTTGGAGTTGTAACATTGGCAATAATTACAAACGTCAATTATGGTAAGCGTTTTCGGTTATCATATTTATTTTCAATGTTTAAAATTTAAATTTAAACGTTGCCAGCCATTACGAAAAACAAAACGTTCAATTGTCAGAAGAAATGGTTTGATCATCTTATTTTTCGAACTGAGAGATCCATGAATCGGGATCCTAATACATATAGATACAAATGGTTCAACAGGAGTAAGAATTTCCATGAATATTTGGAACATTATGTTTCTGAACAGAAGAACCGTTTTCAAGTAGTGTTTGATCAATTACGTATTAATCAATATTCGATTAATTGGTCCGAGGCTATCGACAAACAAGATTTGTCTAAGTCACTTCGTTTCGCGCCAATTATGGTAAGCGTTTCCGGTTACCATATTTATTTCCAACGTTTAAAATTCAAATTTAAATGTTACTAGTCGTTGCGAAAAACAAAACATTGCAATTTATTTTTCCATTTAACCCATACTCATACCCATACCTGAGGTCCGAGGTCTAAGATACAAAATACGAAAAAGCAAATGTAAAAACAAAAGCAAAAGCAAATGCAATTCACAAGCTTCAGCCCATGTTTGGGTTCCTACCCAAGATCTACATGCGGCATATTTAAAGACTGCTTCATCATATTCTTTAATCGATGTGAGACTATACATTTTAAATTGAATTAAACATTCTATTAAATTTTTAATCTATATTTAAAAACTAATTAATACATTTTTAAAGAAATGTGTTTATTTTCCAACAATAAGGATCTAGTCCCACGTCAAGTTCCTCATTTTCAAAGGTGAAAAATGTTATCTTGTGGTCTGATCCTTGTTTGGAAGATAGAAGTAGAACCCAAGGAGGTTGTTGGAAGAGAGTTGCCAGCTCGGACACAGCATTCTGATATGGCCCCAAGACAACACAGGAGTGGTGGTCTCCTTCTTTGCAGCATATATGGGCTGCAGTTCAAACCCGGTCTGCCACCAAGTCTTGGCCAAATTGGATATGGCAGCCCATACAAGTGTTGGAAAATTAAAACATTTTCATTAATGTTTAAAGAGTTGATAATGATTAAAAATTTTCAATGGGAATTTTATATGTTCTCTCTGAAATGTTTAGTTCCACATTAGTTAAAGAATGCATTTACATGTAGATTTTGGTAGGGACCCAAGCAGAGATTGGGGCTTTTGAATTGCATTTATATTTGTTTTTATCTTTTACTTATTTCCTGTTCGATCACGGTCTTAAGTACAAACATCGTTTTACACATTTGAACAATTTTTTTGAGCTATTACATTCAGTCCTTTTTATAGTCTAAAATACAATTTTATATACATCGTTAGAAATTAAATGAAATATACATTATATCATTAAATGAGGTATATATACCGTCGTTTATTTTTTTTAATATTTACTAAAAAAAATTTGCTCAATTTAGTGAAATAATTTTTTTTATTTTTAATAAATATATATATACAATTTATTTAAATATATGTTTCGATAAAATATATTATTTTAATTAAAACAAATGTAGAATGGAATTAAAACTGAAAAAGAGAATACCCTTAACATTATCCTTTAAAAAAAAACTACCCCATCCTCTTCAATTTCTTTCTCACTCCCAGTTATGACTGTAGGGTCCTCTTGAATGAACAGCCCTGCTTTTTGTGATCGACAGCTTCAACCCGTTTGGCAGCTCATTTACAGTTATCATATATTCCCTAACACAATACATAAAGTATATGTTCCACTGTATCAGTGTATCACTGTATAAAATTATGAAAAACAAATAAATATACGTATTATATTCCATCTATATTCGTATATATGTCAAATGTATTTCATTAACCAAATATATACTTTTAAAGGTTTAAGACATTATTTTATAGTGGGCTGATTTTTTTTATACATTTTTTGCTTGGTAAAAAAATGCTAAATAATTTATGGAGAAACTAATTCCAATTATTTTTGTAATATGTTATTTTTAGGTCCTTCAACGTATTTAGCAAAAGAAAAACACCCTAAGTGAACCGTTATATTCTTTCCGAATCCTTTGGTCCAAATACTGTCCGTATCTACAAGTTAGGTAATGTTGTATGGTAATAAATAATATTGTACGAGATTTAACAATGTACATAGATGCATCACAATGTATACGTGAAATAAATGTATAGGAGATTGATAACAATGTATGAATTAACAATGCATAGAGGTGGCAATGAAGCGGGTTAGAGTCGGGTTGGACATAATCAAAACCCAACCTGACTTCACAATGTGCATCACTCCATATCTGCCCCGTCCCACCTCGGATTTTACAACTTAAAATCTATACACGCTTCACGCCATATTGGGTTTTACATATTGAAATTTGTACCCATCCTGTCTGGTTCCATTTAAGATTAGTTGGATCGGACTAGTCCCTTTATACAATATAATAAAAATGATATTTAACAAATCAAATTATTTTTTACATGCATATGAATTACGATTGTTTTAACATAAAAATATTAAAATATCAAAATGTATAAATATAACTAGCTCTAGAGAAGTCAAACCCTTTCCGTCCCATTCCATTTTGAAGGGAAATGATTTAAGAATCCCAAATTTTCTAAAAATTTAAATATTTTTTTATACTTTTTTATATCATAAACTGAATAAGTATCTTTACTCATTACATTATGTGATATTATTTAGTACATGCTTAGATATTTTATTATTAATAATAATAATATATATATGATACGTTATGTGTCACATTAATTCTAAATGATACAAGTGATTAGATGGAATGATCCCCTCTACCGTGATGATGATGCTCGTCATCACTTTTATCTCAATGCATATGAGCGTTGTTACACATAGTCCGCGAAACCAATCCTATGGACAATCGATATATATACCCCAATAGCCATCTATCGATACCTCCGAACAAGAGCTATATACCTTGTGAGCAATTTTTGATGGTTTCAATTCAATAGATCTATGTGAAAAATCATGTAATTATTTTTTTTTTTTTCATGAGAACGTATATCTCATTAGAAGTCATTTAGTATTTTTAAAAATCAAACCATATAGAGATTGTCTTTTAGATTATCTCCAATATTATTCTATTTCGATTTATTCTCTTTAGTTCATTCTCCACTACTGTAAGTTTTATCGGATTTGCGTTATTAAGCATCCATTGGTGTTTTTGCTTTGTCAGAATTTGGTTTGGTTGGTTTGTTCTTGACTTGAATGTCACCGTCACTACATTATTAATGTTTTGCCATCAGCATTTGCAATCGCAGAACAGATTTGTTTGCCATCAGCATTTGTAATCGCATCCATTGATGTTTGTGTTTTGTCAAATTATTGGAAGTATTTATTGAGATTGTGAGATTTTATTTATATTTTTTGTACAAATCTTATTGTACTATTCAAAGTTTGGGATAAGAGGTTAAAAAGTCATTATGTGGGTAGTTATTATATTCCTAATTTTTTCTTTTTTTATACATATTTAGTATTCCTAGTTTTTCATTTTTTTCTAATCTGATATATATTTTTCTCCTTGAGGTTTTGTCACGTGTATCCATAATTAAAGCTTTTGGGTCATCTAATAGAATAAAAAAGTAGTTGATTAAGCTTTTGGCTCGGCGTGTGAATTCAAGGTCTTCAATTCAAGAAGATGCAGTGTTCTTCTACTCCAAAGCTACTGGCGTGTCAGGTTTTTTTATTCAGTTTTAATATTATGAATCACAACGGATGGAATCAATTACTCATGAAAAAAACTGATAAACTATCATATGAATCGCAATCATATGAAAATATGCGAAATTAAAAATCAAACTAAAACTCCCCACCAAAAAATGAAAAAATATGAAATGGAAAAAATAAACTGAAAAATTAATACTCTTATCAAAACTAAATAAAATACGAAAAACCTCCTAAAAAAGTAGTCCCCCACCACAAAAATCTAGAAAATTTTGAAATGAAAAAAGCAAAAACTGAAACCAAAGTGTTTCTGTTCTGTGTTGATTTAAGTTGCACAATGAAACATTGAAACCGAAATTTTAATTTTAAACCGAATTCACATCCCTGCCAACTTTATAAAAAAATAAGGAACTCATGTATCATTGAATAAGAGAAAAGACTTGCAATGAGTGCAACATATAAAACAAGGTTTTCGCTCTGTATTTGTGGGTCCCCATGGACCAGTGATTAATGCTAGGAGACAATTCCACATGTACTCCCCTTCTTTTAACTCTCTGATGGGTATGTTATATTTTTTTTTTCCTTCGAAAATGTATACCTCGCATAACAAGTTATTAATTTTCATACAATAAAATAAATGTATTTAATATATATCTACATAAATAAAATACATAATCTATTTAACTAAACAAATACAGGTTAAAAATATAATAAGCAGTATGGACTTATTTCTACAAAACAGAGAAGAAGAACAACACGTACTGAATGGAGAGTCTGTTTTGATGAAGAGGAAAACTGAGCTTAGAGTTGGACTCTATATCGTTAAGATGTAATTCGTCCTGCACAAGTGCTTGCAGATGGCGGCGAATATCTTCCATAATACAACGGTCGAACGTCTTTCGGTAGAAGCACTTCAAACGAGAGGACTAGCGAACCAACTCTATTTGTAACACTTTCTGTTATGAGATTTTGAAAGACTGGACTATATGTAAACTTGAATGCAAGAAGAAGTGCCAAGTGCGTCTCTAAAATGCCCAATACGCTCTCTCGCACGCGCGACACGCGTGGTGGTGCTACGCACCATTCCGCATTGAAAGATCTATCATAGGGTATCCATCAAAAGCAATACACTATAATACAAGGAGCCCATCTTATAATCCTCAATATTATTTCTCAATAACCGAAATGACACTATAGCTTTTTTCTTCCTCAACCATCAACTACTTTCATCATGTTATTGGAAGAACTTTGAATTCAATTTTCTCAATCACCCAAAATTTTTTTGATAATGTAAATATATTATGTTTATTTCATCGACAAAAAGAACACAATTCAATGGATTTTCATTAAAAAATAATTAATGAACCCAAACTTATTTTAACAAAAAAAAATGATCAAAACTCAAGTTTTTCCAACAATACATTGTTAAATAATAATAATAAAAAAAACATATTATATCCAATCATTCGAACCATTTGTTTGATTCAGTAACAGACCCTAGATTTTTTTTAGCATAAAGAACATTATTTCAAATATGAACAAAACTCCATTAACTTCTACATGCATTATATTGTACCAGTGATATAAATTTTAACAATTTATTACCAGTCTAGTGAAGTTCTTTTATAATTTTTTTCTAAATACCTTCATTATTAACAATCATGCAGAAAGACCAAATTACGCTTTGTATATTTATCTTATAAAATATAATATTATTTTCATAATCTAAAAAATATATTTTTGAAAATATTTTCTAAATCTATTGTATATGAGTTTATCTAGTTCATGAGAGCATATATGTCATTTTATAAAAGAATTTTATTACAAAGTTTCCTTTTTAGCCCTAGTTTCTGTAGTATATGCTTTGCTATATACTCACATTAATGTGGTATATGTTTCGTTAGAAAATTTTATATATTTTCTATAATGCATTTATGTAATTTATTGGAGTATATGCTTCAATTTTTTTTATGAAAACATATAACTCATTAGATGAAGTATACTATTTTTAAACAAAAATCAAAACTTGCGTGGATTGAAAATTAGGCTGAAAAAAAAACTGTAGGTAATATTTTCTTTTATAAAATTATATACGTAATGGGTAAAGTATACTATTTTTGAATAACTCAAAATGAATATGGATCGGAAATGGGGCTGAAAAGGGGGGGCTTATCTTATTATTATTATTTTTTATGACAAAACGTTTTTTTTTTTAAATATACGCATGCATTAGTGTTGATATGATTATTACCTCTCATTTTATTATTATTGTTTGATGGCTGAGATAATAATAGGTTTTTTTTTTTTTTTTTCAAATTTCATAGGGCTTAAAACCACATCAGAACCGTACATACACATGGGTTTGCCATTGGTTTGATTTTAGGGGTGCAACTTGGACCAGTTGAACCCGGTCCAACTCAACATTTGGGTGGGTTTGAGTTGGGATTTTAGCATAGGGTTCAATCAGAATCGAAATTGAGCAACCCGAACCTAATTCGGGATTCGGGTTAGGTTTAGGTTGAGGGATTGGAAACCTGAACTCAAAGTAAGGATGATAAATTTAAATATTTTTAGCCATATTTTAATTTTTTTAAATTTATTATGAAATTTTTTAATTTATTACGAAATAAATTTTGGATTGCTTAATTTACTTTTACCTATAATCTATCAATTCTGTAGTTTCATTTCTATATTTTTAATAAAAATGTTCCTTAATATTTGGTGGAACATTTGACTTTTATAAAATTTTAATTTTTTAAAATGATACATTTTAGCAGTTAAACCCGAACGGTCGAACCTGACCCGAGCTCAACCCAACCTGAATTGAATCTGAACTAAACCCGACGGGTTGGGTTGGGATTGGGCTTCTCAAACCCGAGAGTCGAGTTAGGCTTGGTTGGGTTTGGGTTGACTTTCTTCAATCTTGAGTTGGGTTCAGAATAAGTTGTAACATGTTTGATTTGTATGATATGAAAATTATTGGTTTAATAATAATAAATAATAGGGATTTTTATTTTTAAGTTCCCATAAACCATAGGATTTAGTGATCGATCCCTCAGTGCTTCATATTTTGGTTTTAGTCCCCAGATTTAAAGGATATATTCCTTTTTAGTCCCTGGGAGGGACCTATCTCTAAATTATTTGGTTTTGTTTTTAATTCTTGAGAGGGACTAAAAATGAACATATTCTTTAAATCTGGGACTAAAACCAAAATATGAAGAAGTGAATTATCGATTCCTGTGAGGGGGGGGGGGGTTTGGTTTCAACTTCCAACAAGTTTTGGCTAGCCAACTCAGACAGTAGGTTGTCATCCCAAACAGTACTTGGTAATGTGTATACAGATATAAAATGAGTCTTGATACATGGGCCCCAAAATATAGGCCTCAATTACAAGCCCTATTAGATGTCATAATCTCATTGGCTGAATGTTTGACTTTTAAATTATTTTAAAAAGCAAAATACCTAAATACCCTTCATTAGAAACCCATGGTTTTTTTCTCCCACTTTCTCTTTCCTTAGCAAAAGAGCGGGTACTTTGTTTATAAAATCAAGCGATCCTTGTTTTCTAATAAGCAAATTCACCGCTTCTCTCCTTTTATGTTGCGGTCATAAAGATGAATTTTTCATGTTCTATACCAAAGTGGACTTATTATAGTTAATCTTCTTTGTATGCTGACACTTCTACACGTATGAATGAGAATAAAAAAGAAGCGAATCAAACTATTTGCGGCTCTCGGAAACAAATGTTTGAAAAACACCTCTAACAGCTTGTCCAATAAAATCAAATGCCATAAAAAAATCGAATGCCATAAAAAAAACTTTCAGTGTGAAAAGAAGCCATCAAAACTCTAAGTCAGGTAGTATTGCATCCAAGCTCCATTAATCATTTCATGAAATCATGTAATTGGAGGAGTAAGATGAGGAAAATTTACACACTTGATCAAGAATGAGGAAGGAATCTGAGTTTCTAATCCCAATATTTTTGCTGCTACTGTAGGCATCGATTTTGAAGCAAAAGATGTTTTTTTACTTGAAAATCGTATGGGAACAAAATGAATATGTCTAAAAAACAGAATGTGTAAGTGATTCCACTAATTGAAATGAGAGAAAGAAAGGAAGAAGTATACATAGAAAACATGAAAAAGGAATTCCTTCTACAATGTCATGCATGCGGTTAATTAAACATATATTTAGATTTCATTGAATGTAACTGGATCTACTACAATGTATTTGATTTTTAATTATGACTGAATTTTCAATGCAATTGAATTTTTAAAATATATCTGGACATGGATTTCATGGAATGTAATTGAATCTGGAACGATTTATCTAAATTTAATTATAACTGAATTTCCAATGCAAGTGAGTTTTCAAAATTTAAACATGCATCTAAAACTTATGTAGCTAACATAACAAATTAATCATTCACTTAAAAAAAAAAAAAGATAAAACATGGCTCACTTCTGGGAGGTAAAACAACGATCTTAGATTATTGTATAGTATAAATTCAAATGTATCTTGATTTTTCAGAAAATGTATCTTACTTTTTCAGAAAATATAATTAGATTACTAGGGAAAAGACATAAAAAACGAAAAAAATGATCAACGACATAAATGGAGCAAAAATATTACTTAGTATTATATAATTAACATAACAAAATAGTCATTTGTTAAATAACATTACATAAAATAAAAAAAACACATGTGCAAAAAAAATCACATAAACATAATGCAACTGGTTTATCAGATACATTTCAAATGTATCTGAATTTAAAAAAAAAAAGGTGTAGGTGGAGGTAGGAGGATGTGGAGGCTAGAGAAGGGCTCGAAAGATAGCATAACCACCTCTCATATGATAGAGGGCAGCGAGAGGAATCCAAGGGTGGTGATACCGGTCGCTAGAGATGAGTAGGCCGACCAGAATGACTTATACGGGGCCTATATAATGGAGCTTGTGAATCATTATTGATAAATATTTGATGAACTTTGCTACATCGGCCCCATCGTATAGGCCCCCCTTCTCACAGGCCCCATCATATAGGCCCCTCCCACAGGCCCCATGAGTTGTCAAAATGTCATTGGTTCTCTTGTTGACTTTTACAAAAGAGCAAAAAAGCTAAATACTAAAGTATCCCTCATTAATACACACTTTCTCTACTAGGTGTTTTTTAAAAACAATAATAGTGTTTTTTAATTTTTTTTATTGATTATGTATGTATAAATCATTCAATTGGAATGAATCAGAAAACAAAAAAAAACGTGAATTATAAATGGAAAGAATTTATTGTCAACATCACTACTCTATAGAAGGAAATGATTTATTACTCCTCATTGCAAAACCCTTTTTTAAAAAAAAACCTCTGTTATTTTTCAAGATCTTATGATTACATGAATATGATGTTTTTGTTTTTTTTTTTGAATGGATAAAAAATGTAACTGACTTTTTTTTAATAGATAACTAAAATGTATGTCCAATTTTTGTTCTTATGTGCAATAAAATGTAACTGAGACCTTTTCCATTTTCTTTAACAAATCAATCTCCCACTCATTCTTTACTATTAGCTGCTTCCACTTCGTTCTTTCGTTGAGTTCTTTTTTTTGTTGATAGATAACTCTCAGTTTTATTACCTATATAAAGCAAGCACGTTTCACCTTTTTTTGTATTCGTTGACAAATTGGAACTTTGTGATTTGTATTTTCAGTTTGTTCAATGTTACTGCTATGCGCAATGTAACTATATTTAAATGTAACTAAACTATAAGTAAATACTAGTGTATATAAGTGCTCTGTAAATGCAACTAACTATTAGAGGAATCTAAACTTTCTTCAGTTTTGCATGTATGCATATCATGATTTATGTTTCTTTATCATTATATGTTTTTTGTTGTTATTGATATGCACAAAGTACTTAAGATCCCTTCATGGAAATTATGTTATGTTAATGTAAATTTCTTTGTATTCATTTTTTAAACTAATATGTATTTTCAGTTTTTTTCATGTTACTGCCATGCAAAATGTAACTATCTTTGAAATGTAACTAACTAAAAATAACTGCACAGTAAATGTAACTAGCTATTTGGGTTACATGCTGGTAGATTTTTCCTGTGGATTTTTACAATGTCAAAACTTTGTCTACGAGTAAAATTGTTATAAACAATTACATCTTCTTCTATATCAAATGTCATTCTAATACATGATGCAATTGCTTCTGCACATTGTTGCTCAACTTCAACAATGAAATCTTTCTACGGACTGCCTTCCACAGAAAATGTAACTGAGTTAATTGTATTTCCTACATTCAAATACCAAAAAATATCATTAAAACTAATGTACTGTTAGTAATCACTAAAAATCAGATAAACATAAAAAAGTAAAAAAGGAATAATATAACTCATAGTTCCATTAAGATCATATTAAGAGTCATTCATATTTTGAAATGAAATTTTGTTTCACAATTATATTGTTCTAAAGTTAGTTACATTTGTCAAAAACATTTAATAAGTTAGTTACATTCACAAAAATATAGCCAAAATCACATAAAATCGCATAGAAATCCAGAAAGGGTATAAATATGTAACTGACATTCAAATGTTAAACAACTGATATGCCATGTTCAAAATCACGTTTCACATAAAAAAAAAACTATAATTAACATAAAAAATTGAAGAAACAATTGAAATAATTGAAAAAACATACAATAATCAAACACCACATCTGAATCGACAGATATTTCAAATGATAGCTAAAAGAATTCAATTGTTATTTTTCTATCAGATAAAAAACTTAGACGTCTAAAGAACAAATCCGATTATGAACAGCCTCAACAAAAAAAGTCTCAAAATTTACCATGTAAATGAATGCACAATTCAAAAATTGAAATTCAAAAAAGGAAAGAAAAACAGAATTAAATGTCCCCTCCATGCGTGATTCCAAAGCAGCAATCCCATTAATTACATTGAAAATTAACAAACTCACTTAGATAGTCGTCTAAAGAACAAATCCGATTATGAACAGCCTCAACAAAAAAAGTCTCAAAATTTACCATGTAAATGAATGCATAATTCAAAAATTGAAATTCTAAAAAAGAAAAAAAACAGAATTAAATGCCCCCTCCACGCGTGATTCCAAAGCAGCAATCCCATTAATTACATTGAAAATTGACAAACTCACTTAAGGGGTAAATTTGGTAATCCAACCCATGCCATGTCATGGAGGTTACGAGAAACCTACAAAATGAGGCTTGTCAATCATTTTCCATATTTGATACAACCAGTAGAATGGAAAAGAAGATCTACCAGCAATCAAACCAATTATTGATAAACCAAATCAACCAAAAATTCTAATACACTTAGAATTCCACATGTAGCCATGCAAACGCATAAATTAATCTCATGCATCTAAAATTAGATATGCTACAAACAATACATAAAACATTATATTATATCATAATTTATGTGTTGCATGCATTAATTTATCATAATTTAGAAAGCATAACAGCTGCTTTAATTTACATGGGAGGCCATTTCAACTGGAACCTTTTTATGCATTAATGAATCATAATAATGCACAAATTAAATGCAATTAATGCAAAATACAAGTTACCTGATTTTTATTTTCTAAAACTGCAAACTTAAAAGATTATTCATCAATCAAATCCACCAAAACGTTTCCTAAACAGAACTCGGATTCTAAATGCAATAGTAAAATATCATAAGCCTTTAATAAGGATTACGTGTAAAAAAAATCTCGCCTAACTTTGTGGGAACCTTGCTACCATCAAGCATTATATGCTACTAAATCATCTTCTCCACCTATCAATCAAGCAAAATGGATAGAAACGCGCTAACAAAAATATAGACCATTAAATCTTGGAGATAAAATTTTTGCACCAATTTAAAGGAAACACAACAAATAAATAAAAATCCATCACAAATTAGGAGAGAGTAGTGAAGATATCAAACTTCAAATCAACAGTGTATGAGATGAGACAAAGGTATGAACCATGTTTATGAAATTTGCCTCCAAAGCAATACAACAGTAGGTTAGAAATCATCAAAAAAATCCATTTGTTTAAATTAGACTCTTCACCATCCGGATTACTAATAACATGCAACAACTGATATCATATTTTCTCCAAAATTTTACCATACATATGCATACAAAATTTTCATATAGCACAGCATCATATGTTAAATAATGCCAATATAAAAGGCCGACAGATGTATTAACATCTATATACCCATCAAAAAATATGAATTCTTCAATATCCGATTTGGTAATAACATGTACTAACAAAAAACATTTATTCTATTTAATCCTATTAAGAACACATATTTGTTTCAAGATTGTTAGAACTAATATCAGAAATCATAAATTATGTTGTATCTCAAAGAGTAATTAATTTGAAGAACTCAAATATAATATGATTTATAATATAAAGATAATACGATCAAGAGGAAAAATGATTGGAATCGCCTGGTCGAGAGGCACATAGGAGATGCTATCCTTGAAACGAATATGTCCTCCACACGTACAGAGTTTCACCGACATAACGTTCTCAAGATACAACTCGACCCGCGAGATTCCGCCGACTCACCGTGGTACGATCAAGTAGAGTCCTCGAACCAAATCCTTGTATTATCGATGCCCGAAAATGGAATAGATAAAGCTTAATCAATCAAGATCTTTTATAAAACACGAAAGGAATTTTGATGGATAAAATTCTTAGAGAAGAACTTGATTGATTCCCCTTTGTTAACCAAACAATCCAATATATGGGGAGAAGAGCGTATCAGATTCAACGTTCCATATTGTAACTCATGCAAATAAATTCCATTCATGCATGCAATTAATTATTAATAAACATTTATATGCGTAAAGTGTAACCTTCAAACGCATGGTATCATATGGACCGAGGGACTGTTACACATATTAAACACATCCAGAGGTTTCACTAAAGCTTACTAATGACTGGATTCAAAACATCATATTGAATTTGGATCATTATCTCCAACATATATTGGTTCTGATGGATAAATTCTTTATTAAAATGTTATTCCTTTGTTTAGGTCCCATTCGGAACTGCATGGGAGGACATCGCGTCGGGTAAGCGAGAATAAGTTAGACAAACAAAGTTTTGAAGTGTTTCAAACACTAGAAAAAATACCCTTTCAACATTAGCACCGAGTCGGAAAAGTGAATGCGGGTTTTTTTTGTTTTGTTTGGAGATGGCGTTCAACCACATCTGTCGGCACAAACGCTCCCTTAACGCATTTCCAATCGGACTCTTAATTAATTAGTTGATGAAATATTAATTAACATACTTTGTTATATAAATATAAGAAAATGTTAGACTCAATTATTTTTACTAACCAAAACTCATATCACAGACGTTTTTTTTTAAATAGTAAATATTATTTAATGAGATATATGTTTTGATAAAAATTGTATATCGTTCCATTTGAATTGAATGAACCAATTTTAGTAAGTGTAAGAAAATATTTAATAAATTGTTTACATTGTTTACCAAGATATATGCTTAACTGAATTTTTAATGAGATATATATAAAATTGTATTTTAGACTATTAAAATAACTTAGTGTAACAGCTCTCATAAATATATAAGTAAAACAATGGGACATGCATATACATTGTACGTATAATATTATTAGTTGTATATCAGTGGCGACTTCAGGGATTTTTATAGATGGGGTCATTAAAAAGAATAAATTTTACAAAGTTTTTAAAAAATTTATTCTTATCATATATTTATCAATAACATAAATTTTTCTTTGAAAATAGAATAACAACTTACATTAATAAAAAATCAATCATCATAAAAAGGAGATTAAAGATTTTCAATATATAAACTTTCATAATTGTCCTCGACGAGATTTCATATTTTGATATTATTGTATGATAATTTTTTTATTAATGGTGTAAATTTATAATTTGTGGAGCACCACGTTGTGACCTTCCACGAACTACAAAAATATCAAACATGTCGGGACAGATGTTTCATGTTTGACTATTTTTTTCTTTTTTAATGTGGGGTAGAGTTTTCAATAATATGGTTTAAGAGCGCTGATACAATTAGTGCATTTTGTAACTCCATACACTATGATAACGTAGTACATACTGTGTTATCATAATATATAAAATACTATCATAGTGTATGACACAAAATTTTTTATCATTTTTTCAGTGTAAAGAAATTATACATTAATATATTTTAGTATATTTTTTATTTCATATAACTACATTTACTTCAATAGAAAAGTATGATTTAAAAAAAAATATAATTCAGTGTGAACTGTAATTAACATTCTACAAGAGGTTGGGCACATCTTTTTTCATGATTTAATGGTTTTATAAATTATGGGTTAAGACTAATTTTTTTAAAAAATAAAATTTTGATGGGGTCAATTCTATAATGGCCGGCGCCGCCCCCACAGATTGTATATGTGCTCCAGGGTACTTGTTTTTATAATTTTATATTTATTTATATATTTATTTTGCCATCAATAAAAATTAATTTATTTAAAGTTAAATAATAACACATCAAGTGTCATCTACTTGTCAATTGCGCACGTTACCCTTCTAGAAGGCAAATGCTCCTTCTAGAAACCAGTTGGAAAGTCCATGTAGCAGACATGTTTTAAATTATTATTAATTAAAGGAAATTAAATGAATAGGATTTAGTAGAAATCAGGACTGAATTAGAACAGATGGACATTGAAAATATAAAACATACATAAATATATATATAATTTAATCAATTAAACTGGTGAATGCATTTTTAAACCACGTGCAGAGGGTAGACGACCTTTTTGAGGCTAGTCAACTTAGAAAAAACAAACAACTTCAGTTCATTAAAGGAAGAGAATATTTGAAATTTTTTTAAAATATATATTTATATTGTATACTTTCTAAGATAGATTGACCATGTCACCACTGGAAGCGAATTATATGGCATTCGACATGTGGGATTGTACTTTATACAGTAAGAATGAATATTAAATATTACATCCTACCATCTGTACTATTTATTTATTTTCAAACCATGCGTTTTTCATGCCATAAAACACTAGCATCAACAAATAAAAAAAGAAAAAAAAAAAAATTCCTACTGTAAAATAAAACACACTGCATGGTAACCGGTAGACCCTACTATTAAGATACATAGAGGACACTAGGCGGCTCATAACATGAGTAAGCCCAAACATGTCAATTATCTAAAAAAAATTTGAATTTGTATCTGAAAAATCAGAAATATCTGATATTCGAAGATCCGAAGTGCGGATATGGATATTAGTCTATCCGATCCGAAAAATATCCGTATCTGACATATATTATTTAAATATATATATTTGTATTATATATTACCCATATTGTTATCTTGTATGATTAATCACAATGATAATATATTATAATATATTATAATACTATTAAATTTTCAATGTATGATATCAGAAATAGATAGTAAGCCTTAAAATCTCAATTTTAATTTTAATGTCTCTTTAAAATATTACTTGATTATTCAAATTATTGTTAATATTCAAACATGTCAATTATTCGAAAAATATTCGTATCCGATCTGTATTCGAAGGGATTCAAATCCAAAAATTAATATTCGTATCCGAATCCGAAAGTTAGGATATGGATATTAGCATATCCGATCCGTATCCATCCTATTGACAGGCTTAAACATGGGACACATTTGTGTTTGTGCCAATAATATGCTTTCTTATTTGTCATGAAAAAAATTAAGAGTAATACAAAAATGAAAAAAAACACTTATCCAGTTTTCCTTTTATTCATTGATTTGTTAAAGAGAAAGATTATTACTGCTATAAACAAATAAATGAATCCTTATAAACTAACATCACGATTACATTTTCACTAGAATGAAAATATAAATTGAAAAATTTAAAATAAATGAAAGGATATGTTCAATTTTAAATCAAAAGCGTAATATTTTATTTTTTCTTTGAATATGGGGTACTCTTTAGGGAGGGTGGCCTACCCAGGGTAAACCTTGATAGTCACACTATATTTATTTTTGTTAGATTTTTTGTATTTTGTTTATATAATCTAGATTATTAGATCGGTTTGATTTTTCAGTTGCATCATTCATTTGCTCGGTTGCTGTTAGTAAATTTCTAACACAATAGATCGCTTGAGTTAGATAAAGAAAAAAAAATTATATGTACATTTGACTAATAAATGATACTAAATAATCCTATTCCATATTAAGCCACTTTAAAAAATTAAAATCATGCTCTCCTAGATTTTTTATTTACAGGATGCGAGTGGATTTTTTTTTCATTTATCTTGAATTAATAATGAAATAATTCAGTGTGATATTGATAGATCTATGATTTATGTTCATAGTTCATTTTATATTTTTTGTAAATTGATTTATATTTTAATTTGATAATGCATATGTGCATAAGTTATTTTAGTAATATTATGTTAATGAATTTTATTAATCAATTTTTTTTGGTCTAAATAATTATATATTCGCTTCTTATAATGAGTCTCTCCTATTTATTGTGTAATTTCTTTATACTATAGAATTTTATAACAATTTTCTACTGCATCGCTCCGAGGATCAGTTAATTCAATGAATAGCTCCGATTGGTGGCTTGTTGATAAGTTATTACTGGGTTTTTCAAGCATTTAAACATGAAAAATGTTAGACTCGGTAAGTTTTACTAACCAAAACTCAGACCACATCTGTTTTCATTTTAAAAAAATAGTTAATATTATCTACTGGGGTATGTGCAGGGGCGGAGCCAGGAATTAGAGTAAGGGGGGCCGAAGGAACAAGAGACAGAGAAAGATAAAAAAAAATTAAATAGTTATAGATACATGATAAGTTAAGACAAATTAAGACAATTGAATAATGACCGAGTCCTTGAAGTAATGATGATTTAGATCGAAAGTTGTTTTCGTACTTCTTTTCCTATATTTAGTGATATGTAATAATTTATAGAAGATCTATGAAAAATATTGAAATATCATTATTCCTATCACAGCAAATAGAACACAAAATGAAACTTCAAAAATTGATAAAATAAATGCGAAAAAAAAAATTTATCACAAAAACATATGAATATATCCTTTAAGCTTATATTATATTATGGAAAGATAATTTAAACCTCCCTTCAAAATATCTGAAAAACCCAATACAGCAATGATTAAAAATGAAAATAAATAAATAAAAAATCACTAAAATATCGAAATGAGTGATTTTTCAACCCCTCAGAACCGTATACTAATAATTCTATAAAAACAGAACTTTTCACAATTGTTTTTAAAAATATGACCTGTGACTCCATTTCTCAATGGGCACTAATACACTCAATATTTTGTAACCCAATTTGCATTTTCCATGTCTAACGTAATATATAAAATCGGTTAACGCAATGCGTCTTACACTATTATACAAAATAAAAAAAAAATATTTATTTCATATGATTATGTATTTCATTTTTATAAAAGATGAATATACTTTATTATATATTTATATAGGCATATACTCAAAAATAATTAAATGTATGCATGTTAACCGGATGCAAATGGGGCTGCACGTAACAATTTTTGAATTTTAAATACACTCATTCAATCATGGTGTTTTTAAATATATGACCCTCATAAGGGTTGAAATTGTGCATGAAAGCCCTTTTGAAAAATATTCTTGTAAAACTTAAAAAATTATATTGTGTAAAATAGCTCTCAAAAACGCATTCATGCAAAATTTAAATTTTTTTTGTTGGTGGAAATAGAATTTCAAAAAGGATATATTAACAATAATATTTTTTGAGGGGTCCTTATATAAAAACACATTTCAATTATTCACACCCATTATTCTTTAGTTACAAACCGCGGCCTTTGTTGGGGGGGAGGGCCGCCTTGGCTCTCCCCCTGGGTATATGCTTAAATAAAAGTATATATCGTTCCATTTCGCGTTGAATGAAACTATTTTTAGTAAATATAGAAAATAATTTAACTTGATATATATATCATCTAACGAGATATATGTTTTAATAGATTTCTAACGATGTACATGGGACCGTATCTTGGACTATTAAAAAAACCTGAGTGTAACATCATTCTTTAAAAATTGGTCCTTGCCCCCAACTAGAATTTTTCTTATTTCTTACCAACAAAAACAATTTTTTCTCCTAAGCCAGAATTATCTTGATGTAGCTAGTGAATCGATTCATTTATTATATATGGATACAGGCGAGTTGTCAAATTAAGTGAAACTTGTGTATTATCCATTATGTGGTTTTTTCATTTCTCTAGAGATGTTATGGATGAATCTTAAAAGGCGTGGTTGATCTAACAGTTAAATTGTTAAAAAATTAATTCATCTAAAAAAAAAATGTCAGTACATTCTAGAATTACATTTTTTTTTAATTTTGAGGTAGCAATGTTTAATTCAATTTAATTTAGTCCTCACCATTATTTTGTAAAACATACCCATATATACGTAAAACTCAAAGCAAACTATCTTTCTCCTCTTTTTCTTTTTTATAAGTTTTGGTTTTTTCGTGCTAATGACGTGTTGAGAAATTAATTAATTTGCGTTCATATGCTAAGTTTTCACGCGTATGATCTTGCATGTATTATATTAATCAAACTATAAAATTTAGGTCATTTCGGATCCTTATTTTTTCTACAGCTGTTCTTTGTGAATGTCTTTTTAGGAGTATTATTGTCATATATTTTGCATAAATTTTGTTAATTAACTTAAAATGTTATGTGTAATAAGTATAAATTTAATGAGTGAGATATATATAAGAATTAATTTTGCTATGTATATCAAATGGAAAAAATAATGCATTTTATAACCTAGAATAAATTCCATGATTAAGAAAAACACGCATAACTCTTAAATCCATGAATTTGATTTTGCATAAGTTGTGCCAATGCCAACTTCGACCGTTGGAAAAAAAAAAATCAATGTTTTACTTAAAAGTTAAAACAAAGATTCACATTGTATGAACACAAATTCGTACTAAGATGAGACCATTGTATTTTATTGATCATCAAAAAGTTCTTGGGGCAACTTCAATCTCTAAAAACTGCATAAAAGTGAACAACTCATACAGTAGCATTTCATGTAAATAGAAGAATAGTGAGGTTAATTATCAATCCATCACTGATTATAATCCTCCGAAAAGAGGAGACGCGAATACTCATCGTAGAGCTTCTTGAGCATGTTGGCTTCTAAGGAATCAATCGATGAAATCTGAAAAACATCATGATCTTCACCATCAACCACTCCATTGAAATTCATAATGTCCGACCACAGAAGATCCGATGCATCACATTCCCCTCCCATGCTTTCAGGCTCGATGAAAGATTCGAAACCGTACTTAAATGAAGATGATATCCGAACCGGTTTAGGCAGATGAATCCTGGTCGTCTCTTCAGCCTTCTCCATCTTCTTTGTTTTCTTATGGTTCTTCTTCTTCTTCATGTTTTTGGATTCTATGGGTTTGGTTATGGGGTTGGGGAGGGCTTCTTTTTTAATTTTCTTGCTGAGATGGCAGTTCCAGTAGTTCTTGATCTCGTTGTCTGTACGATTGGGGAGTCTTCCGGCGATGAGGGACCATCGGTTGCCCAAGAGGCTGTGGAGTCTTATGATTAGGTCGTCTTCTTCAGGGGTGATGTTCCCTCTCTTGATGTCTGGTCTCAGGTAGTTCAACCACCTCAGTCTGCAACTCTTCCCACATCGGAGGAGACCTTCATTGGTAAACAAATATGAAGAGGTTAGTTTGTTTGAAAGGAATATGTATTACCTCATGATAAGCCCTTAATATGCAAGCAATGTTTTGGATGTCACACACACACACACACTTATATACCTGCTTCTTTGGGGAGGGCTTTCCAATTGCCTTCTCCATGAGAGTGAATGTATTGGATGAGCAATGCATCTTCTTTGGCAGTCCATGGACCTCTGTGCAACCCTACCTTTGCACAACATGGTGCTCTCCCCATCTCAAATTAGTCTCTTTGGCAGAGAGAGAGAGAGAGAGGTGAAAATAGGGAAGATAGTGTATGTTTTTTTGTAGGTAGTTTAAGGTTTGATTTGATTGGAAGAAACTTTCACATAAATATATATAGGGTTCAAAATAATAACTTAATTTGTATAGAAGTGCTCGAGTTCAGTGGACCGTAGCTAATTCATTTACACACGTTCATCATGTTTTGGATGGTGGGTCAATATTTTAAACTACAAATGTATAATTGATGAACATGTTATAAAGTTCCCATTAAAATGAATAATTTCATGAAACCGACGACCCCTGAAGTATATTTCAAATCACACATGTGTGAGGGGCCAATGAAAAGGGCCACACATGAGACAATCCAACATCACGTCCCATTACTAAAGTTTTATTTATGTTGAACAAATGTTTTCTAATATATATATGCTTCATTAAGTGGTAGTTTCTTCCAATTATTTGATGTTACTACATATACAGTTTGTTAGACATCATAAAATTGCATGCTGGACACTAACATACACAGTTTTATCCTATAAGCATACTCAGAGAGATCAAGAATAATCTATAATTGCTGGATCTGAATTCAATTCAATTGGATTCAGTTTGGTCAGAACTTGAGCTCGCACTTCTACAGAACAAGATTTGTACTGTCTTCCAAAGACATAGATAGCCCGCTGTCTCACTTTTTTTGGAAATTCTGAATGTTATGTCACATCCATCTCTTTGTCTTCCTATACCTAATTAATTAATGGCTAATGGCCTCTGGTGGTAGTTTCTAAGAATGAAAATGTTAGACTCTTGCATTTTACAGTACTCTAAAATGCAGTCCACCTATATTCATTAAATTTTTTTAAATCACATACTTCATCCAAAGGAGTTTACAATTTTATAAAATGTGACATATATGTTTTAATGAATTTAATGACATGATTATACATAAAAATGAGAAAAAAAAATTGAACAATGTATATACTTCATTATATATAATGAGTAAAGGGGCCTAACAAGGCATATGAGAATGTATTTGAGAATGTAAAAATGTCACAGTGAAATGATGTTTTTCTATAACTTTTGTGGGGATGCATGCTGATTTAATTAGGTAATCTCTCCCCTGGACCTCAAAGTTACCACTTGCATTCCTCCTAGATATATAGCCTAGGTAAATTTTTTTGTACATTTGTTTATTTATTAGAAATACGCATATGAACTTATTAATTAAAAAAACATATATATTCAGTTCATGGCAGTCTTATTTTGTCCGGATCCAAGGTTCCGTAAGGTTCCGTTGGGATGTAAGTTTTTTTTGATAAATAATTATCATTCATTTCTAAATAAATATTACACAGGGAGAGCATGTACACAAAAGCTGACTGGAAGGACTTGGGAAGTAAGGCATTTAGTCAGTAAGGGAGGGAAGTTTGGTCCAAGCCAAATTGCATCCCCTTATAGAAAGAAAAAACCCCACTAGGACAAGCCACCACCAAATTTGAAGGTCAGAGGGATATTAATCACCCCTTACATATTCTTTTCCCATACGATCATTCTGGATAATCAGTTGAAGATCTTCGCCAAGGGGGGTGGGAGGAAAGATGGAGATTCCCATAGGTGATTGATAAGCCGCAAGTAGATCCGCCGCTTTGTTTCCTTCGCGATACGCATGAGTGATCCTCCATTGCAAAAGAGAAGTAAGCAAATTTTCGAGGTAACGCAGATCCCGAAGAGCAGTCCAAGGAGGACATCCACGACCACTAACCCAGGCCACCACCGTAGTGGAATCTGACTCAGACCACACCCGAGCAGCTTTGCAGTTGATGGCTAGCTGGACCCCCGCTACTAATCCCTTTAGTTCCAAGATGTTAATAGAGGAGGCTCTTACTCGAGCAGCCAATGCCATTCGACTATCCCCAAAGTGGTCTCTAAGAATAGCACCATAGCCATACCTGTCATCCGTTACTGATCCATCCGAGTTTGCCTTGATCCAGCCCGGAGGCGGAGGTTCCCACTTGATGAGAAAGCTAGGCCTGGGTTTCTCCTTAAATAGAATCCCATATAGATCAGTGAACTTGGTGGTTAGGGGAGAAGAAGGAGAAAGAACTTGAGAGCCATTGAATTTCAATCGAGCTTGCTTATGGATGAGACCAATCACCCTTGACTTAGGAATATGCGTCCCTCTGAAGATGAGTGAGTTTCGCTCGGTCCATATTGACCAAAAGACTTGGCTGAGGATAAAGAGCAAGACTTTCTTCTCCTCCTGGGAGGGTGAGAGGCTATACCACCACAGAACAAAAGCCTCAATACTTCTTGGCTTGGTTCTCTTGATTCCAAAGGCTTTGATTATGGAAGACCAAATATATGCTGAGTAAGAGCAAAGCAGAAATAGATGGTCAACACTTTCAATACCTGCTTTACATAGATGACATTGGGCTTCAGGCACTAGCCCTTTAGAAAGGAGCCTATCCAAAGTAGGAAGACGGTTTATGATAGCTTGCCAGCAGAGAAAACTATAAGAGGGGGGCTGGATCGGATTCCATAGAGCCTTGGTCCAATCCGCCATGGGGAAAGGAGATTGACAGGCTAACCAGCCCGATCGGAGCTTTATCTGCCCTGAAATATCACCCTTCCAGATAAGGAGATCCAGGCCCGAGCCACCAATATCTAACTGTGAGATATCCTCCCAAATATGGTTGAATTCAACTGGCCAACGGGCTGGTTTGGACCATCTACCGTCAGCGATGATGGAGCTGAGTTTAGTCGAGCAAGGCGGTCCGCAACTGAGAGAGGTTTGGCCATTGAAATGGTGCTTTAGTCCAAACCCATGCAACCATGGGTCATTCCATAGATCAATAGAGTTTCCTTCAAACACAATAAAACTAGTTTTGGGCTGAATCCAAGCTCGAGATTGAAGAATCTTCTTCCATGCCCAAGAGGAGGAGGATGTCGGACTGACTAGCTAGATATTCTCTCGACGAAGATATTTAAACTTCATCCATTCTGCCCATAGAGCCGGATAGGAAGATGCAACTTCCCAAAATCGTAGACCCAAAGCTGCTTTGTTCCAGTCATCAAGACGCTTTATTCCCAAACCTCCTTCTGCTCGGGGACTGCAAATCTTCAGCCAACTGACTGCATGCTGTTTGGTTCTTGGAGAGTCTCCTGACCAAAGAAAATTTTGAATTAATCTTTCAATTGATTTGACAGTCCTTTTAGGTAGTGAAAGACCTGCTGTCCAGTAGTGACAGTAGGTAAGGAGAACGGTATTAATGAGTTCCAATCTGCCTGCTTTTGAGAGAAACAAACCCGTCCAAGATTGGAGGCGTTTGCTTATCTTATCCACTAGAGGTTGACACATGGGATGAGTGAGAGCACCTGGGAACAACGGTACTCCAAGATAGTGAACAGGAAGTGCAAACTCACTGATGCCCAACTCCTCTAGGAAGAGTCCATTAGAGTTGCTAAGGAAAACTTGGCTCTTTAGTGGGTTGAGGTGCAGCCCAGACTGGGAAGAGAAATCAGTCAGAAGACTCTTGAGGCCTTTAACCGAGGAAGGAGCGCTATCCATGAATATAAGAAGATCATCCGCGAAGCATAGGTGAGAGACGTTTAGAGGGGATTTGATGAATTTACCAATTTGTCCATTGTTGATCGCCGCATCCATAGCTTCAGAGAAGGATTGCATCACTAGGACAAATAGAAGAGGTGACAGAGGATCACCTTGTCGTAGACCGCAAGAAGCACCAAAATGACCTTGAGGGGACCCATTAACAAGAACAGAAAAGGATGGCGTTTGAACGCATTGCATCACCCAAGAAGTCCATTGAGGAGGGAAATTCATGCCTTCCAAAACTTTGACTAAGTAGTCCCAACGAACACTGTCGAAAGCTTTTCTTAAGTCAAGTTTAATGCATGAACGGCCCTGGTTGGATGGGGACTTGAGATATCTGGATAGTTCATGTGCCAAGAGAATGTTGTGCACTATTTTCCTCCCCTTAATGAATGCTGATTGGTTTCCACTCACCAGTTTTGGCAAGACCAGTTGTAGTCTAGAAGCCAAGATTTTGGAAATTGTTTTATAAACCACATTGCATAAGGATATCGGCCGAAAGTTCTCAAAGGAGTCAGCCAATTTTGATTTGGGAATCAATGATATGAATGTGTGGTTGACTTGTTTTAGTAGAAAGCCCGAAGAAAAGAAGGAGAGAATTGCATCTGTGAAGTCATCACCAATCAAGGGCCAAAACAGTTGAAAGAATCGAGCAGGAAAACCATCTGGGCCTGGGCTGCTAAGGGGCTTCATAGCAAACAGGGCAGCTTTGATTTCAGCAGGAGTGACTGGTGCTTGGAGGGCAGCGGTATCCACTTCGCCGAGCCTTCTAGAGAAGCAAAGGGGGTTCGAAACTAGCAAAGGGCCAACTCTATTTAGAAGATCAGAGTAGTAATCTACTGCATGGCAAGAGATAGATGTCGGATCATTGGAAAGAGAACCATCAGGTAGTCTTACACTTCTAATGACATTAGAGGCAATCCGAGCCCGAATTGATGCATAGAAAAATTTGGAGTTCCGGTCCCCCTCCGTGAGCCACAATTGGCGAGATTTTTGACGCAAAAATAGTTCTTCTGATCTGAGATGAGAGAGATAATCATTTTGGGATGTAAGTTTGAGAAATAGTGATAATATAACTTGCATCATCTTAAGCACATCTTTTGGATAATAAAATTCTCCTAGCTTATTAAATTTGAAAAAGTGTATGTCTAACTATGAGAAAACCCAATCCCCGTATGTGTGTGTTTGGATCTACCTTTAACATAAATACATAATAATAAGGGGATTTTTAATTTTAAGTCCCTGTAAATGTGTCTATTTAGGGATCAGTTCCTCACTTCTTCATATATTTTTTTTAGTCCTTATATTCAACCGCCTATTTGGTTTTTAGTCCCTCCGTCAAATGTCCGTCCATACACCGTTAATTTGTGAAATGTGATTTTATTTTTAAATCCCTATAAACCATGTTATTTAGTGATATATATAGTAGAAAAAAAGAGAGACAGCTGGGAAGGTCCTCTTTTTTTTTTTTTTAAGAGGCCTTTGTCCTATGAAAAAGGCAGGCACCTGGATGCTCTTTGAATGGAAGAAAAACTATAAAACAATTATTAATTAATCTGTTTGTTCACCTTTTTCTAAACAATTTTAAAACATTACATTTGTATAAGATTACCGGTTCTTTGGCGATTTGGTACAAAAGCCATTTGTTCAAATAACTTTTCTATTGTCAGCGTAGTACAGTGTTCGATCTCTCAATTAGAGAAACCCAACAATTCTATAATTTCCAATAAATTGGATTTATAAATCACTAAAATATAGCTTTACATTGCATTAAATGATTGTCTGATTATTTTAAATAAAACAATCTTTACTTTTGTATACTTATCCCTTCGAAAAGGAGCACTGACATTGATTTAACTGGTTGAGTGGATGTTTCTAAACATACGCTTTTTATCAAAAAAGCTGTAGTGCATGCTCTTACTGCACAGATATATATCTCAATTATGTGATATATATCGTACAACATAAATATATCTGACGTGACTACGGAGAACAAACTTACCTGAGATCTGACAAAAAACTTTCAAAATCTTTTGATGCAACTTCTTTCTCTCTTATCTTTCGTCCCACAAAACTCACATGCCCTCTCTCTTTGACTAACACTTTCATTTTCCACAAAATGAAACCCCCCCTCTCTCTCTTCCCTTCACCTCTCTCACTCACCCTCTCTGATCTCATCGACATGGCTTATCATCGGTGTCTACAAGTGTGGTATTTCTGCTGCGTCTACACTATCTTTGAAGCATGGATCTTCTGCGTCTTCATCATCGTCTTTTTTTCTATTGTTGTTTCTCTATTTTCTTTTGTTAGCATATAGTTTCATAAATTAATTTTCACAACTTGTTTTCCTTATTTTCTTTTGTTAGCATATGGTTTCATAAATTATTTTTCGCAACTTGTTTTCTTTTGTTAGCATATGGTTTCATAAATCATTTCTCACAGAGATTCTTTATTTCCTTATTTTCTTTTGGTAGCATATGAGGATTTCAAAAAGGTATTTTTTTACAAAGATTCTTACTTTTCTTATTTTCTTTTGTCAGTATATGGTTTCAAAAATCATTTTTCACAGAGATTCTTTGTTTCTTTATTTTCTTTTGATAGCATATGGTTTCATAAATGGGCTGAGGAGATCAAAGCATCAAAAGTGACTGCAGTGACCAAAGTGCTGAAAGTGAAACTTGTAACTGCATTGACATGATGAATCAACAGTTCCTCATGTACGACTCCTTTCACAAGAAGGAGCATAATGCCTGGGTGGAGAGGACTATCGAGTTATTGTATAAGACAGTGGTAAAGGAAGCAGAGGGGTGGCCCCATGTTCTTGATGTCCTTGCTCCGCAGCAGTCCGGTCAGCAAGAATGCGATGTCTTCCTTTATCATTGGATTGCTTGTAGGATGCTGGATATTCGTTTCCATTTTTGTACCAAGGATGATATGGCTTATACGCATGCTATGATTACCGTTGGATTTGTGGGTGATGAAAATTGTAAAATCTGAATAAGTAAATGGTACATTTTTGTTAATGTTTATTCAGCCATGTTTCGGCTGTCATATACGTGATGATTTTTTGTTGTGTGGTGTGATTAATAATTATTGTGTAATGTGATTGTTGGTTATGTTATATACTTCGTGGGATGAGGTATATGCTTTGTTAAGTTACGTATATGCCTATGATGCCTAGGTAGGTACGTTAATATGGGTTAGATAAGTAGCGCAATGAAGAAATGTCTATGCCAGGTTGGAAACAATAAGTCAACTTCTTATAAATAACCAAATTGTTCAATTCTACATTTGTGGTGTCATCCATATGTCCAATTCCTCGTCTAGCTGGTGTGGTTGTGATCCCAATCACTTCAAATATATAGACCTATCGATGTATATGCTCAATTAAACATTGTATGCGTCATTAAAAACTTGTTAAATACGTACTCACGTTTAATACAAATAGCCAAGTTCAGAATGTAAAACATCACCTTATAGAACTTGAAGAAATGTCCACGCCAGGTTGGAAACAACCAATTCAACTTCTTATAAATATATTGTTCACTTCTACATTTGTCATGTCATTCATATGTCAGATTCCTCCTCTAGTTGGTATGGTTGTGATCCCAATCACTTCAAATGTTTATGAACCTATCGAGCTAGGTATATGCTCAATTAAACATTACATGTTCCATCAAAATTTGTTAAATCCTTATTCACATTTAATACAAAAAGCTAAGTTCAGAACGTTAAATCTCCTTACAGATGTCACCTCCAATCAATTTGCACCAGTCTGTTATAATTGTGGCTGGCGAAAGTTCACCCATACAAGCCATTAGATTGCTTGAAGGATGCTTGATATTCGTTGTTATTTTAACACCAATGATGATATGGTTTATGTGCGTGTTATGATTACCGCTAGATTTATAGATGATGAATTTTGTCAGCAACAGACCGCATTCGAAAGCCTAAGAGAGCACCTCAGCATTACACACAAGACTATCCTTGATATTTACTTTAATATCAAATCCAAGCATATTCTTTTTACCCAAGGCAAAACGACTTTATATAGAATTCTTTTTATAGTCCCAAGTTTCAAGTACTTTATTTGTCATCCAATAAGTTATATGCCTCCTTGTATAAGTATATACCTCCTTAGATCAGGTATATGCTTCATTAATTTTTATTATCCTCTAATAACAAAAAAGATCAAATGGAATGACAAAACCCATGTATCACACGCAAATTCAAGCACCAAGAACACCAACACGCAAAAAAAAGCAAACACTGATCACAATAAAAGATAAAAAAATTTAACTTTATTTGTCAAAAAAACAGCAACACATCTACAAAAGACCCATCATAACCTCAATCAATCTGAATCACCATCTTCACCACCATTAGCTAGAGCAGCGACGAGGTCTCTCGGAGACCCCCAGACGGGGAGCTCCAATAGAGACCGCGTCACCCTCTCGTCCTTCTCCACCACCAACGTCTCTGCCACGTCCAACAAGGTCTCCATCTCCTCAATCAACGCTGCTTGCACATCCACCTGTAACAAACAAACGCATCATTAACACCGACAATTCTACTCACGCATTTCATCAAACAGGTTGTGATCACCATCTGCAATAAGAGCTCATGGATGATAGTAGTCTGATGACGCTCAACGTCATCGGATCGGACTACGGGGTTTAGGAGATTTGAGATTTCATGTCGACGAGCGTCGAAAAGGATGGCGGTGGGGATGACATGGTTGAGCTCCTTGTGGTACCTCTCTATCACCCCCTTCAATGGTTGGTCTGTGGTGGTTGTCATTGACGAGAGAGAGAGCGGAGAAACAAAAACAATAAATGAAAATAAAAAAGGATGGCAATGAAAATGTTAAAAAACAAGGTACAACAAAGGAAAATGGCAGCAATTTTTGGGGGAAAATTTTTGGTGAGCAGTTTTCATGAGCTGACGTGACATTTTTTTAAAAAAAAATTCCACGTGGGCAACCCTACGTGGGGTCTGAGAAAATGTTGGTGATGTAAACTGAGTGTAGTGTCGGTATTGGATTTCGGAAGGGGGGTTGTTTGGGGTTGCTCCGGAAAGCCTTCCTCCCTCTCTTCCTCCTGATACTTCAGGGTTGTGCGTGTGTGGGGGTTCTTCGGAGGCTCGGATCTGGAGTGTTGCGCCTTGGCAGACTCGATCGGATCGTCTTTTGGAAGGGGTAGTGGGTTGGTTTTTCATTTCTGGCTGAGGGGGCCAGCGGGTCCTTAGGAGGATTCAGGGGTGGTTGTGATCGCCACCTACTTTTCTCAAAAAGCAGAAAAAGTTGAGGGTGGATTTGATCGCCTTCGTGGGGGAGTTTGTGGGGTCTCCGCTCTGAGACACGGATATGCCGTACACAGAGGTGAAGACAGGGATCCTCTTCTAGTAGCTTTGGGAACTTGACTAAAGGAGAATTGGGACTTAGGTAGGGTAGGTGAAGGGCCGGCTAGTTGGATTTAGCCGCGTGGCGGCTTAGTATAAGTAGCTGCCTGGGACCTGGTTCGATTTGAGCAGAACCTGGGTAGGGTTTGGTTTTGGGTGTTGGCAAAGGTTAAGCTAGGTTTAACCTGGGTTTTGGAGAGTGGATTTGGAGAGTGGATTTATGCAGGGAATGGGTTTCTCTCTCACTTTCTCTCTCAAGGGTTTTTGAAGTGGTGGGTTTGGGGATGATAGTGTTGAATTTGATTGGGTGATAGGAATGTTAATTGTTATTGGATATGAATTGGATGCCCCCCTATTTATAGTAAAAAAGGGGTATGGGAATGTCCACTGGACAATAGATCAAAATGGGTAATAAGGTGCTTGATTTGACCTCCCATTAGATCTTTGTTCTCTGACAATGTCCAGGCTAGGGGCGGCTACTCTCAGGTAGCCGCCCCCATCATAACCTGCCAAACGTCCCATCTCTGACAAGCGGTGGCTTGGGTCGGTTACTAAGGTTGAACTGGCTGAGATGGGGCGGCTAAAAGGGACAATCCGCCGCAATCATGCTTGCTTTATGTCCCATCCAGGAAGGCGGTTTGGGGTCGGTTTGGGGGCGGCTAGTTGAAACTAGCCGCCTGGTATGGGGCGGCTACTCTCAAGTAGCCGCCCATGTCCAGGTTCTTAGATTTTTCTAAGTGTTGGACTTAGGGTTTTCGGTCTTGGTTTTTAAGAGAGTTTTCTATTAGATGTCCAAATGTGGTTGTTTCCAATATTACTTGAAGTAAATTTCTTTTCTTTGGACGGTCAAAATTAGGGTATCTACAATTGTCCCTCATCGGACGGAGTCTTTGTGTGAAACAGAAAGACTTCGATCGATGATAAGAAAAGAGACTCTTATTTTGGCCAGTCCAACCTTCAAGAAGTTTAGGACACATGACCAAATACCATTCAGGGAGTTAATTTAGGTCATCAGAGGCTGGTTTTTTACTAGAATGGTTATCTAAGGACTGATCCAGGTGGGAGAGTGAGTAAAAGTAAGGAAGCGAGTGATCCAACCCTTGGACGGGGTTCTTAGCCATCGTGCACGGAGCAGCCCGGCGTCAGTTTCCTTGTGCCTACTGTTCCCATGCTTGGGTAGCTCAGCAAATCAAGGAGATATCGCAAACAGAAAACAAAATAAAGTGTATTTAATTTGGTGAATTGGATCATTCGAAATACAAAGATTCTGGGAAAAAGAACTAGAACTGAAGAAATTTAAACTGAATGGTACTAGTAATTGTGGTAAAACTTCAAAAACGTTGTGTTTGATTGAGTAAAACTTGGAAATATACCAATACATGGCTGTTTGTTTTTAGAAAACTTGAAAATAAGTGTGTTTGAGAAGCTGACAGGGGGCGGTTAGTGGTGTTTAGCCAACAGGGAGGGGCGGCTAGTTGATTTTAGCCGTCAGATAGGACGCGGCTACTCACGAGTAGCCGCCGGCCGACTGGGTCCCTTATAACTGAAAAAGAACCCTCTCTCTCCCGCACGTTTTCAAAAACGGTTGCTCTTCCCTCTCTTCTTCTTCTTTGTTCGAAACCAAAAAACTTTGTTTTTCTTGAATTTGATTTGCCCTAGATCACTCCTTCTTCTTGATTTTGAAACCCTAAAAACCTTTTGGGTTCTCCTTTTTCTTGTGAAATCAAGGAGATGACGAAGGGGAAGAGGACGGCTTCGATGATGAAGCGCCTCAGGTCTTCCCGAGAGCAGAGGGGGGCTGCCTCGGTGTCCAGCTCGTCGGAGAGCAATGGGGCGGAGAGGGGGGTCGCGCGAGAGACGACCCAAACGGCGGAGACGCCATTGGTGGGCATGGGTGGAGGTGCGGGTGCATCCTCGGGGGCTGTCCCGGGGGTAGGGGGTGGTGTGATTGGTTATACTCGCAAGAGGAGGCGTGGCGACCGATCGGCGGTGGCCGAGGGCGCGGTTTTGGAGGTCGGAGGGTTGGCCGAGGGCGTCGTTGAGGGAGTAGGGGTTGTGGGAGTTAGTGAGGAGGTGAGGGCATCTTTGGACGCTATAGATGGGATGTTGGACAAAGAGGCCACAGAGGCTAGGGCTGAGGAGGAGGAGTGAAGGGCTATGGGTGCCTTTGAGGCTTTAGGAATTGGGCTAGGACTCTCCATTGCAGCAAAGAACCTTTGGATAGAATCCGACTCTACGACAGCGATAGCTTGGGTGAATCATTGAGGTAAGATTCCTTGAAGTTGTTTTCGTTCTCTTTGCCAAATTTATTACTCCTTGCAGCAAATGAGCTGCTGGAGAGCCTCCCACATTCACCGAGAAGGGTACACTCCCTCGCTGATTTGCTTGCGGCTTATCAATCAATTAGGGGTGACTCCCCCCTCCCCCCTGTGCAGCCTTGGTCTAAGCTTCTGGAAGCACTTGAAGAAGTTAAGTCTATCAAGGGATACCGGCGCATTGGTTAATCCCCTGTTTGGTTGAATATTTTCATATTACATCATCTTGCAGCAGTTAATTGGAGTTGGTTTGGAAACTAGGTCTGTTCACTACCTCTTTTTGAAACTCTTTTTTCCTTCATTGTAATTGTAAAAGAGCTGTCTTGATTTGGACACTGGGGCTGCCCACTACCACCATTTTGAAGCTCTTCTTTCCTTCATTGTAAAAGAGCGGTCTATTTGTATAGTTCACAACAATTTATAGAAATACAAAATCTTGATTAACCATAAAAAAAAAATATGGGAAAAATGATATGTGTAGCTACATATGTAGTCATCATTGATTATTTTTTTTATAAAAAAAACATACACTTACCTATTGAAATACACAATTATAAAAATTGAAGTACTATTGCTTTTTCTTTGAAAATATGAAAAAATTGCAGCCACATACACTACGATCGATAGAATAGTATACAGTGCATTATTACAATGTATGTGAACTGCTACAGAAACTGTAATAGCCCACGATACTAAAGATCAAGTTCGCGTTAAACCATCATAATATCTACTAAAGATCACGGTTCACGTTAAATCGTGATCGTTGACTGCTAAAAACAATGATAATTTTTTTGACATCAACTTTGATCACAGTTACGAAAAATAGCATGATTAAACCTACTCTATTATCACGGTTTTAGTGGACCATGATAAAATAACTATGCTTTGATCACGGTTTGCATAACCTACCATTACAGTGATATTCAAATCTTGATTAAAAATTGTGTTCAAAGTTATTTGTTATATCACCGAAGAAGCAAAAAGATCAAGGTTTACATAATTCCGTGATCCAATAAATTATTTTTATAATTTTTAAAATTATTACAATTTGACATTTGGTCACGGATTTTGGGAAGAAAAGGAACATACATGAAATATACATGTAAAAGATTTGGGTTTCGTATTCCTAATTTTTTCTCATTAATAATCAATTACAGTTTCTATTAACTGTGATAAAAAGTGATCACGGGTTACATAATTTCGTGATCTCGTTATCGAATAAATTATTTTAAATTTTTTTTAAAACGATTACAGTATGACATTTGTTTACGGTTTAGGGAAAGAAAATGAACAAATGTGAAATATACATGTAAAAGATCTCGGTTTCTTATTTTTAATTTTCTTAACATTAATAATTGATCTCTAGACACGTGATCACATATATATTATACATTCACGTTTTGTCAAACCGTGATTAAAAAAAGCGTGATCACAAATAATACGGTGCATGTATTATTTAAATATGATATCTAAATTCTGCATTAGTGTACTACACGTTTTGTCAAACCGTGATTAAAAAAAGCATCATACGATTACGGTTTTAAGCCATATCAAGATAAAAGGATTTTGAGTTTACCCTAACTACCCCCACCAAAGCACACATTCTACTCCACCAAATTACAATGACCCCACATCAAGGGAAAAAAAAAAAAAAACTAGGTACCCCACCAAAACGAGACGGCGCCAATCTCTATTGCCGCATCATGTGATTGCAAACGTAATTGTAGAACAGGCTGAGTGTGTATTTAGTTTCCTGGATTGGGGGGTGCGTTTGCGATTTCAAACATCAAGGGGTTTATATGTCATCCAAACATGTAAAATGTCATCAGATTTTAAAATATCAATGATTGTGATTGTGGGTTATTTTTCACAAAAACTTTTCACAAAAACCCCAGTTGTGGAAAGCTTGAAATATGAGCTTTCTATAAACACTGGTTGTAAACCATAAAAAATGATGCAAAATGTCAAGTTTACCCCTCCCCTTTTCACAAAAATACAATCCAATAAATACCCAACTTTTGGAAACCCTGTCTTCTCTCTCTTCTAAGAAATGGGATATGTTCGGAGAAGTCTCTCGCCTCTCCCGTCTCTCTCGTAGCGAAACCCTACTTGCTCGAGGTCTGTCACATCTCTCCGTTTGAAGTCCCTAGGTTCGAAGTCCGTCCGATCGAACTCTCCCATCTCTCTTTCTTTGAAGCTACATCTTGCCTCTCTCTGCTCAAGGTCTATCACCTCTCTCTGTTTGTAGTCCTCTCTCTTCTCCCTTTCCTCTCTCTTGCTATGAACAGAAATCCCATCTCCCCGAAACACCCAAAACAAATGTTTGGATTTGGGAACCCTATCTGCTATCTTCATACCGAACCCTAGCTCCCCAACACTCTCCCCACCAGGAAACCCTAGATCAGTTTGATTTCAACCATCAAGGACAACATTGGGGAGTGTTTTTAGGGCTTGATGTGATGGATTCAGTCGAGGGGAGTGAGAAGGTAGAGGTAAGACATTTCGAGGGGGGAAGAAGAGCAAAGAATGGTGGAAGATTTCATGGGTTGTCGGCAGCTATCGAGGTGAAGTTTGTGATTTTAGGGCTTTTTTGAGAGTCCATCGAAGGAAGAAGATAAGGTCATGGGCAATTTTTGTATTTCATCTCATCATGGGCATTTTCGGTATTTCACTTCAGTCTTATATTTCCGCAAGATTTCAACCAAACATAATTTCTGTTTTCAACCCATGATTCACTACTTACCAACCGATTGACAAACATGATTCCCAAACTAAATGAACAGTAAATAGTGGTGGAAATCCATTTCAAAATCAGCTTTTGCCTAATCGCAGCTTCTAAATCCTGCTACCAAAGGCAACCTGAGTATATGGATCAACACTCTTTTCAATGATATGGATGTTTCTTTTATGTAGCGTGAAAGCAGAGGCCTAGCAGTTTATCTATGACTGAACAAAATCGATTTCAACAGTTCCAATTTTCCATCTCAATACCCAATGAAAGCCTAGGCCTAGTGTACTCTTGTGTAACTATATATTTTTCTTATAATGACAACTTTGTTCAACAAACGTATAGAAATGAATCATTTAATTTTATCCATTCAAAACTATAACCATATATAATGATCATAAAAGACACCGAACAAAAAATAAACATAATTAACAAAAAATATTGAAGGAGAAATATTAGTTAAACAAAAAACCAAGCATGATCGAAATGTATTATATATGTATTATTAAATATCAACCCCAAAATTTAACAAACAATAATTATTAATGTTAGCCCACTTAACTATTTTAAATCCGTCATTTTTATTGGTAATCCATCCGGAATTTTGTTTTTCTTTTACTAAACCAAATCATGAACTTCATTTGGCTTTAATAATACGGATGGGGCAACGGGGAAGTGTGGGCAGCTACTATAGTGTATGGGTTCTATCATAGTATTTAGGGTAAAAAATTTAATCATTTTTTAACTAAAAAAAATAAATTTATATACCTTATTATATACTTCATTTCATAACACATGAATTTCAATATAAGAGTATGATTTTTTTATATAAAAAAAAAACGGTATGAATTGCAATCAGGACTGCATAGGAGGTTGAACATATAAATTTGCTTAGTGCACTGATACACTCAATCTGTTTTACAGCCCAATTTATAGCTTTATACACTATGATAACATAGCATATACTGCGTTATCATAGAATATGAGGTTTTGTCATAGTGTATAGACTAAATTTTTTTCTTCAGTTTTTCAAAGTGAACAAAATACACTATTGTATCTCAGTATATACATCATTTCATATAACTGTAAGCACTTCAATGGAATAGTGTATGATTTTAAAAAAAATTATGGACTACGTATGTTTTAGTTCAACCTATGTTTATGAGATCTCAATGTTGGTTGGATCTTTCTGTTATATTTTTTTCCTTGAAAATGTACATATACCTTGCATAACAAGATATTTATTTTCAAAAAAATAAAATAAATGTGTTTATATACCTACGTAAATAAAATAAATAATCTATTTTACTAAACAGATGCATTGTTACCCAAATGATATAACAAAAACACATATTTATCCACGTCATTCAATTACAGCTGTCGATTCAAACCATTCGTTTTGGTTCTGTGATGGACCCAGGATTTTCTTTAAAGGGGGCATAAAGAATGTTACTTGAAATACAAACAAAATTCCATTAACATGTATATGGATTGTATCAATGATATAAACTTTAACAATTTATTTAGTTTTATATCATTAAAATCTTTAAAATTTTTGCATATTACATTATTATCGGTACTAGTCTAGTTAAGTTTTTATTTTTTTTTCTTTTAAATACGTTCATTAATAAAAATCATGTAGAAAGACCAAATTACCCTTTGTATATTTATCTCACAAAATATAATATTTTTTCATAATCTAAAAAATATATTGGTAAAAATATTTTTTTACATTTATTATACGTGAGTTCATATAATTCATTACAACATATATGTCATTTTATAAAAGAACTCTGTTACAAAGTTCCTTTTCTAGCCCAGTTCAAGTCCCATATGCTTCGCTATATACTCATATTAATTGTCATATATGTTTCGTTATTAAATTTTACATTTTTTATACTACATTCATGCAATTTATTGAAACATATTTTTTATTTTTTTATGAAAATATATAACTCATTAGATGAAGTATTCTTTGAAATAATCAAAATTAATATGAACTGGAAATGAGTGGAAAAGGGGAGTGGATGTTGAGTGCAAACACAAAAGACTACCCCTCAAAACGAAAGCTTCGCGGGAAAGAGAAAGTTTGGATTAGACAGACCGCCCGTAGAGGGTTTACTGCAAAAGGCTCCTGCAGAGGATTTTCTTTTTCCCAGCGAATCCTTCGTTCTTTGCTCCGCACAACATAGGGATTAGCACGCTTTCGAAAAAAACATAGAAGAGTATAAGATCGAAGTTAAAATGGGTTTAAAATTTTCTTATCTTATTATTATTTTATTTTTTTATTGAAATTTTTTTTAGTGGTGCAACACGTTTAATTTCAAAGTTTTGATGGGATTATGTACATTAGTGCTTATATGATCACGCCCCCACATCTTACTATTATTTTTTGATGGCTCCGATCAAAACCCCCCCCCCCCCACGAGGTACAATACACATGGGTCTACCCTGGTTTGATTAGAGTATAGTATCATATGATTATATATAATATTAATGACTTAGGAATTTAAAGTTGGACGGCGGTTGATACTGCAAGGCCAGCCTCACAAGACAAAGAAAGTGCATGGTTCACGTGGTGGTGTTTATCACACGTTACGGTTATATCTACCCTATGAGTTATTCTACCCATTCCATTTATTAAAAAAAACACTGATTTATTACTTATCTAATTCATCTCATGAGTTTGATATAAGTAATATCTTCTGTATTTAAAAGGTTTTGACATAGATCATGTCAATGAGGAATTAGAAACCTTAGTATAATTCTAATTCCAGTTTGATATAAACGATGTCTTTTGTGTTTAAGGTTGTTTGACGTGGATTATGTCGACCGGGAATCAGAAACCTTAATCCGTTCATGTTCGACATGCATAAATGATGTCTTTTGTGTTTAAATTGGTTTAACATGGATCATGTTGAACTGGAATCAAGAGGTCGTGCTTCAATTTCTAATATGCAATCGACGTAGTTATTGTCGATAAATTGATATCAGGTTGACTCTTACATTGATGACCTGGACTTACTTGTATAATAAACTGTTAAAACTTTTGATGTTATCAAATCTTATTGAATTATAACGTTTGTGATTCAATCACTAATACATGTTTATCTCATGAATATGGAAAAAAAAGTGAGATACATATTGTTGATATATTACAACCAATAGCCACACAAACCACTTTGCTTGATTTTGTTCATGAAGGTCAATGATTTATCCAATACAATTACAGCCCTCCAATGTTTTTGTCAGTTGACGACACTACAAAGAACGATGGCCCTACGCTTAAAAGAATATAGGTTATCATATACATGGCGTATTAAAGTAGTGCAAATATTTGTTATTACATCATACAGATATTGTTATTTCTATACAGGATATACGATGTGATGTCGATAATCAACAAAGATTTCATGCCTCTAGTACATCCACTGGGTTCTTGATTGACATGATCCATGTCGAACCACTATAAACACAGAAGACATCATTTATGTCAATTGAAAATAAGATTTGTGATTCCCTATCAACATAATATATGTTGAACTATCTCAAAGACAGAAGACATTGTCTATATTGAACTCGTAGAGTGGGCATTGACAACGGCGGTCGACGCAGCATCGGCCAGATATCGATCATGTAATGGAGCTTTGATATTTTAGCTGATGAAACGAAGATGTGGCAACGCCTGACGTGGTGGTGACGGCATTGATGCTGGTCGACGCGGGCTCAGGTTAAATACGTTTGGACCCCCTAAAATCTTTGAAACCTACATAAACATTTCTTAAAGTTCTAAAACATACACTTACACCTTTTGCTGTTAGATTTTTTATTAAAATGGAATAAAAACACGAATTTACCTTTTTCATTTAATCATTATCGTGTTTTCACTTTTTAATTAACTATTGTTTGAGTTAATTCTTACAATTAATACATTCAGATATATTTGAAGAGTTAATTATTATATTAATTAATTTTCACAAAACATATCCAAAGTTAATTCATTCATTCTTTTCAAATATTTATAAAATTAAATAAATGGTAAAATAGTAATTTGAAAACACTGTTGTCCCATCTTAATCGAAAATAATGGTAGGGGGTGTAAGTGCATATTTTTTAACTTCATTGGGTGCTTCTGCAGATTTCAAAACCTTCACAGGGTCCAAATGCATTTTACCCTTTTATAAATAGATCAGTAGAGGATATTTAGATACAGTTCTGATATCATGGAGTTTTTAGTTTTTTGAAGGATGAGCGTGCTCAAAGCTAAAGCCAGAGTGTCTAGAACTAATATATACATAACGTGTGGGGACTAGCTAGCTCAAGTAAAATCTATTGACAGCTCTATATTTTTAATATAACCACTTTAATTGATGATGCTACTTGAAAGATATGTGCATATATATTTTGTGATGAAGAAAATGTTTAATGTTGTCCCCTCTGCTTGACGAGGTGGTCAAGATGCACTCTCCCTCGAGGGAGGGAGGTCACAGGTTCGAAACCCGACTAACCCCCTCTGGGTGTACTAGCCCTTCTGAGTTTGGTTGTGCGTCTTGAGCCCAGCTATTGTATCTGCCTCTCATGGGCCTTTCTAAAAAAAAAAAAAAAAATAGTGAAAAGCCTTAATTGAGAATGAGAAAAATTTAAAACTAAAGTATCTCAAGTGTGACGAAGGGTGTAAGTACTATATGTTAAATTTGTAGAGTATCATGTTGCTAATGGAATCAAGTGATAAGACTATTCTAAATACACCACAGCAGAATGATGTTGTTGAGCGTGCGACTAGTATTATTCTAGGACGCGCTAGGAGCATGAGGATTCATGCTAGGATGCCTAAGCAATTTTGAGCAGAGATAATGAGTACTATAGTTTGCTTAATACAACAAAGGATCTTTGATCATATTAGAAACTATGGATTACCTAAGTAAGTGTGAATTGGTGATAGGAGGTAACATGTTTCATTTCAAAATACTTGTTTGTACCTCTTATGCGCATGTTGATTGTTTAGAGAGGACTAAGCTAGACACCAAGTCTCAGAAGTGTATATATATATATATATATATATATATAAAATGTTATTATTTTGTTTAGGTCCCATTTGGAAATAATGCATGGGACACTACGTCAAGTAAGCGAGAATGAGTTAGAGAAATAAACAAAGTTTTGAAGTGTTTCAAACAACAACAAAAAATTAACCTTTGAACACTAGCACCGAGTTGGAAAAGTGAATGCGAGGTTTTTTTTTTTCGTTTGGACGTGGCGCTCAACCACGTGGGTTCAACACCTGTGTAAACACCACAGGGTCACCCTATGAACACCAATGAGACTGCGACACCTGTCCAGGCACATGCCGCTCACGTGATGACTTATCAAAAACCCAGCCCATCTCTTCACGCCGTTTCTTCACGCCAGATCACCACCGTCCAAGTCGACTTCATCGAACGGTCTGAATTTTAAGTTTTTTTAGTTTTTTTTTGGCATTCCCACCGTCCGATTTAATATGGACGGTGGGGATTAAATGATGGAGGGTATGAACTTCTCTCTCCTCACTCAGTTTTGAATGGAATGAAACCCTAGCCAAGATTCATTTTACCTCCAACTTGTCCACTCATCAAATCTATAACTGTCTTCAGTGCTAATCCCGAACCATCTATGATATCAACCTGAGCAGCTTGAGCTTTTCCAATTTTTCTATGTGACCTCAAATTATGGCGCAAGGGGGTTGGAACAAAATCATGATTGTGGTTTTCTTCAAATTTACTGACAAGATACGAACCAGAAGATTGATAAATGATAACCATATGTGCCTCACATCCTGTTTTTGTCTCGGGCTGTGGCTGTAAAGCTTTTCGTTTATCAACCCCTTTGAACCCTTCTTTAGAACAACAGAATTTTCGCTTATGTAGTATGCCATTAGACTTATGTGCCTCACTTCTTCGAATGCTAAATCCAACTGATCTTGCATATGTATTGTAGAATTGATAGGCACTATCTTCATAATCGAATGCCATACCAATTTCAGGCATACAATTATAACTACATTCTTCAACAAACTCATTGTCTCCTTCCATGTTAATAAAATATTCAGCTAAGACCCAATCTGTTAAAAAAAAAAAAAAAACAGGCATGGATAAAAAATAAAATCAAAATATAAAAAAATCCTTATAATCAAACATTATAGAAAACCTTACAAGCAATAAAAGCTAGCCAAGCAAACTCTTAACTGATGCATTATAAAATAAAAACAAATTTCTTAAAAAAAATAAAACATTTAGGATAAATAAAAAAAAACAAATCTGTAATAATAATAAATAAAAAAAAGCCAAGCAAGCATGGATAAAAAATGAAATCAAAATATATAAAAACCTAAACATAAAAATTTTAAGAACCACAAATCTATTATGTAATAATGTAGATCATTTAGAGGAGGAAGTTTGAAACTGAGAAGCAAATACCCAAGTCTATTCAGGTCACTCAAAATCTACCGGTGACGAGCTTCAAGAGAGGCTGCGGGAGCGGCGATTTTGCGATCAGATGTTATCGGCGATTTTGCAATCAAATGTTGCGGCTAGGTTACTGCGTGAAGAGATATTATCAAACAAAACACAGTTCACGGTGTGATGAAGAGATGGCGTGAAGAGACGGCGTGGTGTTCACGGCGTGGTGATCTGGCGTGAAGAAACAGCGTGAAGAGACGGGCTGGGTTTTTGATAAGTCATCACGTGAGCGGCATGTGCCTGGACAGGTGTCGCAGTCTCGTTGGTGTTCACAGGGTGACCCTGTGGTGTTTACACAGGTGTTCTGAACCCCAACCACGTCCGCCAACACAAACGCCCCCTCAACGCAATTACAAACGAAACTTTAATTAATTAGATGAAGAAATATTTATTAACATACTTAGTTATATAAATATAAGAAAATGTTAGACTCAATAATTTTTACTAACAAAAACTCATATCACACACGTTTTTTTTTTTTTAAATACTAAACATTATCTAATGAGATATATGCTTTGATAAAAACTATATATCGTTCCATTTCGAATTAAATGAATAAATTTTAATAAATGTAAGAAAATATTTAATAAGATATATACATTGTCTACCAAGATATATGTTTAACTGAATTTTTAACAAGATATATAAAATTGTATTTTAGACTATAAAAATAACTAAGTTTAACAACTCTTATAAATATATAAGTAAAACAAGGAGGACATGCATATACAATGTGCGTAATATTTTTAGTTGTATTGGTGCTCCATAGTACTTGTTTTTATATTTATTTATTTATTTTGCCATCAATAAAAATTAATTTATTTAAAGTTAAATAATAATAACACATCACGTGTCTCCTTGTCAATTGCGCACGTTACACTTCTAGAAGGCAAATGCTCTTAGAAACCGGTTGGAAAGTCCATGTAGCAGACATGTTTTAAATTATTATTAATTAAAGGAAATTAAATGAACAGGATTCAGGAGAAATCAGGACTGAATCAGAACAGATGGACATTGAAAACATAAAACATACATAAATATATATATAATATAATCAATTAAACACGTGAATGCATTTTTAAACCGCACGCAGAGGGTAGCGAATATTTTGAGGTTAGTCAACTTACTAGTAAAAACCAAACAATATAAGTTCATCAAAGGAAAAGAATATTTGAAATTTATATATATATACACACACACTTTCTACAACAGATTGACCATGGCACCAATGGCAGCGATATGAATTATATGGCATTCGACATGTGGGATTGTACTTTATACAATAGTGGCTCGCCTCTCCAATCTCATGACAAGAATTTCTATAAAAAAAAAAAGATCTCATGACAAGAAACAGGTGTAAGGGATGCAATCTCGTTCAATCAAGGTCTCCCTCCTCGTGGCTGTCCCCCTTGAAATGGTTTGGATTGGCTCGCTTCTTTGATGTAAATTTTGGTATTTTATAATTTTTAGATATATCACTAAACATAGTCATAGAAATTCTTTTTTACATCCTATCATGTGTAGGATTTATTTATTCTCAAACCATGTTTTCTCATGCCAGAAAACACTGGCACCATAAAAATAAAAAATAAAAAAATCCTACTGTAAAATAAAACACACTGCATGGTCACTGGTTGACCCTACTATTAAGATATATAGAGAGGACCCTAGGCGGCTCATAACATGGGACACATTTGTATTTGTGCCAATAATATCTTTTCTTAATTGTCATGAAAAAAATTAAGACGAATACTAGAATAAAAGAAAACACTTACTTACTGAGTTTTCCTTTTATTCATTGATTTGTTAAAGAGAGATTATATCTTCTACAAACAAATAAATGAATGCCTATAATTAACATCACGATTACATTTTCACTAAAATGAAAATATAAATTGAAAAATTTAAAATAAACAAAAGGATTTGTTCAATTTAAAATCAAAAGCTTAATATAATTTTTTTTTCTCTTAATATGGGTTCCTCTTTAAGGAGGGTGCCCTACTCAGGGCCATCCTTGACAGTCACAGTATATTTATTGTTGTCAAATTTCTTGTATTTTGTTTATATGATCTACATTGGATCAGTTTGATTTTTCAGTTGCATCATTCATTTGCTCAGTTGCTGTTAGTAAATTTCTAACACAATAGATCGCTCGAGTTAGATTGAGTGGATCTGTTTAAGGAGGTTCAACATTCCGACTTGGATAAAGATAAAAAAATGTGTACATTTGACCAAATGTTACTAAATAATCCAATACCATATTAAGCCACTTTAAAAAATTAAAATCATGCTCTCCTAGATTTTTTATTTACAGGGGTTTATTTATATTTTAATTTGATAATGCATATGTGCATAAGTTAATTTAGTAATATTATGTTAAAGAATTTTATTAATCAATTTTTTTTTATCTAAAAAATTATATATTCACTTCTTATAATGAGTCTCTCCAAGTTATTCTGTAATTTCTTTATACTACATAATTTTATAACAATTTTGTACTGCATCGCTCCGAGGATCGTTTTTAACTCATTGAATAGCTCGAATCACTGGCTTGTTGATTTGTTACATGATTTTTCAAGCATTTAAATATGGAAAATGTTACACTCAGTTATTTTTACTAACCAAAACTTAAAACCACACATTTTTTCATTTTTAAAAATAGTAAACGTCATTTAATGGGCTATATGCTTAAATAAAAGTATATATCGTTCTATTTCGAGTTGAATAAAAATATTTTTAGTAAGTGCTAAAAATAATTTAACTTAGTATATACATCATCTAACAGGGTATGTGCTTCAGTAGATTTCTAAAGATGTACATAGAACCGTATTTTGGATTATAAAAAAAATTGAGTGTAACAGCGCCCTTTAAACATTGATCTTTGTCCCCCAACTAGAATTCTTCTTATTTCTAAACAAACAAAAAGAAATTTTTTCTCCTAAGCTAGAATTATCTTTTTTTTTTTTTTTTTTGGTAAGTATTGAGAACCAATGAACTGTGCAGATGATAAAAAGAAAAATTACAAATCCCTAGTGAGGGAAAGAATTATCTTGATGTAGCTAGTGAATCGATTCATTTATTATATATGGATACAAGCAAGTTGTCAAATTAAGTGAAACTTGTGTATTATCTATTATGTGGTTTTTTTCATTTCTCTAGAGATGTTATAGATGAATCTTAAAAGGCGTGGTTGACCTAACAGTTAAATTCTTAAAAAATTAATTCATCTAAAAAACATGTCAGTACATTCTAGAATTACATTTTTTTTTATTTTGAGGTCGCAATGTTTAATTCAATTTAATTTAGTCCTCAACCATTATTTTGTGAAACATACCCACATATATATATATATATATATATATATATATATATATATATATATATAAAACTCAAAACACACTATCTTTCTCCTTATTTTTTATAAGTTTTGGTTTATTCGTGCTGATGAAGTGTTGAGAAATAAATTAATTTGCGTTCATGTGATAAGTTTTCACGCGTATGATCTTCCATGTATTATATTCATCAAACTATAAAATTTTGGTAATTTGATCCTTATTTTTTCTAAAGCTGTTTTTTGGGACTGTGATGCAGATATCATAGCCATAAATTATATGGACAAACGATATCAGATGGACCAGAAAAAAAAGATATCTCGATGGATTAGGAGCACCGTGATTTCAAATGGTCATAATCTTAAAACTGTAGATCAGAATCGCTATTATAATATGTCCACGCGTTCGCATCAATATGCTACTACCCCAGATTTTGGAGCATTCTAAGATCGTCTTGGGGGTCAAATCGACGGTTGAAAGTTATTTTTACTATTTTTGACAATTTTCAGTTTGTTAAAATTTATTCTCTTATTTTAGGATCTATTATTTGGATTTGAATTTTAAATTTTGATTTGAATTCGAATTTGAATATTAGTTAGGATTCAATAAGTATTGATTTGTGATTTTATCGATTTAGATAATCTGTTAGGATCCTAATTTGCAAACTTAGATAATCAGTTGAGATCCTAATCTGTTAAAGATTTTCTACTCTATAAATAGACGTGTAAACAAAATTACTAATTAAGTTATTGATTATTAGAATTAATTATTTTCCTTCGTTTTATTACTCATGGTGAATATCAATTACGCAGAATTCCATCATTTGGTATTTCTTTAAGAAATCAACAGATTGTTGAAGTCCATCGCCTTGACATTAAGAATCAACGGTGTAGTTGGAGCATGCAGATTTCACATATTTGATTGGATCCGCAAAAGAGCGTATCCATATGCTACATCAGACTATCTTTTTAGGATTATTATTGTCATATATTTTGCATAAATTTTGTTAACTTAAAATGTTATGTGTAATAAGTATAAATTTAATGAGTGAGATATATATAAGAATTAATTTTCTATGTATATCAAATAGAAAAAATAATACATTTTATAACCTAGAATGCAGTCCATGATTAAGAAAAACACGCATAACTCTTAAATCCATGAATTTGATTTTGCATAAGTTGTGCCATTGCCAACTTCTACCGCTGGGGAAAAAAAAAAAACTCTCCATGTTTTGCGTAAAAGTTAAAACTAAGATTCACATTGTATGAACACATTGTCAAATTCATACTAAGATGAGACCATTGTATTTTATTGATCATCAAAAAGTTCTTGGGGCAACTTCAATCCCTAAAAACTGCATAAAAGTGAACAACTCATACAGTAGCATTTCATGTAAATAGAAGAATAGTGAGGTTAATTATCAATCCATCACTGATTATAATCCTCCGAAAAGAGGAGACGCGAATACTCATCGTAGAGCTTCTCGAGCATGTTGGCTTCTAAGGAATCAATCGATGACATCTGAAAAACAAGATCATGATCTTCACCATCAACCACTCCATTGAAATTCATAATGTCCGACCACAGAAGATCCGATGCATCACATTCCCCTCCCATGCTTTCGGGCTCGATGAAAGATTCGAAACCGTACTTAAATGAAGATGATATCCGAACCGGTTTAGGCAGATGAATCCTGGTCGTCTCTTCAGCCTTCTCCATCTTCTTTGTTTTCTTATGGTTCTTCTTCTTCTTCTTCTTGTTTTTGGATTCTATGGGTTTGATTATGGGGTTGGGGAGGGCTTCTTTTTTAATTTTCTTGCTGAGATGGCAGTTCCAGTAGTTCTTGATCTCATTGTCTGTACGATTGGGGAGTCTTCCGGCGATGAGGGACCATCGGTTGCCCAAGAGGCTGTGGAGTCTTATGATTAGGTCGTCTTCTTCAGGGGTGATGTTCCCTCTCTTGATGTCTGGTCTCAGGTAGTTCAACCACCTCAGTCTGCAACTCTTCCCACATCGGAGGAGACCTTCATTGGTAAACAAATATGAAGAGGTTAGTTTGTTTGAAAGGAATATGTATTACCTCATGATAAGCCCTATATATGCAAGCAATGTTTTGGATGTCACACACACTTATATACCTGCTTCTTTGGGGAGGGCTTTCCAATTGCCTTCTCCATGAGAGTGAATGTATTGGATGAGCAATGCATCTTCTTTGGCAGTCCATGGACCTCTGTGCAACCCTACCTTTGCACAACATGGTGCTCTCCCCATCTCAAATTAGTCTCTTTGGCAGAGAGAGAGAGAGAGAGAGAGAGAGAGAGAGAGAGAGAGAGAGGTGAAAATAGGGAAGATAGTGTATGTTTTTTTGTAGGTAGTTTAAGGTTTGATTTGATTGGAAGAAACTTTCACATAAATATATATAGGGTTCAAAATAATAACTTAATTTGTATAGAAGTGCTCGAGTCCAGTGGACCGTAGCTAATTCATTTACACACGTTCATCATGTTTTGGATGGTGGGTCAATATTTTCAACTACAAATGTTTAATTACTTTGATGAACATGTAAAGATACCTTTAAAGTGCATAATTTCATGAAACCCACACCCCCTGAAGTATATTTTAAATCACACATGTGTGAGGGAGAAAAAGGGCAACAGATGAGACAATCCAACATCATGTCCCATAACTAAAGTTTCATTTATGTTGAATAATTTAAGTGTATGCATCTCTGATTTGAATCTGTATTTACCACACAGAAGATCCCGATCCTGATTTGTTTGATTATTATAAATTCCATAGATTTTCAAACTTTGTTTTAAGTTCTTAGCCTTGTTCGATGCATACATACTCTCCATGTATGCTGATGAGGGAGAGAACATGGTGAAGGCTGGGATGGTTTTATTGAATAATTTTTTTCTAGAATATATGTACTTCATTAAGTGGTAATTTCTTCCAATTATTTGATGTTATATATACAGTTTGTTAGACATCGTAAAATTGCATGCTGTACACTAACATACACAGTTTTATCCTATGAGCATCCTCAGAGAGATAAAGAATAATCTATAAGTACTGCTGGATCTGAATTCAATTCTATTGGATTGATCAGTTATTCTATTGGATTGATCAGTTTGGACTGAACTTGAGCTCGCACTTCTGTTGGAAATTCTGAATGTTATGTTATAGCCAGCTGTCTCACCTTTTTTTGGGAATTCTGAATGTTATGTCACTTACATCCTTTTGTTTTACTATACCTAATTACTGGCTAATGGCGTTTGGTGGTGGTTTCTAATAAGGAAAATGTTCTAATTGCCTTTTACAGTCCTCCAAAATGCAATCCACCCATTTTTTTTTTTTTCAAAATAAATATTTTATCCCACGAGTTACCTACTCTATCAAAATGTGACATATATATATGTTCCAATGAATTTCATGATATAATTATATATAAAAAATGAGAACAAAATTTGAACTATGTATATACTTCATTATAGTGAGTGGAAGGGGGCTAACGAGACGTATGAGAATGCATTTAAGAATGTACAAATGACTTAGTGAAACAATCATCTTCTATGACTTTCGTGGTGATGCATGCTGATTTAACTAGGTAATCTCTCCCTGGACCTCAAAATTACTACTTGTATTTTTCTTGTACAGCATAGGTTTTTTTTTTTTTGTACATTTGTTTATTTATTGGAAATACACATATGAAATTATTAATTAAAAAAACATATATATTTAGTTTCACAGTAGTCTTATTTTGTCCAAAGTTCCGTTCTGGTGTAGGTTCGAGAAATAGTGATAATCTTGCATGCATTTTAATTAAGCACATCTTTTGAATAACATAATTCACATAGCTTTTTAAATTGAAAAAGTATATGTGTGAGTCTGAGAAAACACAATCAGATGTGTGTGTTTGAATCCAACTTTAACAATAATAAGACTATAAAATACAAAATTAGCCTAAAAATCCTAACACTAAGAGGTGTGATATATATAGCAGGGAAAAGGAGAGACACCAGGGGAGGTCCAATTTTTTTGGTAGAAAAATTTTATTTTTTATATATATATATTTTTTTTGGGACTGATTTAAGCATGCATTCATTTGCAGTCTTGTTTATATGATACAGGAGGGAAATAGGGAGGCACCTGGATGCTATTTGAATGGAAGAAAACTATAAAACAAAAATTAATTAATCTGTTTGCTCACTTTTTTCTAAACAATTTTAAAATATTATATTTGTGTAAGATTCCTAGTTCTTTGACGATTGGGTACAAAAGCCATTTGTTCAAATAGTTTTTGGTGCAGCGTGCTATTGTCAGAGTAGTACAATCTTTTATCTATTAGAGAATCCCAACAATTCTATCATTTCCAATTAATTGGATTTATGAATCATAAAAATATAATATTTCAAATTATATCGATAAAAGAGTTTATGTCAAACGCCAAAATCAATTAGTTTAGTGATTTTAAAAAAAGAGGTGTTCTTACTAATAACACACCACGAAGGTGCCAAGAAAAATCACATCCAACGAAATGCCAAAAGTTTTGGCATTATCCACGTGACTTGCTTTTACTGATCACACGGGTGATGTTCTGGTTTGACAATAATTATGAGACATGTGGATGGAGGCTAATTTATCCCGTTTGATAACGCTATCCCATTGGGTAACGCAGATTGGAACGGTGAGAAAAGATTCAACAAACACTTAGATCTTAAAGTTTTTTTAATCAACGTATAATCTTTAAATTCATAAGAAAGAAAATTTAAAAAAAAACAAAAAAAATTGAAATATTGTTGATAAGAAACTAAAAACCCTAGGTTACAAGTCTGTTATTTATAACTAATTTTTATTTTCCTATAAGATCCTAAATGATAATAGGAATTGATAGAAATCGATTCCAATCCGTTATGATTGAGATATCACAAATTTAATTTAAAAATTAAAAAACAAGGAATTTAAAGGCTTAAAAAAAAAGGAATTTTTAAAAACTAAGAATTGGTAACTAATTCAGAAGATCTCCTCATGCGATTCCGAGATAGTGACCCTTAATTTGTAATTAATTTGATAGACCTCTTTTCTTGGTCTCATCTACATAATCTGTCTTAAAAAGGATATAAAAATAATGAAACAAAAGGTGTGTTCGTGTGAAAGGGAAAGTGGTGGAAAGTGAAAAAAATTTCTTTGACAAACCAAAAATCTAGTATTTGTGCCAAACAATGGAAAGAAAAAAAAATTCATCACTTTCTCTCTTATATTTTGTCTTATTAAAAAAGTGAAAAATATTTCACTTTCCCATGGGTGATAATTTGAAAAAAAGTAATGAAAAATTTTTCTACCACATACACAAACACCATAAAAATTGGTCAAATGAAATTTTCTTTTTACTTTCTATTACTTTTCCTTTGACTCAAATTATCTCACTTTCTTTCACTTTCCATTCAAATTTGTACACAAACACTACATCCAAAGAGCATGTGTTGGTTTCGATTTTGAAATGAAATTAAATAGAGATTTTTCATTCCACCTAAAAGGCTAGAATAACATTTATCTCCACTTTTATTCAGATTTTGACATATATAAACATAAACAAAAAAAAATGATAGAATTTTTATCTTATAAAATTAAAATAACTAATCCTAAAAATCTTAATATCTTGTCAGACTAGCCATATAGCGAGTAGATGCTAAAATAATGCAACCCATCTATCACAAAGCTGGTCTGACCTATTGAAAGTAATGTCATGCGAGGTGGATCTTGCTCAAGAACCAATGGATCATGGACAAAAAAGCTTGAATCCAAGCACAGCCGACCAGGGTGAGATCCAACTAATCAATAGAGCTGGAAACAAGCACTTTTAGACATAAAAAATTAATGGGTTAAAGACATATACATCATTAATGTTCTCTTAAACATCAAAAGACAAAGTAATCCCAGTGAAGATCAAATCCATGTAAGATTATTATGTTTTTTTATTCCCATAGGATACTGTTTGGAAAGTGTAAATTTTAAAAAAATGCGGATAATTTAATGAGTCCTTTCATGGTACAGATTAGGCTTAACTAGGATAGGTTGGGTTATGATTAATCTTTGTTCAAACTAGGGATGTATGTGGATTTTTGTGAGTTTTGAAGAACTTGTATGTTTGTCCCAACTTTGACAATGATTTATATGGGATTACTCATATTTGCAAGGACGTGAATGTGTTATGCATTGTAAGATATCTTACATTCTAACATTAAAGGCATGTTTACGAAGGCCTAGGGTCAAACCGAATTTTTTATAGCGGCAATTTGTAACTTTGATTTATTGTACCATATTTATTTAGTTTCTTTCTTGTTTAAGTTTAATAGAGAGATTTTTTTTTTCTGTGGGAGGCGGCCATTTTGTGGTTTTAATTTGTGCTCTGAGTGAAAGGGACGGTGCTAAGTAAGGGGAGATTGAGAGTTTTTTTTTACCTCAATTTGATATTTATAGTGAATTATTTTCTGTTATCCTCCATGGATGTACGCATATTTTGCATAATCATATAAATCTATATATTCTTTTGTGTGATATTTTATTCTTTTGATCGTGATCAATAAGTATGGAGAACATCATGTATATACGCCTATTGACGTAATGCATTTACATGTTAATATCGTATTAGGGATTAACGCAGCGAAAAATTGATAAAAAGATCCAACCAGCGTTGAGATCTCATAAGCTCCTTGAATCCACAAGGAAGAAAGCCCCAAAATAGAGAAAATTCGAAATATTATTGATCAAAAAATTGTCAACCCTAGATTACAAGTCTGCTATTTATACTAATAACATAAAATTAAAAAATTACTAAAAATAGTAAAATTCAAAAACTAATTTTTCTGATTCTATGAGATCTTCAATGATCATAGGAATTGATAGAAATCAATTCCGATCTGTTATGATTGAGATATCACAAATCTAAAACTTACTAAAAATAGTAAAATCGCTAATTTAAAGGCCTAAATGAATTAATTTTAAAAAATAAGAATTGTTAGTTGTGTAACAACTAATCCAGAAGATCTTCTCGATATATTTCACCATGTAAAATTTCGTGCGATTCCGAGATCGTGACCATTGATTTGTAATTTATTTGGTGGACCTCTTTTGGTGGTCCCATCTGCATATTCTGTCCTACATCAGACTCCTCTTCTTCAAAAGAACTCGTCCTCGAGTTCTTCCGTTCTTTAATTGATGTTTCCTTGTATTTCACCTTTGACAAGAGAAGAGACGTTTTCTTGACTTCAAATTTATTCTCAATAAAATCGATCATGTAGAAAGTTGAATGCACCTCAATTTGTAGCCCAAATTTCTTCACCATTGTAGTAGCCGCAAAGTCTTCATCGTTATCATTGTTGATGATGGCATCCAAAACACTTTTGTTGATGGTGCATATATCCTGCAACACGAGCTTCTGTAGGGGCTCTTCCATCTTGGGGGTCACCGCTATGGACCGTGGAAATAACTCCTTTTGTTCTCCTCTAATGACATCTTTTGAATCACCAGAGAGAACAACATCCTTTGCTTCTTTATTGCTCATGTTCTCATCAATCTCTGGTTCAACGATGAAGTTGACCCGCTCTCCTTCATCTTCTACGAACTCGGTGCCATCATATATATCATCAATTTCTGGTTCAGCTAAAACTTCGCTCTCTTGTTGATTTTGATTTGAGCAAAATTCTGGTTCATTGGAATCTTCACACTTCTCTGATGATAGTAGATCATAAGGGTTGGCCCTCGAATCATCCCCATCTTTTGGAGGACTTGCTCTTATCACCTCTTGCGCCTTTGATATCTCCGGTCGTGATTTCACCCTTACGGTTTGATGACAAGTTCGATACAATTGGGGTAAATACCGTTCATAATTTCGTGGCAGAAATTGAGGAGCTCTTTCATCCTCCTCCACGTACGAACAAGTGATCTTCCTTGCCGTTGTCGAGTTTTCTGAAATTGGTCCCACCAAGCGGCGGCACCACTTTTTAATCGAAACGCCACTAATTTGACCATCTTCTCCTCTGGAACCTCCATCATCTCAAAGAATCTCTCGACCTCTGAGATCCAATCAAGGAAGTCTTCGATCTGCATATTACCATTGAAATATGGAATATCCGCCTTCAATCGGTAATCATTGTATTTCATGCGTCGCCTCCCCGGCTGATATCCATGAAGTCCATTACCTTCATCCTCCGAGTCTTCCTCATCATCAAGTTGATAACGAGTGGGACGTCAAAGGATGTTCTGAGCAATAGGTCAGCCTTAGGCAACTCCCTCGGCGCGTCTCCTGTCACCTTCAGGATGTCTGTTATTGGCGTTGAGGTTCAGACCAGCGATCATCGTGCGAATCTCTCGCATCTGATCGCGTTGTTCCTTAATCGCCTTCCACACATCCTCCAATCCACGACCAGCGTCATTAGATTGGTTGTCTCCCCCTCCATTATTTGCCATCACAACAAGGCAAATCCTCGCTCTGATACCACCTAACGCAGTGAAAAACTGATAAAAAGATCCAACCAGCGTTGAGATCTCATAAGCTCCTTGAATCTACAAGGAAGAAAGCCCCAAAATACAGGAAATTCAAAATATTATTGATAAAAAATTGTCAACCTTAGATTACAAGTCTGCTATTTATACTAATAACATAAAATTAAAAAATTACTAAAAATAGTAAAATTCAAAAACTAATTTTTCTGATTCTATGAGATCCTCAATGATCATAGGAATTGATAGAAATCAATTCCGATTGTTATGATTGAGATATCACAAATCTAAAACTTACTAAAAATAGTAAAATCGCTAATTTGAAAGCCTGAATGAAATTTTAAAAAAATAAGAATTGTTAGTTGTATAAAACTATTCCAGAAGATCTCCTCGATATATTTCACCATATAAAATTGGTTCAATTCTGAGATCGTGACTATTGATTTATAATTTATTTGATGGACCTCTTTTAGTGGTTCTATCTGCATAATCTGTCCTACATCAAGGATTGACAAGAACAAACACTCACAATCAAAGATTTTTTTTTCTTGGTAACAGTGTATTACTATTGGGGTCAAAATGGCATGTAGTAATATAATGACGTGAAAACTCTTCATGTGCAAGAGAGAAACGCTTCATCGTTTTCAAAATTATATGTAGTAATAGTGCTTTGGTCAAAATGCAACCAAATTGGTAGATGTACTATTCTCTCTAGTAATAGTGCTCATGTCTTCTTTTTGTTTTGATAAATGCATGTAGTTCTGGTCGACAAGTTGTAATTTTTTATTTCTTTTACTCTATTCTCTTTCACCTCCAATTCAGACATGTTCTATTTTAATCTTTGAGGATAAAATATCTTTGAGGATAAAATATGACTACATTTTCTTAAGAAAATTTAGTGCTCAAGTCCGGGTGAGAACAACAACAAATGCATGTGTGAAACGTGGAGATGAATGCATATTTATTGAGTATGGGTTCTAGTTGATCTTGCTCCGATCCAAAGCTAATTGAAGTGTTACATTGTCCGTAAAAGTTAAAAGGAGTAGAATTATATACTAACCCTTTTTTGTAAAATTTAGTTTTAAAGTTATCGAAAGAGCAGGGGCAGAACTAGGATTTAGAATAAAAGGGGTTAAGATTTGCACTTGTTTATCCTTTGGCACGTGTAGCCTTTGAAAAAGATACGAGCTTTTTCTTCTACAAAAAGTATTTGTAAAAAATATAAATATACAAAAACATGATAATTTGAAAGTAAAAATCAAAATGCATGGTGAGGTTTTTTAATCCAAAATTGTGATTTCTTTGTTCTTCAAAACTATAGATAAAAAGTTTCCTTGAAAATAATGTTTTTCTCAAAATTTTCAAAAAAATAAAATAAAATCAACAGCTCCAAATCTTGAAAATTTCATTGGATATTGATGCACTAGGTCCGTTTTGGAGTCTCATTTGCAATTCTCATGATGAGAGCGGGAGCATATGAAATTAACTAACATAATATATACTTCTCTATCTCAATATGCATTCTATTATTAAAAAAAAAAAGCATTTGATTCATATGAGTATGTATTTCATTTTTTATAAATGAATGTACTTCATTAATTAGTTATATATATACTTTACAAAAATTTAAAACACGTTCAACCTACAAAAGAAATCAAATACAACATTTTTAAATTTCAATGCTAATTAACTTTATTACATTATCAAACAATTATTTTTTGAACCATATAACCAAAAACTATTATATGCAGTGCAGCCCTGCGTGCAACTCCGTGCCCAATCCACATCGTCCACATGTTTTTCTTTTTCTTTAAAAAAATTATACACTTTCCAATTGAAGTACATATATATTAGTATATGAAATGAAGTATATTGAAATAAAACATGATATTTTTTTTAATTTTTGAAAAATGTTAAAAAAAATTGATTTTCATATAAAATGATAGAACTCATACATTATGATATCACAACATATCATAATACGAGTTCTACCACAGTATACTACCCTATTGTGGTGTATGAGACTGTCGACAGAGCTACAATATGAACTAAATGAATCAATTATCGGTTTTAATATAAGAAATAGCCATTTTGTTAAACACACTGAATTCCTTTATACAGTCCGTAAATGAATGAACTCCATATAATTTATTGAATATAATGGATATATATAACATCATATATACTTATAAATAAAAAACAAAAACGAAAAACAAAAGACATATATAACATATAAGTTAATTCACTTCGTGAGGCTTGGGTTGAAGGGGATGAATGACATCTTGGACTGTGCTTCCATCCTTTAACCTAAGCAGACTGAAGGGGATACAAAATTTGATTAACAATATTAAAAAATGCATATTTATTTATTATATAATAATAATGTAAAATAGTATCCAATTTTCATTTCCAGTAAACTGCAAAAGGAAAGTGCTTTACATGTTCATCCAAATGAATATTCAATCAAAGTTGACAAAAAAAATGAAGCACATTTACATGATCATGCAAATGAATATTTATCACTAAACATTTGATTTCTCAGTTAAATCACTTTCGGGTTTCAGAAAATAATAATAATAATAATAATAATATGAAGAAGAACAAGCAGCAGAAAGGGAAGCGGCCAGATAGCACATAACGTTGTGTTGGCCCAAACCCCATGAGCCTATGGAAAATGGTAGATTCAGTTCTTTTTACAATCTAAAACGCAAATCACATATATTTTTTTTAAAAAAAATTTATTAACATCATCTAACAAGATATATGTTTTGATCGAAAGTTTATATCTCTCCATTTCGAGTTAATTTAGTTGAGTGAAACCATTTTTAGTAAATGTAAAAAAAAAAAATTAACGAGGTATATACATTATCTAACGAAGCATAAGATTCATTAAATTTCTAATAATGTATATAAGACTATACGTTAGACTATAAAAAAGACAGAGTGTATCTATTTAAAATAGGAACTTTGTTTTAAAAAAAAAGTACACACCAACTATAAAGAGGAGGCTGAATCATTGGACCAAGGCTGAATAGGGTTGTTTCTGGTTTATCTTCAAAAACATGATGCTGCTTGCGAGAAGTTATGAATAAGCTTTTCAGTATGGAAGAAATGATGGGCAGAGATACTCCCACCACCTAAATTATATGTCCCACCACCCTTTTAAACCCCCCACCTCCCATTTTGATTTTCACTACACCCTCCTCCTAATAAATACCCACTTAATAGATCACAAACCCCACCACCTACCATAATTGCACACAGCAACCTCTCTCTTCTTCCCCTTCTCTTCTCTGTTTTCTACTTTTCTTTCCAACTGAGGGCTTCTTCCTTAGGCACCGTGAGCCCTCCGTCAGGCAGCCCTGAACCCACCTTTAGCGCGCATCGCCATTCTCGTTGTCTCCTACCACAGCCCTCCCCATCGTCACCTCGTGACCTCTCAAAGTGAAAAAAACGGGTATTTGATTTTTCATTTCTCCTTTATATGAATGGTATTGGTGATTCATTAGTTGTTTTCATTGATTTTTTACTATTGTAAAATTATTGGAATTTTTTGTTAGAAAGTTAGGGTTTTGATAGGAAGCTAGGATATTTAAAGTGAGATGTATGGTTTAGGCTCAATTTTTTTTTCTTTTTTTTTCATTCAAAGATATGATTGTGATTGAATTTTCATTTATTTGGTTTAAACTGTATATTACTAAGTATGGGATTTTTTTATATAAAGTTAGGGTTTTGATAGTATGTTAGGGTAGTTTTGGGAAAATATATGATCCAGGGTCAATTTATTTTTTATTTTTGGATTCAAAAATATGATTGTGATTGCATTTGTTTAGTTTAAACCTTATATTTTATCATCATTGAACATGTTTAATTAGATCAGATTTGTTAGTTATTCAGAGGGATTTGTGGCGGGGTTAATATGATTTTATAATGCCTTTAGTAATCAATCTGTCCTTTGTTTGTGTTCATGGATGCGTACATAAATCATCTTTTGTAATGTTTTTTGGTATTATTTGTTAATTGTTATTGTGGGTTTATGTGATTCGTGTATTCTTTAAATGGTTGATTGAAATGATAATATGATTTCAAAGGGAATTCTTGGGTTAATGCACATGTTAGGTTGAGTCTTCTTTTATTGAATTGTCAGGTTGATCTACTATGTGGATGGTTATTTGCTATAATTATATTAGTAGCCTAGAACTGGTTTGTTAGTGTTCCAAATACCCATAGTGAGGGTTTGTTTTTTTTTTTTTTTATGATGAATCAATTAGAATGTGTATGGCTATCTCTGTCTTGTAGTCCAATTCTTTATCAAGTTGTTCTCATTAATGCTGGCCTTTACAATTAATTCAGAGGGGGGAGGGGGGGGAGCGGGCTAGGGAAGAGTCAATATTTTTGAGGTGCCAATGAGTTGGATATTTGATAGATAGTAGGCGTTCTATCTATTATTTTTATATATTATTTGAACCAATAGCTCGCAAGATGCCTTCGAAGCCACGCATTCCACAAATTGCTTCAAATCGGAGACGACAATCTAAAAGACTCGTCAACGTCAGTCATCCCATACATTCAAGAAGTGGTATTAAATTCTCGAAATGTTGAGGTCGAACCACAAGAGGAAGATGAGAGGGAAGAAGTAGAGGTAGAAACAGATTCAGATATTGATGAAGGTAGTATGAAGGGTCCTTATCCTGGTGGTCTAGAAAATAATGAGCTTTTCATTGACCATCATTTTGTTTTTTCACCGATTTGTTGAAATGAATGTTTATTTAAGTAACAAAAATGGTTCGACCAGTTGTGTATTATATGGTTTTTGTAGGATCACTTGTTCAAATTCAATAGCTTACTTTAAATAGTGTGAATGTTTATTTGAATGGTGGTATCGATGGCTTTGAATGCAAGTATGACTTTAAAGGTTTACCCATGTTTATCAGGGAATCATGTCAAAAGACATGTGAATAATTCAACCATTGTTCAATTTGTGATTTTTTCTTCTTCTCATGTTTCATGAGGAAACTTGATTGATGAAGTCAAAGACATTACTATAACTCATTTTAGAACCCCCAATTTTTCTTTTCTCTTCCCATCGACATAAAGGTGGTCTATGATATATAAATACGTAAACATCCCATGTGTTTAATCCATTCCAGAACCAAATGGATGACTTTTTTGTTCCCATTGACATGCGTATTGTCTAGGAAATTTAAAAACTTAGACACTGCATATGTCTAACCCATCCGAAAACCTATGAGTTGATTTTTGTGTTTTTATATATAGCAGTAATGTTTAGGAAATTTAAAAACTTAGAAACTACATATGTCTAACCCATCCTAAAACCTATGGGTTAATTTTTCTGTTTCCATAGACAGAAGTATTGTCTATAATATTTAAAAACTTAGATATTTCATGTATCTAACTCATTCCAGAACCTGTGGATTAATTTTTCTGTTTTCATAGACAGTAGTATTGTCTAAAATATTTAAAAACTTAGACACTGCATATGTCTAACCCATTCCAGAACCTACTAATTATTTTTCTATTTCCATATACACAAATAATGTCTAGAGTTTTTAAAAACATAGATAGTGCATGTGTCTAACCCATTCCAGAACGTATGGTTTGATTTATTTGTTTTCATAGATAGAATTATTGTCTAAGGAATTTAAAAACATAGACATTGCATATGTCTAACCCATTCTAGAATCTTGATTGATTTTTCTGTCTCCACAGACAGAAGTACTGTCTAGTAAATTTATAAGCTTAGACAGAGCGTAGCGATGCATTGGATTTCTACTTGCTCACAGGGAGTTATGATTACAACCGTTGAAAGCGATAGCAAAAGGATCATTTTGAATCAATAGGGTAGTCGCCTATTGTTTCAAGTTAAGAAACGGGCCGACCAACCAAACGAAGGTGCAAGCGTAGGAGACATCTCTATTTTTCCCTGTGGTTTCCTAACTTTCTCATCAAAGGCTACCTCACTCGAAATCTCTTACCCTTGTTTTTCTCCATGTCTAAAAGTACATCAAAGTAGCATTCGAAGATCCAACATTTCAGGACCAGGACAATTAGAAAAAAATTTCAAAGCCAAAAGTGAAGAAGTAGGTGACCGAAGGTGTGGAAACCAGTCTAAAGCTTCTGCCGTAGATTCAGGTCTTCCCCATCCCGATACTGCACCCGTCACTTCTTGGAAGCACAGGGCACGGCTAGGTTCGTTACGAGTTTTTTTCGATATTATTCCATTCCAACTTCTTCCCGATACCTCTCGAGGAAAATGAAAATCCTGCTCTCCAATCTTTGTCACTCCTATGTTTCCACACATGTGTATCTAACCCATTCCAGAACCTTTTGATTGATTTTTTTGTTCACCTAGACATAATTATTGTCTAAAACCTTTAACGACATGGACACTCGATATGTCTAACCCAAATCAGAACATACGGTTTTTATACTATTAACCTAGACATCTTGATTTTCTAGGTTATATAAATACATAGACAATACATGTGTCTAATGCGGGAAGAGAGAAAGGGTGGAAGATAGAAGATGGTGCTCTTAATCATTATACTCTAGAAGTGTTTCAATGCCTCTAGTTAGTTGAGGAGGTGGTGCCTAAAGTAGTTTAGGTGGTGGCAATATCTCTCCCCAAAAATGATGTGTAGCTGTAACACATGTAGTCATCATTGAGTTTTTTTTTTTTTTACACTCGCCTATTGAAATACATACGGTTATCAAAATTGAAATACACATTAAGACATACAAGTTTTTTTTCTTTGAAAATATGAAAAAATTTGCAGCCTCATACCAGGGACGGCTCTTTTGTTAGGCAAGTTAGACAATTGCATAGCGTCCCCAATTGCACAAATGCACCTAAATTTGTTTTTATAAGTAGGTCCAAATATTGACCAATAATAGATTAACACATTGCAAAAAATATTTATTTTTTAAATAAAATGATAGTAATTTTGATAGCAAAAAGTAGGCTTTTTTTAGTCCCAAATACATGGGAAGTGAAACAGCAGAGCCTAAAAAGGTGCCCCTTCACACTCTTTTTTTATTATTTTCACTTCTTTTCTTCTTTATTTTAAAAAAACCTTCTTCTTACTCTATTTCTTCTTTATATATATAAAAAAAATATTTCTAGACTTCATATTTTCTGTGGACAAAAAAAACTTTATGGTGTGAAAAATAACAAGGAACAAGGTTTTCTTTTATTTGAATCAAATGAAAACTTTAATATAAAAACTTAATTAGTAATTTTGCATCCTAAAAAGCTAGAAGAATGATTTTTAAATAAAAATTTCTTAATTTAAAAATTAAAATAAATATTTAATAATTAATAGTTAAATATAAAAAATTATATTTAAAATTATTACCTTAGGCCTCATAATATATCGAGTTGGCCCTGCCTCATACACTACGATAGAGTCATATCGATAAGTAGCATACCCTGTGCTATTGCAGTGTATATAATTGCATAAAACAGACGGGCGTATACCAACACTATTTTCAGTGATAATGATGATCCTTTAATTTTATGTAGCGTTAAAGCAGAGGCTTAGTAGTATTATCTATGACTGAACCAAATTGATTTCAACAGTTCCAATTTTCCATCTCAATACCCAATGATGCAGCCAAGAATTTATTTAAGTGGAGATGAATTTTGACCACAATTCTTAAACGAAAAATATAGGGAAAATGATAAAAAAAAAGTCCTCAAAAAGTTAGAAATACCTAAATCAGCCACTTTTTAAAATTATACCAAGAAAGTCTAATTTCATAATTTTAAAAACACAAAAGACTAATCTACCCTTACGTAATTAGATTCATAATTAACATATTTCATACCTCTTAATTTTGTTAAAATATTTCATCATTTTAATTTCATAAATGTATTTTACACATTCTCATGTAGAACTTTCTTTTACTCTAAATTTTTTGTGATTAGGTAGTTTTTGTGAGATAAGCGCCAATATAATTTGAATTTTTAATGATGAACTCCATTAAATGATGTGTTTCTTTAAAAAAAATGGATATATACTAATGACACCATAAAAATGTTAATAACCAAGCAAATAAAAAGTGAATAAGGATTTAGAATACTAAAATATCATATGGTGCATTAGGCACAACACAGATTTAAAGTACATAATATGATTATATACAATGAAAAATGATAAACAACATCATATCAAATGGGATATATATAAGAAACACACAATATGATATATAACAACAAAACCTGTAAATGAATTGATTTGGGTCATGCAGAGAGATATTGTTGTTTTGTAAGAAAAATAGGTTTTTTGTGTGGAGTAACCTAACAAGAATTAGAAGGATGTTAAGAATCTAATTATATAAGGATAATTATTCTTTTGTGTTTTCAAAATGGTAAAATGAAACTTTTGTATGTATAATTTTAAAAAGTAGCTGATTTAGCATTGGTATTTCTAACTTTTAAAAGATTTATTTCATCATTTTCCCAAAAACATGTCTCAAAACAATTTTCCACCTCTAATATTATTCTAGCTTTTACTGAGCCAACTCTTTTATTAAACAACTTAAAAAATTGCCTACGGCCTCCAGATATATAAAAGCCTCTAATTTTATTTTTATCTATAAGTAAGTCCAAATATTAACCAATGATAACTTAACACATTACAAAAAAAGCGTTAAAGACATCTAAGTCCCTACAAACATGGAAAAATCCATATAAGTCCTACTAAAATTGGGACAGATGTACGAGTCCCTGAAAACTCAGAAAAAACCCAATTATCATCCCTGAGTTAAATTTTCATCCAAACTTAACGGAATATTCCCAGAATATTCTGTCACATATAATTGTGTAGACATTGAAGTCCTTATAAACAGTCATAAACACAAATTAGTCCCTGAAAAAGATAAAATTGCCCCTGAAAGACTTTTACATTAAATTGTGTACACATTGCAGTCCTTATAAATAATTATAAAGACAAATTAGTCCTTGCGAAAGACAAAATTGCCATTACAATCCTTATAAATAATCGTAAAGACAAATTGGTACATGTAAAAGACAAAAATGCCCCTGAAGAATTTTTACATTTAATTGTGTAGAAATTGCAGTCTTTTAGAGGGTATTTAATTTTTAAATTGCAATGTCTGCACAATTAAATGTAAAAATTCTTTAATGGTATTTTTGTCTTTTAGAGGGACCAATTTGTCTTTACGATTGTTTATAAGGACTGTAATGTCTATTCAATTACATGTAAAAGTCTTTTAAGGGTAATTTTATCTTTTGCGGGGACTAATTTGTCTTTATGATTATTTATAGGGACTACAATGTATACACAATTTAATGTAAAAGTCTTTTAAGGGCAATTTTATCTTTTGCAGGGACTAATTTGTCTTTATGACTGTTTATAAGAACTTCAATGTTTACACAATTATATGTGATGGAATATTCTATAAATATTCCGTTAAATTTGGATGGAAATTTAACTCAGGGATGATAATTGGGTTTTTCTGAGTTTTCAGGGACTCGTACGTCTGTCCCAATTTTAGTAGGAACTTATATGGGTTTTCCCATGTTTGTAGGGACTTAAATGTCTTTAACCCTACAAAAAAATATTTATTTTCCAAAAAAAGTTAATAATAATTTTTATATGGTAAAAAATTAACCAATAAAAATTTGACAACATTTAAAGATATTTAAAAAGTAGAGCCTAGAAAAGTGTCTTTCTCACACTTTTTTTTATTCTTTTCAATCTATTTATTTGTTATTTCAAAAAAACCCCTTTTTTCACTCTAAGTCTTTTTTATTTAAAAAAACCTCTCTGGACTTCTTGTTTGCTTTAGACGGAAAATTTTTTATTTTGTGGACAACAAGGTAACAAAGCATTTTTTTATTTAAATCAAATAAAAATTTGAATATAAAAACTTAATTAGTAATTTTGTATTCCAAAAAACTAGAAGAATGATATTTAAGTAAAAATTTAATAATTTAAAATTAAAATAAATATTATTTAATTGTCTTAGGCCTCATAACATATCGAGCGGGTCCTGAACTTTTTGTATATAATTTTTATCAAAACAGTAAATGGAATTAATTGTCACTTGTGTACTAAATAAATACTTTAATCAATGGTCGTTTTGCGAATAAAGATATGGATGAATAATAACAAGCTTAATTATGAGAAAAAACAGATGCATATTTATATATAGTTAAATTATAATATTAATTAAATCCTAATATAATAGAATAAATAATGATAATTAGAACCCATAAAGACAAACAGTTAGAGAACTGTCAAGAAGTGGGGTTTTAGGGGATCGGAACCTCTGTTTTGCTATAATAGAGGTTCTCTGTTCTGGCAAATAAGAAGGCAACGAGTGGCGTTGTAGATCATGTGGAGCGCACATGAGATGAACTAACGGGGAGATAGAAATTCATGCCATCAAGTTCGAGCACACAATCATAACCATCCATTCCATATACCAATCACAACCGTCCATATCAATTTATTCTCTCCTCCCTCATTTACCACTTTAGAAACCTTAGCAAACCCTAGCCACCACCACCCACTTGAGAAACCCCAGCCACCACGACCCACTTAAGAAACCCTAGTTACCGCCATCGAAGCACCCGGACGACCACCACCACCCCCAAGGAGGTCCAAGGGTTTTCTCCTCTCTTTCGGTGCTTCATTCTTTGTCAGCCATCCTTGACAAGCAGGAGGTCTTTGATCGGGTCGTCGATCTGCTAAAATCCTTGCCCTTTGTCGATCCTTCCAAGGTGAGGTGTTGAATCCTCAATCTGATTCATGTTTCTCCGCAAATATGGGTGGAAATTATCAATTGAAGGTTTCATGAAACAAAAGTTTTTATGGGATGATTGTGTTGTTAGAGATTTACATTTGGTGAAAGCGTGATGTAAGGAACAAAAATCAAAACTTTATGTATCCCATGACAGGTTATGTGTTTGTGTTTTGTGTATGTGTTTTATGAATTTTATGGATTATGTCTCTCTGTGTGTATGAATTTTAGCCCCTACGATATAAATTGATCTACGTTAATTTTTGTAGCGAATTCATTTATATGAAATCAAGTATGCTTGTACCTGTGATATTAACATTGCACATGACAATCAAAAATTCATGCTCCTCCTTCATTCTTCAGAAAAATTTAATGCTTCACTCATTGAAATGTAGAGAGAACAATTCAAAAATGTTCATACTCTGCTGAAACAACTCAAAGATCTTTGGCATGTAAACATTTGTGGCACATGACATCATCAAAGTGTGAAATGGAATTACCGGTAACATATTCATCATCTTGAAATCAGCACTCAATTCACTTTCACGCCGATCATCCGAACCCTATCAAAATGCTGAAAGAAATGTAATGGATCATGCTTTGAGTTCAAGTAGCCTCCTAGAAGAGCATTGAAGCTTTCACTACGTTGTGTACTCTTCATATCCTTGCAAAATGTCTCTCCCATACACTAGAGTCTATTTCTTATTCTCAGCAAAAGTTTGTTGTAGCCATTTATTATCTCGAAGATTGTATTTTTCAAGCATGTTATCCTAAGTATCTAGGAATTCATCCTCCATCTCGTACCCATAAATACAAGCATAGAACGAACTTCTGAAACCTTCAATAGCATAAAGATGTCCAAGTTGTTTTGTTGCATTTTGGGTCAAGTTCCACACAAATAGCCAATGATGAGACTTTGGTAGAACAATTGAAATAACTTTTCCTATCGCAGCTGATTGATCTGTTAGAATAGTCTATGGACGTCTCCCAAACATTGCTTGAAAAAAAGTTTCAAATAACCAAATAAATGAATCAGCTGTCTCATCGTAAAGCAATGCACCACCAAAAATAATTGTTTGTCTATGATTATTCACTCCAAGGAAAGGTGCAAATGGTCTCCCATGATTATTTGTGCGATAGGTCGTGTCGAAGCAAATTACATCACCATAATCTGCATAATCGACAATAGACCTTGGATCAGTCTAGAACACATTGGTTATTGTTCATTAGCATCAATTTGCATTGAGTGAAAAAATGACATATTTTTCTTTTGCTTGTTGTTGAAATACTGAATAAGAACACCCACAATTCCATTTTTCATTCTTCTTTCCCTTTGGGTGCGCAAGTAAGACTTCACATCATTCAAGACAAAACTAAGATTTCTTCTACCTCCAACTTGTCCACTTGTTAAATCCATAATGGTTTTTTGTGCCAATCATGACCCATCTATGATATCAACCTGAGCAGCTTGAGCCTTTTCTATTTTTTTGTGAGACCTCAAATTATGACGCAAAGAGGTAGTTACAAGATCATGATTGTGGTTTTGTTCAAATTTAGTGATACTATAAGCATCAAAAGACTGATAAATGATAACCATATGTGCCTCACATCCTGTTCTTGTATCGGGCTACGGGAGCAAGACTTTCGCTTATCAACCCCTTTGCTCCCTTCGTTAGAACAAGAAAATTTTCGCTTTCTCACTATGCCATGGGACTTCAATACGCTACTTATTCGGATGCTAAAACCAACTGATCATGCATATGTATTGTAGAATTGATAGGCACTATCTTCGGAATCAAATGCCATAGCAACTTGAGGCACGCCATTAAAACTACATTCATATGCAAACTCATTGTCTCCTTCCATATTAATACTAATGTTCACCTTTTAAGAAAATGACATAATTTAGGACATAATTATATATTGACATTAAATTGAATAACTCCATAAAAGATATCATATTAGATCTAGAAACCACAAAAATATAAAAACAAATTCACAAAAAATCTATGTCATCCAAAAAAAATAAAAATAACTCCATAAAAAATAATAATTGCAAAACAGATCAGATCTAGAAACACAAAAACAAAAAAATAAATCCATCAAAAATTAAAAACAGATTAGATCTAGAAACCAAAAAATAATAAACAGATTAGATCAGCCTAGAAACATATTAGAAACAGATCTAAATAACTCCATTAAAAACATATTAGATCAGATCTAGAAACACAAAAGCAAAAAAATAAATCCATCAAAAATTAAAAAGAGATTAGATCTAGAAACCACAAAATAATAAAAATAAATCCACAAAAAATCACTGTGGGCCTATGTCAGAACAAAATAATACTTGTGACAGAGATGAACCTTCTTCAACCTGGGGCAGTTGCCAGCGTTCAAAGGCCTGTGTCGTCGTCTTCTAGCGGGCTTGAACAAATGAGGGATTCTGAAGAGACTGTGGGGGCTAGGGTATTTCTAAGAGATGAAGTCGAGAGGATGAGATGGATTTGGAATCTAACAGAAGGAGACGGAGCAAATGATAGAGGTTTTCTATTAAGTAAGATCACTTGTCTCTACTTCTTCTCACGTCCAATACAACCACGCATCACTTTCTTATTTGCAAGTTAATAGAGAACCTCTATTATAGCAAAACAGAGGTTCCAAACCCGGGTTTTAGGGGTTTGATGATGTAACTTAATTTTTTTCATTATAATGACAACTTGTTCAACAAACGTTTACAAATAAATCATTCAATTTTATCCATTCAAAACTATAACCATATATAATTATAAAAAAAAACACCTAACAAAAAATATTGAAGGAGATTAAAATATTAATTAAATGCAAGGGAAAAAAATTAACCATACTGAATCTCCTCTTAGTAAAATGGGAGAAGTATCCCTCTTTAGTAATGAGACTTGGGTTGGAGTCTTGCGACCTGCTCATACGGGAAGATTTGACAAACAAAAAAAAAACTAAAAAAAATAAATAAATAAATAAAATAAAGAGTTTTTTTTTTGTATATATACCTCTGGTAGAATCCGTTTTTGTGGAATTACCCTTATTGCAATCCTGATTACAAAAATACCCTCACTACGTCCAGAACTCATGCATCCGCGCCCCTCCGTCAGTCACCGTAAGCAACACATAGTAAACCATGGTTACATTATTAACCAGACAACAAATATTACATTTTTACCTCTAAAACAATAAGAACTCTCAAAAGATTCATCATTTTGAAACTTTCAAAAAAAAAATTTAGGAAGATGAATAATAACTCACCCCAAATGTGGACATTTGTAAAATTAATTTTCATTAAGAAACAAACAAGTAAATAAAATCGGAGGGTTTGGCCGATTTCTATCAAAAAAGAGAAAGAGGGAAAAAAAGGAAACAAAAAGGGGAAGAGAGGAAGTTTTGAAGGTTGAAAAATGGAGAAAAAATAAAAAATGGAGCAAAGGAGAAGAAGAAAACGTAAAATAGTAACAAAAAAGAGAAGAGGAGTTGTGAAGGTTAAAAAATGGAGAAGAAATACAAAAATGGAGCAAAGAAGAAGAAGAAAAGGACTCCGGCCATAAAAAAAAAAGGATCTACAGGGGTATTTTTGACCTTTTCCAACACTTAACGGCAATCAACGGACAATTTTTACCCAGATCTCACGGTCACTAACCACAGGGGCACGGATGTACGATTTCTGGACGTGATGGGTGCAATCAGGAAAGCAGCAGGGGTAATCCCATAAAAACATATTCCAACAAGAGTATATATGTAAAAAAAACCCTAAAATAAACATGATCAAAATATTATATATGTATTACTAAATATCAACCCCAAAATTTAACAAACAATAAATATTAAATGTTAACCCACTCAACTATTTTAAATCCATCATTTTTTATAGGTAATCCATCCAAATTTTGTTTTTTTACTAAACTAAATCATGAACTTGATTTGGCTTTAATAATATATGGATGGGGCCACGGGGGATGCCGCGGCAGCTGCCCCCCACTTGTCTCCACGTGGCCCTATGCATGCAAATAAGACTATTATATTTCAAGTGAATAATGAGATAAAAAATATTAATATAATCCATACTTTAATTTGAATTTTTTTTATTTAATAGGTATAAAACACATGTTGTTCTTTCTTTTCTTCCTTTTTTTTTTTTTTTTAACTTTTATTGTTTAAAATAATGTAGTATTTTTTTAATATAAAAAATTGGGAGACATGAGAAAGCTTAACAAAAGAGAAAATAAATAAATAAGTGAAGCTAGCACATCATCAACAGACAACAGGTGACTAAACCAGGAATGATTACCTGTTTAGAAGAATTCATCCTCTATCATCAGGTGTGGCTCGAAAGGCCCTCGCGAAGGCCTTGGAATGTTGCCGTTTACAACCTTCCACAACGGATAATCTCCCTCATTCCATTTCTCTTCAATCACAGTCCTTCACTCTGTCGGTCATCATCAGCAACAACCTCTATTGTCTATATTTTAACTGATGGCAGTGTGGACATTGCTTCTCGTGCTGCTGGCGCAGCCTATATTATTGTTCGAGATCTCCCTTTTCAGGTACTCAGAGCTGGAGCTCACGCATGGCCTTGGTCTTCACCTCTAGTCATGGAGTCTGAAGCTATTGGTCGTCTGAGCTGATGCACAATTAATCATCAATGCAATTTCTGGCCCAAGCGATGGTCCTTCACCAATCAGAAATGTTCTGACCCAGATCAGGATGTTCACCGATATGCTCCACTATATTCGTTTCTTCAAGGTTCCTCGGGCGTTTGTTCGGAGCCCGGAGGTCCTCGCACGCCGTGCGCGCTTTACACAAAAGGACTGTTTGTCCTATCAGTTGGATAACGATAGCATCAGGTCTTCTATTTCCCCTTATGTTTTTAGTATACATAATTGTATTAGCCTGGTTCAGGAGGCTGTTAGTCAGTCAGGGTCTGTATGTTTTTGTAGTATGAACTCAACTGCCTCTGTTGCCTCCCTGGAGGCCTTTTATAACAAAACAAAAAAAAAAAAAAAAAAAAAACAAAAAACAGACAACAGTGACTGAAATTCTTCGAATCAAAGAAGACGCGAGTGCTCCTCAAAAAAGATCATGATCTTCTACACAAGTAAAAAAAAAAGGTTAAACAAGTAAAAACATGTAAAAATGGACTATAGTTTTTTTTTTTTTTTTTATTGTCTAAATGTGTGCTTGATCTTATGGATTTGATACCTGATAGGACATCCGATAAAAATGGACTACAGTAGATGAGGACATGCATGGCTGTTCGTTAACGTGTGAGGAGGGTGTAAAGTGCATGTTTTTAAAATTTGTACGGCCTAAACATTAATATTTTATAAGATTTTGTTATTTTTAAGTTCTCCTAAATTATATGATTTAGTAATTTATTCATTACTTCTTCATATTTTGATTTAAGTCTCTAAATTTAAAGAATATGTTCCTTTTTAGCCCCTCTCAATGATTAAAAAGAAAACCAAATAATTTAGAAATAGGTTCCTTCCAGGGACTAATAAGAAATATACCCTTTAAATCTAAAGACTTAAACTGAAATATGAAGAAATGAGGGATCGATCACTAAATTATATAGTTTACAGAGACTAAAAAAAAAACCTTATTTTTGTCTTCTTGTCAGACGGAAAAAAAAAGACCCTAGAAGAGAATAGAAAATTTTTTGAGGATATACCAGCTTTTTTGGGAAGGATCTTCCAATTGCCTTCTCCATGGGATTGACTGTACTGAATGCCAATTGTATCTCATTGAAGGATTTATATGCCACCTTGGTTTACTCTTTGTATACAAATTAACCTCTACATCTCTACTGCGCTATCATAATGTATATTGCTATAGATGGGATTGCAAAATTGAATATGTATCAATCTTTTAATCAATGATCTTGGTGGTCCATTTATGCAGCGTGAATATATGTTATGTTTGTGTCATTATCATTTTATTACTATGAATTTATTTTTTCATCTATGCATATTATATTGTTAATATAATTAGTTGGCAGGTTGTCCTTACTTGTTTAACTTTTTTTTACTAAATCCCCCACAACATCACTCCCAGGCATGAGCCACATTGAAAAGGGAACAGCTTTTTTAACATGGATGGGACAATGGGGGGAGGAGCTGCCCCACTCTTCCCCATGTCACTCATACTATCTTAACTATGTTTGGCAGTGTTTCGGGAAACACCGCGTACCTGAAAGTTGTCTTGTGGTGGAGAATTGCTGTTTTGAGGTGTTAAAAACTCACGAAAAAATAACCTTCAAAGGCACACCTTTAGATTGAAATTCAAATGCCTCTTTTACATTTGGATTGGAAGTTGAGTTCGTTCCACCATGTCTGCCGGCACAAACACGCCCCTAATACACACACAAACAGGCCCTTATAATATTTTTGGTGAATAATGAGAGAAAAAAAAAATCCATGCATACTGCAATTTGAAATTATTTTATTACATATATAGATATAAAGACATATTGTCTTTTCTTTTATTCTCATTTTTATTTTTAATTTTAATGTTTAAAATGTAATAATTATATTTTTAAAAAAAATGGGGTACATAAGAAGCATAACAAAAAAGAAAATCATATAAATTACACTTCATGCGTTCACAGAAAAAAAAAAAAAATTCACTGAAGCACTTCATCAACAGGTGACTGATTTTCTTCTAATCAAAGAAGACGCGAGTACTCCTCATAGAGCTTCTCCAGCATGTTAGCCTCCCACACAGTCATCCGGAAATCAAGATCATGATCTTCACCACTATCAAGTTCACTGAGATCCGACACACATAAACACTCTCCTCCAAATAATATTTCACCATCACTGTAAGAGACTTTGTTGGAGTTGGCCCCAATTGATTGGGGTGTTTCATCTGACTTAAACGAAGTTAATCTGACTGGTTTCGGACAATGAATCTTTGTCTCTGTGGTCATCATCATCTCTGTAGTAGTCTTCTGGAGCTTTATCTTCTGCTTGGTCTTCTTTTGGCTATTCTTTTTCTGGGTTTTGGACTTGCTTTCAGGGTTAGGGGGAACTTCACATTTTATTTTCTTGCTTAAGTGGCAATTCCAGTAGTTCTTGATCTCGTTGTCGGTACGATTAGGGAGCCTCCCAGCGATGAGGGACCATCGGTTGCCCAATAGACAATGGAGCCTTATGATTAGTTCATCTTCTTCAGGAGTGATGTTCCCTCTCTTTATGTCTGGTCTCAGGTAGTTCATCCACCTCAGTCTGCAACTCTTCCCACATCGAAGAAGACCTTCATGTATAATTCCGAGCATGAGAGAGTTAGTTAATGTTGAATAACTTATATTTATTGATAGGTAATTTGTAAAAACAAAGTTGTAAATCATTTAATTTAATTATAAATTTGTAAAAGTGGACCATGGTTGATCAGGAAATGCGTGCATGGCACGCTGTTCATTAATGTGTGAGGAGTGTTGTGGAAAGTGTTATTAAATTTTATTTTGTACTATTTTCACATTAATATTTTTGTTCCACTTATCAAACAAAAAAAAAGTCCCAAGAACAGAAAAGAAAAAAATTGAGGATATACCAGCTTCTTTGGGTAGGATCTTCCAATTGCCTTCTCCATGGGACTGAATGTACTGAATGAGAATTCCATCTTCTTTGGGTGTCCATGGCCCTCTATGCAACCCTACCTTTTCACAACAAGGTGCTCTCCCCATCCCCCTATTCAATCAAATTCCCCCTCAGACAGATGAATGTCTGTGTGAGAAAGAGTGTGAGAAAGAGTGTGAGAGAGATGAGGAGATGATGATAATGTGAAGAGTGTTTCAACTTTGATAATTTAGATAGAAAGAACTTAGGCCACCTTGGTTCACTCTATATACAGGACTCCCACATCTCCATGGACCCAAAAAGTACGTTGTTTATTTTCAGTACATGTGCGCATGTGCATCACGTTTCGTAATTTACATGTATGTTAAATATCATTTTTTTTTTTTAGTCTACTGTGACGACCATGATATTATTATAATACAATATTAATAATATATATTACACCAATCAACAACCACAGAAATATTATATTTCGTATATATGGACTGAAAAAAAAAAAAGACCGGAGTCTACAGATCGAGACAAAACATAGGTGCTCACAAGGTAGGTGCGTGGTTTGTTTTAACTTACAAGGCTTTGCAATGGGGCCATCCCTGAACATTCCTCATGACCTGAGGTGAGGAATTTAGGCCAACAGTGTTTGACCAACCACCCCTCAACTGATAACTCTATTCAAATTAATCATTGGGTGACTAAATTAAATATTAGATACGTAAAATGTCACAACTCACAAGACACACTTTGATTGAATTGAACCATAATAACATATTTTATATGGAATGCATGGCCTAATAGTCCCATTAGACTTTTGCCGGCGTCCGCGAAGTTTATGCTCTTGGAAGGGTGTTCACAACCAAACGAACCTGCCATATGGAGATTTAATTTTTAGTGAAGGGGTCTAATGTTTTAGCTGACACATGAATCTCATGTCAATCAGCCGTGCGTCACATTGATATGCATGGGTTATTATAAGAATAATGTCAGTGATAGTCCGTAGAACAGTCCTATAGATAATCCACAAATATTTTAGTTTTTTATATATAGTAAAAAATAAAGCTTCGGTAGCATCGCTATAGCTCATCTCAGGTCTAGGTCTGACCGACATTAAAGAACCTCCTTGACAGAGACCGTAGTTGATGTAGGACAGAATATGCAGATGGGAGCATCAAAAGAGGTCCATCAGATAAATTACAAATCAATGGTCACGATCTCGGAATCGCACGAAATTTTACATGGTGAAATATATCGAAGAGATCTTCTGGGTTAGTTGTTATACAACTAACAATTCTTATTTTTCAAAAATTAATTCGTTTAGGCCTTTAAATTAGCGATTTTACTATTTTTAGTAAGTTTTAGATTTGTGATATCTCAATCATAACATATCGAAATTGATTTCTATCAATTCCTATGATCATTGAGGATCTCATAGAATCAGAAAAATTAGTTTTCGAAATTTACTATTTTTAGTAAATTTTTAATTTTATGTTATTAGTATAAATAGCAGACTTGTAATATAGGGTTAACAGTTTTTTATCAATAATATTTCGAATTTCCTCTATTTTGGGGCTTTCTTCCTTGTGGATTCAAGGATTCCTTGTGGATTCAAGGAGCTTATGAGATCTTAACGCTGGTTGGATCTTTTTATCAGTTTCACGCTGCGTTAGGTGGTATCAGAGCGAGGATTTGTCTTGTTGTGATGGCAAATAACGGAGGGGGAGACAACCAATCTAATGATGCTGGTCGTGGATTGGAGGATGTGTGGAAGGCGATCGAGGAACAACGCGATCAAATGCGAGAGATCCGCACGATGATTGCTAACCTGAACCTCAACGCCAATAACGGGCATCCTAAAGGTGATAGGAGATGCGTCGTTGCCCAAGGCCGACCTATTGCTCAGAACATCGTTCGACGTCCCACTCGTTATCAACCTGATGATGAGGAAGACTCAGAGGATGAAGGTGATGGACTTCATGGATATCAGCCGGGGAGGCGGCGCATGAAATACAATGATTACCGATTGAAGGCGGATCTTCCATATTTCAATGGTAATATGCATATCGAAGACTTCTTTGATTGGATCTCCGAGGTCGAGAGATTCTTTGAGATGATGGAGGTTCCAGAGGAGAAGATGGTTAAATTGGTGGCGTTTCGATTAAAAAGTGGTGCCGCTGCTTGGTGGGACCAACTTCAGAGAACCCGACAACAACGAGGAAGAACACTTGTTCATACGTGGAGGAGGATGAAACAACTCCTCATGGATCAATTTCTGCCACGAAATTATGAACGATATTTACCCCAATTGTATCAAAATTGTTGTCAAACCGTAAGGGTGAAATCACGACCAGAGATATCAAAGGCGCAAGAGGTGATAAGAGCAAGTCCTCCAAAAGATGGGGATGATTCGAGGGCCAACCCTTATGATCTACCATCAACAGAGAAGTACGGAGGTTCCAATGAACCAGAACTTTGCTCAAATCAAAATCAACAAGAAAGCGAAGTTTTAGCTGAACAAGAAGTTGATGATATATATGATGGCGCAGAGTTCGCAGAAGAAGAAGGAGAGCGGGTCAACTTCATCGTTGAACCAGAGATCGATGAGGACATGAGCAATAAAGAAGCAGAGGATGTTGTTTTCTCTGGTGATTCTGAAGATGTCATTGGAGGAGAACAAGAGGAGTTGTTTCCACAGTCCATAGCGGTGACCTCCAAGATGGGAGAGCCCCTAAAGAAGCTCGTGTTGCAAAATATATGCATCATCAACAAAAGTGTTTTGGATGTCATCATCAACATTGATAACGATGAAGACTTTGTGGCTACTATTGTGGTGAAGAAATTTGGGCTACAAATCGAGGGGCATTCAATTTTCTACATGATCGATTTTATTGAAAAGAAATTTGAAGTCAAGAAAACATCTCTTCTCTTGCCGAAGGTGAAATACAAAGAAACATCAATTGAAGAGCGGAAGAACTCGAGGACGAGTTCTTTTGAAGAAGAGGAGTCTGATGTAGGACAGAATATGCAGATGGGAGCACCAAAAGAGGTCCATCAGATAAATTACAAATCAATGGTCACGATCTCGGAATCGCACGAAATTTTACATGGTGAAATATATCGAGGAGATCTTCTGGATTAGTTGTTATACAACTAACAATTCTTATTTTTCAAAAATTAATTCATTTAGGCCTTTAAATTAGCGATTTTATTATTTTTAGTAAGTTTTAGATTTGTGATATCTCAATCATAACATATTGAAATTGATTTCTATCAATTCCTATGATCATTGAGGATCTCATAGAATCAGAAAAATTAGTTTTTGAAATTTACTATTTTTAGTAAATTTTTAATTTTATGTTATTAGTATAAATAGCAGACTTGTAATCTAGGGTTGACAGTTTTTATCAATAATATTTCGAATTTTCTCCCTTTTAGGGCTTTCTTCCTTGTGGATTCAAGGATTCCTTGTGGATTCAAGGAGCTTATGAGATCTCAACGCTGGTTGGATCTTTTTATCAGTTTCACGCTGCGTTAGTAGTAGTATCCCGTATATACGTACGTGAAAAGCATTTGTAGCACTTTTCACTTTTATCATTCTTGTGTTCTCTAGGTATAACCAGGTGGATTAATATTGAGAAGGGGTGAAGCGGGTGCACAGTCTCAATATATTCACTGAGTTTATTCTCTCGCCACACCTATTTTTTTGTTCACTCTGGTTAATTCGTATTAGCAATATAATCTTTGAAACTTTTTGTACATTTGCTAATATTATGTTGAAAAACAATTTTAGATTTACAAAAAAAAAAAAAAAAATTATTAATAACGTGTGTGTGTGTGTGCAGAGAGCCTATATGGCGGCGTCCGCAAAAATCAGTTTTTGTAGACGTCCATTTTCATTGTTGATGGTGATTCAAAAACCAAAAAGAAAGCTTAATTTACTCACTTTGAATAGCATTAAATGTATGCCTCTCAATGGGTTAGGTTCAGGCCGGGTTAAGATAGGCCCGGATACAAACCGATATAAGGTCCAATGGAACCAGATTCAATCATGGACCCGGTGGACTCTTGGGAAACGGTCCCAAGTTAGAGTGGACTCAGGTCGGACCTGGGTCCACCAGATCTAGGAGCTCGTACATGAAACCCACACGCACAGTTTAAATAGAAAATCATGAAGTTTACTTTTCATGGTAAATAATGAAATCGGTGCTTTTTTCGTGTGAGAAAGATGAGGTGTCTAAATTGTAATATCATGCAATATTCAACAAACATGAGATTCATGGTTTGAAAAATTAAAAATCAGACATCATATCTTCCTCATCATTCCTTCGGAAATTTAAGACCATGTCATCATCAACATCAATCCATCACTTTCCGCTAAGAAAATTTTCAATTCATATCACCATCAACAGTGACCCATCACATAATAAAGAAAATGATACACTCAGTCACATTTACCAACCAAAACACAGACTTCACATGTTTTCATTTTTTTTTTAAATAGTAAACATCATCTAATAAGGTATATGTTTTGATAAAAAGTACATATTGTTCTATTTTGAGTTGAATGAACTCATTTTTAATAAGTGTAAGAAAAAATTGAGTAAAATAAATACATCATCTGACAAGGAATATGCTTCATTAAATCTGTAACGAGATATATAGATCTGTATTTTGAACTGAGAAAAAACTGAGTGTAGCAGCACTCCGCAATAAACATAGGAAATAAACAGTGACCCATCACATTAAAAAAAAAAAAAAAAAAGGACATCGAATCCCCAATCCATAAAAATTACCTCGTTCCACCCAAATTAAAGATGAAATCATGAAACCCATCACCACCAAATTATGTATGAAAGAAAGGGTTCAATGAGAGTCTAAGGCCCTATTTGGGTGGGTTATAGCTTTTATTAAGTTAAAAGTTTCAAACAAGTTATCAAACAAGCTCATTTAATTGAAAAGATGTCATCATGATTCTAACAAAAAAAAGTGCCTCAAAAACTATGTTTATTCTATCAAAAGCAGCTTCTGTTATCAGCAACAAACGTGATTATTTAATTAATTAAAAAGCACCCTTCAAGATTGCATCTTAAAAAATTGTGTATAAAGTTAAAAGCTGATTTTTGAAGTGTGTTTCCAAACACACCCTAGAAGGGAAAGAAGAGAGAGAGAGAGAGGCCTAATAAAGTTGGGTAATGTGTGGGCTCATAGTGATAGAGCCATAATTTTGCATCTATGTATTGATAATAGTTTTTTTACATGGTGGGTTCATGGGGTCCAGCGGATCGAGTCAGGGTGAACCCAGACCGGCCTCATTTGAAGGATTGGATCCTTTGGATCAAGTCCTTATAGGGTCCTGGGTTCTACAAATCGAGTATTTTATGTCTTTTATCGAGTCGCGACAGACCTAATTAAATGATGTTTGTGACCACCTCATTCACCACCTTCATAGCATTAAATGTTGTTTTTGACCAATCAACGCTAGTTAAATATCTCTCTTACTCTCACTCTTTCTCTTTGGTCATTGGAGAATATTCTCACATCAACAAGCCAACCAACCTTAGTTAAATATCTCTCTCACTCTCACTCTCACTCTCATTCTTTCTCTTTCGTCATTGGAGCATATACTCACATCAACAAAGTATATACTTCAATTAATTACATGGATAAATTTATAGAAAATATAAAGTGAAATAAAGGTGAGGGAAGAATTGAAGGAAAGGGGAATATATATTGCTTATCCAAAAAAATTTTGATACACCCATGCATGCATTTTTTTCTCTTTAACTTGTAATCTCCGGCCATATATATTTTGTTGGTCATACAGTAAACAAAAAATCTCTATATAAATTCATTTGATCTCAAACAAAGAAGCAAAAGTAAAAGTTGTTATAAAAACAAGATGGACGTAACATTTTTTTTACCCAAAAAACATCAATATAGTAGCAAATAATGTCAGGGGACTGTCCTCCCATGAAGAGTCCACACAAGTTTTAATTTTTCAAAAAATGGTAAATTTATCTAATTATTATGTATATTTTGATGAAAAACATATATCGTTCCATTTCAAATTGAATAAATCTATATACCTCACATAAATATATATTTCATTGGACAGCTATGAAAGTATATAAATTGTTCACAGGACTATCTGTATAGAGTGTGTGTAACATCATTCTATAGTGATGGAAAGTTTCAAAAGAGCATCCTAAACTGGTCAAATTAGTTGAATATCTATTCTTAATTTTGAAATGGAAATGGAATTGGAATTGGTATATGTCACACACAGATTGGCTTTTCAAAGATTCAAAAGATCATCCTAAACTGGTCAAATTAGTTGAATATCTATTCTTAATTTTGAAATGGAAATGGAAATGGAATTGGAATTGGAATTGGTATATGTCACACACAGATTGGCTTTTCAAAGATTCCTGGGGTAACATGTGGATCTGATTATTGGTGTTGGTGACCACAATTGTTACTTTACAGTACAGTATCTAATTAAATCACTTATCGGACTCATTGTTTCTTTACAATTTCGAAAGTCATTTCATTGTCTTTCCTGAGGAATCCTGGGAAAAAAACTGTACGTAGCCCCCTCAAATTTCCAATTATCCATATAACCCCATGTATTTACTCGTTTAATTCACATACACCGCTGTTGTTACTCTGTTCAAATTGATACGTGGTTAGGTTAACCCAACATATCAGATTGATGATACTACCCTCCTACAACATAAGAAAAAAAAGGAAAAATGAATCTAATCCCTTCAAAGATTGTGAATATCTATTTCGACACCTCACTTTATTTGAAAATCCATAAAACCCCTTGAATTAATGGATTTAATTGATACAATTTCCGCGTGTTCATGTGAGATAAAATTTGAATCACCCTACGTCTACAAGTCCTCGCTGTTGCCGCCTTACCTCTCCAAGTTCCATTTTCCACCTGTTCACTCATTGCCTCCTATCTATGTTTACAATTTCCGCGTGTTCATGTGAGATAAAACTTGATAAACACAAAATAAATACGTACAGTTTCCAACAAAATTCATTAGTTGCATTGAAAGGGTGATGACAATAGGAAGAAAAAGAACTTAATGACAGTGGAGGAGTTGTGGGAGAGTTTGGCACGGTCCTTTAGCAGTGGAGACACCTCAAAGCAAGCTCTGGTAATTCAAACTTTGATTCTGGCAAAACTGTGGGAGATTTGGATTTCTAGAAATGATGTCATATGTAAGGACAGCGCGCTAGTTCTACTTTGAAAACTTGTGGGATGCGGTGCATGGGCTCTAATTCAAAGATAGGGATGCGCTATAGCAGGGGCAAGATGGTGAAGATCCAAAGGGGCAAGATTTGGTCAAGGCGTAGCATCGAGGGCAGGTCGAGAGTCTGTGGGGATTGATGGAGAGGGGGGAGGGGGACATCCGTCGTGTACAACTTCAGACTGATGGATTCATTATCCCAATTTTTTGTATCTCTGCCTGGTTTTTCTCTCCCACCCCCCTCACTTTTTCCTTTTCTTTTTAACACCTTTCTCCTTTACGTTTTGCTGCTTTGTGCATGCACATTTTCCTCCCCCTTTAGTTTTAAAACTTCAGGCCGTTTGGTTCAGCGGAAAGCTGATTTTAAGTTCTGATTCATAAGTACAGATTATGTAAGTCCTGATATTTTTTAATCAGTTCAGAAGAAAAAAGTATTTGGTTCAACGGAAATTATAAGCACTTATGAAAATAAGCGTGTTTAGTTCAGTACTAAAGAGTAAAGCTTATGCTAAGGGTGTTTTGGTCCATTTAATAAGTGCTGAATGTAATTTGATGTTTGGTTGAAAGCTTCATTATTTTCTTATTTTTTCTATTTATTAAAAAAAGATACTTTGATATATATTTAATAAATTATGAGATACTACACGTTGAAAACTTGTTAGAACCTGATACAAGCCTATACAGATTTTTTTAAAAAAAAATAGTAATCACATACCTGTTGAAGTTAGCAAACAAGTTTCACCTAATAGTGGCAAAGCTGCATATTATGTCATGCTATACAAAATAAATACAACAGAATATTACAACATTTTATGATTCAAAAAAAAAAATTATGTAGATCATCAAACATGAGACCATATACACAAACATAGTACTAGAGCTGCATATATTTTCATTCTACAATAGATAAATACATGAGAATGTTACAATCCTTCTCAAATAAAAAAAAAGATTTTGAGCAATTAATATTTACATTACAGTGTTGGTTTCATAATTTAGCTTCTACAGTCATTTGATGGCCAGGAGTACAAGAAAAAAAAAAGATCACAAACACCATCGATATAATACATAAGCATGAGCAGCATCCAAAGATGAGTAACCCTGTGGGGCGTGCAACTGCGGCGGCCTTCTCCACCTTCTTCTGAACTGGCACCGGAATATGATCAGGTCCATGCGCCCAACGCAATTCATCAACCCACATGAAGCATTGTGGGCGTTTCTGATTACATGAATGACAACAAATCAATAAAATGATATCATTACACAGTTTATAGGGATATAGAAATAGCAATTCATCATGGTTTACATTGTCTATGACTTACCACTCTAGCTGGGCACCTCAAAAACCATCGACCATAGTTTTTTGAAGTCCTCTCCATCAAGAGGACCATGTAATAAACCTGTTTTGCAGGAACAAATTAAAAAAAAAAGCCAAAGATGCACAAAATCAAACACAAAAAAGCCCTTCAAAATCAGGATTGCCAATCCCTTCAAAACAAGCCTCATCGGGTCCTACTCTATGTCACTCCACAATCAAATCATCCAACCAAAGAATTATTTCCCTGAAAATGAGAAAAACAACAAGTCATTCAAAACCCTCTCTAATGGCTTCCTTAAATTCTTTGGACATTATCATTGTTTCACCACTAAACAGAGTAATCTATCCACCTATTCTCAGCTTTCCATAAAGGGCCTAGTTTTTGTTGTAAATTTTCAACTAAGTTGTATTCAATCTAAGGATTGCTTTTCACTAGGTCTTTCATTTCATTTCAAATTCAGTTCTGTTCAATACAAGAGAGCAGCCACTTCTGCGGAAATTACAACAACAGTGCATTAGAGGCAATATCCCAACAAAATGCTTCAAATAATACAAGGCTGCCTTCATTTCTAATTCTGCAGACAGCTAGCACATAATAAAAAAAAAAACAGTTTTAAGTGGGGGCAAGATCCCACTTGTGTAGATAAAAATGAAGTTCCATCAGAAATAAGACTATTATATTTCACGTAAATAATGAGATAAAAAATATTAATATAATCCATACTTTAATTTGAATTTTTTTATTTAATAGGTATAAAAGACATGTTGTTCTTTCTTTTCTTCGATTTTTTTTTTAACTTTTATTGTTTAAAATAATGTAGTATTTTTTTAATATAAAAAATTGGGAGACATGAGAAAGCTTAACAAAAGAGAAAATAAATAAATAAGTGAAGCTAGCACATCATCAACAGACAACAGGTGACTAAACCAGGAATGATTACCTGTTTAGAAGAATTCATCCTCTATCATCAGGTGTGGCTCGAAAGGCCCTCGCGAAGGCCTTGGAATGTTGCCGTTTACAACCTTCCACAACGGATAATCTCCCTCATTCCATTTCTCTTCAATCACAGTCCTTCACTCTGTCGGTCATCATCAGCAACAACCTCTATTGTCTATATTTTAACTGATGGCAGTGTGGACATTGCTTCTCGTGCTGCTGGCGCAGCCTATATTATTGTTCGAGATCTCCCTTTTCAGGTACTCAGAGCTGGAGCTCACGCATGGCCTTGGTCTTCACCTCTAGTCATGGAGTCTGAAGCTATTTATCGCGGGCTTCGATCTGCCCATGATTTGGGGGACACAAGGGTGGTCGTCTGTGCTGATGCACAATTAATCATCAATGCAATTTCTGGCCCAAGCGATGGTCCTTCACCAATCAAAAATGTTCTGAACCAGATCAGGATGTTGGCCCATATGCTCCACTATATTCGTTTCTTCAAGGTTCCTCGGGCGTTTGTTCGGAGCCCGGAGGTCCTCGCACGCCGTGCGCGCTTTACACAAAAGGACTGTTTGTCCTATCAGTTGGATAACGATAGCATCAGGTCTTCTATTTCCCCTTATGTTTTTAGTATACATAATTGTATTAGCCTGGTTCAGGAGGCTGTTAGTCAGTCAGGGTCTGTATGTTTTTGTAGTATGAACTCTGTTGCCTCCTTGGAGGCCTTTTATAACAAAAAAAAAAAAAAACAGGCAACAGTGACTGAAATTCTTCGAATCAAAGAAGACGCGAGTGCTCCTCAAAAAAGATCATGATCTTCTACACAAGTAAAAAAAAAAGGTTAAACAAGTAAAAACATGTAAAAATGGACTATAGTTTTTTTTTTTTTTTTATTGTCTAAATGTGTGCTTGATCTTATGGATTTGATACCTGATAGGACATCCGATAAAAATGGACTACAGTAGATGAGGACATGCATGGCTGTTCGTTAACGTGTGAGGAGGGTGTAAAGTGCATGTTTTTAAAATTTGTACGGCCTAAACATTAATATTTTATAAGATTTTGTTATTTTTAAGTTCTCCTAAATTATATGATTTAGTAATTTATTCATTACTTCTTCATATTTTGATTTAAGTCTCTAGATTTAAATGATATGTTCCTTTTTAGTCCCGTCCAATGACTAAAAAGAAAACTAAATAATTTAGAAATAGGTTCCTTCCAGGGACTAATAAGAAACATATCCTTTAAATCTACGGATTTAAACTGAAATATGAAAACATGAAGGATCGATCACTAAATCATATTAGTTTAAAGGGACTAAAAAAAAAAAAAAAAACCTTATTTTTGTCTTCTTGTCAGACGGAAAAAAAAAGACCCTAGAAGAGAATAGAAAATTTTTTGAGGATATACCAGCTTTTTTGGGGAGGATCTTGTAATTGCCTTCTCCATGGGATTGAATGTACTGAATGAGAATTGCATCTCATTGAAGGATTTATATGCCACCTTAGTTCACTCTTTATATACAAATTAACCTCCACATCTCTACTGCGTTATCATAATGTATATTGCTATAGATGGGATTGCAAAATTGAATATGTATCAATCTTTTAATCAATGATCTTGGTGGTCCATTTATGCAGCGTGAATATATGTTATGTTTGTGTCATTATCATTTTATTACTATGAATTTATTTTTTCATCTATGCATATTATATTGTTAATATAATTAGTTGGCAGGTTGTCCTTACTTGTTTAACTTTTTTTTACTAAATCCCCCACAACATCACTCCCAGGCATGAGCCACATTGAAAAGGGAACAGCTTTTTTAACATGGATGGGACCATGGGGGTAGCAGCTGCCCCACTCTTCCCTATGTCGCTCATACTATCTTAACTCTATTTGGCAGTGTTCCGGAGAACGCCGTGTACCCGAAAGTTATCTTGTGGTGGAGAATTGCTGTTTTGAGGTGTTAAAAACTCACGAAAAAATAACCTTCAAAGGCACACCTTCAGATTGAAATTCAAATGCCTCTTTTACATTTGGATTGGAGGTTGAGTTCGTTCCACTTTTAAGTCCCCATAAATTATATAATTTAGTGATTGATCCCTCACTTCTTCATATTTTGGTTTAAGTCCCTAGATTTTAAAGAATATGTTCTTTTTAGTCCCTCTGAGGGACTAAAAAGAAAACCAAATAATTTAGAGATATATCCCTTCCAAGAACTAATAAGAAACATATCCTTTAAATCTAAAGACTTAAACTGAAATATGAAAACATGAAGGATCGATCACTAAATCATATTAGTTTAAAGGGACTAAAAAAAAAACCTTATTTTTGTCTTCTTGTCAGACAAAAAAAAAACGACCCTAGAAGAGAAAAGAAAAATTTTTGAGGATATACCAGCTTTTTTGGGGAGGATCTTGTAATTGCCTTCTCCATGGGATTGAATGTACTGAATGAGAATTGCATCTCATTGAAGGATTTATATGCCACCTTAGTTCACTCTTTATATGCAAATTAACCTCCACATCTCTACTGCGTTATCATAATGTATATTGCTATAGATGGGATTGCAAAATTGAATATGTATCAATCTTTTAATCAATGATCTTGGTGGTCCATTTATGCAGCGTGAATATATGTTATGTTTGTGTCATTATCATTTTATTACTATGAATTTATTTTTTCATCTATGCATATTATATTGTTAATATAATTAGTTGGCAGGTTGTCCTTACTTGTTTAACTTTTTCTTACTAAATCCCCCACAACATCAGTCTCACGCATGAGCCCCATTGAAAAGGGAACAACTTTTTTAACATGGATGTGACCATGGGGGGAGCAGCTGCCCCACTCTTCCCCCATGTTGCTCATACTATCTTAACTATGTTTGGCAGTGTTTCGGGAAACACCGCGTACCTGAAAGTTGTCTTGTGGTGGAGAATTGCTGTTTTGAGGTGTTAAAAACTCACGAAAAAATAACCTTCAAAGGCACACCTTCAGATTGAAATTCAAATGCCTCTTTTACATTTGGATTGGAAGTTGAGTTCGTTCCACCATGTCTGCCGGCACAAACACGCCCCTAATACACACACAAACAGGCCCTTATAATATTTTTGGTGAATAATGAGAGAAAAAAAAAATCCATGCATACTGCAATTTGAAATTATTTTATTACATATATAGATATAAAGACATATTGTCTTTTCTTTTATTCTCATTTTTATTTTTAATTTTAATGTTTAAAATGTAATAATTATATTGAAAAAAAAAACTGGGGGTAGATAAGAAGCATAACTAAAAAAAAATCATATAAATTACACTTCATGCGTTCACAGAAAAAAAAAAAAAATTCACTGAAGCACTTCATCAACAGGTGACTGATTTTCTTCTAATCAAAGAAGACGCGAGTACTCCTCATAGAGCTTCTCCAGCATGTTAGCCTCCCACACAGTCATCCGGAAATCAAGATCATGATCTTCACCACTATCAAGTTCACTGAGATCCGACACACATAAACACTCTCCTCCAAATAATATTTCACCATCACTGTAAGAGACTTTGTTGGAGTTGGCCCCAATTGATTGGGGTGTTTCATCTGACTTAAACGAAGTTAATCTGACTGGTTTCGGACAATGAATCTTTGTCTCTGTGGTCATCATCATCTCTGTAGTAGTCTTCTGGAGCTTTATCTTCTGCTTGGTCTTCTTTTGGTTCTTCTTTTTCTGGGTTTTGGACTTGCTTTCAGGGTTAGGGGGAACTTCACATTTTATTTTCTTGCTTAAGTGGCAATTCCAGTAGTTCTTGATCTCGTTGTCGGTACGATTAGGGAGCCTCCCAGCGATGAGGGACCATCGGTTGCCCAATAGACAATGGAGCCTTATGATTAGTTCATCTTCTTCAGGAGTGATGTTCCCTCTCTTTATGTCTGGTCTCAGGTAGTTCATCCACCTCAGTCTGCAACTCTTCCCACATCGAAGAAGACCTTCATGTATAATTCCGAGCATGAGAGAGTTAGTTAATGTTGAATAACTTATATTTATTGATAGGTAATTTGTAAAAACAAAGTTGTAAATCATTTAATTTAATTATAAATTTGTAAAAGTGGACCATGGTTGATCAGGAAATGCGTGCATGGCACGCTGTTCATTAATGTGTGAGGAGTGTTGTGGAAAGTGTTATTAAATTTTATTTTGTACTATTTTCACATTAATATTTTTGTTCCACTTATCAAACAAAAAAAAATTCCAAGAACAGAAAAGAAAAAAATTGAGGATATACCAGCTTCTTTGGGTAGGATCTTCCAATTGCCTTCTCCATGGGACTGAATGTACTGAATGAGAATTCCATCTTCTTTGGGTGTCCATGGCCCTCTATGCAACCCTACCTTTTCACAACAAGGTGCTCTCCCCATCCCCCTATTCAATCAAATTCCCCCTCAGACAGATGAATGTCTGTGTGAGAAAGAGTGTGAGAGAGATGAGGAGATGATGATAATGTGAAGAGTGTTTCAACTTTGATAATTTAGATAGAAAGAACTTAGGCCACCTTGGTTCACTCTATATACAGGACTCCCACATCTCCATGGACCCAAAAAGTACGTTGTTTATTTTCAGTACATGTGCGCATGTGCATCACGTTTCGTAATTTACATGTATGTTAAATATCATTTTTTTTTTTTAGTCTACTGTGACGACCATGATATTATTATAATACAATATTAATAATATATATTACACCAATCAACAACCACAGAAATATTATATTTCGTATATATGGACTGAAAAAAAAAAAAACAAAAAAACAAAGACCGGAGTCTACAGATCGAGACAAAACATAGGTGCTCACAAGGTAGGTGCGTGGTTTGTTTTTAACTTACAAGGCTTTGCAATGGGGCCATCCCTGAACATTCCTCATGACCTGAGGTGAGGAATTTAGGCCAACAGTGTTTGACCAACCACCCCTCAACTGATAACTCTATTCAAATTAATCATTGGGTGACTAAATTAAATATTAGATACGTAAAATGTCACAACTCACAAGACACACTTTGATTGAATTGAACCATAATAACATATTTTATATGGAATGCATGGCCTAATAGTCCCATTAGACTTTTGCCGGCGTCCGCGAAGTTTATGCTCTTGGAAGGGTGTTCACAACCAAACGAACCTGCCATGTGGAGATTTAATTTTTAGTGAAGGGGTCTAATGTTTTAGCTGACACATGAATCTCATGTCAATCAGCCGTGCGTCACATTGATATGCATGGGTTATTATAAGAATAATGTCAGTGATAGTCCGTAGAACAGTCCTATAGATAATCCACAAATATTTTAGTTTTTTATATATAGTAAAAAATATTTAATAAAGCTTCGGTAGCATCGCTATAGCTCATCTCAGGTCTGACCGGCATTAAAGAACCTCCTTGACAGAGGCCGCAGTAGTATCCCGTATATACGTACGTGAAAAGCATTTGTAGCACTTTTCACTTTTATCATTCTTGTGTTCTCTAGGTATAACCAGGTGGATTAATATTGAGAAGGGGTGAAGCGGGTGCACAGTCTCAATATATTCACTGAGTTTATTCTCTCGCCACACCTATTTTTTTGTTCACTCTGGTTAATTCGTATTAGCAATATAATCTTTGAAACTTTTTGTACATTTGCTAATATTATGTTGAAAAACAATTTTAGATTTACAAAAAAAAAAAAGAAAATTATTAATAACGTGTGTGTGTGTGTGCAGAGAGCCTATATGGCGGCGTCCGCAAAAATCAGTTTTTGTAGACGTCCATTTTCATTGTTGATGGTGATTCAAAAACAAAAAAAAAAGGTTTAATTTACTCACTTTGAATAGCATTAAATGTATACCTCTCAATGGGTCAGGTTTAGGCCAGGTTAAAGTGGACCCAAATCCAAACCGAGATAAAGGTCCAATGGAACCAGATTCAATCATGGACCCGGTGGACTCTTGGGAAACGGTCCCAAGTTAGAGTGGACTCAGGTCGGACCTGGGTCCACCAGATCTAGGAGCTCGTACATGAAACCCACACGCACAGTTTAAATAGAAAATCATGAAGTTTACTTTTCATGGTAAATAATGAAATCGGTGCTTTTTTCGTGTGAGAAAGATGAGGTGTCTAAATTGTAATATCATGCAATATTCAACAAACATGAGATTCATGGTTTGAAAAATTAAAAATCAGACATCATATCTTCCTCATCATTCCTTCGGAAATTTAAGACCATGTCATCATCAACATCAATCCATCACTTTCCGCTAAGAAAATTTTCAATTCATATCACCATCAACAGTGACCCATCACATAATAAAGAAAATGATACACTCAGTCACATTTACTAACCAAAAGTCCAAAACACATAATTCACGTGTTTTTATTTTTTTTAAAATAGTAAACATCATCTAATAAGGTATATGCTTTGATAAAAAATGTATATCGCTCTATTTCGAGTTTAATGAACCCATTTTTAGTAAGTGTAAGAAAAAATTTAGTGAGGTATATACATCATCTAACGACATATATGTTTAATTGAATATGTAATAAGATATATAGGTCCGTGTTTTGAACTAAGAAAAAAACTGAGTGTAGCAGCACTCCACAATAAACATAGGACATAAACAGTGACCCATCATATTAAAAAAATAAAAAACAAAAAACAGAGGACATCGAATCCCCAATCCATAAAAATTACCTCGTTCCACCCAAATTAAAGATGAAATCATGAAACCCATCACCACCAAATTATGTATGAAAGAAAGGGTTCAATGAGAGTCTAAGGCCCTATTTGGGTGGGTTTTAGCTTTTTTAAGTTAAAAGTCTCAAATAAGTTATCAAACAAACTCATTTAATTGAAAAAGTTGTCATCATGATTTTAACAAAAAAATGTCTCAAAAACTGTGTTTATTCCATCAAAAGCAGCTTCTGTTTTCAGCAACAAACGTGATTATTTAGTTAATTAAAAAGCACCCTTCAAGATTGCATCTTAAAAAACTGTGTATAAAGTTAAAAGCTGATTTTTGAAGTGTGTTTCCAAACACACCCTAGAAGGGAAAGAAGAGAGAGAGAGAGAGAGAGAGAGAGAGGCCTAATAAAGTTGGGTAATGTGTGGGCTCATAGTGATAGAGCCATAATTTTGCATCTTGTATTGATAATAGTTTTTTTACATGGTGGGTTCATGGGGTCCATCGGATCGAGTCAGGGTGAACCCAGACCGGCCTCATTTTGAAGGATTGGATCATTTGGATCAAGTCCTTATAGGGTCCTAGGTTCTTCAAATCGGATATTTTATGTCTTTTATCGAGTCGTGATAGACCTAATTAAATGATGTTTGTGACCACCTCATTCACCACCTTCATAGCATTAAATGTTGTTTTTGACCAATCAACGCTAGTTAAATATCTCTCTCACTCTCACTCTTTCTGTTTTGTCATTGGAGAATATTCTCACATCAACAAGCCAACCAACCCTAGTTAAATATCTCTCTCACTGTCACTTTTTCTCTTTCATCATTGGAGCATATACTCACATCAACAAGGTATATATTTCAATTAATTGCATGGATAAATTTATAGAAAATATAAAGTGAAATAAAGGTGGGGGAAGAATTGAAGGAAAGGGGAATATATATTGCTTATCCAAAAAAATTTGATACACCCATTCATGCATTTTTTTCTCTTTAACTTGTAATCTCCAGCCATATATATTTTGTTGGAGGTCATACAACAAAAAATCTCTATATAAATTCATTTGATCTCAAACAAAGAAGCAAAAGTAAAAGTTGTTATAAAAACAAGATGGACGTAACATTTTTTTTACCCAAAAAACATCAATACAGTAGCAAATAATGTCAGGGGACTATCCTCCCACGAAGAGTCCACACAAGTTTTAATTTTTCAAAAAATGGTAAATTTTATTTAATTATTATGTATATTTTGATGAAAAACATATATCGTTCAATTTCAAATTGAATAAATCTATATACCTCATATAAATATATATTTCATTGGACAGCTATGAAAGTATATAAATTGTTCACAGGACTATCTGTATAGAGTGTGTGTAACATCATTCTATGCTGATTGGAAAGTTTCAAAAGAGCATCCTAAACTGGTCAAATTAGTTGAATATCTATTCGTAATTTTGAAATGGAAATGGAATTGGAATTGGTATATGTCACACACAGATTGGCTTTTCAAAGATTCAAAAGAGCATCCTAAACTGGTCAAATTAGTTGAATATCTATTCTTAATTTTGAAATGGAAATGGAAATGGAAATGGAATTGGAATTGGTATATGTCACACACAGATTGGCTTTTCAAAGATTCCTGGGGTAACATGTGGATCTGATTATTGGTGTTGGTGACCACAATTGTTACTTTACAGTACAGTATCTAATTAAATCACTTATCGGACTCATTGTTTCTTTACAATTTCGAAAGTCATTTCATTGTCTTTCCTGAGGAATCCTGGGGAAAAAACTGTACGTAGCCCCCTCAAATTTCCAATTATCCATATAACCCCATGTATTTACTCGTTTAATTCACATACACCGCTGTTGTTACTCTGTTCAAATTGATATGTGGTTAGGTTAACCCAACATATCAGATTGATGATACTACCCTCCTACAACATAAGAAAAAAAAGGAAAAATGAATCTAATCCCTTCAAAGATTGTGAATATCTATTTCGACACCTCACTTTATTTGAAAATCCATAAAACCCCTTGAATTAATGGATTTAATTGATACAATTTCCGCGTGTTCATGTGAGATAAAATTTGAATCACCCTACGTCTACAAGTCCTCGCTGTTGCCGCCTTACCTCTCCAAGTTCCATTTTCCACCTGTTCACTCATTGCCTCCTATCTATGTTTACAATTTCCGCGTGTTCATGTGAGATAAAACTTGACAAACACAAAATAAATACGTACACTTTCCAACAAAATTCATTAGTTGCATTGAAAGGGTGATGACAATAGGAAGAAAAAGAACTTAATGACAGTGGAGGAGTTGTGGGAGAGTTTGGCACGGTCCTTTAGCAGTGGAGACACCTCAAAGCAAGCTCTGGTAATTCAAACTTTGATTCTGGCAAGACTGGGGGAGATTTGGATTTCTAGAAATGATGTCATATGTAAGGACAGCGCGCTAGTTCTACTTTGAAAACTTGTGGGATGCGGTGCATGGGCTCTAATTCAAAGATAGGGATGCGCTATAGCAGGGGCAAGATGGTGAAGATCCAAAGGGGCAAGATTTGGTCAAGGCGTAGCATCGAGGGCAGGTCGAGAGTCTGTGGGGATTGATGGAGAGGGGGGAGGGGGACATCCGTCGTGTACAACTTCAGACTGATGGATTCATTATCCCAATTTTTTGTATCTCTGCCTGGTTTTTCTCTCCCACCCCCCTCACTTTTTCCTTTTCTTTTTAACACCTTTCTCCTTTACGTTTTGCTGCTTTGTGCATGCACATTTTCCTCCCCCTTTAGTTTTAAAACTTCAGGCCGTTTGGTTCAGCGGAAAGCTGATTTTAAGTTCTGATTCATAAGTACAAATTATGTAAGTCCTGATATTTTTTAATCAGTTCAGAAGAAAAAAGTATTTGGTTCAACGGAAATTATAAGCACTTATGAAAATAAGCGTGTTTAGTTCAGTACTAAAGAGTAAAGCTTATGCTAAAGGTGTTTTGGTCCATTTAATAAGTGCTGAATGTAATTTGATGTTTGGTTAAAAACTTGATTATTTTCTTATTTTTTCTATTTATTAATAAAAGATACTTTGATATGTATCTATTTAATAAATTATGAGATACTACACGTTGAAAACTTGTTAGAACCTGATACAAGCCTATACAGATTTTCTTTAAAAAAATAGTAATCACATACCTGTTGAAGTTAGCAAACAAGTTTCATCTAATAGTGGAAAAGCTGCATTTCATGTCATGCTATACAAAATAAATACAACAGAATATTACAACATTTTATGATTCAAAAAAAAAAATTATGTAGATCATCAAACATGAGACCATATACACAAACATAGTACTAGAGCTGCATATATTTTCATTCTACAATAGATAAATACATGAGAATGTTACAATCCTTCTCAAATAAAAAAAAAAGTTTTTGAGCAATTAATATTTACATTACAGTGTTGGTTTCATAATTTAGCTTCTACAGTCATTTGATGGCCAGGAGTACAAGCAAAAAAAAAAAATCACAAAAACCATCAACATAATACATAAGCATGAGTAACATCCAAAAATGAGTAACCCTGTGGGGCGTGCAACTGCGGCGGCCTTCTCCACCTTCTTCTGAACTGGCACCGGAATATGATCAGGTCCATGCGCCCAACGCAATTCATCAACCCACATGAAGCATTGTGGGCGTTTCTGATTACATGAATGACAACAAATCAATAAAATGATATCATTACACAGTTTATAGGGATATAGAAATAGCAATTCATCATGGTTTACATTGTCTATGACTTACCACTCTAGCTGGGCACCTCAAAAACCATCGACCATAGTTTTTTGAAGTCCTCTCCATCAAGAGGACCATGTAATAAACATGTTTTGCAGGAACAAATAAAAAAAAAAAAGAAGCCAAAGATGCACAAAATCAAACACAAAAAAGCCCTTCAAAATCAGGATTTCCAATCCCTTCAAAACAAGCCTCATCGGGTCCTACTCTATGTCACTCCACAATCAAATCATCCAACCAAAGAATTATTTCCCTGAAAATGAGAAAAACAACAAGTCATTCAAAACCCTCTCTAATGGCTTCCTTAAATTCTTTGGACATTATCATTGTTTCACCACTCAACAGAGTGATCTATCCACCTATTCTCAACTTCCATAAAGGGCCTAGTTTTTGCTGTAAATTTTCAACTAAGTTCTATTCAATCTAAGGATTGCTTTTCACTAGGTCTCTCATTTCATTCCAAATTCAGTTCTGTTCAATACAAGAAAGCAGCCACTTCTGCGGAAATTACAACAACAGTGCATTAGAGGCAATATCTCAACAAAATGCTTCAAATAATACAAGGCTGCCTTCATTTCTAATTCTGCAGACAGCTAGCACATAATAAAAAAAAAAACAGTTTTAAGTTGGGGCAAGATCCCACTTGTGTAGATAAAAATGAAGTTCCATCAGAAAAGATCAAGCACCCTTCTCTTTCAGAACAACGAAGTCCAAACAACTCTAAATCACAAGTGGTGAAGAGAATATGAAAGCAACAATGAACAAGAAAGTAATCAGAAAGAAATAAAAAAACATGGACAGGTGAAATGTGCCACACTAATTGCATTCCAAATCATATCATATGAGAAAAAAAAACTAGTCTGTTACATGACTCAACTATAGGGCTATCCCATTCCTACCTGAATCATCCATAATTGGCACTATTCCAAACAGATGCATATGAAAAAATAAAACATTTTTTTTTAATATCTCACTACAAGTTAAACCCTTCAAGAAGAAGTATAAGAGAAAGCCAGCCATGCATGATTACCATATTTTTGAGGGTTGGAGGGTTGTCATTGTTTATGTAGCAGGTATGTTTGTGTATATTTGGATCTTTCATTGTTTTGATGAAAACAATGATGATGATCGTGTTCAACTTGTTCATGGTTTTATTTAAATAATGACAACGGCGTATATATTACATTCAATAGAATATGAGATAAATCTGAACATACCTATATGTAAAATAATGTTTACTCTAAACAGAAGACCAAGACAAAAAACAGAGTAGTATTTTTAGATTCTGTTAAAAAAAATAAAAAATAGTTGATTGACGAAAAGATGTCAATTTTATTTTATTTTTGTTAAAAGAAGTTTATTATAAAAACATAGATATATATGTTTTGGGAATTTTGTTTTATAAATTGATTGGATAAATGAATTTTAGCACAAGAATCGGCAGGTTTGTGAGGGAAACCAGGGACACAATTTAGCATCATAAAAGTAGAAAAAAACACACATTTCAGCCGATGCAACATATACATTCATCTACATTCATCTCCATGAAACCCTAAACAGGTTTTCATCTAAAAATCTAAGGAAATATCATAAACGGAGGAGATGTGGTGGGTTTTTTTACCAAGATCGTTGGTTGGGGAGGAGATCCAAAGAGGAGGAAGCAGATCGGAGAGACTCTTGCCTATTGTTGGAGACGGTGAGAGGGACAATAGAGTGTAAGCTCGTGTTTTGTGAGGAGGATCAGTCAAAGAACCACTTAATCAGGAGATCGGCAAAGAACCTTGACGGAGATCGGCGTAGGAGGTGATAGCAAGTTGAAGCTCATCTTTTAGGGTTCGAAGAGGGTTTTTGGTTCAGTAGACAAATAGCTAGGAGAGAGAAGGGTTGAGAGGTTGAAAGAGGATTTAAATACCCCATGTAAATTCTAAACATAGACAAGGGCATTATGGACTTTTCACAATGCACAGAAAACGCTGAATATTTTACCTGGATATTTTAAGTAAAGATTTTAGGTTGAAAAAAAGTTGCCCAAAATGACTGAATTAGGTAAATAAAAAGGGCTTACTTGACATCCAACCAAACACTCTTAAAGCTTATTTTCAGTTTTAAGCTGAATAAGCAATGATAATAAGCTGAACCAAACAGCCTCTAATTGTAATTATTGTTATTCAAGTTATAAAAAGCCTACATTTGTCTCAAAAAAAATGAAAAAGAAGTCGGAGGCGGTTTTAAAGCTTCAAAATTCTCAACATTTGAAAATAGAACATTTGAGAGGAACAAGAAAGCTCCTTCGGTATTCCTTGAAGGGGGCTATATGCATTTTTTTTCAAGATTTAATAAACTTAAAATAGGGAAAAAAAATAACTGCAATGGATGACAAAAAGATAACTCACTCATTCAACCCAAAAGTAACAAAAAGTATGTTTGGTCCTTCGTCTTCTCCTTCTGCAGATGGTGGTCCACATGGATGGCTCGGAAAAACAAAAAAAAACATCATCTTGAGAGGCTCCTCCATCCCATAGCATCAACTTGTTACACAAAGTCTGTTAGAAAATTAATTTATTTTAAATTTTAATTGATGAAAGATTTAAATAAATTATTATTGTTAAATTATTATTTTATTTTGAACCGGGTATACATGTTGTGCATGATTCAAAACAATTAAATGTTGAAGGGGTGTGTTACGTTTAATGACCCTTAATTGGTGATGAAATTAATTTGACTTTTCATTGTTTGAAAAAAAAAAAAAAAAGGCTGGGTGTGTGGTAGTGAAATACCATAAGTCAAAATGGCTGCACATATAATTAAGCCCCTCCCTTAATTTATTGAGTCCATGTAATTGTTTGAAAAAACGGGCACATTCACATGGCATTAATTTTATTTTGTTTATATCTTTCATTTGTTTTATTTTGCATTCATTTGATCACTTTCTCGTTATACTCATGTCTGGATCAAATTTAACTTAAAAGAGTTCGTAGTTTGGAATAAAAAAAAAAGATCTAAAAGCATTTGAATGGAACCCAATATAGAATCAATTGAGCACACAACAATTACGGTTTCAAAAATATAACAAAATTCCTACTTTGATCAACTGGTCAGTCAAATAATCAATATATATAATGCAAAATCAAAGTACTTGATAAAAGAATCAGAGATGGCATCCAATCAAGGGATGCACAAAAAACCATGGGAGGCATTCTTCAAAGGGGGAACAAGAAACCAAATCCAATCAAGGGAAACATGTGGGTACAAACCATGGGAGGCATTCTTCAAAGGCATCATATTATACTGAACAATTTATAAATAGAACTAATTAAAAAATATATGAACCAAATTGAAAAATACATAAGTTATCTTATCTCTCAAAGGATGCACCAAATTGAAAAATACATATGGTGTTCATGTGTCAATCATTTATTGAAAACTGATAAACCTCGATGGAAGCAGTACTTACTAGAATTCAAACTAGAAAACATTACTTCATGCTAAATGCATTAATGATTCTTAGCTAGTTTCAATCATTCATTTTTTTTAATTATTTATTTAAGAGTGTAAGGAAATTACAAGGCCAGCCCATTTCGAGCTTAAAAGAGGAAAAAATCACTCTCTTTAACCGTTCTTTTATTCAAATTTCATGGGAACCAAGTATCAGTGAAGTGATCAATTGGTGACTGATTTTCCTCACAGAAAAGTAGACGCGAGTACTCCTCATAGAGCTTATGGAGCATGTTAGCTTCAAATGGGTTCTCCATGATCAATCGATTAACAAGATCATGATCCACAAGATCATGAACTACATTGAGGTCCCTGAAGTCCGGTGACTTGTGGCCGTCTGATGAACTATCCTTCAAAGAGTCTGAAACACAATTCCCCCCAACAGATTGATCGGGACTACTTTCTTCCCATCTAAATGATGATATCCTAACTGGTTTTGGGGAATGAATCTTGGTCTCTTTGGCATGCCCGTGTTCGTTCTCGATCTTTTTCGTGTACTTCTGGATCTTGTTGTTGTTGTTGTTTTTGTTGTTATTCTTTTTGGATGACGTAGACAAAGGTTTGGACATGGTTTTTACTTTGCTACCAGTTTTCTTGCGGAGGTGACTGTTCCAGTAATTCTTGATCTCGTTGTCTGTACGATTAGGGAGCCTCCCAGCGATTAGGGACCATCGGTTTCCCAATAGACTGTGAAGCCTTATGATTAGATCTTCTTCTTCGGGGGTGATATTCCCTCTCTTTATGTCTGGTCTCAGGTAGTTCATCCACCTCAGTCTGCAACTCTTCCCGCATCGGAGAAGCCCTTCATTGATAAACACTATGAAGAGTTTAGCTTAAAAGTAATTGGTATAACCTCATAATTAAGCCTATGAATTAAGGTTTATGAGATGTCTATTCCTGAAGGTGCATGGGGAGAGGGCTGAATCTTTGTATATAGTTATTATTGTGTTAGTTATTACATGTGTTTTTTTAATCCATATTTCTTGAAACTTTTCATTGTTAGTGTTAGAGAGATCAGTATTTTATTAGAGGTGTTGTAGTTATGGAAGAGGTTTGTTTATTAAAACAATGAATTAATCAATCCATTTTCTCGACAAATTTATCGTGTATATCCTCTTCTTCGTTGTATATTTTTTTGTTACATTGATATACCGATATGAAGGTTGAACCTTATTAGGAAACATACATGTTAATACATGTTTTTCTCATCAAACAATAAAGACTAAAAAGAGAGTACCTGCTTGTTTAGGGAGATCTTTCCAATTGCCTTCTCCATGAGAACGAATATATTGGATAAGCAATGCGTCTTCTTTAGCATCCCATGGCCCTCTCTGCAACCCTACCTTTGCACAACAGGGTGCTCTCCCCATCTCTCTCTCTCCAACAAATTATCTCTATCTGACAGAATTCTATGAAAGAGAATTACTGTGAAGAGTCTTGAGAGTTTTCTCACCTCCATTTCACTCTTCATATAGAGCACGTACCCCATGCATGGACCCCATACTTACAATCTCTGACGTAACACCTAATTGGTGCTTTTATTTTAATTTTTTTAAAATACTATTTCAACTCTGGAGTCTAATATGACAGCCATATATGAAGATCCTTTGAAAGGAATTGTATGTTAGTTTCATAATACTCACAAAAACCACTAGCCCACAATACTTTCCTAACAGAAAAATCACAGACGAGACAAAGGTAGGTAAAAAAGGCAGAGACTATCAATGAAACAAAATTTTGTATCAGTCAATTTTTCTTTTGAACAATGTTTGTCATGGGACGACCATAAACAACTGTCTTGAAAAGACCCTAACCCATGAAGTCTATCAAACCACCATCACCACCCACCCACCCCTGATGTGTGACATAGCTAGAGTATTTATCTCTGATAACTATATTGAAAGAAATAACAATCCATTTAAAATAAACAATAATTTTTTGCTTGATTGTCATTCTTATTATTTTTGTTAGAAAACATAAAAGTAATATTTTTTTTTGTTGTTTAATTAGCAATGTACAGTATCAAATGAGGATGAGTGATAGATAAGAAATGAATAAAAATTTATAACTTTTTAAATGACAGTTATACATCTGCATAAATTATTTATATTTGAAAATAATTATGAGATGTGTGTGTATGTGATATAATAGATGTGACATGTTTTGAGAATGTGTGTGAGTGTTAGATGAGATAAGTGTATTGTGAAATGATACGAAAATGAATTTTTATTAATTGGCATACATAAACTCTGAAAAATAATTTTAGTACCCCCTAAAATAGTTATCGGATATCTATTTCTAGTATATTTAGACATAGCTATCGAAGTTTATTTTCCTAAAACAAACAGTATTTTTTTCATATTCTTCTCTATTCCACCTTACTCCCAGATATGCCTTTCCATACTCCATAGTCATACATGGTGAACTAGCCTGGATCGGATGGTCTGACTACAGACTCAGCTAGCCTTGGATGATGTGACCACAGAGTCTTTCGTGGAAGGAGGAGAGACACTGTTTGGGCATGAGTATACACATATTGTCAGAAATCAATTCCCAGACGTCTCAATATTCTTGTTGGGCAGCTTGTGCAATCTGAGTGCAAGTTGGGAATAGAATTTTGCGTTTGTGTCATAGTTATGCGAATGGTTAAGTTGGGCTGACTCAAACAAATATATATATATATATATCAGAAAAATAGATGACTATTATTGGACTGAAAGAGCTGCTTGGGTGTGCGCTTGAATTAAATTGAATGCTGATCAATGATACTAAGCACGGTTTAAACACACATGTGTACATGTGGTTGTACTAAATTTGACTGGACTTTTTAGCCCCTTTTGGATAGAGAATTAAGTTATACTGTGGTTTATTACTACTCCAGTATATGTAAGAAATAAGTGATTTTTTGTTTAGTTATGTTTTAATTATTCTCGTTGAGAAACGTAATAATAAAGTTTTTGTTGTTTGGTTAACCATGGTTAAATTGTAGATTAAATGTGAAAATAGTATAGATAAAAATATATAAAAGGTGAAAAAATGATTTAACATGTGTGTCCCTGGTTTATAAGAAGTGACAACAGTAGATTTGACAGTGGACCCCATTTATTCAATTAAATTGAACAACCTGAAATAACTTAATTGCAAGGGATAACAAGAATAATTATACAATTTTATGCTATTTAATTTTGACATACAATTTATTATTTATTTTAACCTTCTAAACACTCATTTTATCATTATTCTATATTACCCTCGTTTATTCCACTTATTAATGTAGTGCACTTGTGATGCATTAATTATAACAGAATACAATCGTCCATAGCAAAAAAAAAAAAAAAAATTGCCACATTAAATCATTCTTTGTCATCCTAACCGGACGAGGTATAAGAAGTGACTAGTAGATTATAAACTCAGTTGGACAAGTACAAACTCGATGAAAAAAAAAACACATCAAAAATTGTATCCTTATTCAAATCATTCAAACATATATTTTATTTTTTTTATGTGTGTGTGTGTGTGTGTGTGTGTGTGTGGGGGGGGGGGGGGGGGGGGGGGGGGGGGGGGGGGGGGATCATGTGTAAGGGCAAAGAGGTTGTGTATGTGCCTATGTGGCAGGAAAAATTTATACCCGTCTTAAAAAAAGGGGCACTAAATGACTGATCAAATAAAATTTATATACTTTTTTAAAAATTCAGTGAAGTATATACATTATTAGACAATATATATACTTCGTTAAAAGATCCATTGTTTTAAAAAATAAAAAGTTATATAGCCTATTTTACAATCCAAAACGCAAACAATAAATTTTTTTATTTTTTTTTAAATCATATACATCATCTAAAGAAATATGTACTTTTATAAATGAGAGGTAAATACTCTAATAAGTTGAATGATATCATTTGTAGAAAATATGAATAAATTTTAACGAGTTATATAGGATTACAATTGAGACAATAAAAAAGACCAAAGATAGCAATGCTCTTTCAAAAAATATTATCTTAATATCCCTATCCATTTTTTTTTTACTATAATAGATATGTTTTAGAAGATGCGACCTGGATTCTGCTTATGCATATAGCATTACTCAAAATTGATGTGAAAACACAAATTTGAGACTATCAAATCAAAGCATGAATGCATGCATTAAAATTCCACATGACCCCAACATGATAATAATAAAAAATAAATAAAAATAATGCTTTCATGGGGGACTAACTATCAATGAATATATGCATCAGAATTCCACATACATGAGTCCCACCCATGATTAAAATAAATAAAAAAAAAAAATGGAATGCTTTCGTTTATCGAGTCATTTTGGATTAATATTTTTATACTTGCGGGACCAAACCAGACAATTTCAATTCATTTGAAAGTGAATCTATATGGCTGTATGCTTTTTCTAATTATAAGTATTCATAAGTCTAATTTGATTCAATTAAATATTAAGTGGAGTCCAAAAGCCTACTTTTGTCAAATATTTATCGCGTGATTTTCAAAACCTAGATCCAGCAAAATCAAAAAACATGGACTAGACACACTTCTATTTAATAAAATGACAAAGTTGCCATCAAGGAATCTTGATATATAAATACATTTTTAAGCTTACAGTTTCAACACATCGTTGGTCAGGTTCAATGTAATTATAGTTTTTAAGGCTTTTGTCTTTGACACCTAAAAAAAAAAAAAAGGCTTTTATCTTTGATTTTGACCAGTCAACCTATGGACACGTGTGTTTGACAACAATGGAAAAATGAAAGAAAAAAAGAAGAGTTCAACGGACACAAGAGATGAAAAATGATTTTTTTATTCGAACAATATGATTGATATTCATGAATTGATATGAAAATAAAGTTAATATATATATATATATATATATATATATAATATATATATGTTGTGGTACGTGCGAACAGTGTATACATATTACTTATTAAATATGTATAATAAAAAAAACATATATGAACTCATTAAAACATATACCTCACTTGACAATATACATTTTTTTATCGATGTATCGACGCATATACATCGATAAAGGATATATATACGTGAACGTACAGACTGTATATTATCATTTCAGTTACTATATATATATAGTGGAAAGTGATGAGGTGCGGCTGTGCAGCCGTATACCCTATCATGCGGCGATCTGGATCGTCAAATCTGTGATAAACATATCTGATGGTCCTTTTTTTTCTTTCGAATGAGCTCACCCAGTTCACCTGATTTAGCTGATCAAACATAAAACCTCATTTTTCATCTTATGAGTCTCTCTCCTCTCATTCCATCACTCACAGAATCAAAAAAAAAAAAAAAGTGTCAGTCACCTTATCATTTCACACACTATATATATATATATATATATATATATATATATATATATAGTGGGAAGTGATGGCACTAAAAGAAAACCGGGTTTTGTAGATCGCCAGAGCCGTCGTTTAAAATAACAAAAGCCATCACTATTTCTTTTACCGACGTCTGGATAAGCCGTTGTTGATCGTCGCTAATTTACCCGTCGCTAAAGATAATAGCGACGGCCATAGCAGTCGTTAAAAGGCGATATTAACGTCATCTACAAGGTCATTAACGAAGAATTATTTTTCATATTAGCGACGGTCGATAAGAGATATTAACGCCGTATACAAGGTCATTAACAAAGAATTATTTTTCATATTTGCGAGGGTCGATGGCCATCGCTATTACCTTTAGTGACGGTCACGGACCGTCGCTAATATTGTACAAAAGAAATTTCAAAATTTTTATAACAGAGATGATACATAAGGCCCCAAGATATAGGCCCCACTCACAAACCCCATGATGTGTCATCACTTTATTGGTTAGCTTGTTGACTTTGAAAAATAGGTAAAATGATAAAATACGGATATGCCCTGCATTAAAAATATATCCCATTAACCCAAATCCCCCTTTTTATCTTATTAATCTTTCACATTAATTTTAGTTACTCTAAAATTTGCCTATTTCAAAATTCTTCTTGTGAATTTTCTATTTCAATTACACCAAAACTTACCTAAATTACACCAAAATTATCTAAATTATTTTTCGTCAAAATTACACCAAAATTTACCTAAATTACACCAAAATTGCCTAAATAACACCAAAAAAAAATGTTCCAATTTTTTTTTATTGCATGATACGCAAGAATGTGACATTTTTAGTTTCTTCCTTCAATAAATGTAACAAACAAATAAAGAGATGATTTATTTTTAAATTTGTGAAACCAATGTAATATGTGCTGGTAAATATTTATTTTGTTACATTTATAAATGAATGTAACAAAAAATAGTATATGAGTTGAAACATTCATGAACTTTAATCATGAATGTAACAATTAGTTGTTTTGGTTTTGTTACATTTATGTGATTATAACTGTTACAGAATGTACAAGTCTTGAATAAATGTAAATGTAACAATCTTATAATTGTATAACTGTGCTGTATAAATATAACAGTAACTTCAATGTAGCAGACTCCTCTACAAAAGCAAATAAAAATTTGTTCTTCAATGACTATTTAGATTGTAATATGAAAAATGTAACACTTCCACAACAATACACTTGCAGTTGACTGTTACATTTACAAATGTATAAATCATTACATGTATGCGATTGACTGTTACATTTACAAATGTAACAAATATAAATAATTGTGTGTCTACGATTGAATGTTACATTTACGAATGTAACAAAAATATATATTTACGTTAACTGTTACATTTACAAATGTAACACAGATTTGAAAAATGACTATTTACGTTGTCAACAATGTAGCAGTAGCATCAAGCAAACTACCACATATAAAATGGAACAGCATCTAGTGTTACATTTAGATATTGAGACAAAAACAAATCAAAACCGTGAAAAATGACATTCAATCCATTAAAAAAATCATGTTTAAACATTTAAAACATAAAACAAAACACAATTTGATTACGAATCCAATAATATCAAACCTGATCGGAGAGACATTGATGTGAGATTCAAATAAAAAAAAAAAAACAGCTTTCGTGCCTTCCAAAACCTCAAAAGTATAATTTTTGATCTAATCCTACGTGTTTTTCATAAACAAAATCGATTCTGAAATTCAATCATCGGTTAATGTTGCTGATCGATTATCATAATCGATTAATGGTGAAGAAATAGAGGATTAAAAATAGAAAATCTGCTCCCACGTGTTCTTCATAAGCAAAATCAGTTCTGAATTCAATCATCGATTGGTATTGATGCGTGATTTTCATAATGAATTAATGGTGAAGAAATACAGGATTTTCATAATTGATGATATTCCACAATCATAGGGATGCATCAAAACCATCACACACATTTTAAGGAAGTTATCAAGTAAAGAACATAATGGGTAATGTCTTATTGCCACCTCATGGGACCTGTAATGGAGCCTATGAGTTGGGGCTTAAATAACATTATTATTTTATAAACGGCTGGAATCAAGAATAACGACGGTCAATGGCCGTCGCTATTGCCTTATATATAATGTTTGACAAAAATATATAATTACACAATTGGCATTCAAAAAATCTTGATTTCAGTAAACAGTTAAATAACATTATATTACATAAATTTCATTAAAATTTACACTGTCATCACTAATTACAAGAATATATACATATGGACTAAAGCGAAGATATGAGAACAAACACACATCAATTGTTGAATGAAAACTTGCATCATGAGTCTTGCAAAAAGAAATACAATCGTTAAGTTATTAATAAATAAATTACAATAAAACAATAAACCAAATTCATAAATATTATGTGAAACATTTCTAAGTTTACTATATATCCAACTTTATCATATTACTTACTAGTCACAACAGCAAAACCTTTTTCTAAGGGGTTTTTATTGTCATTCAACTCCTATCTCACTAACTTTGACCATCATATTTTTAAGTCACTTCACTTTTGTTGGCTTAATACCTCCATCTTCATAAAAACTCTTCAGATGTCATATAATAAAACCATGTAAACTCATTGAAAATTCAAATCATAAACCAAGTTCAAGCAAAATCCAGGACAGATAGGAGTAAACTAAGTTCAAGTAAAATCCATCATCAAGCAAAATACAAGTAGATGCCACATTTGATCACAAACTAGAATCATTATATTAAATTTGAAATGTGAACTGATTAAGCATTTCGTATAATGAATATGTACAAGAATGAATATTCATAAATGCAAGAAAAATTAAAAAATCGTACCTCATTGTGTGGATCAGGCATGATCTGATGCATATATTTCTACATCTGCTCCATGGTTCTCTTCATTTCTTACATTTCTTGTTCATGCAACCTCTCTCTTTCACGTAAGTTCTCCATTTCAGAACGCATATCTTCAAGTTGAGAATAGGCCGCAACATAACTGCCTTGTGATTGACTCGATGATGGTCCAAATACTGAAGTAGGCGTTGGACCTAATCCAAAACCGCAGACTCGTTCATGTCTCTTTGGCCCCATAACAGAAGTGTATATGTCATCACTAACAGTGGAGCCAGACTCCTGTGTCGAGGCCAGTTCGCTAAAGCGATTATGTTAAAAAATAACATAAATTACTTTGAATATAGTTTAATCATTGTTAAGTTTAAACAATAATTACGTACCAATATTTCAGCAGATTTATCTGATGGAGACCCATCTTTCTTGGTATGGGTACGAGCAAAAAGCTCTGCTTGTGTATGTTATATATGTGTCACTTTTTAGCCTGCTGGTAACCGTTGGAGCGTTCTGGCAGTTTTTCGTTTTTTTCGGTTTTCGATCGGAACCGCTAATTTTTGGACTGTTAGCTATCGTCCTGAGTTAGAGGACTCCGATTGAAAATCTAACTGCATATTTGGTGTCCTGGTGCCGTTTTAGACCTCTCACGAAAATTTCGTTGAATTCCGGTAACGTTTCCGAAATTTCGCAGTTCCGGGGCGTATCTGGGTTTTTAAGTCGCACACTATATAAGGATGGGATCTAATTTTCGAGGTACTGTTCATCATCCCTACCAAATGAGTTTTTCTCTCTCCCCTCTCTCTTTTTCTCACTTTTGACCCCCCTAGAGCCCTCAAAGCTTAAAACCTAAAGCATAGGAAGTGTAGATCGGGTCCCGATCTACACCCCGGTGCTTTCAAATTCGAATTCCGGCGAGATTTGCCCCTCCGTCCCCCCTCTCTTCTTCCCTGATTTGAGCCATTTCGGTGGTGGAGGTAGATCCGGGCGTTAGAAGCCTTTTGAGGGAGGTTTCGGTGCGTGGAGAGCAACCGGACTTCGCTTCCTCCCATTGGTAAGCCTCTTTTTCCCTCTTTTTCTTGCATAGATGTATGCTAGGGGGATGGATTTGGGGTTGGGTGGCTGTGGGTGGCTGTGGGTGGCCGTCGGAGTGGTGGTCGGAGGCCATTGGTGGCCGGAGGTGGGTGGTAAGGGAGCTCGGGCTGGTAGGCAGGCAGCAGCACAGGCAGCAGCAACAGCAGGCGCAGCAGGCAGGGCCACTGGTAGGGCGCGCGCGTGCGTGCGCGCGGGCGTGCGCGCGGGTGGCGCTGGGCGCTGGGTGCTGGGCACTGGGCGCGGGCGTTGGGCGCTGGGTGCTGGGCGCTGGGCGCGGGTGCTGGGCGCTGGGCGCTGGCGGGCGCAGTCGGGCGCGCAATCGCGCGCGGATGCGTGCGCGCGGGTGCTGGCGCGAACGGGGGTGTGCGCGGGAGTGCGCGCGGGTGTGCGCGGGCGTGCGCGCGAGCGTGTGCGCGCGCGGGCGTGCGCCTGGGCACTGTGCCTGGGTGCTGGGCAGGGCGCCTGGGCATGCGCCTGGGCGCGGTGCTGGGGGCCAGTGCGCGCGGTGCTGGGGGCCAGTGCGTGCGCGTGCTGGGGCGTGCGTGTAGTGCGCGCGGGGGGCGCTGGGCTGGACGCGCGGTGCGCGCGGGCGCGCGCGAGCGTGCGCGTGCGTGCGGCGGTGCGTCGGGGCGCGCGGGCCGGCGTGCGACAGTGCGCCGGTGGTGTCCGGGTGTGCGGGCTGGGCTCGGCAGTGCGCCTTGGCGCGCGGGCCGAGGCTCGGCTGTGCGCCCGGGGCGGGTGGCCGTGCGTGCGGCTGCCCGGTGGGTTCGGGAGTGAGTCGGGATGCTCGGATACACGTGCGTACGGGCCGTATGTACGTTTATCCGAGTGTTGGGTATTTTAAATGTATTTTTGGGTATTTTATGCATTGTTCTCACCATATTGAATGTCTGTCTTGCAGATCTAGACGGACGGTCGCGCGACGACCCAGATACCGGTGAGTGGGACAATCCAACCTAGTAGAGCGGTGTTATACGCGCTTGGGTGTATACCGACCTCTCCTGGGGCACCATGGATAGATATTGACATGTGTAATATGTATTACATGTGAGCATGATTTAATTGTAGAATGCATGTTATCCTAGACTTTGCATGTTAGGGACTTGCACCCTTAGGATATGTGTATGAGCCATGCAGCATGTCCCCTGGTTCCATGCTAGGAAGCCCGACCGATGCATGTGCCCTACTAGTTTATTTATTAAATTAAATGCTAGTACTTGTCAAATTGCATGTTATAGTGAATATTATAGGGGAGGGGCCTTGCGAGGACAGCGGTGAGACCCGGGTTAGGGTACACCGTGTTCTTTGTTTGGTTGTCGGGGTGTCCTATAACGGGAACTCACGCTGCCCTCCCGAGTTTCTTTCCCCAACGATATTCCACCCTGTTATAACTTTATGCATGTTCCCCGCATCGTAGTTATGCGCCCTGGTGGGTTCTGAGGAATTCAGAACATTAGTGTTGATATGATGTGTTGTCTGCGGATCCGAGTGGATCATATGCGATGGATAGGTTGTTCTGTTCCCTTCGTTGGATCCGTGTAGAGACTACCTCAGCGTTAGACAGGTTGTCCCGTGCAGGGGCTCCCAGTAGTAGGCGCCTCCTGATTTGGTGAAGGACTGTGCTGAACATGGGAGTGGCCAAACGACCTACGGAGTGAGGAGAGACTATCGGTGGACCAAGGGTGACCAACAGCCTAGTCAGTCCCAAGAGCCTATGTCACCCGTTGTAGGGTGAGGGTGAGGGTGTAGTGGGTTGGCGATGAGCGACCCGCTGGATTTGTCAATGGATGATTGTCAGTCCCAATATCCTATGTCACTCCTGTTGAGGGGTGAGGGTGAGGGTGTAGTAGGTTGGCGATAGCGACCTGCTGGATTGTTGTAGTTAGTCCCAATATCCTTGGTCACCCCTTGAGGGGTGAGGGTGAGGGTGTAGCGGGTTAGCTGAAGCGACCCGCTGGTTTTGTGTTGATTAGTCCCAATATCCTTGGTCACCCATTGAGGGTGAGGGTGAGGGTGTAGTGGGTTGGCGTTAGCGACCCACTAGTTGAGGAATTGTTGTTAATTGTGGTTATGGTAATGTGGTTGTGGATGTTAAGAATTATCTGGTTGTGGTCAATATTGTCTGTGATGCATGGGTTGTGCCGTTCACTGAGCGTGTGGCTCACCCCTCGCACAATATTTTTCTTCAGTGTCATCTGAGTCGGATCTGGAGGAGGAGCTCCCCGACGGACTTCATCAGTAGCGGAGTAGCGCCACGTCCCGCGAGTTGCAGAGACTATCAGCATCCCTTGTGCCAGTATGTATTATTTTCCGTGCTTGGGCACGCGTTTGGTTGTATTTGGATGTCTTTGTATGTATATTGGCTCTCACAGGACATGTGATTATGTATGGAATCTGTAGTGTATTTTGATTACAGATTCAGTCTTAGCTTCCGCATTTGGTGTATATATCATGTCAGCCCTGCTTTTATTGTCTGTGTGTCATGATTGCTTGTGTATGATATATTATTGACCTCCTGTGTAGATTCTGATATTTTATATACACTTGCCGCGTCTCGGGGACGCCCGGGGCGTGACAGTGTAGGTACACTGCCATCTATTCTTGATCTTATCTATTTTCACAACATAAATTAATAGATAAACATTATTAAAGAGTTAACTAGAAAATAAGACAAACATGAAGATAGTCACCTCCTCCTCTCTGTAACAAGCAAAACTTTTTGTCCCTCCACAATGTTTAATAACTTGTTTATTTTGATTTTGACTATTTTTGACAACTATTTCCTACATGAAGTTAGTATTAATATAAACAGCAGAGTAATATCATAACAGAATTTAAAAATATTATAATTACTAAATAAAATTCTTACTTGTGCCTCAGGACTACTCCAATATTGCACAAGCCAAGTCCAGTCACTATCAAAAATACTAGGGGTGGTTTAGCCAATCTTTGAGCATCAATATCAAATGGCTTATAATAATTTTCTTACAAATCATTTTTCCACTCTCGGTATTTGGATGCCATTGATTGGAGAACCCATTTTTTCCTCTCCTCCCCTATATCAACTGATTCCTAAAACCAAAAAAGAAGAAATGCATTGTTGTCAGATTAAATACATCCATTAATATAATTGAAACTAATAAATAAATATGATTGAAATAATGGTTTTCACCTGAATTATCTTCCACAGTCTTTCTTTTGTCGACGCAGGTATGCCAACCCATTTTTTATATTGTAAAGGGACATGACTATTTCTAACAGTCGTTCCCAACAAAGTAGTAAAACGATCGCTAGTCGGTTGCCCATGTTCATTCCAATCGACATGCAATTTATCTCCCTGTGGTAAAATTATGCCCCTTGTTGGGCCCCTCCTTTTCAGGCTAGTAGAACCTATAAGAAACATCATACACAAACACACTTAAAATTTAATGTCATGTACAAGTCAATATTTAATAACAAAATTGTATCTAACTTTAAAATCATACCTACACTACTAGAATCCCCAGCAGACTGCCCAGGGAAAGCATGATCACCCACATCATGTGCTCTTTCTGGTGTCAATCTAGTTGGCTGTCTTGAGGATCTCGATTGAGGCACCATGTACTTCATAAATAATAAAATAATAATAAAAATACGCAAACACTATAAGATGCAATGTACAAAGTATAATAATGAATCATGGATAGTGAGAAAAACAGACATAAAAGTTTATACATGTATAATAAAAGCATCAACAACTTGATCATGAATTTATTAGCACAAAAAATTCTAAAGAAAAAAATTATGCATCTACAAGTTCTCCTGCAATGTATTCCCTATTCCAAGATACAATATCATCAATATTAGACTCTTGGAGCGTCTCTGGTTCACTCAACTGGAATGCTTCATCTTCTACATCCATAGCACATCAACAATTCATAGCATAGTTCTTTGGTAATTTTTCACCTTCTGGAAATGCACTTTTCAACAAATAACCTATCAAAGGACTTGTTGCTCCATCCATTCAGACACTCCAAATGTAACAACTGGACAATAAAAGAAAGCTTTGAAAATGTAGTACAACCTGAATACAATTCAGTCTCAGCCTCTTTCGACAACTCATAAAACTTTTGTGCTTCACAATTTGGCTCATGGGAGCTATTCTCATTCAATTCATTATCATCCCTATCACCCAAATCATGTATTCCAAACGTATCATGTAGCATTCCCTGAATTTCATCACCCTCATTGGAGGTTTCATCGCTGCTATATTCACCTGAAAATTTTTCTCCATGAAGATACCAAGTAGTGTAGTTCGGCAATATCCCCTTCCATAATAAATCTCCATGAACATCATCACGTTCCTTATGGAATACATTTCGACAATCCTTACACAGGCATTGAATTTTGTTTCCAAATGGTGATCGTGTAAATAAAAAATCTAAAAATTGAATGACTCCATTCATATATTTGATCCGAGAAAAAACAAATCCCAACAATAAGAATTCACATGATGAACCTTCTTTTATTTTGGCCTCAAATGATGGTTGGTTGTTTGTAAACTTGGATCATTACATTATCATCAACTCATACATTATGCAAATACATGACAATATTAAATTAGAAACAATATCATAGGGCATGTGCATTGCATGTGTTATCAAATGGATATTTATTTGTTCTAGTACTATGATAATCAGATGCTTACTAATGTTAATATTACCATTTTGTGTCTACTTCCATCTCCACCATTAATATCATCACCAAAGTTTTGGTTTATAATTAACATCTTCTTAAATTGATTCTGGTAATCAATCAGTGTCTCAACAGGCCAATCTAGTCCCTCCATTGAAAACCATGGAATACATTGACAATGGCACTTAAGACCACAATTCATAGAACAATTAACCCATAAAAAAATAGAAAAAACAAGACCTAGATGAAATCCCACAAATTAGATCCCAAAATTAATTTTAATAAATCAGCCAAAAATCACCATGAAAAAAAAACCCAAACAAGGGACAAACCACAAAAGAATTAATCCATAAAAAGAATACCCAAATGAAATCCAGATCAGAAATCATAGAATAAAACTTAAAAAATGAGGACCACTAACCTAACAATCCTCAAAGTTGATCGGAGAAGAAGATTGGGCAATGGTTCGGGTGGCGGATCGGGCGAGGCAGGGATGATCCGGGACGACAGTTGTTGCAGCGGATCAGGCGAGCCAAGGGTCGATCAGGGTGAGGCGGCGGCGGATCTGAGCGAGGCGGCGGCCGATCAGGGTGAGGCGCCGGCGGATCGGGCGAGGCAAGGAACGAGCGGATTGGGTGAGGCAGGGGTTAGGGTTAAAAAATAAAAACAATCAAGGTAATTTTTTTTTCTTAACTCACACTATTAGCGACGGTCGAGATTTGGCTGTCGCTATTGGTGGTATCAAAGACGGCCTAACCCATCAGTATTGTTGAAACGGAATCACTTTAAGTAAATGGCAGCCCTACAGCGACGGTCGAGATCTGGCTGTCGCTAAAGATAGTTTTGGAAACGTTTTTGGCCGTCGCTAATCCCCAATCCCGTATGGTGGAGTTATTCTGAGGGGCTTTTAGCGACGGCCGGTATGTGGCCGTAGGTAATACTCCTCTTAATCTTGAAATTCAATTTCTAGATTCATATTAGCGACGGTGTTTCTTCTGGCCATCGGTAATAGGCATCGCTAAATACTCTTTTTCGGGTGCGACTGTGCTGCCGTGTACCCCATCATGCAGCCGAAGATCTGGATCGTCGATTTGTGAAAAACATATCTAACAGTCCTTTTTTTTTCTTTCGAATGAGCTCTCCCTGTTCACCTAATTTAGCTGGTCACACATATAACCTCATTTTTCACCTTCTGAGTCTCTCTTCTCTCATTTCATCACTCTCAAAACTAAAAAAAAAAAAAGGTGTCAGTCACCTCAAGAGGAAGAGACGGAGCGCAATCGTCCCTGCTATAGATACCCCAATTTTGACCGTCCAAAGAGACGAAAAATACTTTAAGTAACATTTAGAAATGGCCACATTTGAAAACTATAAAGAAAACTCCCTTAGAAACTAAAACTGGAAACCCTAATCCAACACTTAGAAGTTTCCAAAACCTGGACAGGGGCGGCTATTTCCAACTAGCCGCCCCCCACTGGGGGGCTATTTTTAACTAGTTGCCCCCTAGCTGACCACAAACGCTTCCCTTTGATGGGACATAAAACAGCATTTAATGTTGGGCCGCTATTTTTAACTAGTTGGCCCCCTAGCCGACCACAAACCGCTTCCCTTTGACGGGACATAAAACAGCATTTAATGTTGATGATTGTGACGGTTTGTTACCTTTAGTCGCCTACTCGGTTAAACCCTAGTAACCGACCCAAGCCACCGCTTGTTAGAGATGAGATGTTTATCAAGCCATCATAGGGGCGGCTACTTGAGAGTAACCACCCCTTACTGAACTAGCCACCCCCCTCCTTGACAATGTCAGATGAACAAAGATCTAATGGGGGTCAAATCAAACACCCTATTATCCATTTTTGATCTATTGTCCATTGGATATTCCTCTACCTCTTTCTTACTATAAATAGAGGGGGTACAAAACATTTCTAAGACATCCAATAATCCCCCAATTCAAATCAACACATACATTTCATTCCCAAGCCATACTCAGAAGCCCATACCCCTCCCCCTTCTTGAAACCCTAAAGAGAAAAAGAGAGAGAAGACCCATTCCCAAGCCAAATCTACTCTCCAAAAACCCTCTCCAAAACCCAGGTTAAACCTAGCTTAACCCCTACCAAACCCTAACCCATTTCCAACCCAGATTTTTCCAAATAGAACCAGACACCAGGCAGCTAACCCTAACTAGCCGTCCCCCTATTAGGCGGCTAATTCTCACTAGCCGACCCCCACCTACACCCTGACCTTCTAAACATCCCTTTGTCAAGTCCCAAAGCAGAAAAGGATTCATGTTTTTACCTCTGTGTGCGGCAAGCCGTATCTCAGAGTGGAGACTCCACAAACTCCCCACGAAGGCGATCAAATCCAACCGCAACTTTTTCTGTTTTTTGAGAAAGCAGGTAGCAATCACAACTACCCTTGAATCCTCTTGAGGAGCTGTCAGGTGCCTCAGCAAGGAACCAAACCCCATTCCCCCTTTCGAGAGACGATCCGACCAAGCCTGCCAAGGCACGTACCGGATCCGAATCCCTGAAGAACCCCCACACACGCACTTTGCGCCGAAGAAAAAGGCGCTTTCGGAGACCCTCCAAAAAACAACACCGACACCTGCGCACGATCACCTCTGGTGATCCCCACGCCTCCCCATGCTCGACCACATCGGTGAGCCCCACTCCGGCCATTGCTTGCTCGGCCGTCTTCATTTTTTCATATCTGATTGTTTATATGTTTGATTTCATCAGATCTAGGGTTTGTTTTTCATATTTATTTTCAAATCTAGCTTTTTTTTTATTTGTTTGTAGATTTAAGTTTTTTTTCACATTTAGGGTTTGTTTTTCAGATTTATTGATCAACCTAGCTTTTTTTCATGATTTGTTTCCTGGATTTATTGCTTTGGTTGGTTTTATTTTCAGATTTTTTGTATATGAAAAAAATCCTCCCATGCTGGTGATGGGCTTCTGCAAAATCAATCTTTTTGGGGTTTATTGAATTTTTTTATTGAATTTCGTGATTTGGGTCTTCTTGGGAATTTGATTTCATTATCGACTGGTTTTTTTTTCTTTTGTTTGCAAGTGATGCTCTAAAGATCATAGGGAATGAGGCTTTTGAAGGTGTTGAGGCAAGTGGGTTTGTCTTGTTTTAATATTTGAGTTGTGTATTTTGATTTCTTTTTTCGTTTGGTCTTGACTGTGTTTGGCTGGTGAGGCTGATTTTCTGCCTTTTAAATTTTTTTTTGTAGATTTTCTTTCCTTGATATCATTGTTGCACTAAATTTTTGTTATCAATTGAAGTTTGAGAGCAGCTAAGCTTATTATTTACTTGAGAGGAGCAAAGATTAGATGAATAGCATTCTTTAAAACCCATATCTAAATCAAAGTTTATGATATATATTGTTAAGCAGACCTCCTGGGTTCTCAATTGTCTCAACTTGCATTTTTTGAAAATTTAACCAAGAACAGATAATATACAATTTGTTTTTGTGTGATGATAAGCCTATTATTTGCACATTTAATCCCCTTAATTTAGTTTTCTATTTCCTAATTTTATGTGTAATAATGACTAATATTCAGAATTTATTTGTTATTGCAGGTAATTGAGATAAATGATGATTATCAATGCAAAATATTCTATAAAGCATTTAAAGATATAAAGGAGAATCAAAAGGATTCTTGAAGATCCAAAATTATGCTAGATAAAGATTTGGTAGAAAGAATCAAAAATCAAATTCCAATCAAATATTCTTCAAATCAATGTTAAACCCGTCCCACCTTTTTTACCATAACTTTTCCCTCAAGTATTGTATTTTGGTCCAAGATATGGCGTTGGAAAGATATTTTCAAGATCTACAAATCAATGTTTTATGAATATTTTTCAATTCCACCTTATTAAGGATCAAAATTAATGACGGGAATGAAAGATTTTACATGCTAAACTTGTCAAATATTCATTCGAGGAAGGTTGATGGCCAATCTTGACCATCCAATTCATTGCAAATCAATGGTAGAGATTCAAGACTGGAGGCTATAAAAGGAACACATATGAAGCCAAAAACGAAAAACAAGGAGGCATAGGGACAACCAAAGGAGAAATATTCAAGAGTTTTCTTTTTGTTTTTCTTTTCAATCTTTTCAATTGTTTTGTATATATTTAGATCTGAATTTTAATATTACTTTAGTATTTTTATTTTCAAGAATTTTTCAATAATATGATGTCTTTTATTTTTATTTCTTTTAGTTTGATCATGTTTTCTAGTAGGTAAATCTTCAACTAGAGTTGAAGATGAAACCATGCAATGCGATTTTATATTTAGATCTGAATTCTCCATATTGTTTGCTTCATTGAGTATCGATCTCTCCTTCAATTCTCTTTTGAAACCTTTTATGTGAATGTTTTATTACTTTCTTCAAAAATCTCTTGTATTTGATTTGATAAAATATGCTTTGATTGAGTTCTCTAATATTTTATGCTCTTCTTAACAAGTTGAATATTGAGTTGGTAGATTTTATAAAGGGAAGGGAGATAGATCATTTTATGAAATAATTAATATGCATGATTTTAAATATTTATTTTTTTATTGGTATTTGATTAACGTCAATACTGATTGAGTTATATGGTGGAGTTTCATATTTGAATATAATCCCTAAATTGGTATTGCATGGTGGATTCTAAAACCCTAATTATCTTTTTATATTAATATTCGCTTAAAAATAATAATAAAAAATAAACCTTCATCAATCTTCCTTTCTAGTTCAATTAGTTAAATCAATTTATAATTTAATTTGAACAATTCTCTGTGGGATCGACCCGTATTTGCTAGATCTATACTTCTGTAATGATCCGTGCACTTGCGGTAATTAATAATAACTTTAAAAAATTCAATCAAGTGAGTTATATTGTCAGACTAGTATGATCATGTATTTAATTTGTGGATGTAATATTTACTTTTGTTTTTTTTATATTAGTAGACGAGAGGATGCAGAAGAAGAGAAGCCAGAGCACATTATAAAAATACACCCATGAAAATGTCAAGCGAGCTGCCTGATTTTATTTGCAGCCAAAGCTTGGTATATCATGCATCATTGAATGTTTCACTAATGAAGAGATGCAGCAAAGTTTATATGTAAATGAAGTTGATATACAGAACTGTTATATTTGTGTCACTTTTAGCCTGCTGGTAACCGTTGGAGCGTTCTGGCAGTTTTTCATTTTTTTTTGGTTTTCGATCGGAACCGCTAATTTTTGGACTGTTAGCTATCGTCCTGAGTTAGAGGACTCCAATTGAAAATCTAACTGTATATTTGGTGTCCTGGTGCCATTTTAGGCCTCTCACAAAAATTTCGTCGAATTCCGGTAACGTTTCCAAAATTTCGCAGTTTCGGGGCGTATACGGGTTTTTAAGTGACTTACTATATATATATGAGATCTAATATTTGATGAGCACTATTCATCATCCCTACCAAATTGATTTCTCTCTCCCCTCTCTCTTTTTCTCCCATTTGAGGCCCTTAGACCCCTCAAACCCAAAAACCTAAAGCATAGAAAGTGTAGATCTACACCCCGGTGCTTTCAAATTCAAATTCCGGCGAGTTTTGCCCCTCCATCCCCCCTCTCTTCTTCCCTGATTTGAGCCATTTCGGTGGTGGAGGTAGATCCGGGCGTTAGAAGCCTTTTGAGAGAGGTTTCGGTGCGCGGAGAGCAACCGGACATCCCTTCCTCCCCTTGGTAAGCCCTTTTTCCTCTCTTTCCTTGCATAGATGTATGCTAGGGGGGTGGATTTGGGGTTGGGTGGTGGTCGGCGGCGGTGGGTGGCCGTCGGAGGGCTATTGGTGGCGGTTGGAGGCGGTTGGAGGCGGTTGGGGGCCGTCGGAGTGGTGGTTGGCTGTCTCGGGCGGGCTGGCAGGCTGTCCCGGGCAAGCTGGCAGGCAGGCAGTGCAGCAGGCGGAGCAGATGGCAGGGCGCGCGCGGGCGTGCGCGCGGATGGAGCTGGTAGCTGGGCGCGGGTGCTGGGCGCTGGGTGCTGGCGGGCGCAGCTGGGCGTGCAGTCGCGCGCGGGTGCGCGCGGAGTGGTCGCACAGGTGCGCGCGGGTGCTGGCACGGGCGGGGGTGTGCGCAGGAGTGCGCGCGGGCGTGCGCGCGCGCGGCAGGGCACCTGGGCACTGTGCCTGGGTGCGGGGCAGGGAGCCTGGGCGCGGAGCTGGGGACCAGTGCGTGCGCGTTCTGGGGCGTGCGTGCAGTGCGCGCGGGGGCGCGCTGGGCTGGACGCACCGTGCGCGCGGGCGCGCGCGAGGGTGTGCGTGCGTGCGGCAGTGCGTCGGGGCGCGCAAGCAGGCGCGCGGCAGTGCGCCGATGGTGCCGGGGTGTGTGCGTGCGTGCGGATGCGGGTGGCCGTGCGGGTGGCCGTGCGTGCGGCTGCCCGGGGTTCGGGAGTGAGTTGGGGTGCTCGGACTCGCGTGCGTACAGGCCGTATGTACGCTTGTCCGAGTGTTGGGTATTTTAGTGTATTTTTTGTGTATTTTGGGGGTATTTCTGTATTTTACTCACCTAGTTGGTTACCCTGTCTTGCAGATCTTGACGGACGGTCGCGCGACGACCCGATCTCCGGTGAGTGGGACGATCCAACCCAGTAGGGAGGCGTTACATGCACTTGGGCGTGTACCGCCCTCCCCTGGGGCACCATAGTAGATATTAACCTGTTTAATATGAAAAGCTATGCAAGCATGATAATGTGTAGTATGCATGCCACCCTAGACTTTGTATGCTAGGGACTTATACCCTTAGGACCCGTATAAGAACCATGCACCCTGTTATCATGTTTCCATGCTAGGAAAGCCCCGACCGATGCATGTTCCTATTTAGTTTAATTTATTTAAATAAAATGCGAGCATGTGATTATTAGTCTGACTTAGCGAATATCATAGGGGAGGGGCCTCGCGAGGACAGCGGTGAGACCCGGGCTAGGGTACTCCGTGTTCCTTGTTTGGTTGTCGGGATGTCCTATATCGGGACCTCACGCTGCCCTCCCAAGGATTCTTTCCCCGTTAATATTCCAACCCTGTTATAACTATTATGCATGTTCCCCGCATCTTGGTTATGCGCCCCGGAGGAATTCTGAGGAATTCAGGACATTAGAGTTGCTAGGATGTGTTGTCTGCGGATCCGAGTGGATCATATGCGATGGATAGGCTGTTCTGTTCCCTTCGTTGGATCCGTGTAGAGACTACCCAGCGTTGGAAAGGTCGTCCCGTGCAGGGGATCCCATCAGTAGGCGCCTCCTGATTTGGTAGAAGGACTGTGCTGAATGTGGGAGTGGCCAAACGACCTACGGAGTGGGGAGAGACTATCGGTGGACCAAGGGTGACCAACAGCCTAGTCAGTCCCAAGAGCCTAGGTCACCTATTGAGGGTGAGGGTGAGGGTATGGTGGGCCGGCGATGTGGCGACCCACTGGATTGTAAGTCCCAATATCCTTGGTCACCCATGAGGGTGAGGGTGAGGGTGTAGCGGGTGGCGGTAGCGACCCGCTGGTTTTGTGTAATTAGTCCCAATATCCTTGGTCACCCATTGAGAGGTGAGGGTGAGGGTGTAGTAGGTTGGCGGTAGCGACCCACTGGTTTGTGGAGTTGTTGCCATTTTGTGGCTTGAGTAATGTGATTGTGGATTAATAATATCTAGTTGTGGTTTATATAAGCTGTGATGCATGGGTTGTGCTGTTCACTGAGCGTGTGGCTCACCCCTCGCATAATATTTTTCTCCAGTGTCATCTGAGTCGGATCTGGAGGAGGAGCTCCCCGAGGGACTTCATCAGTAGCGGAGTAGCGCCACGTCCCGCGAGTATCAGAGGCTATCAGCATCCCTTGTGCTTGTATGTATTATATTCCGTGCTTGGGCACGTGTTTGTGTATTATTTGGATGTCTTTGTATATATTGGCTCTCACAGGACATATGATTATGTATCGAGTCTGTAGTATGTTTTGATTACAGATTCAGTCTTTTAGCTTCCGCATTTGGTGTGTATATCATGTCAGCCCTGCTTTTGTCTGTGTTGTCATTTTAGCTGTTGTGTGAGTATGTTATTGAACTCTTGTTACTGATATCATATATACACCTGCCGCGTCCCGGGGTCGGCCGGCCCTGGGGCGTGACAAAAGTTGGTATCAGAGCCTGGTCCTGTCAGAGCCAATGGTCTTCTTTTCGTAGAGATGAGTCCTAGGATTGCTATATGTGTATTCTGATCCTAGTGTCTGGTTTTCTTAGGTTGCTGATATGCCTCCTCGCAGAGGACGGCGCGGACATGGTCCCTCTCGACCTTTGGAGGTTTCCGGACCTACTAGAGGCGAGGATGCTACTGGAGAGTCCACGGCTGTGAGGCCAGGATCGGCGCAGGAGCCTCCCGCATGGGAACGTGCGTTCGCTCGGTTAGCGGATTTAGTGGAGACTCAGACCAGGGCACTGGAGGCCCAGACCAGAGTGTTGGTAGAGCAGGCGCGGGAGATCCAGGAGCTGAGGGCGGCCCGTGATGCAGTTCCACAGGTCCCCTTGGTGGCAGATCCGCCTGTGGTACCCGAAGTACCCCCAATTCCCGTGGTGATTCCAGCGGTGAGAGTTCAGGATCCCCTGGCGAGGGAGGTGGGGCTAGAGGCTGCAGCGCGGGTGCAGCAGAGTGGCCTCGCAGCCTTCTTAAAGCTCCATCCTCCTGAGTTCTATGGCCAGTCGGCGGATCCCCTTGCCCCAGAGCGATGGTTGATGGAGGTGGAGGTGATCTTCTCGACCATGCTTTGCACCGATCGCCAGCGAGTCTCCCTGGCCACCTTCATGCTGAAGGGTAGCGCTGCCGACTGGTGGGCTACCCGAGTGGTGGACATTCCCGAGGGAGTGGAGCAGCTTCTATGGGCAGGATTCCGGAGGTATTTCCTGGAGGAGTACTTCCCGTTCTCGACGCGGCAGATCGTGATGCAGGAGTTTGAGCGGTTGACGCAGGGCTCTATGTCTGTCGCCGACTACTCCACGCGCTTCACGAGGCTATCCAGATTCGCTCCAGCCTTGGTGATGGACGAAGAGGCGAGGTGCCGCCGTTTCGAGCTTGGTCTCTGCAGCGCCATTCGGGTGCATGTCTCCTCCCAGGCTTTCTCGAGGTTCTCAGACTTGGTGTCTCGAGCGAAGACAGTCGAGCGAGACCTCGGGATCCTCGTGAGGGTTCCGACCCCTTCTGCAGATCAGGGTCCTTCCGGGAGTCGGGACCAGGGGCAGCGCAAGAGGAAGAGGCCCCCTTCGATCAGTCAGCGGCTGCCTCTCCTCCAGCTGATGTGGTGCCAGAGTGGGATCCAGCACCCATTGCGGCAGTGCCCATCCAGTCCCGGCGACCAGAGAGGCGGCGCTGCTTCCATTGTCAGCGCATCGGGCATATCAGATACAATTGCCCTGATGCTGGCCGACCCCGAGTGCTACCTCAACATCAGCAGCCACAGGGAGGTCGAGTTGACCAGAGAAGGCAGCCAGAGCAGCCGGCGAGGCGTGCTCCTGCTCCTCAGCTGCAGTTCGTTCAGGGCAGAGTTGCAGCTCTTTCGGCCGAGGAGGCGCAGTCTTTGGGCATCATGGTTCGAGGTAATGTTTTGTTTTCCCAGCTCCCTAGAATATATATGTGTTGATTGCGGTTAAGCATGTGTGTGATGTCTCGTTGAGTGGGTAAGGAGTGTGGTTGTTCGAGTTAAAGAGGCCGGGTTGTAGCCGTCCTGGCAGGAGGCTCTCATCCGTAGGTACCGCCGATGCAGTCGGAGGGGTACTGATCGTGGGAGTATGCCAGGTAGGGGCTAACCCGGAAATGGATTAATGGATGATGTCGCGAGCGTGGAATCGTTCTCCCCTTCGTTGGACCCGAGTAGGGACTCCTCAGCGTTAGAGAGGCCTTCCTGACAGAGGGCTCCCATCAGTAGGCACCTCCTGATTTGGTTTCGGACTGTGCTGAATTGTGGGAGCGGACCAGGCGGCCTACGGTGTGGAGGAGAGGCTACCGGTGGACCAGGGGTGAAGAACAGTCTAAGTCTCTCCCAAAGTCCCAATATGTCTCCTGATGGGAGTGAGGGTGTGGATGAGACAAAGACGCGTCGCCTCGTGACCCAATTGTTGTTCGACCATTCCCACGGATGTTGGGTCCGGTCTTGTGATGGAGGTTGAAGGTTATCGGTGGGTGATTATCTAGATGTAGATGATCCGGTGAGGTTGGTAATGTTCTTTAAGAGTGATGTCTTCTTCTAGTGTTCCTTTTCTGGTTAAGGGGCCGTGTGAGGTCAGCGTTGAGACCCGGGCTAGGGTACTTCGTGTTCCTTGTTTGGTTGTCGGGGTATCCTATATCGGGACCTCATGCTGCTCTCCCAAGGTTTCTTTTCCCAGTCAAGGGATACCCTGGAAGCATCAGCTGGTGATGGATCAAGTGCGAGTTTGGATGGAGCTTATGGCCTTTCTGGGCTATGTGATTGTGGTGAAGGTATATCTGTGGACCCGGGTAAGACGCTTGCTATGTCGAATTGGCGTAGGCCGTCGAACCCCGCAAGGATTCGGAGCTTCCCGAGTTTGGCGGGTTATTGCAGGAGGTTTGACGAGGGACTCTCGAAGATAGCTGTTCCTCTTAACCGCCTTACTCGGAAGGATGTCCGGTTCGAGTGGTCCCCGTCTTGCGAGGAGAGCTTCCTGGAGTTTACTCGGAGGCTCACCTCAGCGCCAATTCTTACCTCTCCGTCTTGGAGTGGTGGGTTCGCAGTTGGGTAAAGGTGTGTCCACGATCCTGCTCACGTCATCCCGTTCGAGCCGCTCGTCTCTGAGCCGGACAGTCATTCGTGGAGCAGTCGATTGAGATCATGGACCGCCGCGTGAGGAGGCTCTGCACCAAGACCGTCCAGTTGGTCGAGGTGCGATGGCAGCACCGTTCCGGTGTCGAGGACACATGAGAGCTCAAGGGTGCCAGGTGTGACGCGTATCCGCATCTTTTCCCCTCCTAGATGTTTTTGCATATTTTGAGGACAAAATTTCCTAAGGGGGAAGAATGTTATATGTGTCACTTTTAGCCTGCTGGTAACCGTTGGAGCGTTCTGGCAGTTTTTTGTTTTTTTCGGTTTTCGATCGGAACCGCTAATTTTTGGACTGTTAGCTATCGTCCTGAGTTAGAGGACTCCGATTGGAAATCTAACTGCATATTTGGTGTCCTGGTGCCATTTTAGGCCTCTCACGAAAATTTCATCGAATTCCGGTAACGTTTCTGAAATTTCGCAGTTCCGGGGCGTATCCGGGTATTTTAAGTGACTTGATATATAAACTATTCATCATCCCTACCAACAGTATTTCTCTCTCTCCCTCTCTCCTTTTCTTCCATTTGAGCCCCTTAGAGCCCTCAAACCCAAAAACCTAAAGCATAGGAAGTGTAGATCGGGTCCCGATCTACACCCCGGTGCTTTCAAATCCGAATTCCGGCGAGTTTTGCCCCTCCATCCCCCCTCCTTTCTTCCCCAACCGGACTTCCCTTCCTCCCCTTGGTAAGCCTCTTTTTCCTCTCTTTTCTTGTATAGATGTATGTTAGGAGGTGGATTTGGGGTTGGGTGGTGGTCGGCGGCGGTGGGTGGCCGTCGGAGGGCTGTTGGTTGCGGTTGGAGGCTGTTGGAGGCGGTTGGGGGCCGTCGTAGTGCTGGTTGGCTGTCTCGGGTGGGCTGGCAGGCTGTCCCGGGCAGGATGGCAGGCAGGCAGTGTAGCAGGCGGAGCAGATGGCAGGGCGCGCGCAGGCGTGCGCGCGGATGGAGCTGGGCGCTGGGCGCGGGGCGCTGGGCGCCGGCAGGCCCAGTTGGGCGCGCAGTCGCGCGCGTGCGCGCGGGTGCGCGCGGGCAGGGGACCTGGGCACTGTGCCTGGGTGCAGGGCAGGGCGCCTGGGCATGCGCCTGGGCGCGGAGCTGGGGACCAGTGCGTGCGCGTGCTTGGCCGTGCGTGCGGCTGGCCGGGGGGTTCGGGAGTGAGTTGGGGTGCTCGGACTCGCGTGCGTACAGGCCGTATGTACGCTTGTCCGAGTGTTGGGTATTTTAGTGTAGTATTTTACTCACCTAGTTGTTACCCTGTCTTGCAGATCTTGACGGACGGTCGCGCGACGACCCGATCTCCGGTGAGTGGGACGATCCAACCTAGTAGGGAGGCGTTACATGCACTTGGGCGTGTACCGTCCTCCCCTGGGGCACCATAGTCCTGTTTAATATGAAAAGCTATGTAAGCATGATAATCTGTAGTATGCATGCCACCCTAGATTTGTATGCTAGGGACTTATACCCTTAGGACCCGTATAAGAACCATGCACCCTGTTATCATGTTTCCATGCTAGGAAAGCACCGACCTTTAGTTTAATTTATTTAAATAAAATGCGAGCATGTGATTATTAGTCTGACTTAGCGAATATCATAGGGGAGGGGCCTTGCGAGGACAGCGGTGAGACCCGGGCTAGGGTACTCCGTGTTCCTTGTTTGGTTGTCGGGATGTCCTATATCGGGACCTCACGCTGCCCTCCCAAGGATTCTTTCCCCGTTAATATTCCAACCCTGTTATAACTATTATGCATGTTCCCCGCATCTTGGTTATGCGCCCTGGAGGAATTCTGAGGAATTCAGGACATTAGAGTTGTTAGGATGTGTTGTCTGCGGATCCGAGTGGATCATATGCGATGGATAGGCTGTTCTGTTCCCTTCGTTGGATCCGTGTAGAGACTACCCCGGCGTTGGAAAGGTCGTCCCGTGTAGGGGCTCCCATCAGTAGGCGCCTCCTGATTTGGTAGAAGGACTGCGCTGAATGTGGGAGTGGCCAAACGACCTACGGAGTGGGGAGAGACTATCGGTGGACCAAGGGTGACCAACAGCCTAGTCAGTCCCAAGAGCCTAGGTCACCTATTGAGGGTGAGGGTGAGGGTATGGTGGGCCGGCGATGTGGCGACCCACTGGATTGTAAGTCCCAATATCCTTGGTCACCCAGTGAGGGTGAGGGTGAGGGTGTAGCGGGTGGCGGTAGCGACCCGCTGGTTTTGTGTAATTGTCCCAATATCCTTGGTCACCCATTGAGAGGTGAGGGTGAGGGTGTAGTACTGGATTGCGGAGTTGTTGCCATTTTGTGGCTTGAGTAATGTGATTGTGGATTAATAATATCTAGTTGTGGTTTATATAAGCTGTGATGCATGGGTTGTGCTGTTCACTGAGCGTGTGGCTCACCCCTCGCATAATATTTTTCTCCAGGGTCATCTGAGTGAGATCTGGAGGAGGAGCTCCCCGAGGGACTTCATCAGTAGCGGAGTAGCGCCATGTCCCGCGAGTATCAGAGGGTGCCGGCATCCCTTTTGCTTGTATGTACCGTGCTTGGGCACGTGTTTGTGTATTATTTGGATGTCTTTGTATATATTGGCTCTCACAGGACATGATTATGTATCGAGTCTGTAGTATGTTTCGATTACAGATTCAGTCTTTTAGCTTCCGCTTTTGGTGTGTATATCATGTCAGCCCTGCTTTTGTCTGTATTGTCATTTTAGCTATTGTGTGAGTATGTTATTGAACTCTTGTTACTGATATCATATATACACCTGCCGCGTCCCGGGGTCGGCCGGCCCTGGGGCGTGACAAGAACTGTATATATACATAGTTTCCTTCTTTCCAAGTGGGTGCATCCTTTTAGTCAGACCTACAACTTGGATATTATAGGAATTTCTTTTTCTTGAAATAAGGCCTTGAAGTGTTCAACTTGGCAACTGAAATTCTTGAATGTCCATTTAAGAATTTAAAGGCAGATCATAACATTGTATGATAAGAGTAGGAATAAAAATTTCAACATCACACTATATATTTAACATCAATGACGCTGTTTTTCAATATCAATACATTGTTTTTCAACATCTTTAACATTGTACCACAACACTTTTTTTAAACATGACACTTTATATTCAACATCAATAAAAACTCACCTGTTGCAATTCACCAAACTGATTAATATTTAAAAAAAAAAACCCAAATGTTCAGAACATCATCACAGTACTCACCTTGCTAAATCTGCTGCTATTATACAAGTAATTTAATATGAAGAATTATTTATACAAAACAACAATCAGCAATGTCAATCTATTTAAACCGCTACATTTTGTTTGCAATTCATTGTCCATCATCAGACCATCACCAGTCCATCATCAAAGTACACAACATTTTAAAAAGCACTCTAAGACCACAGACCATCAGAATTATCCTAATTCCTAAGCAACATAACATATAGTGCAGGAGCTCTGTTACACCATGTTTAATTTGTAGAAAGTATGGCATGACTGTACATATAATATCAATATTAACATATTAGTTCATACAAATCATCAGAATCAGAGTTGCTTAAATTTGTAAGATAGATATTCCTCATTTTTTTTGTTTATATGTTATTGAGGTAAGCTATTTGCCACTCGTTTTGTATTTCTAGAGTTTACCACCTAGTTATAAAAAAAAATATGTGTTCCCACCCTTTCATTATAGAAAAATATGCATAAACCATGGCAGTAAAAACAATAATTTTGCTCTCTTTGAATTCTAAATAGCAACTAGTCCAGGCTTAAAAGTAGTAATCAAATGACACAATGAGCAACTGTATCTATGTACGTGAATCTAAATATTTTTCAACATCAGAAATTGTTCTTTCTCAATCATTTAATCAAATTTGATTTTGACAATAACCAAGGAATTGGGTTTCACAAAATATACAAAGAACATAAACAACACTGGTATTTCACAAAGTACAAAAACACAACTCAAACAATAAAATCATAACTTTTAGTCACGATAAAAAACAAATAGAGATCGAAACTTTACGATCTTCATTCCTATGAACCAGGGAGCGCTTCATCGCAGTGAGGGAGCCAGGGAGGTCTTTGTCGCCGAAGAGGGATCCGAGGATTGTCGCTGGAAATGGCTCTGTCACCGATGTCGGAGTTGAGGCTCAATTTTTTTCATATCAGATTAGAAAAAAAATCTGATAAAACCCCAACCAAAACAACAAACAATTCAGGAAACAAATCATGAAAAAAAGATAGGTTAATCAATAAATATGATAAATAAACCTTAGATGTGAAAAAAAAAACCTAGATCTGCAAACAAATCAGAAAAAAAAAAAAAAGCTAAATTTGAAAATAAATTTGAAAAAAAAAAAGCTAAATCTGAAAAACAAACCCTAGATCTGAAGAAATCCTACACATAAATAAATCGGAGTAGCAAGCGCAGCAGCAACAGGAGGAAGACGATGTCCTTGTCTTTTCGGTTTATGGCGCTTCTTAGCAGGGCTTCGTCTACTCAATCTATGGCGCTTCTTAGGTGGAGCGGCCCCTAGGATGCCGTCATAGATGAACGACAAAGTGGACTGATGAGACACCAAAGTACAGGTGCGTGTTTGAAGAGGATCGATATCTGACATTTTCAGATCTCGAATGAGACTGAAAAACCAAACGATGATGTTGGGGATGAAAAAATCATTTGAAACAGAGTCTTGGAAATTTTGTCTGATTTGGTGTTTTGAGATCCCAAGGGGGCCGGCCAGAGGTGACTAAGGACTGCCAGAGGTGGTCGGAGGCGGCGTAGGGTGGTCGAAAGACTATCGAAGGGGGTAGAAGGCCGACAGAGGAGGTGGAGGGCTGCCGAACGATCTCCAGAGGGCGGCCGAGGTGGCGGAGGGCGGTTGGAGGATCGCCGGAGGCGGACGGAGGTGCTGAAGGGCAGTGGAGAATGGCAACCAGCGGCGGCGAAGAGTGGCCTGGGCAATGGCTCAGAGCATGCGCGGGCTCAGGAAGCTGTCTGAAAGCGGGCCGAGTGCGGCAGGGGCTCGGCTCGCCCGCACTCGGCTCGCGCGGGCTGGCACAGGCTCCGGATAAGATCCAAGGAGATCCGGGAGAGTGTCTGGGAGATCCGGGATTCTGTTCACGATAAGATCTGAGACAAGATCACGAGAAATCCGAATGGATCAGTGCGGAATGCGCAGATCTGACGACAGAGCAGACGCTCGAACAGGGTAGGGCACTCAGGCAGCGAGTGGTAGGGCGCGACAGAGCGCACAACGAGGAACCTGACAGGGCAGGTACAGGTGCAGCGCAATTGGGCAGGGCTACGCGGCGCGGCAGGAAGGGGCGGCGCGAGTAGCGGCATGGGCCGCGCGCACTGCGGCGGTAGGGCTGTGGGGCAAGGGGGCACGATGGCGGCGGTGACGGCGACAATGACGGTGATGAAGGATTTCATATATAATTAGGGTTTTTGAGATGGTGACTCTGATACCATGTTAGAATTAGAGAATGAAATAATGAGAAATCCTTATATTCCAATTAGGGTTTAATCCCTTTTGTATACAATTGCATGGGAGTTACACGTGTAATCCGCTACACATATTATGAGATAACACACACACACACATATATCCTAATCATTTCAAATATAGGGACATGATTAGGTGAGGCCATGCGACAAGTGCGAATCGCGTATCTACATCACTTATCGAGGTATATGCGTCGATAAAGATAGCATATCAGATCATTGAAGCATATACCTCATTGAATTGAAGCTTATCGAGGTATATACTTTCTTTATCGGCACATATACCTCGTTAAGTGATGTATATACGCAGTTCGCATCTGCTGCATAGCCTCACCCTAATCATTTCAAATAATACGCAGTAATAAGAAGTTCAAAGACTACCTAATTAAGGTATATATGATCACTAATTCTTACACCCACCTCTTGAATTAATTAATATGCATGGCTTGCTCATATATATATATATATATATATATATATATATATATATATATATATATATATATATATATATATATATATATATATTGTTTCAATCCAACTCATATAAAATTAGAAATAATAAGTTCAAAGACTAGCTAATTGAGGTATATGATCACGAATTCTTACACCCACCTCTTGAATTAATTAATATGGCTTGCTCGCAATGCCATTAGTCCAAATGAGAATTCATATACTCTGACAATATTTGAGAAATAATTATCTGATCAACTAAGGATTTGGGTCTTCAATGCTGGGTGAAGGATATGTCTGAGTAGATAGCTAGCTTGGGGCTTGAGCTATTTATAAATGACATAATCTCAGTTTGTTCAGAGACCTCTGTTTTTATATATATTGGAAGAAATCTTTTATACTATCAAAGGCCAGAAGATTGTGATTCTCAGAATACGGACAATGACTCCCAAGGGCTTGAAAATATACCCTCAGATTTTCCTGAAGACGAGTTTGACCCAGCTGAAGGGTCTGTGTAAAAAGAAAAGATAATAATAAAATAATATATATAACAGGAAGAAGAATCCAGAAGACCCTAGCAACTCACGGGTTCAAAAAGGACAATCACGGGAGCGCACGACAAAAAAGAAAAAGAAGAAATGACTTAAAGCAAAAAGATGTCACCAGAAGAGGACAAAAAGTCACTCAAGGAAGAATGACCGCGGATTCCAAACCCATTGAAGTCCGCAAGCTTTGTCTATAAAAAGGAGGAGAGTTAGTTGAAGAGGGGCATCGGCGGAAAAAACCAAGTCCGCAAGAACCCTCTACCAAAAAATCCACAAAAAAACCCAGAGTACTTTGTAACATAGAAGATTGGGCAAAAGAGGGAGATATCCTTCTCAATCCCAGAGTTGTAAGTTTTCTTTTCTGTAAGCCTATGTGCTACGTTCTATGTATTATACATGTTGCTATGTAATATGGTTTATGCATGTTTAATAAGATAAGTCTTTCCAGTTTCCATCCTATCTATCTTCTGTCAATTAATTTTCAAAATTAAATAAAAAAAAAAAAATCTCTCTTAAGAATTTGGTCTTAAAAGTTTTTGTATTAAAAGTGGTATCAGAGCCAAAACTTATTTTTAAGGGATTTGCTTGTACTTTATGAACAGTACTTTATGAACAGTACCGGCCGGTGAACAGTGCTTTTGTGACCTTGTAGTCGCGTTGTCCACACTCTCTTCTAAGGTTCAGTAGAGTTAGGGACGTAATACGTCGTTGACTGGTTTCCTTGCACTCCCTCATGGCCAATCTTTTCCGATCCCTTATATCATGGGTACATGAAGCCTCCACTTCTACGGATGGAGCCTCCACCTCTAGAACATCGAATTCCCCTCTCATAAGGACTATGTCCATTAAAAACATGCAACAGATAAATTATGAGAATATAGAACAATCTGTCAGTAATTGGAAGATCCCTAAAGTCCCATTCAACGAGATTTATTTTTGTAACACCTTTAGTATTAAAACAGACTATTATATCAAGACTATTGAAGCCCTTGGGAGTCATTGTCCGTATTCTGAGAATCACAATCTTCTGGCCTTTGAGAGTCATCTTCTAACCCTTGTTGAGTCCCTCCCGGACCTCGAGAGCTGGTTGCCATTGTGGTTGTGGGCTTGTCTCCTTTGAACATCTTGAACATGTGCTCATATGCCTTTAATGCAATGGATTCCTGGCTCAAATTTGGGAATCTTTTAGTGTATTCTCCAATAAGGCTTGCTTTGACAGTCTCATAACTATCTTCTCGTGGCCTTCCATAAATTGGTAATTTATAACCAGATAAAATTTTCTGTGGGTTATATTTAACCCACCATTTTGTGTATACGTCCCTCTTGAGGTGAGGAGGAAATCTTTTTTCTACCTGGAAATCCCATTGGAGGATCCATGGTATCCCTGTCTGATTGTGGTATTGTAATAAATCAATATTATTTTGGGGGTTTAACTCTTCCTGTTCCATATGGGTTTGGATACTTTCTGGTAAATTTTTCCAATCAGCACCAAATACTTGCCACCAGGAGTAAAACCAAGTTGGAATTTGGCTTGGCAGACAAAATGGATAAACCAAGAATGTTTTAGGACACAATTTTGAACTAATAGTACATTTTCCCAAGCTTTTTGATAATCCCAATAGTTATAGTAGTTGGGTCTGATCATTGATTTTTGGAATCGCCTAGAAGCATTGGGGTTCTTGTCCCAATCTCTTAAGGTTAATATCTTTTGGATGCATAGTTTAGAGTATGAGATCTCTAAGGTGTTTTTATTTTTATAGTGGTGCACAATTCTAGCACTGTTTGTTTCTAAAAGGATATTTTCATAATAATCAGGATTTTTCCCTATCATTTCAGGGATATAAAAATGATAACCAGTACCAGAATGGTCATCTTTGGGAAAGTATATCTTGATAAGTTCTGTTATTTCTTTGTCTTCTTCAGATTTCTCAATAGAGAATAGTGGTACAGAAGTTTTGAATTCATAATTGCTTTGTGATTCTGGGGATGCTATTTCAGCAAGTACGGCAAATTGATTTTGATTTTCAAAGAGATTTTCTTCCTTAACCTCTGGCTTTATGAGGTTTACAGAAGGTCTTGAGCTCTCAATTTTAGGGTCCTTTGTGGAAGGATCTTTGCCTTCTTCTTTTGGTCCATTTCCCTGCAAGAATTCACGTGAGAGATAATCAGGAAGACTATTAAAGTCCCCTTTAATATATTCTATGTCAAAATCATAAATCCCTAATAATGCTTGCCATCTAGCAAAAATTTGTTTTGAAGCAAGATTTTTTACATCTTTTTCAAGTACATATTTTGCCGAGCTACAATCTATCCTTAAGAGGAACTTTTGGTTTAAAATGTCCCCTTGGAATTTGGTTATGCAATTAACTATGGCAAGGATCTCCTTTTTTATTGTGGAATACTTTCTTTGAGCTTCATTCCACGTTCTTGAAGTAAATCTTACTAATTGTTCTTTGTTATCAATTCTTTGTTTTAGTATTCCTCCATATCCTATGTCAGAGGCGTCAGTCTCTATAATTTTTGGTGCATTGGGGCTTGCTATATTCAAACATGGCAACTGCTTTACTTTCCCTTTAATCCTTTGGACTGCATGGGTATGTTCTATGGTCCAAGGTGTAGGATTTTTCTTTAGTCTGTTGGACAAAAGCTTTCTGTCCAAGGCTACATTTTTATAAAAGTCTGAGACATAGTTGAGACAACCAAGAAACCTTTGAAGTTGTTTTTTATCTTTCATGTAATCCGGGAATTTGTCTGCAAAATCTATTACCCTTTTTATGGGTGTAATATCATTTCCAGAGATTTTATATCCTAGAAATTGAACTGTGGTCTGGAAGAGTTTTATCTTTTTGGCAGATACTACCAGACCATTTTGTTTTACTATTTTAAGAAAGATATTCAGTTTCCAATGTTTCCAATGTTTATCTATGTTCTCAGAAAATATTAATACGTCATCAATATAGACAATAGAAAAGGATCCATAAGGATTAAATATTTCATTCATTATGTTTTGAAATTCCGAGGGTGCATTTTTTAGCCCAAAAGGTAAAACATTCCACTCATAATGCCCAAATGGCACTGTAAATGCAGTCTTATATCTATCTTCTTCTTTTATCTGGATTTGCCAGAATCCTGATTTAAGGTCAAACTTAGAAAAATTTTGGAATTATAGACCCTTTTGATCAGATCTTGCTTATTGGGGATAGGATACGTGATCCACTGGAGAACTTTATTTAATGGCTTATAATTTATGACAAGTCTTGGTACTCCCCTCTCTAACTCTGCGGCTTTTTCTACATAGAAAGCTGCACAGCTCCAAGGTGAGGAGCTCTTCCTAATAAGGTTTTTTGCAAGTAGCTGGGATATTTCCTCTTTGCAGATCTCAAGGAGCCTATTATTCATTTGGATGGGCCTGGCTTTTGTGGGGATGTTTTCTTCATTAAAGTCTTTGATGTATGGTAGACTAGAATCACAAAGCAATTGTGAATTCAAAACCTCTATACCACTATTCTCTATTGAGAAATCTGAAGTAGACAAAGAAATAGCAGAGCTTATCAAGATATACTTTCCCAAAGATGACCATTCTGATACTGGTTATCATTTTTATGTCCCTGAAATGATAGGAAAAAATCCTGATTATTATGAAAATATCCTTTTAGAAACAAACAATGCCAGATGTCTTTAAACATGATCCTTTATTACAAACATGGACATCTGGAATCTTATAATTAATCTTTAGGCTCTCCCCATTGGCAGTGTTTATACCATGGGTAGTCTTTTCAAAGTATCTTGAAGGGATCAATCATTCCCTTATGCAGTTCATATCTACCCCAGTGTCAATAAGGGCCTTGTATTTTAAAGAAAATGTCTTAATTTTTAGGAGAACTTCAACATTCCATTTTTGTTTTGTATATCTTTCAAGAGAGCTAATAAATTCTTCTTCTTCTTCAGGTTGCTCTCTGATAGGTTCTTCATCCTCAGAATTATCAGTGTTTTTCCCTAATTTTGGGATAGCTTCAAGGTATGTAACCCTGTCTCTAAGGTCCTTGATTTCTTTTTTCATATCAATTTGTTCTTTTCTTAATTCCCCTATAGTCACCCTTTTGGGCTTTTCAGATTCTAATATTTGAATTACCTCTTTATAAGAGTATTTTTCTTTATTTTCTTCTTGAGTCTGACTGATAGGGGTTTTTATTAAACTGATATATTTTTCTAATTGTCGTTTCTTTTCGACAGGATTCTCAATAGAATCAATAGTATCTAAAACGAACTGTTCTTGGACTGAAAGGACCATTAGGCCATCTGTGTCTGAGGATGAATCATAGGATTCAAGATCACAACAGTCACAGCCACAGTTTTCAGACTCAGAATTTTGTTCTTCTAAGTTTTATATAGATTCTTTATTTTTCGTTTTTCTACTAAAGCATTTATTGGCATAGTGTCCTTTCTGCTTGCATTTGAAGCAGGTAGGAGGACTAGAGGTGCTGGGTTTCTTTTTGGGGAACCGCTTTCTGGGTTTTTGGACAGGAGTTCTATTTGAGTTATAATATCTTCTCTCAGGAGGTCTTTTATTATAAGAATGTTTGGTATTCCTTTTTCGAGATCTAGAAGGACTCTTAATGTCTTCCTTCTGATACCCGAACTGGTAGCAGAAGTCTCCAAGTTCTCTCTTGGAAGTCAAATGTTGATTTTTGAGCTGATTCTTTATCTTCAGATCATTGCAAAGGGCCAAACCTATCAGGTTTATTTTTTGTATAAGCTCTCCGAATGTTATGACGGAGTAAGGGATATGTCCCCCATATTCTTGACGAAGGCTGTTTCTAACCCTTTCAGCGAAGAGCTTGGGTAGCCCAGAGACAAACTTTTCTTTCCAAAAGTCATTGTTTGAATTGTCTATCCTATAAATTTGTGATAAAAATGTGTCCTTATACCATCTAAAATCAGATAAGGTTGGACACCTAAGATTTATAAGTTGTTCTCTAATCCTGTCAACAGTGTCACTATGGCTGCCAACAAAATGTTTAAATATAGTGAGAACTAGTGTAGTGACAATATCAGGCTCAGATCTCCCATTGGGATCTACTTTTACAGCTGTATAAATAACACGTCTTTGCTCAGGGGTAATGAAGTTATCCCACCAGCCTCTTAATTGGCCCATGAAAGATGTGGTTATTATATCTGTTATATGTTTATCACTATTACCCTGTATCCTACAGGCATTAGCATAAATCTACAGGCATTAGCATAAATAAGCATAGAATGACATAATTGGCTGATTTGATATTCAGACATGCCATCAAGATTCCATTCAACGAGAGATTTTCCATCATAGGAGGTTGTAAGAGTAATATCATTATTTTCTTCTATTTGAACATCAACTGGGGTTGGTCTCCTATAGAAGTTTTTTGTTCTCGAGGTCTGAGTTATAGTCCCTAGCTTATTGATTTCAATATCAGAATGATCAGGAGAGTTTTCAGGAATGCTTCCACTCTCACTGTCATCTTGGGAGTCTTCTTCACAAGAGGACTCATCGTTGAGGTTATTAATGGATAACTTTCCCAGTCTTTCAAATAATTTAAACAGCAATTCTTCAGAATGTGTATCTTTGAACTTGATCCCTTTTTCAAGATTTTGTTGAGGAATGAATATTGGTTTTTCAGTCTTTTTTACTATATTTTTGGATGAAGTAGCTGAGGTCTTTAGATTTTGCAGACCTTCTGTTATATATGTGTCACTTTTAACCTGCTGGTAACCGTTGGAGCGTTCTGGCAGTTTTTCATTTTTTTCGGTTTTCGATCGGAACCGCTAATTTTTGGACTGTTAGCTATCGTCCTGAGTTAGAGGACTCCGATTGGAAATCTAACTGCATATTTGGTGTCCTGGTGCCATTTTAGGCCTCTCACGAAAATTTCATCGAATTCCGGCAACGTTTCTGAAATTTTGCAGTTCCGGGGCGTATCCGGGTATTTTAAGTGACTTGCTATATAAAGGAAATCTAAAAATATCTTGGCACTATTCATCATCCCTACCAAATTGCCCTCTCTCTCTCCTTCTCCATTTTTCTCACTTTTGAGCCCCCTAGAGCCCTCAAAGCTTAAAACCTAAAGCATAGGAAGTGTAGATCGGGTCCCGATCTACACCCCGGTGCTTTCAAATCCGGATTCCGGTGAGATTTACCCCTCCGTCCCCCCTCTCTTTCTCTTCTGATTTGGGCCAATTCGAGGGCCGAGGAAGATCCGGGCGTTGGAAGCCTTTTGGGAGAGGTTTCGGTGCGCGGAGAGCAACCGGACTTCGCTTCCTCCCCTTGGTAAGCCTCTTTTCCTCTCTTTTCTTGCTTAGATGTATGTTAGGAGGGTGGAAATGAGGTTGGGTGGTGGTCGGCGGCGGTGGGTGGCCGTCGGAGGGCTGTGGGGTGGTGGTCGGAGGCCATTGGTGGCCGGGGATGGGTGGTGGAGGTGCTCGAGAATGGAGGCTGGCAGTCCCGGGCAGCTGGCAGCATAGGCAGCGCCCAGGCGGGCGCAGCTGGCGAAGAGCGGCAAGGCGCGCGCGCGCGTGCGCGCGGACGTGCGCGTGGGCGTGCGCTCGGGTTGGCGCTGGGCGTGCTGGGTGCTGGGCGTGCAAGGCGTGCAGGGTAGACTGGCAGGACTAGCTCGGGTAGGATGGCTGGGCTGTGCGCGCGGGCAGGCCGGGCTGGCAGGCTGGGCATCAGGCGAGCAGTGCCGGGCATGCAGGCAAACGGTGCTCGGGCCACTCGGCGATGCGCGCAGGCAGGCAGCGCGGGCATGCTGGCAGGCGCGTTGGGCGCGTGCTGCCAGGCGCGCTGGGCACGTGCTGCGCGGGCGTGCCCGTGGGCGCTGGGTGAGGGTCCGGGTGCTAGGCGCTGAGCGCTGGGAGCTGGTCGCGGATACCGGGTGTGCTGGGCGAGGGTGCTAAGCGCTGGGCGCAGGGGCGTCGGGCGCTGGGCACCGCAGTGGTGTATGCGCGGGGGGCGCTGGGCAGAGGCAGGCGTGCGCGCGGGTAGAGGCTGGTGGTGCGCGCAGGGTGCGCGCGGGGCGAGGTGGTGCGCGCGGGGTGCGCGCGGGGCGAGGCGCTGCGCGCGGGGCGTGCGGGGTGCTCGCGGGCCAGCGCGAGGCGTGCGGGTGTGCGCGGGCGGCTGCGCTGGGGCGCAGGGGGCGCGCGGTGCACCCGGGAGGTTTGGCGGCGCTTCCAGGAGGCGGGCAGGGGCCCGGCGGTGCGCGGGGTGCGTTTGGCTGAGGCGCGGCGGTGCACCCGGGCGGTCGGGTGGCCGTGCGGGTGGTTGCCGGCCGTGCGGGTGGTTGCCGGAGTGCTAGGGCTAGCGTGCGTGCCAGGTCGTATGCACGTTTGCCCGAGTGTTGGGTGTTTGATTGGGATTTTGGGTATTTATATTGTGTATGTTGTGTATTTTGGGGTAGTTTGTGGATTTTACTCACCGCATTGATTACCCTGTCTTGCAGATCTTGACGGACGGTCCCGCGACGACCCGATCACCGGTGAGTGGGACAATCCAACCCAGTAGAGAGGCGTTGTACGCATTTGGGCGTATACCGGCCTCTCCTGGGGCATCATGGATTGATATTAACCGTTGTAATGTATATTTCATGCGAGCATGATTTGATGTAGAATGCATGTTACCCTAGACTTTTCATGTTAGGGACTTGCACCCTTAGGATATGTGTATGAGCCATGCACCATGTCCCCTGTTCTCATGCTAGGAAGCCTTGGCCTATGCATGTGTCCTACTAGTTTATTTATTAAATTAAATGCTAGAAATTGTTTAATTGCATGCTTTGGATAATGATTTATCCATGGTATGATTATTAGCGTATTAGTGAATATTATAGGGGAGGGGCCTTGCGAGGACAGCGGTGAGACCCGGGTTAGGGTACTCCGTGTTCCTTGTTTGGTTGTCGGGGTGTCCTATATCGGGAACTCACGCTGCCCTCCCGAGTTTCTTTCCCCCAATGATATTCCACCCTTGCTAACTATTATGCATGTTCCCCGCATCTTGGTTATGCGCCCTGGAGGAATTCTGAGGAATTCAGGACATTAGAGTTGTTAGGATGTGTTGTCTACGGATCCGAGTGGATCATATGCGATGGATAGGTTGTTCTGTTCCCTTCGTTGGATCCTTGTAGAGACTACCCCGGCGTTGGAAAGGTCGTCCCGTGCAGGGGCTCCCATCAGTAGGCGCCTCCTGATTTGGTAGAAGGACTGCGCTGAATGTGGGAGTGGCCAAACGACCTACGGAGTGGGGAGAGACTATCGGTGGACCAAGGGTGACCAACAGCCTAGTCAGTCCCAAGAGCCTAGGTCACCTATTGAGGGTGAGGGTGAGGGTATGGTGGGCCGGCGATGTGGCGACCCACTGGATTGTAAGTCCCAATATCCTTGGTCACCCATTGAGGGTGAGGGTGAGGGTGTAGCGGGTTGGCGGTAGCGACCCGCTGGTTTTGTGTAGTTAGTCCCAATATCCTTGGTCACCCATTGAGAGGTGAGGGTGAGGGTGTGGTGGGTTAGCGGTAGCGACCCACTGGATTGCGGAGTTGTTGCCATTTATGGCTTGAGTAATGTGTTTGTGGATTATTAATATCTGGTTGTGGTTAATATATATTGTGGGGCTTGGGTTGTGCTGTTCACTGAGCGTGTGGCTCACCCCTCGCATAATATTTTTCTCCAGTGTCATCTGAGTCGGATCTGGAGGAGGAGCTCCCCGAGGGACTTCATCAGTAGCGGAGTAGCGCCACGTCCCGCGAGTATCAGAGGCTATCAGCATCCCTTGTGCTTGTATGTATTATTTTCCGTGCTTGGGCACGCGTTTGTGTTGTATTTGGATGTCTTTGTATATATTGGCTCTCACAGGACATATGATTATGTATCGAGTCTGTAGTATGTTTTGATTACAGATTCAGTCTTTTAGCTTCCGCATTTGGTGTATATATCATGTCAGCCCTGCTTTTGTCTGTGTTTGTCATTTTAGCCGTTGTGTGAGTATGTTGTTGAACTCTTGTTACTGATATCATATATACACCTGCCGCGTCCCGGGGTCGGCCGGCCCTGGGGCGTGACACCTTCGGTAGGAATATTATCAAGGATACAGTTTTCAGCGAGGGCTTTCTCTATTCTTTCAGTTTGGCTACTTATAGATCTCAACGCAACATTAGTAAAATTATTTTGTTCCATGACCTGAATAAAATATTCTGCCTTGAAGGGACTACCAGGGTCTATCCCGGTAGTAGTCTTAAGAGGGCTAGCTATAATGTCAGATTTTGTAACTTTAATCTTTTCAAACGGTGGGTGGATAGATTCCACCTCTTCATTGTTATACTTCCTCCATTTAGTGGTATATTTATCAATTTTCTCAAGGACCATAGCATGGTCTTCTTCAGGAAGATCAACGAGCATGTTTTGTAACATCGGAATATAAGTTCGTTCAAACCAATCAAAGAAATATACAGTGTTTCGTTCAAATCTCATATGATCATACCACTGTTCTCTAATCGGGCCTTGTTCTTCTTTGGGTATAGTGTTGAAAAACCATTTTCTTTTCTCATTATTTTTTGATGAATAAAAATCATTTTTTATAATTTCTTTGTTTATTTCATAGTCATCATTCTCACTTATAGTAAGCATGTCCGACTCAAGGGATCATATTCAGAAGGAATTTCATCTTGGGTTTCAGCTTCATAAGAAATCTTTTATACTATCATGGGAACCAATCCTCTTCTATCCAAAGAAAAACAACAATAACAACTTATTATTATTATACTGACATAACTAATTAAATTATATTTATCCTTTTTATTTATAGTTTGATTGTTATTCTCCAAACCGATAGATAGAAAAATTATTAAAATAATGGCCATATATACCTACTAATCAAACCAATAAGCTACATAAATTGGACAAAAATCAAGGGCACGGCTATCCCCACCAAGGGTTTTTCTTACCCCACCAATCGAAAAAAAAAATCGGTGTTTTATCTTTTCCCACCGATCCGGCCAGGTCGACCAGATTTGGTCGCCACTTCAGGTTTTGGACGACCGAACTTCGTCGCCATTTCAGATTTTGGGCGACCGGACTTGGTCGTCATTTCAGGTTTCGGACGACCGAACTTGGTCGAACAGGATTTGTAATAAAGTTTATAATTTTTTTCTTGGAAACATAATCCCATGACGTATATCTTCCTTGAATCCTTCATACCACTCCAAGTCTGAGTTGTAATGTAAGGAGAATCAATTATTATTCTTAAATGTAGAATATAAGAACAATTTTTTTTACATAAGTGACGAACTAATTTTCAAAAGCCAAATATATAATGTGTTTGGATCAACTGATAGGTTTTTTTGTTTTCAAACCAAGAATCATCTTAACTATGAATTCAAACGAAGCTTAAAAATGATATATATTTGTCTAATAAGATATGTTTCTATAAAAAATTGAATTAATTGAAAGTATACCTATTTACATTTTTTTCGGCCCCTTAGCTGTTGTTTGGATCAAAGAATAAATGTAAAATATTATGGATAAACCCAAAAATTTATTTGTTTACAAAAAATAGGTAGATATAGTTTTGAACCCTGTTCGACCAATTACAGTCGCCCAAAGCCTGAAATTGCGACCAATTACTGTCGCCCAAAACCTGAAATGGCGACCAAGTCCGGTCGCCCAAAATCTGAAATGGCGACCAATTTCGGTCGATCTGGATTGGTGGGAACAGCCAAACACCGTTTTTTTTTTTTTTTTTTTTTTGATTGGTGGGGTAAGAAAAACGATGGGTGGGGATAGACGCGCCCAAAAATCACTCTCATACATATTCTCTGTCCTCAAAACCAATTGAATCGTCATGATTCATCTCATCTAATTAATCAATACCTCAACTCATGCATTCATATATCCTTCCATCATTCTCACGTCCTCTGATGTCTCTTCTTACTTCGCATTGTGAATTTTAGAATAGGAGACCTCTAGCAACATTCAATTAAAAGCAGTCCCCAATGACTAATTCAGAATAGCAATTTCAGTTACAAAAAAAAAGAAAAAAGAATAGCAATTGATTTGACTAACCACATGTAACACTAGCTAGCTATAGCTAGCTAGAACAACATGCATGGGCACAGATGGAGCATTCCTATAGCTCAATCCATAAATATTAAATATCTATTTATATTATTAACTAAAAGTGTTTTTAACTTTCTCATACTAGAAATTATATTAAAGATATATTGAATTACTGATTGTGATCGTGCCACATCATATTTTTTTGTTATTTTTTTTAATAGATTAAAGTTGAGATATTCATGAAATATAAGTGATAAATAGCTAATTTCGGCTCACATATGAGTTTTAACGTTTGATATCATTTTTCACTCTAAAATAGTTTTCTTTTAAAAAAAAATTATTTCACAGTTATAAATATATATCGAAAAACTCTTTTTAACAAGCCATTGATCACCCCCAATCGAAGTTATAAGTTATACTTAAAAAAATAAAAAATTTAAAGAATTTTAAGAATGTTTAATTATTGGCTTTTTTGTATTTATATATAAATTGGATAATATAATCCTTATACACCAAATCTTAATGATATTTGGTAACTGAAAATCCATTTTAATTTGTTTAATTTTACATACCTCTTAATTTGCACACCCCCCTTCACATGACCATGTTTTGTGCATCTAAAGAAGAGGCGGAACGATGAGAAGGTCATCTGGCGAGAAAAAGCTGTATTCCACAAATGAGAGTGTATAAATTGGAAGACTGTATAAACATAATTCACTTAAATTAGTAAATTAGAGAGACAAACAAATTGAAGGGTGTACAAATTAAAAATACTCTAGAGATGCAAATATAGACATTTCTTGTTGTAATTAATAAATCACATTTACCATATACAGACTGTTTTATATTGCATCAATGATACCAAGTGGAGATTATTAACTCGACAATGCCACCGGACACGCAACTATTTTCTTCTTTATATACAATTATATATATATTGCCACCATAATGCATAACTCATTTTATCAATGCACACCCCACAACTTACGCAGCCCACCCCAATATCAAACCCACCCAACAACTTTTTTTATTTTTTCAAACCCACCCCCCTATATATTCTTAATTATTACCATGTGATCCCACCTCTTTCATTTTTCTTCCTCTCTCCATTCTCAGTTTTTTTTTTCTTCATCCCCTCGCAGATTCTCCTCCTCTGTCGGATCGCATCGTCATTGGCCCGCCCTCGATTGTGAAGCATCCCGATCACCCGGCCATCATCTTCTAACATTACCAACCCTTTTTTGTTTTTATACTGTTTGGGGTATGAGAAACCTTAAATTTCCTTATAAACCCTTGTTTGTTCATTTTCATATGATTGTTTGATAGTAAGTTGTATGTATTATGGTTGATATGCATCATTTGATGGAAAATGGTTTCTACATTGGTTGGGAGACATAATACACTAGTATCTTGTATGGAAATTAATGGATTGGCAGTTAATTTTACATTTTTTCTTTCGTTTTACCTTTATGGATTCTTGTGACCGTTTTGTAGTGTACTAATCCCATCTTTATTTAACACGTTGGTTTTCTTTTGAGTTTGCTTAATTTTTCTATTAGCATTCCATTGTTACTGGATAACATTATGTCTTGTTAAATGAAGAAAGTAAATTGAGGTTCTTTGATTCATCTAATAATGAATCCTTAGAACAATAAGGAAACTATAGAATGTAGTTATTATTGTATGGGCATCAAATTCTAGGTAAATGAGTGAACTGTTAAATATTTTTGTCAATGAAAATGATGAGAATGTCTGTGGCTAAATCAGGTGGGAGGTTTTTTTATGCTATGCATTAGCAATTGTGTTTGGCTGTTATTTATATGAAATTGTACTCTTCATTTATGGTTTATAGAGTTAAGAATGATTGATAGTTAATAGGGTTTTTACAGTAGTTCTTTCAATTCTTGTAAAGGAGTTCGGAATTATGGGAAAAGGGAATGTTTATTTCATCTTTCTCCATATGCATGAGTACTAACACTTATTTTCGATGCAGTATGGATCCGAAGAAATGTGTTCGACCTACAGCTTCCAATCAGAAGAGTAGATCAAAAGATGCACCTTCAAGTTTTCAAAATGTTGTTGAGGACCCACAAGAAGAGGAAGTGGTGGTGGAGATTCAGATATCGATGAGGCCAGCTTGAAAGGTCCTTTCCAAGGTGGACCAACAAATAATGATCTCTTTGTGGACTACCGATATCATGTGGCATACTATAACTGGAATGACAAGGTATACATCTGGCGTTTTACAGAAACACATGCAGAATGTAATTGACTACTGTCAATATAGCATGCCTCTTCCCGCTTCGATCACTTTCGACACATTGGGAACTAAGGAACATCGTAGGAAGAAAGGGAATGATCGTTCTTCGCAACACTGAACTAAGCCTAATCTGTTGACAGTTTCCCATGAATGTTTTTTTTTTGTTCAAACATCCTCTGGCTAAGCACTAATTACGTCCATGTATCAAATGGGCCAATCAACTGTTTTTTTTTTATATTTTTTTACTTTTGTATGTAATGGCTGTTGTTGAAAGTTTCTTGAACTATTTTCTTTGAACAACTAAATCAAATGCTGTAGATACTTGTTTTGGGTATGATGACTACCAGGTTCAAATTTAAAAAATTATGAGTTTATGAATTTTAAATGTTACCATGGCTACCAAATTGTGAGTGATTCCTTGGCTAAGGATTAATTACATCCATGTATCAAATGGGTCAATCAACTGTTTTTTTTTTATATATTTTTACTTTTGTATGTAATGGCTGTTGTTGAAAGTTTCTTGAACTATTTTCTTCGAACAACTGAATCAAATGTTGTAGATACTTGTTTTGGGTATGATGACTACCAGGTTCAAATTTAAAAAATTATGAGTTTATAAATTTTAAATGTTACCATGGCTACCAAGTTGTGAGTGATTCCTTGGCTAAGGATTCCTTTAACGTGCAATGTTTTTGAATCTTATTGAATGTTAGTCAATATACTGCTCATTTGAAACCATATAAATTTAGTATCAATGAGTTTGAAATGTACTGGTTCAATGGAAAGGTTTTGAGCAATCATTGGCCCAGGGCTGAATCAGATAACAGTTTTAATTTTCTTGTCTGCTTGGTTCGACACTAGTAGTGTCGACAATCTTAGGTTTTGTCGATAGTTGAATTGTCGAATTAAGCAAAACCGAGACAGTAGGTTCGGTACATACATCGACAATAGTAATGTCGATAATATCAACTTCTGTCGCCATTTAGATTGTCGAATAAAACAGAATAAAGACAATAGATCCAATACATTCATTGACAGTAGTAATGCTGACAATATGAACTTCTATCGACATCGGCATTGTCGAATCAAGCAAAACCAAGACAATAGGTCCACTACATACATCGACAGTACTAGTGTTGACAATATCAATGTTTATCAATATCTTAATTGTCGATTCAATTATTGGGATGAGTTGTGAAGGGGTGGGTTTGGGTTACATTCAGAAACTAATGACAATATTATTTTATTATTTAATGTGGGGTGGGGTGAATATGTTATGGGGGTGGTAATAGCCCCAAAAGAATGGGAATGTTCAGTTCAGGTAAAACAAGTCACGGTAAATTGGATTACTGATTGTATATACAATATACATATTTGGATATTTTAATCTTTTTGTCTTTAGGATATATAGTTTAGTTATGTATTTCTTTCTGTTCTTCTTTTGAACTTTATATTTGGATTAAACAATTAATAGAAAGTTGATTTATTCTCTCAAATTTTAAATCTAGCATGTATAGTATCAGAACTTGAATCATATTGTTCCGCGTTTGTGAATGAATTAACCTCGCTGTTGTTAACACACACCTCTTCGTCGTCTTGTAAGATATATTCTTGCGCACGTGAATCTGTACGTTCTCCGCGTGCTTTGTGCATCCTTTGTAGTGTCTGCATTTCACGGAGTTCGCATCGTTATTCGCGTGCACTAATCGTTGTTATCAGAGACCCCTCACGCGACATACGCAACCCACACGCGGTACACGCATCTCTACACGTGTCATAACCATATATCTTCGCCAACCCGCACCCATCCACGCGGTGTGATCTATGCCTTGCCCGAGCCTGTGCGCACCTTTATCTGGGATCTAAGAATAATGATAACTTGAAGCTACTGTATATGGCCATCAAATAGTATACTGGGATGGACACGAGTTCAATCCAGTCAAGATTAGGTCCAGTCATTTTTCATCATATCAGTCGAGCAGCACAATCTTATGAATCGAACTACACAATTTATGAGTCGAACTATACCTAAATCAATTGTTGGGTACATATTACACTTTTTTATTAGATACGAATGATACTCTCACCAAATCCAGGTCTGACTGAATCTAACAAGAGAGTGAGACATGTATTAAAAAATTAATTGTGTAATTCCATTAATAGGATGCGTAGTTTAATTCATGGGATCATTCAGTTCGATACTAATGCGACTGACTAAAGTCAATTCTAACTAGATCTGAACTCAATGGACATCTAATTAACTTAATCATTTAGGATTAATGTACAAAGCTAATCAACGTAAAAATGTATTCCTTCATGTCATGTTAGGGCACGGTTATTTTAACCCCCTTTTTTTGTACAAACCCACCCCGTTAGAAGGCCCACCCCATCCAATTTTATAAATTGCAAACCCACCCCTACATATAATCACAAAATAAACACAAAGAAAGCCACCCCAAGAATTTTTAGGGTTCTTCTTCACCTTCTTTAGTTCTTCCTCTATGGCAACGAAGACCAAATCAAGCGTCAAAAGACGATGAAATCAAACAGATCTTCTCCTCCAAGAAGAAGCTAAAGAACCCCTAACATCGACGAGGCCTCCCTATCATAAAGAAACTCTGCAAGCGAAGAAGAAGATCTCGAAAGACAAACCGAAGAAGAAAATGAAATTCTCTTCCAAGGGGGAGGAGGGGAAGACCATGGTCTCCGATCGCCCGATGTGGAGGATGGCGGACAAGCTTGCGATCTACTCAGTGGAGGAGCTTGGGTTTGGCAAAGTCGATGCTGGAGGTACCCCTCTCTTCCCTTTCGACTATGCTTGCTGTTTCTGAAGGTGGTAGTATGATTTTTTTTTTTTTTTTTTTTTTTTTTTGTAGCAAAGAGGAGAAAATTTTAGAGTTAATTAAAATTCTTGGTTAAAATTGTGAACTTTTGTGTTCAGTGGGGAGAACAAGGTCACTAGTTAACAAATTTTTTTATCACGTAAAAAGTGTGTATAAAAGGTTGTTTAATTTGCAATCTCCCTGTACGTGATTTGCCAATCTCTCCACCCCGGCAACCATAGTACGCGCCACCTTTGTTCAGCAGTTTTTTGTGTAGGTACAACGTTATGTTTGAACAAAAAAAAAAATTACATTGAATGGTTGAATGTGTGCAATGATTCAATGGTTGAAGTATTAATAACTAAATGGTTTTAGTGTCAGTGGTTGGTTTGTACAATGATTCAATGGTTGAAGTATTAATGGCTGATGGTTTTATTATCAATGATATGTGCAATGGTTTTAGTATGGTTGAAAAAAAGATCAATTTAATTCATTTCATATTGACAAATCATGTGTCCACCACATCCATAATAGTCAACAATTGATATATATGTCGATGCATATTAAAAGCCAAAATTTATTGTCGATATTACACTTGTTGATCACTGTCCACTATCGGGTCAGATAGTCGATATTTATTAGGGATAAAAATTATGTTAACTTTGTCGACACAAATATTATCGACAAGTTTTTGAAACTGTCAAAATACCAACTGTCAAAATACCAACTGTGTGTTAATTTCTTTTATAAAAAAAAAAAGAAATTCACGTTTTTTTTTTCACTGGGGTGAGATTCTCATCTAATGGGGTGATAATATACATCCCCGTCATATTATTGTCTGGATGACTCCATGCTTTGAGTTCTGGGGAGATTGTGCAAACTAATGAAAAAGAAGAAGAAAGGTTTGTTGCCTTGTTGGGAAGTATATAGTTTGTTGGGATTGAAAGAACAATGATACGTAAAGTTCTGTTTTTAGTCACAACTCCAGTCTACACGTGATTTGAATTTTTTAAATTATTATACCTCATCTAATGAGGTACATATTTTTATTTTTTAAAAAAAATAAGACATGTTTCAATGAATTGTGTGGATGCATTTATAAAAACTTTATATCGATGCATGTACATCATTAATGTGAGTAAATCATTCGGTAATTTTTTATCGATACATATGAGACTGGAATTGAAGATGAAAAAAAAAAAAACTATATAAGAGCATTAGGATTAAAAACAAGGTAGGAGTAAAGAGTCGAGTCAAAGAGATTTTTTTGAATGGAAAAAAAAAGAGAAAAAGAGGAACAATCAAGGCCCTACGCAAGGGATAAAAATAAAGGGATTTTTAGTTTTAAGTCCCTGTAAACATGTCTATTTAGGGATCGATCCCTCACTTCTTGATATTTCTTTTTTAGTCCTCATGTTCAACCGCCTATTTGGTTTTTAGTCCCTCCGTCAAACGTCCGTTCATACACCGTTAATTTGTAAAATGTGATTTTATTTTTTAGTCCTTATAAACTATGTTATTTAGTGATCAGTCCCTGTAAACTATGTTATTTAGTAATTGATCCCTGTAAAATATGAAAAATGGAGGGACTAATCACTAAATAACATAGTTTACAAGGATTTAAAAATAAATCATATTTCACAAATTAACGGTGTATGAACGGACGTTTGACGGAGGGACTAAAAACCAAATAGGCGGTTAAATATGGGGATTAAAAAAGAAATATCAAGAAGTGAGGGACCGATCCTTAAATATGCATGTTTACAGGGACTTAAAAATAAAAATCCCAAAAATAAAACAAGAGAACATCCCAAAAAAAGAAAAAGAGGACATCCCAAAAAAATATTCCCAGGAGCTGTGGAATTAATGAAGTCCTGGAAGACTGAAGATTCCAAGTTTTTATTATGTCCATTGGTTCGCCTAATTGTTTTCCCAACTTTGATTATTCACAAGTGAAGATGGTATTTTAGAAATTCAAAGTTTCATTTGGCATTGAATTGGACATTTTATATTCAACCATGAATTAAGTATAGTTGTTTATTAACATTATGTACCAAACCACTTTTTCACTGGTTGATAGAGATACCTTCTTTTCTCTTTTTTTTACGGAAGGATTCTAGCTAGACTCGAGTTTGATCCTCTGGATGGAAGAATATTGTATAAAAAAAAAAATTAAAAAATAATTACATAAACGTATGTATGTTCACATGCAAAAAAACAAGATCATACCGAACTTTCTCTTAGTAACATGGGAAAGGTATCCCCTCTCTAGTGAGGACTTGGGTTCAAGCCTTACCGCATGTTGATAGGGGAAGATTTGATCAAGAAAAAAAAAAATCATCCCCGAACATAGGCGATCAAGGCTGTTGTCTAAGACAGCGATGGAAGACCCCATAAATCCTAAAAAAATTACATTTTTTTTCTATTTCTATTTAATTTGATTTTTTTTGGATTTTAATATTAAAATTGTCCATTTGTTTTTCATCTCTTCTTTTATTATTTTTTTATTTCCTTATCTTATTCCTATTTTAATGAAATTTTATTTGGTTTTTCTAAAAAAAATTATCTTATTGGGTTCATGTAACTTTTTATATTTTGTTAAGGAACCACGTATTTTATTTTTAAATCTAATAGTTAGTCCTGCCTTAACTTTTTCGTGTTTTTTGTTATTATTTTTATTTTTTTAGAATTAAGTTTTTTAAATATCCAAAAAATTTGTGTTGTTGCTTATTGATTTTTTTAAGAGTGCTGATATGCTCAGTTTTTCTCTCATTCCGAAACACAGACCTATATACCCTTGTTACAGATTCAGTTAAGCATATACCTCGTTAGATGATGCATATGCCTTACTAAATTTTTTCTTACACTTATTAAAAATAGGTTCATTCAACTCAAAATGAAACGATGTGCACTTTTTCTCAAAATATATATTTTATTAGATGATGTTTACTATTTTTTAAAAAATAAAAACATGTAATGTTTTGATTGAGTTTTGATTGATGAACACGACTGAGTGTATCATTTTCCTTTTTTTTAATGTATACATTTGAGTCTCACTCCATGAGTTCGCCTTTGACCTGTTTCTCCGTTAATTTAATGAGCAGCCCTAACGGGTATGCTAGGCCCAGGCAGGATGGAGACTGGGCCTTGTGGCCTTTATGTCCACGCATTGGGCTATTTAGTTTGGGCTACTCATAAGGAAAGGTTCATCAGGCCGTCTGGTTGAGCGGTACATAAGATGAAGGGAAAATGATACATTGGCAGTCTCGTGAATCCTTTCTATATCTTCTAATTATTTTGATTTTTGTCTTTAATATATTTTCTTTTAATAAAATAAATGTTTTTATAAAAATTCAAGTATATACCTAGATAAGCCATTGGTCATTACATATTTTATTTGTTTTAAATAAAAAAAAATTCTTTTATTATTGCAAAACAGCTTGAATATGTGAGGGCTCTGCAGGGAAAATGTTGGAGTGGTTGCACAAGGAATTTTGGTTTGGGTTGAATGGAAAACGTTACGTACTGTCTTTTTCCAATCTCAATTTCAGTTTCAATCCATACATATTTTAATTTTTTAAAATAATATATTTTATCTAATTAGTTATATGATTTTATAAAAATTGAAATTTATACTTCAATGGAGAAAAGTTCAATGGATTATAAAAAGGAGAAAAGTTCCATACCCACAACAGCAAACATCCACAAATTCAGATAACCACCCCCAGCATTTTTCCTAAATCTAAATAACCCCCCTATAGACATACCTTCGTTAATGTTAGTGAGTGTACAATGCTAACAAGGTATATGAAACTGGAATTTGGACTAAAAAAGGACTATGTGTAATGACACTATGGGTTGGGACATTAAGGAGCACATAGGGGTGTCTAAATTAAGGAAAATATTAGACGGCCCCATTTCCAACCCTAAATATAGTCCCCACCCATTCTGATTTTTAAAAATATATAGTATACCTCATCTAATAAGACGTGTATAAATTAAGGAAAATACAAGACGTGTATATATAAAGATGAAGTATATAGTTCAATGAATTGTTTGGATTCATTTTTTAGATATATAAAAAAAAAATCCAACAAGATATATACCTCGTTACAGTGAGCATGTGACTAATTAAATATATGGGGCTATAAAATAGATTGAATGTATCAGGACTCATAAATTAACAAGTGTGATAATAGTTTCACGTATCCGACTAGTTTTAATTTAGCTAAGGGTTACAATTTATTCTTATTCCATCATTTATTTTTTTTCTTTTTTACTGTTTTATTATGATCTTTAAACCATAATATACTAATCTAGTCCACCCTGAAATTTATTCACAAAAAGAAAAATAGGGGACAAATCTCATAAAAGAAAACAAGAAGTTCAATGATATACTATTATAGTCCACCTTGAAATTTATTCACAAAAAGAAAAATAGGGGACAAATCTTATAAAAGAAAACAAGAAGTTCAATGTTTACTTATCCATTTCTCATGCCTTTGAAGAAAAAAAATGTACCTATTCTTATAAATTAGACAATTAACACATAAAATCTTGACCAAGACTTGAAAATATGAGACACAGTTTACAAAATTTATAAGACCTTTTTTTGGTTGGTTTTTCGATAGGATTTAGTAGTAGATATCCCTTCTACTACATTCCTATGTTGTATTTTGTTTATAGGAAATGTTTTTTTATACGTTGATTAGGCATTTTTTTTCTTTAAATAAAATTAAGATATAACGCTTAACATTCTTTTCAAAAAAAAAAACAAATTATAAGACTTAAAATACCAACTACAACGTTTTCAGTTATATATGCAAATGATTATATATCCATACTCTATATCATTAAGTGAGACGATATCGACAAATTATTTCGACCAACCCCTACGTGTCTCTTTCTGTTTTTTTCCACGCAGCTTGCTTGGTTATATTTGCAGATAGTCCCCCAGGTCCGTCATTTTTATAACCAGGTCCCTGACCTTTCTGTACTCCAATGTCTTAAAGTGACACGATACCGTCAAATTAGTTCAACGTGCTTGCTTGGTTATTTTCAGATAAGCCCCCACATCCCTCATATTTAGAACTAATTCCCTGACAAAAATTATCCACTTCTTAGGTTATTTTTATATAGCCCCCCAGTGTCCTCATATTTATAATTAGGTACCTAATAAAAATTGGCCACTTCCCTTTTCTCGGATATTCGAAATTTCGCCTCAGTTTCTACCAATTTCACAACCAGTTGCCCCTGTCTGTGTGACAAACAAATCTCTCATTCAGATTTTTAGATTGATAATGAAGTCCCTGATTTCAAAGCATTTCTTGTCGAACTTCAAATTTCAAGAAAAAATTTTTTGGACCATTAAGTTACATATAAATAATAAAAAGTATATTCATCATTTGAGCCCATAAAATTATATGTGACAAATTTTTATTATTGTTTTAATTTTTATTTTCATATTTACATTGATGATCATAAAACTAACTAGTGATTATCTGTTAGTGTCAAAAAAAGATTTAAATCAGTTTTAATAAAATGTCTATACTACGAAAAGTCTCTCTCTCTCTCTCTCTCTCTCTCTCTCTCTCTCTGTGAGGATTCTAACTTCTGATAGATTTATTGATTATTAATATTATAAATATTATTGAATATTTATAATTAAATAGTATGTTGCGTTGTTGTTTGAAAATTTTGGTAAAATATCAATGGTTCTACACGAAAGAGCCTACCTCAATGATTGGTGAGAAAACATTAATGCATAAGAAAATAGAATTTCACTGATACTATTAAGAAATTTTATAGAGACATGCCAAGGAATTAAGAAATTTTATAGAGACATGACAAGGAATGCTATTAGATATCTTATTATTGATGCTATTAAGAAATTTTGTACAAACATAACAAGAAATGATATTAAATGCATTATTATATGATTTCATTCTTAAATCTTTCTGATATAGATATTAAGAATTTGGATTTTTCTAATGATGTAGATTTGAAATCATGGCAATTAAAATTTTAAGGGCTATGGTTTGACATATAAGAGAATTACATTTAAATGATAATAAGTCAAATATAATGTTATAATAATTTTGGATGTTAGAATATCAATTTATTTTTAAATTTTTTGTTACACCTTCGTTATTAAAGTCTTTAAACTACATTTCCCACAAATCAAATATCTATTTATATAGATTAGTACTCGAGAGACAAGACGTTTGGACACATGAAATTTTTTCTTTATCTATGTTATACTTGGAGAAATGGAGCTTATCAAATCACTTCTGATGTTATTTGGTAAAAATTCTGTTTTACTTATATATAAACTCAAGTTAACATGTATGTATACATTTTCTTAATGTAATTTATGAATTATATCGTTTTTCACAATTTAATCTTTCATATCATAATAAAATTATTCGTATATGTTCTTAATAATTTGATATCATCATATGTTTTAAAGTCTAAAAAATATAGACTTCATTTATCATATTGAAAATACATTTTATCAACTTGCATGCGCGGGCGCATATATATATATATATATATCAATAATGGTTCCTAGGTCCCAATTTTTCAGGCCCCATCACAGGCCTCATGATGTGGCAAGTGTACATTGTCTATTATACCATTTATTTGATAACTACCTTAACATGTATCCCTATGATTGTGGAGTATCATTTAATTCTGAAAATTCTGTATTTATTCACCATTAATGGATTCTTAAAATCTTGCAATAATATTTGAGAGGGACCAGAGAAACTATTGATGTTGAAACAATTGAAAATCTGTCTTGTATGCGAAATGAGGAGGTTTTACATTACGGAATTGATTTTGTTTATGAAGAATACATGGGAGCAAATCGGAAATTCTATTTTTGAGGAGAAGGCACGAAATCGTTTTTTTTTTTTCGATTTGGATCTCACATCAATGTCTCTCGGATCAGGTTTGACATTATTAGATTCGTAAAAAAAATTGTGTTTTGCTTTTTGTTTTAAATATTTAAACACAATTTTTTTTCATGTATTGAATGTCATTTATCACATTTTGATTTGTTTTTGTTTCAATATCTAAATGTAACACTCGAAATCGTTACATTTTATATATGAGTAGTTTGTTTGATGTTACTGCTACATTGTTGACAATGTAATTTTTTAAATCTGTATTATTTTTGTTACATTCGTAAATGTAACAGTCAACCGCATGCATGTATTGATTTACATTTGTTACATTTATGAATGTAACATTTGTATTGCATTTGTTTCAATGTAAATAGTAATTTATATTTATTACATTTATTACTGTAACAGTCAAATACATATGTTTGTTAAATGTATCACACAATAAAAAAAGTGTTTGACATTTTCTATAAAATGTAACTGACTATTAAAAATATAATCTGTTTCTAAATTGTTTAAACATTGCATGGAATGTAAAATATTTAGGTACGAAAATGAAATTGTTTGTTATATTTATGTAAATATAACAATTCTGATGTAAATGTAACAAATCGTTGTGAGAGATATAAATATTTAATAAAGGTATTTGATGTAACTAATTCATATAGTAACCATATGTATTTTTTTATTTAAATTTGAATACAATAAATATCCAACTTTTTTAGTGTAATTTAGGTTCAATTGTAATTTAGGTAAGGATTTTAAAATTCAAAATTTGAAATGGTTAAATGGATTTTAAGATTGACATGGAAAGTTAATAATCGAATAGAGAAAATTGAGGGATTTGGGTTAATGGGAGAGATTTTTAATGAATGTCATATTTGTATTTTGCCATTTTACCATTTTTTAAAAAGTCAACAAATAAAAAAAAACAACCAATGAGATGATGACACCTCATGAAACTTGTGAGTGAGACTTATATCTTGGGGCCTAGATATCATGACTGTATATATATATATGGGGACCGATGGGGTGCGACCGTGCGGTCGTGCACCCCATTGTGCGGCTTTCATTGTTAGCCACTTGATCTTTGTTCCGTCCATCGAACGACCATGATCAGAGGCCTCGTTTTGAAAGAAAAAAAAAAAACCGGTATTCCCGATCAGTAGGTCCATAGAACGTCCGCAAAAAAATAAAACCCACGTAAATAACTGTGCAATCTTAACTACTCTTTTAACTTAACCCACCTACCCCCTTAACCCCAATTAAAGCTAAACCTAACCTAACCCACCCATCCCCCTAACCCAAACTTTCTCAAATACCAGTTCCCTCACCCACCTCTCACGAAATGAAAAGAAAAAAAAAACCAGTCCAAACCAAAAACCAGTCCCATCACCCTCCTCTCACGGAAAAATCGACGCCGTCTCTCACCATCCTCGACACCGCCGCCCAACAACGATCATCCCTGATGCAGCCGCCTCACTCACTGGCTGCATCACTCACTCCCTGACGTCACGATCGTCCTTCACCCTCCCTGATGCTGCTGCCCCTCCCGAAGCCCATCATCCCCGATGTAGACGCCTCCTTAAATCTTACGACGCCCATTTTCAGAATACCTTTTTAGATTTAGGTTTTATTTTTTTCAAATTTATTTTAGATCTAGGTTTTTTTTTTTTTTTAGATCTAGTATTTGAATGAATGAATGCTTTAAAATCTGATATTTGAATGAATTATATTACTGTACAAATACAAGTGATGAATACCAGAGATACTATTACTTTTATTTAATCTGCCTTTAAAATCTGATAGGGTTGTTTTGTTTGTCCAGAGGAAATGTTGATTGTTATTCATGATTCAGTAGTTTCTAATGTTTATTAGTCCCATGTATATATCTTTAACACGATCCATGAAATGGAAGAGTACATCACATAGTAAGATGGGTTGTTATGCCCTCTGTTTGTTTGCTGTTGGATTTTATTTTATTTTATTTTGCAAACAAGGATATGTGTTTCTATTGGTTGGTTAAATTGGTTTATGTTACCATTTATTATGTGCTTCTACTAATTACTACTGAAAAAAATTATTTAAGTTGGATTCTATACACTTCTAATATGACTTTATTGGTCTCTTCTAATATGATTTATATTATATTGTCGCCTCTTCTTATTTTAGGGGTTGTAGTTCTGCTCCAAACTGAGGAAATTGTTGGGAATAACACTTCAATACTTCATTGTTAAAAATTCACAATTCAGTCTATCGGGCATTGCAAGAGTTGTAGAAAAAGTACAACCAAAAACAAAATTTATAAAAAATAAATTATAAATACGTATGCTAAACTTGTATGAAGTATTGTATAGAAAATAGGTCAATGAGGGCATAACTGTATGTATCAATTTTTTATATATATAGGAATACTGTTTCTCGATTATAGTCAGAAAAGAACTTAAGTTGGTCAAAACTAATACAAAATAATAGTATATGACCAACTGTTATACAAAGAATGAAAAATTGTATGGGTTGATGCGTCAAAACACCAGCCCTCTCCAACCTCTGTTTCCACCTAAAAAATCACTCCTCTGCAGGGAAGGCAAAACTATATACATACGGCCAAACAACAAGGAAATAATGAAGAAAACGTAACTTTAAATTTATAAACATGATAAGAAACACTACAAAACATCAACCACTACAAAGCTCTCTTAACAATCATTTTACATTTTGTAAGTTAATAGATTTTGACAAAAAATATACAATTATCTCAAGATCCAAACATAGTGCTAGATGCATAGGCTCCAACTACAGTTTCTCTTCATTCTTCTGTTGTGCCTGATTTTAATCAAGGCATTATGTTACAAAATTCGCTGACTGCAAGAAGAAAAAAAATGCTCAATACAACTGGAAAGAAAAACCACACAAGCAAAGTTGCAGGAGGAAAAAATACTCTTGTTAATGGATGACATGGAATTCCCAGGTCAATGTTGTTAAATTGATGAAAATAACAAATACATAAACGATTTTCCGACATCCTCGCACGATTGGACTACTAGAATTCAGTTACTGCCTCCTATTCAAAAATCCCATCAGATAATAAAGGCCATGAGCTTGGCTTTATGTAATGCAATTGCATATGCAACACTCCACATTAAACACTCAAAACATTGCTAATACATGTTTGATAGTCATGTTGTCTGATAACCTCATAGAGGGAGGTGTATTGGTAATTGATCAACTCACTAAACAAAGTTAGCCTCACAAATTATACATCAAGCATGGGCGGAGCCAGGAATTAGAGTAAGGGGGGACCGAAGGAACAAGAGACAGAGAAAGATAAAAAATAATTAAATAGTTATAGATACATGATAAGTTAAGACAAATTAAGACCATTGAGTAATGACCGAGTCTTTAAAGTAACGATGATTTAGATCGAAAATTGTTTTCGTACTTCTTTTTCTATATTTAGTGATCTATAATAATTTATAGAAGATCTATGAAAAATATTGAAATATCATTATTCCTATCACAGCGAATAGAACACAAAATGAAACTTCAAAAATTGATAACATAAATGCGAAAAAAAAATTGATCACAAAAACATACGAAGATATCATTTAAGCTTAAATTATATTATGAAAAGATAATATAAACCTCCCTTCAAATTATCTGAGAAACTCATTACAGCAATGATTAAAAATTAAAATAAATAAATAAAAAATCACTAAAATATCGAAATGAGTGATTTTTCAACCCCTCATAAGCATATACTAATAATTCTATGAAAACAGAACTTTTCACAATTGTTTTTAAAAATATGACCTGCGACTCCATTTCTCAATGGGCACTAATACACTCAATATTTTGTAACTCAATTTGCATTTTCCATGTCTAACGTAATATATAAAATCGGTTAACGCAATGCATGTTACACTATTATACAAAATACAAATAAAATATATGCATTTATTTCATATGATTATGTACTTTATTTCTATAAAAGATGAATATACTTTATTATATATTTATATAGGCATATACTCAAAAATAGTTAAATGTATGCATGTTAATCGGATGCAAATGGGACTGCACGTAACATTTTTTGAATTTTAAATACACTCATTCAATCATGGTTTTTAAATAAATGGCCCTCAGAAGGATTACAATTGTGTATGAACGCCCTTTCGAAAGATATTCTTGTAAAACTTAAAAAATTATATTGTGTAAAATACCTCTCAAAAAGATATTCATGCAAAATTTAAATTTTTTTGTGGGTGGAAATAGAGTTTCAAAAAGGATATATTAAAAATAATATTTTTTTGAGGGGTCCTTATGCAAAAAACACATTTCAATTATTCACACCCATTATTCTTTCGTTACAGACCATGGCCTTGGGGGGCCCGGGCTCCTCTGGCTACGCCCATGACATCAAGTAACATATAATAGCAAGGGCCACAGCAATGATTACTCTGAATATTAACTCCAAATGATTGGGAGAATCATTTGGAGTTAATATTATAGATAGTTAACAGATATGAGACAGTGAAAGCCATAAATTAAAGAAAAATAGAAGAACCTAAGAAACCCAATGAAACAACAAATACCACTCAACTAAACATCGGCGTATCACCATACACAAAAATTCAATCATGCACAACTGATGAACTCAAAAAATAATAACAGAATAATTAAATGGTAATATCTAGTGGAGCGGACACAAAAATGAAGACATTTATAATAGAAAAATTGGAAAATAAAAGGTTAACCAACATGATCTCATTATCCAATCATCCAACAAAATCCACATGTGACTGAGACAAATCAAACTGCGAAACCTTAAAAATAAATATAAGAAAACCCTAAAACCCCAGATAGACAAAATGACGTCGGGGATGATCGTCGTCGGGCAGGCTGGGCGTTGTCAGGGATGAGGGTCGTCAGGAAGGCTGAGCGTCGTCGGGGATGATCGTCGTCGGGCGGCGGCGTTGGGGAGGATAAGAGACAGCATTGATTTTTTGGGTTTTTTTCATTTCGTGAGAGGTGGGTGAGGGAAATGGTTTTGAGAAAGGTTGGGTTAGGGGAAGGGGTGGGTTAGGTTAGGTTTAGTTTTAACTGGGGGGTTAAAGGGATGGGTGGGTTAAATTAAAAGTGTAGTTAAGATTGCACAGTTATTTATGTGGGTTTTATTGTTTTGAGACAATATCAGCCACTCATCAGGTGGGGCTCGGGATGCCCGAGTATACCGGTTTATTTATTTTTTCTTTCAAAACGATGCCTCTGATCATGGTCATTCGATGATCGGAACAAAGATCAAGTGGCTAACAATTAAAACCGCATGATGGGGTGCACAATCGCACGGTCGCACTCCATCAGTTCTATATATATATATATATTATATATTAATCATTATTTTACGATATTAATTTTATTAATAAAAGACTAACAAGTTCATCAAGAGTTAATTAAAATAACTAATATTGATGTAGCGCGATCATGGACCATTTTTAATAATTTATGCATTTACAATTTTAATAACTTTTTAAAGTTTGTTATGATTTCTTTCCTTGTTTTAGGATGTAGATTTAGATTTGAATTTGAATTTTGAATTTGAATTCGAATTTAAATATTAGTTAAGATCTAATCATCATCTGGTATTTCTTCAAGAAATTAACAAACTGTTGAAGCTCACTGTCCTGACAATTTGTTGTGAAGAATCAACAGCGTCGTTGGAGTCTACAAATCTTGCATCTTTGATCTGATCCACAGTAGAGCATGGCCCTACGCTACATCAAATATCAAAGATAATCAACAAATTGTGAATCACCGAATCATATTCATATCTATTAAACATATCTGAAGAAATGAAAAAAGGGATATTAATTTCAAGTTTTTTTAATCCAGTATTTTGCTTGGGTCCCTCAACTTTTAGCATCTCAAAACACCTTCAAGTTAGCGGTTATATTTTTTTAGGTCCTTCCGTCCAATACTGTCTGTATGTGCAATTTAGTTAACAATGTATATAAGATAGTTAACAGTGGATCTGGGTATAAGACTTAACAATGTAAATAGGATGCATAACAATATATAGAGAATGGATGACAAGTTGACATCATACGAGCTAACAATTTATATAGAGCACATAACAATGGAGAAGTAGTACTTTAAGGAATAAAAAAGAGGAAAAAGATGCAAAGACCTAGTAAGAATGTAACCGTTAATTTAGAAGTGTTTTCATTTGCTAAAAAAGTTTAGAAACCTAAAAAATAAGGGGTTGAAAAAAATACTTGAAATCATTTCTCCAAGAAAAATATAGAACAAAAATGAAGACCAAATTTGTTTTATGGACTTTGAATACTTAGTTCACCAATAACGTTCAAGCATGTTGAATTGTTCAAACATTGATTTGAATGGTCCTTCCATAACCAAAAGAATGGCAATATATCACTGGCAATAACAAAACATTGGTTGTTCAAACATTTTGATTGATGGAGGCAGTGCCATTAAGTGGTTCACAAAATGCAGGCAAAGATATCTGGGGCCAGAACAAGTGAACAAATACCAAGACCCAATGAATGGTCTCTTTCAATGACTACTGTATTAATCCATTCTAGCACAGAAGGCAAGGACAATTCATATCAATTGTCCACAAAATAAGCCTTTTTTAAAGGATGCCAACATATATATTTAAATAAGAGCCAACCCAGCAATATATCCAGTAGTTTCAGTTTAAGAGAGAGGACTCCCAGACTTTGTTTTTCCTGGCCAAGTAGAGATGGACTCTGTAAAGGTTCAGTGAGTTCAACCTGTTCAGTATAAGAGCTCAAGAAAATTGTCCATAGGGGGGTCATGTATTTCCACTCATTGTAAGCCACATAATTGTTGGGGTACTTTAAATTAGTGAACCAAATTCACCACATGGTCTCTCAAGCTACAGTCACAAAAAGCTTACCAAACTTGTTGATATATGGTTGAGATGATTTTTTCTCTATCCATATAAAAATCCATTACATTGATTAGAGGAAAATATCGTGTATAGTCTTGTATACAATCTTGTTTACAAACCAATCTTTTTGAAGGTGTATATTTCATTTAATGAAACATGTATATTACAAAGGCATGCCGCATATGCCTCACTGGACAAAAAAAGGTGCTGCAGAAGAAGCTATACAAAAGACTACGGTGATGACACAATACACAATCTTTATTTCTAATTTCAGCATGAATTCTCTTTTCGTTAACTAGATATATACTTCATTAGATGAAGCATGCAACTTTTTATATTATAATTATTATTACATAAGTGGTATATATACAATTTATTAAAGTACATATAAATAAAATCAAAGCATATGGGGACTCCATGCAGACCTGGACACAGGACTGTATGTAACATCTTCTCCTTGATTAACATGAAACTAGAGAGACTGTCTGGAGCCTGGCTGGCCCAAATATAATGTTTTGTATAGCTGGAGGGTTTGGTGGATGTTTTTGGTACACAAAGATGTGGTCCATAAACTAAATAACTCCTTATAATATATGTATAAAAATGAAGATCTTATCTTGTTTGTTTTCTTCTTCGTCATCTCATGCACATAAACTATTCACTAGACATGGAGAGCATTGTTGTTTCATTCTTATAAGGCACTTCAGTCCACTGGCCACTTATTGTTTAGGGACCCAGATGTTCATTTGGTGCAAGTTCTTTTTCACGGTTCACCACACCCAATGAACAATCCAATTTTTTTTTTTTTTTTTTTTTTTTTTTTTGTAGAGCAAAACATAATTCATCTTCAAATCCATTCATCTATTATTCTCTTCCTGTAACATTGCACCTGTAAAAACCAATCTCCTGAAAATGAAATGGCTTTTCATTTTGAAATCAAACCCAGCTGCTACAGTATTCTGTAATTTTTTTTTTGGATAAACATCAATATATATAAAATATAAGTTACAGTTGATTTTGCTATAACAATTACACTTAACAAGAAGCAAAGCCTCAAACCCGAGACCATCTTAACAAGGCTAGCATTTCTCTACAATATGTAGAGAAACCAAATGAGAAAGCGTAAGAAAACACATATTGTACTGGTCAGCCCAGGCTGCACATGATTAACGGTGGTGGCCAACACGACCAGCTCGGAAGCATCCAAATCCAAATTCACCAGCAATATTTAATTGTTGACCCACGCGACCATACTGCGTTCCATGTGCATGTCCCAAACCAAGATTTCATGAGCAGATTTCCTTTCAGTCACCATCACCACGCTTTCTAGTCAGGCGAGTTCTGTACTGTTCTCCGAGTGAAATAAATGAATGAATCTGTATAGGATTGCCAATCGCCATATAACTAAAATAATGTCACATGCGTACAGGCAGTCCATAGTTGTGGAACGATCTGATCCGCCCATCCCACCCAGCCGTAACGATCACCAGACCCCATGCCTGAGACGCGACTGTGTTCTGGCAAGAAGCCTTTAAGAACCTGTATTTTGACCTACACAAGGATGGTGAGGCAGTGAGGGGGGTCGAGGTGGGAAGCTTCTCTTCCGGCCAAGTAGCAGAATCCTTCGAGAGAGACTCTGAGAAGAACCCATGGGTCAGGGTGAAACGACCAGAGGACGACAACATGGCATTGTACGACGAGTCCGATGGACTGTTTGGGTCCCCAAAAACTTGCTTTCGGGATGAGTTACCACACCAAGGTATTGCGACAGACGCATTTTCCGAGAAGAAGCGCTCATAAGATGAGATGGTTTTTGCTTGCATGGGAGTAGGGGTGTCCTGGTTGGATGAGTTCCAGATGTAGACGTTGGAGTCTTCGCTGGCAGAGATGATGTGTCTGCCATCGGATGTGAATGATGCGGATATCTGACTTCCTGTGTTATGGAAGCCTGAAGAAAGGAAGTAGAAATATGGATTAATGGTGCAGTGGTTAAAGAGATGTAGATGTTGCGCGGAAAATATAAAGCATTCAATACCTCTGTATTTGCAGATCACGTCTGATTCATCAAGAACTCTGACTTGTGAATCAGCGGAAGTAACCATTAGCTTTCTTGGATCACTTGGGGAGAACTGGAAGATAATTTGATTTAAAAAAAACACACATGGAAAAGTTGACTTTGAGGGATATAAATTGATTTTCAGTGAATACCTGAAGACCTGTTATTCTTTTGCCAGGGAACTTCTTTTTGCTCTGAAAGCATATTTGATCCAACAGCTGCAGATGGTTGTCTGGAGAACCATAAGAGTAGAATCAAATTAATATCATTAACTAATAATTTATAAATAACAAGAGATATCATTTCAATAGAAATACTCTTCAACTATGAAACTGAAAAGTATGAACTTCCAATAATGACCTAAACAATATGAATCTTCCACGGATTACTGAACAAAATGTATAGAACAGCAATAAGGGATTTATGAAATTTGCAATGTGATAATCCACTTGTTCTACTGGCATTACTTGAGGTTGTTCTTGGTTCAGAAAATGAATGTTTTGGTATTAAATTCCAATTCATATATGCCTCCCATCTCTGACAAAACCACATTAACTGACTTTCCTATAGATGGAGTACATATTAGACTGAATTTAAAGGCATTTTCATGATGATGCCAGCCAATATTTGAGGTCCATTTTCTCTTTACAGGAGCGAATAGCCATCATGATCATGTTTTTCAAAAGCTTCACACAAAACTGAGAGCCATAGCACTAGTCATATGCAGCAGGGACATGGATATGATACGGACCCAGTGACACAACTTTTGGGGGAAAAAAAGTAGGATGCGAAAAAGACAAGGACACAGCAATAAGAATCACAAATATTGAGATTCATCAAAGAACAGGAGATTAATATTGGCCTACTGGGACAACCAATCAGCTATTGGTTATGATTTCAGCAAATGGGGTTGGGAATTAAGAGAAGATATGGTATCTGGATCATGTGATGAAGGTGATAAAGTAACATGGTGAACACCTTCAACCAAAGCTTGTCGGTCAGAAGAGCATCATCAGACATTACCATCACCCAGAGGGAATTTTTATACTTATTCTTTTCTCTTTTCCTCTACACTTTCTGTTCTTGTTCCAGAGAGGTTGCCGTGTATGATGTGTCCGGGGCATGTCATAACTCCTAACCTAGATTTTTTTTTTTATAATGCGGATGCAGACATGTCCAAGGAGCATTGATGCAGTGTCTGTCAGAGATGTGTCCGAACAGGTACATGGACTGTTTTTAGGTGCTGGTACTTTAGAGCATTAGCTTTGAATTAATATTTGGAACCACCACATTCAATGCTGCAAGCTATTTCCAACTATTAGTGAGAGATACAGATAAGCTTGATTAAAAGAGATGTTAAGTTTATATTTCCGAAAAGCACATGTCAGTTGCCAAAGACTAGCTGAACTTAAATAACTCAGGTCATGCATCTGAAATAATTCCAACTCTCTCCGCATAAATCACTTGCACACAGAACATTACAGTCCGACCTAATGCAATGAATTCAACACAATTGACACACTGAAGGCCACAAGATCATAAAAGGAGGGTCTACTTGCCCTGAAGATAACCCCCAGAAAACCAACAATTTTAGTGTTCTTTTTCCCTAAATAATTTTTTTTAATATTTGGCCACACTAAAACCCAAAGAACAATTTTGGGAATAATACTCCATCTGCCATGCCATCCAAACAATTCCAGGAATAAATATCCATATCAAGAGGTGCAGATTGTTGCAAGGAAGCGCATAATTTAATTTCCAGAAAAGAAATAGAGTTTAATGGCTATGATGTATTACCTGATGCATCATAAAACCGGCAAGTTCCATTTATGGAGCCAACTATTCCTCCCTGCCAATAAAGACTTTGGCTCAATATTTTCAGAACAAGGTATCATCATACATTCTTAGATGGCTATTCAGCGAAAAAGAAACATCAAAGAAAATCAACAAACCTGCCCATCAGGACGGTAACAGACCGCAGTGACAATCTCTTTCACATCAATCCAGTTAACAACCCGACAACCAGGAATGGCCCAAATGCGCACCTTCCCATCAATCGAGCCGCTAATGAAGTAATCCTCCTTCACAGGATTGAATTGCACACATGTCACTGCAACATCATCAGGAGCAACAAGAAACACTATGAATTAGAAAACATATACTGATATTAACAAAAAGGGTTAGTAACATGAACAATAGATGGATATGTATACCATAATCATTGTGACAGAATACTTTGAGGCAGCTGTTGCATCCCACTTGCCACAAGCGGACGGTTTTATCCATTGAAGATGAGAGAAGATACTACATAAAAAAGCATTTAGCACGTGTTAAGAAGTTATCTAACAGGCTTACTAAGCCAGATTGAATATACGTTTCTCTTGCTCACCTTATTATCTTTTGACCAAGACAGGTCCAACACATCACCCCCATGGCCTCGGAACTCATGCAAAGGCCGTTCTGATATCTGGAACACTTCAGGGGGTACAACAACGCAAGCTGACTCCGATGTCTTTTTTATGCCCTTGCAACCGTTCACCTTCTCCTTACCCATAAAAATTGGTGCCAATTCAGAAGATGGGTTCACAGTGAAGTATATGCAAGAAGGATCATCGCCAGGAACATCATTGCCATCCGCCCGATCGACCTCCATCACCTCCCAAACCCTCACGACCCCGTCTTCTCCCCCGCTAGCCATATATCTCCCATCAGGACTGAACTTCATAGAAAGGATCGCCCTGTCATGGGCTTGGAACTCCTGCCCCATATAGACTGCAGAGAACTCCCTCGCACGTTTCTTGGAAGGTCGAACCTTTACTCTTCGCATCCTGGCCCTTCGATTGTCATCGAGTGAACAAAATCCACTCTCATCCCCCTCCCTGTCCATGATGCATGCCGCAACTCCCAATCTCCTCAACCACCCAATGCTCCTCCTCCCCCTCCGATGGCTGCTCTCATCCAAATCACTCATCGTCGAAGTTGAGACCTCTCTCCGCATCAGCCGTTCGACTAATGGGGACAACCCGAAAGCCCTCTGGTACTCATCTTCGCCGACAACCCGACCAGTGTCCACCTCTCGAAGCCGACCCAGATCATCATCCACGATGAACACCTTCCCGTCATCCAAGTTCTTTATACTACACAGGCAATTAGACGAAGACCCATCGGACCGAACGGAAGCAGCCGACAACCGGCTCGATGAGAGCCCTCCCTCGGAATCCGTGCCCCGGAGCACCGCCCCGCTATCATCCGCAGTCCTATCAATCTCAGCCTCAATCTCGCCCTCAATCGAACCCGAAATTTGATCACCCAGACCCATCAATCTCAGGAACCGCCTCCGCCGCTCGTTGATGCTAACGGGATTGTCGATCCAAACATCGAATAGAGGGTCCCCGGGGACCCAGTTGAGGGAACTAACCTCGCCGTCCGATCGGTGGGCCGAAGAAGGGCTATCGATGCTGAGATCGGAACGGGTATCAAAGAAAAGTTCCTCTTCTTCCTCCTCTTTTAACCAAACCCCCATCACCACAGCGTTTCAATCCATGTAAAGAACGCACACCAAACAAGACTCCCAGTTCACAAAATCCGTCCTTTTGAACAGTAACGAATGTCCTGAATCCCAACAACAACGAAGAGAATGAAAAAATAAATAAAAACCCCAAAAAAAAACAAAGACCCACTACAAGTCAATCACAGAAACTGAGACTGCACATATAAAGTTGCGATTTTTAACACGGATCCCGACCAATCCACGATGAATCAAGCCCAAAAGTGCATTGAATTGGAACAACAACGATGACCCACATCACAAATTCCCGATTTTTAAAAAGCCCAGATCACGGAGTGGGGGAAAGCTAGGGTTTTTGCTCACCTGGGTCACCGCAGAAAGCAAAGAGGACACCTTCAATTCCAAGAAATCCGTCCGTTCATCAAGGGATCTCGAACTCGCCCTCACTAAAAAAAATCAAAAAAATTTTAAAAATCACTAAAAAATAAAATAAGAAGGGGAGAGGGTGCCTCGAAATTCGGGAACGGACGGACCGAAGAACGAGATTCAGATGGGAAAAATAAAAAAAAGTTTGGTTTTTGGTGGGTGTGTTTGGGACAGTATGTCTTTCTCGTTCAGCAGCTTCGGCTGTCTAAAAAAACAAAAATAAAAACAATATCGTCGTCTTTGAATGCCTAAACTACCCCTACGCAACCCTTTTATTTACTACTGGACCCATTCTTCCACTCCACGAGAAACCACGCTTTTTTTAAGTGTGTTTACCAAAATACCCTCGTATAATCTTTTTCTTTTTTTTGGTACATTAAAAAGTCAGACAGTTATCACTTTCCCATATCACAGTTTTTGATGATTTTGGACAAACTGGACTTTTGTATTTCCATCTGGTGTTTCCCCTTATGCACTGGTTTTTTTAGCTTTAAAATAATATATATATATATATATATATATATAAATTTTCAAATAAGAGTTTATCAAATAAGAGTTTATGTATTAACTTTTATTGATAAGCAGTGGATATGTATTATTAGGAAAAGTATATTTTATTTTTTATTTTTTTGGTAAGAATATTTTATTATTTAATGTTTGGATGATTTTTTTGGATAAATGGGTGAAAAATGGGTTGTAAAGATGTTGCATTATTCAACCTCATTTTGTGTTCACACGTATTTTTATTTTGTTAATGTGAACTTTACTAATTAAGTACATTTTTATTAAAAAGTTAACCATGCTTTGTGCGATTTAATATGTTGCATTATGATGTGATAACTGCAATTGAGACTGTAGAACAAACTAAATGTATATATGTAATGGGTTATTGTTTCTTAATATTAATTTGGGCCTAGTTTGTCAACAAAACAAGATTTTGGGGAAAAGTTACATGAAATTAAAAAAAGTGAAAATACTCAAAAAAATCATCTAACTATTAGAAATATCCAAATTGGATATTTTTAAATTTCTTCTAAAAAAAATCTTCTTTCACATTCTTGTAAAATCAAATGACTTTATAATTCTTATATTATCTAATATTTAAACATTCTTTCACTTACTATTGTTTCCCATCCCAATTAAAGAATGTTAATAAATTTAAAATATTTTTTTTATTTTTAATGAATTAAATTTTTTTTTGTGTATATCTGAATACATTATATATAGAGAGTTCCTTTGTCAAAAATTGATATTATTTTAGGTTTTTTTGGATATTTTTAAATTTATTAGATTTGTTGGGACACTTATGTTTAAAGATTACACAAAAAATCATTAAGCAAAAATTTATATCTAAAAAAATTGTAAAATTTATTAAGAATGATAAATTTTGACAATATTAACATTTTTAATATGATACTCGACAAATTTAACATGTAAAACCACTCTCAAATAAAAATCATTTTTACATTGATAATTCTTTTCAATTAGATGAGGGTGAAAATTTTCAATAGGGTGAGAGAGAGTTTTAAAATTGTATAAAATAATGTTATTTGTGTCATTTTAAGTTATAAAATTGTTAAAAAGAGATTTTTTTTTTTTTTGTAGAATTCTTAAAGTAGTCATTTTTTTGTACATATCTTATCTTCAAAAGACTTTTTAGGTTTTTATCCTTAAAAATTTCTATACATTTCCTTTATTCAGTTTTCTAAAAGTACAAAAAAAAAATCTAAATTGGAATAACTTTCCACACTTCATCCGGATTATATATTTTAACAATAATTTATCATGCCATTTATTCTCTTATTAGGTCATGTATCCATTTAGCAAATTAGGATTTAAGATCCATTGTCATCCAAAATATAATTTCCCTAATACATGCTTTTTGTAACACTCGCATGTTAATATGATACTCGACAGATTTAACATGTAATACCACTCTCAAATAAAAATCAAAATCATTTTACATTGATAATTTTTTTCAATTAGATGAGGGTGAACATTTTCAATAGGGTGAGAGAGAGTTTTAAAATTATATGAAATAATGTTATTTGCTTTTAAGTTATAAGATTGCTAAAAGAGAATTTTTTTTTTTTTTTTTTTTTGTAGAATTCTTAAAGTGGTCATTTTTTTGTATATCTGTTCTTTAGATGACTTTTTAGGTCTTTCTCCTTAAAAATATCTATAAATTTCCTTTATTCAGTTTTTTTAAAGTAAAAAAAAAAAACTTCTAAATTGGAATAACTTTCCACACTTCATCCGGATTTTATTATATTACAACAATAATTTATCATGTCATTTATTCTCTTATTAGGTCATGTATCCATTTAGCAAACTAGGGTTCAAGATCCATTGTCATCCGAAATATAATTTTCCTAAAACATGCTTTTTGTAACACTCGCATGTTAATATTTTGAGAGATTTATTAGGCAATCCCTAGTATTTATTTCATTATATTTCACAGTTTTAGAAAGAAAAATATTAAATTTTTTTATGTATTTGTGTTAGTGTAGCAATCTGAAATCTGGTTTGTTTGGCATGGGCAAGCAGATTGCTAGCTTTACGGCGCACAAAGAGAATGGAATGTGTCACCTTTTTTTGCCTTTTTTTTCTGTCCCCCTTTTTTGTCTTTTTAGTTGTAAGTTTGGTTTTTCATGTCCCATTGAGACTTCGTAATTTTTTTTAATTAAAATAAATTGTGGGGTTGAATTTGGTTTATGGGCATCATATTGTGATATATTTTTTTAATTATTTCTTTGGTAATTGAAAAAAGTTTTCATTTTAAGCAAAAAAATATAAAATTTGTACTCTATATTTTTAGAATATTTAATATTTTTTGTATATGTCTGTATCTTGAGAGGATCTTCATTAAATAGTGAGATGATGATTTTTATATATGTGTTGCAAATGAAGGGGATGGATCATTTATAGTGAGAATTTTTTTTCACATGTTTTATCTTACATCAATTAAATATCACATACAAGCAAAATATTTTCTTTTGATATAGAAGATGACTATAGTTTTTTTTTTAAAATATCACATACAAATATCTTTTGTTTAAATGAGCAGATATTCATCGAACATTTCAGAGCATTTTGAATAATCAAAATTTGGTAGCTCGGGGAAAATATAAGTGGCAAATGAGGTGATTGGTAGCATAAGAAAATTTAAAACTAAATTCTATTTTATCATACACCAAAGTCTAAAATGGAATCCATGCAACTTAATGTCACCATATATTTTGGTCACGGACCAGTTTAATTAGATCGTGGACAAGCTTCGATTTATGTTCAAGTATTTTAACAATTAAATCAAAATTCTGATTGTTCATCCAAAGTTAAATACTAATCAATTAATCATTTTAGAACAAATTTGAAACCATCATTTTATGGGCGCTGATACAGTACTTGTCACGTCACTAATGCAGTATATGAAATTATCTAACGCAGTATGTATTCTTCTATCTCAATATATACTCTATTACTAAAATGCATTCATTTCTATGAGTATGTGCATCATTTTTTAACAATATAATGTAATTTTATTAGCTATGTATATACTTCAAACAAAGAAAATCAAAACATATGTGAACTGCAAATAAGACTGCAACCAGGATTGAACTATCGTTAGTCCATTTCACTCATTGTAACAAGATATATACATCGTTAATTTTTTTTTACATTTTCTATAAATGATATCATCCAATTCATTAGATTATATTATAAATGTATTCTCATTTGAATAGATTTATTATTTGGTAAAAAATTAAAACATACAGGGACTATGTTTTAGATTGTAAACATGGACTGTTTTAACATTTTCCATCCTCAGAGTGCTCATAGCCCAAGCATAGACTTAGATCAAGTCTATTCATATTATTTTTTATAAAATCCAGTGAATCCCCAATTAAGCTTGAATTAATATTTCCAGCCATAATGAGATGTTGCACAGCTCAGACCCATCAACCCATGATCCCAAAAACAACTTGAATAATTAGGTGGACATCAAGAATCAATTATGTGTTAACAAAAAGCATCTGATAAAAAAGTTTGTCCCCAATCATTAAGAACCAAGAATTTCCATGGCAGGCAGGGACATTCAGGTAATAATAATATAAGAAGAAGAAAAACAAGCTGCCAGTAGTATATACAGTAAAACATGTACATCTGAACAAAAACAAAAACCATGTCAAAATATATACACTCACATATATATAGGGGTAGTGTAGTTTGAATTATTCTTTCTTTGATTGGTAAAAGTTGTTGAGGGGGGTCTCAACATGAGATCTTCGTTTTGGAAAATCTTCAGCGAGTCAACGCCGGAAGTTTGACTACGACCACCACAGTTTTATTTTTTAATTTTTTTATATTTAATTTGTTGAAACTTGAGAGAGAGATGGAGAGAGAGAACTTTGAAATGTTTGAATTTGACTGCTCTGGTCCACTTTATGACTTCTTGATTTGTTGGTATATATATACATCGCCGTCCGTTCTCCCCCCTCCTTTTTGAAAATTGAAACCAATATGATTTTTTCAATAAGAGAATTTTGATACATCTAATCTTATTTTTAATCTACTTTAATTTTAATATATAAGAAGTGATTAGATGTGAATTATGATGCACCGTGCGGATAGGGGAGCACCGTGCGGCTTCGTGTATGGACCATTTAATCACGTAGATCTCACGATTGGATGGTTTTATGTTCATCAAACTCTTACCGGTCAGAGTTTCCTGAAAAAGGGACCGTCCGATCGTGAGATTTGCACAATTGAACGATCCATTCATGATCGCACGGGTTGTGTGTGTGTGTATATATATATATATAGAGAGAGAGAGAGAGGCATATATGAAAGTTCATTTGGTATTATATATATATATATATATTTTGGTGAGTAATCTCTATAAAAACATGCTATTTTAAAACAGACAAATATGTGCAAACAGTATACAAATGTTTTCCTACATGTACAATGTAAAATTTATCTGTGCAAAAAAATAAGTACTAATAATCAGTGCATCCAAACGTGTTCTGAAAGCCTAAAATGTTTCAACTCAAATTCATTGAACAAGTGCCGTGTGGTGTCTCAAAATGGAATTCTTTCTAAATTTTTTTTTAAAGGATAATGCATTGGTCCCACATGAAGTTGGATATATATATTTTATGTAGGGTTAAAGACATTTGAGTCCCTGTAAACATCTATAAATCCATATAAGTCCTTACAAACTTAGAGTCGGACATATAAGTCCTTTAAACTGTTATGATAAGTCAATTTAGTCCATGAGTTAACCTTTATTCTAATTTGAAGATATATTCTCATAATATTCCATCTGTGTGAAATTAAACACTCTTATAAATAACGAAAAAATAGAAAAAACCTATATATCATTTTAAATGACCATCTTGCCCCTAATTAAACTCATTTTCACTTTTTTTTCTTTTGTAGATTTTAACATTATTATTGCGTACTACTTCATTATTATTATTTTTTTGCTTCTATTTCAAACAATTATAATTGTGAATATGATTTTATTTATGTATTGTATTTAATATACTATAGATATTACTTAAATATTTTATTTTACATTTTGATGAGGTGATTACACAAGTTAAAAAGCTCATGTTAATCACCATGTTGTGTATTATGGAGGGTATAATAGTACAATCATATCTATGGTTAATTTTAACCATGATAGGTTAAAAATGATTTAATAGTAGAGATGTATTAGGCATTTTATATGTTTTTAAAGATGTAATTGTCCTGTTCAAAGTTTATATGGACTTATATAGGTTTATAGATGTTTATAGGGACTGAAACGTCTTTAACCCTTTTATGTAATAATACATGTAGATCAATGAAATGTATATATTCATTTGCATAAAAATAAATGTTAACAGCTTCATAAAGAAAACATATTCTACCAGTTCTATATACTTATTTGTGCATGTAAAATAATTAGCAATAAATAATTAATTTTGTATGAACGTATATGCATACAACACAAATAGCCATGCATTAATTGGACTGAAATGGGATCCAAGTAATTGGTGTGATTACACGCGATTTAATAATAATCTCATATAAACAGTGCCATGTATTACGACGCGTAATTATGAATATGTTGATCTATTCCATTAAATGGACCGCCCAAAAGCGTCTACTAAAATGGACTCCTTCTTTTCTGAACCGTTCGTTTTTCAAATCCGCCCGAATCACGCGAGTCTTTATTATTATAATAAAATAAAAAAAAGTAGAATAATATAAAATATAAAAAATCATGTAACCTAAACTTTTAATAAAATCTATATATCTGATCTGAAAATATCTATGTGAATCTAAATTATTTCTTAAAATAAATTTTTATTTGACAGATAAAGAATATTCTATTTGACTATAAATTTGAAAACGAAAAGCCAACCGATCATCAAATCAGGGAAACCCGGATGACCGTCGGATGAGTTAAATAGACGGCCAGGATTCACGCGTCCGTCGCCCACTCGAAAGACCTTTCTTTTGTTCTCATGCGCTGTTTCGGGTGGTCCGAGATCGACCCATGTTTTATGGGGTGGGGTGGGCGAGTAGAAACGACAAATACAGAAAATGACTCTAATACCCTCGTTCCCTTTCGCTGCCAAACAAAGTAAAGTGAGGGGTATTTATGTCCTTTAGTTTTTAAAAGCGAGAGTCAACGGGTCGTGGAATGACCACGTGTAGGATAAGACGAAGCGGGGATTTACCACGTTATCGTCTCGTTTGGGTATACGTGGACTCGCATTATTCAGACACGTGGCAGAGAGAGTTAGATGTACGGACGAAGTGGGGATGGCGGTGAGATCGGACGGTGGAGATGGGAGACTGCGATGTTCGCTAACAGCCGAACATTCGCGAGCGTCGGTCGCACGTGGAGCTGCACGTGCGGGATGAGAGGGTCACGCTGGGTTCCTTCTCTGATCTGGGGTTTTATATTATAGTTTTGGGAAAAATCCATGTAATCCCTGTGAACGGTTCAAAATAACCCCCTGAAGTTTTTTGAATTTCATATAACTCCTTAAAAATTTCTATATAAATCCAATTAGTCCATTGAATTAAATTTTTATTGATAGATAGAGGTGGTAAACGAGTCGAACCAATCGAGCTTTGACCTGTTCAAGCTTGGCTCATTTAGTATCGGGCTCAGTTCGAGACCGAGCTTTATTTCGTGTTCAAGCTTGGCTCGTTGGGCTTGTGAAAAACTAGGTTGAAACTCAGCTCGACTCGTTTGTAAAACAAGCCAAGCCGAAGCTCGAATCAAGGCTCGGCTCGGGCTCGTTTAGTTAAAAGAAAACCTTGTTTAGTATTTGACAAGTCACATTTCACAAATCACCTTATACATATGAAAGTGACAACACATTTTACACATTATACACATTATACATATGAAAGAAAACCTTATACACATTTGACAACACCTTATACATATGAAAGTGACATAAGCTCAGGCTCGGGTCGTTCCCCGTTTTTCTGTTAAGTAAAGAGCTCGTCTAAGCTCGGGCTCAGCTCGAACTCGGCTCGTTTGTCTAATCGAATAAGCCTGAACGAGCTTTAATTAACAAAATCGAGCCCAAAATACTCAGCTCATTTACCAGCCCTGTTGATAGATGAGGAAAATTCTACGAATATTATGTTTGATTAACCCTTGCTGAAGATGTAATGTATCAAAAAATCTCTACAATGTGTTAAAAAAGTAAAAAATTATCCTGTAAATGATGATTTTACCACTCCACATAGATTCTGATAATCTAATTTGAAGGGATAAAATTGTTATTTACAAAAGATGTTTCGCATTTTTAACAAATTATAGGAATTTTTTGATATACTATTTTTTAAGTCAAGATTAACCAAACCAAATACTCACATAATATTTTATTTTTATTAACAAAAATTTAATTTATAAGATTATTTAGATTTATATATGTGTTTTTAGGAGATTATATAAACTTTATAAAATGTCAAATGGTTGTTTCGATTTCGGGGAGTTCGGGTTATTTGGATTTTTGCCTATAATTTTTGTTTGTAAACGATGAAATGATGATGGTAGAATTTTGTCGGTGGTTCAACTTCTGTAGAAGAGCAATCATCCTGGCCACGTGCGAGGGTTTCTTTAGGAACTTCACATTTTATATTTATTTTTTTATTAAAAAGTTTAGGGAGGGTGAGCGATGATTAGAAAGTCTGGTAATTATCTTAAAAATACTTTTATCTGCAATGAATTCATCTTTGAAAAAAATATATTTTATAATCAAAGTACAAATATATATGATAACAATGTGTCCGTTTAAAAAAAAACGAATATTATAACATTATGTATGTTTAAATAATATTGTTATAATATTTATCACCCTGAATTATTCAACTTTACTTTCTATAAATGATATTAATTTTAATTATATAATTTTTTTTGATATATCACTTGATAATCTAAATTAACATTGATATTTAGACATAAATTAAAAGATATCCTTATTTGGTTTGAATCTGAATGTACATGTTTAGACCAAGGCATGTTTAAGAATTTTATATTAGTATGCAAAAGTTTCATTAGACTGACAAATTCTTTGATAAGAACTGATATGTAATGACAATGTGCTACTTCTTTTTTACTTTATTTAATAAATCATTCAATTTTATTTTAAATCTATATGAATTGGTCAAATGAAACATCAATTTAATTAGTTTAATACAAAAATTGTTTAATTGCATTTAATGTTGTACAATAAATTCTACTTCACTTATACCTTATTATTTTGATTATAGATGGTTCAACTGGATTCATGAATGATTTAACTTAATTAGATTATTATCTAAGCGAAGTTTAGTCCAGTGAAAAAGTCAATGAAGAATTTGTTATTTATATGTGTCTATTTGTCAAAATTGGTTAACACATCATTGACCCCTTTTGGATCTTTAGATATCTTTAGTATAATTCCGAGTAAATATTGAGTATTTAAGGAGCACTTGGTTAGGACTTTTAATTATTTATGAAGCTTACTTTTCGAGATTTAAAGAAATTAATTCTCATTTTTTTAAGGTCCCTCCATATTCAGGATATTAAAACACTCCCAATTATCGTTTATAATTTTTCCGGTTCCTTCTATTCACCGAACACATGATATGTTACAAGACAATATACAATGATGGATAATAAAACAGAATACATAAAATGTATAACAGTGTACAAGGCTGACATAACAATATATATAGTTTGATTAACAGTGGATGAATTAACAGTGTACACATGATGTATAACAATATAAAACATAAAACCAAACAGGATATACATACTAAAGGAGATGGAATAATCTAGAAAAAAAAATATAAATCCAAAAAACCTGAAACTTGAAAGAACAAAATGTTGAAAGATGTACTTGGAATTGATTTCCTTCAACTTGCTAAGCCAATGTTTATAAAATTTATTATGTAGTGTTTGGTAACGGGATTGTGAAACTGATTGTCTGCAAATATTGAGTTTAAAACTGATTATGGAGGAAGTTGTTTATCCCCAGCTTTCTCCAATCACAACTTTTGGGTATGATTTTAGCTTGTAGAAAACTGTGATTGTAAAACTATTTAGTTGTACGATTATAAAACTAATTTTTTACAAATACAAAAACTGTCCCATCGCAGAATCAAATGTTACATGTAATATGTATGTTCAAAGCATGCTTAAGTTTCACGATTACCATATTAAACTATTAGTGATTTAATTCATCATCATTATATATTTTCTGGTACATCTCCTCCCTCACCTCACATAGTCACATCGGGTGACGTGGTGAATGGATCGAAGAAGACGATAATAATAGTAAATTTGATTATGATTAAGATATTGATCGCATGGGAAAGATTTTATGATTTTTTTTTTTGAATTTTTATTGTTTTAGTTTTTATAAAATATATGATTTTGTCATTGATTATTCACGTCTTCGTGTAATAGTTTAAGCAGTGTTGTTACGTAAGTCTCATAAATTAAGTTTCATATGTGAGCTCTAATAGGTGACACTCTCCTATTGGTTCCCTATTTGACTTTTTCAAACCATCAAAATGTCAATGACAAAACTACTCTTCTTATAATTTTAAAAATTACCTCCAACTAGCTAATATCCTCATTAAAATCGTAACTGAATCCCACAAATGGGGACACCATTAATTCCTCTCCCCGAAGTAACATATTTTAAAAAAATTTAAATGTTAGGGTTCCGATTTGGGGAAAACGACAGGAACGAAAAAAAAAAGAAAAAAATTAGGCGATCAAGATTTCAATCCATCTGATTCTCGTCCCCAAACCGTCAACAATGGCGAATAAAAAAAGATAGATTTCTTCCTCCAATCGAAACTTAACTATGACTTTGTATTATTTTTTTTGAAAAAAAAAAACAGGTCGTTTGTATTCGATAAAGAGGTCGCGTTTTTTTTTTTTTGCACTTCTTATTAGACGATATCTTTTATTTTCAAAATAATATATATAAAACGATTTCCTTCGATTATCTCGACTCCTATTAATCTGATTGTATCTGATATCCATTTGAAGAATCATTGTTTCAAGTACTTGCATCTGAAATAAAAAAAATGATTTGAAATCAGTGATTCAGATACATGCATCTGAATAAAAAAAAATGTGTATCAAGATACATTGTCATTAATCTCTAATATATTATGAGATTATTTTCTTATACATTGTCTTCGTCTGCCAGTGTATCAAGATTAAAGGAAAAATGAAATTACATTTTTCGATTGTTTAGGGTTTTCTCGTGTGCATATTTTGCTTCTGATGAAACAAAAACATAAGTCAGATACATGTATCTAAAAAATTCATATAATGTGCAATTGTTTCATGATTCAGTGAAACAAAATCTGGTTAACTTAGCAATTAATAGTAGTAAAATGAAATGTTTGAAATATCATATGCATGTAGATCATGAATTATTATATTATCTTTGATAATTAACATGCATTGTTTGATGAATATATCTTATTTTTTTTGTAAACAATCCATGTATCTTAATCAACTGTACATGTATCTGAAAATCTGTTATTAAATAAATATGAATCTGAAGCAATTATGTAGTAACAGAGAACCTAATAGTCACATTACAAGCTATTAACAAGTAGCCATGAATCAGAATGTGTTGTGTATTAAAAACTTCAATCTTATATTTTAGATTACTCAACTGTTTTTGTAAATCCCTTGATGAAAATAGATTAATGTTCTTGTAAAAATTGTATGTATCTGAATCAATTGTATCTGAAATTGTTATATAAAACATGGTTAAATCCTTTAGCTATATTTGAAAAAACAAACATTTGATAGCATTTATTTGTGTGCAATCTGGCTGTTCATATGTATCTGAAATATAGATGGTATATATAGTTTTGATCTCTTTTATATTTGTTTAGAAACTCTTGATTTCATTTTTAAGATACACATGTATCTTAATACACAAAAAGACAGTGTTTGTCCACTGTTCGTATAGAAAAAACAATGTCATGTGTATGATACTGTATTAGGCATTTTAACTGCATCTGGATGTTGTACAAATTATGCAAAAGCAAAAAAAGACAGAGTTGCTGAACAAAAAAGAAACTGGGCATACTATCCCGAGTACAGATCTATAGTGCACAGAATATTTGAAACATTTGCAGCAATAGAGTTGAGCCAAAGGCATTCAGACATTCAGACAATCTCTTCTACATTTTGCTGATCAGCCACAACAAATAATTCCATCAACAAACTGGTTTTCACATAACATGGATCATTGATGTCATCCAAATGAATTGAGTCTTCACATGCGTCCACAAAATCACCATCATTGCCTGGTGAAAAAAAAGAACGTCAACCACATGTTATCAATTAAGATACAATAATGTATCTGAAAATTCAAATGAACAAATATGATCTACATGCTACTCAGAACTGTATAGAAAATTCATAAAAGGTCTTCAAAATGTCAACAATAAGCAATTACATATTAATCAGCTATATATTAATCAAATCCATAAAAATAAAAATAACAACCTTAAAAAAATGGGCTGAATTCAAATTCAAATACAGATGTATCTAGAATTTGAATTAACAAATATACATTCCATACAAGTGAATGTCTAGTATATTTCAAAATCTTCAATCTGAATGAGTCGAATAATACTGATATAAAGCTAAAAAATATGATGAATGACACCTTATGCATAATTATACACAAACAGACAATCATAAACGATTGTACAGATCATACTTGGTATACAACAATGCATGCAAATCAAGATACAGCCTATGTATCTTAATTTAAAATAAAATTCAGATTCAATTAATGTATATAATGATTCAAAGTAATGACGAAAAATCAATAAAACGAAATAATGTATTCAGATCGAAAAAGTACTAGCCTGATTAGTTCTCCATCGTTTGCACCATGAGCAGGAGGCACAGAGAACTCCATTATGGAATTTATTCAAGTCCTTCATTGACCGGTCATACGATTACAGCAAGATGAAGAAAAATGATGATGATGTCCTGTCCATCATCCAATCATTCGACCATAAGTCCGACAGCTTCAACATTGGTGGGAAGCTAATAAAAATTGAGTCTTCCAAATGAATTACACAGAATATTTGAAATGTTTCCAGATCACATGCATCATGGATGTCTTCCAAATAAATTGAGTCTTCACATGTATCATCCATACAATCGTCATCACTGCCTGTTGAAAAATGAGAAAGTTGTCACATGTTATATAATTAAGATACAGTACTGTATCTTAACAAAAAACAAACAATTTCATGGTCTACAAACTAATTAGCAAAACACACATAGATTTTTAATGAAAGTCATTCAAGCCTTTATATACATACGACAATAAGCAATTAAATATTAATCAGATAGGCATCAATCAAATCCATATAAATAATAAATCAAACTTTAATTAGGCTGGAAAACAACATCAAGATACACATGTATCTAGAAATGGAATTAACATCTACACATTTGATACTACCGAATGTTGAATCTAATGGGTTGAATACCAATCATTCAAAGCTATGAAATATGCTGAATGACTTAATATGCATAAATGTACATATACACACCACTAAAAAACTGATTATACAGGCTTGAATGTAAAACACAAGAACGCATCAGAATTCAGATACACCACACGTATCTTAATTTAAATTAAATTATATATATAAAAAAATTATATGATATTTCAAATGAACAGTTAAAAAAATCATATCAAATTCAATTATTCAGATCGAAAACAGTCTAACCTGAATGGATCACCATTGTTTCCACCACAATCGTGTAATTCTTATATTCTCAACCAATCAAACTGAAAAAAAATAACGATTATGATGTTTGTTTTCATTTTCACCAAATAAACTGGATCTAAAAATTCTAAATTGTCAATTTTTGTGTGTTCCGATTGGCCTAACGTGAATGTTTGCACCACAAACAGATCGCACAAAAACAAAAATGAAACTCGTTTTTCTCTTCTCTTCTCCGCCGATCAAATATGAATGAAAAAAAAAAATTGATATTTGTTTTCATTGCGAGAGAACAATCAGAAAAAAAAAAAATGAAACTCGTGATTTTTTATTTTCTTGAACGTGCAATTGAATTCGTATATTCCAAAAAGGGAAGTGATCTTTATATCGTAACTAATCCCGTAATTATTGAACCGGTTATAAAAACAACAAAGAGATTAATTGTGAATGGGTAATATAGGAAATTCACACTTGCCACCTCATGGGGCTTAGGATGGGGTCTACTAATGGGGGCCCAAAAATCATTATTGTAGTTTAAGTCTATAGATTTAAAGGGGATGTTTCTTATTAGTCCTTGGGAGGGACCTATCACTAAATTGTTTGATTTTCATATTAGTTCTTAGAGAGACTAAAAAAGAACATATCCTTTAAATCTAGAGACTTAAACTGTAATATGAAGAAGTGAGGGATCGATCACTAAATTATATAGTTTACGTAGACTTAAAAATAATTTTTTTTTTTTTTTTGCATGTCTGTATATGAAAACCTCACACAATATTTATATTTTAACAGCATTCAAATTTAAGTGTTTTTTTTTAAGATAAACGCTCCAATCCATGCTTTGTTGCAATTTTTGTTGTCAAATGTCCAGACCCCCAACACTTAATTTCAGCATTCTGTTAACCTGCAGACACAACTTATTGAGTGGATATAGATTCTCTAAAAATATCAAACTATTTCATGGGTGGTGTGTTAATATTTTTTAATGAAAGATTGTTCCATGTAGCTTTATTTTTAGTTTGTTTTATCATCGCAAAAATCATTTGCATTCATTTGAAAGATAAATAGTGAATGACATAAAAATAATTAAGGTTGGATTTATTATATTAGTAATTATTTTAAAACCTCACGTTTCGATTAAATGAGGGATTGAAACCCCACGTTTGAAAAACATTATTTTGAAAGCTTCTCAAATACATACGGTTTTGCATATAAAATGCGTGAAACGCGTCCAAAATTCCCAATGTTACTTTGTGTTTAGATCTGCGGTAGAGTTTTGACTTAACGTCCATTACAGAATTTGTTCTACCACATGTCCAAACTAGGCCTTAATGTGATTACTTGTATCAATTAGGGATCTCCAGTCATTTGCATGAGAGTACCAAGAAAATAAGTTCCAATTTGAGTATTCAATGAGTGTTAAGGGAGGATGAACCTGTTCATTGACATTTGTTAGTGTTATCTTTTTTTGTCATGTTGGGTGACTCACATGCATGATTCCATGGATCACTCCTCAGATTGCAACCAACGAATGTTACCATGTCTTAAATATATTTGATATGGTTTGTCTTTGTTTATAATCCTGCCTTTTTTAATTGTGTGTCCGAGTGAATCTAGACATTCCAAACACTGGTAATCCAGGATGGTGAACACATTGGAGTGATATGGAATTAAAGGAGCTGTTTGGATGGATGGATAATGGGGACATATATACGAGAAAGATCTTGTTTAGATATGTTTGAATTATGTATGTATATTTAATTTTAGAGTGTTGACATTCTCAGCCGTGGTTTGCAACCTCGTATGCGGTCTCTTAATGCAGTATATATTTCACTATGTAGTGTATGTTTGATAAAAAAATATTTTATTTTCTTTTAAAATAATATTCTATACTTATTTATTAAGATATATATTTTACTTTTTATAATAGTATAATGTATTTTATTTGATAAGTATATGTTATAAAAATTCTAAATAGTTGGGAATTGTAGATCGATGGAATTGCAAACGGGATTGAAAATATCATTTTTCTTTGATTTAAAGGTTTGACATCTCCGGATCCGGATCCAAGTAGAATCTACAAACCTCAATGGGAGTGTTGTCTGTAGCATTAACTTATATGATAATGAATTGCACTTTTTGGGTTAATGCACACTATTTTCTTTGTTAAATACTATGCTAACATGTGAATATTGCTTAATGCATAATCTAATATTGTTCTGAATTCCCATCATTGAAAAAAGGAGCGCAGTATCAAAAGAAGTGTTCACACATTCAAATCCTGTTTAGCTAAATCGAAATCCTAAGGTACCCAGTCTTCCAAAATTCTATAATAATTACGTCAGTTTCGAGGGCATTTTATTAATAAATACCTAGTGTTTGCTTGTGTAAATTTTCATGTCAAATATATTCAACTCTTAACACACAAGATAATCAAAACCACAGACTGAAAAACTATGAAAGATGACAGTTTGATTAAAATATATTGCAGATTTGAAATGTCAAAAAGTCTCATGCAGAGTCAAGAGACAAATGCATTTTAGAGCGGCTGAAAGGGATGTATTAAGTCAGGTCAAAATGTCTTAAAACATTATTTCTTCATTGTCTAAAGACCTGACCTTTAATAACCTGAAATCAGATTCTGACCTTGACATGTTAAACAAAGTGGCCGCTCACATTCCACCATTACCAGGAGTATAAAACTTCAGGGACTAAAACTTCTCTTTCTTTTAGTATGGGAACCACAAATGTCTACTTTAATGGCACATTTTGTCTATAGTAACATATGTTTCATGGCTGAGCTAATTACAGCTATTCTTCCTAATATTCTCCATTTTTTCAGTGACCATTTGAGGACTTGTCAATGTGAAAAGTGGAGATAAATTATCACTCGGCACTTTGAGTGGCTGGAAATTCAGATAAACTTCATAAAGCAATACCTTTTTATTTTTGGTACAGAGACCTTAACCCCCGTTTGTGGTCGAGAATAAATAGAGAATTGTATTGAATACTGGAGAATAGCCCTTATTCGCTGTTTGTTTATCCCGGATAAACTCTGATAGTTATATCTGGATAAACTAGGACAATATCCGATAACTATTCCAAGGAAATGCTAGAATTGCTTATCAATGCTTATCTATGCCCATGGATAAAAATACTCTTCTCTGTCATTTTAAAAAAAATTATCTCATTTAACAGTCTTATACACACATTTCAAAAACTATCACATACATCAAATCAGTTATATATTTCTCACACTTATTTAAGGGTATAATTGTCATTTAAAAAGCCATAAACTCTTATCCATCATTTATCCTTCACTTATCATTACTTTATCCAAGGTGAATCAAACAACAAAAATATCACTTTTACTTTTCCCAATGATAATAACATAAAGACAACCAAACAAAAATTCACTTATTCAATATGGATTGTTATTTATCCCAGTATAGCTATCATGGGTGAATAAACTTATATCACAACATACAGGCCTAAGGCTACAAAATCTTTAGTATAGATTTGGTTCACTGCTGGTATTAGATGATTTGGAGTAACATGGGAATAGGATGGCCTATAACCAGAAGCCCATGAAATTAACCGATAGAGATTGTGTACTTTTCTTTCAATTCTGTGTGCATGACTCGAACACAAATTCCTGAATGTGAGGTGTCCCTTTTTCTATCAACATATCATCATCGAGAGACTAAGAGCCCATAAGACCCAATGAGCAGTGAGGGTGAGGTGAGGCTAGACCCATGGTTTAGTCCCACCTCGCCTAATGAGAGAGGATATGTGAGCACATACCTTACATATGTGACATGTTTTTAAATCGTGTGCCTTTGGGTAAGATGAATAATATCACATGTGTAATGTATTGCCCCAGGCTTACACAGTAAGAAATTGTCTGCTTTGCTCCTAAACGGGCTCACGGCTTTAAAACGCGTCTTAGTGTATATAAGAATTGTGTTCGCATATAAGTACAGACTATATCCTCCCATTAGGAGATGTGAAACTAAACTCTCACCATCACAAAATTCATAGGCCTCTTGGGACTCTTGGGCCTTCCACCCCCTCAACAGGCCAGGTGTCACAATCACCCCCTAATAGGGCCACATGATCTTGTGTGGGGCCGCACCCCCCCATCGTGTATTGGATAAGTTTTGATACCAATTGTAACGTTGTAGGCTTAAACAATAAGAAATTATCCACTTAATTCATAAGTGGACTCACAACTTTAAAACGCATCATGGTGTATAAGAGTTGTGCTTACATATAAGCACATATTATCTTCTCCTATTAGGCGATGCGAGACCAAACCCTCACCATCACCCAATATATGGGCCTCTTGGGCCTACCATCCCCTCAATGGGCCATGCGTCACATGTAAGCCTGGACATTACAATTGGTATCAGAGCCTGCCTGTTAGGTGGTGGGTCGGGCTCTGAACCCCACACAGGGACGTGTGACCTCATGAGGGCGGTGAGCAGGACCAAGAGGCCAAAAGCTCAAAAGATCCAATGAGGGGTGAGGGTGAGTTGAGGCTAGACGAGGTGATGCTAGACCCATGGTTAGTCCCACATCGCCTAACGAGAAGGGATATGTGAGCATAGACCTTTCACACGCGACACTTTTTAGAACCTTGTGCATTATAACAATTGAGGTTCAAGGGAGAACTGGAGGAGTCTTTTGAAGTCATTTTAAGCTATGCCAGGTGAAGAGGATAATTTTCCCTACAGTTGAATTTGTAGAAGTGGGATTAAAACTCGGATTGGACTTTTTGTGGAAAAGAAAATTAATTTGGTAGCTTGGATATTACTGTTCTTGTCTGTCTTTGACTGGGACCTTAGAGTGCTTGTCTCGTGACCTCTTTATAGGCTGCCTACGTACCCCATGGGGATCAAGTCACATGTAGTTACTCAACTAGATTGTCGCTTCCACTACTCCGTGGTTATTATAATCGTCCCCCCATTAAACACTTTTAGTGGGTGATTTTGGTGGAAACCCCCACGTGTTAATGGGGCTTGGCGTGCCCACGTCCTGCAATTAGTGGGCCATTACTGTCCATTTGGCAGTTACAGGTGTTATAGCCCTTTGACCGTTTCTTTAATCTGCTCATGGCTCTTGGGCCAGCTCATTCGTCAATTACGTCTTTGAGTATGTTCGCGAGGTGAAAGATCGCGCGACCAGATCTCTTATCTGGTTGTGTCTTCCCTGCTCGTTCGTAAGCAGTAAGGTCGTCTGACCAAAACTCTAATCTAATTGTGCCTTAACTACTCGAGGTGACATTCTTTCACGAGGCATCTGACTGTCCGACTAGACCCTAGATCTAATCGTGCCAACGCATCCTGGAATGTCATCATAACCTTTAGGATTCAGATCTGGTTTTGTGGGCCCCAAGTGTGATAGCCCATATCCGCCTTGGCGTGACACGTGTTATAGTGTAGATTTTTACCTCCATAGATGCCCCCTCTCCTGTTCTTTTGAATTGTCGAGAGAGCAGGAGATCAAAAAAATCACCTCGTCTCCGCCTTTTGGGAGGTCAAAGATATGGTTGCCTGTCTTCTCGGGATTCTCTGATCCGTTGATGATTTGACGGCTGATTTGCTGCGTCAGCCTAATGGCGCGTGGCCTTTTGTGGTCTTTCCTTAGAAAACCCAAACGTTAGCGTCCCTTCGGTTTTCGTGAAAACCTATTTTTGAGACATTGATTACCCCTCAGTATCTACAGTGAATAAGTGCTGCCGTCTTTTTGAAGCGTCGTCTAAGTAGTATATAAGGGCAAGGTGAGATGCATCGTTTCACCCCATCTCGTCCTCTTTTCTCGATTCTTCCTTTTGAATCTTGAACACCCCATGGATAAAACCACTATCATGGAGAGAATTGCTGTCACTACAGCCCTTCACAGAGAGTTGGGCATTTCCTCATACTACGCGGTAAATGAGTTGGTTGAAGATGAAGTCCCCACTCTCTACCTTGACATCGTTCTCCTCCATCCGAGCTATTTTAAGGATGGGGGTCTATCTCTCCCTCTGCCACACTTGGTGGCAGAGTTTCTCAACTTTTTTGACCTCCACCCCATCTTTGTCGTCCCCAACGTGTATCGCATCCTGATGTGTGTGGTCGTGTTGGGAAGGAGGACAGGGGTTGAACTTGGTGTGACCGAGATCCGCTGGGTCTATCAGGTCAAGGCTTCGACCTCGGGGTGGTCCCCGTCCTTCTATATCTCCCGCCGGGCTAGGGCGCCAGAGCTGGTTCTTGGCATGTCCTGTGGCGATGCCTTTGACTGGCAGGGATGCCAGATTCGAGTCTGGGGTCCCTAGATGCCAGATGGCTGGGACTCAAAGAATCGCCACCTGTCTCATCCTTGGAGTCCGAAGGTGGATACCCCTAGGCTGAAGGTCGAGAAGGTGAACATGGGTGACATTTCCCGGGTGATGGAGTACCCGAATCGGTTATGATGGGAGCTTCATGGATTGGAGGAACCGAGACGTGCGCCGACCGAGGCGAGGTTTCTTCCTGGTGTGGTTGAGCCTGCCAGTGGCCTGGGTTCGGTTCCCCATCCTTTTGCTTCGATCGAAGGGACGCGGCGGCGCTCTCTAAGGCTCCTCCAGTTGGGTTTTGGATCATGTTCCATTGCCCCACCAGTGGATCTCACCTCTTCGCCGCCGCCCTCTATTCGATCTTCTTCCTCCTCATCGTCTTCTTCTTCTTCTTCTTCTTCTTCTTCTTCATCGTCTGCTCCCCTTGGGGATATTGTTTCTCCCACCGATGACTTAAATCTTGGTTATGCACCCATGTCCCCCCGGTGACCCCAGACACTGGTGCGGATGCTGCTCCTACTCTGGGGGATCATCTTCTGGATGTCGACCTCCCTCTCGCCGGTTCATTGAGGAATTTGCAAGCCTCATTAGATGCTACCCTTATTTCCTTGAACCGCTAGATGCGAGAGCTCCGAGAAGCTTGCACGGGCGTCGATGAGGAACATCTCCTGGAGTTCATCAGCGGATACCGTCTACGCTATGCTGACCACTCTCATGGTTTTCAAGAGATGAGCAACGAGGAATTGCCCGCGCTTCACTGAGCAGCAAGGGAGAGGAGATATCGCGGGAAGAACCGAGCAAGAGACAGAGCAGATAGATAACTATCCCAGACTGGACATTTTTTTTATATATGTAATCTTTATCCAATAAATGAATAAAAAATTACTTTTTGGATCTACCTTGCTCTTGTCTTGTGTACTCGTGTCTTTAGTCAAGTCCCAAATGAACATAGACTATCCTCCTCGTTGTATGCTTCCATTTTCACGCTATAGCGCTTTGTCTCATATCCGCGATCAAGGTGTATTTGATCGCGTTTATCTGGTCGAAAAGACCTTCATGATGATCTGTCCTTTCATGACGCCATGTGGAAAGCTTGAGGTAGATATGTCATAAACTCTCCACGTCAGCTGCACATCTGTCAAAACTGACGCCTCGTCTTTCACACCAGCTGTCCCTCGATTTTTGCAAAAAATTTTGGCGGCAAATCTTCCACAATCTCGATCTTCGCACCTTCGTCATGATTACAGGAACTTCTCGAGGAAGAACCCCTTAATGTAGCCATCACTTGTCGAGAAGAGGAGAGAGAATCCACCAAATCAAATCAAATCCCCTCTTCGTTCCCAAACTTCATTTCTTCTCGTTTTTTTCTTCGCATCACTATGTCAATGGATATTGCTCAGAGGTTGAGGTCCTCCTTATCCATCCCTGATTCCATCACTATTACACCCACTATAGAGAAGTTTTTTTATCTCATGAAGCATCAGAACCTTGATGCGCTTTACATGTATCCTTCTTAGATGCTGAGAAGTTTCCTTTCTCTTCCTCTCCCCCAACTGGTCAAGGATTTCATGTGTCAGTTTAAGCTTCACCCGACACAATGTTCTCCTAACCTGTTGAGGGTTCTAATGTACGTTGTCACCATCAACCGCTCGCTGTACCTCGATCTCGGGGTAGACGACATCTACCACCTGTATGATCTGAGGAAAGCATAGCATGCTTTCTATCTCCAGGCTAGAAAAGACAAGATCCCTCTCGTGGAGAAGCTTCCTTCCTCCAACAGCGGGTGGAGAGAGGAGTGTCTCGTGCAGCTGATCGGTCCTTAGAAATTTTTGACCTACGGACCGCATGGTGGGCTGAAGGTGCCCTGTTGTCTTCGTCCGATGAAATTGGGTAAGCATAAAAGAAACTGTCCTTTTACACCTTTCCCTTCGCCATCACGGCTAATTAACTTTATCTTTTCTTGTCAGATGACTCTAAGCGAGAGACCCCAGATCTTTCGGTGGTGAAGTTTGATCAAATCACTCGTGCCCAAGAACTAGAGGAGAAAGATTTTCAAAAAATCCTTAATCTTCCCGCTCCAAGGTCCGCTGGCTCTTATTCGGTTGGCGCTGGTACATCGTCGAAGACCGGAGCACCTTCTGCTTCTTCCCCCGTTATAAACGAGGAGATGGCTGGGCAGCTCGCTGCCCTCAAAGCCATGTCTGCCTCTGCTTCGAAGAAGAGGCCCAGATTGTTGCTTCCTTCGAAACTTTTAGTTCCTTGCTGAGGTGCCTGACAGCTCCTCAGGAGGATTTAGGTGTGTTTGTGATCACCACCTGCTTTCTCCAAAAAGCAGGAAAAGTTGAGGGTGGATTTGATCGCCTTCATGGGAGAGTTTGTGGGGTCTCCACTCTGAGATACGGGCATGCCTCACACAGAGGTGAAAAACAGGAATCCTCTTCTGCTTTGGGAACTTGATAAAGGAGGTTTGGGAGTTAGGGGGTAGGTGAAGGGTAGACTAGTGGAAATTAGCCGCCTAAAAAGAGATGGCTAGTGGGAATTAGTCGCCTGGTGTCTGGTTTAATTTGGGCAGAACCTGGTTAGGAAATGGGCTAGGGTTTGGCAGGGGCTAAACTAAGTTTAACTTGGGTTTTTGGAGAGTGATTCTGTGTAGGGAATGGATTTTCTACTCACAAATAGGACTCTCTTTCTCTTTAGGGTTTCAAGTGGGGGAGGGGATGTGGGTTTGTGAGTGTGGCTTGGGAAGGAAATATAGGTGTTGATTTCAATTGAGAATGAGTAGAAAAAAAGTTGGATGCCTCCTATTTATAGTAAAAAAGGGGCAGGGGAGTGTCCACTGGACAATAGATCAAATTGGATAATAGTGTGGCTGATTTGACCCCTATTAGATCTTTGTTCTTCTGACATTGTCCAGGTGAGGGGCGGCTAGTTCCAAGTTGCCGCACCAATGATGACCTACCAAACGTGTCATCTCTGACAAGCGGTGGCCTGGGTCAGTTACTAAGGTTGAACCGGCCAAAATGGGGCAGCTAAAGGGAACAATCCGCCGTAATCATTAGCATTAAATGCTGTTTTATGTCCCATCCAAAGGAAGCGGTGGGGGCGGTGGGCGGCTAGTTGAAACTAGTAGCTCAGTGAGGGGCGGCTACTTTCAACTAGCCACCCGGATTCTGGTCATTTAATTTTTCTAAGTGTTGTAGCCAGGGTTTGTTCCCTTTTTAAAGATGTTTTCTATTAGACGTCCAATTGTGGTCATTTCTAAATATTACTTGAAGTAAATTTTAAATTTTTTGACAGTCAAAATTGGGGTATCTACAAACACGGCTACAGTTAAGAGGAGCGATGGACAATTGAGGAAAAGGGCGGGAGGTGGTGCGTCATCTCATTCAGAGGCGGTAAGACTAGATTAGTGCGACGTAGAACAATATAATCCATGCGTTGGTAGGGCACCTGTAACCGGCATTGATACGTATTCCATGTTGTGCGCACCCTTGGACACTATGGAGGTGGACTTCATTTCACGATTCGAATTTCTTGAGCATGGGCTAGTTGATCTTCAGGCTGGCGTGGATCGAGTATTACATAAATTGGATGATACTTTGGGCCTTTCTATGCCATCCATCCCTCCAGATCCTTCACATTTTTCATTCCAATCTGAAATGGAGCGACAACAAATGGCAGAGGGGCATGATACGGATGAGACTCAACCATAGCTAGTCAACAATGGATATACTAGAATGATAGTTATCGTATTTTTGAATGGAATGTTTTAACCTCTTCCAGATGCACTACGTAGAACTCTCATTATCAAGCTTTCAACACTGTATGCATATATGGGTTTCAGTTGTGTTTGATACGGATGGGTATGTTTTTTAATGTATGCTTTAGAGGATTATACTCCTGTCATGTGTGAATGGGTTGTATAAATTGAATATTTCACAATGCATATATGGCATTTTATATGTTGTTTTAATGTTTCAAAGGAGTATTGTAACGTCACATTGGTTATATTTATGAAAATATAAAAGTAGATAGCAGACAGTGGGATTTTCAGGGCATCCTCGTTTGAACATTTTCACAAATCCCCGATCGCTTTATCTGCACAGTGAAGCTCGTTCGAGCGGGCTTTGAACGAGCTGCTCAGCCATCAGTGTTGGCTCACTGGGAAAGAACCCTGTTTGAACTACGTTCGAACAGGGCACATCACACCGAAAGTTGGCTCATTGGGAACTAACATGGTTCGAACGGGCTGATCAGCGACCAACGGTGGCTCACTGGGAACAAACCCCGTTCGAACGAGGCACATCGGACCTGAAGTTGGCTCACTAGGAAAGAACACGGTTCGAACGGTGTTCGGACGGGTTGGTCAGTTACCAACGGTGGGTCACTGGGAAAGAATTTCATTCGAACTATGTTCGAACAGAGCACATCTCACCCGAACGTGGCTCACTGGGAACGAACACTGTTCGAATGGCGTTCAAACGTACCGTCACATATCCGATTGCAATCTCTCTGGGAATTGAATGTCGTTCGAATGCACTTCGTGAGCATCCGAACTCCGTGCGAACGCACTATATAGATAATTGGAATGAATTAAAAGGACCTGTGCGTGTTCTTCATTTAATTCACTATTTACCTGCTACACACAAATTACCACTTGATCTTTTATGACCTGCACTTTGCAATGGATACTTGATGAAGGCATTACAGGTATGCATAGATGATAAATGTACATAAAGTGTCTTTAATTAGTTGAGTGCAAAGGTCTCAAACACCCAGTCTTGAGAGAGACATGACAGATTGGTACATAAACAATGTAATACATAAATTCATGACATTGAACACCTAGATCAAAGCTGCACATTGCCCTGATGCTTGGGGATTTGCTTCATTGGTAGCTACCAAATGGTTCTTCGATAAAGCTATGAATGCATTGCGTTATTCCGACGTTCGAACTACACCATTGCCCAACCTAGGATCCCTAGCAGCAACACTTGAAATACACCATCAATAAATATCCCAATTAAAAAATGTGTCTATCAACACTGGATGAACACCTAGTAACAATGTGTGCAAAACTTCCATAAAGTGTCTCACGAACATATAAAGCAATGCATTACCCTCAATGGAGCCCATTCGCATCTGCAATTGCATACGATTTTGCAGTCCAGACATTTCCCTATCATCAATTGTCTGTACCGATGTTGCTATAGATGGACCATTGAGTTCTTGTTCAACCTCCACATTGTCATCCTCAAATTCTAATATCAGAGCATCTTCCTTTCTCTGATCAATGATGAAGTTATGGATTACCGTTGTCGCTATTACAATTTTTACTTGGGTGTCGTAAGGATAGTTGGGCATCTTATCCAAAATTGGCCACCTCTTCTTCCATACACCAAATGACCTCTCTATGATGTTCCACAGGGAGGAATGTAGGCTATTGAAATGTTACTCCCTGCCTCTTGGAGCACTATGTCTGAAATCCGAGAGATGATATCTAATATTACGATATGGGTCTAGGAAGCCTCTGCCATTTGGATACCTAGCATCAACCACATAGTACTTATCTGCAACTCCAACACAAATGACCATTAGAAAGCAAGAGTTTATTAATTCAAAAGTTGTGGTTGAGTGTGTTATCACTACTTACCCCGGGGAGCATGTGGAAAATTGTGTTCTGGATTGTATAATGCATGAGCCAGCACCTTTGCCTCATGTGTAGTGCCCTCCCAGCCGGCGGATAGAAAGGTAAAACGCATGTGAAAGTCACATATGGCAAGTACATTTTGAGTTGTTGTTTTTGATCTACCCCTCCTGAAGGCCAACTGTCGTTTGGCGTTGACACACGCGTGAACATGTATGTGTTCCATCAATCCCTCCAATACAATCTTGAAAGAAGGGATAATACTTCTCACCACCATAGTATCTAATGCAGTCTGGTACATGCAGTATTTAGTGTGTCTCGCGGCCTAATCATCTCTACAGCCCATGCACAAAAACCATCCAAAATCTTGTTAAAATAACGACTGATAGTTTCACAAGAATGTTTCAGAGTATGTTGCATAGATCTATTCCTATTATTATGACCTATGGTTTGTAAGAAGATCCTTATTTGTTCTTCCACTGAGATAGTACGAGAACTCTGGGCTAGACCATTCTCCCTAAATATGGTACCGAGGTTGACGAAAACTGTGGGCATCATTCGGCACATGTCAAAGCATAAGCACCAGTGCCCATTCATCATATCATGCACTAATTGGTTTCCATTGCAGGTGAGATCATGCACTGGTTGTTTCATGAGATAGGTTGCTTTGTAACATTCCACATGTGCTAGTAGCAATAAAATGCAAATGTCAATGAATAGGTCATCATCTTCCTCATCAAACATCCTATAAATAAATATCTTATATGGATGAGCATTCTATATGTGCAAAATGTAGTCGAGACATTACACAATGCTTACGTTTCCTCTGATGATGTGTCCATACTTCATCTAGCTGAAGATTCCATGTAGGATCTGTAGTAAGGGACTTGAAAATAATATGTTTCAATTGACAATAAAGACATGCTTCAGATGCCCCAATGCAGTATCAGTTGCTAGAATGTTTAGGAATTAGAGTTGAAGAAAACTTTTGGAGGAAAATCATGGTAATTTGTAAAAAAAAAAAAAAAAAAAACTAATGGAAGCCTTAACTTTGCATGCATTCATGAAGTAATCTTTGATCAATTCATCACATTGTATGAATTACAAATTACAATATCATGAACTAATCAACTATCCTGAGTTAGTTAAACCGCGTATTCGGATAGTGAAATGTTTTAAGACCTTGTCAATGGGACAAAATAGTCAATTCGGAAGCTGAAATCTTCACTTACGAGCTCTCCTGGAAACTCTTGTGGAACATTATTTTGGATTTATTCAGGTCAATTCAAGAACAAGTCAAATGAGTACTACTAGAACAAGTGTGAAAGAAATCAATGAAAACAACCATTTTGTGATACAAAGAAAAAAGTTCTTATACATGGACCATGGTCTTCACAATCAGAAGCTTCTATTATGCTCTCAGCATGGGAGAGACCTCAATTTTTTTTTTTGTCTTTGTTTGGATCAAGGCATTCTTGAGTACTTATTGGGAATTCACATTTTTTTTGTCTTTGTTTGAATGAAGGCACAATTTCTATATGTACAGATTATAAACATAAGAATTGATTTGTTACTTACCATGAGGATTGAATCATTTTAGCATTGAATAATGGGTTTTTTATTTTTATGTCCCCATAAACCATAGGATTTAGTGATCGATCCCGCACTTCTTCGTATTTTGGTTTTAGTCCACACATTTAAAGGTTATGTTCCTTTTTAGTCCCTCATGGTAAAAAAGTTTAAATGTGGGGGGACTAAAAAGGAACATAACCTTTAAATGTGGGGGGACTAAAACCAAAATACGAAGAAGTGCGGGATCGATCACTAAATCCTATGGTTTATGGGACTAAAAGGAACATAACCTTTAAATGTGGGACTAAAACCAAAATATGAAGAAGTGCGGGATCGATCACTAAATCCTATAGTTTATGGAGACTTAAAAATAAAAAAACCCATCATTTTATACGAGGACAGAATTGAAAATGATATGATCACACATGAACATCAAAGAACAACACGTATACGCAACGATGACATTATAATACTTGAAATATTGTAGCATTTAAGGCTACTTCCAAAATTACATGATGTTGCCCATTACAATACTTTAGGACCATTTAAGGGTCTCATTGTACATATTGGTGACCACTCAAAAAGAAAATGAATCACCATAACTGATAAGCATATTAATTATACATTAAAACCCCTTAATCTAAGTTTCTATATCCTTATTTTATGTATAATAATAACTAATATTAAGAATTCATGTGTTATTGCAGGTAATTGACTTAAATGATGATTATCAATACAAGATATGCTACAAATCAGTTAAAGATGTGAATGAGAATCAAGAGTTTCTAGAAGATCCTTATGGAAAAAGATTTGGTTAAGATTGAATAAAAATCAATCTAATCAAATATATTCTTCAAAATCCCGTCCCACTGTTTTGATCATAACTTTTGCCTCAAGTGTCTGATTTATTCGCATGATATGGCGTTGGAAAGATAATTTCAAGATCTACAAATCACTATTTCATGAAGATTTCGTAATTCCATCTTATTACGGGTCAAAAAGCCATCTGAAGATTCTGCAGAAAATCAAGGACGGGAATTAAATCTAAACTTCATATGAGGAAGGTTGAGGCCAATCTTAACTACCAAATCTTAACCATCTATTATATTGCAAATAAATGGTTGAGATTCAAGAGCTGGAGACTATAAAAGGAGCACATGTGAATAGAAAAGGGGGAGGAGGCACAAAGACAATCAAAAGGAGAAGAAGGATTCAAGAGTTTTACTTTGTTTTTATTTTTCTTTTCATCTCATATATTTTGATTCTTGTATTCTATTAGATCTGAATTTTAATATTAATTTTGTGTTTTTATTTTCAAGAATTTTTTAATAATATGATGTCTTTTATTTTTCTTTTCTTTTATTTGATCATGTTTTCTAGTAGCTAAATCTTCAACTAGGGTTAAAGATGAAACCATGCAATGTTAGTTTAGGATTTTATATTTAGATTTGAATTCTCCATATTGTTTGCTTTATTGCTTATCAATCTCTCCTTCAATTCTCTTTTGAAACCTTTTGTGTGAATTTCTTATTACCTTCTTCAAATATCTCTTGTATTTGATTTGATAAAATATGCTTTGATTAAGTTCTATGATATTTTATGCTCTTCTTAACATGTTGAATATTGAGTTGGTAGATTTTATAAAGGGAAGGGAGATAGATCATTATATTGGATTTTCATAAATCAAGGTTTTCAATTGTAGAATCATCTTCAAGGATCTCTTATTTAGGGTTTGATAGGGTATGCTTGGTTAACTCTTTGATATCTTATTCTCTTCCTAATATGTGAATATTGAGATGATTGTTTTGATTTCAAATCTGATTTTATGAAATAATTAATATGATTTTAAATATTTATTTTCCGATTGGTATTTGATTAACGTCAATATTGATTGAGTTATATGGTGGAGTTTCATATTTGAATATAATACCTAAATTGGTATTGCATGGTGGATTCTAAAACCCTAGTTATCTTTTCATATTAATATTTCTTTTTAATAATAATAATAATCATAAAAACTTCATCAATCTTTCTTTCTAGTTCGATTAGTTAAATTGATTAATAATCTGATTTAAACAATTCTCTGTGGGTTCGACCCGTATTTGCTAGATCTATACTTCTGTAACGATCCGTGCACTTGCGGTAATTAATTACAACTTAAATATTCAATCAAGTTTTTGGCGCCGTTGCCGGGGAATTGTTTCAAATTAAATTTGATATTGATTTATCTTTCGGATTAGTTTCTTTCTCTTTGTTTTTGCTGATTTTTTTTTTTTTCTTTTTATGTTTTGTAGGATATCTAGAACCTACAATAACACACCAAGGAATGGTGTAAGGCTTAGACCATTCTTTCTCTAAACGAGCATCCAAAAGTGTTCAAAGGCAACCCCATAAGGTGAACCATTTCATCGCGGCTAAAAAAGTGGATTTAATTCTTCCCTCACTGTGTGTGAGTTGTGAGTATTTCATTCACCCACGAATCTTCTGCAAGTGGGTTATTTTTGGGGTTGATCGGGATTTTCGTGTGTGCATTTTTCAATTAGCATACATTAACTAATCCATCTAAGGGTTGTTCCATATAACATAAGGTGGGGATTTCATCACCCTTCCTTGGCCCACAAATCATCATCTTGAGCATTTGTCAAACCCATGAGCCTAATTAAAATGAATTAGACTTGGCCCTAGGTTTTTGAGCTCAATAAGACAAGAGACGCCAAGAGATACTCCAGTGAGCAATTAACCATTTAATGATGTCTAGGAAAGTGATTTCATAAGGTTTCTACCTTAAAGGACGTGGTTACTTAATTGAGGAACACGCGAAAGTGTGGAAGACCCCCCACTAATCCTTTACACTTTCCTGGTTGTTGGGTGGTTGATCATAAACTGGTAAACTTGAGGTTTATCTTGGAACAGTTAGGAGCTGTCCATTTAGGGAGGAACATCCTCAAGAACTAGATCTCTTAAAAATCATCTTCCCTCACTTAACAAGATAAATCCTAATTTGTTGATTGTTGAAATATGTCTATGATTTGGGATATTTTGATTTATGAGCATTTGGTCTAGGGATTCTAAAAACCGATTGATTCGTATTAATACACTTGATTATCCCGTGATTTCATCTGAACCAACCATCACTATGGATAACACAGGAGCTGCTATTCCAAAGACCTTGAAGGATTACATGTATCCATCTAGAACTACGCAACCCTCATGCATTGTGTTACCAACAACCAATGCTAACAACTTTGAGATCAAGCCTGGGATGATTAATATGCTTCCAAAATTTGATGGATCTGAAGATCCATATCTTTTTATTAGGGAATTTGAGGAAGTTTGTTCCACACTAAAACTTCAATAGCTAACTGATGATTCCATCCGGTTGAGGTTAATCAACTTCTCCCTCAAAGATAATGCTAAAAAGTGGTTGTATGCCCTACCTGCAAATTCTATCAACACTTGGGATCAACTAGTTATGATATTTTTGAAGAAGTTCTTTCCTAATCATAAAACTGCTAAGATTCGCATGAATATAAATCAATTCATTCAAAAGGATGGAGAATCTTTATGGAGATATTTAGAGAGATTCAAGGACTTGTTGTTGCAATGTCCTCATCATGGATTTGAGGTTTGGAGATTAGTGCAAATTATATATGAAGGTTTGAATTACACCACAAGACTATGGTTGAATCAATGTGTAGTGGTGAATTTACTAATAAAAATGAAACTGAGGCATGGGCATTTCTGGAAGAAGTAGCTGAAAAATCCATGCAGTGGGAGACAATTAGAGAGCCTGAGAAACCCATACCTTCTAAGGGAGGTATTCATTTCATTGATAGTAGCTTTGAGTCTGAAGCTAAGTTTGCATCTCTCATTCGTAGAGTAGAGGCCCTAGAGATGAAACCAAATCATGATTCTGTTAATCAAGTCTCCACCTCCAACCCTACTACTGTCTGCATTTTATATAAATCTTCAAATCACCTAGTGGAAGACTGTCCTTCCCTGTCATCCCACAAGGAAAGTTGGGCCGAACATGCCAATAGCTTACAATGGAGGAAAAATGATCCATATGCTCAAACTTATAATCCTGGATGGAGGAATCATCCAAATCTGTCATGGACTCAAGGCCCACATCAGGGAGGCCCACAGGGACCTCCTCAAGCTCTCATGAATCCTAGACCTAACATAGGACCCACTGTTACTCCATTTCCTCCGCCTGGTTTTCAAATAGAAAACGAGAAGAAGTTCTCCTCCTTAGAGAAAGGGTTAGATGTTCTTATGAAGTCCACTCAAAATTTAACTCAATCATCCTCCCAGATGTCTGCCACTTTGAATCAATTTATGCAATCTACAGGGCAAATCCTTCAATCCACCACACAGGCAATCTCCCGTCTCGAGATTCAAGTTGGTCAATTGGCCACCACCATGAGTGAGAGAGAGAAAGGAAAGTTTCCTAGTCAACCTGAACCCAACCCTAGAGGACCCATTCTTCAAGGACAAATCCAAGATTCTTCTAGTAACCAGTCCAACCAGGTTAATGCAATCACTACTCTTAGGTCTGGTAGACAAGTGGACAACAAGGTTATTATGCCTAGCAATGATGTTGAAGATGATAAGGAGCCCAAATTTATTCATGAGGACCCAGATTCTGAACCCATCCCTCCTAGCCCATCCATCCCAGAGAAAGCAAAGCCCAATGATTCTCCTGAGAAGTTTATGTTCCCAAGCCCCATATCCTCAGCGATTAGGTTCAACTAAGAAATCTGCCCAGCTAGATAAAATTTTAGAGGTGTTTAAGCAAGTTCGCGTGAACATTCCGCTCCTAGATGCTATCCAACAGGTACCAGCCTATGCTAAATTTTTGAAGGACTTATGCACCCAAAAGAGGACCAATAATGTACCCAAGAAAGCTTTCCTAGCATCCCATGTAAGCTCCATTCTTTCATGTGAAACTCCAATCAAGTATAAGGACCCAGGTTGTCCCACCATTTCATGTGTGATTGGAGACACTCGTATTGATCGAGCTTTGCTAGACTTAGGTGCGAGTGTAAATCTACTGCCCTATTCAGTGTACAAACAGTTAGGCATAGGAGAATTGAGGCCTACCCCAGTGACCTTACAATTAGCAGATCGATCTGTGAAAATTCCTAAAGGTTTCATTGAGGATGTCCTGATTAAGGTTGGGGATTTCATCTTTCCTGTTGACTTTATAGTTTTAGAAACCCAACCTGTTCTAAACCCAAAAGGGCAAATTCCTGTAATTTTAGGCAGACCATTTCTGGCTACGTCTAATGCTTTGATTAACTGTCGAAATGGATTGATGAAATTATCTTTTGGAAATATGACAGTTGACCTAAATATCTTCCACATTGGAAAACAACCAGGAGATTATAATGATGAATTAGAAGGTGTGAATTCTATTGAGGAAATAATTGAAGATTTGAAATATCATTCTATGAGCACGAAAGATCCTTTAGAGTTTTGTCTTGCCCACTTTGGAGAAAATTTGGATATGGAAAAATCGATCATGGAAGTAAATGCTCTCCTAGATTCAGAACCAACCATCCCATTTAATAAGTGGCAACCAAAGCTTGAGCCCTTCCTTTGTCACAATCACCACCCTTCCTTCCATTGATAAGCCTCCTAAGCTAGAACTTAAACCTCTTCCAACAATTTGAAATATGTTTTCTTAGGTCCAGCTGAAACCCTTCCTGTAATTATTGCTTCTGATCTTAATGAGGAACAAGAAGGTGAGCTAATCAATGTCCTTAGGGAACATAAAGAGGCCATTGGGTGGAGTATGGCAGACATTAAAGGAATAAGTCCATCTGTGGTTCAACACCGAATTCATCTTGAGGACAATACAAGTATTTCTAGGGAACCACAAAGGCGTTTGAATCCTCTCATGAAGGAGGTTGTAAGAGCTGAAGTTTTAAAACTTCTTGATGTTGGGATCATTTATCCCATTTCTGATAGTAAATGGGTAAGCCCGATTCATGTTGTTCCTAAGAAATCTGGCATTACAGTGATAAAGAATGATGAAAATGAATTAATTCCCACTAGAGTACAAACTAAGTGGCGTGTATGCATTGATTACCGTAAATTAAATTCTGCCACTAGAAAGGATCAGTTTCCACTCCCATTCATAGATCAGGTGTTGGAAAGGTTTGCCGGTCATGCTTTTTACTGCTTCCTTGATGGTTATTCTGGTTATAATCAGATTCCCATAGCACCAGAGGATCAGGAGAAGACCACCTTCACCTGTCCTTTTGGGACATTCGCTTACCGTCGCATGCCCTTTGGGTTATGCAATGCACCGGCGACTTTTCAGAGGTGTATGATTAGCATTTTCTCTGATATGATAGAGCGTTTCCTTGAGGTATTCATGGATGATTTCTCAGTATTCGGATCAACATTTTCTGATTGTTTACACCACCTCTCTCTTGTACTAATCAGGTGTAAGGTGAAAATTTTGGTACTGAATTGTGAGAAATGTAATTTTATGGTGAAAAGGGGAATTGTTTTGGGTCTTGTGGTTTCAGATAAAGATATTGAGGTAGACAAGGCCAAGATTGATTTAATTACTAATCTTCCCCCCCAAGGACTGTTAAGGAAATTCGATCATTTTTGGGACATGCAGGCTTTTATAGGAGATTCATTAAGGATTTTAGTAAAAAAGCTAGACCCTTAAGCAATTTATTGACTAAGGATATTCCCTTTGTGTTTGATGATGAATGTATGCAAGCCTTTGAAAGCTTAAAAAAGGAGTTAACCTCAGCCCCTATCATTAGACCTCCAGATTGGACCCAGCCCTTTGAACTCATGTGTGATGCTTCTGATTATGCTATAGGTGCTGTTTTGGGTCAACGAATTAATAAACTCCCCCATGTGATATCCTATGCCAGTAGGACATTGAATGATGCACAACTTCTCTATTCCACCACTGAGAAAGAATTCCTAGCTGTAGTCTTTGCCTTAGAGAAATTTCGATCATATTTGATAGGTTCTAAGGTCAATGTTTATTCTGATCATGCGGCTCTTAGGTACCTTCTATCCAAGAAAGATGCTAAGGCCCGTCTCCTCCGTTGGATTCTATTGCTACAAGAATTTGATTTAGAAATCCATGATAAGAAAGGCTCTGAAAATGTTGTAGCTGACCATCTCTCGGTTGACCCTAGACCCTATTGAAGACCTTCCTGTGACTGAAATTTTTCCTGATGAGCAGTTAATGGAAGTGTCTACATTACTCTGGCTTGCTGATATTGTGAACTACCTTGTTACTCACGAAATGCCTTCTCATTGGTCCAAACAAAATAGATTTAGATTTTTATCCAAAGTCAAGCACTTTTATTGGGATGATCCTTACTTGTTCAAACATTGTCCTGATCAGATCATTAGGAGATGTATTCCAAATTCTAAGTGTCTAAGTGTCCTGTCATTTTTTCATGACCAGGCATGTGGTGGCCATTTTAGTGCTAGAAAGACTGCTGCTAAGTTTTTGTAGTGTGGTTTTTATTAGCCCACCATTTTTAGGGATGCAGCTAAATATTGTGCAAGTTGTGAGAGATGCCAACAATTGGGAGAGATTACAAGAAGGAACATTATGCCACTCAATCCTATTCTAATCATTGAAATTTTTTATGTTTGGGGCATTGATTTTATGGGACCCTTTCCTAATTCATATGGAAATCTATACATTCTTCTATGTCTCTAAGTGGGTGGAAGCAATACCATGTAAAACGAATGATAACAAGGTTGTTATAAGATTTATTAAAGAAAATATTTTCTCTCATTTTGGAATCCCTCATGCCATTATAAGTGATAGAGGAACTCATTTATGCAATCGTTCTTTTGAGAGTCTCACGAGGAAATACTCTATCACTCATATAGTTTCTACACCCTATCATCCCCAGACTAGTGGTCAAGTTGAGGTGTCCAATAGGCAAATTAAGCAAATTTTAGAGAAAACAGTAAATTCAACTCGAAAAGACTGGTCCTTGAAATTAAATGATGCATTGTGGGCATATAGAACTGCTTATAAGACCAATCTTGGTATGTCTCCCTATAGGATTGTCTTTGGAAAAGCTGCCATTTGCCTGTTGAATTAGAACATCGTGCATTTTGGGCTATTAAGCAATTGAATTTTGAATTTCTAAAGCTGGAGCCCAGAGGAAACTCCAACTTGCTGAATTAGAGGAGATCCGTAATGAGGTCTATGAGAATGAAAAGATATATAAGGAGAAAATGAAAGTGTTCCATGACAAGTCCATTCATCGGAAGTCATTTGACGTGGGCCAGAAAGTCCTCCTTTACAATTCGAGATTGCATATTTTTCGGGCAAGCTAAGATCCCGTTGGACTGGCCCATATTTAGTGAGAACGGTCTATTCCCATGGTGCCATTGAGGTTGAGAATCCAAAGAATGGCAATGTTTTTAAAGTGAATGGTCAAAGACTTAAACCATTTTTGGAGTTACCGCTGGAGAAAATGGAGGTCATTCACCTCCATGATTCCATCTATCAAGATTAAGCTCTCTTGATAATTGTTTTGTACCATATTTTTCTGGGTTGCCTTTCCTCCCGAATCATCATTTCCTTGTTCATGCTGCAAACTAGGTTTGGGGGAGTTTGGGTAATTTTCCATTTTTAGTCTAGTTTTTGTGTTTGTTTGCATCCACTATCATCGAGTCATTGGATGTAGTCTTTATTTTGAAATATGATGAACTAATGAAATTGTTTTGATGTCATCATATAGCAACAGTTCAATGGTGATCACTTGATATGGTAAAATTCTTCCTTTTTCATTCTCCTTTCTTGATATTTCATGTGTCCAATGATATGAACATTGAGGACAATGTATGGATTATGTTTGGGGGGTTTTTGACATTTGATTCATCATTCTCAGTATTGATAGATTATTATTATTAAAAAAAAAAAAAAAAAAAAACCTAAATCCCTATGATGGTAGCATGAGCTCTTATGTTAACTTCTATTTTAGTAGGTCTTAAATGCTTGATCTTTGAAAATTCACTACACATCTGGATGCATTTTTTAGTTAAGATGAATTTGTGGAGTTGACTTAATAATTGCCTAGAATGTTAAGAACTTCGTAAAACCTGTTGAACCTAAAAGTCTAGTTCATTGGTTTGCTTGATAAGGAGTTAGGGTTTACATCAATTGAAAAGCAACCATTGAATCACAAGTACAGTGGAAAAGGGCTACTTATCATTAGGTCTTGAAAAATATATATTTATATATATATATATCGATAGAGTACTTCTCAAAAAAAAAAAAAAAAAAAAAAAAAAGAAGAAAGAAAGAAAGAAAGAAAAGAGAAGGAAAAGAAAAATATCTATGGTGCTCTTAACAAAGAGCTTAGCAATCATTATGTGAAGTTTAAAGACCGATTCAATAATGATAGAGTGAAAGCCTCCCTGTAAAAGATAGTAAGTAAGCTGGAATATCACATATAAAGCCCATGAGGTAATAAAGTGAAAATCCAAATATCTTGCTGGCTTAGTAGACTATTTTGGTTTTGACTCAGTGTCTAACGGAGAACCGACCATTCGACAGCAATTAGAAGGAAAATTCTTACTTATGAGTCTGAACCTCTTGAGTGTTGTCCAGATTTTCACGAGCACACCATGTCATTAAATTAAAGATTTTTCTGAAAGGAATTTAATATCTTGAGCTCTACGATATTATCATGGGATTATGGTTAAAAAAAAAAAAAAAAAAAAAAAAAGTATGAATCATGAATTTTGTGGGTAGATTCGCTGCAAACCCTCACGAGTCAAACTCGTCCACTAGGGGTGACCTAGGGGTTTAAGGGCTTGTTGCATACGCTAAATGCAACCGTGAGAGCCTGCGAAAGTGGCCTTATCCTTATTTTTAATTTTGTTTAATCACTTTCATTGCTAGAGGACTAGCAAAAACTAGGTTTGGGGGTGTTTGATAAGCATATTAATTATACATTAAAACCCCTTAATCTAAGTTTCTATATCCTTATTTTATGTATAATAATAACTAATATTAAGAATTCATGTGTTATTGCAGGTAATTGACTTAAATGATGATTATCAATACAAGATATGCTACAAATCAGTTAAAGATGTGAATGAGAATCAAGAGTTTCTAGAAGATCCTTATGGAAAAAGATTTGGTTAAGATTGAATAAAAATCAATCTAATCAAATATATTCTTCAAAATCCCGTCCCACTGTTTTGATCATAACTTTTGCCTCAAGTATCCGATTTATTCGCATGATATGGCGTTGGAAAGATAATTTCAAGATCTACAAATCACTATTTCATGAAGATTTCGTAATTCCATCTTATTACGGGTCAAAAAGCCATCTGAAGATTCTACAGAAAATCAAGGACGGGAATTAAATCTAAACTTCATATGAGGAAGGTTGAGGCCAATCTTAACTACCAAATCTTAACCATCTATTATATTGCAAATAAATGGTTGAGATTCAAGAGCTGGAGACTATAAAAGGAGCACATGTGAATAGAAAAGGGGGAGGAGGCACAAAGACAATCAAAAGGAGAAGAAGGATTCAAGAGTTTTGCTTTTGTTTTTAGTTTTCTTTTCATCTCATATATTTGATTCTTGTATTCTATTAGATCTGAATTTTAATATTAATTTTGTGTTTTTATTTTCAAGAATTTTTTAATAATATGATGTCTTTTATTTTTCTTTTCTTTTATTTGATCATGTTTTCTAGTAGCTAAATCTTCAACTAGGGTTGAAGATGAAACCATGCAATATTAGTTTAGGATTTTATATTTAGATTTGAATTCTCCATATTGTTTGCTTTATTGCTTATCAATCTCTCCTTCAATTCTCTTTTGAAACCTTTTGTGTGAATTTCTTATTACCTTCTTCAAAAATCTCTTGTATTTGATTTGATAAAATATGCTTTGATTAAGTTCTATGATATTTTATGCTCTTCTTAACATGTTGAATATTGAGTTGGTAGATTTTATAAAGGGAAGGGAGATAGATCATTATATTGGATTTTCATAAATCAAGGTTTTTAATTGTAGAATCATCTTCAAGGATCTCTTATTTAGGGTTTGATAGGGTATGCTTGGTTAACTATTTGATATCTTATTCTCTTCCTAATATGTGAATATTGAGATGATTGTTTTGATTTCAAATCTGATTTTATGAAATAATTAATATGATTTTAAATATTTATTTTCCGATTGGTATTTGATTAACGTCAATATTGATTGAGTTATATGGTGGAGTTTCATATTTGAATATAATCTAAATTGGTATTGCATGGTGGATTCTAAAACCCTAGTTATCTTTTCATATTAATATTCTCTTTTTAATAATAATAATAATAACAAAAACTTCATCAATCTTTCTTTCTAGTTCGATTAGTTAAATTGATTAATAATCTGATTTAAACAATTCTCTGTGGGTTCGACCCGTATTTGCTAGATCTATACTTCTGTAACGATCCGTGCACTTGCGGTAATTAATTACAACTTAAATATTCAATCAATAACCCTACACTATGCATATTTTAGCGTAACAAAATTAAAGTTATGACATGCCTTTTCCTACTCATAACCTACAGCTCACGAGAAAGTTTGAACTCGTGTGAAATCCAATGGGCCCTAACTTCATGATTATCTATGGAGCAAAAGGTTTGACGGTTTACGGGTTCACGTAAATAACCGAGAGCAAACAAGTATTCTTCAGATGATCGGGACAACCCTTCTGTGTTCACCAGAATTTGCAAGGCATGCACAACAGTGGGGACATCGTCAATGTTTTTGGAAGAGGACTTCTTTCTTGTCCTCTTCTCAAGTAACTTGTCAATCTGATCCATTGATGTCACCCAGACTTGACCTGTACTCGCTTTAGACCTTTTAGCTCCACCACCAGAATGTTGCAGTGTCGCTGCTCTAAGAGGACTGATCGCTGTCGGTATCGTTTTTTTGGTGGTTGCTTCGTTTGTTGGGGGGGCTTCCGAAAAAAAGTCTTTTAGCGTGTGTGGAGGTTTTCCGGAGATTCGGATCTGAATGTGGCCTTCTGGGCTCAGCCAGATCATCTCTCGAAAAGGGGAAGGGGTGTGGTTCCTTGCTGAGGTGCCTGACAGCTCTTCGGGAGGATTTAGGGGTGATTGTGATCGCCACCTGCTTTCTAAAAAAGCAGGAAAAGTTGGGTGTTGCTTTTGATCACTTTCGTGGGGGGATTGTGGATTCTCCGCTCTGAGATACGGGCCTGCCGCACACAGAGGTGAAAATGAGGAAGCCTTTTCTGCTTTCGGGACCTTGATAAAGGGAGGTTTAAAAAAGACAAGGAGTGAGGGAGGGCCGGCTAGTGGGGTTTAGCCGCCTAAAGAGGATGGCTAGTTATGATTAGCCGCCTAGGTCCTGGTCTAATTTGGGCAGAATCTGGGTAGGAAAAGGATTAGGGTTTGGGTAGAGGTTTAGCTAAGTTTAACCTGGGTTTTGGAGAGCAGATTTATATAGGGAATGGCTTTCTCTCTCTCTTTCTCTCTCAACGGTTTTTAAAGTAGTAGGTGTGGGGGTTTGATTGAGCTAGTGTATGATGGATTGGTATTGATGAGTATTGATTATGAATTGTTTATGTTTGAAGAAGAGTTGGGTGCCCTCTATTTATAGTAAAAATGAGGCAGCGGAGTTTCCACTGGACAAGAGATCATATTGGATAATAGGGTGGTTCGATTTGACCTCCCATTAGATCTTTGTTCCTGACAATTGTCCAGGTGAGGGGCGGCTAGCTGTAACTAGCTGCCTAGTGAGGGGTGGCTACTCTCAAGATGCCGCCCCCATGATGACCTGCCAAATGTCCAATCTCTGACAAGCGGTGGCTTGGGACGGTTACTAGGTGTAAGCCGCCAAAGAAGGGGCGGCCAAATAGAAGAAACTGCTGCAATCATCAGCATTAAATGCTGCTTTATGTCCCATCTCTGGGAAGCGGTTGGGGGGCGGTTTGTTGATTCTAGCCGTCAGAGAAGGGGCGGCTACTTTGGAGTAGCCGACCTATTTCTGGCCATTAAATTTTTCAAGTGTTGGGCCAGGTTTTCATTCTTATTTTCTCTTCTTAGTTCCCTAAAGTAGTTTTCTATTTGATCCAAAAGTGATTATTTTAAAATGTTACTTGAAGTGAATTTCTTTTTTTTGGATGGTCAAAATTGGGGTATCTACAGTCGCCTCTGAACCTACAATGGTTGAAGGTGGTTGAGTTAATGGTGTTTCAGATGGTGCAGTTTCTGGCTCTGACCCTTTCACTTGACTACGAGCAGCACTTTCCTCAGTTGGGGTGACAGATTTCTCTTTCCGCCACACACACTTGGCACCTGATGGGATTTTGTTACAGTCACCAATGACGGCACTACATCCAAACAATATATCCAACTCCTCCTCATGCACTAATGAGTAATGTGAGAACTTATCTCCTCCGATGTGTCTCTATAATTATATAAATTACATGTCATTGGTCAGTTATATTTAAACCCTCATATTTATATTGAAGTATATTTCACAAAAATTCAAATAATACCTGTGCAAATTGGGCCCACCACTCATCAGGCATTTTATATGTCTTTTTTTCTTCATCCCATCCCAATCCGGTTTCCTTTTGCAAGGCCTTCCAGATTTGCCAATCTTTTCTAGTTGTGTCCCAATGATTTTTTAGTTGATCATTTTCATAAAGAACTCCACATCTTTCATGGAATTTTGCTCTCATGTTCATGTAACCAACCTTGTTCAAAGTTTGGCCTGGCTTGTTTCCAGCTTAAATTTCTTCCAAGCATATACTAATAAAAACCTCGTGTTTCTAACTATCCCACACTGCCTTCTTCCGGTATCCATCAGTTGTTTTTTTCCCTTTGTTTCTAAAGGGTAATTTCTGCACATTGGATGTAAGACTGGGTTGACTGTTGTCTTGTTGGTTATCCATCAGCGCTTAACAAAAAAACATGATAGAATTCGAAAGTGCAATGGTACTAGTTCAAAGGGAATCCATCAATGGTAAATCGAGCAAAACTGCAATCTCTAATTTATGAACGACTGTAAGACAAGATTCCTTGTCTACAATCTATAATAATGAAGATTCATCTGCTATTTTTTAATTTGTATGAGTGATTAGGAGTTGGTGACACATAAATGGTACGTTTCATGAATGTTGTTTGATATAGAAGCCACCAGCGTATTTCACATGAGCAATTCAGAGTATTTCGGCTACTTGCATGGTTCGAAATGAGGAACAACCAAGTTGTCTTCTTTCAAGTGATACTCCTCCATTGGAGAACTTCATCGATGTATAGACATTTTTCAATTTCATTGTAGAATTTAATTATTCATAAATTATATGCCCCAATTGTGAAGGTTGATGGTTCTTTGGGTGACAAGTTTAGTGGAAGATAACATACAAAACCCAAGAAGTTAGAATTGTTTTTATGGCCCATTCATGTAGTAGCTGACTATATTTGAGGATCGGCCGAAATGTAGATGCTCAAATTCCATTAGAATGGGTGTGTCTATCATACTCATTTTCCCCCAATGTTAGGAGTTAAAGGAAGGCATTGAAGACCCTAATTGAACCTCAAGCAACATATAAACCCAAAACGAAGTACTTAAAAATTTCAAGTAGTCCACATACATACCAAATATCATGCAAATAGGGAAAGCTAAAATATATCAATGAAGAAATACTTACTTTCAGTAGATCAGCCGACAATGTAGGGATTTTCTTTGATCGAAGTAAGGTTTGGTGGTTGAAGTGATGCGGATCTAGGTGTTTTGAAGATCAGTTCGACCTAGGATTTCATCTTTTGGAGATCACATCAACCATTTGCAAATTAGAGAATTTGGAGAGGACTTCGACCTAGGGTTTCAGTTACTTGCTTGGGAGATCAATCGACCTAGGGTTTCATTTAGGTATCTAAACACAGATATCGCTTGGGAGCGTTGACGAGAGAGGAGTTTGGTTGCACATTGAGAGATGCAGAGACGAGAGGAGCAAGGGTTTTTGGGAAGTACAAAGAGAGACGCAGAGATGAGATCAGACAGTGGGTGTCGATTGTTTTGGTGTGAAGAGAGAGAAGAGGATGAATCCAAGTGAAAGATATTTATACTCGTATAATTATGATGAAATGGAATGGGTAACATTGACATTTCACTTTTTTTTTTGGGTTGCGAAACTGGCTTTTAAAGAAAGCTCGTCGGACCAGCTTTGCAAAACGAGAAGATCCGATGCATAAATAGGTACAATCGCAAACTTACACGATTTGAAAACTTTGCATAATTTGCTCCGTTTGGTTTTACATATGTTAAAAAGTCATTATTAGGAGAATATTATATCTTTATTATCATTATTATGATGTTATTAGTTTCCTAGTTTTCCTAGTTTTCTTTTCTGATATTTTAGGGTTTCCTTTGTGTATCTATAAATTGAGCCTTTGTGACTCCTGTAATATAACAAGAATTCATTTTCCTTTATTCTAACATGGTATCAGAGCATCCATCTCAAAAATCCTATATCCACAAAATCTTCGATTTCTCTTCCCCGCTTCGATTGAAGAGTCTTCAATCGGAGCGGGGGAGGAATTTTGCTCGCGAGATATAAAAGCTCCACTTTGCACCATCACGCACATTCCCACGCCTTCACGCTTCTCTGCATACTGTCGTGCTCTGCCGTGCCCTGCTTAGCTCTGTCGTGTGCCCTGCCATCGTGCCCTGCTAGCCCTTCTTACGTGCCCTGCCAACCCTGCCGTTGCGCCCTGCCATGCCCTGTCGACGTGCCTTGCCAGCCTTGCAGTCGCATCCTGTCTGCCCTGCCAATGCGTGCCTGAGTTCCCGGATCTCCGGGATCTGTCTTGCCAGCACGTGACAGCGCTTTCGGATCTCTTGGGATCTGCCCTGCTAGCGCGTGCCAACGAGTTTCAGCGCCTGCCAGCGAGTGCTAGACCCTACCAGCAAGTGCCAGACCCTCCCTGCCAGCTTGTGCTAGCGCTCCTGGGACAGCGCTCGGATCTCTCAGAATCTTGCCCCGGATCTCTCAGGAACCTGTTCGGAACACCTGTCCAGCACGCCCCAGCGCACCCATGTGCGTCCCGGAGCTGGCAAGGGCCTGGATCTACCCTACCCTGCGAGCTCCTGTATGCCCTTGCCGCCTGTGCGCACACCAGCCACCGCCCTCCGCTGTCGGCCACCATTGGATGCCGCCTCCGGCCACCATCGGCCGCCGCTTCCCGGTAGCCCTCCGGTGATCCTCTACCTCTCTCAGCCACTTCTAGCTGCTCTCTGGTGGCCCTCCGCAGCCCTCGGTGATCTTTTGGCCGCTCTTGGCCGTCTCCGGCCACCCTCCAGCGCTCTCGGCTGCTCTCGGCCGCTCTCCGCCACCTTCGGCAATCCTTTGGCCACTCTTGGCCATCTCCGGCCACCCTCCATCGCTCTCCGCTGCTCTCAGCCGCCCTCTGTCGACATCTTCCTACGGCATCGACCGCCCTCTCGTGCTCTCATGCAATCCCGCGACTCCTCTTGCAACCTCCGCGCATCTCTCTACGGCATCGACCACCCTCTCGCGCTCTCATGCAATCTCGCGACTCCTCTTGCACACCTTCGCGCATCTCCATACGGCATCAATCGCCCTCTCGCGCACTTGTGCAATCTTGCGACTCCCCTTGCACACCTCCGTGCAACTCTCTGTCGCCAGCCTCCGCCACCTTCTCATTTTCTGCAAACTCTAAGGGTTCAACTCTTCAGAGTTTGGGAGGGGGAGTTCAAAAGTCATTATTAGGAGAATATTATATCTTTAATATCATTATTATGATATTATTAGTTTCTTAATTTTCCTAGTTTCCTTTTCTGATATTTTAGGGTTTCGTTTGTGTATTTATAAATTGGGCCTTTGTGACTCCTCTAATATAACAAGAATTTATTTTCCTTTATTCTAACAACATATAAACCCACGTGAAGATTCAAATTGCAATCGCACTCTAAATATTTATTCATTTATCAAAAAAGGCCTTACATGTTACAACCATATTAATGTATGCTTGAATTTTGACTAAATGATATTGATGTAACCCACAAATCCTGTACTGCATCATGATTCACAGATTGAGTTTGGCTTGGTCAATGACATAAAGACATGGAATGCATGGACATCAAGACCGAACCCGAATTCCAAGTCCCCCATCTGTGTTGCACATACGACATCAAAATTTTCCATGCAATTTTTAATGTGTCGTGTTCGTGTACCCCTGCATAAAATTCTTTGAGAAATCGAAGATGTCATCAAATAAACTAGTAAAGCTTTTAAGATCAACTTGACGAAAATAATTCGTCCCACCGCAATCAAACAAATGAAATCGTCAGGGTTGTAGTTCCCATTCAATCGCCTCGACCACATTTCTTTGTAGAAACCAACATAGGGGTCCCTGTGAATCTGTGATCACCCGTGATCACTTGTTATTTATTTTTAGGTCCCTGAATTTTTTTTTTTAAATCTCTAAGCGATGAAAAATCTTTGTCCTTGGAAACGGATACCATTAGATATACTAAAAATACCACTTACCACCTTTTAATATTTTACGATAGTTAACAATGTACTGAAAAATATTAACAGTGTACTTGAGATACCTAACAATATACTTGGGAGTGTTAGCAGTGTATTGAAAAAAATTGGTTTGGGGGTATTTTTGGTATTTTTGATGGACATAGTAACGCATTCGGTTTTAGAGATCTAAAGATAATTTTTCCCCGTCTCAGGTACTAAAAAAATACTTAAAAAATTTTAGGGACCTAAAAATAATTCACAGGTGACTACAAAGACCCCTAATTAATTTCCCCACCAACATATAAAATGAGCACTGAAACACTCAATCTATTTTATAGCCCGTTTTGCTATCACGTACACTATGATAACATAATATATACTTTACTTTCATAATGTATGGGATTCCATCATAGTGTACGACTACAATTTTTTTTTATCATTTTTGCAATGCAACACAAACACACACACACAAACTAATGTATCTCAATATATGCTGCATTTTATATAACTACATATACTTCAATGGGAGAGTGTACGATTTTTTAAAATAGAAAATCGGTGTCGATTGTAATTGGGGCTATAAAATTCTCATGGTTTTAATTCTTATTCCCTTTAAATGTGGGCTTCGTTAGGGGGATCCTCTGTCGCCGGTGCTTTTTTACCATCGTCCTGAACGTATTGAGCCGAATGTGTTATATGGTAGCTACTGAAGGCTGGATAGAGGGTCTAGCAGTGAGTTTTTTTTGTCACAAGGAGACACACATTCTGTATGCAGATGACACATTGCTTTTGGTGGCTCTGATGTTCTGAGTTGGTATCGAGTCTTCGAGTAAATTTTTTTAAAAGCTCTATTGTATCTATTAATGTCGAGGAGGAGTTGGCGGACCAGCTTGTTGCAATTGCGGATTGCCAATGCTCGTCACACCCTTGCCATCATCTTGGGCTGCCTCTATTGAAGAACAGGGTAATCGCACAGGAATGTCAATCGATAATTGATCATATGGAGCGTCGAGCTCGGCTCAAGGGTGGTAGGGAAAGGACCTGTCTTGGGACGGTAAGTTAGCGTTATTGCAAGCGATTCTATCGGCCATTCCTTTTTTTTTCTTTTTGTCGATTTTTCGCACACCAAAGGGAGTATTGAAGGGGCTGAGGGTTTACGAAGAAAGTTTTTTGGAAAGGTGCCAATGTCGCGAGTTCCATCCCTTACTTGCTTAAATGGGATGCTGCCTGCTAGAGGAGGAACGAAGGGGGTGTGAGAATTTTCAGCTTGGAGGTTTTAAACCTGGTTTTATTGTCTAACTGGTGTTGGACTTGGGTGCACCAGTCGGACAAGACCTGGGTTTGAGTGTTCACAGATAGGTATTCGATCGGTCTCAATTCAGGGGAACTGATTCTGAGTCTATCTGGCTCCCGTCTTTGTCAAGGTTTTTTTTGACATATGGGAGGAGTTTGTTTCTAGGTTATCATGGGTGCTCGGTGATGGTTCCTCGATCAGATTGTGGGACGATCGCTGGTGCACGGACCACACATTATGCGATCTATTCCCACAGCTCTAGAGCAAGGATGAGCTTACCGTGGGCTCCATCCAAAACTTTTAGCTGATGGGTGATGCTAATCTATCGTGAGACAATCGTTTTCCTAGGGGACTGTGGGGGGATGAAGTCTCCCAGTTTCCAGGATAGTCGAGGTGCTGGAGGGTGTTTCTCCAAGGGAAAATGTGGCAGATGTGGCTTCTTGGTCAGCACGACTAGGGATGGCTACACGTAAGCCTGTCAATCGGACGGATACAGATCGGATAGGCCCATATCCGTATCCGAAATACGTATCCGAAAAAATATCCGTATTCGATATCCAACGGATATTGAAAGTAAATATCTGTATCCGATCCAAAAATTTGGATTCGGATACAGATAATTATCCGAAAATTCAAAATAAATTTGGAATGACTAAAATATCCCAAGATCCAATATTCAAAAATAAAAATCATATATCTAATGTTTAAAATATGTAAAAAAATAATAATAATTACATAGTATAAAACAGAAAATTATAAGTATATGCATAAAACATTACATACTTTAAAGTAAATAAAAATAAAATCTCATACTAGTTCTAAAAATATAAATATATAATCAAATAAATAATAATATAATAATATTTTACTTTGAATTAAAGTAAAATCTCATACTAGTTCTAAAAATATAAATATATAATTAAATAAATAATAATATAATAATATTTTTGGATACGGATATTTTTCAGATCGGATATGGGCATATCCATATCCGATCTGAAGGTTTTCGGATACGGATAATTTTTTCGGATACGGATACCGATTTTTCAGATATCGGATATTTTTTGGTTTTTCGGATACAGATTCGGATCGGATACGCATATTTTTTCGGATAATTGACAAGCTTAGCTACACGGTGCACGCGGGTTATGAATGGTGGTACCTAAACGTGCCTTTCGACGCTCAAAAGGCGGACTAGTCTGGTTCGTTTTGGAAGGCCAAAATACCGCTTAATGTTAAAAGCTTTATGTGGTGATTGCTCCATGAAAGGGTCATAACCCGGGTTTATAGGGAAAAGTGGCTTTGTCGGGGTGAGAGTGAAACAATCTTTCATCTGTTTTGTGGCTACCCAGAGATCAAGCGTTTACAAATTGATCATTGTTGGGAAGCTTTGTAATAGGAGTCCAAATGTGCATTTGATGCACGAGTTCCGGACGATTGCATCGAGCATGGCGAAGAAGGGTGATCAAAGTGTTGAAAGCAAGGTGATGCAATCTATGTTCCTTGCATGTGTTTGGGCTATTTGGCGAGCGAGGAACTCAATGATATGGACAACTTCAACTTTTTACATCGACAATGTTTGGGAGATGATAAGGAGCAGCATCTCTGAGTGAGGAGTTGGGCTTGCAGGGGCTAATCACATCCAGGTGGGCGAAAACTCTCTTGTGGGTGGAGTGAGTTGAGTGTGAGTGAGATCGAGATGAAACCAGATAGTCTGCTTATCTATCAGATTTTATCTTGTTGATTCTGTTTTTTTTTTTTTTTCTCCTTTTTAATTCTATTTTGCTCATTTTAAAATTTTCTACCCTCCATTCTAACATGGTCTATTTTGTTAGATACGACCAAAGTATTTCTAAAAAAAAAAAAAAAAGTTTCCAAGGTATGCCATGTATTATTTCAACCGTCGATGCAGGGATTTCGCGCGCTGATTTGATTTCGGGGGAACTTCCGTTACCGTTACGGTTTCTCCGACTTCACTCGAACTCCACGTTGTCCTATAAAACCCCACGATGGGTTCCGAAAATTACAAGACTGCCACTCTCGGACGGTGATGGTTCGAGTCAGAGGCGAACCGACCGAACCCGACACTCCAATCGAAGAAAAAATGGATCCGAAGACCCCCGAAACCCACCTGGTGACGACGATCGGCTCCGCCGAGTACGCCCTCCTCCGGCGGTCACTCCGCCGGTCATCCGCTGTCGGATTAGACGCCGAGTGGAAACCCTCCCGTCGCGGCGCGGCCAATCGCAGCGTCGACGGCTCTCCGTCCTTCCCCACCGTGACTCTCCTCCAGATAGCCTGCCGGTTGCGGCCGGACGGAGCGGACGCGGACGACGATCGGTCCACCGATCACCCGGTTGTTGTCTTCCTCGTTGACCTCCTCTCGGTCCCCCTCTCGTCGGTCTGGGAGATGTTGAGGGACCTCTTCGTCGCACCTGATGTTTTGAAGTTAGGGTTCAAGTTCAAGCAGGATTTGATCTACCTATCCTCGACGTTCAAATCGCAAGGTTGCGATGAGGGGTTCGATAAGGTTTAATTTTTTTTGTGATATTTGAGCATTTTTAGTTTCTATTTTCATCTTTATTGTGCGGAGGAGGTGAAATTTGATTTCGGTGTTTTAATGTTGTTGATTTTTTTTAAATAGGTGGAGCCTTATATAGACATCACCAACATATATCATTGTATGAAGAGCAGGCATGGAGGAGGGAAGAAGTTTTCAAAAGAGAACAAAAGTTTGGCGACTATTTGCAAAGAAGTGACTGGCATTGTGCTTTCAAAGGTTTGAGTTTATCTTGGACGAGAATTTAGTTTGTTATGTGTGAATCTTAAACATTGTTATAATGATTTGCTTTATGCTTCATGTTGTCCAACTGAATTTGATATTGGATTGATTGAGAATTGAATGTTATTGAATTTCAGTGTCGGCGTGTCTAAAAATTGTAGTTTGTTTTTAATGGATTTAATCTATGTTAGAATGCATTTGTCCTGTTTTTTCTTCCTTTTGAAGGTTAAGGCAGTTTTTTTTATGGGCGCTGTTACACCTTGTTAGTCATCCATCGAGGTATATACCACTTTAGGTGAGGTATATATCTCATTAATTTTTTTACACTTGCTAAAAATAGGTCTGTTCAATTCAAAATTGAGCAATATACAATTTTCATTAAAGTAAATACTTCATTAGACAAGGTTTACTAATTTAAAAAAATTAAAACATGTGGGGACTGCATTTAAGGCTTTACCTAACTTTGCCCCATTTTATATGAGATAAGACTAATATTTGGAGGTGATTGTAGATTAATGTTGTGTTGGGTAAACTGGAATAATAAGTCTTGTACTTTAGCACTGAAAATTTCAGTGTTGAAATTTATGTGCTGAAATATAAGCTGGACTTGGCATATATTTCATGTATGAAAATTAAGTGGTAAGTAAGAGAAACGTGTAAAAGAATCATGTTTAATACATCACTTATATAATAACTCAAAATCAATATAAAAAAGTTTCCGAAGTGACGCATTCATTTCTGTAACTAAGTCATGTGCCACAAATATGACATGGCCAAATAAATAAGATCTATAAGGTTTTACCAGACAATCAACAAGTTATTCTAAAAAAAAAAAAAAAAAAATTCTAGCATCATCATCTACTCTAATCCACAAATCTGATTATTATTTCTATTTTTTATATCCGTCGTTGGCTAGTCAACCGTCATTGCTGTGATTGCACATTTTTAACCATTGACATCAATTGGTGTTTCCCTGATCCCAATGAAAAGTAAAAACCCTCGTAGAGGAATGGTGGGAGGGAAACATTTGAGGAAAAATGTTATATGTTTAATCATTAATTGGTTAGTTTTGTCATTTTAATGCTATATCAAGTGCATTTTGGACTATTAAATCATTTATAAATAACTCTGAAGTCATTTATAAATAATTGTCATAAGCTTGTTACGGAATTTAATTTAAAAGTTGTTATCTTGAAAAGAATCTTATTGAAAAGTGATTTGACAAACACCATCATTAAAATAAGGATAAGTGGTAAATAAGTGATAAGTGGTACCAAAAATCACCGAAGTTATATGGTTGAAGCTCGTGTCCCGTCCTAAAATTGTACTTATAAAATTTTTTGGCTGAGCATGGGGGTCAGCATTATCATAATTCGTGGGTCTTTGAACTTGACCAAACTCAGATGTGTATTCTTAGAATATGTAGATGGAAATAAAATCATTATCACATACAGTGTAGTTAAATTTTTGCAGTTTACTGGAAACCACTGCAATTTGGCAGTCATCCATTCTGTGAGTCTCTATTTTTGTTAGATTAAGTTGTACAACGTTTCCAAGAGCATTTGTGTGTGATTAATATTAATAATTATTTTGTGTGAAATCATTCATTAATTTGAATGTTCAATTTAATTTTTTAAAAAATATTAATAATATTATGATGAAACAATTGTGTGTTAATTTGAATTCCCATTTTAACTTTGATTTTGTCATCTATTTATTTCATTGTTTTGAGGTTTTTCCAGAAATTTCTTCCAATTGGTGTCTAATGTGAAACACTGCCTTCAGGAGCTCCAATGCAGTGACTGGTCCTTCCGTCCTCTAACAAAAGAGCAGTTAACTTATGCATCAGCAGATGCCTACTGCTTGCTTGAAATATTAACCGTCTTTCAATGCAAAGTTTTCAGCAAAGGTTTGATCTGCACAATTCTTTACACCTTCACTTGTTATATTCCCACTTATTACGGTCAAATAGTAGATTGGTTTTTTTTCTTTCAACATGATCATCGAATGCATTTTCTCAATTCATATTTTCCATGCAAAGGGTGGAATATTCATCAAATTTGTCATAATTGGTAAAGTATCTGAACAAAGTAAACAAAAAAGAACATGCAAGTATTTAAATTACATACTAATTGCTCAATCACAAATCACCCTTCCTGTCCAAGATCAACAATGATGCACCGCACCCAGAATGTTGAGACCACCTGTTCTCAAAACATTCTCCATGTATAGTTGTATACTTAACCAAAAAAAAATTTCTTTACATATAAAACTCTCCCTTGGAATGTTTTCATTTATAGCCAACATATGTACCAACAGACATTATTTTTTGTTTTTATGGAGGAAGAGTATTGTTTCCAGTTTTTTTTATTGCTATAAGAGGAAACTGCAAATTTTAGAAAAGGGGAAATAATAAAGGGTATCCCATTTGCTAGAGCTTAAATTTAGGCTTGACTCGTTTAATTTTTGAATCGTACCGGAGCAGGCTTCAGGCAAGTCAATCCCAAAGTGCCCGGATTGTTTACCAGCTCTACTATTTGGGAATGGGAAATTTCAAACTGTAGGGCATCTAAGATGCGCCTATAAGGAGACTTAACTGAAGAACCAAACACATCTATACTCCAAATTGCAGTTTTCTTGCTAGGCAGTAGTCTGACATCTTGAAGGGTACACAACAAACCTGCTGCTTCCATCAGTCCTTTCATCAGATTTCAGATCCCTCGTGAACCCCAGAGGGCCTGCCCATCACTCCATATGGCATCACTTGCTGAAGCATTAACTGCGTAACATTTTGGAAATGTAACCGCAGGGAATTCTTTTCTTAGCCAGCTCTCCAAAACAGCTTATCTTTCAGTTTTTAAATTTGAAGTGCATCCCGTGATGACCCATGGAGCCATTTTAACCATATCTTTCCATAGCCTTGAAGCTTTGTACATAACAAGAGGCACCAGAGAAGACAAATTACTAATTTTATGCCACCTGACATTATGAGTCATTTTTATAGAACTTGTATTTGCAGGGTTTTTTATTGCCATTATTGAGGATATGGAAAGCCTCCTACTTCTGAACTGAAGAAAAATACCCTTTGTCCCTAAGCAGTGGCTATCCAACTCCAGAATGGTATATATACAGACAATGGCTAAGTTGTCCTTTTTATCAATTTCCAAACCATCAGTTTACACATTCCCTTCCTGTGTCTACATGTCCCCATTCACATTGGTCAGGAATTTGTCTAGGTTCAACAGTAATATAAATGCTTTCCACTCAACGCACAATAGGACTCAATGGAAAATCCTCTTCTCACTCTTTGTTTTCATTTATCCACATTCTCACTTGTTATGTCTGGTTGAACCTCCAGCATTTTTTCCCCAACAAGAATTCTTCCTCCACTAGCTCTTCATCTGTCAGATCTCTATTGAGTCTTGGGAACCGTATGATCTACCCATTCTCCTTGTAAAGCCCTGGTGAACCCAACCAATGAAGGGGGCAGCTCCTGGTGTCACTACAGGGATTTCTGAAATCACAATTGACAAATTGTGATGTTCCAACATTAGGATATCAACCTGCACAGAAAGCAATATAAGGTATCAACTCACAAGACAATATATTGCAACCTGGATAGAGAACAATTAAAAACAAGCCAATCATAACAAGATAATCAAATTAAACCGTGGTCTCAAACTTGAAGACCTAACAACATTTGTACAGTCATCCAAGGTGCGAAGGTAAGAATGGGCTTACAAAATCAAAAGCTGGATACAAAAAATTCATATAGTCCTGATAGAGTCAATCTAGCCAAGAAAAACTATAATTAAAATAAGACCCATGATAGAAAAGGGGAGGAACAGGGGACGATGTCTCGCTTTACCACACTAAACTCGACAAAGCACCATGGTCACTGTCAAAGGATCACTTAACTACCACCGGCTACTGCCCTGCCTCACTTAGAAGTTATACCAAAAGTTGAATGAGCTACAAAGTTCAGCAAGTGAACCATTGGGAACAGTCTCACACCATGCAGATATATAAAAAAATAACTTAGAAAATCATGTTGAAGATCAACATCTCATAAAAGCCCTCCAGTGGGAAAACCAGCCCAACATCTCACTTTGAAATTATTTAGTTTCTTAAAAACATAGGTATGCATGTATTTTGCCCTGAACCTTGGTCCACGTTGGCAAAAATCAATTGAGAACGATAAAAAAACCCATGCCGTGTCTATCAAGAATACTCATCAATGCTAAAACCATGTAAGGTTTTCTAAAGTGTGCTATGCAACTGAGCGCGGACATCTCACAAGGGTGAACCTGCTCAAGCCTCTCACTCCATGAGGAGAATTGCTTCCGTTTCTAGTAAGGAATGTACAAGCTGGCATAACGTGACCTAAAATTTCATATGGAGAGACAAACACTAGGAAACGGGAGCACGAACAACATGTTCCAGTTGCTGCATCGGGGAACCCTGAGGACCTCGTCATTATGATGAGGGACAAACTTTGTGCCTTTGTGGTCTCCATCGATCATGGGCCTACAATCCTAGACCTAAATACACCAGGGTGTATATCAAGTGGGGGTGACTTTATGCTCCACTTATTATGAAATTGAATAAATCAATGAATGCAAGAAAATTCTCATATTGATATTTGCGAGAATCAGAACTCTTACCTAGAGGCATGGTCTTCAACATTTAGGGCCCATTTGGATGGACGTTATGACTGCGTCTGCGGCGTCGATGCATTGAAATGCACACCCACCCTTCCAAACGACTAGTGGCATCGACAACTTCAAACATGAGCTCTTGCGTTGACAGGGTAAAAAATTGCATCTCCAATCGCCTCAAAACAACACTTCTGCCAACGAAAGGCAGTGCATCAATGGAATGGGGAGGGATTTTACAAGTATACCCATGCTAAAAGGGCCACATTCCATCACCTGTCCCTGTAACAATTACAAAGTGATGATGGGTGCTATGGTAAATGGGGCTGGCAGCATTGGAAACGCATGAACCCGAGCCAAACATCATTTTTTCATGTTGCAAAGTTTCCTTAATGCGTCCACTGTTGGTTAGCATGCCCAACAGCCGCATATGACAAACGCAGCTTTTGGCACTGCCCCCATCCAAACAGGCCCTTAAGCATATTTTGATTTCTCAACCACTGCTATTAATGCAGCCAAATTGAAAATGTGGGTGCCTCTTTTTTAACCATGCTTTAGGGGTCTGTTAGAATACATTCTCTCGTCTATAGAGGCTGTAGTTTTATAGATGAATCAAAATACCGGCCAAACACTATGAGAAGCCAGAATCCTAAAGTCAACGGAATGCAAGGGTTAAAAGACTCCCCTATTGGCTTCATTAGCAAGAGTTTTGACCAACATTCAATATACAAGGATCGTCTATCAGTGAGACATGGCGACTAATCTACGATGTAGATCAACTTCCATGTTATTCACATACTTGTGATCTTCTAGAGTCAACCACCATGATCTGGTATTTTAACTTCTGATACATTTGCAATTTATACATTTGGATCTAAGCCAATACTCCATTTCTTTTTTCTCTATCCGAACGTGTATAATGCTATCCAGTGATGTCTGATTTTTTTTTCTGCCTTAGTCCATACAAATTACTATTAGATCTTTCATATTTATCTCCTGTGGTGCTCGTGTGTGAATACCTTTAATATACACTTTGTAATTGAAATTTGGTTTATATTTCATTGCAATTGAAACACATATCTCTATATTACAGAAACTCGTATAGATTGTCCAAGACTTGGGAATGGTTGGTGGGTTTACCAGATTTGATCAATTCAGCTTTCTGGTGGGCTTTGGGGGGACGATTTTAAAATTGTTTTCTCGTGGGACATGTGGTGAATTGAGGTTCTCTTAGCGGTTAAGTTTTCTGGAATATTTGCTATATCTATAAGTCAGTTTTGTTTTGTCAATGAATTTTGGGATGGATCAGGTGAAAGAATTGGTAGGAATCCTGCAGTGAGAAGACATATCTGAGAATCTGAGTTTCTTGAACTTTTGGAGTTACTGCAGGTTCTTCAATATGTCAGGGTGCACAAATATCAGGAGGATAAAATGATCTGGAGTACTAGGCCAAGGGACGGCATTTCCATAAAAAGTTGTTATGAATGGTTGAGAAAAGATCACAATCTCACTTGCCTACTTCACGTAAATAGAAACAAATTTGAGGGATCAAAGCTTTGTTGAAAGTGCAAGGGCTCATGTGGTTGATATTCAATGGGAGGTTAATTACCCAGGTTTTTTTGGAGCCAAATGGGTTGGTCATAGGGGAGTCTATTACATGTTCCCAATGCAGAAATGAAACCATCGAGCATCCGTTGTCAATATTTTCTTCAAGCATACGTGGTTTAAATTGGGGGAGACAAGTGGAACAAATGTGGAAAGCTAAGAAGAGACTTATATATAGAGGAGACAGAAGTGTAAAGCCAATGTATCAAAAAAATTTAATTCCTGCTGGATGTTGCATGATTTCACTACACAGAAATGATGTGATTTTCACAGAAATTAACCCCTATTTTGATCATTTATGGGAATACATAATCAGGGGTATTCGGGATTGGACTCTTCACTGTGTGAAGGCAAAGAGTGTGAGGATTACAGGGGAGAAAGTGGTGATTGAGGAACGAAGGGTACTGCGTTTTTCGCTCATTTTGCTATGCCATCTACTAAAGTGGGCTCTGTTGTATTCTCTTCCTTTGATTTTGTTTTTACCCATTGGAGTTGCACCCCAGTATCTGAATAATACTCCTCGGTGGTACAACTCCTACCAACTTCTTCTTCTTAAAGAAAAAAAAAATACGTCTTTATGCAGCATACAAAATGACAGTCACCTGAGTATTGAGTGCAGGATTTCGGACGAGCTGATCCTTTAAAACCCCAAATATCCGGTACTAGGATATCAGATATGAGTAGGAGTTAATACAGTGGGGTGCTTATTTATTTGCATATGCCTTGTAATTTTCAAAGTTGTTTGCTGTCCTAATGAAGATAACTACCACGAAACAGGTCAGTAATACGCCTATAACATAATAAGTTTATTTTTGGTAATACTCTTTTCTATATCTAAGTAGAATATTCCAAAGCCAAGTTTCAGTATCCTGTCAGACTGCCACTGAGAGCAGAATACAGAGTGAACTATGGTTGCCTAGGAAATGACAACTATCCCATAGGTTAAGATGTTGAGATAAATTCATGTTCATCTACAAAATATTCATTAGAAAGTTTTGTAGTTTGTCATAACTGTGAACAGATTTAAAGGTATTGAAATGGGAAAAGACACTTTCAAGGTTGAAAGCACGGTACTTCATCTGTAGCCTTTTCTTATATCTCTGTTTTATGTTAGGGCTTTCAGCTGATATATTTCTGCAGTCTATGTAAACCAAATGTAATTTCTGTATCACTGGCATGTGGACAAAAAAGGGGTTGCCATGTGTGTCTTTTGTAGGTTGTTAGTTGCACCTTTCATATCTAAGAGTATTTAACTACGTATTTTCTTTTATTTCATCTAGTTCCATTGGTGAAATATGATGTTGTATCCAACTTGCCAGCAAATGTTACTGCACTATATTCCTCAAGAGGGAATCTCGGATTGAAAGAGATTCTTAACGAGTCGGATGTTCATGACAATGTCTTACGGATGAAGTTTTATGATGCGTCAGAAATAATTAAAGCAACAATTTTTGGAAGTCATCCAGGAAATTGTGTTGATGTTTTGACTCCTTCACAGCCTTCATACAGAAGTACTTTTCCTTTGGACGATAGCATCACAAAAATTATCAGAAAATATGGCGGGAGTATTCTGTTGAATGAATCAGATCTAAAACCGAGGACCTCTAGACGAAAAGGGAGAAAACATTATGTGGTGGAATTGAAATGTAAAGAAAAGTTAATAGAAAACAGTAGTGAGTGGCAAGACCCCCCACCATGGCATTCTTCCTTTGGCGGTGATGGTAACCCAAAATTTCTATGCGATGTGATGGTAAGCATCTTGAGCAAGGATCTCTTTTCTGTTAATTAATCTTAAGGCTCTAATTCATGAATTGACAGGTTTTACGGTGCCGAAGAGAGTTTTTCTTCACTTATAATAATCCTGGCATTAAAAACTTGTTTTATTTTTTAAAGAAAATGGTTTTGAATGCTATTGTCATTTTCAAAACCTATATTCTTGGGTTTATCTGTTCTATGATAAGCGTATTTGACCCATTAACATTTATATTTTACCATAGATTGCAAGGATCACTCTAGCTGCTCTTAAATCTGTAATCATGTGATGTCAGTATTTCATATAATTGCTCTGTTGATAAAAAAATAATCACACCAGATTATATGAACTGTGCCTGCAGGTGGAAGGTTTAGCCAAACACCTACGCTGTGTTGGCATTGATGCCGCTATTCCATCTTTAAAAAAACCTGAACCAAGGTGCTTTATCTAATAAATCATTTTAATCATTTATTCATGGATCAAGTTGCATTTCATAATGGATATGGATATAATATGTGCTGGTCATATTTTGTTCTCCCATTTTATTTAGGCACTTAATAGACCAAGCCGGCAAAGAGAAAAGGGTGCTTTTGACTCGGGACGCTAAGCTGTTGAAACATCAATATCTGATAAGGAACCAAGTATACAAGGTTAAGAGCCTCTTGAAAAATGATCAATTACTCGAGGTATGTATTAATAGGTCAAAATCAATTCTGTTCTCAGGGACTGTAAAAATAACAGCCTTGCATTTGTACTCATTACTGAAATGCTGTAGATTTTCCACTATCTCTAGAATTTTCAAGCCCCCTTTTATGGTTAATCTTTTCCACTTTATCGGTCACAACTCTTGAGAATCTTCAAGATCAGGTTGAACCTTTTCTTGTGTGAGGAGAAACCCTAACATTAATTAGGAAAACCTGATGTGTAGTACACCCACAAACCCTGGGCATCATGTAAGCTAGGGGAACCCTGTACTCTAGACTTATGGGGAGCAAACTCATGGCTCTAACCAAAAGTCAACCATGTGTGGGTCAGTTTGTAAAAAAATTGCATTAATTTGATTGTTCAATTCCTCAATAGAAGGCAATAATTCCTCCCTGGCCTTCAGAAACTATTGCTTGAAAGAGGTAATTACAAAAGAATAAGAGAGAGAATAGTGCTTGATATGGGTCGATGAAAGATGTTAGCATGGCTGAAGCTGATGACCATTAGTACAAAGTTTTAGTGATTAAGGTTGGTAATGATGATAATGTGGCGAGGGAACTGTTTTAATATTAATTTGTGGGATACTGATGCTTTTATCAGATATATTTCTTCTAGCTGTTGAATGAAGGCATCTCCTTTGTTTTCTTTTGTATTTCCTTTTGGTTATCTATATTCATTGGTTACTTTATTATAAAACATGGGGAAGAAGAAATAAATGAAATAATGTATCGTCTTAAGTAATGGAGGCTAAAAGGTCCCTTATATAGTTACAAGATGTACAAACCCTAGAAACAAAAAAAAGATCAAAATACCCATGACAAAAACTGCGGCTCATGGGGGGCGTTGCCCCCCAACCCCTGGGCCTCTGGGAATAGGCCCAACAACTGGCTTATATAATGACTCCAATACTCCCCCTCAAGTTGGAGCGAAGATATCAATCAAGCCCAACTGGTCAAGCTAGAGCGAAGAACAGAGGGACCAACGAACTTGGTGAACATATCAGCAAACTGCTCATTGGAAGAGACAAAGACTGTGTTAATGGCGCATGACTGTATTTTCTCTCGAAGAAAGTGAACATCAACCTCAATGTGTTTGATCCGCTCATGAGGAACTTAGTCCGAGGCAAGCATAATGGCAGATCGGCTATCACAAAACAAAGTAGATGAACCAACTACAGGGAATTCCAACTCTGTCAAAAGAGAGCACAACCAAATGATCTCACATGTGCCTTGGGCCATGGCACGATATTCTGCCTCAATAGAACGAGAGACAACACTCTGTTTCTTACTTTTCCAGGAAATAAGGTTGCTCCCATGGAAAGTACAGAAACCAGAGGTGGATCGACGATCAGTGAATGAACCAGCATAATCTGCATCAGTGTAGCAAGAAATGATAGGCTGAGCACTAGTAGCATAGAATAAGCCAAAACCTGGGCATGACTTCAAGTATTGAAGAATCCTGTAAACAACATCTAGGTGAGAAGTCTGTGGGGAATGCATGAATTGACTCACCACGCTGACCGCAAAAGTCAAATCGGGTCTAGTATTAGTCAAGTAAATCAAACGACCCACTAGACGCTGATACAAAGAAGGATCTGGTAGAAGGTCGCCTGATTCAACATGAAGGCGATGGTTCTGGTCCATAGGAGAAGTGGCAGGGCGACATCCAAGCATACCGGTATCCTCAAGAAGGTCAAGAGTGTATTTTCGCTGGGAGAGCGAAATACCATGGCGTGAGCGAGCAATCTCAATCCCCAAAAAATACCGAAGAGGACCTAAATCCTTCACATCAAACGCATGTCCAAGCTCAGTCTTCACTCTGACAATGTAATCAGCATCATCTCCTGTGATAATGATATCATCCACGTAAACTAGAACAATGGTGCACCGTCCATTACTTCGACGAATGAAGCAAGTATGATCAGCATGACAACGAGTGAATCCAAGAGAGAGAATGATTACACTGAATCTTTGAAACCATGCTCTCGGTGATTGCTTCAGTCCATATAGAGACTTGAGAAGAAGACACCTTCTCGGAATACTCCCCCTGAAGACGAAAACCAGGCGGAGGATCCATATAAATTTTCTCTGTCAAGTCGCCATGAAGAAAAGCATTCTTCACATCCATCTGATGAAGAGGCCAGTTGTGACAAGCAGCAAGAGAGACAAGAAGCCGAACAGTAGTCAGCTTGGCAACAGGAGCAAATGTAGCATGAAATCCTTCCCTGGAGTCTGAGTGAAACCTTTTGCAACAAGGCGTGCCTTTAGCGCTCAACAGCCCCATCAACCTTGTATTTTACTGTGAAAACCCATCGACACAACAGTTCTCTCCCCTGGTGGAAGATCAACTAACTCCCACATAGATTTTTTTGCAAGGCATCCATCTCTGCGGTCATAGCGACGGCCCAAAGAGGATCCTGTAATGCCTCAATTACAGTACGAGGAATACGGATAGACGATGTAGCAGCTAGGTAAGCTCTGTAGGAATCTGAAAGTCCCTGATAAGAAACAAACTGGGCAAGAGGATGAGCAGTGACACAACTCCGACGACCTTTGCGAAGAGCAATAGGTACATCAGAGTCAGATGGAGGCAAATCAGAAACAGAATATGGAGTGATCAAGGAAGAAGATATACCTGAGTCCGAGGATGTCGACAAGTGAGCAGGAGAGAGAGGTGGTCGAGGTCTACGAGTGTATACAATAAGAGGAGACTGTGGTGGTGATGACTGTGGATCGAACGACTGTGGTGGTGGCGACTGTGGCTGTGGCAAAGGCAATGGCTGAAAAAATGATGCCGGTCGAACTGGTGAAGAAGAATGTTGCAGAACCGTGTCAGAAAAATATGGCACATCCTCAAAAAATGTAACATCAAGGGAATGGAACAATCTCCGAGAAATAGGATCATAGCATCTATATCCTTTGGACATGGTGGAATAACCAAGGAAAACACAACGTATAGACTTATCATCAAGCTTGGTGCGTGAGGCCCCCTATCCTGAACAAAACAAGTACACCCGAAGACTCGAGGAGTGATGGGGAAAAGAGTACGACCAGGATACAAAACATGGAAGGGAACTTGACCTCCTAAAGTACGACTGGGAGTCCGATTAATAAAAAAAGGCAGCAGTGAGGACTGTCATACTCCAATAGGACTTTGGAACACTCATTCCTCGAAGGAGACAACGAACCACATTCATGAGATGACGATTCTTGCGTTCCGCCACCCCATTCTGCTCAGGTGTATATGGACAAGTCAACTGTTGAAGGATTCCCAACTCATTCAGATGAGACCGAAAAGAATCCGAGACATACTCCCCCCCATTATCAGACCTGATACTCTTGACAGTAATGTTAAACTGTGTTTTAATCATGCGTAAAAAATTAATACACTGAGAGGATACCTCAGACCGAGATTTAAGAAGATAAACCCAAGTATATCTAGAAAAATCATCAATGAATGTCAAGTAATATCTATGACCACCAAAAGCAGTAACAGGAGAGGGACCCCACACATCAGAATGAATCAAATCAAACAACCCAGAAGCTTTATTCATGCGAGAAATATAAGTAGTACGAGTATGTTTAGAAAGCTCACACACAGCACATTGAAATTTACGAGTCTTACATGAAGAGTGAAAAGTAGGAAATAAAGAACATAGATGCTGAAAATTGACATGTCCTAAACGAGCATGCCATAAATCTAGAGATTGTAAAGAAAAACTATGCGAATGATCAGTGGGCAAAATGGAAGCATGGGCCGTGGTGGGTGGTTCTCCGAAGACGTAAAGGCCATCTCTCTCATACCCCTTGCCAAAAATCCTCCGTGTACTCAGGTCCTGAAAAACGCAATGATCAGGGTAAAAAACTGCACAGTTCAAAGCCTTAGTCAATTGGCTAACAGAAAGAAGGTTAAGAGCAAGATTGGGAACATGTAACACAGAGTGTAATGATAAAGAGGAAGATAAAGGAACGGTACCCTTACTGATGACAGGTGTAAGTGAGCCATCAGCAAGACGTACCTCTCTGTGTATAGAAGGTGATGTCAAGGGAACAAACAATCGAGACTCACCAGACATGTGTTCTGTAGCGCCTGAATCAATGACCCAAGTAGGAGACCCTGATTGGTTAACATGGTAGGCGGAGGGGATACCTGAGGTAGAGGAAGAAGCAGCAGAGGATGTTGGACCAGCATTAGAGAGACCAGCATGAGAGACATGAGAGGCAAGACTCTCCCGAACCATAGCATCAATATGGTTCTGAATAGTACACATATCAAAGGACCCAGATGGAGCAGAGGGGGCATCACCCGGAACCGAGGCATCAGCAACAGCAGCACGAGGGGCAGACGAAGGAGCTCCAACATTGCGAGATCGCATCAAGTGTGGGTACAGAAGAAAACATCTGACTTTTTCATGCCCTGTTTTTCCACAGTGGCCACAAGTCACAATATTGCCGCGTCCACGTCCACGACCACGACGCGACCACGACCACTATCCCCGTGGCCGCGAGAGTCATATCCAGAAGTGGCCGCCAATGCCATCTGATCACCGAGGGTTCCAGTGGTCGCTGAGGAAGAGATCTGACGGCGATGCTCATCACCCTCAATAATAGCAAATGCCTCGAATAGAGAAGGAAGTGGTGTGGTATTCAAGATCTGAACACGAAGAGATTCGAACTCCGATCGAAGGCCCATAAGAAACACATACGTTTGTTGGCGTTGTAGTCAACCAACCACAATCGTTGCAGCCTCCTTAGGCAACTCCGAGAGAGGCTCATAGTGGGCAAGTTCCTCCCAACGAGCCTGCAAAAATCCAAAATAATCGGTAACAGATTGGGTACCTTGGGTGGCCTGGGCAATATCCTTGTACAACTCATAGATCCGTGAGTCATTCCTGACATGACCATAGGTCTTCTTCAACGCAGCCCATAGACAGTCGACCGTATCATAATACATGAACATATTGTAGATCCGGGTCTCCATGGAGTTGAAGAACCAACCTAGAACCGTATAGTTGTTGATCTCCCACTGATTGAAAGTCGCATGAGTTCCTTTTAATGGTGTCAAGAAGAAGGCCTGACATGCCTCGACTACTCAAATATAATCAAACAAAATGCAACCAAGACGGATAATTTTGTCCATCAAGAAGAACATTGGTAATCTGTTGAGCATGAGAATTGTGCTCTAACGGGATGGCGCTGTCCTTGATCTCCACACCTGACAGTGGCGTGGGGTCCTTCGGCATTGTGTCCATTGCAAACCTCGAATTTCGACTCGAGAGAGGAAAAAATAATAGATCACCACGACCCATGATGAAAAAAAAAAATCGTGAAACCCTAGTGTTGTCTAAAGTAATGGAGGCAGAAAGGTCCCTTGTATAGTTACAAGATGTACAAACCTTAGAAACAGAAAAAGACCAAAATACCCATGACAAAAATTTGAGTCTGGCCCAGGGGGAGGGGCCTGCGGCCCATGGGGGGCATTGCCCCCCAACCCCCGGGCCTTCGGGAATAGACCCAACAACAGGCCTATACAATGACTCCAATAGGAGCAAGAAATCACTGTTTTCAGTAAATAATAAAAAAACAAAAAATTGTTGGATGATAGTTTGGGAATACGTTTATGAATTCATTCTATGAAGCATAGACGCATATTTGGGACATGGACACGACCTGATACAAACATTGTAAGACACAAAATCTTGAAAACTAGGACATGAACACGGCAAAGACATGACACAATGAAAAATAAATAAATAATGTTAAATATTGTGCTTATTAAAAAAAAAAGAAAAAAAGAGCGCACATTCATAACCTATAAAAGTTGATTTAACTATGATGGTGTGTTCCATGCAGTTTCAAAAAAAAAAACTATGATGGCGTGTCAATTATCAACTCCATTAAAATTTTAACATCATTTGGCTTCATGTAAGCATAAACATTACCATAGTTATTAAGAAAAAAAAAGGGTTATGGTGCCATACTGCATAATTGTTGTGCATTTATGCCGTGTCCATCTCACATCCAATGGAATTTTTGACACATATGAGATAGGTTCAACACATCAATGCATGTCATATTATGTCCCACGTCTGATATGTGCTATTTGAAGTGTCTTTACTTCTTACTAGTATTTATTCAAATTTTTTTTTTTTTTTTTTGGGGGGGGGGGGATCTGAGCTTGAAACTTGAAGCATGGTGGATTGATCTTTATGGAAGTGTCATTTAATGATCAGTTGCTGGTCGGCGATTCCCTGTGTAGTGTTATTAAAGAAGTGTCAATGCAATCGCTAACTAAATAATTCTAACCAATTCTAAATGTAAAATAATTTTGAGATACTGGTTTGTAAATTTGGAAAAGCCATCAATAATGATGTCAGGAAAATATGACTAACAATTTAAGAACTGTATATTTTAAGATGCCGCAACTTGCTGGTACATGCATTAAATTACGAAAAAAGGGCAAATTTAACCTTTGGAAAATTTAACTCTTGTGAAATGAAAAGCTGAAAATGTGGAGATATATAGATCCATTATATTTTGAATTTTTGATAAAGTGAAATAAGAACTAGACAACTGAGTCATATCATTTGCTGATCAAGATAAACGGGTCGAAGAAATAATCACTGCCAGTTGTGTTCTTTTTTATCAGCAGGCAGTCATGTTCTTTATATTTAGATCAGCAGGGATATGGAGAGTATTGTGCACCCCGAAATGCATATCTTCTGTGACTTAATCAGATCAATCCCTGATCATGATAGGTCGATGCATTGATAAGAGTTGTCAAAATGGCAGTCATGTTCTGATATGATTAGAATTTTGTGCCGCCAAATGCATAGCTTATATTACTTCTCATAACATCTTTCAAGGCTGAGGATTTCACACATTACTTGTTATGACCTATGTGAATGTATTACTATTTTCATTGAATGAACGCTTCCCTGTTGATTTTATTATTGTATACAGGTAATTGAGACATTTCAGTTGAAGATTTGTGAGGACCAGCTCATGTCTAGATGCACCAAATGCAACGGAAGGTTTATTCAGAAACCGTTGACCATTGAAGAAGCCATTGCAGCTGCTAAGGGATTTCAAGTTATTCCAGAGTGCTTGTATGACCGGAATTTTGAATTTTGGCAGTGCACCGACTGTAATCAGCTATACTGGGAGGTAATTCCTTCAATTTGATTTTTGTTATCTTCTTCTTTTGTTATATTGTCAAGGATACGTATTGAAAAGAAGACTTGGGTTTTTTAGTTTTCAGTCCCTGTAAACATACCTATTTAGGGATTGATCCCTCATTTCTTCATATTTTGGTTTTAGTCCCTAGATTTAAAGGATATGTTCCTTTTTAGTCCCTCCCAGGGACTAAAAACAAAACCAAATAATTTAGGGATAGGTTCCTCCCAGGGACTAAAAAGGAACATATCCTTTAAATCTGGGGACTAAAACCAAAATATGAAGAATTGAGGGATCGATCACTAAATCATATGGTTTATGGGGACTTAAAAATAAAAATCCCGAAAAAGTTGGGTTTGTTTCCATCCTCCCCTTTTCCACTTCTGCACATGTTATTTTAACTTCAATTGACTCGGTGCTTATAGAAAAATAATCACCTCACAGAGACATATAACGTCCATAAAAACGGGACATTGGAAGGATTATTCTTTTTGATTAGTGATGATCCCTTTAATAAATCAAACTGTGCCAAATTTTTAATTCCTATCCATAAAAGATGTGCATCTCTTAGTATATGTTTGTCCCCATGTCCGTTACACCTTTCCATCACATATTTCGAAAGAAAACTTGAACTAACTCATAATCAATTGAAAAACAAAGCATTGAAGAAGAAAAGGCTTGGATAAACATGATCTTGCAGCTTCAGGTGCCATTGGTAATTCTGATTCTTGTCAAGATTTTAGCTTCTTATGCCTCCTATTTCCCCTTAAATGACTAGCTATGAACTATCAAAACTGTTTGTTGCTGTCTTATGTGTATCTTTCTGTCAATGTTCAGATTGAAATGCACATGTGTAGGTTCCTTGTAAAGCCTATTTAAATTTATCAGAAGCACCTATCTCTTTGTTCCAGGGCACCCAGTATCAAAATGCTGTTCAGAAGTTTATAAATGTCTGCAAATTGAATTAGTGTCCTTCAGAGTCAGCCTACATCAGATGAACCTGAGGATGAAGGCTAGCAGGTATGAGTCTCGATGTTGATTTATTGTTTTGGTGTACTTTCTTTTGATGTGATGGAGCACGTTTAAAATCAATCTCAAGCTGATTTTCTTATTGTCTAGTTTGTGTTTCCTTGCATGTTTTTTTCAGTCGATCTCCTATGTAGCATGGCATTCATTTTATTATAGACAAAAAAAAAATGTGTTACATTCAGTGATCCCATCATCGTTTTGCAATTGCGTGTGTTTTATGTATAGAACTAACCAAATTTCAACATTCCGGTGTCGGGTCTCAGCCAATCTCAACTGCTTGCACGGTGTGATCATGATTCTTCTTTTTTCCCTTTTAATATCTAAAGTAAATGCGTCACTCGACCAAACAATCTATACAAAATATTCGTGATGTTCCTCTTCATCCCCTTGTGACAATGATATTGTAGTGTGTTGACTATGGTTCGACCTATGCTTTGCCAAATGTTTCTATTTTGAATGATCTAATTGAGAAAGAAATTGGGTCCATTGACCACTCATGTGTAACATTCAATTAAATATACATGGAGTCATGTTAGGTTAGATATTGGCCAGGATTTGGTAACCTCACAAACGTCACAGATGTGGTTAAAAGCACTTGTAAATAGTAGGTGGTTGGGTCCATCATCAGCAGAAATTTCATTAAATCCCTTTCACATTTCACTAATGAACACTACTTCCCTTATTTGTATATCTTGAAATAATACATGAACCTCACATGTCAAGGAACCGGGCAATGAAGTTGGTCTTGAGAGTCTATTTCATATTGCGCAATAGGCCCCACCTAATGTTTCATGCATTGTTGAATTGTGATTGAAATAGGAATGGCCCGGCACAGCACTAACTATATCATACGCGTTTTCAGATTGACTCTTTTTTTCATCTTCTAGAGTTTCATTCATCTTATACTTTTGTTTCTAAGATGTGTTTTGTCTGTTCTCATTTCAGGTGTTTTTTTTTTTTTTTTCACTGGAAAACATTCTCTGAGTCCAGAATTTTGGGGTGCTGTGGTTTTGGTTTGCGTAAACCTTCAACCGGGTTGTTCATCCATCATAGAAGAATATAGAAGTCAATGCGGTTGTCAGCTCTGTTTTCAATTATTTATATTTTTTCAAATATCCCATCACTGCAACTTGCGAATACGTATCGAAAGGCGTATATTAAAATACGTGTGTATAGAATATAGTGTATATTAGGAGATGGTATTCTAAAGTTGGTGTTCAATTTTTTTCCAGTCAAGTTTGGATATCGACATAAGATAATTATTTCAGTATATTTAACTATATCATATCAATAAGTCATCTTTTGTTTAATTGTGTTATTAGTTATTTTTATTAAAAAATGATAATTAAATTTTTATTGTTAAATAAAATGTGCAATTTATAAAAAAATAAAAATATATTAAACATTTATAAGAAGCGATGATCGATGATTTAAATATTTAATTTTATATTTATATTAATCGGTTAGATTGTGTTGAATAACTAATTTTAGAAGATATTTAAAATATCAATGCAAGCTCATTTTCATGTAAGAGGGGGCACATGTCTGCTTGAGAGTTTCTTAGAGCCGTGGAAGTTTTTTTTTTTTTTTTTTTCCTAGGAATGAAGAGCCGTAGAAGAATTGATGGCAGGTTAATATATTTGAAATGAGTGATGGAAGAGAGAGAGAGAGGGCAATGACAAGGAAGTTCCATTTCCATTCCGTGTAACAAGGCAGTCTCTGTCTCTGTATATATATATAATGTGCACAAGTGGAAACGACAAAGGGAGGAGGTCTTTGTGGTGACGTGTGATCCACCACCATATCTGAAAGTGCGAATCCACGTAGGAGATGCAACAGGTGGTGGTGACATCACATGGGGATGGTGGGGGGGTGGGGTTGGAAAGAGAATTTCATTCTGTTTTCACAAGGCGACGCCTGCAAGGGGAGCATGAGAAAAGATGACTGACTCACTCACTCACTGTGTCATGGGTCGTTCGTTGTGGGTGGTGGTTTTTGAAACGCGTGCGCGCGTGTGCGATGCCGGGGCCCACTTTCCAACCGGACCGCACCACCTTCGCTCGCCCGGGGTTTTTTTTTTTTTTTTTATCATTTGTGTAATAAGTGGTTTATTCGTGGAATAAATGTTTTTCTATTTAATTATATTTTTAGTTATTTTTATTAGAAAACATAATAATGAAACTTTTTTTTTTTTTTACTATAGATAAATTGTTAATAAGATGTGGATAAAAATTTATAAAATATAAAAAAATTTATTAATAAGAAGTAATGATAGTTGATTTTAAGTGTGAAAAATGTGATGATAGTTGATTTGACTTATGGACCTTTTTTATACAGATAGAATAAATTGGATGGAATAATGCAAATTCCAGGGGATCTAGAATAAAAATATCTTAATTTGTTAGAACCTAATCTAATCTACTTAGGATACGTTTTGAAACTAAGTTAATTTTTCTTTAAGTTTGAAAATTAATTTTTCACTAAAAGTAGCTTTTAAAAACAACTTATAATAAGAAACTAACTTTTTTAGATTACTGAAAATTTGTTATTTATAATTAAAAGTTGTTGTCTTCTTTTGTTAAAAGATAAGACCACTAAAGGTGTTTAGAAACGAATTTAGATGAAATATGATTCTTGCAAAAACTGATTCTTCAAAAGTTATCTAAACTCATCACGTAGGTAGAGCTAATTGAATTAAGCAGAGCACATCATTCAAAATGTGGGTACTTTTCACTGAAAGTGGTTTCTTTTTCATTCTTTCATTCTTAGATGGCATTTTTATGTTGGTTGACTTAACACATTCAGGATCGCAGGACCGGTAGTAGGGACGTAACGCTGGGATACCCAATCAGACATTATAGAGCTTATATATATTTGATCTAGGTTATGATATCCCTATGCATTTGCAGACAAATCCAGGGATATGGAGATCCTAGGTGGGTTGGATTATCTCAGAAGCTCGAGATTGGGATCTTCTATATTGATTCTTTATTTTATCAAAACTAAAAAAATGCTAGCTCTTACTTATATATATAAAAAAAGAGTAGCTCTTGTTGGGGGGACAATGATCGAGTCATTGTTGAATTTCATTCAGATTTTCATAAATCATAATGAGCTAGCATCTATTTCTTCATGTCTAAAATGTAAAATTTTGAGGGTGTGTTTGTGTATGTTAAAAAATGAAGAAATGCTGAAAAATAAAGGAATGTGAGAGAAAGCTAAATTTTTTCCTTTAACCATTGAAAAATCTGGTGTTTGTGTCAAACAAGAAATAGAACAATTTTCCATCTCTTTTCCTCCCCTATTTTGTCTAATTTGAAAATGTGAGAAATTTTTTTTTTCTTTTTCCAATAGCTGATAGGTGAGAATTTGAAAGAAAGTGAAGAAAATTTTTTCATTACATGTACAAATACCATGATAACTAGACAAAGGAAAATGTTTAATTTTTACTTTTCATCATTTTTCATATGATCCAAATTCCTTCACTTTCTTCATTTTCTTTTTGGTTTGACAAGAAGTTAAAGTTTTGTAGAAATTGTCTTAATTTTAAAGAATAAAAAATTTATTAATTTTATTTTTATTCTTATTTATCAAAATTAAGATAAAAAAAATGGAGATAAACGTTATCTTGTTATCTTAGCCTTTAAATGGAACAAAAACTGAATATGATTATTTTTTATACTGAATATGATAATTTGTCCTCCTGAGTATTGACAAAACTGATTGCATGTCTCCTTGTAGGTTGTGATAATCACTAAAGTTGACAAACCCTGCCCTACGATAGCCTTTGCATTACACTTGTTTCACAGTGTGGACAATGTTTTGAATTTGGTGTGGCACGCATGTCTTTATTATTATTATTGAGTGAGTGAGGAGTTGTCGTCTACGATAATATTAATTACCATCACCTATTGGACTCTATTCTATTCCTCCAATAATGAAAACATTGTCAATTAAAATTCGGTTAATGAAAACTCTATTTCTATTCCTCGTACAAAGCTCTCATGGCCTACACACTCCCATTACATACAACTTAACAGCAGTCTACATCAGAATACATGGGTTATTTTTTAAATTAGAATTCAAATCTATTTTTATTTTTTAAACTATTTTCAGATATTAGAATATTAGATAATTTATTAAAATGAAAAAAAAATAAAATTGAAATTAAAAAGTCTTAAACAGTATGCAAGTCTATCGTTTGACCGCACTTACCCTGCAAAAGGGTTGCATTTATATGCACTTCTCAAATCTATTTACATAAACCTTTGTTACGTATAACTCTTGTTTTGAAACCCGGACTGGATCGGACCGTTGAACCGGTTGACCCGTCGACCGGTTCAGTTTTCGATCCGGTTAAACTAGTAAACCCGGTTCAAACATAAAACCGTGCTAAAAAACACAAAATCGGTCAACACAGTGGTTGAACGGCTGGTTTTTCATAACCGCTGCTGGGTTACATGAGCCGTCTAGTTCTGTGAGAGTATCAATAACCCATTCAAATATTGTTTTTTAAAAGCCCAAAAAGTCATTTATATTTAAAACAACAAAAGAAGGTTTAGGATTTGCACTTAAAAAAGAAATATTTGTTTTTTTTTTTTGTATATAAATTATAAAGCATTATTATTCAGGCATATTCTCTTACAAAACTAAGTTACATTTGTTTATTTATGTTTTGGCATGTGATGTCTATTTATGTAATGCATTTTTAAACATTTTCTTACAAATTGTAAAACACTAGTTCAAATTATGTCCACTTACAAATTATAAAATATTATTAATATATTTATTACGTCATAATGTTGTCACGATTCATCGATTGAATCAATAATCTGTGATCTGATTATTTTTTCAATTCAGTTAACGATTCGATTTTTAAAAGAGCGTTATTGTTCAAATTTATTCTAGACACACCATCATATTTAAGGGTGTCTCTTTGCAAACCCCATCAGTCATATTAAAACGGGGATGCGCAGATGTATGTGGCTTGAACCGGGTTTGATTGACCCGAGTCGGACCGGAGATCCGGAAGGAAAGCCATGATTTGTTTTCCTGCTCTCTGACGGGGGCCCGCAGCGCACTATGTGGGGGCCCACGAAGAATCCTTCTGTCGGCCTGTTGTTGCTTCCCCGCCACAGCGTGGTCACATCACCATGTGGGCCCACTCCCCCATCCAGAAGAAGATCTTAAAATTCGGGTTCTCTCTGCAGGTGGACTCACCAAATAAATTCCTCCCTTTTAAAGTTGGTCAGTGAAGGACTTGTTCCCCCTCTGAGTCCTCTACATACACATCTCCTCTTCTATTCAAACTAACTGATGGAACTTTTTTTTGAAATGGATGGCCAGTATTGATGCGTTGTCGTGCTGAATGTATTGTACAATTACATGGTATTTTATTTTAGGTAAAATAAATATAATATGTCAAGGGCATAGCTATTGGCTTGCAAAATAAGACAATGGATAGGACAATAACTAGAAGTTATAGGATGAGGGGTTACCCAGAGACTGTGGAACATAAATTCACAGAAATAATTCAGAGGATGGTACATGCATGCGATGGCAAGATTGAACCAGAATCATCTTAAAGAAGAAATACCTTTAGCCCATGTTTGGAACTGAAATATAACTTATTCTTGGGTATACATTTATTTTGACATAAATGAGGATAAAGTGATTTTGTGTTTGGTTGTGTTTTGAATTATTCTAATTGATAAACATAAGAATAAATGTTTTTTTGTTTGGGTAAAATGTGAATAAAATATTGATAAAGATTTATAAAAGGTAAAAAAATAATGATAGTTGATTTAACATGTGATTCATAAGAGGTGATGACAGTCGATTTTACAGTGGACCCACATATTCTTTGGGTGGAATAATCTATGATAACTTTAAATCCAGATGTTGGTTGGAATTCATGCATATACTACTTTAGACCGGTTTATTCTGGCATATTTTATCCCTAGTTATTCTATGTTTTCAAACACCTTTTATCTCTTATTCCCCTTTATCCGAGGTTATCCGGGGGTTTATTCCCTTTTCAAACGGGGGTTTAAACCCTATTTGGTTTGAGAATAGGATTCGGAATAAGTATTAATTACTTAGAATAATAGCCTTAAAATAAGTGTTTGGAAGATTGGAATAAATGAGAATATGTATACCACAATTAACTAGTATAAAGTGATATATGAATTTCAGCCAATCATCCCTGGAATTAAGTTATTCTATGTTATTCATCCTAAAAGAATATGTGAGTTCACTTATAAATCAACTGTATTACCTCTTACAAATCAACTATCAAATCAGATGTTATTATTTTTTCACCAGTTATAAATCCTTATTCACACCTTATTCACATTTTATACAAACAACAAATTTTTTATTATTATGTTTTCTAATAAAAATAATTTAAAACACAATCAAAACAAAAAATCATTTTATCATTATTTATATTAGAATAGTAAAAAATCTTAGAATAACTTGATTCAGGGGCTTAAGTTATATTCTTACGTTCTAGTACATGGTGTTGTTCATCGTATAAACATAATTATACCATTACAATATATAACAATTTATATGTGATAAAAGATTTTTGGTTTTTTTTAAAATGTAAAATCATATTTTATTGTTTGATTATTTTGGATAAATTAAAGACAAACAGCAGATCCGACTTAGATACAGGTTTATTACATTATACCCACGAATTATTTTTATGTTAATTATTTGTGTATTTGAATATGAGAGATGCTATAGATGTGATACATGTTTAGATGTGATAATTTACTTTTTTAATGATATTGCAGAAGAATAATTTAATCTATTAACATGCGTAAAATATTTTAGTCCAACTAAAATTACTATCAGAATTTATGTTAGTCTATGAGGGCTAGTTTGGGAAGGAGATAAGTAGTTGGATAAAGGATAATTATGAGGATAAGTGAGTGAGAGAACAACTTATTTCTGTTTGGTATGAAAAATAATTGGGATAAACTGTAGACAATTGTTCTGATTTTAAAATGAAAATGAGGATATTTTGTTCGACCTACTAAGGCCTAGTTTGGTAATAAATTTTTAGGATAAGTTAGCCTAATTTATAAGGATAAAAAGACTATTATTTTTATCCATATTTACATTTGATAATGCATTTTGTTATCTTTTTTTTGTGTTCTTATCCTTAACTTTGCATTTGGATCACATGATATAAAATATGGTATAATTTCAAATTCTTTTAAAAAAATACCAAGTCTACCATTTCTATTAAAGGAGCATTAATATTGTTGGTTTTAGTTTTATAAAGTTTTTTATTTTTTGTTTTTGGGAAAAACAGTCATAAATGTTGTCGATGTTTTACAAAATGAGGTAAAAAAATGGGGATAAAGTCTATTCCATTTTTATATAGAACAAAATATCCTTACTTTTTCTCTTAAAATACGGACAATTGTCCATGCTTTATCTTTTTTTTTTCTTATGCCATATAAAATAACATGTGATTTAATCTAATTATTTTCTTATCCCAACCCATTATCCTAATGTCAAACAAGACCTAAAGGCTGAGATAACATTTATTTCTATTTTTTATCCCAATTTTAACAAATATGAATATGAACAAAATTAATAGACTTTTTATCTCTTAAAATTAGTACAATTTATATTTTTTATTAAATACAACAATTTTCTTGTAATCGGGATTTATCAGGTCTTATACGCCAAATAAATCTTGGATTAATATAACAAATACATGAATCAATACCACCTCTTAAAAAAACAGCTAGTTCACATATAATAATAATAAAATCTCTCTCTCTCTCTCTATCTCTCTCTCTCTCACGCACACAACATGTGGTGATAAGCCAACAACACATAAAAGCTCTAACCATACTCCAGAGACATTCCTTCCCTGCATCAGAGAGGGCTTGCAATTTCTTTTTTCCAGTCTGCAAGAAAAAGAGAATCCTCTCCAAAACACCCCTTTTTTCATGCATGGATGCTGCTCAGTGGCCTCAGGTAATTGTTCTTCATATGTATGGCATATATTTTTTCCTCCAATTTTTTTGTTTGTCTGTGTTTCATCTTGTTTAAAAGTTGAAGTCTCTCTCTCCCTCTTTTCGAGATCTCCTTCACAAAAAACAACAGTAGCACTGCTGCCTCTTCCTCCCATCTTTTGTCACGGCCTTATAAAGTCCTTCACCAATCCTCAAAAAAGCCACTTTTTCCCTCTCAGCCCCTCTCTCTCTCTCTCTATTAAAGGTTGATATAAAGAAAAAAAAAGAGACCATGAAAAAGCCCTCCACCTTCACCTCCTCCACAATCTCCTCTCTCTTATGTACATAACCCAAACTTTCTTCAAAAGCTTGTTTGTCTCTTCTCCTTTTGAGTCCCCCCCACCCCCCTTTTGAAAATTTTGACTCCATGTCTAGGATTTTGGGCTGATGAAGACAATGGAGCAGATGATCACAGCAAGACCTCCATTACCACCACCACCACCAACAACAACTCCTCCAGCACAACCAACAACAGAAGCATCAATGATGGTTGAGAGAAGGTCATCAACAAGGCCTCAAAAAGAGCAAGCCCTCAACTGCCCAAGGTGCAACTCCACCAACACCAAGTTCTGCTACTACAACAACTACAGCCTCACTCAGCCCAGGTACTTCTGCAAGACCTGCCGGAGGTACTGGACCGAAGGCGGCTCCCTGCGCAACGTCCCTGTCGGTGGCGGCTCTCGCAAGAACAAGAGGTCCTCCTCCTCCTCCACCACCACCACCACCACCAACACCACATCTTGTACAACCTCAACTAATACTATCAAGGCTTCTCCATCACCCATAATAAGCATATCAAAAGCCCATGAAGGGAAAGACCTCAACTTGGGCTTCAAAACCGAACAAGAATACCACCCAAACATGCCTGAATTCGTTGAGTTTCACAGCTTGGTGGACCCATCTTCCTCGGCCGCGGTTAGTAGTACTGTTTCGACGACGACGAACGCCTTCTCCGCGATGGAACTGTTGAGGAGTACTGATAGAATTCCTCCTTTCTTTCCGATGGCAGCGGTGCCGGAGACTAGCACAGTCTATCCAGGAACTGTGTTTGGGATGCAGGATTTCAGGCAGAGCTTCAGTTTTAATGGCGGTGGTGGTGTGGGTGGTGGTTATGGTGGTGGGATGCAAGGAGTAGTGCAGGAGAGCAGTGGAGGGGGGAGGCTTCTTTTCCCATTTCAGGATCTGAGGCAGGTTTCTTCAAGCACTAGTGATGGTGGTGATCAATTTGATCATCAGAATAAGGGGCAGCAAGGACACTCTTCAGCTGGGTATTGGAATGGCATGTTGGGTAGTGATCCTTGGTGATTGGTTTTGAATCAGATTTGGAATAAGTGGGTCTCTTCCTTTTTTTTTTTTTTTTTTAGTCGTTTTTTTTTCTTTGTTTCATTGTGGTTTATGATCTTATGGGGGTTTGTTCAGAACTAACTGATAGGAGGATACATGGAAGTCTCCTTCATTTTTCTTCTCTTTGATTTTGTTTTTTTGGTTTGTTTATGTGGGGATTTGAAGCTTCTTTTGTTTTTTATTAGGTTGGCTTCAAAAGGGTTGTCTTATAAAAGTGGAATATGAAAAACCTTTTCTTTTTGTTTTCTTTTCTTTCCCTTTTTTTTTTTTTTTGTTGTGGGTTGGGATCTATTGGTTTTGCAGGGAGACAACACATTTAAGAGAGAGCTCTAGAAGTCTTAGGTCTACAGCATGGAAGCCTGGTTCATGCATATTTCTCTTCCTCCAAAAATGGTTACATGGGAAAATGAAGAAGAAGAAGTAATGAATATAGGTGAGTGTGTTTGGCACCCCAAGGGGTTCATGTGTTTCTAGTGGGTTTGCATATTTTTTTCAATGTTGTAGCATTAAAGATGTTTTTGCATTTTGCAAGTTTGTGTTATTCAATTTCCTTCTTTTCAATCTATAGATCTAAGACAAACTCGTGTGTGGGTAGTTAATCTTTCCTTTAATTTCATACCTAAATGTTTAATTTACACTCATACATATGTATGTATGATATTTGTATTGATAAACCAGGTCCGAAAACAGTGACATGTCATGTCCTCTGAGTCCCATCATCACCCTCCAGCAACAACATGAAGATTATTCCATCCATGAAAAGCACACATCTAGCCTTCATGAAGTATATGATGCGAGTAAGTCTTAGCCTTCCACTCCTTCGAAGCAACCATCTTTCACATGGTTCCATCATCATCACCATTGTTTCTCTCTGTTGTTGTTACAAACAATTAATCAAGGAGAAACTATCCTTCCCACCAAAACGATTCCTTCATCCACTCATCCCCATTTTCATGCATGATTGCTCTCTCTCTCTCTCTCTCTCCCCAGGCACATCTCCTTATCTGACAACCTCCTTGGACCAATCCATGGGACCCACAAAAACATTCCCTTAGGCATGCGTGTTGGGAATAATATTTTATCATATATATATATATGTATCACAGTAACAGAAATCTATTGAGTACATATTGGATTATTATTTTTATAGATGACACTGAAAAAGTAAGATATTTCATGTGGGGGCAATCTTTCTAATGTGTTTTATATATTTTGAGAGGCATTATTCACTAGTACACGCAGCTGTTACTCATACTTTGAACTTTATTTATTATTACATATATATATATATAATATATTACACCGACATGGATGAAGGGAAGCATCTGTAAGTGGAGCTGTTAGAGAATCACTTCAAAGATGAATAGTGGAAGTCATAACTGATGGTTTCTGTACCTGATCTCCCAACCATCACGTGTTAGGGTTTTGAATGTGTTTTGTGTGTGTGAGAGGGAGTGACTTGTTTCACTTTTATTTCCACCCCTATTTGTCCCCCACTTTTATTTGCAAGTGATTTAAAACAAGCATTATATTCTTGGATGCAACCGTAAGTCCTTGAATAGGCCTGTCTGTCCTCTCTAAGGACTTCTTTGCTTTTTTTTTTCTTCTTTTCCTATTGACATCGCACATATATTTTGTACTGTTATTATTGTTTTCTAGTCATGTCAGTCTATATGGGTTTTTGTATATGGTTTTTAGAATAGTGGCTTGAACAAGGAACATGGGTTGCTTTGTTCTTTGTAGATGTACTATCTTACTAATTCATGCCTAACATAATCAGTTTTGATAATTTCCCAAAGTTCACACGTTTTGAGGCTTCTCAATTGTTCTTTTTTTTTTTTTTTTTCTAAGAAAGGTTCTTCTAAAGTGCTACTTATTCATCTTCATCACAATATTTAAAATGGGTTATCTATATCTTTCAGGAATCAGGACATTATAATATGTTTATTGTTTATAAATGCATATGTAAAATGCTGATGTGGTTGAAATTATGTCTCACATCTGATGTATTCATTCCTTATGGCCATGATAAAATCATGTTAGGTGGGCACCTTTAGAATTAAATTTATATAGGTTAGTTTAGATCCAATCGAAACTATTTATATTAAGTCTTTCTCTTCAGAATTTTAAACTATTATATATATAATTTGTTGTAAAAATTTACAATTAAGATGTTTTTAGGATTTTATCTATAAATATCTACATGTAGAGAAGACTTTTTATGACATGAAAATAATGTACCATATAAGAAAAGTTAAGAGAGAGAGATTAAAGAAGAAGACTTAAATGGAGTTTGTGAGCCTCTCGTAAGTTAAATTACACCAATATGGTAGTGGATTCTCTCGAATTTGTCTTGTGAATATAGGCTTGGGTTGAATCACTTAAAATTTACTCTTTTCGTGTGTTGTTATGAACTTGTTTTGATCTTGGGTTTATTGTTTTGCATGGCATGAAAATAATACATGTAGAGTTTCACATAAAAGTTCAGTGGGGTAGTTTAAAAGTAAATGTTAATTGGAGTTTAGGAGTCTCTCGTAAGTTATATCACACCAAGATAGTAGTACTGGATTCTCTAGAATTTGCCTCATGATGTAAGACTGTGATTCTCATGTGCTGTTGTGATGATCTGGTTTTGATCATGGGAATATCATGGGCTATTGTGATGTGCGCATGATGACATGGTCGACAGTGTTAGTGACATTTATGGATTTGTTGTTGGAACATTCAACAACAGTCATATCATAACACAATAGGAAGTGTGATTGAGGAGGACCAATATAAAACAATGTGACATGTTAAAGCGTTTTGAACCAGGTTCAAGTAGATCAGGTTGCTTGGTAAAACTGATTAGGTATTGCATGTAATGACTATGGTTCTGTTTGGATGTGAGCTGACGAAGTGTAGCAGAATTTGCGGTGTGGAATTATAGAATATGAGGAATGCCAATCCAAATAGCACCTAACTTAGATCCAAGTATTTCACATTTCCTTTGTAAAAACCAAGCATTTCGAAATGTTTCAAAACAACGCTTTCAAAACCTAACACAATACCCTTTTGTCTATGCACTTTAGCTAAAATTCCAACCATTGCCCCTTTGACCAAATTATATATATGAGAAGGGGTGTTTTGGTAATTTGGACCTATAGCTTCCACAACTCGATATATGAAGCCAAATAAGGAATGGTGTTTGAATATGTTTTAAACGCACCCCAATACTAGAATGGTCGTGAAGAACAACGTATGAGAATTCTAACATTTGGCACCTCAAATCCAAACGGAGCCTAAAACTGACTTAGTAGTCGAGGCATGAAAAACTGAGTACATGCATGTTAGTGTATCTAACAGATCGAACAATGCATGCGTCCAGTGGAAGAAATTCCTGAAATCCATGCAATATGAAGTCCTATGAATCACATTTACCGATGGTGACTTGAACTCTAGTGAAGCACATTAAAAAATCAATTAATTGCATGAGATGTGCTATTCATTGTTTGCACAATCTTGCTTCAAAGAAGATGTGGAGTGAGGTGGAGATATCAACGAAAATCTCAAGTGGGTTCTCAAATATGAGTCAACATGGAGATCATTGTGATTCTATCTTGAATCTGGTGTACGTACATTGGATGACAATATTGAAGTCATATTGGAGCGGACATTCAAATTATTGGGTTTTAAAATATATTCTTTAGTATTTAGATAAAATTTAAGTGGGTTAGTTATTCAAGATTTAATCTTAGTTTAGGACCCGTTTGGATGGACGATTCATATGCATTTGTGTTGGTCAATCCCTTGAAATGAGCAACTCCCATTCAAACAGACCACCACGTTTTTTAAGCTAGCAAAATGAGTTCGCATTACAATGTAAACGCGTTGAAAGAATGCTTCCTAGAAGCCAGCCACAAATCACAATGAAAATTGGTGTGATTTTACCAAGTTATCCCTCCACATTTCAACATATTCCTTCGTCTATCCTCGACCCAAAAAAACTCTAATATCCTTTTCATTCCCTCATTCGCCGCCCCCTTTTCACTCACAAGGAGTCTCCACCCCAGCCAACCCGTCGAAAATGGCAGATCAAATATCTCCATCTCTTCAGATAATGTTTTATCACACGCATTGAATGTCTGTAATATGAATATATGGATAATAAATAGCCTATTGAATGGGTATACGAGGCATGAAATGTACACGGTTGAATAAAATTGGTTCATCTAAATGACTATAACATACCTATTGAACAGAAAACAAAGACCAGATACATGTTGGAATCATGTAAAATGCTTGATTTCGGTTCAAGCGATCGACAAGCATGGTGATGGTAAGAGAAAGAGCTACCTCACCTTCAAATCCGAAGAGAGTGCGGCTGGAGATGATGCAGATGGAGATGATGTGCGTAGCTAGGGTTTCTATTTTGATAACCCGTCTTTTAAAAAGTCACTAGGGGCGTATTCATAATTGTCCTCTTTTAAAAAGCCAAACACAGGTTTGTATGCCAAACATGATTTTCAGTGTATGAACAGTGAAGAAAAAGTGGCCCATTTGTCAACTCGATCTGAAATGCTGCTTATGGAAAATTCGGATTTATGCAACACCCGTCCATATCCAAATGGACACTTAAATTGAGTGCTTCATTGGAGGAGTTGCCTTCATCATTTTGTATCAAAGTCATCCATATTTTTTTCATATTTATTGCTATAAATTGTATGTCGTCTGCCATTAAAGTAGCTCCATACAATTCATTGGATTATATATTTTATTTTTATGAAATGAAATATATACTTTTAAAAAAATCAAAACACGTGAGTTGCACATAAGACGGCCTATAGAACTATTCCTTACATTTTTCTATCCTCTTTGTTTGCATAAAAAGCTCTTTTGGGGAAGAATAACTTTTGCATGCTGATACTCTCAAATACTTCGGCAGACACCACATCATCCGATACAATATATGAAATTCTTCAAGGAATATATAATCTACTATATTAGTATACTCTTTCATGAAAAATATAAAATCCATTCAATTCATATGAGTATACTTTACTTTTTTATAAAAGCATGCATATATATATATATATATATATAGAGAGAGAGAGAGAGGGGGGGGATGATTCGGTGCAAGAAAACTAGATCGGGTCCACCATGCGAGAAAGAAGAAGAACCATTCGATTGAGATTCCATCCATCAAATGATTCTCATAAGTTCATTTGCATATTAAAAAGAAAAAAGGGATTTTCTCAAAGAAACCCTTCCATCTCCTCCTCAACTCGTGGCCCATATATATATATATATATATATATACTTACTCTGGAAGAGAAAAAACAACCTCCTAACCCTTCTTTGGAAAGAAAAAAAAACTCTCTCTCTCTCTCTCTCTCTCTCTCTCACACGCCACCTTCCACAGACGTCGCTCTGGCCCAAACCCCCTCCATCTTGACGCTGTCAGACACCGACGCCGCCTCAAGCCCAAACCCTCCTCCATCCCGATGCCGCCTCAAACCCGACCCCTGCTCCTCTATCCTGACTCCGTCTCCCGCACATTGTATGTATTTTTGAAACCCTAGATTTGATTTGTTTTTAGGATTTTGATTTTTTGTAGAATCTGAAACCCTAGATTTTTTTCATTTTGATGGATTTTAATTTTATTTACCCTTGATTTTGATTATTGCCTTAAATTGATTCATTTCTTTCAAATGGCCATTGATGAAGTTTTTTTTTGGTAAGCTATCGGGCCCACTTTTTCTGAAAGTTTTTCATTATATGCCATATGCAAAATTTGTGAACAACTTGAGGAAATACATATGCAATTGCAGCCCCTATAGCAAGATCTTGATAAGTGATAATGGCCTTTGGTGGACATTTTCCCATTGCCTGTTGCCATTTATCAGAAAGCCACAAAAAAAATCCATTTTTTCATCTTTTAACAACCCACAACTGAAAGTAATGGACTGAAAATGGTGGTTCACCCCAGTAAAAGGTGCAAAAACTAAAGAATATTTGTTTGTGTCATAAGTTGTGTCAAACACAACCACATCCCCAAAATGAGCATATGCTTTTCTTGCACCTCCATCGGCCCAAAAACAATGTGTCAACTTGTTTTCATCATCCACTTTATATGCAAAATAATAAAAATGATTCATTTAAGCTTTCTCTTTGAAATAGTTCAAAAATAATTGTGCATCATACTCTCTCATTTCATTTAGAATTTTTGCTTGATGGTTTCGAATATCTCTCTCTGTACAGCCAATATCTTGATATCCTCCTGAATCCAACCCCAATATAGTCATGGTTTGTGCAGTGCTTACATTTGCTCCTCTAAATGTATTAATCAAAGACTTCTATACATTTGTTACTTCTCTATGTGATCTTAAAAGATGTGTTGTTCGAGGAATGGATAACACATGTGCATGACCTTCAACAAAACCATGCACCTTCCATTTTTCATCTTCTCTCATGAAATTAATTTTAGCCTTACACCCTAGTCTTGTGTATCCTCCGGGTTTTTTTTCTGGATTGTATTGCTAGTGCTTGATGAATTTCTGAACCCTTCTTTTAAACAAACAAAATCTTTCAAATAAAGTTCATTTGATCCCTCAACATTATGATACTTTGTAGAAGATTTTCTGACACTAAATCCTGCCATTTTAGCATAATTCATATAGAATTTCTCTTTTTCTTCAAGGGAGTCAAAAGACATCCCAATGGCTGGTTTAAATTGATCATCAATTTCTTGAATCCAAATCCCACCATCCTCAACATATAATTCTTCAACATTTTCAACAGAATGAAAAGAATCATTAAGTACTGACCACAAACTCCACTAGACATTTTAGGTGCACGTTCAGCTGAAATGTAAGATTAGGGTTTAAAGAACATGGATTATAAAATGAAAAAATTATAAGGTTTCAGATTCTACAAAAAACCAAAATCCCCAAAAACAAATGAAATCTAGGGTTTCAGAAATACATACAATGTGCAGGAGATGGACTCGGGATAGAGGAGGAAAGGTCGGATCCAAGGTGGCTTTGGGATGGAGGAGGGTTCAGGCTCGAGGCAGCGTCGGCGTCTGACAGCGTCAGGATGGAGGGGGATCGGGCCGGAGCGACATCGGCGAAAGGCGGCGTGGAGAGAGAGAGAGAGAGAGTGAGACACACTTCTTTTTCTTTCCAAAAAAGCTTCAGGAGGGTTGTTTTTTCTCTTCCACAGATAGGGCGGGCCCTGAGATTCATCAAACTAAAATGGGCCCTTGACGAATTTATGAAATGGGGCCCAAAAGAATATATATGAAAAAAGTATAATGAGTAACAACACAATTAATCTTCAAAATAAATAAATAAAAACAAAACAAAAATCAAACTACGAAGAACTATTATTTAAGTTTTCTTTTTTAACTAACAAAAAAAATAGCAAAAACAAACTCCTTAATATGTGGGATCTGTTAATGAAAATATTACATTAATTGTAAATTCAAATGTAAAATTAAATTCCTATATAATTGAAAATTTTAAATGAGTTATGAAAAACTAAAAAAAATGATAAAAATAAATAAATGGATGATTTTTTTTAACAAAATAACTAAAAAAACTCTAAATATAAAAATAATTAAACCAAATTACAATTAAAAAAATCAACGATATAAATTAGAATTATGCATGAAAACACAAGAAAATTTAAAAATACATATCGAAAGGATAATATCCTCTTGAGAAAAGAATAAATTTTCAAAATTCAATTCTAAAAATACTCAAATAGTTTCAATACATCCATATTTTTAGGGATTTGGGGTCCCTTGGGGGAAGGGGCCGTAGGCAGAGTTGCCTTGGTTGCCTACTCCCGTGTTAGCCTATCAATTATCTGAAAAAAAATCCGAATCCGATCTGAATCCGTATCCAAAAAATCAGAAATATCCGATATTCGAAGGTCCGGAGTGTGGATATGGATATCAGTCTATCCGATCTGAAAAATATCGGTATCCGACATATATTATAAATATATATATATTTGTATTATATATTGCCCATATTGTTATCTTATATGATTAATCACTAAGATAATATATTATAATACTATTAAATTTTCAATGTATGATATTTGAAAAAGATAATAAGCCTTAAAATCTTAATTTTAATTTTGATGCATCTCTAAAACATCATTTGATTATCTAAATTAATGTTAATATTCAAACATGTCAATTATCCAAAAAAAATTCGTATCCGATCCGTATCCGAAGGGATCCGAATTCGAAAATTAATATCTGTATTTGAATCCGAAAGTTAGAATATAGATATTGACATATCCGATCCGTATCTATCCGACTGATAGGCTTACCCTCTGGGGCGGCTCTGTCCAATGATATATATATATAGAGAGAGAGAGAGAGATGGGGAAGAGATGGGTCACAGGCAGGGGAGGTTTATTTGATAAAATCACTTTTTTTTTTTAATATGCAAGTGAACTTATGGAGAACCATCCGATGGATGGAATCTCAATCGAACGGTTCTTCTTTCCCGCACGGTGGACCCGATCCCACATTCCTGCACTGAATCATCCCCTCTCTCTCTCTCTCTCTCTCTCTCTATATATATAGGAAATGATAAGATGTGGTCACTATACCCTCTTCCTTAGGTATAGTCACCGTGTCATTACCATTCGATTAAATGGATTTTAATCAGACGGTTAAAATAACCACCCCATGAAATCACATATATACCTATGAATCATGATCCCTCTGTTTTCTTCACATGATCTCCTCTTTTATCTCTTGTGATTCTTTTATGAACCATTTTCTCACTATTTGATTAAATGCACCCTTTTTGTATGATGATTAGAATGTGACCGCATATTAGAAAGGGGTATGGTGTCCACACCATATCACCTCTCTCTCTCTCTATATATATAGAGAGAGGTGATATGGTGTGGACACTATACCCCCTTTTAATATACGATCATCTTCTAATCACCATACAAAAAGGGTGCATTTAATCAAATAGTGAGAAAATGGTCCATAAAAGAATCACAAGAGATAAAAGGGGAGATCATGTGGAGAAAAAAGAGGGATCATGATTCATAGGGATATATGTGATTTCATGGGGTGGTTATTTTAACGTCTAATTAATATCCATTTAATCGGATGGTAATGAGAGGGTGACCACACCTAAGGAAAGAGGGTATGATGACCACATCTTATCATTTTAATATATATATATATATATACACTAAATAATTAACACATTTAATAAAAATCCGAAACGTGTTCGGTTACGAAAGTGTGACCGCAGAAATAATTGAATGGTAACATATTCCGTAGCTCTTGTGGAAGCTTTTTTTTTTTTTTTTTTTTTGGTGAAAGGCCTAACAAGGCCCAAGTAGTATTATATATCACTTAGCCTGGACAAACAAAAAGGGTTGGAGGTAACAGCCTTCCTTACAAAATGAATTATCCTACCCAGATCGTGTACATATGTATTCAAAATACATCTGACCTTAGGGTCCAAAAGAAATCTGGAAACCCCTTGGGACAAGACCTTAACAAAACGGATTGGCTTTTCATTTGACGCTATCCTCCTAATCTGATCAACACGATCTTGGAGATGAGTAGGACCACCAGCCCCACTGTTGAAGAGATTAACGATATTGTTCGCATCCGAACAAACCGATACATGGGTTATACCCCGTTGCCTCGCATAGAGAACTCCTTGAAAAATGGCCTCAAGTTCCATTCTTATAGGTGAGTCCCATGGATGGTAATGATAGCCTACACCTATAATTTGACATGGATTAACCTACAAAATAACAAAACCTGCACCTGCTTCACTATTATCAATATGCACACTTGCATTGGTTACCACCAACACCCAATTACCCTGCAGGCTAAGAGTGTTGGACAGACTTATGGAATTCACTTGGGGCTCCAAATAGAATCCCTGTGAATGGGAGCTAGAAGTCAAACCTCCATTTCTCCTCCATCCTTCCTTATAGATAACATGTGACAAGTACATTCTTGAAAATGAATTTCAACACGAGCCATTGTCCGATTAATACTAAGGTGGCAATTCCTGAATATAAATCTGTTTCGTGCCAGCCAAATGTGCCACAAACTGAGAGAGAAAAAGATTAATCTCACCTCAGAGTCTCTATCTTTAAACCAAAGTGGATTTATAAAAACTTGATACCAACTATCTTCCAACTGAACTGGCACTCTCTAAATAGATGTGTTGATGATTCTGACTCCATTCTACACAACGGACATAAAAATGCCCATATGAATACCACAAACATCCAACAAAAGTCGCTTCCAAATCCATGCATATGGAGATAGTGGTATCCGAGCCCAAGTGCAAATATACTTCTTTAGGCTTTGGGATCTCATTGACAAATTCCATCCAGCACCATTTTGTCAGCCTATTCAAATGAGGCCATGATAGGAGGGGTACTGGTGATCTGTTGCACCCAAATTTGAATGCCAACACTGCAAGAACTGATGACTCCCGTAAGATGTAGCTCCTACGAATTGTGGAAGCTGTTGTTAGCATATATAAGCATAACATCTGCCAGGTGAACAAACTCAATCCAACTCATGTGCTCCACTAAACAAGGGAGCCCATTCTGCTAACACTAGGCCTCACCCGACACCTCTTTTAGTTTAGCTCTAAGTCATTTCTACCTTAATATGTGCGGTCTTGAGTCTCTTGACAGAGATATATAATTAATCTAATAGAGTATATATTAAATTAATTTATTTAAATATATATTATATTTTTTTTGTAAAGGTATTTAATTAATTAATTAAATATATATCTTCAATAAAATTCATAAGAAGTCTTGGAATCCAAATTCGTTATGTGCGTTGTTATTTTCAGTTTTTTTCACAGTTTAAAATGCAGTCATATATACCTCATATAACGATATATATATATATACATCGTTAAATTTTCTTACACTTATTAAAAAATGATTCATTGAACTTGAAATAGAGTGATATACACTATTTATTAATATATATATATCATCGTTAGATAATTTTACTATTTAAAAAAGAAATGTAAAAGTGACTGAATCAAAACATTTTCCATTATTGTGAGTACACCATTTGAATGCTGTTGTAGATATTTACAATGTGGTAATAGAATGCCCTACTTAGACAGTTCTTTTATACCCACACAAAAAGAAAAAACATTATTACACGCTATTCTTTTTATAACCTCAAATATAATATTATATACCTTGTTAGTTATCTCATGAGATATATATTCCTTAATTAATTTTTTTATATTTGTTAAAAATGAATTCATTCCATTCAAAATGAAACAACATAGACTTTTCATCAAAAACATATATTATATTAGACATGTTTAATATTTTTAATAAATTAAAACATATAAAGACTGCATGAGAGATTTAAAGCCGTCCCTGTCTCTGTCATTATCCTGTCTCTGTCATTATCTTTGATATATATAAGATGAAACAAGAGAGACATGCACAGAAAAACATAGCTTTAGTAATGCGTTTTAGATAACTGGCACTGACAATCCTCTGTGGAAATAGAAAATTCAACGACTGTATAAAAACAAGGAAAAAGATAAAAAAAAAAAAAAAAAAAAACAGAATACACAGATCTGTATACCACTTGTAAAGCAACCCCTAGAGTGATTTTTTTTTTTTTTTTTTTTGAAAGAGTCAGTCTGACTTCTTTATGGTAAACAACTGTTTTAGTTTCTGACTCCTGTACATTGATAAGCGGCTACTGAAGATATCTCAAGCTTCTACTACTACTACTCACATTGTTGTGGATGCTTCGTGCAAGGATACAGGGGACCATGGAAACAGAGGAACACTACAGTAGTTGTCGACAGCTCTCAATCTGCGTTGATTCCAAAGATACGAACTTTGTGCATGTTTGGGAACTTGGCAACAACCAGCACCCCCACAGCAAGAGTATTCAGAAAGAGCATTGGGTTTTGGTAGTCAGTTGTATGTGAGGCAATCAAGTACCTTCAAAACAAGATGAAACTAAAGCATGAGACATGATTCATGATTAATCAAAGTACAAGCTTAATCTTATCGAAAGGACATCAATCGCAGGAGGGACATCTTACTGAGGGCTCCTATGTTTGTTACTGGATATCTAAATTTTCGTCCATGGCATTATTGTTTCCAAAAAATAGTGTATAATCCGTTCTATTGAGTCAGCAAACATTTTGAAATGCAATCTACACAGCATCTATATTGATCCCCATGTATATCTAAAATTAAAATCACCTCATAAAAGCACATTTCATGGTGCAAACAGACTATAACTTGAAGATGGTATGGGGCTAGGATCTGTTCACTGAAGTTGATTGGGGAATGGATATATTTCAATCAAACAAAAAACAGAAAAAAAATTTAACTTCAGCTTCAAACACCATTTATTTTCCCAAATTAATATAAAAAATGGAGTGAGTGGTAATTTTACCCAGCAAATATCAATCAGTAGTCATATCCTTGCCACTAAGCTAAAAAAGGCTGCATGCAACTTTTGGTACATGGACAAATATCTAATATTCCAGAGCTAATTTAGGAGAAACTCCACATGACTGAAGAATAATAAAACTTAAAAAAATGCCATTTAACATAGTTCTACCAAAGAAAATTGGTTAACTTTTTGTACAATAAATGAATACATCATTGCTACTTGGCTACCATATCATTCATTTTCACTTGATTAATAGAAGATCATTGCAATATGAAAATTTCCTTGGTAACTTTGCTCAATAAAAAAAAATAATTCAGTATGTTTTTCACACAACATCTATATGGACCAATAATTTCAATATTGGAGAACATATAAAGTTATACACACTTCTTCACACGTTTTTTCATACACAACAGAATATGCATTGACATCCTTTATCTATAGTAACACATGCAGTCAAATCAATATGAAAAAGTACTTAGTTGCATGTCTCCCAAGTAATCAACATATCCTGCAAACTATGATGTTTTTATAAAGCCTTTGATATCCTTGGGTAAAACTAATATAAAAAACAAAAAGACGCATAGTCCTCATATTTTTCCGTCGCCCGTGCATGGCCTTGCACAAGTTGGAAAAAGAATATGACAGGATCGACAAGTGATTGATTTCATAAATATGAAAAGAAAGACAAATAATAATAATCAGAGATATCAAATTTAACACACCAAAACGAGAACTAAAGAGGCATAAGAAAAGATCAAATGAGGCCACAACTAGGCCTGTCAACGGGCCGCGGGTCGACCCGGACCAAACTTGGACCTGACCCGATAAAAAGCATAAAATACCCGACCCGAAGGATCCGAGACCTAATATGGACCCGACCCGAAAGACCCGATCATCCAAACGGGGCGAGTCTGGGTCTATCCCAACCCAATACCATAGACCCATTGGACCCGATAATAAATAATAACCTTTCTTCTTTTTTTTTATGACCCAACCAAAGTATCCACAACCCAATCCAAGCATCCACTACCCAATCCAGGCCCAAGCCCAACCCACCCAAATGCCAAACCCAAAATGGGACATCCTTTTCAAACCCAAATTCATTGTCCCTGATCAGACCCACAGCCCATTTACACCCAAAAAAAGGCTCACGCATGACCAGAGAGCTTTCTTTATATAAACCCCTCCCCTCTCAACCCTAGCCACACTTTCTTCTTCTTCTCTCCCACCGATTACTCCCAAATCAAAACCTAACTAGCCGCACTTTCTTCTTCTTCTCTTCCACATATCACCCCCAAATCAAAACACTAACCCTAATTTCCCCCATCACATCCCCAAAACCCTAACTCCTCTCACTCTGTGAAGCTGGTTAAGCAGCGCCAGAATGGGCCGAGGCCACAGATGACCGGGTTTGTATTTCCTCCCGATCCCCAACTCATGTCTAGATCCGATACATATATGCTTACATTTTAAGTGCTGGAGATGTAGTGTTTGGGGTTTTTGTAGGGTTTCTCAAACAGTCAAACTTACATACCCCTCGGCCTCTCTTGTTTTCGACGCTGTCCAAACTCAAAACCCTAACAAACACACCTCCATCTCCATCTCTACCGACAGACAAAACCCTAACAAACACACCTCCATCTCCGTCTCCACAATCTGCCCGGGTTGACGCGGACCCGACCCGAGTCCCCTGTGTTCGGATCCGGGTCCTCATTTTACTGGGTCGACCAGGTCTCACCCTGGACCCAGGTCCGGCGGACCGGACCCAATCCACTGACAGGCCTAGCCACAACGACATGGAAACAGTGAAAGTGGATACAGATATCCCTGTTCTCAAGCGAAATGCTCTTACTATGTCCGGAAAAAGAACTTGAGGCCATTAAATGAACAACGCATTTGTACAACCAGACAAGAATATGGGACCTCAGACGCTCGACAGTGAAACAAACCATGGACAATAAATATTTCATACATAACTAAAACATCTACGAATATCCAAAATGAATACTAGACCAATACACACCCAATATTATATGCACATATAATTTTTCATTAGCGAAATTTCCATCTAAACATGAATGTAGGCCTATGAAGCATAATTGTAAAAGGGCATATTTCCATACATATGGTCCATGTGAGGTGCACATGCAAAACATACAACCACTATTGTTCTGAAGTAACCACTGATTTTCAAACAAACTGTTCTGATGATGACCGTTCTGATGATGATTTATTTTGTTCTCTGTGGACATTCATATTTGCATCATGTTTAAATAGATGAATCTAATAATGATTTAAGGCAGCATGGAGCACAAAGGGACTTACAGAGCATTTTGTGTGTGTGTTTGATGGGGGAGGTGTTCAGCCAAAGACATGGATCCAAGAACTCATATCCCAACTAACTTGATTATTGAAATTCCAAGGCCCAATCTTTTCTTATGCAAACAAATGCATGCTGGAGAACAGTATCTCCTACCTAGAACCCGGGTGAGGGGCAACAATTAGATTAGTTAATTACCATAATGTTTTAGGTATCAATCTTCAACAGAGTCTATCTGTTAAATTTGTAGAAAGTTCCTTCATTGACAGGACATAGAGGGGTACCTAAAGGATATTAGTATTAAGTTAACAACAGAGGCGCCCTTAACCAAATTCTCTAGAGAACAGCCCAGTTTTTCTGTAAAAAGTCATATTTTAGTAGTTCAAGCATTTAAAACTTCAACCCCAAGGCTAAGGGCCAAAGGATTTAATTTTTAGAAATAAATACATTAATCATGCAGATCAAGTTAGCATCTGAAAAAATCACAGTGGTACTCATAAAACAAAATGGTAATATGCTATGCAACGAATATTGATCTTGAAAAAGAGAGTGAATAGTAAGAACATGCCCCCAGCACATAGTCAGCCTAACACAAAGACTTAAAATCTTTCTCAGGCAGTAATGACCACAAGACACAAATCATGTGAAGATCAGGGATCCAAATCCCATCTTGCCAATCAGTGGCAACCCCCCCCCCAACACACAGTGGGTCCTAAATAGTGTTTTCTGAACAAAGGGCATGTACCCAAGCAAGCACATGACGCATGCAATGCTGAACTTGCCCCCCCTTTTCATGAATCCAACTTTAACAATGGCCCAGAGAAACTAAACGAATAATGAAAAATGGGTATGTGCCTCATCATAAGCAAAAAAAAAATACCATACTTGTAAAAATGACACTGGCCCTTTGACAAGTTAAAGAAATGACCAGTTTAAGCAAGTCAGATAGCACAAAGTATGAATGTGGCTGGATTCATGAGAAGACTTGGACACGTTGAAAGGTATTTCTATGTTAATAAATGTAACAGTAATAATGAAACCAATAAATAGTTTTGTTTGCTTATTGGCTCATATATGAAATATGCATTGAAAAGAGCACTTTTTAAATACTTGAATGAAGCATAAGTACACAACAAACAACATTTTCCATCCATTGCTGGGAACAACACAATTCTAAATATAAACAGATTAAAGATTTTACTCATAAAGGTTAATCATATCTTTCAGATCAAACCAAAGTAACCTCATGTAAGGGGAAATTTTTTTAAATCGTAGGACAATCAAGTATATCTAAAATAGAGAGCAAATATTTTTTATCTGTATTTTGTTTTGCATAGACCACATAGTGACCCTTATATGTGTTTTTTTAGTAAACAGGAAACAGTAGATTTCCTCATTCCAAAGAAAGTATTCACCCAAAATCTAATAAGTCCCACATGTGGGTGAGCCCACACAGTCACGTAAAATACCACTTGCAGGTTCGCTTGAATTAACCATTGATTGAATTTGCCTATGGGACCCATAACAAATATCTCCAATTCTACATTTAGGCCTCACCACATACTCAATCCCTAATAGTTCTAATCTATATATTGGTTGGGATATTACCATAGAACCTCTTATTGCTTCAGGAAGCTCTAATTATCAAGTTTGGCTCGAAAGATCGATAATCCAAATTTGATCAACTTTCTTTAGTAATTTGACAAAAGTTGTTCCTCATTTTGCTCTCGTTCAATGGTCAAACTATGGAGGACAAAAATGTGATTAAACCCACGATATGCGAGTGGGAGATGAAGCTTTTTGAGTCCTATAGGTCATGCCAATCTACATGAATCTAGACAGATCAACAGAAATGCATTTATGCACTCATGTGTAATCCACTCCCATGCAGAAATCCCACATCTCATGCCAATCCTTTCCCAGGTAATAAGAAATTTATAATTTTTTGGAAACTAAGAAAGCTAAATATATATAAATGTGACTAAGTCGTGTATACAAAAACATATAAACAGTATTCATTGTCTATTCTAGATCTCCCTAAATTTCTTTCTTTTACTACTGTCATATGACTCTAGGACTTAAAACATGGATGTGTAATTCTCTCATTTACAGAAGAATGCACCAATAAGGTGACCATGGTATGGTTCATGATGAAGAATGTGGTTAATTCGAAAGGCATGAGTGACCTCTATTTAATAAGTAATCAGATATTATTTAGAAACTATTTTTTCTGATGTTCATCAGATACTGTGTTCATATCTGAGTTCATAAACTTCGTACAAAAGATCAGTATACATGTAACACTCATAATTCTATATTATCTGATCATATTTTTGAGAAGAAAAACAGTACAGTTTATCCATTCAAAACTGGATGAACGATCATTTCCACAAGAATGAAACAATCCATGTGAAACACACAAAATTTTCTTGAACTATAAAACACTGGAATTTTAAGATATTTTTGCCATACTTTTTCATTGACTGAACACAGTAGCTCAATTTGTCATGAAAAACAAAACTTGACACCTAAGTCTTCAATGTAACATCAACAGTCATCTACCATTTATGTTTTTTTTTTTAGTGTTTTATTTCTCTTCTTTATTGTTTTTCTTTTCCTCATTTCTGTCAGGTTTTGTGCCTCACAGCTTTTTTTTTATTGAAAAGTTGGATGGTAGAATCCCTTAAAAAAAAAACACACACACACCAAGAAGAAGAAGAAGAAAGAAAGAAAGAAGGAAAGAAAAAGGCACACACAGACACACGAAATCCTTCTATTTTTCTCCAAGGTTCATTCCAACTATACATTTACTCTTTCTTTACACTACTCATCGCCTCTGTCCATGTCCGTTTACATTATTAAATCTAACAATGTGTATGAGCCAGAATGTAACCCACAATAAAACTTAACAAAGAACCCTAAGATAAAAAAAAATGTTCTCATGTCCTTCAGCATATGTCACACTTATTCCAAGTTTCCAACTTATAGAGGAATCATCTTCCTCTTGGTTCCAAATGTATGCCGATTGTACTGTAGCAAAGGGGCCAGGATAGCAAAATTAAATCACTTCAGAGTGAGCCTACCTGTGTTACTCCGATCCTATAAAACAGGTGATGTACAGCCGGGATGCCTTTTCTTTTTTCTTGGGGCTTATACAGATCATGTGAGAGGATTCTGCGAGAATTTGAATTGTCTTTTATACATAAGATGACACAAGTTTCAAGGAGGCGAGATTATTTTCTTTCTTGACAAGATCAAGAGTTTTTTAAATTTTTTTTTTTTTTAAATGTCCAAAAAACATAAAATCTAACTAGCAGTGAGAGGACAGAGATTTTAGGAATACATAAGTTACGTTTTATTATCAGATTGAAAAGGAACCTAGATCCCAAAGTCACATTCTATCATCAATCCCACATCCAGGTAACATAGAAACCAAACATCATATTCTGAATTCTTATAGGAAAATAAAGATACCATGATGCAACTAAAAGTAAAAAGATGGAAGAATTGTAAAAGCACTATACTTACAGAACCACAGGCACCACAGTCAAAAACTTCCTGTTTCGAGTGAGCTGTTTTCCATTGTCCATCTGCTCCCACCAGGTCAAAGCATTATAGATTCCCTGATCTTCAGCAAATGGAGTGCCCTTTTTCCAGTGGAAAAAGTAATAAGTCACCTAAAAACATTTCAATCACTTTGAATTATATAATTGGACAATTACAAATTCATAAAATATGTGTATTATTCAAAAACACCAAATGGCAATGTTTATATAAACAAGATCAGAACACTAGGCAGATTTTATTGTTTCAGATCCAATTGCCATTCAACAACTGGTGATTCTTGAGACAACAGGAAATTAAACTTTGGGATGCAAGTAAATGAATTAGCATGCGTATTTGGAAAAGAAACATCTTGCTGAGCAACCAGTAGCAACAAAGCTATCAAACTTCTAATTCTTGATTCTGTATTACATTTCATTTAGCTACTTCGTCCAGATTTATTTAGTAAGATTGAATACAGAACGATAAAAACAAATTGACCTTCCAAATGATATAAGAAATAAAATATCATCCTGACAGTTGTTCATAAAAGAGAAAATGTAATAAAGACGGTAAAAAGAGCTCAATGAAAACAACTATTCTGTCTAATCCATGAAGTCAGATAAAGTATCACATTGACCGGAATATGAACTATGTTTCTCCTTGCGGTGATTTGGTCTCTAAAATTATGGGGACAAAATGAAATGGAACGTCCTCTTCACAATTTTGTGCTTGGAACATCCTTTTCTTGCAGGCCTGCACTCTTTTGGTTATTTATTTGATATTGCTTATTGTCCTTTCATTTCTCTTCCTCATCGTAGGAGATCATTCATCTTTGTTTTGTTCAAGCCACATCATTGCTTATATGGATGTCCCGACCTTTATTCAAGCAGAAGTATGTAATTGACCCGTTGCTCAATGGTTGATAAGAGAATTTGTAACACGAGGTCATGGGTTCAAGTCCCAACATTCATCTACCAAAGAAAAGGTATATAATGCCTTGTTTCATTATACTTGATAAATTCCTGTTCATATCTTCTTCTTTCCAGATTTCATGAGCTTGTCCCCCTTCTTCACCTAATTCATATGTACTACTTTTTTTTTTCTTTCTTTCTTTTTCTTCTTCTTCTTCTTGCTATTTTTCATTTTTTTTTTTTAAATAAGATAGGCCATTCACTAGTAAAAAATGTAGTTCATAGCCCGAGGCAAAAAAGAAAACAGAAAGAGAGGGACATACAGAAGACAAGGTGTCAACTCTACACCCCTCCGCAGAAGATGGACAAAGACTACTCCTCGATAAACCCTACTCCAACGAAGCAGCTTTTCGATCTATGATTGCTATGCTCTTCGCATTCTGGATTCACAAGTCCATTCTCCTGCAAGCTAAAAGAGAGGATGGATGACATTGTCATACGACAAAGTCTCTCGCTCGCCTAACTTTGTGACAAGAATTTGCAAAATTGCCCCACTCAGAATGGCATTCCTCAAGATTGCATAATTCATATCAACTCTTGATGTCCTTACCTTTCTACTCATATTCTTCTTTTCTTCCTCAAGATTGCATAATTCATATCAACTCTTGATGTCCTTACCTTTCTACTCATATTCTTCTTTTCTTCCCCTCTGGTCCCACTTTTTACAGACACCTTCTCCTTCTATTTGCATTAGTGAACTAACTCACTGAACAACAAATCATTTCATCTAGCATTTAAGTCATAGAACTTAGACGGGCAACAACTCATCTGGACTTCTAAATCAGATATCAGGCACAATTGTTCCTTCAAACAAATGATTTATGGAAAAATAATGAGAAATATAATTATACCCACAAACCATAGAAAGGAACAATTTAAATATTTGTAATAAGATCGCTTCTATCTTCTTTCAGGAAAAAGAGAAAAGAACTCTCCATCTTGTTGTACCATTTTCTATTCTCCCATCTCATTTCAGAAATTCCTCCTATCTTTTACATGTTTCCAAAGATACTCTCCATCTTGTTGTACCATTTTTTATTCTCTAATCCGTATATAATTTATTCTACCAAAGACCACAACATAAGGCATATAATATTACATTAAAGTAAAACAAGTTAAACATTGTACACCTACAAGAAGGAAACCATGCCATTTAACATTGAGTAACATCAATACCACATTCAGTTAAATGACTTCTAAACCTTCTGAAGATTTATAAAAATGAAAAAACAATCTTCCTAGGATTGATGGTAGCTGGGGGTGACTTCTTTTCCTAATTGTTTTGGGGGCTCAGATGCCTTGGTTTCCTATTCCAAAAGGAAGCCTCTGGTCAGATACAGGGCTATCCACGTAAATTATAGGACGTCAAAATCCTTATGAGGTATTCACAACCAACATGTATCATCAAATTGATCAAGTAGAGGAGTCATTCAACCTTTAAAAGAAGATTCAAACATCATGTCGAACAACTTTCCAACAATGCCCAATTCAATGAAATCTCAATCTCTTGCACGATAGGCCCCAACCCATTATTCCAGAAAGCAACAACAACATCAAACTCCATATTCAAAATCTTCTTCGAATCCCAATCAACCTTTAAAAGAAGATTCAAAAATCACCTCAAACAACTTTCCAACAATGCCCAACTCAATGAAATCTCGATTAACAGACCCAACAAAACCCAATTTTTCCCCCAAAACAAAAACAACAAACAAGAGAGACAACAAATAGGGAGATATCGAAAGAGAGAGAGAGAGAGAGAGAGAGAGAGTACGAAGAAGTGGGAAAGGTTGACGAGGGTCCAGGCCGTGCCGGGGGAGCAGCCGAAGACGGAGAGGACGATGAGCCAGGAGAAGAAGAGGATCAATATGTAGGTGGTCCAGACACCGGGGTACATGAACCACTCAGTGTTCTTGTTCATGTCCGGCGGAGGCACCGTCGATACGTACATCTTCGCCATCTCTCTATCTCTCTCTCTCCAACTAAATCAATCGGATCCTCAACAGTTCATCCAAGATCGAACGATCGATCCAATCGGGGATGATTTGGGTTCGATGAGGAGAGGTGATGATGGGGGGAGGGGGGGGATTTATATGGAAGAGACGACCAAGTTTCGAACAATTTTTCGTACAGAAACAACAGAAGAGATGGCAATGGAGAGGTCGCAGAGTTTGACTTTTTATTTTATTTTTTATTTCCGTGGGAGAGAAGGCAAATAAAGGATTATTTATTAATATTTAGGGAATATTAAATTAAATTTATTTTATTTTTCATCCTATTTGGTCAGTCATTGTTTATGTTTACGGGGAGATATATATATATATATAAAAAAAAAATCGATCTAGATCCCTCAAAACTTATGAAATTAAGTAAAAGTTCATGTAAAATTAATAAATTTTCTTAAATCCCTATCTTATTAGATAATATTTATTTTAGTCCCTATAAGTGACTAGATGTGTGATTAACCCTAACCATGCATGGTAAATTACTGTTATACCCTTTTAAAATTTATTTTCTTTGTTAGAAAAAATCGATATAACTCCCTGAAAATTTATGAAAATCGAAAAAAAATCCTTGTGAAATTTAAAAATCGTCTTAACTCCCTTAAATCTTCTAAAAATATATACAGATTTATTTAAATTTTATTAAACAAATTATAGTTTTATAGTCAAGGTGTTATGCTTTTTATTGCTAGTAATTTTGAGTTAAGAATGTATTATAGAATTTTGATTTGATTTTTAAATTATTTTCTTTACTGATTTTGTAATGGAGTTAATGAAACTGTAATTTTTTTTGTTCAGTCTCTGTAATGAGATTGAGGAGAGAAAAATATTGAAAAATGACTTAATTTTGTAGATCAATTGAGGTTCGACGGATATTTTTTTGTTTTTTTATAAATGAGGATGATATTTCAGGACATGAGGATGTTGAAAAATGACGGAAATATTTTTGTCTTACAAATAACTAAATCTGATTTTATAAAGTTTGTAGGGACTGAATCCAATTTTAGTAAGTTTATGAGGACTTATTTCAATATACTCTTGACCAGGGAGGTGAAAAATTATCTTTACTTCCTTCCAGTCGGATGTTGTTTAAAAATACCAAAAATGCCCTTGTCTAATTATGTAAAGATCAACAATGTACTGAAAAATATTAACTAGAGATACTTAACAATGTATTAGTAAGTGTTAACAGTGTGCTAAAATAATTGGGTGGATGGTATTTTAGGTATTTTTGAACAACGTCTGGTTGGAAGAACCTAAAAATAATTTTTCATTACTTTAGGGACCTAAAACAAATTTAAAAATTTCATAAACCTAAAAATAATAGATAGATGACCCTAGGGACCCTTAATTAATTTCCAAAAAAAAAAGGACCGGTGATATTTAAGAATGGATTCTGAATGTATGGTTAGATGTAGGAATATAATGTGGATCAACTTAATTTAAAATCCATATAAGTGAGAAGAGAAGATTAGATGGAATAAAAAAATCCACTAAATTGGTGAAATTTTGAGAATCATGATGGATTTTTATGTTTGATGATAATTATACTCTTCTGTTAATAATATAATTAAAATATTTATATTTCATATCCATAAATAAATAAAATATTTTTTTCTCCTCTGCATACTAATAAACAAATTTCATTTTGTGAAATTGGTTAATCTAGGTGGTAGTAAAACTATGAATAGGAACGATAATTTATTTTCGTCTATAAACTTTAGAAACATGTGCTATTTTGATACTAACAATATGCTATTGATTTTACTATTTAAATACTCTGTAACATGCATTTATTATTTATTGTTTATAATTGTAATATATGTAAAAATTTATATTTTTAAGTACATGTAATGGTATTTTTGGTAAATAGATTTCTAGTAGTTAAACAAATTTCCTGGTATTTGTATTTTTAATATTTAAAATCAAAACAACACATATAGTCTCATAAGTATTTTATCTCACGTAATGTGTGTTGTATTCTTTGATTCCATCTAGCAAAATGGTGACAAAACTAATGTGGTCGATATCACAAAAAAAAAAAAAAAAAAAAGTAGAGGATTAGCATTTAGCTATTGTATTTTCTGAAATAAAAAATTAACAAAAAGTATATAATATTTTTTAATTTTAAACATGAAACAATGATATTTGGTATGTGTAATGTGGGGGAAGATTTTGATTTTTTAGCATATAACACGGGCCGGCATGGACCACTCAATAGAACATTTTAGGCTGATTGGTAATTGTCTCTCTGTTTCAATTTTCTTTTTTTGAAAAATTAATTAGGTGTCTCTTTGCTCACCCGCATATTATTTTTAGATCCCTGAAATTTTTTAAGTTTTTTTAGGTCCCTAAGACAGTAAAAAATTATATACTTTTCAAAATTACTGAAAATATCCCCTGCACAATTAAACATTATCCAGTACATTGTAACTCCAGTACACTGTTAACATTCCCTAGTATATTGTTAACTTTCGCATAGAATGCCCAAGCCCAATTATTTCAGTACATTGTAAACACTCCCCAATATATTGTTAAGTATCTCAAATACACTGTTAGTAATCTCCAGTACATTGTAACTCCAGTACACTATTAACATTCCCCAGTATATTGTTAACTTTCGCATAGAATGTCCCTGCCCAATTATTTCAGTACATTGTAAACACTCCCCAATATATTGTTAAGTATCTCAAATACACTGTTAATAATCTCCAATACATTGTTAACCTTTGCAAAAGTGAGTGAGAGCATTTTTTATATCTTTTAACAAAATCCAGCGGGAGAGAACCTAAAAATAAAATTTTCAATACCATTAGTGACCTAAAAAAATTAAAAACTTTTAGGGACCTAAAAATAATAGATGTGTGATCATAAAGACCCCTAATTAATTTCCTCATTTTATTTTGGCCATGTATACCTAAACATAAAGGTCACATTTTCAAAAAAAACATAGAGGTCACGTTTTTTTGTTGGCCAATGAATTACTATCTATATTCACTTTTTAGTATTTTATTTATAAAAAATAATTTAGTTTAAATATAAAAAAAACCTTCACTAGCAATCTTGTGCATACATGCATTTAAAAATTTATCTTTAAGTATATATCTCGTTTGTAAAAAAAATGACCAGAGCCAACACAATAAAATTGAAATAATAAAATAAATAAAATTAAATAATATAACCACATATATACCAAACAAATACGAGAGTAACAGCTTAAATAATTTAATGTTACATTTTATTTAAATATCAAAGCCTATAGCATAATGCTAATATAAAAAAAAGTGAATGTCATTATTATTGAATTGGAAAATGTTAGAATAATCTTGTATATAGTCTACACATATTTTAATTTTTTTATTTTAAAATAAAGCTTATCTAATGAGGTATATCAGTATATGTTTTTATAAAAAACATACATACCTTCAAAATTTATTGCATAGCCCAACATGAAAAATTGTTACAAAGTATATATCTCGTTCTAGAAGATATATACCTTATTTGATAGCTATAGAGATATATGGATTGTCCGCGTGGACCCTATATAACAACACTCTATTTAATTTAGTTATAAATATTAATTATAATTTTATAAATGTACGAGTATAAAGTTCATTTAAAAAAAAGGACTGCTCAAGGATTCTAGTTCCATCAAATTCTAACATTGTAACCTTATCCTATATAATCAAAGGTAACACTATCTACATACTACAGCGCCATTGGGTGGTGGGAGATGGGTTGTTCCTATTGAACTCTGATTTTTAAACAATTTGATCAATTCAATGTTGGTATGTTCAAAGTTTGACCATTGACTACGTTTATATTCAATATCAATATTTAATAATAATGTCGGTACCTCAATACCTCAACTGTTAGACTATACAGAAAGTGACGACCAGGTCGCTTGCACGAATCTCGAGGCACAGCCACTTGCCTCCGGTCAAGACAGCGAATAGGTTTACTTCCTTACAAATTTAAGAACCATGTTTGTTTAGTACTGATTAAAAATAATTAATGTTTTAAAAATCCAAAACAGTTCCTTAAATAGAAACTAATTGAACATGCTAAGATTAAGGATCCCTGATATACATGGTTACATTAACATGACATAATAAATATTAAATATTTATTAAATAGTATATCTTAAATAATATAGTGTATGCGGTGCTATCTCCGTGTATGAAAATTAAATTTATTTATTTTAATAAATTAAATGTTTATTTAAAAAAAAAATCAATGAAGACTACTTGAATGGAATTGCACGTGAAAATGAAAGTCAAGTGAGATCTTGGGTCAAGGAACGTGGGAATGGACGACCATGCCAAGAAGTCGTCTTTGTCCAATAAATGATGATAATGAAAGTTTAGATGAATTTGAATCGTTAAGTTACACTGCATTGAACAAAAACAAGCACAATTTTCAAATATAACCCCACCAAAAATAAATTTTAGTTTTAGCTTCAGAACCAATTTAATTATAAAACTGGTCCTGGCGTCAATTTTGATCGGTCTGTGTACCCACCTAACGCGTATGTTGACTAGTCTAAAAATTGATAATCACATCTATGCTTCACCCTTTGCGTGCGTGCTGACTCGCACTGTCTGCGGTGTGTGTGTGGGGGGGGGGGGGGGGTTGAAGCAGAGACGTGATTAATTATTTTTTTCTTTGTATTTTTAATATTTTTCTTAATATGACATTGTATTATTTACACTTTTTATTTCAATAAATTATTTGTAAAAAAAAATCAAAATAAAAAGCAGAAAAATAATAATAATCACGTCTCCGCTTTGCCTCGACATGAGCAATAACTCTCGCACTGCATGCGTGTGGGTAAAGCGAGTGACAATTTTTGGACCAGTCAGCGTGCCACGTGTACACACTAACCAATCAAACTTGATCTCAGGGCCAAGTTTGCAATTAAGCTGCTCCTGGACAAAATTGAAATTTATTTTTTTGGTGGGGTTATTTTTAAAAAGTATCCCATAAACAATGGTGAGATTTGATCAATTAATTAAAGTCCACCAAACCTTTCATTCTATGGGAGCTGTAACTAATTAACCTATATATCAACACATTCGTACGTCATCAAATCCTCACCTCTGTGATTTTCAATGCTAGCTAGCTATAGTGAAGAGACAAACACATCACATGCAAACATTAATGGAAGAAAGGGATGATTGATTAACCGTGTAAATTACTTTATTTTGTTCCAAAATGAAATTTATGACCATTTGAGATTTCATACTTGGATTAACCCAATGTATGTAATGATATTGGGGCTTCGATCTGATTCTATCTCTTTCTTTCTGAGTAACAAGCTCAGTTCTTGTGCTTGTTTATTCACCAAGCTTTTTTTAATAGCTTTAGAATAATTGTTTGTTGTAATACTAAAGTATTTTTTATAATATATATTTCATTTATATGAAAAAATTTAATCCTGATTGAGTTTTTAATATATTATAATTTTTTTCATTCTATACGTTTTATTCATTGTATAGTTCTAAGCAACATATTGGGTTTTTTTTTTATATTATTCTTTTTTATTTAGACAAAAGGAATATCATCAATCCTGTGTGCAACCTTGCTTACAATTCTCATTAATTTTTTTAAAAAATATGCATTCATTCATTGAAATATATATTGTTATGAAAAGATAAAAATACATTAAGATATACTAATATATTGTTTTCTTTTTTAAAAAAAAAATTGTACGATAGTGTAGTATATGTTGTGCATAGATGTGTATGTTGCACTAGTGCATAGATAGTGTAGTATATGTTGTGCATAGATGTGTATACTGCACTAGTGCATCAATAGCTGGAATGGGGGACAAACTGTGGCCATGCATAAGGTGAAAAGTCAAACAAACAAAGGGGAGCATTAAATGTTGACTCGGAGGGGATGGGATGAGTATGTTTGTGTAGACCATCTCCAGACCTTACTCAAACATATATTTAAATTTTACTTAAAATTTGAGTAAAAGTATGATTTGATATGATGTGTCTTTAACTATCACTTTGCGTTTTACTTAAATCTTTTAAAAAATTCACATCTTATTCTAATTATTTTCTATAAACATTTTCAAAGTCTTTCCCCAAACATTTTTACTACTCAATTTTTCTTCCTTTCAAGATATTTAAATTTAAAAATTATAATCATCCCATTTTTTAAAAAATGTAAAAATAATATTTTTTTTATCAGAGTAAAAATAAGACGTTAAAAAACAAAAATGAAGATTTAAGAAAGAAAATCACTTTTTTTTTCTTTTTTTTGGGTTTCAAGAAATGGTAATTTTTTTTTTTTGGGGGGGGGGGGGGTGTAGGAAGGCATCTAATATAATGCAACAAAAATGTCACATTGAAAGAAAATGTGGAGATAAAGATAAAAAAAAGATGTTGAAAATTTGGATAAAGATTTGAGTCTCCCTTGATTTGGGTAAAGATTTGAGTAAAAGCTTAATTTAATATGGGTATGATGAGTATATGGTTGAAGAGAGTTTTGAATGACTTTTACTCGAATTTAAATTTAAGTCAATGTTTGGATATATGATTGGAGATGTTCTCAGAGGCTAAGAAAAAGAGAAGTGACAATGGTTGGTCATTCAAATGGGAATTACAGGGACAGTTGGTCATTTTCGGATGGTTTTCGTAAGGGAGGAAGGAAGTTTTGATGGGGGTTAAAAAAAAACCAAGAAAAAGAAAACAGTGTGTATAATTTGGTGGTTTTCAAGTGAGTATAAAAGGGAGGACTAGTTGTTTTAATAAAAGGAGGTTGGGGGCTGGTTTTGCAGAGAATTAAAAAGTAGTGTTTTCGTTGTTTTAGAGGGAGGAAGAGAAGTTCGGCTGTTTTGTTTTGAATAGAGCTAAGGCTTCGTTTGGATTCGTCTCTCAGGCCGCCGTGTTTGTCGAAGCATGGAAGAAATGTGGAAGCGGTTTTTCAAAGCGTTGGCGAAGACACCGTAAAATAGGCGTTCAATGCAGGGAGGGGTGATCGAACGCGAATGCGGGACTTAGTGTTTGGCAACGAGTTGACTATCCACTGCGTCGACCGGCCCAAATGTGGCTTCAATGCTGATGCAAACGGAGCCTAAGTAGCATGTGTTGGGAAAAATTAATCCCGACTGCCAAGATCCGTCGATCGAGGTATGGATCGGATAACAAATTTTTTTTTATTAAATCTATTTCATGCAAACCCTACAAGGCGGAATTAGGGTTTACCTTAAGAACTCAGATTAGAGTTCTGCCGAAGAGGAAGATTGGATCCGATAGACGACGATGGATCGCTTGATCGGAACTTTTAGATCTTCTGCCGTATGTCCTTCCTATGCTATAGATTCACGGCGGAGTGTGGTCTCCTACTTGCTTCGAACGGCAGCCGCGAATCCCTTCGCTCTCTTTCTCTCATTTCCTCACCTTTTCTGGATCCAAAGATCCTAAAGGGTTTCTAGGGTTAGGGTTTTGGCGGAAATCTTCTCATTTGAGAGAGAGAGGAAGCCACATATTTAAAGGAGAGATCAGTAATTGGCTCCTATGGGATTGGGTACCATAATTAAACCTAGAATTAAAACGAAAGGCCCATAAGTCATAATTCATTCCACTAAAGGATTATGACTGTACTCCAAATACACTAATCTCAAAATGATATTTCGAGCTCCTTATATTTTATGCTTAATATCTCCCCACGCTAAGATTCCAATACTCGTTATGAAATAATTATTACTGACAATATTATTTCACAACATCTTATTCTCCTTGAGATCTTCCGCTTAACTTATTTGACATGTCGGATAGTTAAATCCACCGGCCAGGTTAGACATGACCAAAACTTATAAGCATCCTCAAGAGAGTATCATCAATCTCCTATAGGAGACGTGGATTCCATCAATAGTAAATATTCATCATACAAGTGTTATCATCACCCAACTCACCGAGTCTATTGATCCATAGGAGAATCTCACTCTTTAATGAATCAAAATGACAAATAACAAATGCACATGTCTAAGAACCATTTTAGGATTAAGAGCATAAGCAATTATAATAAATATGGGGTGTAAATTATTTTATCTAGTCAGTACAAAAATAATTACCCCAACTTGGTCCGTTCAATATACACAAGGTGTACTAACACAATCACCAAAAAACCTATGAACCAGTCTTTTATAGTCAAGATAGACTACGTAAGATGAATTGCACTACAACCTTTATCCAATGGATTATCCAAGTCCATCTAAAGTTGTGAACCTCAACTTATAATTCACAGGGAACCGATAATCTGATCTTCCGTGTGTAAGTCAAACTCTACACACCAGACTATCTACAGTGTAAATTAAAGGACTATATTAAAACAAGCGCAATATTTCAAACAATATAATGCAAGCATTTACCAATAATAATCCTCATCAAAATGCTAAGTCCATCTTAATAATAGAGTTTATTACATAAGTCATAGCTTTTCGAACACTACTCTAACAGCTTGAAGTGTGAGAGGATTTAAAAAAGAGTTTCCGGTTATTTTATTTTTTTCTTTGGTGTGTTTTGATTAACACAGAGAAGGGGGGGGGGGGGGGTTCTTGGGTTTTATCCAAAAAGAGAGAGACAGTGAGAGAGAGACAGAGGAAGTTGATGTAGGAGCTCAAAAGAACACAAACAGGGAGTGCTTAGTTTTTATTTATTTTATATAACTTTCATTTATATCATTTAGTTAGAGCATTATCATCCAAACCCATGTTTCATTGCATTTTGAAAGAGTAAATATTTTTGGAGAGGGGTTAATAAAATCATTGCTAATCCCCTCTCCAAACCAACCAACGCGGTGCGTGTTTAAATACATATTTAATTTCTTTCTATTTTTTATTTTAGAATAATTTACTATACTCTTGTTATAACCGGATTTTAATTATTTTGTGTGAGATACATAAGCTTCACCGCGTTGCATGGTCGGCTGCGTCAACGTGAAGAGAACCCACAATTTCCCGGTACAGGCGAGTAATAGAATAACACTATCTTTTCTTGCTTTTGAGGAAAAACAAGTGGTGATCACACAACATCCTTGGGATCAGTCGAGTGAACTTGGATGATCTTTTCATATAGTGATTCGGTACGTCACATACGAACCAGAATCCAGTCTAAAAGAATCTAGATTAACGACATCATCGTCAAAATCCATACTGACACAAACGAGATTGTAAAACAAATTAAGTGTATACATCAGTGCTCTTGGATAAAATCATTATGATATTTATGTAATGTGTATTCACATGATCATGTGTGTGTTCGCCCACCCAATAATACTTGTGTTAAACATTAAACTAATTTTGTATGAAAAAAATTGCTCAAGTCATGGAGGGGGTGAAATCTGATTAACTGGATTCGGGTTATCGGATACGTCCGCTTCAGTACTAGTCCAACCAATGCAGATTGCAGGTGTGTTGAGTCCTCGAGCGTTGATGGACTGGGTGGGGGTGACCTGCAAGCTATAGAGGGTTTTCCGATGCCCAAATTAGTAGATATTAGATCTAGGGTTTTGTAAAAATAATGTTCACGGACCTCAAATAGGAGAACTGGTTCCCTATTTATAGTGTTAGCCATCCACCCCATGGATTGATGTCTGGATCTGTCATTGATCCTGTTAGATGCATGGAAGAAAACTCAATGATGATCCATTGGATTATGAAAGATTTGTGGATTTGTGTTCATCTCCTCCAAATATGATTTACGTGAGATCTGGTTCCAATCTGACTTAAGATGGGCATGATCGTCGGATGCACATAGCCTGGAGGGGCATATATGCGGATCATGGATCGCTCAGACGGTGGGAAGGTCGGACAAGTGGAGCGTCGTTATTGGGCCCAGAAAATGGCCCTACAAGTAGATTTTCATTTAAGTAGACTTTCATTTAAATAAAATAATGTAGTTAGGAAACAATGGCCATGCATGTATATATTTGTTGTTTTTTTTATATGGGTAATGAGTATAGTTGTATACATTTCCATAAGTCAAATAATTTGTATAGGATATGGCGAATATAAAAATTTTATAAAATCATTTGAAGCTAAATTTGCCGAGGGAGGGAATGAGGAGAGATCAAGCTCGATCGGCATGCATTCAATTCCCTCAGCTTATTTAGTTTCGAGTGAGCCAAGTACAAAGATTAGCATATATATATTTTAGCCTGTCCATAAGCTTTTCAAAATTAAATCTTTCAGTAGCCTTAATAGAGGCTTTACAAAAATAATTTTGCTAGCATCCCCTCAAGAAACTTTTTCCTTTCAGATTGGTTTTCCTTCTTTGTTCTCCTGGAGGGAACCCAACAAATTTTAATTAGACCATGGAGAGTAAAAAGGATCTTAGATGTGGGTCACCTTCCACTTTTCTAACCGTTGAAGAAGTGTGTTTATTTCTCAGAGTAGCCTAATTGTGGTCCAGGGTCGCCCATTTCTGGTATTTGAAGCTACACAATTACAATGGTTGAGTCAAGACCTAGCGAGATTGTTGTGATATGTTTTTTATTCTAGCATGAAGAGCTTGTTCACGAATTTTTATAATTTTGTAATTTTGACTCATTGTAACCTATTATTTAGTCTCTTCCTTGTTAGGGTTAACTAAAAGATTTTATTTATGTGAGAGCTATAGGAGGTTGTTTTAGGGTTTCTTCTTTATGAGAAAGGGACGGTGCTGAAGAGAGACATGATGATAGTTTTTGTACTCTGATATAGCGAATCGTTTTCTGCTCTCCTCCATGCACGTAATTATATTTTGTCAAAGCACGTAAATTCGTGTGATATTTTATAATTATCTTAATCATTCTACAAGTGTTGAGATCTAATCTTATATGTGTCGCTGCATCAACATAGACCTTTCTCACATTGGTATGTACACTACATAATTCTAGTCCAAAGACTGCTTTGTAAAGTTTCAGCAAATGAATGGACCTGGGATTGGTCATTCCAACTTCCCCCAGTCAAGAAATCCCTATGACTATTTCTAATAAATACACCATAGCATAGCCTCCTCGCAAGTCAAAAAGAGAACAATCCGAGTTGAGCTTCTTCACCCATCCCGCGTCGGAAGGGATCCAATAGAATCTAATATCCTTTGATTCTGATGTTGATATGGCGATGTTGAAATATATATATCTCGCAATTGTGCTTGAAGTTGAACCAATTTAAATCGCATTGAAATGGCTGATTTGATTCTTTTCTGAGTTTCTCAATGATAAATTTGTCAGATCTTGTAATGCATCGTGAAACAAAGAAAGGATCCAACCAAAGTTGATATTTTTGAACACAATTCTCACAATTCTTAAAAGAGATAAAACTCAAAAATATTATTGATAAATTTTTTTTCTGCATTTGATTACAAATCCCCTTATAAAACTAATTATAGAAAATAAAAAAATTACTAAAAAATAGTAAAATCCAAATCAAAGTCATTCTTAGATTCTACGGGATCCTAAATGATAATTGGAATTGATAGAGATCAATTTTGACTTATGAGGAAAGAGAAATCGCTGATTTGAAGACCTAAAGAAATGAATTTTTGAAAATCAATGATTTTTAGTGGCATAACAACTAATCTGGATAATTTCCATGATATTTTTCTCCACGTAAAATTTCGTGCGAATCCGAATTTGGAACTTTTGATTTCCACTAGCTGATATTTTTGTAATTTATGTGATGGACCTCTTTTGGTGGTCCAATCCGTGTCGGCCATCCGTGCTGCATCCATTCCTCTAATTTCTCTCCTCCCATAAATTCTAGTCTCTGAATTGTTGTGGTAAGAAGACTATGCAGAAGAGTTTTGCAGAACCAACATATATACATTCCCCTCCTATATGGATGCTACTTGATCTTTCCTGTTCCATCTGGAAATCCTCTGACCATTTCCTGAGGATAGAGGGGTGGTGTTCCATCATCCAAAGACCACCTTCTAAAATATTATTAAGATTATCATTAAGATCTTCCATCAGACAAATGACACTGTAAAAAACAAATATAAGTTGCCATGAAAAAGTAGTATCTCCTTTTTCAAGGCCCTCTTTGAACTTTATTCAAATATTGAAAGAAAAATGTTAGATTCAGTCTTCATTTCTAGTCTTAAATACAATCGGTACACGTTTTGTTTTTTTTTTTTAAATTATACCTCATTTAATGAGATATTTATATCTATAAAAATACATATATAGTTAAATGGATTGTATGAACTTATTTATAGAACATGAAATTTTTTTTAACTCTATAGTGAGAGTAGGTGGCTATGCTGTAAATATGATTGAAAATTGGTTATGTATAACAACACTGAAGAAAGAAATACAAGTTCATAAATCGCTGGAAATCTCAAATCTGTCGATGTAAAGTCAAGGTTTGAACTTTGACGTGTCCACAAGAAACTTAAAATGCATTCATATGAAACTCAAATACTATCCAATTTTGTATTTGAATTCCAAGACCAAATCCACTATATAAGAACAACATCCGATCCACATCTGAATCTAAAATTAAAATTTCAAGTTGATGAAATACAGAGCTGGCGCAGGTTTTTTTTCCAGATAATTTACATGCTTACCTTAGAAGCTATTAGAACCTTCAATCAGAGCAAAGTTTAAAAGCTATTGGCAAAAGCATTCGATTTCATTTGGTTAATATTTGAATTTGTGTGTCATTTTCTTTTTATAAAAAATGTTACAGGCGGTGTATTTTACAGTCCAGAACTCAGACATCATATATTTTTATTTTTATTTTAAAGGGAAAAATCTATAAGTCCTTGACTTTTCCTAAAGTTCACATAACCACTTGAAAACATTTATGCAAATCTAAATAATCCCCCACTTAAATTTCTATTGACATATGAAGAATATTTTATTTAGATAACCCTTGTTGAAAACAAAGTATACAAAAAAATCTTATGATGTGTTAAAAATGTGAAAACTCTCTTATAAAGGATAATTTTACCCCATTTGGATATGGTTTTAAAAATAATCTATTTAAAAGGGTAAAATCATATTTTATAGAAGATTTTTCACATTTTTAACACATTGTAAGGTTTTTGATATACTGTGTTTTCAGTCCGAATTGACCAAATAAAATATTAGCATAATATTCCTCATCTGTCAATGGAAATTCTAACTCTTGGGGGTTATTTGAATTTACATAGCTATTTTCAAGAGGTTAAATGAATTTCAGAAGAAAAAAAATCAGAGGGTTATATGGATTTTAAATAGTTTATAGGAGGTTATTTAAATTTTTCCTTTTAAAAATCATATACCTCATTACTTTTATAAAATATATAGTATATGTTTTATTTTTAAAAATCATGTACCTCATTTCTTAACAGAGATCTTAAAGGAGAAAAAAAAAATTTCCCCCACATTAAAAACCAGGTGTTTTTTTTTTTTTTTGGGAAATCCCCACGTTGAAAAACAGTTACAGCCACCGTAAACAAAGAAAAAAAGAGGTGGACATACACAGGGAACTCCTTTATTCACTTGAGTCACATGCATACTTTTTTTTGGGTGAATTGACCAAATACCCTTGGGCTAACCCCTCTATTTTTTTTATGCCCCTGAACTTTTTGAAATTTTTTTTTTACCCCTGCAATGTTGTCCTAATTTTTTTTTACCCCCAACTTTTCATAATACCTAATCTACCCCTTACAGACAGAGTTACAGATGTACATAAATATAATGTAATGTATACAAAAATTATACACATAAAGCAGCGGCGAGGCGTTGTTATAACCATCGAATCCATTACTTTTAAAATACTGTCTAAGTCTTTCTACACATACCCAAATCTTAAAAGTGAAAAAAATGGAAGCATATAAATGTCAACAACTATAATATTTTCATAGAAATACTTATTGATTCATGTAATTAGCAATCAAAGAAACTATAACATTACATAATCAATTATAAAAACTACTAATGGAATTAAACTAAGATTTGATATACATATAACTTTACAAAAATATAATGATCAATTACAGTAATGTAATATCAATTTACATATATGTAAATGACTCATTACAAAAAATTTATAACCAATTACAGAATGTATACCGGTTACTTTGGCAGGCCCTCAATAGAGGCGGTGACGACATGGTGCTGTCATAACTGTAGAATCTATTACTTCTAAAATACTATTTAAATCTTTTTTACATGTATCCAAATCTTAAAAGTGCAAAAAAAAAAATCCAAAAAGAGAATATTCAAAAAAAAAATTAAAAGGGTCAGGCGTACCCATATGAGGCTTCACAGCAAGAACATCCACATTAGGGAAATAAAGGTGGAGGGGGTAGTTTAGGAAACAAAATGTGATGTGGCAGGTATGAGGGGCAAAAAAAAAAAAAAAAAAAGGACAGCTCTGTAAGGATAAATTTTTTTTTAAAAAAAGTTCAAGAGCATAAAAAAAATAGAGGAGTCGGTCCAAGGGTATTTAGACAATTCATCCTATTTTTTTTCTTTTTTTTTTTGCATGTTATTTCTCCCAGGCTGATCAAAGTCTCCATCGACCATGGGAATATTTTCCACATGACAGAGAAATATATTCCAACAATAGGATCAAATGCGGAATTTTCTTTTTTGAAAAATTGATTGCTTATCTAGGAACAAAATTTGAAAATTATGGAAAAAAAAGTCATGCATTTCATTTGGTCACAGTTTGAATTTGTGTGTCATGCAATTTAATTTATTGCTATTCTTTTTATATATTAATTTAGAGTTAAAAAGCATGAACACTTTAATGAACATATTGAGTCTGTATCCGCGTATGACATAATAGTATTGGACATGCAACATAATATCATTCGCGTTGGAAACGCAAAGGACACATGCCGCTCCATGCATGTCCAAAATTTAAAAGTAATTGTTGAAATTGTTGAAGGAAAATGATTCACAAGCCCCATTACATAGACCCCATATAAGTCTCATGAGGTGGCATTACTGACATTACTGATAATACCCTTGAATTCAATTTAGATAACCTCCACCATATTAATGGACAATTAGGATCCATGAATCACGGCATTGCATTTATTTTCATTTCTTTTCCATATTTTAATTATCATTTTTTAATCATCTGTTGATAATTGAAATCAATCCTCAATTATCATGGTAAAACATCGATAATTCTTCGAAAAACTCTTTGAAGCCTATCGGATTTGATATTTGAACAATTTTTCAAATCGGTTTTGATTTCTAGAGGTCACCCTGTTGAACATCCAAATGTGCAAGAACTTGAAGACCACCACGAAAGGAAGATGAGCTCTCCCAGAAACTCGAGAAAACCTCACAGAAAAAATATGGAAGTCATAGGTATTTATTATATACTTGAAAACTTATATTTCTTCCTAAGTAGGGGTGTTGTATAATCACTCTTTGTAATCAGTTCACTAATTTTTCAATCCATAACTAAACCAAACAAAAACACTGTTGACCCAAAAAAAAAAAAAATCAATTTAGATTGGTTCATATTCGATTTAACTTATTAAAGTTGCACCCCTAGTTGTAGCAATTGAGGTCGAAGATGTAAAGCACGAATCCGCACCTAATTTTTTTTTCTTTATTTTTGACGAAAGAGAAGGTGCGCTATGAGTTGCCCTCAAATATCAAAAGATTAATTTAGAGTGCTGAGTCATGCATGATTTCTAGATAATTTTAAACAGTTCAAATATAAATATTTATGGTTTTTCAATTAATTAATGTTGTACTGAACAATATTTATTAATTGAAAAGAAGATAATAAGCTGACTAAATCACCAAAAAAATGGCATCATGAATATTGATAGATCATAATTATGAACAGTTCAAAAATTTATATATTAAATAGTTTTTCTAGCTAGTAATATTGTTGTATTGAACAGTTCGTTATTAAGTAAAAAGAAGATAATAAGCTGACCAAATCACCAAAAAAATATATTAGCATGCATCATGATTTTTGGATAGTCATGAACGTAAAATTTTCATACCAGTACATGCTAATGGAATTGCCATCAGTACGTATTTGGATGGACGACACATATTCATTTAAAAAAAAAATCTTATTAATAAAATTATGTTAATACGTTTTGATGGACACGTGTCGCTTATCCAGACGCGTACTAGTACTAATATAAAATTTTTCATCATGAACCGTTCAAATTTATATATTAATTAAAAGTTTTTCTATTAATGATGTATTATAATAGTATGTTATTAATTGAAAAGAAAATAAAACGGCGCGTCCGAGCCTGCCAATCCAATTTGCCTGTAAATATTTGTCATTCTCACGTCGTTATTATGTCGACAGTCGACTTATCTTAGAGGATCTCCAAAAGCCTCCTCAATGTTTCCTTACATTGTGGTAAAAAAAGGCTCCCTATGACATATAGGGAGTTTTTTTTTTATCACTTCAAAAGCCTCCTCATTCTTACCCTATATTCATTCCAAATGACCAATTTACCCCAATTCATATCTATAAATTACAAGATATTCAAATCTCAAATGAATCAAAGCACGTTCTAAAATTTTCAAGACTTGAAATAAAGATCATTTAAATAAAATTAATAATAATGAATAAAAATTAATTAAAAGTAAATTAAATTTTTTAAATAAAACATGAAAAATATAATCAACTACTACAAAATCTTGACAACGATAGCATTCAAAACATTAAAATTCATGTTTTAATTGAAAGGGGTACATTTGGGAGAGATGATTTTAAAAATGGGGAGAGAGGGAGTTGGTTTTAAAAAAAATGAGGTTTTGTTGAAAGGGGTAAAAAAGCTTTTTTGCATTGTAGTTTTTCCTACAAGACTCCATATATGTATGGAGTCTTGTAGGAAAAAAATATGGTAGGGAGGGGTGTGGAGAGATTTTTGGAGGTGGATTTTAAAGTTTTTGACTCCTATTAAAAAAAAAAAAGGAAAAAATCGTCCTGGGTCCCGTAAAATCTTTATAAAATCATAAAAAGCCCTTACAAAACTCAAAAATCATTATAGATCCATGTGTTTTTAATAAAGAGTTAAAGACATCTAAGTTCCTACAAACATGGGAAAAACTATATAAATCCCTACTAAAATTAGGACAGACGTACGAGTCCCTGAAAACTCAGAAAAATCCAATTATCATCCCTAAGTTCAATTTCCATCCAAATTTAATGGAATATTCCTAGAATATTCCATCACATATAATTGTGTAGACATTGAAGTCCTTATAAACAGTCATAAAGACAAATTAGTCATTGCAAAAGATAAAATTGCCCCTGAAAGACTTTTACATTAAATTGTGTACACATTGCAATCCCTATAAACAATCATAAAAGCAAATTAGTCATTGTAAAAGACAAAATTGCCCCTGAAAGATTTTTACATTTAATTGGATAGACATTACAGTCCTTATAAATAATCGTAAACACAAATTGGTACATGTAAAAGACAAAAATGCCCCTGAAGAATTTTTACATTTAATTGTGTAGAAATTTCAGTCTTTTAGAGGGTATTTAATTTTTAAATTGCAATGTCTGCACAATTAAATGTAAAAATACTTCAAGGGTATTTTTGTCTTTTAGAGGAACCAATTTGTCTTTACGATTGTTTATAAGGACTGTAATGTCAATTCAATTACATGTAAAAGTCTTTTAAGGGCAATTTTGTCTTCTACGGAGACTAATTTGTCTTTATGATTATTTATAGGGACTACAATGTATACACAATTTAATGTAAAAGTCTTTTAGGGCAATTTTATCTTTTGCAGGGACTAATTTATCTTTATGACTGTTTATAAGGACTTCAATGTCTACACTACTATATGTGATGGAGTATTCTAGGAATATTCTGTTAAATTTGGATGAAATTTAAATCAGAGATGATAATTGGATTTTTTGAGTTTTCAGGGACTCGTACGTCTGCCCTAATTTTAGTAGGGACTTATATGGGTTTTCTCATGTTTGTTGGGACTTAAATGTTTTAACCCTTTAATAAATGGTTGAATAAGCCCTTACCCAAACACCAAGTAACCAAACGTATGTTAACATGAATCACACATATAACATTACTCAAATACCCTCTTATTCACTCACTTTAACACAATGAAATTTCTTTCTCAAATAGCTTCTCCTTGAGATCATCTCCTTCGAGATATTTGAGATCATTAATCGCCCTCCGCTCCACCAGCATCTGTGCCTCCTCTGTCCACGACAAGCTCGTCCTCTCCACCTCAAGCGCTGCGACCCTCCTCCGACTGCCCCGGCCTCCCCCTAGAGTTCCCTTGCTCCTCCCTCAACCCCGGCCCCGACCCAACGCACTCGGCCCCTGCCCGTGTTGCCGAAACGATGACCCAATCGTCGCATTCGATAGAGACCCTGAACCAGTCCCTGACGGCGTTGTCTTCCGCGTTAGGTCCGGGGAGGTGAATTGAGTGCGCCCCAACATCTCCTATTCTCCTCCCTCTCCAAACCTATAAAGACGATGCTTTTCGGCGGGTTCTCAGAGTCGTGGCGGGAGACCATCAATTTCACCCAAATCGGCATCTCCATCGACACAATGCGAGCGATCGAGTCGTTCAGTCAAACGGGCTCCATCAATTCCTTCTCTGTGGACACCCTTTTAGAGCTCGTCCCCTTCACGAACAGGTTCAACTGCGAATGCCTAAAATGTGCGTGCGACGAGCGATTGGCGTCTCTTGTCACCACCATCAAAGACGCGATTGCATTCGTTGAGTACTGGTTGGACGAGACCGTGCATTTGTTGGTCACCGCATGCCTACAAATATTCCTGAGAGAGCTCCCGCGGTTGCTTCACAACCTGGACGTCATGCGCCTGCTCTGCAGCCTGGAAGGGAAGGCCCGACTTGATTCGGTCGGGCACGCGTCATTCATGCTGTACTACCTCATGAACCAAGTCTAGATGGAGGAGGACATGAGGTCGAACATGACGGTGATGCTCCTCGGGAGGTCTCGGAGTGCGCCTCATTGAGAGCATTGGAAAGTGACGGGCATTCTTGTCAATTTAAAGAACTAAATACGATTTTATAAAGTTTATAAAGACTTATTTTAATATAATTTTGCTAAACTCTATTACTGTTACAGAATATTCAGCGAATATTCTCCACAAACTGATAAAAAATTAATGATAAATTTATTAATCATATCATTTTACAAGGACCTATGAAGATTTTTAAGTTTTACAGGTACTTTATCTGATTTTACAAAGATTTCAGGGACCTCTAGAGATTTTTCCTTAGAAAAAAAATATGATATGATGTAGGGAGTCTTTTAGAGATGTTTTTGTTGGGATTATGTCTCGATCCGGTGTATCACATCGGATGGCCATTATGAAATCATAATAGGTTGGACACCTAATGAGTTGAATATTATTTAAGATTTGATCTTAATTAATATTTAAAGTGGATCTCCTAAAATAAAAACAATATTTTTTTGTTAATTAGGAGAGTGAATATCTCATAATTAATGAGAATAATATTTGTTCGTTAATTGAGAGATTACTTGGGAATGAAGTTATTTATCTCTATAAATATCTCCTAGGGTTTCATGGCAAGGCTAGGCAATGTATACAGTGTAGAGATCCTAAGGGAAGGTTGAGAGGGTTCTAAGAGAGGGTAACTCTATGAGAGAGTTTGTGAGTCTCTTAATGTATCTTTAACTATCAAAGTGGATTCTCTATTTTTTATCCCGTGGATGTAGGCCTAGACCGAACCACGTATATCTTGTGTTCTTCGTGTGTTGTGATGTTTCGTTCTTGTGTTCGATCTCGTGTTTGTTGGTGGCTTCCGCGAATAACCTTCCCAACCGTACGTTTTTAATCCATACAATCAAACGGCCCAATCCCAATCAATTGCATATACATCGGAAGACTTTTAAATTAATCATTTCATATAGTTTGACCTTTCTCATTCGTCCCTTCAACAATACCACTATTAATTGATTAGGTTTTATAGTGATTATGTGAAAAATCACAACCTTCCAATCTTCATCGGATGGTTCTAGTCTCTTTCCGTTTCAACAAAAATACTATATGCCAAATTCGAAACAAATACTTTAAGGTCAAAAACAACATATCAAATATATATATATATATATATATATATATATATATATATATATATATATATATATATATATATATATATATGGGGGGGCGATGGGGTGCTCCCGTGCGCCCCTCGTCGTCGACCGTGCGATCGACATACTCGTCGATCGCACGGTCGACGTTTTTTTTAAAAAAAAAAACAAAAAAAACGACGACGAAAACCTGTCGCTGTCGCTGTCGCTGTCTCTCTCTCACGCCGTCTCTCTCTCTCTCTCTCTCTCTCAATCTCTCGAAACCTCTCTCTCTCTCTCTCTCTCTCTCTCTCTCTCTCGATCTCTCGCTGTCTCTCTCTCTCTCTCTCGCTCTCTCTCTCTCTCTCTCTCGAAACGACGATGACCCCCTGCCGACAACGCCCTTCCGACCCCCTCGACCCCCTTCCGACCCCCTCGACCCCCTTCCGACCCCCGTCTCTCTCTCGAAACCACTCTCTCTCTCTCGTCGACGACGACGACCCCCATCGACGTCGCCCCCGTCACCCCCATCGACGACGGCCCCGTTGACTCCCGTCGATGACGACCGTTTCCCCCGTCGCCCCCGTCGACCCCCGTCACCCCGGGGTGACGTCGACGGGGGTCGACGGGGGTCGCGGTCGTCGTCGACGGGAGCGACGGGGGTCGCCGTCGTCGTCGACAGGGGTCGGTCTCGGTCGCGATCGTCGTCGACTGGTTTTTTTTCTTTTTTTTGTTTTTTTTTTTAAAAAAACCTCGACCGTCCGATCGAGGTCCATCGATCGGACGGTCCAAAAATGGGGCGCACGATGGGGTGCACCGTGCGCACGGTCGCACCCCATCGTCTGTGATATATATATATATATATATATATATATATATATATATTTATTGCAACCGAAAGTGCATTAGGAATCTAATTTTACTGCACATGAAGCACGTGAATTCACCATTAATTGAGTTGCATGTATATACGTTATATTATGCCCTACTTGCCTACTTCAACACCAACCATTCTTTTCCATGTATCTGACCATTCAAAACATTCAGGCACACACAATTCTCTTCTCCTCTTATTTGCTATATAAAAATAAACAACAGATCCACTGTAGACCAACAAAAGAAAAGAAAGAAAGAGCAAAGGCCCCAACAATGAAAGGCCAAGAAGTCCCACCCTTCTTCATCTGCCCAATCTCCCTCCAAATCATGACCGACCCCGTCACGGTCATCACCGGCGTCACCTATGACCGCCACAGCATCCACCGTTGGATCTCCCTCTATGGCCACTCCACCTGCCCCATCACCAACCAACGCCTCTCCGACCCCTCTCTCACCCCCAACTCCACCTTGCTCCGCCTCATCCACTCCTGGACCACCCAACATCTATCCCCACCACCCCCTCAATCTTCGCCTATCGACATTGGCCAGCTCGTTAAATATATTAGGGGTATTTTAATCATTCTCACCCGGAACTAGTTTAATCTTTTTAAATTTTTTTATTTATTAGAGTTTTTGATTCATTCCCTTCGATTTCTAATTCTAACAAAAGTTGATAAAGGAGGCCAAGACACCACCACCACCCACAAAGCCTTCTAAGTCATCTCTCATGAAAATCAAGAACTTAATCCAAGAAGGCGACTTAAACAGGTCCCGCTTCGAACAAGCCGGTCTCGTACCCCTCCTCGCCTCGCTCGCCTCGTCGTTGTTGCAACTCCGCAACGATGCGATCGCCGTGTTGTGCGTGCTCAAACCCTCGAAATAGTCTCTCAAGAAGGCATGCGAGCGCGACAATGGAGACCTCATCACGGCCCTATCGAACACGGTGTCGAGCCACCTTTGCAACCACCGGGCGAAGATCGAGTCGACCCATCTCTTGAAATCGGTGTTCGAAGCCGTTGGTGATGCCCAAAAGACGGACCTCCTGCCAGGGCTGTTCGAAGGCCTGGCGGAGATGCTCAAAGACCAAAACTTCGACCGTCGGCTCTGTCTGTGCTGTTTGAGATGTGTAACACTGTCTTATACTATTATATAAATCTTTAATAGAATTAAGTCTCATTATTACCTCTTTCTGATTCTAATAAGGTGCTGCCATGTGGGAGTAAGAACCGGGTGAGGGCGGTGGAGGCAGGGACAGTGGCGGTGCTAGTCGAATTGGTGGCGGAGTGCGGGAGCGGCGATCGGAGGCTATGTGAAGTGATGGTGGCAGTGTTGGAGCGCGTTTGTTCGAGGGCGGAGGGGCGGAGGGCATTGGGTGGGCATCCGATGGGGATCGCGGCGGTGGCGGGGAATCTGATGAAGGTGTCGCAGGTTGTGGATGATAGGGCGACGAAGGTATTGTTGGGATTGTGTAGGTTTTGTTGTTGGGGTGAGGGTGGAGTTGTGGAGGAGGAGATGGTGGTGGTGGGGGCGGTGGAGAGGCTGTGTTTGTTGGTGCAGGTGGAGTGTGGGAAGGCGAGGGAGAGGGCGAAGGAGATGTTGGGTTTGCATTGGAGGACATGCACTACAACAAACTTGATTATTAGTTACGAACTTTTAGCTGTGAAATTAATTTGCGTAGCTAAATGAGACTTTTACCTGCGAAAACATATTTCGTAGCAAATTATTTTACCTTTCTTGTTGTAGCAAAAAAAGATAATTTTTAGCTACAAAATTACATTTTGTAGCAATAGATGACTTTTAACTGCGAAATACGTTTTCGTAGCAAAAAAGTGAATAAGGGAAAAGAGAAAAATAACTACGAAATACCCATGTTTGTTTCGTGAATAAAAAAGTGAATAAGGGAAAAATAAGCATTTTATATTAAATTACCTTTCAGCGATCAGTGTTTATTCCAAACCAAATAAACACTCGCTGATTCGATCAGTGTTTTGTTAAGAATCTTATATTAAATTACCTTTCAAACGACGAGGTGTGCTCCAAGGGACTAGGATTTCATGACAATTCATGTAATTTTATTTTTGTAAAATGTTTTAGCTTTCTGATTTGGACATGAAAGTCATGATCCAGACTTTTCATTAAAATCTTAATTGCAGTACTATCACAACAATGTCAACAATATATCTCAGAAAAAAATTCATTCGCAACTATTAGACAAACAAACATAATTAATTTACTAAAAAAGACTATAGAAAATTATACAACTTTAATAATACAAGAAAAACCAACATAAAATAGCGATCCGTGTGTCGCCATAAAAATTGAATCCTTACCGTCCATTTTCAAAAAATCGGACGGGGCACATTCAGAGAGTGAAAAGGCTTCAAAGTTTTGCCCAAACCGACCCTTCTTTCTAAACCCTAAATCATCATCCCGCCCAAACCTCTCTCTCCCACACACACACACACACACACACACACACCGAGACACGCCGAATGTCGATGATCACAGCGTTGATGGATGGAGAGAAGAAGATGGAAGTGGAGCCGAAGGAGTGGAGGCACGAGGGAGTGCGTTTGCTCCCGATCATCACAATCCTCTTCATTCTCTCCAACTCGTCCTCCTCAGACAACGATGACGGTCCAGTGAGGGAGGGACCGACGACGACCTCGGCAAGTAGACGTAATAGCTCTCAATTGGGACCCTCTCCAACTTGTCCGCCTCAGACGACGACGACGACGAGAGGCGATCGGAGAGTTTCGACGGGATCGGAATACAATCGGAGGTCCCGATTGAAGACGGGGTAGATCGGACAGATCTGACCGTTGGAGAAGATATCTCGGCTGTGATCACGTCGGAGTCGGAGACGAAGGCTAACTCGAACTCGAACTCCTCTTCAGTTTTCCCATCGTCTCCTCTTCTGACGGCTGGGATTGGATCTCGATCGAGGGGGTTCATTGACGGCTGGGATTTCTTTAAATCTCAGGGAGATGATCATGCCGTTGGAGCTCATCATTTGGACGGTCAGGATATTTCTTCTCCCTCTCTTTCTCTCTCTATTTAGTTTTCGCTTGATCAATTCACAGTAGCTTTTTTAATGAATGGTGGTTTTTTTTCGCCATTTCTCTCTCTCTCTCTTTAGTTTGTACTCAATTTAAGGTTAATTCATTTGGTTATAAATATTGCTTGGGCTACTACAGGGGCCGGTGGACTTGTTCAAGGACACCCATTTCAGCGAGAGTAAGGGGTGGATTAGCGATGAGGCAGCTGCCAAACATGTAAGCACTTGATTCCTTTCTTGGATATTAGATTAATCAATACATCACCTCCTCTGAATGTAGGCAAAGTAATTAACTGTAAGATCTCATTTTTACAAAGAGAAAAATATTAAAGATCCATTCATCTGCAAGTGCTTGATATACATGCTACTATCATGACTTCCCTAGGAAATACTACACAAACTAAAAATCAAGAAATAAGTTCAAATTAGTAAATGAGGCCAACGACACATGTACAACTCAATTTATCTTTGAGAAAAAGAAATTAGTAAATCTGCATGGAAAACATGTTAGATGCCAAAATATGTTTCCAGATCTTGCATGTGAGAATATATATTTTATTGGGAATCTTTTAAGTGACCACCTGATCATAGAGGAATCTCCTTTAATTTGCTTGTCTATTTCAATCAAGTATGTTCTGAAGAAGAGGGGTGACCTGTCAAGAGAATTGTTATAATCTTCGGTCAGTAAATTTGATTCCAAATCAAAATGTGATGGTAAAGAAAGTAAAGAATTGTTATGCTAATTTGATTATTAAAAGAGTAATGCAAACATAACCCTTTCGAACTCCAATATTAATAAATATAGTAAATAAGCTCAAAGGCTAGCAATGTATGTTTTCCATTAACACCACAATTAGGCTTTAAACAGGTAATCACCCATCCCTACAATTATTAAAAGTAAGCAAGCACATTGTGAATTCCTTTGGTTGTTTTAATAAGGAAATAAATGCTTAATATATGGCTGCTAAGGATACATAACAGGGTTCTTTATGCATCATGGAATATTTGATAACACAGAGAGACAAAAGTTACAAAACCATTGACACTGACCCATTACCAGGTAAGTTCCCAAATAAAAAAAACAAGAATTATTTGAATGGGAAGGCCAGTCGATATTTCTATATCGGATCTGGTCAAATGTTAGTTGGAAATCCCCATATTTCTGCATCACCTCCTTTGAATGTAGTTGGAAATCTCTAATTGGATTGGAAAAGAAAAAAAAATGCTAGCTAACCATTTAGCTTATTAAAAGATATAACTCAGATAGAATATAAAATGCATGGGTACTAATGTAGAATTACGGAAAACGTACTTGATCTTTTATAGGTGTCTGTTGAAAATATTTTTGGGATTCAATTCTATTTTGCAGCTAGAGATGGAGGAGCGGTGACAGTCACAATCTCAGTCTACTGTCGAGGGGGATCCAGCATCATTCAGTGAGATGGAGATCACGCAACAGGTTCTAGGGCATCGGTCAGGATACCTACGTGGATTAGGTTGGGGGCCACGCCCTGCCACTTTTGGTCAGTGTAGTGGAACCAACAAGGAATCTCCTGTGGCTGATGAGTTGGAGAAGTTGCGAGATGCGTTGGAGACTCAGCGAGATCAGTTGGAGACTCAGCGAGTACAGCTAGAGACTCAGCAGGAGTACATATCTACCATGCAACCGGTGATGAGTGCGTTGCTACAAAGGTTTCCTGAATTAGGCGTCCTCAACAACCTCAGTCCCCAACCTCAAATGCCTGCAGTTCCTCAGCAGCCTGGATTAGAAGCAACAACATCTGAGTCTTCTAGAGATCCTCCCTTGCCCCCATCAGATCCATGAGATGTCTCATTTTGTTGTATTTTCTTTTGACTTATATTATAACTTTGTCTATGAGATGTCTACTTTTGTCGTATTTTCTTTTGACTTATATTAGAACTTTTTGTAATTTACACAATTAGTTTTAATTAAAACTTGGATGGTTTTATTATTATTATCATAATTAGATGTTTATTTAATGTAGCTTATATTTTTTTAGAAAAAAAAAAAAATTGATTTTAAAAAATATGACCTTTTCCTGCGAAATATTTCGTAGGGAAAGGTCTTTCTGTTTTTTTTTTATTCACTTGATATACTTTTAGCTGCGATATCATTTTCGCAGGTAATGAGTTCTTTTTGCTACAAACATATTTCGTAGCTAAACGAATCTTTTTGCTACGAACCCAATTTCGTAGCAAAAGGTAATATATTGCTACGAAATAAATGTTGTAGCAAAAGTCGAGTTTCAGCTGCGAAATTGTTTTCGTAGCAAATGCTATTCTTTGGCTACGAAATCAATTTGTAGCAAATACCACATTTTTGTACGAAATAAATTTGTAGCAAATACATTTTGCTACGCCATTGTATTCGTAGCAATAGAGTTCTTTTGCTACGAAAAAACAATTTCGTAGCAAAATGTATTATGATATGAGGCTTTTGCAATGACATTAGCTACATCGAGAAATGTTATTAGCTACGAAATGTGGGGCTTTTGCTACGAAACATTTCGTAGCTAATGCTTGCATTTCTTGTAGTGATGGAGTAGGTCGCCTTGCTTTCCATTTCATTCGGTTGGTCTTCCATGAACAACATGCATGCATGCATGTGTTGCAGTTTTGGTCTCTCTCTCTAGAGATCTCTCCTTTTAGCAAGTGTGAAATATGCTATATGTTTTACTTTTCCGGTTAATACACTATGATAACATAGTATATGTTGCTTTATCATGGTGTATGTAGTAAAATAAAAATTAATCTTTTAAAAAGAAAAAAAATATATTATTGTATCTTAATGTATATATAACGGTAAATACTTCAGTTGAAGAGGATACTTTTAAAAAAATGAAAAACAGTGTGGACTATAAATGGAACTACGTAAGGGGCAACCAACCGTTATTCTTCATAGTCATTGAATTCCAGATCGTATCATTTTCCTTTTGTTTTTTTTGTCTGTGGATGGTTCATGATTACTAATAAGAGGATGAACTCGAGTGTATATGTTGTGCATAGCGGAAGCAAATATAACAAATATGAAATCGAAAAAAACACAAATAACAAGGAAAATCCATATTTACGTGATTCGGCTTAAGCTTATATCCACAGGGCCACAAAATAGTATAGTATTTATTAATAGTTTATAAGAATTATAGATACATTAAGACTTACATTCAAACCTCCATTGAAGTTTCTCTTTAACTATCCCACTCAATATCAAGTAGGGCATCTATCATAGTACAAATATGCCAAGCCAAGCTAAGTCAAGTTTCACATTCTCTATACATGAGATTTTATAAAAACAAATCCTAACAAACTAATCCCTATAATCTCTCAATGAATCTTATCAGACTTTTCAAATTTGACAATTTAGTCAATTAGATGTCCATCCTAAATGTCTTCATCCTCACTCTCTAAATTTAGTACACCAGATCTGAGACATTATAAATATATATATATGAGTTATGATAAGGTGGATCCATGCGTCCAATTAGCTTAAGTGCGGCTTAAATCTGGACCGTCTGATCACATCTAGATGGTCATATTCATGTTCCTTTTTTTTTAAGTTGTGAAGGATCTGGACGGTCCAGATCCTTCAAAGCTTTAGATGGAGGTTTTAAAAACCCTCCATCTTCTCTCTCCTCCCCCATAACAAAAAAACCCTCTCTTCATCTCTTGACCTCCCGCGCCTCCCCCTCCAAAAATCATCGGCTTCTCCGGCAATCGCACCTTCCCCTTCAACCATCCCGCTATTTCGCGTCGTACCTTCTCCTCCTCCAGATTTGGCCATCCGCAGCGGCCCTTCATCGGCCACCCCTTCAAGATCCGGCCACCTCCTTAACATCCGACCACCTCCAGCTTCAGTAGGTCCACATTTCAACCTTTTTTTTCTTGTCTTAATTGGTAGATTTTGATTAAATATGGTGTTTTTCCCAATCATTAGATACAGCTTCAATAGGTCCAGATTTTATTTCTTATCTTTCTTGGTGGAATTTTGTTAAATATGATGTTTCATGTTCACTGTCATATTCAAAGAGTGCTGGTATTCATGAACGAACATAGGCAAATACTGGATTTGAATGTTAGTTAGCCCCAAAGTTGATTTTCTGTTAATACAAGATGAAGGAATTGTAAGGCACCATGTAGTTCCAGCACTCCCCGGTTGAATTGAGTAGTGAATATTAAAGAAAGATGAAGGAAAACTCATATGGAAACTCATTTTGTGCCTCAGTCTTATTGTTCTCAGTCTTATTTTTTGTATCTTGTGTTGTATATAGCCACAAACACCCCCAAAAAAATAAGCAATATATAGCCACAAGCACCCCAAAAAAACAAGGGACTATTGTTATATTTGTGTCACTTTTAACCTACTGGTAACCGTTGGAGTGTTCTGGCAGTTTTTCATTTTTTTTTCGGTTTTCGATCGGAACCGCTAATTTTTGGACTGTTAGCTATCGTCCTGAGTTAAAGGACTCCGATTGGAAATCTAACTGCATATTTGGTGTCCTGGTGCCATTTTAAGCCTCTCACGAAAATTTAAACCAATTCCGGTAACGTTCCCAAAATTTCACAGTTCCGGGGCGTATCTGGGTTTTTAAGTCGCTCGCTATATAAATGGAATCTAATTTTTGGTTGACCACTATTCATCATCCCTACCATTTGGATTTTCTCTCTCCCCTCTCTCATTTTCTCACTTTTGAGCCCCTTAGACCCCTCAAACCCAAAAACCTAAAACCTAGGAAGTGTAGATCGGGTCCCGATCTACACCCCGGTGGTTTCAAATCCCAATTCCGGTGAGATTTGCCCCTCCGTCCGCCCTCTCTTCTCCTCTGTTTTGGCCCATTTCGGAGGTGGGAGTAGATCCGGGCGGTGGAAGCCTTTGGGGAAAGGTTTCGGCGCGCGGAGAGCGTCCGGACTTTCCTTCCTCCCCTTGGTAAGCCCTATTTCCCCTCTTTTCTTATTTAGATGGATGCTAGGAGGTGGGTTTTGGGGTTGGGTGGAGGTCGGCGGCTGTGGGTGGCCGTCGGAGGGCTGTGGAGGTGGTCGGAGGTCGGTGGGTGGTGGTAGAGGTGCTCGGGTAAGGGTGGGGGGTGGTCTCGGGCAGCAGGCAGCACCGGCAGCAGCACAGCAGCGCAGCAGGCTGGGCGCGTGCGGCGCGCGGGCGTGCAGGGCGCGCGTGCTGGTCGTGCTGGGCGTGCGGGTGCTGGGCGCGCGGGTGTGCTGGGCGTGCGGGCGCTGGGCGTGCTGCGCGCGGGTACACCCGGGAGGGCTGGTCGAGCGGCTGGTGCTGGGGAGCTGGTCGAGCGGCTGGAGCTGGGCGAGCTGTGCGCGAGGAGCTGGGTGAGCGTGCGCTCGGGTGGCCCTGGGGGCCAGCAGGGCTGGGCAGGCTGGGTAGGACTAGTCGGGTAGGCTGGGAGCAGGAGCACCAGTTGCCGGGCGCGCGAGCGTGCGCTCGGGGGGTGCAGGGGGAGGCATGCGGGTAGGCAGGCTGGGCGCGCAGGCGAGCAGGGCAGGAGGTGCTCGGGCATCAGGCGAGCAGTGCCGGGCGTGCAGGCGAACGGTGCTCGGGCCACTCGGCGACGCGTGTAGGCAGGCAACGCGGGCAGCAGCGTGGGCATGCTGCCAGGCGCGCTGGGCGCGTGTTGCGCGTGCGTGCGCGTGGGCGCTGGGTGAGGGTCCCGGGCGCTGAGCGCTGGGAGCTGGTCGAGGATACCGGGTGTGCTGGGCGAGGGTGCTGAGCGCTGGGCGCTGGGCACCGCAGTGGAGTATGCGCGCGGGGCGCTGGGTTGAGGCGCAGTCGTGCGCGCGGTGAGGAGGGTAGAGGCTGGTGGTGCGCGCGGGGTGCACGCGGAGCAAGGTGGTGCGCGCAGGGCGAGGTGGTGCGCGCGGGGTGCGTGCGGGGCGAGGCGCTGCGCGCGGGGCATGCGGGGTGCTCGCGGGCCAGCGCGAGGTGTGCGGGGTGTGCGCAGGCGGTTGCGCTGGGGCGCAGGGGGCGCGCGGTGCACCCGGGAGGTTCGGCGGCGCGTCCAGGCGGCGGGCGGGGCCCCAGCGGTGCGCGGGGTGCGTTGGCTGAGGCGCGGCGGTGCACTCGGGCGGTCGGGCGGCCGTGCGGGTGGTTGATGGGGGTGCTCGGGCTAGCGTGCGTGCGGGTTGTATGCACGTTTGCCCGAGTGTTAGGTGTTTAGTTGTGGGTTTTGTATGTTTGGGTATTTTAGAGTATTTTATGCATTGTTCTCACCTTGTTGAATGTCTGTCTTGCAGATCTGGACGGACGGTCGCGCGACGACCCGGATAGGGGTGAGTGGGACAATCCAACCTAGTAGAGAGGCGTTATACGCACTTGGGCGTATACCGACCTCTCCTGGGGCACCATGGATGTATATTAACCTGCAGTAATATGTAATCCATGCTTGCATGATTTAAATGTAGAATGCATGCTACCCTAGTCTTTGCATATTAGGGACTTGTACCCTTAGGATATGTGTATGAGCCATGCACCATGTCCCCTGTTTTCATGCTAGGAAACCTCGGCCCATGCTTGCGTCCTACTAGTTTATTTATTAAATTAAATGCTAGTGTATGTTAAATCGCATGCCTTAGATAATATTATAGGGAGGAGCCTTGCGAGGTCAACATTGAGACCTGTGTTAGGGTACTCCGTGTTCCTTGTTTGGTTGTCGGGATGTCCTGTATCGGGACCTCATGCTGCCCTCCCAAGGTTTCTAGTCCCAATAATATTATAAGTAATATTGTATGATTAGTATGATTATTAGCCTGTTAGTGAATATTATAGGGGAGGGGCCTTGCGAGGACAGCGGTGAGACCCGGGTTAGGGTACTCCGTGTTCCTTGTTTGGTTGTCGGGGTATCCTATATCGGGAACTCACGCCGCCCTCCCGAGTTCTTTCCCCCAATGATATTACAACCTTGCTTTTATTATACATGTTTCCCCGCATCTTGGTTATGCGCCCTGGAGGAACTCTGAAGAGTTCATGACATTTGAGTTGTAGAGATGTGTTGTCGGCGGATCCGAGTGGATCATATGCGTATGGATAGGCTATTCTGTTTCTCTTCGTTGGATCCGTGTAGAGACTGCCCCAGCGTGATAAGGTCGTCCCTTTCGAGGGCTCCCATCAGTAGGCGCCTCCCGATATTTGTGACGGACTGTGCTAAAGTTATGGGTGAAGGCCAGCGGCCTACGGAGTGGAGGAGAGACTATCGGTGGACCAAGGGTGACCAACAGCCTAGTCAGTCCCAAAATCCTATGTCACCCGTGGTAGGGTGAGGGTGAGCATGTAGTGGGTTGGCGATGAGCGACCTACTGGATTTGTGGTTGGATGATTATCAGTCCCAATAGCCTATGTCACCCATTGATGGGTGAGGGTGAGGGTGTGGTGGTTCGGCGAGGTACGAACCACTGGATTATGTTGTTATGTCTTAGAGGCTGGATAAATAATGGAATTGTGGTAAATATTGTCTGTGATGCATGGGTTGTGCTGTTCACTGAGCGTGTGGCTCACCCCTCGCATATGTTTTTCCCCAGTGGTCACTGAGCCTGAGCTAGAGCCGGAGCAGCAGTTGGAGCTTTCCGAGGGATTCCTTCAGTAGCGGAGCAGCGCCACGTTCCGCGAGTGCCAGAGGTTATCAGCATCCCTTCTTGACTGTATGTATTTGATTTCCGTGCTTGGCACGTGTTTGTATATATTCAGTTGTATTTGTGTATATTGGCTATCACAGGACAGATGATTGAGTATCGAGTCTGTAGAATGTTTATTTACAGATTCAGTCTTTTGCTTCCGCATTTGGTGTATATATCATGTCAGCCCCTTTGTTGCATGTGTGTCATTCTAGTTGTTTGTGTATGATATATTATTGACCTCCTGTGTAGATTCTGATATTTTATATACACTTGTCGCGTCCCGGGGACGACCGCCCTGGGGCGTGACAACTATGAAGACAAGCTGTCTACAAAATGGAGCAGAGTATCAGAAAACATTCTCCTTGCAACATCTGATGATCTGTTACCAACATAAAAGTAACCATTTAAGCTGTGGGGGTTCCTTCAATGCCCTCCTAACAGAGAAGAACAAGAAACTCCACAAATCACAGTCATTGCACAGAGAGAAAAACAAGAAACTCCAACAACACTTCAAATTCTCACTTCAAACTCCAACAACCTTTTAGACTAACACCTGAAACCCAAAACCCACGTCATCTGATAAAAAAAATAGTACATCATTGGGAGATTTAAATGTCCAAAGGAAAACAAAGTACATCATATGATCTGCTACCAATAGAAAAATAACCATTTAAGCTGTGGAGATTCCCTCAATGCTCACCTACAGAAACACATAAATTAGAATGAATACTTTCAATCAAAGTTGACTAGAAATTCTGCAAATTCAACAAACATAAATAACTTTTCTCTGGAATATTACTAAACATACCTCACAAAATTGTGGAATTTTGGGTCTCACTAATCGGTGCGTCTTCATCTTGTGCATTTTGTGCTAACCTAAAATATTTCACTTGTTTCAACAAATGAAAATAAAAAAAGAGATTTATAGCAATTAGAACAGTAGAAAAGCATTGGATCTTACATTTCTTTCAACATCGGGCAACTCCTTTTGTTATGCTTATCTTTTTTGCCACACACGCTACACGTTCTCCTTTGTTTTTCTTTCTCCTCCATCGCTATTTCCATTCCGCCCTTCAACCTTTTTCTACTTCCTTTGGTCTTTGAAATGTTTGGAGGTCGGACATCTATAGAGGAAGGGATTGACATCGTGCTCCATCTTGTTGGATTATTGCTACCACACGCACTAAGTGATTCTTTTTCTTTTTGAAGAGAAGGCACCAACTCCTTTGCTTTGTTGTACACTTCAATAGGGGCATTATTCAAACAATTAGAAAATGCACGTACAAGCTCAATGTTCCTTCCCCCCAAATGTGTGCTTTGGCTTTCTTGGAGATCCACGCCATCAAAATCAAATACACATTTATCTTTGGCCATCATTGTCCAACGTTGGAGAATAAGATATTCGGGCAACTCATCAATGAAATTATTTCTCAACACAACTAGCATATGTGCACATGGAATTCTTCGCTTTCAATTTTTTTACATGTGCAAATGAGTTTGTCATTTGATGGATCATATATAACTTCATGCATTTTAGTTGTTTCTCCCAATCTTTTAACAACATGCACTTCTGGAAGGCCCAAAGAATTAAGGCATTACTTCAAAGAGGCTTGGACTTCTTCTTGGAAAATCTTGAAGACTGCTTTGGTGTACCACTTCGACATTTGCATTTCAATGGCATAAGGAGTAACGAGATCAGGAGTCTTATAAAGTGACTCATGATCTGCAACTAATTCATTATACCTTTGACATTCAAGAGCGCTTTGTAGATGATGAGCAAACTCAACCAAACTGTCATTCATATTCAAGAACTTATAGAAGAATGCATTCTGACTCTCGCCACGCTGAGTACTTCTCATCTCTGCCATGAAAATGTGATTGAGAAATGCTGGGATCCACTTCTCACGATTCCTGAATTGTTTAGACAACCATTCATTAGAATTCAAGGAAAAATGTGTTATTATTTTCTCCCATGTCTCCTCAAATTCACCAGGAGTCTCAGACCCGTAAATGCATTTCTTGAAAGACACCAAAAAATCCGATTCGCAAGACAATGCACCCACTTTTTCTGGCAACTTCTTCATTATGTGCCAAATGCAAAACCGATGAATTGTTTGTGGTTACATTCTTGCAATTGCAACAGCCATAGCAGGGTCTTCATCTGTAATAATAGCCTTCGGTGCACATTTTCCCATTGCATCTTGCCATTTTGTAAACAACCATACAAATGACTCAATTTTTTCATCTTTCAAGATTCCACAACCAAGAGAAATGGATTGAAAATGATGATTAACTCCAGTGAATGGTGAAAAAATTAAGGAATATTGGTTGGTTTCATAAGTTGTGTCAAACACAACTACATTACCAAAGTAAGCATAAGCCTTTCTTGCACCCCCATCCGCCCAAAAACAGTGTGTTAGCCGATTCTCATCATCTACCTCATACGCAAAATAAAAAGAAGGATTCATTTCAGCCTTTTCTTTGAAAGAATTAAGAAACATTTGGGCATCATATTCTCTCACTTCATTATGAATTTTTCCTTGGTAGTTTCGGATATCCCTTTCAGTACAACCAACTCTATCATATCCCCCTGAATCCAACCCCAGTATAGTCATCGTCTGTGAAGGGCCTACATTTGCTTCTCGAAATGTATTAATTAAAGACTTTTATGTACCGGTAACCTCTCGATGTGACCTCAATAGATGTATTTTATGAGAAGTGGTTAATACATGAGCATGACCCTCAATGAAATCATGTATTTTCCATTTCCCCTCCTCAGCTTTTAAGAATTGCGCTTTGGCCTTACACCCCACTCTTGTATGCCCTCTGTTTCTCATCTTGATTTTCTTGTTAACATCTGTGTTTTTGAACCCTTCTTTTGCACAAACCATCCTTCTCTTATACAATTCTTCTCTACCATCTATGTCCTTACGATACTTAGTAGTTGATTTCCGAACACCAAATCCAGCTACTCTAGCATAATCGGTGTAAAATTTCTCCCCTTCCCCAAGTGTGTCAAAACACATTCCAATAACTGGTTTTACACCATCATCTATATCTGGAATCCAAACCCCCTCTTTCTCAAATATTTGTTCAAAACATTCTGCAGACTCTCCCTCATCAATACTCATCTATTTGAAATTAAAAAACAGAGAAACAATAGCAACTTATATATTTGAAATTAAGCAACAGAAACATCATATATAATATAAATAAATAAATGAGAACCAACAAAATACCAACCTTTGCAATTTTTTAACATACACGCAGAGAGGTTAAAAACACCAAGACACAAATCTGGAGGCGCTAGTCGTTTTCGCAAAGGAGGGGGGAGGAGATGGGGGAGACATGCCGGAGGTGCGGGGCGGTGGAGATGGACGAAGGGCTGCTGCGGATGGCCGGATCTGGAGGAGGAGAAGGTGCGATGGTGGCCGGATCTAGAGGGGCGGTGGCTGCTTGTGGATGAGGAGGGGGGGGGGGGGAGAGAGGGGGGAGACGACGCCGAGACGCGGGATGGCCAAAGATGGAGGTGCGGTGGTCGGAGATGTCGCCAGTTTTTGGAGGAGCCGCTGCAGGAGGTCTGAGAGAACGAGAGGTTTTTTGTTATGGGGGTGGAGAGAGAAGATGGAGGGTTTTTAAAACCTCCATCTAAAGCTTTGAAGGATCTGGACCGTCTAGATCGATCGGACGGTCCAGATCCTTCACAACTTAAAAAAAAAGGAACATGAATCTGGACCGTTCAGATGTGATCGGACGGTCTAGATTTAGGCCGCACCTAAGCTAGTCGGACGCATGGATCCACCTTATCATAACTCTATATATATAGACGCGCACACACACATTATGTGGAGTGAAAAAATGGTGGATTCATTCTTTGGTAACATTTGGAAATGGAGATTAACAAATAGTTCTACACTTAAAACATCTTTTGAAATTAGCTTTCGAAGAAGCTACATAATTTTTATTAGATTCATGGGGTTAGGTCCAACAGACGTTGAACAATTTGATTGTTAAACGCATTTGTGACTATTTGATTTTATAATTTTAAGATATACAAATTAATTGAATCTTAAAAATAAGGTTTATAATTTAATAGAATTATAAGTTTAATTTTAAAATCTTATAAAGTATTTCAATCACAACAAAATAAAAAAATCGGACAGTGACCAATACCTTGGACAATCAAATTGTCCAACATCTGTTGGACCTAATCCCATCCCTCTATAAGACTATTTCTTAGAGCATCTCCAACCGAGATGCATATCTCCAAAATGAATCCTGGGGAGGCTCCAACCGAGCTATATTTACAACTTCAAAATGCAGATGGAAGGGATTTTGCTGCAAATATGCAGCTCGGAGGATGAAATGCAAACTGACTGCATTTCACTGTTCATTCTATTTAAAACCCCTAAATACCCTCCCCAATGCATACATTTTTTTTTAATTCCATTTATATCTTTCATCATAAATTCAATTATTAACTCTTTGTAAGTTAAGTTTTAATCTACCCTTTATTAATTTACTAATATTATATTATTAGAAAGGTCTCGTCAAGACTTTCAAAATAAGTCTAATATTGATTAAGTTATTACGCATTCATTTTAATTAATTATATCATATCAATTAATTTTATATGTATTACTTGACATTATAATAAGTCATACAATTAAAAATTTAAAAAAATTTCTTATTTTAAAATAATTCAAATAACAATTTTCATACATTAACTGAATAAACACTAAAATTGAAATACATTACGCTTGGATTAATACATCGAACTTAAAATAAAAATATTACATCGGTTCATTGTCACTTCTTTTTCACAAATGTTCAATCAATACATTTCAAAATGTAAAGTGAATATCTTTGTCTTTAATTCTTTTATGTTGAGAAAGAAATCTATTTTCAAAAGAAAAAGCAACAATTTCTAAATAAGAACACTAGCAATCATGATGTAGGAGGATCATCATAAAAAACTAGTGGTCAAGATGGATCCATGGAAAGTGATTATGCAGGAGGTGAATCATTGGGAGGTCTATCTGGAGGAAAAAATTATAGAGGTGAATACGGAAGGGGTCAGTACGAAGGTAGTGGTTATGGAGGAGGAAGCGGATTCAACGATGATTTACTAGAATATTGGCATTTTCCTATATCTTATCAACTTTTTTATTTCTTTTTTTTTTTATGTATTCTTCATTGTTCTTGTTATTTTCCTTGGGACGGGTTAAATAAATCCCCAATTTAGTTTAAATTTTTTTTGTTAAATTTAACCATATTATATTATATTAATTATTTATATATTAAAATTTAAAAAATAAATAAATAATATTAATTTAATCAATTTTATATTCATTATTATATTATTATCTTATTATTTAAGTTAATATTTATAAATTAAAAAAAATTGAAGATAAAAATGGAGGGGGTGGATTGGAGGAGGGAGGGAAACCCTAAAATGTTTTTGTTTGACTAGAAAGAGTGTAAACGAGGGAATCATTTTGTTTTTGTTTCTTTTATTCTTTTATTATTATTATTGGGGGATTTGTTGATGAAGTGGATCTGTCAAAAAGGCATGACCGTTGATGAAGTGGAATTTGTAGATTGTGGTGTTGCTCGGTGTTGGAAGTTGGATCTGGACTGTTGATGAAGTAGAATTTGTGGAGTGTGGTTTTTGTGGACCTTATATGCATATGAATATATGTGTATTTATATATGTATACATATACGCATCTATATGTTTTATAAGAGTACTTTATTAGTTTTTATAGAGATAAAATGAGAAATTCAAAGGCATTAATTAACACACTTTGTATTACAATACCCATATTGTTGTATGCTTTAACAAAAAAAACTTATATTTTAGCCAAGAAAGGATATTTATATAGTTTTCTCTTTTTTCTAAAAAAATAAATTAAATTATAGTCTTTTTTTTTATTAATTCGATGATATAAAAAAAGTTCAAAAGGATCTTAGTCAGATAGCGATCCAGTTTAGATTTCACATTCTGATTTTGCAAGAAATTAAATATTTTAAAAATCAATAATAAAAAAATGATATCGCAGCAAAAAGGTCATACTTTCTGCAACGAAAAATTATTTTGTCGAGAATGACTAAACTATTCCCTACGAATTAATATTTCGTCGGTAAAAGTTAACTTTAGCTACGAAATTCAATTTCGCAGAGAAAAGCTCGTAGCTAATGGCCGAATTTGTTGTAGTGACTGCCCCCCTTTCATTCTCCAAAAATGGAGATGCTCTTAATAGATTATGTAGAGCAAGTTGCCTTGCCTCAGTTTTTTTTTTTTTTTTTTTTGGGTTGTGTGTGAAATATAGATTCACTCACATGCATGGGTGTGTAATACATCAATAATGATATGATGGACTTGTTTGTGTGAGATTTGAAGAAAAGAGGAACTCAACAGTAAAGTTTTGATAAGGATTGGATTTATAAAATGTCTATGATGTATGTAGTACTCTTGGAGGGGATACCAAGGAGACGTTAATGCACGTAAATTTCAATAATAATTAAAGAAAAATAGAATTTGAATAACAAAGCTTGATCGAATTGCCGAGCTTTTATAGGCACATTCCCCCCCTCGTTGATGATTGCACATGTCACGTGTCAGTATAACTTATTCTTGTTTTTAGACTCAATTTGAAAACGGGTTTAAGCATCAGCTTTTATCTAAAAATTAAGTTTAAAATTAAATTTCTAAGAAGCTACCTCTCCACATATTATGAAAAAGTTAGCTTTTGAGTTTTTTTTGCAAAAATGTGTCTGAGCTTTTAATTATGCTGTAGTTTTTATTTATTTATTTAGAAATGGGTTTGAAAAAACTCAACATCCTGCAAACTCAAAAGCTCCCCAAACTAGTTTCCAAACAGAGCCTTAAGAACAATGAGTATTTAATGCAAAACAAGTTTGATCATGTGTATATAAACAATTTTGAAAAAAATTAAAGATGTTATGATCAAATTTTTATAACCCATTATTTTGAAATATTTATTTTATGGATAAAAACCCAACATATATATTATATTGGGTTAATTAAGAAAAATAATGTGGTTTAGTTGAAGCCATTATAATAGTAAGCGATCGAGTGATAGTAAGCCAAGAACTATCAGACGTCATATCATGGGATGCACCAGAATAAAAAAATCAAAGAGATAAAAGCACCCGTTGTGGAAGAGAAGGCAGAATGAGTAGAAGGACAAGACGGAGGCTGTGGAAGTAGAAACTGATTGAGGTGTTGAAGTAGAATTTGAGTTTGGCCAATTTTTTGGTTTGCATGAAATTGTTTTTTTCAAACCTGTTTTCAAACAAAAAAATTAAAGCTAAAAGTTACAAACAGATTTTTGTAAAAAAATATTCAAAACCTAAGTTTTCTAGAAGCTGTGGAAATACAACTTCCTATAGGATCAGTTTTAAACCCATCTTTTGTAATCATGCAACCAAACGCAGCCAACTAATTTCCAGAGATTTTCATATAGGTAAATCACTAAATTGTGTGTGTTTGTTATGTTTAGAAATTCAAACAGTTCTATATATTCCAAAGATGGGGATGGACTAACACGTTCGTAGTTCTCAAAGTAGTAGTCTCAAACGGAAAAAAAAAATTGTTTTGGAGTGATAGTTTGGATATGCTATTTTTTTAATTATCTAATTAGGAGGGACAAACCCCTAATTGCATGCATGGCAAGACAAAAAAAATAAAAAAACTATGAAAAAATGTTGAATTATTTTCTGAAATCATGTTTATACCTCGTGACACATTTCATTGTAATAACATACATATTTCATCAGTCACCTGCCCAACTCAAAAGTAATATATAAGGCAAATGATAATATATATACTAAAATAGTATACATAGTCAGTGGCGGATCCATGATTTTTTCCTAGTGGGGGCCATAACTTATAATTAAACATAAAGAATGATGTTATGTACAATCTTTTTTTCAATCTCAATTACAGTATACATGTGTTTTTGAATTTTTTAAAAATATTGTATTCCATCTAATGAGGTATATGCTTTTAAAAAAATGTTAAACATTTTAGAAGAGACATATACCTTATTGATGTTAGCATATGATGCTAACGAAGTACGTGTGACTAGAATTAGAGCTGAAAAAGATAATGTGTAACAGAGTTCTAAAATTTTAATAACATAATACGTTTCACACAATTTTTTTAGCCTTAATCTAGTCCCACATAAGTTTATAGAAAATCATCGAAGCACGTACTCACATTAACGAGGTATATGTATCGATAAAAATTTGAAATTTTCTATAAATGCATCAATGCAATTCATTAGAGCATATATTTCATTTTTCATAAAAGTATGTATCTTATTAGATGATGTATACTATTTTAAAAAAATTCAAAACATATGTAAACTTGAAATAGGGTTGAAAAAGGAGTTGTACATAACATTATTAAACACAATAAAGATACTTGATATCATGTCTTTCATTTTATTTTTCAGATCCTCAATTATCTCAACTATCTAAAAGATTAAAACCCTTAACCCTTTACTAGGTACATAATTGTCTTTGTTCTTTATAATTTCCTTCTGCTATCAAAGTTACTGATTGCATTGTCATTGTATTTTTTTTTATAAATCTAGTGTGGGCCACTGCCCCTCTGGCTCCTTCTTGGGCTCACCCACGTATATAGTGTTAAGCGATTTCATATATTATATTAATGATGTAACAATCATAAAACTAATTGAGAATCACAAAACTAATTGAAGATATCAACAACCATGTAATGTCATGAATTTGATGACCTTAATAACTTAAATCTCAAATCATATAGCGGTAAACCATCCATTTTCATTGATCTCAATGATTTGGATATCAACATTATATATCGCAAATTCAAATTTACTCTAAGGGTCCGTTTGAAAGTACGGTGAGGAAGTACACATTTTGAAAATCCTAATGTTAAAAACCAGTGTGGCAGCTTATCCAACACTAACTTTTTTGTGGAAAAAATGCGTAATGCACTTAATTGTGTCTGATTCAGAAAATGAAATATATGCTCAAATGAATTTAATGTATACTTTTTATTATTTCAGAAAATAATAAGGCTGTGGAGGTATAAACATGATTTCAGAGTCTACTTCAATAATTCACCATAAGTGGTCACTTAAATTTGGAGTTAATGATACATATCCAACTATTTGTTCCATCAATGTTGCCTAACCAATCTAAGTGAAGTGTCACTTGAACACCCATGAAGGTTTTACAACTGTACTGTGGAAGTCAGCACTCCCTATGGAGCATCAAAACTCATGTCATCGTCTTCTTCTTTTCATTACATTAATTGGTGTTTTCATCAACAGAACTATTGAAACTTAAACAATATACAACAGCATAAAAATGGGTTGAATATGTAGTATATCTCAAAAAATAAGTCCTGATGATCTGGTCTTGCAGATTTGTTGTCAACAAAGCCAACCCAAGCTAATAGTCTTCAGCCAATTAAAAGATTTTCCACTAGATTTTCTTTGATCACTGTGTGATTCAACTGGTTATTTTATGGTATATACTTCATTAACAAATAAAAAATTGGGAATTTGATCAAACTCTCCACGCATATACCTTGAAGGTGGTTAATTAGTCAAAAGAATGTAGGCATCACCTCCTCGTTTTTATCTTTTATTCTGCAGTTCTCCGAGAATCTTGCATTTCAAGTGACAATTCTCATTTATATAATGTTAATCTATTAAATATATATCACTATCCCTGCTAACAACCATTAGACCAATGTTGCTTTGTTTCATAAAATGTAAAATTTCCATGGTTTTCTTGCTCTACAGTGCTTTAATGAAAATGAATAGGAAACCAGTAACTTCATTGGTTTCATTTAGTCAGATGATTCATCCAGACAAGAATTATGACCTTATAGACAACTATTATGGTTCACTCTAGCTTACAAAACCAAAAATTATGCAAGTCAAAGGAGTGGATTCCGGAACTATTTAATCTTTGTTTAACTGATTAAAATCTAGAAGACTTATTTCTGCATCCATCTAACTTTCAGAAATGAAGTCTAATGTAATCTGGATTATATTGCTCAAACACAAAACTTGCTTTTCATTATAGTGCCAACACCAACTTCTAAGGATCTTTCAACATCTAATTAACCATGGTAGAGGCTTTTCTGATATCGGAAAATAATTGTACAAAGACAAACGTAAAATTAACTGCATAATTACCATATTCAACAAGTGAAGATCGTGATAGATCATGCATTAATGTTAAAAAGAACCAGGATTGAGTCTTATATGTAGATGCTTTGTTCAAACGAATCTGTTTTCTATAAAAGTTTAGAGTATACAATCTATACAATTTCATTAAAGTGTCAAATCATTCACAAAAAATCAATAGAAATCAGATATTGAAAGAAAAGATGGAGAATATATATATATATATAACCAAGAGTGTTTAAACTTCATAATGCATTTTTTATTTTTTTTTGGCTTGGGAGATTGTTATTTGGAAAGATTGAGTACACTCTCAAACAAATCTTATCTAATTTTGTTATATATCCGCTTAAAAATCGTTAAGTCTGAATATTTTGTTTCAAATTAAAGATATCAATATTTTTGTTATAACAGTCCATATCTTATTAATATTAATATATCCTTTTTTGAGTTGCTCTTGAAAAAAGAGTATCAATAAATTCAACAAATCCTGATAGTCAATAGAAATCCCTTTCAATTATCCTACTTGGTTATGTTGGATAAGATTGAGTAATTACAATATAACGAATTAAGACCCTGAAGCTAATGAGTAAATATTCTTAGTATGAATTCGTATGATCTGAAATTTTTAATACCTATTTTATGTAATTTGACTTTTTCAAAATATTTATTAACATATCCTATGATTTATTGATATTTTCATTTTCACACACATTGAGGTGTTGGTTTTGACTAGTTTCATCCTACCTATTAAAAAAACAAAAACAACACAAGCCACCAGATCTACAACCACAAATGATAAATATGAAATTTGACATGGGATAAAAGAAGAAAAACATCATGAGACATGGAAATGATCCAACATTCATTATCGATCCTACAGCATGAAATAATACAAAACAAATACTCAATAAATTACTCATAGGCTAACCGTGGGATTGCCGACTCCATCAAAACCAACCACCAATCTCCTCTTTGCCGATTTGGTTCTATAACACCAGACTTCAAAAGCCTCACTTAAATCTGGATATTTCAATTGCTCGGTATTCATCCAATCCGTCAATATCTCCGCTTGGTCATTCGATGGCAATGCCAAAACAAGTGAAATGACAGCCCCTTCAATGGACTGGCACAGATCAGAATCCATCTTGTACATAAAAGATTCATCTTCAGCTCCCTTCAAATCAAGTAGTGGCTTGATCTTTCTTATATATGGAAGCCAAATTTTCAGAAACTTAACCCTTGTTGGTGCTGGAAGGATCACGTTTCCATAACCCACAGCTTCCAAAACCTTCCCCACAACACTCATGAGCTTCGCTTTCACAACCCAAATCCCGGATTCAAGCTTCTCATCTTGAACTACTGCCAACACATTATTGGACATATCCACCCACTTCATTACAAAATCCTTCATCATATCCAATTTTGGAAGTATACTACACATCCACTCGATGTCCAGTAGACTCTGCAGGACTTTCTGCTCCGTGGCCTCTGGAGACTCGACAAACCCAGATGGCAACCGATTCAGTGCAGTCTCAAAAGCAGAGAACATTTGGAATAGGCCCGTCTTCGTGGCAGCTTTTACATCAGTGTCTGCCATCACCAGAGGAGCATCTTCATCTTCGGAGAGCATGTATTCAATCTGTTCCTGGGCTGAAGTCTTTAGTTCATCAGTGAAAGGAGGAAATGATTCATCCAGTGAGGTTGCAAAGCGGATTGCTGAGATAATAACGTTCTTTGCAGCAGTTTGATTTACTGGATGAAGTCGGGCTAATATATGCATGGCTTCTGGACCAAGATGGGGGGCAATTTTCAAGATCTCTTCCTCTTCTTTCTCGTCCCAAGGCATTGCCTCCAAATACTGGATGCAGCTCTGGGCAATTTCTTCACAACAAAGAGATATCGCTACCTGGAGAACTCCAAGAGCACTTTTAACAGAATCACAAGAATCTACTACTGAATCATTGGGGAGATAAAGCAGCCTCAGGAGCTTAGCATGATGGTCATAGTCAGATACTGAGCATTGTATTTCAATGCAGAGTGGAGCATCTAGGCTTGGATGGTTAGAGCTGAAAGCGGAAAGGCGGTCTGCAAAGAACTTGCTCTTTCTTTTGAGGATGAAAGAGTGGCAGTAGAACCACTCAGGTCTTCTGTCACTATTTATTAAGCGGACAGTGATGTCACTTGTGATGCGATCACCAAATTCACAAGTCTCAAGAGGCTTGGCTTCCTCCATGGCACTAAGCAATAACTATTGAGATTCATGCTTTATAACAACAAATGAAGTCTGCCAAAATTTACATAAACAAAGAAAACTACATACAGTAAGAAGTGTAGCAGTAAAAATCTGACACGTGATCATAATATCGAAAAAGCATCATATATTTAAACAATAAATTTCAATATCAGGGAAAAACAGTCAGAATACTGCATTTGTTGAGTATTAAATTATTCTTAGGATGGATTTTTAATATGACCTCCATATGGACAATAATATGAAGACATGATATGTCAAGACTAATTGGAAAAACTGCATAACATTTCAGGTTCATGTCATATATTTAATGCAAATGATCCATGTCGTAACCTACTGCCAGACGAGCATCAGAAAATGATCATAACAATTTGCATATATCACTTGCAAAATTGTTATTACAAATTATATAGGCAATACACATTGTTGAATGCTGATAAAACTGCAATACAATCTAACAAAGACTCATAAATCAACAGAGATCCAAGCACAGAGAGGAATACTTGTAAATTCTGAGTTTCATGCCACTTATTCTGCTCAGCTCTTGGGCTCATTATCACCCCTTCCTCTAGAGAAAATTTATTGCATTCATTAAGGTATCGAATAAACTATTGCTAAGTTTTTTATGTTTATTTTTCAGCATTCCATAACACAAAGAATAATGTAATTGTGGAAGGTACTTTGTTGCCTGGCAACAAATGTCATCATGAAATAAATGTAGTTTGCAAAACCTAAACATCCAGGCTTTCCGAATTTTCCATTGTGCTTCATAATTTGTGTGGCCTCCCACAATTCCTTATTATTATTTTTTTCAGCTTTATGCTGGCCTTTGTATAGTTTTGTGTCACAATGACTAGAAGCTAGAGCAGGGAGTTGGGAACTTGTCCAAGAAACTCATATATCACGCAATATGAAAATGGCACATAAAAGCCATCAAATCCATAGTATGGCTTACCCATTAATGGAGCTAATACTTTGTGTCATTTCCTGACCTATGGGATATTGCAGGAGCAAGAGTCAGAAAAAATGTGTTCCATATACCGGATACTAAAACCTCTATTTCCTCACCTCTGCCCCCCATTTTCCAGGTACAGTAGAGTTGTTGAGTTGATAGGTCATCCTCTCCCTCCCTTCTGGTCTTTCGATCGAATTAGAAAAAAAAAATAGAATTATGGAGTTTAAGATACACCAATTAGTGTGACCGAATCAATCAATATAAGAGGAAATCAAGTCAGACAGAATGGTTAAAGTAGATTTCCAACAGCTCTGTAGATTAAATAAGATCGATAAGTTATTGACTCCACATTATTCAAGAATATGAAGACGCACAAGGAACAACTTATGCACCAAAAAAATAATAATAATAATACCTCATCACTTCTCTTCCATATATTATTTTGCCCCTCGATCATCTTTTCCAATTCCAGCTGTCCTTGTTCCGAGGTCCACCACATATGGAATCACTAAATAATAATTTAAGAGTCATCCATAATTTTGAAATCCGTAAATTTTCTTCACCTAGGAAATTTTTAAACAGAGTAAATTATCACTGCCAGACTTTAGTGGATAATCAATATTCTTCCAATGCCCCAGGCAGAAAAGTCTATAGGCGATAATTTGGCAGCCCTATATGTTGGAAAGAGTATTCTTTTTTCCAAAATTCCTTTCCATCACGATATTTTATAATCCAAATCTCAAATTTCTCCTTCAAATAGCAATGTCACGTGTGCCCAGTCACCTCATCATCCAATGGGTAAATCCTGCAAACTTTTAAGGATGGGACATGGACTAAATTTGCATATTGAATGATGAAGAATGCCATGCAACATGGGATATAAAAGGTCCTTAAAACGACTTGAGGGTTTGACATATCTAATCCATCAATATAAACAGTAACAGGGATTATAAACCGATATTATTTCCGAACCACTCCTTGAATGCTGAAAAATATACTAGATAACACTCTGTCACTTCTCAGTCCTGATGCTGGAGATGTGGCAGGTTGTATGTCAGGGTAACATGAAATTGCATCATTTTAGTCAAAGACAATGGATGATTTTTCAGGCAACTCCCCTTGTGGGTCACACCATTTTACTCAAAGAGGACAATGAAATGGCAAAATATGTTATCAACATTTGCAAGAGATACTAACAATCCATTCTTGTGCATGCCTTAGAGAATATATAGAAACCCAATAGGCATCAACATACCAAAATTGATGTCATGGTTCTCCATGGAAATGGGCATCATTTAATTTTTAAGTTGACAAAAAAAACCTCATGAATCTCAAGGTACATGGTTTATCAAGCACTTGAACAAATGCATTTGCAGGACAAGAACTCCCAAGCACAATTAACAAGAAGTCGAAATGAATATTTAATCTAACTATAAATATAACTGGAGAGAGTGAGTAAAACTAAAATAATTTAGAGCACAGATGTAAGAAAATAATACAAAAATGATATTAGAAGGGACATATAGCAAAAGAGAACAGTGAGGCTGAGTTGCATCTACTCTTCCGAACTGATGGAAGCACTTTTAAAACCAAAAGTTCATTCAAATTGTGAATTAGGAATTATGTATTGGCGATATTATTTCAAAATGCAAATGTGGAATTACATGTTGGTGATTTTACTGAGTTAGTTCTACTTAGAACCAACGTTGTGGGTCATATCATGAATTGCAAAAGCAATAACTTAAAGTACAAATGATGATGCTTTAAGAAGACAGTTTAATAACTTATTTCAAACCATAGTTTTCAGACAACAAGTGTTAGTATGTTTGAACTACAATTAAAGTTTTCTTGCAAATCCCATTGCCAATATGGACAAGCAACAACATTCCGATAAGTGCACAGTTAAAAAGGATATGAGAAATAAATGAGAAACCATAATTTTATTATACCTATGGTCCATAAATTGAGCAGACTTTAGATTTTGGTGATAGTTGGGAACCAATGTCGTGTCCTGCAGTAACATATGCGTCATTTAAAAAATAATGGAATCAGAGACAAGCAAAAAACAAAGGAATGCCAACCACCAATGAGAGGAAAAGTAACATAAATCAATCTATGTTGTTCACAGAAAAAGAACAAACAACAAAATTATCCTTTCGAAAAATTTAGCAGGCCAAGAGCCTTACATTACCACAAATTTTGGAGCTTGCAATTCAAAATAGTGCAATATTCATTCAATTATATTTAGCATAAAAAGAATTAATTGAAAATGAAACATATGATTTCTTTAGAGGTCATAGGTTCGAGTCTTAGCATCCACCTAGCAAGAAAAAACAAATAATCCAAATCTCCTATCAAACCTTGTGACCCGCAACTTTTTGAGTGAATTAGACTTTACAGATATATAGATGAGTTGTTCTAGAATTAATAATCTGGGCAACTTGAGTTGGCTAGAGATATTGATTTCTTTAAAGACACGGACAACACCAAAAATATAAATTTCTTAATTTCATGACAGGATTGGATTGGATTGGAATGGGTTTTCCACATGACCCATCTGATTATCATTCCATCATTCATAATGATATTCATAGCTCTAAAGCATTTAAGTTTTTTTCATAGAAATGTGAGATCACCACAAAAAAAAAACCCAATCTTTTCAGCAGCAGCACATTCTAATTCATCCATATATACAGACTGCAAAACTTCCAGAACCGAAAAAAAACATGTTTTTTTCCAAGAAATCACATAGAGCAATCTCAAAAATCATTTTGGGTTCACCAAAACAGACCCTTTTATACATCTAAAGCAAGAACCGAAGCATATAAACAAAACCCAAATACCTACCCCAAAGAAAATCTGAAAGACCTCGCCATATGAGAGGATTACAACAAAGACCCACTTTGCGGAAAAACCAACAAAGCAAGGTAAGAGAAAATGAAGGGCCTTTTCTCTGTCAATATCATGTGAGAACGAGTGAAAGCCAAACAAAAAAAATAACAAACAAAAAATACAACAAAAGGAGGATTGTATCATCATCATCATGATCAACATCATCATAAACTGGGAGCTCTGAACCTCCCCTCGCAAATGATTGGTGGGAACTGAAAAAAAAAAACAAAAAAACAAAAAACAAAACAAATAAATTGAAGGGTCCCGATGAGCTGTAGTTGATGGAAAACATAAATTTCAACGGTTCTGATTTATTCTGCTTTGGGTTAGGGTTCAGTGAATCTATCGAGGATGGCCTTCTTTTTTTTTTTGGGTGGCTGCGACAAATTATATTATATATTTTAAGTGGGTATAAGTTTATAGAGAAAAGGCAAATCTTTTTAAGATTATAAAAAATCCTTTTAAAATCAGAAAATTATCATAGGTCCCATAAAATGTATATGTTTAATGAATTTAATCCTTTGATAAAGAGTACATTGAAATAACTTCTTAAAAACTTATTAAAAATATAAACTTTATTAAATCAGATTTAGTTCTTTTGTAAGACAAAAATACCCTCGTCATATTTTTAACATCTCCATCTCTTGAAATATCATCACCATCTGTAAAAATATATATATATACATCAAACCTCATTTGATCTATAAGATTGAGTTATTTTTTAACATTTTCACCTCCTCAATCTCATCACATAAACTAAACAAAAAAAATTACAGCTTTATCAACTCCATTACAAAATCAATAGAGAAAACAATTTAAAAATCCAATCAAAATTCTATAATACATTCTTAACTCAAAATTATTAGCAATAAAAAGCATAACACCTTGTTTATAAAACTATAATTTGTTTAATAAAATTTAAATAAATCAGTATATTTTTAGATAATCACATAGATTTTTTATAATTTTAAGAAGATTTTAGAGAGTTAAGACGATTTTTAAATTTCACATGGACTTTTTTTAATTTTCATAAGTTTTCAAGGAGTTGTGTCAATTTTTTTAAAGAAGAAAATAATTTTAAAATAGCATAACAATAATTTATCATGCATGGTTAGAGTTAATTATACATCTAGTTAATTATAAGAACTAAAATATATATTATCTAATAAGATAGAGACCTAAAAAAAATTATCAATTTGATAAAAAAAAAATTTATTTTCATAAATTTTCATGGAGCTAAATCGATTTTTCCCAAGTTTTTAATTCACCAACTTGTGCTACAAGTGTAAAGTGTAAGTGCAAATGCCAATGTGATGAAATGCTAAAACAAGTAATCTTTATTGATTTTTTTTTATTATTATTTTGGACTTTGGGGGATGGGGGGACCGATGGGATTTCGGTCCCCACTTTTTTTCTTTCATTGTATCATCCCTTATACGAAGGGCCAGTATTTATTCAGGAATTTTTTTTTTTTATGAAATTTGATAAGCCTCCTACTTTCTTTAATTCAAGATTAAAAAAAGGAGTAGACGCTGTTAAATGTATATATATGCTAGGGTTAAGGGTAGATTAGTCTTTTCCTTGTTTCCCTTTTGTACTATAAGTATTGGCTACAAACCCTAATAATACAATTGATTCATTCGTTTCATATTCTAACATGGTATCAGAGCTTGAATCAAATTTTTTTCTTTGATCGTCGACGTCCCGTCGCCCCGCGCCGCCGTTGCGCCACCGTCGTGCCGCCGCTGCACCGCCCCGCGCCGCCGCTGCGCTGCCGTTGTGCCGCCGCTGCACCGCCTCGGGCCGCCGCAGATCCACCCCGCGCCGCCGCTGCGCCACCCCGCGCAGCCCTGCCGCTGCTGTGCCACCCTGCCGCACCCTGCTGCGCCACCCTGCCGCAGCCCTGCCGCGCCACCCTGCCGCAGCCCTGCCGCTGCTGCACCACCCTGCACCACCCTGCGCCACCCTCAGGTAGGCCTGTCAATGAGTCGAGTTCAGATAGATTCGAACTCAATTTATTTGATTGTCGGATCTTTAGGATCAGGTTCATATCGGATATTGGGTTGGATCGAGTCAGGATAGGTCGGATCGACTTACTAACAAGCCTAGGTCAAACTAGGAAAAGTCAATGAACTTTTTAAGGACCTACAATGGTTTCATTTGTTTTTGTTTTTTTTTTAAATAGAGTCTAATATATTATAAATATTTCTCCACTATTTTGATTTTTTAAATAGAACATTTGGAATACAGTTTGTATTATTATGTTTTTACATGGAGTAAAAGTATTATAAAAATATTTTAAATGCTTAAAATTTTAATGATTATTCAATATTTTGTCATAAATGTTGGGTTGGATCATAAAAAAAAAATCACATGGTATTTAGGTTGGGTCAATTGGGTCCATTAGATCCATAAGATCGGATCAGGGTGGACCCAGACCTGACCACCCTGACCCGTTTTGATTGTTGGGTCCTTCTAGTAAGGTATTTATGCCTTTTATCAGGTTGGGTTCGTGTCAGATCCGGATCGATCCGCGACTCGTTGACATGCCTATCCCAAGGAGATTGATGGAATAGATAATGAAGTGGAAATAAGAAAACTGATTCTTGTTGTTTTCCATCACCCTGACCTTTGGCCTTCTGTGGGTTGGGTCACTGCTACACAAAAAGAAAAAACAAGGGTTTTTTATTTTTAAGTCCCCACAAATCATCATATTTAGTGATTGATCCCTTTCTTCTTCGTATTTAAGTTTTAGTCCCCAAATTTGAAGGATAATTCATGGATAGGTCCCTCTCAGGGACTAAAAAGAAAATTAAATAATTTATGGATAGGTCCCTCTCAGGGATTAAAAAGGAACTATCATTTAAATCTGGAGATTAAAACCCAAATACGAATAAGTGAAGGATCGATCATTAAATATGATGGTTTATAGGGACTTAAAAATAAAAAAACTCATAAAACAGATATTGACAGCCACGTGGGTTGGGTCCTTTTGTGGGATATGGCTCACCTTCTGCTTTGATGTCGGCTTATGTCTGTCTAGTATTAGTAGTGGATTATATTTGTATTTATTAGGACTGTATCATATTGTGCAGGCTTTTGTACCAAAAAGTCTTTTTAATTTTCAGATATACCTTTTTTATTTTCTGATGGTGAGAATCAGATGGGTCATGTGGAAAACCCATTCCAATCCAATCCTATTCGAATAGGTATGATTTCTAACTATTAAACCAGATACAAAATAAACTGTTAGAGACAATAACTCAAACGGTTTAAACTTGTTTGAGTAGATCAAAGATTGTGCTTTGGGTCATCTAAACTTGGAACTTCAATTTACGACCACTTCCCTCTTGAATGAAAATGTTGGTCTTTTAATAGCAAAACATGTCGTCTAAACTCATCACGTTAACCTGAAAATACATCATGTGTATCATTCAAAATGAAAAACTTTGATGTGTCTTGAAATGTGATTTTAGTTCAATATTTTTAATTTAGATACGTGCACATAAAAAATGGTTAAATTTAAAATTTTGGATCAAATTTCAAAAATCGGATATAAAAATGGTTGGAAAATTAGAAATTATCAATGTCAGAATGCACTTAACTGTTGTAAAATAATAATAATAATAATAATAATAATAATAAAGCATCAATTTATTTTTCTTATCTTTTTTAACAATTAGTGAAGTACCTAAGTATTTATCAAATAATTTTATACAAAATAAAAAATGATTTGAAACAATTACTTATCTTCTAATTAAATAAAAATAATAGAAAATATGAAAAATATTATAAAATCATTATTCTAAACTCGATCTGATCTAAATGGAATATTACGAAATTGGTTCAGGTTTTTTAAGTTTTTGTTTAAATGTGTTTAAAGCTAGATAGCGTTTGGAAACACGTTTGAAAAATAAGATTTGAATAAAATGACTTAAATAGACTTCGATTCCTGAAAATCACATTTTCTGCTCTTTTTAAAAGCAGTCTCTTTGCACTAAAAGTTGTAAGTAACTTTTTAATTAAGTTTGCTTTCTGAAATGCGTTTAATAACACGTTTGAGCTTTCTTCTTAATTAAAAAGCGGAATCACCCTAAACTTTGTTATCAAACACCCGTAAATAGTCAATCATATCTTGGGTTTGGCACCAGATGTGATTTTGTTAATAGGTTTGGATTTGATCATATTATCCCAAATTAGGGCTGCAACTTGGTTCGGTTGAACCCGAACCCGACAAGTTGAACTGATTTTTACATGGATTGGGTTGACCAAATCAGATTCGGGTTGACCAATTCGGGTTAACTCAGAAATCGGGTTAGGTTCGGGTTGGCCTCACTCCCAACCCGACCCAACCCGAACCCGTAAACTAATACTTAAAAAAAAAAGATCATAGCCGTTCATTTTGTAGCTTCTAATCTGGGTAGTCCAAATTTTATGTAAACCTAGTTAATCTTACGAGTTTGAGGGGTTGATTTATTTAATTTGCACATCATGTTAGAAATTCGGGTTGGATCGGGTTGGTCCAATTCGGGTTGAAAATCGGGTTGGGTCGGGTTGGTTTATTTAATTATGGGTTGGGTTCGGGTTGGTCCAATTCGGGTTGAAAATCAAGTTGGGTCAGGTTAGGGTTGAGTAGTTTGGAATTCGGGTTAGGTTCTGGTTGGGGTCAACCTGAACCCAATCCGTCTGAGTTGCAACCCTATCCCAGACCATCTCGTAGGGTGGCCTAGGATTATGTGACATGACATTTCAGAAAATCAATGCTTACCAAAAATGTATTTCAGATTTTCTAGATGCCACACAGTCTACTTAGCTCTACCTTGCATCTATAAGTGGGCTGGCCACACTAGTGTAGTTTGAAGTGTATTCAGCGCTTGTACAATTAGTCCCAATTGCAATCTTATTTACACTCTGATACATTATAATAGAGCAGTATATATCTATCATAGTGTATGATACGATTTTTTTTTTCATTTTTTCAATTTAAAAAAAATATATTATTGTATCTCAGGATATACATTATTTTATATAACAGCATATACTTTAAAGGGAGAGTGTATGACTTTTTTGAAGAAAAAAATAGTACAGACTGTAATTAGGGCTACAATGGGGGCTGGATGTATCCTTTTCTTTGTTCTGGTAATGTAGATAGTCTGACTTGGTGTTCATTGGTACAAAGAACACCAAGCTTGCACATGTCTCATATGGGATGGGTGGCACTCACTTTGTTGAAATTGTGTGAAATTTAACTATTGGGTAATGCAGGTGTTGGATTATAAGCTTGTTGGAACATTTAAACTTGCATTTCAATAATACCAATAATATGAGCTTTCGTTTCAATTTCAGTGATTCCAATACTTCCATTATTGTCGTGACAAGCAATCTTAATTTCAGTTTCAGTTTTAATTTGTGAGTAGTATGTTTTTTTTTTATTAGGAAGTTTTTTTTCTTGGTAAAATATTATCATATCAGTAAATGACAAGACTCGAACTCAAATATTCTAACTAAAAAGATGTTCTTATACTTCTATCATCCTACCAAGAAGATATTTGGTAGTAGCTTTAAGTCTGAGTACATGTTTTTTAAAGCCCACATTAGTTCAGCAACGGCTTGGTTGGGCAATGACTCAGGCGAGGGAGGGCAATGGGAGGATGGCAATGCGTGGGAGGAGCAACGGCTAGGAAGGCTGGCAGTGGTGGATTTTGCAACAATTTAGTGGCCAGGGGCAAATACATGATGAAGAAGATGATGGGGTTAGGGGCAAAATTGTAATTCATAGGGGGTTTATTTTGATTTTTTTAACCAGTTTACAAGGGCTTATTGTATACATTGCAAATAACCTAGGTTAACCTAAAATAATATTTCAATGGTTTTTTAATTAAGGGATTGATTTGGATTTATGTAAGGGTTTCGAGGGGGTTATTTGGATTTTACTAAAATACAGGGGTTATAGGGATATCAGGGTGATCAGAGGGGGTTATATGAAATTTTATCTTTATTTTAAAAAAATCATATACTTTAGTATTTTTATAAAGGGAAAAATTGCTTTGACTCTCGGGTCCTCAAAAATTCAAAAATCGTCACAGGTCTCTGTGTTATTAGAAAAATATGCTTTCAGTCTTTACCGTCACCTCAACTAATAGATAAACCTATTAATGGCTAACCCTAACAGGCAACTGCATATTAAAGTTATCATAATGCCCTCACCCCTTATTTTTCAAAAATTGATATAGTTCACTAGAAACTTATAAAAATTGAAAATTGTCCTTATAAATTGGTAAATCTCCTCATGTCCTTATCTTTTTAGACAATATTTGTTTGGAAAAAATCGATAGGATTCTCTTAAAATTTAGCTAAATCGGTTTTAGTCCCTATAATATTAAAAAATAACTATAAGTCTCTATGTTATTAAAAAAATATCGTTTGAGTCCTTACTGTCACCATAACTAACCAGGTACATGGTAAACCTTAATTACATATTAAAAGTTATAAGAATGCCATCACCCTTTATTTTTGAAAGCTCCCTAAAAACTTACCAAAATTGGAAAAGGTTTTTATAAAATCAGTAAATCCACTCATGTCTCTATCTTATTAAACAATATTTATTTTAGTCACTACTGTAACCGAAACTAATTAGATTTGTGGTTGACTCTAACTATATATGATAAATTACTGTAATACCCTTTTAAAATTAACTTATAAATTTTTGTAACACACCAACCAAAATTGTGGTTGATTTTAAACGAATTTACTGATTTTACATATACTTTTTTTTTATTTTGATAAGTTTTTAGGGGGTTATATCAATTTTTTCTCAGGAAAAGGCACATGCATTTTTATCATCAAAAGGACTAAATCAAAATTTTCATATTTTACGGAAACTTATTTGAATTTATTTATTAGAACAATTTAACTCAGGGACTAAATCCATTTACTATACATATTTTCTAGGGACTTGTGATAATTTTATAATTTTAGAGGGATTAAAACTGATTTAGAGAGTTATATCTATTTTCCCTTAAATTTAACTCCATGCTCTCTAGTAAGATCGAGTTCCATTTTAAAATTTAAATTTTATGTCATTCTTATTTATTACTAAAATATAATTCAAATATAAATTTTAAAGCAATATTTATCTATGAAGATTTCATGTGATTTCAAAATCTCATAGAACTAAAAATTCGAAATTTCAATCTGATTGGTTAAGATTGAGACAAAATTCAAACTAACCTTATCCACTAATATTGAGAAACAATTAAATATTTAAATTTTTTTTCAATCTTATTATTTGATTTCAATAAGCTTATTTTCAATGTATAATATACTCCCCAGTACCCCTTAAAATTCGGTTTCCATATATATCTTCTTAAAAATCAAATATCACCGAAGCTTAAATATCAATCAGCTCAACAAACTTCTAACGATCACCCTAATTAGATTCAATCAACGATGTGTTGACCGTTAAGTCCATGAATTTCTTAATAGGTAGGACCATAGTCAACATTACAACTGTCCGTAATAAATGCAGTGTCTTAACTAATTGAAGATAAATCAAAATCAATCAACGATTTTGATTGAATCCCAATAAACCAAACAAACTTCAAAACACCTTAAATACCCCTTCACATAACAAACTTCATCAACTCTCTCTGTTTCTCTCACTTCAATTCAATAAACCTCTTCAAAACCCTCAAATTAACTATCTGTCTTTCAATGCCTCCCACCCTTGAAACCACCACCACCACCACCAACGCTGCTCAAAAGCGCCTTTGGTTCACCTCGGCAACAGAGAACGACAGCGTCCAAAGCCCTCCGAAGAAGCGCATTGTGGCCAAGGGGATGTCCCTCCTTGAATGGGGAATTCTCTGCAAAGACCACGGCATCAAATACAGCAGCTTGCGCGCCGACCGACCCCGGCCTCACCCTATGCGCAGATGGTCCGAGAGCGGCCTACGACCGAAGCTCATCAACGCCGTTGATCCATTCGGGGACCGCGATCCATTGCCGATACAGATGGTCGCGGTTCCGCTCGGCGTGCAAGAGAGGGACCTCGTCGCGTTGTGCGCGCCCGTGCCCGGCAAGATCGCCGCGTATCTCCTCCCCATGCTTCAACATATATGCCACTGTAGCCGCCTCGATAGAGAAGCTTGTTCGCACCCCCTCGCAGTCATCGTCGTCCCGAATCGAGAACTCGCGGAGAAGGTCGTGCGCGTGATGGAGAGACTCTCGCGTTATATGGCCGACGTGAAGGTGTCGTTGATCCTCGACGAGGTGGACGCGCTTAACAAGCTTGGACGGGGATCCCATGTCATTGTTGGGACGGTCGATCAGCTTGGAAAATGCATTGAGAGGAGTACGTTAGTGATGAGACAGAGTTGTGGTTATCTCATCCTGGATGAGGCAGATTACATGGTGAAGATGGGGTTCGACAAGGAATTAGAGGCAATGTTGAAGGCCATGCCTCGCAGGAGAACGATCCACGTTTATACGGAGACCATGCCAACATCCCTAGAGAAGCTCGCGAGGAGGCATCTCCATGACCCGATAAATGTTGCGGTGGACAGAGAGAATTCGAAAGCATTGGAGCAGCGGGCGTCGGAGAAGAAGGTTCAGATGCTGAAGAAGCGGGCAGCGACGAAGTTATTGTTTCATTGATTGTTTGTTTGCCGAGATGATTGTTAATTCATTGGTAGCAATTTTTGTCAAGTCTACATTCTTTACTTTGTAAATTTTCATGAAATATGTGTATCAATGATATATAAGTTTGGATCAGTTGAATTCAAGTTTTGCTTTTTATCTCTGTTATATTAATGATTTCTACATATATTGACCAAATGATATATCAATAGATATATTAGTAGTTCCTGAGAGAGAACAGATAACCTCCACAATATCCAGATCAATGTCTATTAACATTTCCCCTAATCTGACAATATTTTCCATTTTTATTATATGTTCAAGAAATTGGAAGCAGAGATGTTATTGGGTAAACTAGGTTACAATAAAGATTAGGTTTTTTTTTTAATTTTTTAGTCCATGTAAACTATATGGTTTCCAGATTTAAATGATATGCTCATTTTTAGTCTTTGGGAGGACTAAAAAGAAAACCAAATAATTTAGTTGTAGGTCCCTTTTAGGGACTAAAAAGAAACATGCTCTTTAAATTTATGGACTCAAACTATAGTATGAAGAAGTGAGGAATTGATCACTAAATCATATAGTTTATGAAGACTTAAAAATAAAAAACCTTAAAGATTATGAGTAAATGACATGATAGTTAGTAATATTCAGTTACTCATTGTATAGTTATAATTAGTTTTGTAGGTAGTTATGTTATAGGAGTAGTGGTTACTGGTTGGTTATTATAAAAAGGCGCGTTTATCCCCATCAATCATTTCCCTTAACCCACCAATCGAAAAAAAAAAAATGATGTTTTTTCTGTTTCCACCAATCCGGCTAGTTTGACCAGACTTGATCGCTACTTTAAGTTTCGGGCGATCGGATTTGGTCGTTATTTTATGTTTTGGGTGACCTATCTTGTTCGTCATTTAAGGTTTTGAACGACCAAACTTGGTAAGACAGGGTTTGTGATAAAATTTATAATTTCTTTCTTGGAAACTTAAACTCATGACGTGTATCCTCCTTGAATCTTTCATACCATTCCAAGTTTGAGTTGTAATATAGGGAGAATCAATCATTATTCTTAAATATAAAACATAGGAATAATTTTTTTACATAAATGAGGGACAAATTTTCAAAATCCAGATATAAAATGTGTTTGGATCAATTGGTAGCTAGGTTTTTTTTTTTAAACAAAGAATCCGCTTAAGCACAAATTTAAATGAAGCTTAAAAATGATATATATTTATCTAATAAGATATTTTCTATAAAAAATTGAATTAATTAAAAGTATACCTAACTTACATTTTTTTTTTTAGTTCCTTAGCTGTTGTTTGGATAAAAGAATAAACGTAGAATATGATGGATTAACCGAATAATTAATTTGTTTACAAAGAATAGGTAGATATAGTTCTGGATCCTGTTCGATCAATTTCGGTCGCCCAAAACTTGAAATGGCGATCAAGTTCGGTCGCCCAAAACCTGAAATGACGATCAAATTCGATCGACCTGGATTGGTGGGAACAGCCAAACACTGATTTTTTTTTTTTTTTTTTGCTGGTGGGTTAAGAAAAATATTTGGTAAGGGATAGACACGCCCATTATAAAAAACAGTTATTATGATGGGTCTTTATACTGTCCCGATATGATCATGTAAATAAAGGAGAGAAGGTTTTATCTTATAAACGAAGAATTTTGTGTGTTTCCATTCTCTCTCTGTCTGTGGTTTACACTACTGCAGATTATTATTTATATTTCTTTATGACACATGATGCTGCTGATGTTGGCTTGTCTTAAGTGTTTTTAACAAAATTATGTTACTGGCAGATGGCGAAATGATTTTCAGAACCTCAATATTACCATTTGAGTTTTAGATGCTTTTTAATGTTCCACAGGTTAGTATTTTTTTTTTTTTTTCATTTTGTTAGCATGGAATGTCACCAAGTTTTATATTTCTTTCCATGAATTTCATGCCAAGATGAATTTTTATTGTATGTGATTTGTCTGAGCATCACATTATGTGAGAAAATGAATATCAGAAAGATATCTGATAAATTTGATGTCATATAGTTTCTTTTGATTTCCTTTCATCTGTACTCTTTTTGTTGGCATTGGATATTTGGATATTGATTTAATTTTTTGAAGGAGTGGATCTTTGGTCATAATTTTTTCCCTTGTTTCCACATGACCAATCATGTACAGTGTTATGCTTCTGAGAACTGGATATCCCTGCTTTTATAAGATAGAGAATTTTGATTGTAGTTGCCCATGCCGCATTAATGTTTTTAAACTATAATCAGATGGATATGATTGATGAAATGCCATATATGTGAGTCTAAAAATGGTTCCCTTTTTTTATGTTTCTACAGCAGTTCAGATTGTTTGGGTGTGCGATCAGCACCACCGCTATGGCCGAATCAACCCAGCAACATAGAAGCGGAAGCGTTGTTTCAACGTAGAAGTGTTCAATGCACCGCCAACGTCGACATATTACGCGGACGCCTTTTCTTTTGTTTGGTTGGTTGGGAGCTCGCATCGGCCAGTGTCTACGAATGCGGACGCCCCGGCAACACTTAGCTAAACGAAGCCTTAGGTTAATTGAACTTGCTTCATTCGACTGACTTGATAAAACAAACTTTTTAGTTCCCTTCTATGAACCTGTTGTAGTGTTACTCGTCATAGAAATCTTTTGTAGGATATATAACAATATGTGGGTGTACTATAGGATTTTTTTCTTTTGTTTGGTTTTCTCTCTGTTTTTTTTTTTTTTTTAGCTTTTCTTATTGAAAAATGTAAAATCATCTTTTAATGTTTGTTTCACTTATGGATAAATTGAAAGTAGATAATGGTTTATAACTTTTTAAATGACACTAACACCCATATTTTATTATTTGTGTTTGGCAAAATGTGTGTTAGATAAGTAATAAATATGACATGTTTAACTATGTGTGCTAGTATATATTAGGTATAATAATTTTCAATATGACATGGAAGACAATTGGGAATTTTGTGTCCCAATGTCAATTTTGGGTCTCGGGTAAGGAAGGGAGAGACCAAAAAATCAGATAAAGCTTCAAAGGAATTTTTTAATTTATTTCAATTTATATTTTAAATTCAACCTGATTTTATCTACTAAGTTCCATTTTAAAATTTAATTTTTACGTCATTCTTATCTATTACTAAAATATAATTCAAATTTAAATTTAAAAGCAATATTTATCTGTGAAGATTATCTGTGATTGCAAAATCTCTATAACTAAAAATTTAAAATTTCACTGTTATTTGTTAAGATTGAGACAAAATTTAAACTAACCTTATCCCCTAATTTTGAGAAACAATTAAATATCTAGTTTTTATTTCCATGTATATACTCTTAAAATTCGGTTTCCATATATATCTTCTTAAAAATCAAAGATCACCGAATCTTTAAATATCAATAAGCTTCACAACCTTCTAACGATCACGGGTTCGGAACCTCTGTTTCGAAATAACAGAGGTCCTCTGTTTCGACCAACAGGAAGGCGACATCTGGCGAGTTGTTCACGTGCTCTCACGTGACAGAAACCTCACGTTTTCACTCCGTCTGTTTCGAAATAACAGAGGGTCTCTCTCCTCCCTCAAAACAAACCAAACCTAACCCCTCTTTCGAAACCCCAGTTCAGACCGCCCCTCGTCGAAGCTTCAGACCGCCCCTCGTTCGACCGCCATAACCACCGCCTTCCGAAGCCGTCGCCCCTCGCCACCACCGCCTTCCGACCGTCCGTCGTCGAAGCCCCAGTTCAGACCGCCCCTCTTTCGAAACCCATAACCACCGCCTTCCGAAGCCGTCGCCCCTCGCCACCACCGCCTTCCGACCGCCCCTCGTCGAAGCCCATAACCACCGCCTTCCGAAGCCGTCGCCCCTCGCCACCACCGCCTTCCGACCGCCCCTCGTCGAAGCCCCAGTTCATCTTCCTCGGTGGGTTTTCGAGCTCTTCGATCTTCTTTATCAGCTCTTCGGTGGGTTTTATTGGGAGGTACATCTCTGCTTGGAGCCCCACTTGCATTTTTTTTTTTTTTCTGTTTTGGGTTTTCAATTATAAGTAATAAATTGAGATTGAATGCCTACCCTTCACTTGAAAAAAGAAAAAGAAAAAAACTGTGATGCTGATGATGACATGAATTGAATGGGTCCTGAAGTTGGTATGATATATTTGTGTGTGTGTGTATTTGAAGATTATTTTTTGTGGAGTTATTTTAATTTGTTGTAGATGATATAGATTTTTTGTAATTTAGAGTGTCATATTTTTGTGGTTTTTAGATCTAATCTGATATTTTTTTATGAGTTATTTAATTTCATGCCAATATATAATTATGTTTTTAATTATGTCTTTTTCTTAAAAGGTGATTGTTGATATCAATATGGAAGGTGACAATGAGTGTATTGATGAACGTAATGATAATGGTGTGCCTGAAGTTGGTATGGCATTCGATTCCGAAGAGAGTGCATATCAATTTTACAACGCATATGCAAGATCAGTTGGATTTAGCATCCGAAGAAGTGGCGTATCGAAGTCTAATGGTATAGTGACAAAGCGAAAATTTTGTTGTTCTAAAGAAGGGATGAAAGGGGTTGATAAGCGAAAAGTCTTGCACCCGCAGCCAGATACAAGAACAGGATGTGAGGCACATATAGTTATCATTTATCAGTCTTCTGGTGCTTATTGTGTCACTAAATTTGAACAAAACCACAATCATGATCTTGTAACAACCCCTTTGCGTCACAATTTGAGGTCTCACAGAAAAATTGAAAATGCTCAAGCTGCTCAGGTTGATATTATAGATGGGTCAGGATTGGCACCAAAAACCGTTATGGATTTGATGAGTGGACAAGTTGGAGGCAGAAGGAATCTTGGTTTTGTCTTAAATGATGTGAAGTCTTACTTGCGCACTAAAAGAGAAAGTAGAATGGAAAATGGTATTGCGGGTGCTCTTTTTCAGTATTTCAACAACAAGCAACAGCAAGATCCATCATTCTTTTACTCAATGCAACTTGATGCCGATGAACAAATAACTAATGTGTTTTGGGCTGATTCTAGGTCTATTGTCGATTATGCACATTATGGTGATGTAATTTGTTTCGACACGACCTATCGCACAAATAATCATGGGAGGCCATTTGCACCATTCGTTGGAGTGAATAATCATAGACAAACAATTATTTTTGGGGGTGCATTGCTTTATGATGAGACAGCCGACTCATTTATTTGGTTATTTGAAACTTTTCTTCAAGCAATGTCAGGGAGACGTCCGAAGACTATTCTAACAGATCAATCAGCGGCGATGGCCAAAGCTATTTTAGTTGTCCTACCAGATACTCATCATCGGCTATGTCTGTGGCACTTGACCCAAAATGCAACAAAACATCTTGGACATCTTTATTCTATCGAAGGCTTCAGAAGTTCCTTCTATGCTTGCATTTATGGGTACGAGACGGAGGATGATTTTCTATATGCTTGGGATAACATGCTTGAGAAATACAATCTTCGAGATAATAAATGGCTTCAACAAACTTTTGTTGAGAAGGAGAAATGGGCTCTAGTGTATGGGAGAGACACATTCTGCGCGGATATGAAGAGTACACAACGTAGTGAAAGCTTCAATGCTCTTCTGAGACGCTACTTGAACTCAAAGCATGATCCATTGCGTTTCTTTCAGCATTTTGATAGGGTTATGGATGATCGGCGTGAAAGTGAATTGAGTGCTGATTTCAAGATGATGAATACAGTATCGGTAATTCCATTTAATGCTTTGATGATGACATGTGTTTCAAAGGTTTACACGCCCGAGATATTTGAGTTATTTCAAGCAGAGTATGAAAAATTTTTGAATTGTTCTATCTACATTCATCGGGAGGTGGGACATATGATAGAGTACAAAGTTCGTAGAGATTGTGGCAGTGAAAGAACCATTTTTTATAATTCATCTAATGAGATGGTCACTTGTAGCTGTAAAAAATTTGAATTTATGGGTATCCAGTGCTGTCATGTTCTAAAAGTTCTTGATCACAGAAATATTAAGGAGCTTCCACAACAGTATATCTTGAAGAGGTGGACAAGATATGCAAAATCCGGTGTTGTGCATGATATGTGTTCTTCTTCAGTACAAGTTGATGCTATTTTTGATTTGGGAAGACGATTTCAACAATTAAGTCATGGTCTCATTCAAGTGGCATCCAAGGCATCTGAAACAGATCATTCCACAGAGCTACTTAAACGTCGCACAAAAGAGATAATGGAGGAGGTTGAGATAGATTTGCGGACATCATCTCAAAATTTGCAAGATGACAATGAGCAACATGAGGTAGAAAGCAATCTGAACAATGAGATTGCTAAAGGCTTTAAAAGAAGAGGAAAGAAGACTGTGGGAGGGAAGCCTCAAAAAAGATGGATCGGCGCGTTGGAGAAGGGATCACGAGGTCAAAGCTCTCAAACTCAACGTGTGTCCCAACATGCGTCCCACATTGCGATTGAGAGCCCTCAAACATTTGCGCAAGGAATGAGAGCCCCCATAGTTGAGAACTACGATAGCAGTCAAGGAATGACTTCAATGACTCAATTGCTTCAGGTACATTTCATTTTTTTGTCGTGGATGGAATTTATATTTCATATATACTTCAACGATGTTAAATCAATTCTATCGCAGGCACAGGAATCCCTTTTTTATCCTACTCAAATGAGTGAAGCGTCAAATTTTTCTGAAGAATGGAGGAGGAGCACAGATTTTTGATTGTCATGTGTAATGTTAATTTTTAAAATTCACTAGTATACTTGATTTCATTTAATGAGTTCATCACAAAAATTAACATAGATAAATTTATATTACAGGTACTAGATGGAGTTTGGAGTCTTACACAATTCAAGGTTGTCTGGACTGCTTTTGTCTCTTGGAGTTGCATCAATTTCCATATTCAGTGGAGTGGAGTTGTCCTCAAACATTATAGTGTGTGTGTTCTGCATTTTGCGATTGTATTATGTATTGTGGAATTCTGATATAATTATGTATTGTGGAATTCTGATTATATTATGTATTGTGGAATTCTGATTATATTATGTATTGTGGACTTTAAGAATTGTGGCATGTTTGGAGAAGATTTTAAAGTGTTTTGACTTTAGAGTGTCTACTTGTTCTAGAATTAGGACAGTATCTAGTAATGAAGCTCTTGCATCTACGTTGTAATTTCTAAAGAGGCTTTAGCCTGTACTTCTAATGAATGGAACATCTGATCCATGGTTCATTTCCACAAAAGAAGGGGGACTTTGGTTTGCTAAATTGCAAGGCCACCATGCACCCCTGGTGAAAATTGTATAAACTTATGTCTGGGCTTCATGTACATATTGCATTGGATTGTAATTCCAATTCTGCTACGATTCTTTGCATTGGATTGTTTTTTTAACCCCACCCCAGTTCATTTTGTCACTATTGTGATAACAGGAGGTTTTGGGAGTTACTTACTGGGTATGAGCAGCAAGATTGCCAAGCAAGCAGATGAACAGAGTGTGCTCTTATATCCCATGTCTAGGATGCTAGTAATATGCAATTATGATTGAATGTAGTTCCTTCTGTGATAATTCCTGAATTATGTTAATGAAAATGTGGGGCCTTTTCCTTTGTGTTTTTTACTGGATAAGTTTAAACTGATGCTGTGTATGATAAAGTGGTTTCTTGACAATGGTCTAGTGAATTAAAATGTTACAGTGATGGTTCATGTCACCTGTATGGTTGTCTGCAGCATGGGAGGTGCAGCGGCCATTCATGTGGCTGCAAAGAAAGTGATACCAAGTGTCGCTGGATTGATAGTTGTAGATGTTGTGGAGGTTTGTTTATTGCATATCATGCCTTAATTTTACAGTACTCTTATTTAAGTTGCTGGAGAAAATGTTACTCATCTAAATTACCTGTGTGTAACTCCAGGGAACAGCAATGGCATCATTGATTCACATGCAAAAGATCCTCTCCAGCAAAAAATATTAAAGACCCAAGTTTTATTTCAGATCAAGGAGGTTAAAGTTGATTACTTATGATCATTGAGTTGCTGTTTAAGGTACCCTTATTAATTTTTTTTTAAAATGTAATCTTTCCAGGAAACAGTATGAAGGAAAGACTTAGATGGGAACAGACATTAAATCACAAGCCTCATGTTTTTTTTTTATGCAATATCAAGATTTTCCATCATCATTCACCAACCAAATCATTCATTCATTCAAATACTTTGTGCATTGACCGTGTCAATACTAATGAAACATTCGTTCAAATACTAATTCAAATACAAACTTTCATAACCATACACATTCCTTCAAACACCGATGTCCACAACCATAACCTATTGTCCCAAATCAAAATTACAACTCCAAGGCATCAAAACCAACCAAAATTACATGTGATAAAAAATGAGGATGAGAATTGTGAGAATCAGGACCAACAAGAAAATAGTACAACCGAACATGGCAAGTATGATATGAGTGATAGGCAAAACAACTGATGTAGGTGGGCATTCATGTGGATGCTGAGCTTGTACTACCTCTCTTTGCAGTGGATCAGTTTGGGAATTCATGCATGTAGGTGCTGGGCTTGAACTACCTCTCTTTGAAGAGGTCAGCAATGGAGTGGAATGGTCAGTAGTGGAGTGGATGGCATGCTTGGTAACAAATTCATTGGCCTCTTCAAAATTTTGAAAGCCCTTGAATATTGGCTCTCGAAACTCATGTATTTGTGCTTTGCATTCAGGCCAATTCGTATACACGCCTGGGGTCCTGCCTATTGCAACTGCGTAATACTTAAATTTTGCCATAAACCTACAATAAAACATATCATTCATCTCATATCATTCCAAAAATTAGTACATGATTCAAACCAACTCAAATAATGAATCCAAATGAGCATACATAAAAAACCGTATGAACCAAACTATCAAAAATTACATACCCACTAAAGATTTCAGTGGAAAATGAGAACTAAAGGCAAACAGAAAAAAGAAAGCTACTACAAACAGCATTAGAATAAACCCAAGAAGCAAAAGAAAAGAAATTATACAAAGGACCACAAGAGAAGAGAATAAGACCCATTCAATTCATGTCATCATCAGCATCACAATTTTTTTCTTTTTCTTTTTTCAAATGAAGGGTAAGCATTCAATCTCAATTTATTACTTAGAATTGAAAACCCAAAACAGAAAAAAAAAAAAAAATGCAAGTGGGGCTCCAAGCAGAGATGTACCTCCCAATAAAACCCACCGAAGAGCTGATAAAGAAGATCGAAGAGCTCGAAAACCCACCGAGGAAGATGAACTGGGGCTTCGACGAGGGGCGGTCGGAAGGCGGTGGTGGCGAGGGGTGACGGCTTCGGAAGGCGGTGGTTATGGGTTTCGAAAGAGGGGCGGTCTGAACTGGGGCTTCGACGAGGGGCGGTCGGAAGGCGGTGGTGGCGAGGGGCGACGGCTTCGGAAGGCGGTGGTTATGGGCTTCGACGAGGGGCGGTCGGAAGGCGGTGGTGGCGAGGGGCGACGGCTTCGGAAGGCGGTGGTTATGGGTTTCGAAAGAGGGGCGGTCTGAACTGGGGCTTCGACGACGGACGGTCGGAAGGCGGTGGTGGCGAGGGGCGACGGCTTCGGAAGGCGGTGGTTATGGCGGTCGAACGAGGGGCGGTCTGAAGCTTCGACGAGGGGCGGTCTGAACTGGGGTTTCGAAAGAGGGGTTAGGTTTGGTTTGTTTTGAGGGAGGAGAGAGACCCTCTGTTATTTCGAAACAGACGGAGTGAAAACGTGAGGTTTCTGTCACGTGAGAGCACGTGAACAACTCGCCAGATGTCGCCTTCCTGTTGGTCGAAACAGAGAGCCTCTGTTATTTCGAAACAGAGGTTCCGAACCCAACGATCACCCCAATCAGATTCAATCAACGATGTGTTGACCGTTGAGTCAATGAATTTCTTAATAGATATTAGATAGGACCATAGTCAACATTACAACTGTCCGTAATAAATGCGGAGTCCGTTATAAAGAGTTTGGAGAGATTAATTGATTGAAGACAATTTATCGAAGATTACGATCACGATTTTGATTGGAGCCCAAGCAACCTAACAAACTTCACAACACCTTAAATACCCACCACTACACATAACCTTCACTCTTTCATCAACCCTCTCTATTTCTCTCACTTCGATTCGATTCAATAAACCTCTTCAAAACCCTCAAACTCTCTGTCTTTCAATGGCCCCCACCCTTGAAATCACTATCACCACCACCACCACCACCACCACCACCAACGCTGCTCAAAAGCGCCTTTGGTTCACCTCGGCAACGAAGAACGACAGCGTCCAAAGCCCTCCGAAGAAGCGCATTGTGGCCAAGGGGATATCCCTCCTTGAATGGGGAATTCTCTGCAAAGACCACGGCATCAAATACAGCAGCTTGCGCGCCGACCGACCCCGGCCTCACCCTATGCGCAGATGGTCCGAGAGCGGCCTACGACCGAAGCTCATCAACGCCGTTGATCCATTCGGGGACCGCGATCCATTGCCGATACAGATGGTCGCGGTTCCGCTCGGCGTGCAAGAGAGAGACCTCGTCGCGTTGTGCGCGCCCGTGCCCGGCAAGATCGCCGCGTATCTCCTCCCCATGCTTCAACATATATGCCACTGTAGCCGCCTCGATAGAGAAGCTTGTTCGCACCCCCTCGCAGTCATCGTCGTCCCGAATCGAGAACTCGCGGAGAAGGTCGTGCGTGTGATGGCGAGACTCTCGCGTTATATGGCCGACGTGAAGGTGTCGTTGATCCTCGACGAGGTGGACGCGCTTAACAAGCTTGGACGGGGATCCCACGTCATTGTTGGGACGGTCGATCAGCTTGGAAAATGCATTGAGAGGAGTACGTTAGTGATGAGACAGAGTTGTGGTTATCTCATCCTGGATGAGGCAGATTACATGGTGAAGATGGGGTTCGACAAGGAATTAGAGGCAATGTTGAAGGCCATGCCTCGCAGGAGAACGATCCACGTTTATACGGAGACCATGCCAACATCCCTAGAGAAGCTCGCGAGAAGGCATCTCCATGACCCAATAAATGTTGCGGTGGACAGAGAGGTTTCAAAAGCATTGGAGCAGCGGGCGTCGGAGAAGAAGGTTCAGATGCTGAAGAAGCGGGCAGCGAAGAAGTTATTGTTTCGTTGATTGTTTGTTTGCTGAGATGATTGTTAATTCATTGGTAGCAATTTTTGTTCGATTCTTTGTTAAGTCTATGTTCTTTTCTTTGTAAATTTTCATGAGAAGACATGAACATGCATATCAATGATACTTCACCTGCAATTATATATATTTTTTGGATCAGTCAGAATTCATGTTTTTTTTTTTAATCTATTCTCTTATATTTGAATGATTTCTATATATGTTGACCAAATAATAGATCAATAGATATTACTAGTTCCTGAGAGAGATCAGATAGCCTCCACAATATCCAGATCAATAGAATATCACAATTCTCATGCTGCAGTCTATTAATTGGATCATTCAGATTTTTCAAGTTGTTGTGAGTGGACTTTTAGTCATTCTTTCTTTTCTGTGTTTTATTTTTCATATCATTATAGAAGATATCACTATATATTAAGGTATTCAAAATATTTATTGTAAATGTCCTTGGCGACAATTTCTCATTCGAAATGTTAATCATCTTCTTTTGATTTTGATAAATTAATATTTGTGGGTCTCATAATAGTATATATGGAGCTTTTTTAGCCTCCAATTAATTTATTATTATCTTTCTTAGATGTAAAAATAAAAGTTTTTCAGATGATGTCTTTTTGATAAGTATTATTACTAATTCCATGTGCTTTCTGATCATTTTTTGCATATAAATTAGCATAGAACATTCCATTTCACTGGCTTGATTACTGGATCTGTTTGACACCATTCATTTTCTTAAATTGCAGACTTTAGAAAAATCATTGATTATCCATGCTTCATTTGAGCTGGGAATCTGTTTTCTGTTGTTCATTGTTCACTACACATGCGACGTGTGTACTCTAGGGGTGGTAAACGAGTCGAGTAGCCAGGGCTTGGCTCAGACTCGACTCGGTTAAAGCTCGTTCGGGCTTGTTCGATTAGACAAATGAGCCGAGCTTGAATATTTTTTAAAACTCGGTTTGTAAATGAGCCAAATTCGAGCCGAGCCCGAGCCTATACGAGCTCGTTACTTAACATAAAAAAACAAAAAACCCGAGTCGAGCTCGATCCTGAGTTTATGTCATTTTCACATGTATAAGATGCTGTGATTTGTGAAAGATGACTTCTCAAATGCTAAACAAATTTCTTTTTATCTAAACAAGCCCAAGTCGAGCCTTGGTTCGAGCTTCTGCTTGGCTCGCTTAACAAATGGGCCGAGCCGAGCTTCAACCAAGCTTTTCACAAGCCAAATGAGCCGAGCTTGAACAAGAAATTAAGATCGGTTTCGAGCCAAGCCAAGTCCAAGCCGAGCTTGATACTAAACGAGCCAAACCTGAACAGGTTAAAGCTCGGCTCATTTGGTTCGTTTACCACCCCCAGTGTACTCTGTATCTCTGTTGTGCACTCTGCAGTTCCAAAATGCACCCATTAAAACTAATAAGACAATTTAAAGTGGCTAATTACCTTATAAATGAACAATTGAAATAACTGACCTTGTATTTCTTTCTTATCATAATATTTTTTTAATTAAGAGTTGATGATTGAAATCTTTTTAACATATATATCAGAAGAAAAAAAAATGGAATTCCTAGTAAGACTACAATGGGAAGTTTGTTATGAATTCTGAATCTTGGGATACGATCGATCAAGAGAAAATTAAACACCTCAAAAGAGACACACAGAGAATTATGTGGCGTGACAAATCTTGCGACTCTGCATAGCGCCAACAATCCTCTTTGCATATCATCACACTTCGTAATATAATAAAGTTTTTAGTTGTTACGCGATGAAAATGCTTTTTCGTTCTCTCCCCCCCCCCCCCCCCTTTTTTAATTTTAATGCTGTTATTGATATATAAACTTTTAATGTGTATATTTATGTGATGTGAAACATTAGTTTTCACTTTTTTTATGGGTGGGTGTTATGAGTAGGTCCACACACAGGAGTGGGCCGGGAGTTGGAGGTAATTGCCCGCACGAAAAAAGAAGAAGCAAAGTTTCTAATGTGGCTGTCCAAAGTTTTTAATGTGCACATACTATTACACGATAATAATTATTTTAACGAGATTTTGTATAAAAGTTTTAAATATTAAAAAACTTAGAAAATTACATAAACATTTTGTTCATGGACTAATAAGAAAAAAACACTTGAAGTTGATGATTTAAAATGAAATATGAAGGAGGGAGAGACTGATAACTAAATAACATAGTTTATAAAGATTTAAAAATAAAATCACATTTTACAAACTAACAATCAAATAGACAGTTAAATTTAAGGACTTCAAAAAAAATATGAAGAAGGGATGGATCGATCTCTAAATAGACATGTTTCCATGGGCTTAAAACTAAAAATCATTTTTTTTAAGAACATGGATGAAGACTTTACTTTAAAGAGATCTCTTACATTTTTTTTACAATTTTAAAAACAGTCTTTTTTATATTTTACTTTAGAGAAAACTCAATATAACTCACTCGAAAGTTAGGTAAATCGGTTTTAGTCCCTACAAAATTGAAAAATCGCTACAAGTCCCTATGTTATTAGAAAAATATCGTTTCAATCCTTACTGTCACCAAAACTAATCAGAAACATGATAAACTTTAATTACACATTAAAATTTATCGGAATGCCCTCATTTCTTATTTTCGAAAAATCGATATAGCTCCCTAAAAATTTATGAAAATCGAAAAAAGTCTCTATAAAATTAGAAAATCCCCTCAGGTCCCTATCTTATTAGACAATATTTATTTTAGTCACTACCGAAACCAAAATTAACCATATTTGTGGTTGACTCTAACCATGCATGATAAATTACTGTAATGCCCTTTTTAAAATTAACTTAATAAATTTATGTAACACTAACTAGATTTGTGGTTGACTTTAGGGGGATTTTATGATTTTACAGGGACCTTTTTCGATTCTCATAAATTTCTAGGGAGTTATATCGATTTTCCCAAGTAAAAGCAGGGGCATTTTTATAATCAAAAGGATTAAATCGGATTTTTCATATTTTGTAGGGACTTATTTGAATGCATTTATTAGAGCAATTTAACTTAAGGAATAAATCTATACCATACATACTTTTTGGTGACTTGGGGCGATTTTACAATTTTACAGGGACTAAAATCGATTTAGCTAACTTTCTAGGGAGTTATATTGATTTTTCCTATTTATTTTAGTTTCTACCATAATCAAAACTAATCAGATCGGGGTTAACCATAACATACATGATAAATTATTGTAATGTCTTTTTAAAATTTACTTTATAAATTATTGTAATATACTAACTAGATTTGTGGTTGACTTTAAGGAATTTATTGATTTTACAGGGATAATTTTTTATTTTTCATAACTTTTCATGGAGTTATATTAATTTTTTTTTTTTTATCTTTCCTGAGTATAGGATAGAAGGATCATTTTAAGGAAAAGGAAGGAACATTTTTGTCATCAAATAAACTAAATTGAATTTTTCATATTTTGTAAAGACTTACTTCAATATACTTATTGGAGCAATTTAACTCAAGACTAAATCCGTTAACTATACATACTTTATGAGGACCTATGATGATTTTTCAGTTTTATCGGGACTAAAACCAATTTAGATAACTATTCAAGGAGTTATATATATATTTCCCATTGATAAATGTGATATATTCCTATGAATTGAATGATATTATTTATATAAAATCTGAAAAAATTCTAGTAAAGTATATATAACTCAGTGAGTGGAGAGAGATAATAAGAATACGAGATCGTTGCATTTATGATAGTAAAAAAGACCAATCAGTGTAGTAACATTTTTTTAGGGGATTGTTATTTGAACCCCCATTTAATGGAAAACCATCTCTCTTGGAAATCCACCCAACATATTTTTTTAAACCTACAAAACCACCCCCTAATAAATACAAGTGTGTGACTAATGTAAAACCACCCCAATCCATTTCTCTAGTTTCGACCCAATCAGCCATCATGTGATCACGCCACACGCAGAAAGTCCTCACCCACCTAAATGTTCGCCGTGCCTGCCAAACCTCGACCCCATTGCAAAAAAGAGTCAAAATAGAAAGGGGAGCCCAAGAAGACTACCGCATTCCTTGCGTGCCATATAGCCCAAACGCAAGCAGGGAGAATAGATAACAACACCTTCCCTTATGCACTTTTGCCCCCCTTCTTCTTGATAACCACTGCCGTCCAAAAGTCCTCCAATGAAATGAAGCTTAACCTCGAGTTGGTGAGCTTCTCTGCAATAACCTAGGTGCGCGAGATCTTGGGACAACTACATAATAAATGGAGGACAGTTTTGGGACCCCCCTACAAAGGGCACATTCCACATTCACCGTCGGTTGCCACTTAGCGTGGTAAACCCTAGTCACCAAGCGCTCCAAAAACAACCAAATAAAACTCTTGACCCTAAGTGGGATGTTTTCCACCCAAAAAGACATGGACCACTCCGCCCGATTAGCGTTAATGGGTAAATTCTGTGCCCACCCATTGTAACCACCATGCACAGAGTAGTCTGCCCACGGATTAACAAGCCAAAAGACCTCGTCCTCCCTATTTGGTAACGGCTAAACGACCCCAATAGCTCTATGAGTCGGACGAATTGTGACACATTTTCCCTATGCAACCCACGTCGGAATAGCGTGTCCCAAGCCTTGTTCAATCCCTCCTCGATCCAGAAATCACGAAGACACCCCTCTACTCGCGATGCCTTGCCTCACAACCGAGAAAAAAGAGTACTTGGAGCCTAGTCCGTGCACCATTGGTTGTACCAAAAAACGGATTGAGCTCCCGTTCCCTAGCGACCAGCGGAAGCCAATGACGTTCTCCTCTCAACAGTCGTGGTAAATTAAATCATAGAAAATGTTACACGCAGTCACATTCATCAATCAAAACACAGACCTCACATGTTTTCATTTTTTAAAAAATAGTAAACATCATTTAATGAGGTGATGTTTTGATAAAAAGTGCATATCACTCTATTTCGAGTTGAATGAATCCATTTTTAATAAGTGTAAGAAAATATTTAATGAGGTATATACAATATCTAATGAGGTATATACCTCACTGGATTTCTAACGAGGTTTATAAGACTGTGTTTTGGACTAAGAAAAAAATCGAGTGTAACAACACTCTTAAATCATCTCTTGAATTCCAAATGCATATTGAGAACCATCCCCACCTTATATTGTGAGCCCATTGACCCAACAACAACAAAAAGCTGACGTCCCAACGTGCATTAGCCGAGTGGTCAGTAGACATCACCGCTTTGCGGCTTGCTCAGGTTCAACTCTTGCCTTAGGCAAGGTTGGCCAAATGTTGTTACCAGCCTTGTTGGGCTGTAGACTATTGTGAACTTTGTTCCACCAGGTTCCGAAGGGCCCTGGATCCTGTCTCTTATACAAGTAGGAGGGGTAGTCTTGTATGTTGGGACCATAAATCGTCCTGTCCAGGCCTTGTATACAAAAAAAAAAAAAAAAAACACCCTGACAATCTCATTATAATTTGTAAACATTCAATGCAACATAAAAATCAAATAATTCCACCAATCCAGAAAATCCAAACCACTTGATATCCACCCCCACCCCCGTCAATCTCTCAATTTCTTCGTCCATGGTCAAAGTCGGGGGCTTGTAGAGGTTTCTGTGTTTCGCAAAGGGTGATGTGCTAGCAAGCCAACAACAAAGTTTGATTAGAGAGAAAAAAATAAACCGTCATGGAACTATGAGGGCGGTAGGTGAGGCGAGGGATCTGTGGAGAAGTGCGAGAGAGGGTTTGTGGGAGAGTCAGAAGCTTGAATGGGTGAGAGTTAGAGTTTGATGAAAGATGGGCTTACTAATTATTTAAATATGGGGTTTAATATATGATGGACTTATAAATTAAGTCATGAAAATATGAGGGGCTTACTTACAATTTAGAGGGACTCAAATAGAGCAACCCTAGTTCTTGTGATGTGGGGGTGGTGGCTCGGTTCTAAACTACTCGGATCCGGGTCGTCTAAAGACCGGGAGCTTCAATCAGGCAGGGGAACGTTCGATGACGAGTTTAATCTGATGGCCATGAATTGGACTCCCCCCTCCCAACCCCAAGACACTCATATCTGCAACCCTTCAAAAGATTAAAAAAAGAAATAAAGAAAGTAAAAAAAAAACTGGATTCTTTGTTCCCAGGTGAGAATCTTCAATCACCTCTTAGATTTTTTTTTATTAGATTCACTGCGCAATGCAAATTGATGTTTTTATAAATTTATTTGGATTGTTTCGATTAACTTGGATTTGGTATGGTGAACTTGAATTGTGTTGATATTGTGTTCTACAATGAAATCCCACTTTGAAAAAAGAGTCATCCATTCTTGGTATGGGCTTTCCAGTTTGATCCATTTTGAACCCATGTAGGAGGGATTGGCATATTTTAAGAGGAATCTCTTGCAGTAAACTGAAATATTTCTAACTACTATTGATGCTCCGTTTTCCCAATATATAGGTCATTTGGATTTTTTTTTTGTTTATGTAGAATCAACATTTTCTTTGTATGATAAATAGAAAAAAAATCTCAGTCATTCCCGCAGTCTAACTCTATATTAAAGCTCTAATAGATTATATACTCCTCTATATTTCCTCTAATAGTAAAAATGTATTCAATTCATACTGAGTATGTGTTTTTTCTTGTGAAATATACACTTCATTAGACAAATTTATATTAAAAAAAAAAAATTAAAACATGTTCGGATTGCAAAAGTGACTGTTTGGAAAATCTTCCGATGTGCAGAATCACATAAACCCTGTGGGATTCGAACATGGAATCTATGGGGAGCAAACCCTTGTCTCTAGCCTGAGCACCAAACCCATGTGGGTTCCATTTTTTAGATATCAATGTTAAATCGTGAGAGATCTTTCATTTTTTAATTTCTTTCGGCCCAATTTCATGTACTTTGAGGTTAAGATTTGTTATGGTTGCTTAACTGGGTATGTCACTGAATTATAATTGTGATCTCAATTATGTATGTGTGACTTCTTGGTCTTTTGTATGTAGATTGACTTTCCTCTTCAAAAGAAAGATGAAGTAGCTCACTTTGCATTATGTTTGTGTTTTCCTGTTGAGGTGGGTTGCAGTATGGGAGCAATGGTTGTGCAGTGTCCAATTATACCTCCAAATCTGGAGAACGAAGGTCTTGAGGCATTTTATATGGCATTCACTGAATTTCGGGCTACGCGAGGCCTAAACTTTAAACCTTCTTCTTGTGTGTGTTTAGCAAAGTTTGGTATAATGCCTGTTCTTATTCATGAAAAGAGGTAATTGTTAGCTTTCTAACTTCGAAGTTTTCATTCCCCATATAGGACCTTTGGGTTATTAATGCATATTCTGAATAGTGGTTCATGATGGGCAACAAGAATAAGGGGGTTTGTTGCAATCATTACACTGCGCTTCTCAATGTTTCCTTTCTCTGCTGTTTTGGTATCAACTTCCTTTTTTTGTTTTTTTCAATGAATTATATAAAACCTATTGAGATATTGCAGTAATATAAAAGATTACTATTGTGTCCAGTTATGGAGCCACATTAAGGCCAGCGGGAGTAGCTGCCCCCATTCAAATTTTTTGTTAATTTTATTGGTGTTCGGCTTGATGAATTTAGTTAGTTATGATTGATTAACAGTTAATTTTAATTGTTGGTTAAATTGTATTACTACGATAATAGTACATGATTAGTCCCGTTTGCTTTACAGATAGCTTATTAAGCATAAAATAGTTATATAAAGATAGAGGAGAATTAGATGATTTTTGTTTGACTGTATTCTTTTATTTGTTTGGATAATTTTTGTGTTTATCTTGTCAGAATTTCTCTCTTTTAGCTTGTTGAAATTGCACATGAGGTTTCTATTTATTTTTAAAGTTCTTTATAGTAATGTAGAAAATGTGAACAATTTATTATTGTTTATGCCTATTGTGATACCAGATCTTTGATTGTCATTTGTCCTTAATGAAAATGAGTATTTTCTTTGAAAAATTATCATTTATAAAAAAATTTAAAGATCGTATTTAAATTCCCCCCCCCCACTAGAATAAAATCCTTGCTCAGCCCCTGATTGTGTTCTTAAGGTAGCATTTGGAAACCTGTTTGAAAATCAACTTTTCACTTAATATTACTTTTGAAATTAGATTCCCAGAAAACATATTTATGTTAAATTCCTGAAAATCTCCTTTTCATTGTTTTAACTAAAAGTTGTTCTCTCCTTTTTAAAAAAGCTGTGACCAGTTTAATAATAATAATAAAAAAAGCATGTGACCATTTGGGGCGTTTGGAAATGCATTTGGTTTATTCCTGCAAAAGTAGAATCAACCAAAAAAGTATTTTAGAACATTGTAGTTTCCTGGGAAATAGTTAATTGGGAATGAATCCAACATTATAAATAACTGACACAATCATTCAAAATGTCTTATTCCTAGGAAAATGTTACTCATAGCTCAGGCCTTTGTGTAGAACATTCACTCCTTGCCTGCAGGTGCACTATCATAGCAGTCGGGTTGTCTTTGCACATCTTGAATGATTATTCATTGCATCTTGAATGAAAGGCAGGGAAATATGAACATAGACCAAATGTATCTTTTCATAGGTGGCAGAGGTATTAGAACTAAATATTGATTAGTTAAGTCTAGTCCTAGTGCCGTTTAATTTTGTGTCTGGATTCTTAACGCATTTGAAAAGTAACTTTTGCGACTGTATTGGGGGTGAATCCAATTTCCACTGTAAAAAAAAAAGAGACACCTTTTCGAGATTGACAACTTAAAACAATGGAGCTTGTGAAAATCTGGAGAGAGGTTGAAGAATTGAGGTAGTGATGTAAAAATAGGCCATAGAGGTGTTTTTTTCTGTATTGATGATATTGTGTGAGTTATGCCTTTTAGTTGTTGTGGATCCAAGGATCTAAATTTGCTTTTATTTCATGGTTGGCAAGGCCTGTATCTCGGCTGGACTACTAGATTCATGATAAATGAAATTTTGAGGTCCCACTCATGAATAGTTCAAAATTAAAATATTCATATTATTGGTTGAAATGAGAAGTGGCCAGTCAAAAAATGATAGAATAAGAAATGAGTATATTCCTGAAAAGTTAAGGTTGTTCCACTAAAGGATAAGATGAGAGGATCATTTGAGACAGTTAAAGAAGTTTGGACATGTACAACTGAGATCAATGGATGTACTGGTTCAGAGTAATATCATCGTAATTGAAGGAGCTCCAAGTACATTTCCATATTTCAGAGGCGACCCTTAATGGAGTTGAATAATGAAAAATGATTCATGTAGCCAATCCAAAAATTTTGGGATAGATATTTTGTTATTGTTGTTGTTGAAATTGGATGTATGTTGGATGCTATCATGTGGATACTATCATGTAGCCAACCTTTAGTATTGGATGTATATTGGAAAAGGCAATAAAAATTGCAATCTGAAATTAAATTTCCATGAATTGATCAAATAATGCAGTACTTGTGTCAAATTGCTACTGCTCAATTTTAATCACCATTCACGAGCTGCTTCATACAAGTCCATGGAAAGTCACCAATGGTCAAAGAAGGCAAAGGTTGAAGACAGGTTGTTCAAACTAACTTCGCCTGCAGTTCCCACAGAGATATGTAGATGGTCTAGATAATTTATCCCCCAATTGCATTCTCATTAACTGACTGGCCTAGCTTGATGATGACAATGAACCCTCTGCTTCATGAAGATAATGGTCTACATTTGCATTAGATTACTTGAATAAACAATGAGAGTAAATCGAGCTTTGGTCAAGGCGGCAAGCACCTTCCACCTTCTTGAATGAGGTCAAGAGATCAAACCCTGGGGAGTACCATTTTTCAAAAAAAAAAAAAAAAAAAAACGAGAGTAAACCATGTTGTCTTATTGAGTAAATATTATGAATAACCACTATTATGAAAGAGCATAAATTGGATAATTGGCCATTACTAAATCTAGACTCTCCACAATTCAAATTCAAGCCCCATAGCTTTGCTTCAACTCTTGTTGCTGAGTGCCAATTTCTTGATTATCAGCCATAATAGACCTAGCTCAAAGTGAAGCCATTGACAGCCATTACAATGACAGAGAAGAATATAAACTCTGAAACACACACACACACACGCACACGCACGCGCACACACGAAATTGATTGGCTTCCACCAAAAGTTGAAGTGCACTCTGCAAAACCTTCTCCTACAAAGCCATTTGGTTCTGATTAAGTTGCATTAGTAAATCATATTACTGCCAAAGTTGATGTGATTCAATAATGAACAACTGCACTGCATTAAAGCCAAAAAGTTTTCATTCTGTAGAATTTATTTATCAACTAGGGCAGTCTCCCATGTAGCAGGGTGCTGAGAGGGGAGAGACAAGGTATGCACAAAGTGGTTGCTCTCAGTACTAAATCCAGGATTTGGTCTTCTTAGTTCGAGCATTTTAACATTGCTCCATTATTCCAAATGATTTGACTTCATCCGTTTGTTAAATGTCATATGTTGTTATGCTTGTTTCACATACATGGATGTGGGCATGAGTCATCTTTCCAAAGACAATGATCAATGCAAGTACTTGATGGAGAATAACACTATTCTACATAATATTCAGATAATTTTGAATCTGGAATATAGTTTAATGTTTTTATTTGTGCTCATCTACCTCATCCTTATGAACATCTTCACCCCCAAAGTCATCTAGCTGGCCTAGAATTTAGGTCTGTGAAATATTTTTTTTCATATATATGTTGAAGATGAACAATTTTTTAGCTCAAACTACTACATTTTTTCCGCGGACAGGTTGGCTTTCCAATGCATTAATCATTTGCAAATCTCTACTTTTCATGTAGTTTCTTTCACTACCCTAGTTCTTCCCAGCTGTGTAGCTTGTCACCATATGCAAATCTCAATTGTTTTTTGTAGTTACTCTCAGTACACTTGGCCTAGTTTGAAAAATGGATAAATGGTGGGTTGAGGAGATATGTTTGGAGAGATCAACTTATTCTGTTTGTTAAAGAAAAATAACATTTTTCCCCTGATGAAAAATTGTTAGAATCTCTATCTTCTAAAATTAGCATAAATTTATCCTCAAACTCTTACTCTCTTGCCAAACTAGCCCATGCATTTCCTACACTTGATTACAACAGTAGTTGTTTTCTGTACCAATATGTAGGCATAAAATAAGAAGATGGAAGTGGAACCCCGTGTTTGCTCTGAATACGAGCGGGGGAGCTCCCGATGAAGGTGGAGGCCAAGAGAACCTAGAAACAGAAGGTCCGGGCACTGGCCAGACGAGATTGGGCGCCATAGTTGGGGCCGCGAGCAGGCAACTACTGGAAAAGCTGAACACGGCCAGGAAGAATTTTCCAATGAAGATCTTTCTCCTGCTGTTGGGTTTCTACACCGCCAACGCATTGGCTACCATTTTAGGACAGACGGGCGATTGGGACGTCTTGGTTGCAGGTGTTGTTGTTGCTGCGATCGAAGGCATTGGCATGCTTGTTTACAGGAAACCCTCATCTATGTCCGTCGGGAGGTTGCGCTCCTTGTTGTTCATGGTCAACTACTGGAAAGCTGGGGTTTGTCTGGGACTCTTTGTAGATGCTTTTAAACTGGGGAGTTGAATGAGGTGTATCAGATATATTATTGTTGGTTATATTACATCCATTTCTTCATATGCATGATTCGGTAGGGTTTGTTGCATCAGACCAATACCTAGTGTTTTAGATAATGAAATTGGATTGTGGTAGGAAATAAGGGATACATGCTTCATTTTTCAGAATAGAGGATGATCATGATTAATTGAGAGAGATCAGTAGGACAGTTCTGGATGGTGAAACTTGTAATACATAGTTTTTGAAGCCTTACAATATAATATTCAATAGATGTATGTATCTATAACTATTTTGAAGAATAGTTGGAATTATCAGGGTTCATCTATGTCAATGCCAATGAATTAAAATTAAATTATCTTCATAACATCAAAAAACAATCTCACCTGATATTTACACATCTAAAAGAATATCACATCTGTTAAGTTAGTACACTTGACAACTTGTCAACAAAGATTATTGTTACTTCATATAACAGAGAAAAAGAGAGTATATTTTTATATTATATTGGACAAAATATCCAGAATAGGATTTTTCATGTTCTAGTATAAAAAATGTGTAGATAACATATAAATATTAATAATAATAATTAAAAAAAACACCTTGCAGGATCCCTGGGTTGCACAAACAAACATCTATTGGAAAAAGAAAAAAAAAACATGTTAGATTTTGTTGTGTTACATGACAGAAAGGATTTACAATGCCCAATAACCAAAACCATGTGTTTAACTCTCAATCAATAAAATCCAAGGACTCCATCACCCTGCGAGCTTGAATATGTAGGGCTGTCTGTCTCTGCTCAGGGTCTAGGGTTGACCCAAACTGACTCGCAGCCCATATAAGGGAAGCAGATTTCTCACCAAGAAGTCTGTTTATGTCTTCATATATGGTAGCCATGGGAGGCTTTTCCCTTCCATTTACATGTCCAATCAGCAATAGAAGAAACTCTGCACATTTCAACCTGAAAGAAGACATATATATAATCGTTCTTCTCAGTACCGGTCCGGTCACATGATAACTCGGAAATTATACTTATAAATGATTAATTATTCTATATTTCTTTACTTCGTGATATACAAAAGAATAGAACATGCAGACCTTATATTCTCGTCACTGTGTTCATCTTTTAAAATCTCTGTGATTTTCTCGATGCTGTGACATGCTTCGAAATCCTGTAAACAAGTAAAGACAATCCAAACTGAAATCATTAAAATGATATATAAAGACGTGGAACAGGATTTGAGCTGTGGATTCTGGCAAGGTAATCAACACACAGGATCAAAGGTTCAGATGGTAATACACATAAATGTAAATTGATCATGAATAGCAAATTGTGCAAAATTTGTTCTCAAGAAAATCATAATAGAACACTATATACTCCCAAAAGAATAGTTTTCAAAACTTCTTAAAGAATATTTGCTAGTTGCATTTAACTAAATGAGTATCACAGGCTGCACAGTTTCTCAATTGTAACTTGCTCACATCAATTTGGATTGACTAGTCCAATCTGGAGATATCAATCTCAGTAGAAAACCAGTAAATACCTACCAGTCTCTAGAGTTGCACTCCGCCTGTGGTTTTCTTAGACACAAGATTTATACTATGGGCATCAAACAAACAATCTTCCATCCACGAAGGCAAAGACAAATCAATCAAAATCATTGAATAAAACCCCTATGAGACTATTGGAATGATATATAATAGGAATTAATTTCTCACAATTAATTTCTTATATAGAAGATAATACTCAAATCAAATATTTCTACAATTAAACCGTCCACTCTTATGTTTATGTTAAATAAGAGGCCTAACAGATACAATCTAACCACTTAGAAATGTTTATGAAGCAACCCTAGGTTAATACTTATGTTACCAGATTAATGAAGTTCAAGCCACCCATGAACTCTCATGTAATATGAAAAAAGGAAAAGCTATATGTGTCTTGAACTAATAACTGAGTGTTTAACTGTTATCTAAAACTTCTACATGATTACTCAGATTTAAGTAGCCCTCAAATGCGCACATTTGGCTAAAACTCAAATGATCAAGCCGTGTTGAGTTCTCACCGTGATCATGTCAGAATGAACATTTAAACACTGCTCAAATGAACATGCATTACGTGCAGGGCATTTCCACTTGAATACAACAAGTACAAAGATATTTATAATCCCATTGAAAAACACCATGATCAAGAAAAAAGAACTCATTGCAATATGGCAGATCGATAGAGCCAGTCATGAAGTGTGCGTAAAAGCTGGTGATTCATCAGGAGATATCTTACTGTCTGATTAGCAGAGCAATCCAACAGCAAAGATATGAGAGCGTCTAAGCAAGCCCCTTGCTCAAGTATTCCTCGAGTTGACAGAATATTCATCAGCACCTGCATATATAAAAAAAGAATATTTTAGAGTTTATGAAATTGAGACTCAAGCACAACTCATTAAACCAGACCAAGGCAACTGAAGAAAAGGAATCCCATGCTTTCTAAACATGAATCAACCACATAGGTTATTTGCTTGGCCCATCACCCAGTGCCCCATCTCAGGCACCTTCCTAGATGCAGGTGTTGGCTACAGCCTGTATATCTTGAAATGAAAAAGAAAACCTAAATCCTTCCCATTTTAGCACCGCTTACCGTCTTTTAAACATCGCACCAAACAAATTGGCTAACTTGAAAATTGACTTTGGAAGCTAGTGACATCAATCGATATGGAAGCATGGAACAAAAGGCTAACTCAATTCTGGGATGGCACCACAAGGAAAAGACTGACAAGTTCATTTATAACTCAAGTTTAATATAATGATGAAAAGTTTTCTGAAGTGAACTAAAATCTTTCTCCTCCAACAGAAGAAAAGTTTAAGGTTGGCTTGGCACCTGGATCCCATTGCTCTTTCACAAACCTTGAAAAAATGTTGGGGTGGGTTCAGATGCGGCAAAAGAGAGGGTATCAAAGAAACCTTGCCAAATTTCAATGGTTGGACCTCACATGGTGTGCTGAAGTATATGGATGCAATGAATGTTTTCCAACAAAAGAGGTTTTACGTGGAAAATACTTGGGCCACAATCTCTTCCCTCCTTAAGAGTTACAATGATTTTATGTGTGTATATACTATTATCATGGACAGTCTTTGGTTTAGGAGGTGACGAATCAGAGACTATTTCTTACAATCTTCCGGAAGGTTGCTAACATTTATCCAAAAAAATCAGAATTTCTGTACTACCCCCAACAATTAAGACATGATTCTCAAAAATAACTTTCAGGAGGCAGTCAATTAGGTTAACATGCATCAATTTCCAAGCCCAATAAAGTAAATGTATCCACAAGAGATGCAAAAGAAAAACTAAATAAGTCTCAACATATACATAACAAAGGACTCTATTTCGAAAGGCACTCACAACACAATTACGACACAGAGGAATTCAAAATCGTTCCAGTATTTACACTGATCGCGTTGTACCGATGAGCCAAAACCTTGCTCTCCCCGCCGAGGAGGCAACACCCCTCCAAAACCCGAAGAGCGAGACAGACCTCACCGTCCGTCGCCGGGCTACTTATCTTCATCGGCTCCACCCCGAACACCCGATCAAGATCCACCACCGGATCCTCCACCTTCGACGGCCTCAACGTGTTCTGGAACAGAACGGGAACCACTGGTTTTTTTACCAAGGCTTTCCACGGTCAGTCTCAAAACGGGCGAATCGAATTCAAGAAACCCTAGATCCGGAGAGATGGGAGAGGAGACGGACCTTGGAGGTCGGCGATCGACTGTGAGTGACGGAAGAGGCGGATCGAGTCGTCGGAGGCGGAGGCGGAAGACTGAAGGAAGCGGAGGAGGTTCTTGAGGCCTCGGTGTCTGAGGAAGGAGAACTCCGCCTTGGCGTCGCGGAGGCCCGACCGGAGGGCGAGTGTCACCTCTCTGTAGGACCTTCGCCTCTCCAGCGACGCCACCAGATCCTCCACCACCGCCGGCTTCTGAGACGGCGGAGGCGGGGACGATCCTTCCCTTCCAACACCTCCTGCGCCGGTGGCCGGCGGCTGCATGTCTCTCCCTCCCTCTCACCTTCTTCAGACGCCTTCCCCTGTATGTGGATTTCGCGGTGGCGGACAACGTTTTTTAGGTGGGGGTAGTCAGTCCCGGACTTTCATCGACAAAAATCCTACGTCCATGGATTTCTAAATCCTAAGTTATTCGGACCTCAATACGTGGATAACAAATCAATTGTTGTTAGTTGAAACATTAGTTGGATTGAAACATAAATTCATGGACAAAAATTTAAGCGTTATTTAATTAAAACTTTTCAACGTAAATATATTGTCATATGTTATTCAATTTCAGCATGATTTTTAAAGATTTTTATAAATAATAGACTTTTGTGGACTCTAGAAAGAGAAATAGAAATGAAAAATGATTTTTCACAAAACTCTCTTCTTTTTATACTTTTTTTTTTTTTTACTTTTATGTTTTTTTTATTTTTATTTCTCTATAGATGTTTGGTTATCTCATGATTTCATATTTATTTCAATTTTTTATAATTTGTCATTTTGATGAACACGTGTATATGCATGAAATATTGATATTATTTTATATAATTGATAAATATATGAGAATAGTGAATTTGTTTGAATTGCAATCTATCATGTTTGTATTGTTTATTATATGTATAATGATGCCTAGATCCACCATCATTTTGGAAGACATATATTTATTTTATTATATAGTTAATTATATGTGCAATAATTTCATAATCTTTTATTTGATTTCCTTTTGGATGCTTATGTTTTTCCACGATATTAATTAAGGCCTAGAAGGAATTTTTAAAACATTGGTTGAGCATACGTGGGATAACCATGACACCAATATTCATGGTAAACTAATGTCATAATTATCTAATTAAAAATAATATTTTTAATGATAACATTATAAGAGTATGCATTTGTGATATGTGAAGATAGTTATTAAAAAATTGCAATTCACGTTGGGTATGAATAATTTGGGTTGAATTTTATAAATTTTGTTTTTTGTTATTTATTTGAAATACATATTTTTATATAATGATTCTTACCTTAGATATATTGGATAAACTTGTGTTTGAATTTGTTAATTTAAAAATACTAAAAATTAAGTCTATGAAAATCTATGAGAGTCAATAATTGTTCATTTGTGCAAAAGTTTATGAAAATCTATGAGAGTTTATCTAAAAGTCTACAAAAGTCTATGAAAGTTTATCTGTAAAAATCTGTAAACCCACCCCTTCTTTCATAGACAAAAGTCTATGAAAGTTTATATGTAAACCGGTTTATTTATTTTTTCTTTCAAAACGAGGCCTCTGATCATAGTCATTGGATGGACGGAACAAAGATCAAGCGGCTAACAATCAAAGTCGCACGATGGGGTGCACGACCGCAGGCCGCACCCCATCGATCCCCTCTATATATATGTGTGTGTGTGTTTAATGTTCTTGTGAAACAATGAAAACCCACCCCTTCTCTCTCACACACTCTCCCCAGTCTCCTCCACTTACTGTCAGTCAGGAATTGCTCCAGCAATGTGAAATCCCAAAACAAATTCAAAGATTCAACTTCAACCAAACATTCCCCAAATTGGTACCACCTTTTCAATCCACCAAAACACAATGGATAATATTACGTCCAGCCCATTTTCAGTCTCATTTCCAGTTTACATGTATTTCAAATTTTTTAAAAATAATATACTTCATTTAATAAGGTACATGCTTTTATAAAAATGAACATGACCAAAAAAATCTTCTAAAAGTTAGAAATACCAAAATCAATTACTTTTTAAAATTATACCCAAAAAGTCTTATTTCACAATTTTAAAAACATAAAAGATCAATTTACCCTTATGCAATTAGATTCTTAATGTATTCCGTACCTCCTTAACTTTGTTAAAATATTTCACCCTCTTAATTTTGTTAATGTATTTCACACATTTTCATATATATAAACTTTTTTTTATTCTAAATTTTTTGTGGTTAGATGAATTTTGTGAAATATGTATCAATATAATTTAAGTTTTTTTTATGATGAACTCCAATAAATGTTGGTGCTTCTTTAAAAAAATAGATTTGTATTAAGGATGTAAAAAAATATGTGAATAGCAAAAAAAAATGTAAATAAGGATTTAGAATATTAAAATATTATCTATTGCATTGAGGCACAATACAGATTTAGATTACATATTATGATTATACACAATGAAAAATGATAAATAACATCATGGAAGATGTATATAAGAAACACACAATATGATATATAACAATAAAACCTCTAAGAGAATTGATTTTGGTCATGTATAGAGAGATCGTTGTTTTGTATGAAAAATAGGTTTTTGGTGTGGAATAACCTAAGAGGGTTAGAGGGATGTTAAAGATTTAATTACATAAAGGTAGATTAGTCTTTTGTATTTCTAAAATTGTGAAATGAGACTTTTTTAGGTATAATTTTAAAAAGTGACTAATATGGATATTTCTAACTTTTAGGAGATCTTTTTGGTCATTTTCCCTTTATAAAAAATGAATCATACACTCTAATGAAATGCATTGATGCATTTATAGAAAATGTAAATTTTTTTTTTCGAAGCACATGCATTGTTAACGTTAACATATGCGTCGTTAATTTTCTATTGACACGTATAAGACTGGAAATGGATCTGAGTGTAACAACGCTCAAAACAATTCATTCACCAACATAATAAATCTAATTTTGGCTTCAAATCTAACCACACACATAAATATCCAAAATAAAAAGAGACCCAGATCAATTCCTACCTCAATCAAACATTCCGTTTAAAAAAATCACCTTCCTTTCAAATCAACAAAACGCAATTTGATTCACCAACCCAAAAAAAATTGACTCCAAATCTAAACACAAAAATGACATCAAAAAAGTTTTTTTCGACATGCAAGTCAAAGTTTTTCTGCATCAAAATACTTACAATATACTATTATTTTACAAAAATAGTATCTGACTTCTAGGCAGAATTGAAATATTTTAATAATATACAGTTTGCTTTTATCAATGAACATCACAGAAAAACAATATTGTTTCATGGTATCACATTTTTGCAGCCTCATTGCAGCACACAATCTGTGGCAGTAAAAAATGTCTTAAAAGCGACAAAGTAATATGCCTTAAAACAATCATTGTATTTTCAATTTATTTGTATTCAGCGTGTGTTCCAAATTCTTTCACCCAAAATTATCCAACAATGAATGTATAAGTATTTTGTTTAACCTAGTCTATATTATAAAAAATTTATGTCTTTCAAATCACCTGCATCCTAATAACATAAAAAAAATCCTTAACTGCCCTCAAAATTCTTCTACCAGAAGAGGCAACTATTACACTAAATCAAAAGAAGTGAAAATTATTTAAAAAATAGAAAAAATAACTTTCAACAATCAATTCGACATCTGAGACGATATTCGATTGAACCAAAGTTTACCATAGTCATAGCTACTTGTGTAGTACTCGTCGATACAAATACATGGATATATAGAAATAATGATTCTGATTTACGGTTTGAAAGCCATGGCCTCCTGAAATTACGGTGTCATAAAATCATTCGATTATGTTTTCTTCTTTTCTTTTGGTCCATCTCGTGCGTTCATAAAACTTGCAGTTATGATACCTGTATCAATTTATATAGTTTATCCATATATGACATAGTTTATTAGAATTGGATAACAATTGAAGTTTGGATATTTTTTATTTAATTGAAAATTGTCTAATATTTTGTCGTCTAAATGACATTGCAAATAGGTTGAGCAATATGTTTAAACAGTCCTCACATTACGATATATTAATGTGGGCAAGTTTCCATATTCATGCAGGCTGGTAGTGGACCCATAGCTCCAGCTATGAGAATTTTTTATTTTTTTTTATTATTATTTTTACGGGCTTTGGATGAACTTTTAAAGCGAGGCCCTATATACATTCAATTCACAAAAGAAATTGTTGGAGAGATTTGAAAATAGGAAGCGACACTTAAAAAGAACAAAAAGGCAGACATGGCTGATTGATTGAGAGATTTTTAGAGATTTGGTGGGATACAATGGGGGATGATTTTTAGGGATTTTAATGAGGATGAAATGGTTTGAAAAAATGTATTGTGGGAAATGAAATGTAGGGTGGGTTTGGGGACTTAGGGAATATAATATTCTGTTGTGCGTAGGGTGGGTTTTTAAGTATTCAGATTAACAATTTTTTATAGGTCCAACCCTATTGGGCTCTACAGGCCTAGGGGCCCTCCTTAGGTGGGGCCAGGGTAACTACCCTGGGCCGACCCTGAGTGGACCCTTCTCGTACCTTGGGGCACTTGGCATCAAACCCTCTTGTAATAAAAGTTTGAAAAGTTTGTTTGGAATGTATAATGTGGGTCATCTCTAATCCTCCGATTAGTTGTATTATGGTTCGGAGGGCCTAATGTAAAATTATAAATAGTTGTTGTAAAAAAAAATTACATACACAACTTTGAACTTTAAGCGAAGTGCCACTGATTTATCTAAATGTTGTGAGATGTTTTGCATTATAACACAAAAGATCTTTTCGCGAAGACCTAGGATTGAGCTGATAGGGGTAATTTTATAATTTGATTCATTTGTACCTTATTTATTTACTCCCTTCTTGAAGAACTTTATTTCTCTGAGAGGTAGCCGTTCTAGGGTTTCTTCTCAACTGTGTTGGGGAGAGAGGTTGAGAGTTTTGTAATCTGATTATTTAATATAATGAATCAATTTCTGCTCTCCTCCGTGGATGTAAGCATATTTTGCCAAACCACGTAAATATGTGAGTTCTCTTGTGTGATATTGTATTCTCTTGACCATTCTATCGGTGTGGAGATCTAATCTTACATGCGTTGTTGCATCAGCACTAAATAAATCCAATGAGGGCTTGGTTCAATTATTCTCACCTACTGGGGTCTTGTTTGAAACCAATTTTTTTTTTAAGTTTCTCTCAACCAATTTTTTTTATATCAAAACAATGCTTAATCGGTTTTTTCATAAAAATAAAAAATAAAAAATAAAATTTTTTAAAATATGTTTGAAACTGATCATTATTTGAAAGCTATTGTTGAAGCAAAAGCTCCAAATGGAACCTTAGCATCATCCAATAATGATTTTTAGGCCCCAATTGGTAGACCCCATCTCAAGCCCCATGAGGTGGCAAGATTGAATTACCCACTTTACCCTTCCTATCTAAATAAAGAAGTTTTTTCTATAACCGATTTCTTAAATCTCGAGGTAGTTATGATTTAGGATATTCTCTCTCTCTTTAAAGTAATCAATTCAATTGAATATCAAAAAAATAAGATTTACATTTTTTTATTCAGATTGATATGTGAAAAAAATATCGAATTCAGTTTTGGTGGGGATTGGAGGAGAAGATTATAATTGCTCTAGTAATTTTTTTTTATTTACGATTTGATTGTGGTGCAAACAATGACGATCCATTCAGGTTAAGCTTTTCATATTGTTCTGATTTTACATTCATCTTTGAATCATCAATACATTTTTGAGATCGAATTTAATTTAAATTCAGATACATTGTCACTGTATCTGAATTTTTAGCTTTGCATAATATTATTCAGTACGATTTTTGAGATCTGAATAAGTACGATTTGTATAATCATTTTTGTTGTTGTGTATGTGTATAAGTATGCATATTGAGTCGTTCAGTATATTTTTAACCTTGCATGATCATTATTTAACTCATTCAGATTCAAGATACATTGTTATATAATGTAAAGTTATTAATTCAGATTCCAGATACATGTGTATCTTAATTATTTATCCACCCCAATTTGTTGTTTGTTATTTTTCTTTTGGTGGATTTGATTAATGTGTATCTGAATAATATTTAATTATTTTTTGACATCTATATTTAAAGACTTTTATTAATCATCTATGCAATGTCTCATTAGCATATAAACCATAATTGTTTCATTTTTAAACTCATTCAGATTTCAGATACACTTGTATCTAATGTAAAGTTGTTATTTCAGATTTCAGATACATGTGTATCTGAATTATTTACCCAGCTCAATTTGTTGTTTGTTATTTTTCTTTTTAATGGATTTGATTAATGTGTATCTGAATAATATTTAATTGTTTTGCCATGTATATTTAAATATTTTTATTAATCATCTAAGCAATGCTTCATTAACAGGTAGAATATAATTGTTTCATATGAATATACTCATCTGTATCTGAAATTCTAATATATTCATTTGTAGCTGTATCTGAAAAAAATGGAGGTAGAGGTCGGAGGAGATGGGGGTCGGAGGAGTGCTCGAAAGATAGTCGATCCACATATCATATAATAGAGGGCGACGAGAGCAATCCAAAGGTAGTGATGCCGATCGCCGGAGATGAGAACGCCGGCCGGAATGAATTTTTAAAGTAGTGGATGCCTTATGAGGGTAAAAAAAAAAAATTTTCAAAGAAGGAGGGCTAGAGGCAGTTATTCAATCCCAATTAACGAGGGATTGTTTATTATAATGAAAAATTCAAATATAAAGGAAGGGTAATATTGTCTCTGCACTTTTTACCTTTAAAGAAAGTCAAACATGTAACCAATAAATTAATGACACCTATTGGGGCTTCTCAATGGGGCTCAAATTTTAGGGTCCATGTAGCAAGACCCTAACATCATGACCCTTTGTAAAGCTCAATCTGAAAACCGAATGCACGACATGCGGTGGTGATTTAAAGTCCTCAATTAGGCTTTCGGCGCTCTCTGCATATGATTAACCTACTAATCCCATGAACAAGAACTAATTGTGTGGATGAGAGGGACACATATAACATTCCATCAATCAATCCCTTTATGATAGTAGGGTTTGCTTTTTCAAACAAAAACAATATTGCACTTCCAGAAAACTCTTTAATTAGTTTCTTCTTCATCCCTTCCCCATGAGAGATAAGTGCTGTTCCTTCTCATACACAAAGAAAAGCAAATGAAAAGGCAATAAAAAACCTAATTGACAATCCAATGCATGCGCACTTAAATGCAGCTAATGCAACAGTTAAAATAACAAATACTAACAACAATAGTTCCAAAAAAAAAAGTGTATATAGCCCTTTTCCATCGCTAATGGATGACCTAATTTTTTTTCTTTAACCTAAGGTGAAGAGAAAAAGCATGACATGCAATTCCTCATAAAGGCACTCTCACTGTGTGCTTATGTTAATTAAACTAAGGAAAAACATCATGATATTCTGTGGGTCCTTATGTGGATATTAAAGTTGTATCCAAAATGGCATTTGATGGTTTTCCACTCCAATGGAACCCCCACTATGGAAAGGAATGATATTAGGTTAATCCTAACCATAGATTTTAGGTCTCCATCATATTAAAAGTGTATGACCATTTTTTCCCCTTCTATTGGAAAGAGAAATCAAAGCTCCTCTCCTGTCTATTTTTCAGTGATTTTGTAATTTACAGCTTGTCGATCCATTGCGCCGCCATTCATGAACTCGAGCATCCGTTCAAATCGTACATGCTACTCAATAAAACCTAGTGCGGGGAAAAGAATGTCTAGCTTGTCGGTTGGTGGTTTAATGGTGCGCCACCATTCATGGTCTCGATTGTTCATTCAAATCGTACATGATAGCTCAGTAAAATACAGAGTGAAGAAAAAAAGAAATAACAGAAAGTAACCCTGACGATGGACTGATATATGACCATAAATGTCACTAATCGGACATGTTAAGCACGTTGATGAGTTACATGTCAGTTTACAATTAGGAACTGATGATTCCCTCCTATGCACAGTGATCTTCAATGCTCTATGTGAATTTATATTATCCTGAGTAGAATTGAAAGATCATTATCAAACAAAAGCTTTAGTACATTCAACCTTTTCTTACAAAGTTATTAATCCATGAAAATACTAGACATAAATTTGTGTGCTCTGCATGTTTCACTTCAAATGGTTTGTTATAGTCAGTTGTCATGACCTAACTATGAGATAAGCAATGAGATAAGCAACACTTCGTTTCCATTATGTGAAATGGGGTTGAAATACTATATTGCTGGAATAAAATATTTCTCATTAGTATTATATAAATATGCTCTATTATGCTCTGAAACCTCCTCCTCCTCTTCTTCTTGCTTTTGTGTGTGTGGAAGGTATATTACCACTTCAAGTTGTTTTGTCCTTTCTAAAGTTGATTGTTCTATGCTTTTAGACAACAAGTTGTTCTTAAAGTTGTTTTTCCCTATCTAAAATTTATTTTCCATGCTTGAACACCACAAGTTAAGTTTGTAACCATTAGATTTTAGACTTTATTTTCCAATGACATCAATGAATGGTTGTGATTATTCATATAATAACAATAAATGGACAGATGCAAATGTGCATTTGAATACACCATACTACCATTGATCATCTGTTTCACCTCTGCTTTTCTAATGTCACTTCACATATATTTTGAGAAAACCAACTTTTAACAAGCATTTCACTAAGTGCTAGTAGGTGGCAAAGGTGCATATGCCCATCAAATTTGAAAATGTGACATATTGTCTCTAAAAATCCTAACATGCAAGTGGATCTAAAGATGTACAATCGTGCAAGAGCCACTAATGGGGACTCCCTTGAAGATTTTCTTCGATAGAAGCTCTCAATTGGGAAACCTTCTGGGAAGATCAAGATGATAAGCAGTCATTAGGAGATATGGATCCAATTTGGATGGGATCAATCCAATCAGATTTTATTAATCCCTGATGCAGAACTAACATGTTAACTATAAATGTAACAAAATTTGCGTACTAAACATGAGAGGTGACACATGTTAGTTTGAGTTGACAAATTAGCCACAAGTTAAATATCTTATTAGAAACTGAGTAGACGTGATATAGGTCTAGCTTAATTGATTTCATCATTTTAGACAAGATGAGATTCATTGCATGAGGTAGATCACATGTTAAACATGTAAAGTGAACATGTCAGTATATCATTAAGAAACAATGTGATAAAATGATGAGAGTTAACGCTGATTAGATCTCACTTGGGATGCAGTCAGGTTTTGACAAATATGCATGATACTAAGTGTTAGTTAAAAATGTCACAAACATCTTATATTAATTAAACATGCAATGGAGTTACATATATAAGTATCTTATCCCAGATTGACATGACTTAATGGGATATAGCTCTAATTGGAATACATTTCGTTCAGATGAATGGATCATATCAAGTTTCTTATACCCCAATGAGAAGAGAAACAAGTTATGACGGAATATCTTATTAGAATATGACATGTGAAATGACACATGTTAATATCTCATTAGAGAAAAAATGAGTCATGATGGAAGATAGTCTAGATAGTCTGACACATGCATGTTTTTTTCTTTTTTCTTTTTTTTAAGTTTAATGGCTCCTTTCAAATATATATAGTTAAAACACCAACCTAATTTATTTGGGTGATGAGCACCTTGATAAAAGTATATCCAAGAGGTTTTATATTGAGCTCGTGCTGTTTCCAACCATTGTTTAACTTTATATGCCATGAGGAGGCTAAAAGTGACGCCTTTTGAGAATGGGCAATGTTGGAAAATTCTTATAAAATATTGTTTGTAATGACATTTAGGTAGAGGAAAGATCATCCTTAATCCACAAGTCCCACAACCTGGTAGAATGGATCTTATAATTTTGATTTTGTGCTATATATGTTTGACAATATATACCCACACAATTATATATTTCTTCAATTATAATTTTTCCAGTATTGGTATATGATGACATCTTAATTTGATGGCAGCCTTCAGAAATTGAAACGAATTGAAGCAGAAGACAACAATCATGTCAGAGAGTTTAATTAACAAGTGAATTTATTTAATTGAACAACAAGTGTTCAAATTTGGGAGGGGTGCTTTATTTGGTAAATATTTAATTTGTCTAAAACAATTGTAACTGTCTTGAAATTCCAAGAAACACTGGGTGCACCGAATCACCCACAAATCTTTCATTGTAAATCCAGTGGGTTAATCCATGACAATGTTTCATATACAATTTATTAATCCCCAAATGGGATGATGATTAGTAATGAATCACTGAATGAGCTCATTTTTATTCTTAGTTCACTGAAACAGAAATCTCTCTAAAGGTGACATTTCATGTAAAAAAACAACTAGGTTTGCACTGAAAGTTAAAGAAAAAGAAAAAGAAATTGAGAGTAGATAAAGTACTCTTGGTGAGAAGTTTGCATCTCCCATATATTCAGGTAAGCATGATATTCCAATCCCTTTAAAGTTTAATTTTGTTGTTTTTACATTATTGATTAATTATTATGTTTAGTCTTCAAAATTATTGTTTGCTGAGATAAAATATTTTTTCATAATTTTTTAATATATTTCTAACATCTCCCAGCATGCCAAGAGATAATGAATTTATCATTAATACCATCTAAAGATTTCGATAATGCGATTACATATTTAAAAAATCTGATTCCCTCCGTGGACTCCGACAGATATAACTATTGAAACAAATGAATTAAGAACAATTAAAGAGGCTGACAAACGAATATTACACAAAGTGGTATTAGAAACCAAAAAAGAGCAATTCCACTAATAAATCATACATTGTTTAATGAACAAAAACTACACGACTCTGCATATTAATATTCCATGTAATGAGAGAGACGTATTACATATGCTCAAATGTGACAAGTGACCCAGACACACATGGCACAACATGAAGATGATAAGCAATTTAGTCTCTTTAGGTCACCATGATCATATGTACCTTCTATGTAGGTGAAGCACTTAAACATTATAATATATTTATATAAAGTGGACCATAGGATAATAGCCCTCCAACCCCTTATATATATAAAGCATGCATGCCCAAAACATCGATCCAATACAACAACATAAGTTACACTAAAAAAAATACAACATTAGTTATCCATTTCACTCTACATTAGACTCATCTAACCCTGCTTAATTAGCCCCCCAGTCAGACTCACCAAAAGGAATGTCGAGCGGGCTAGAATGGAGGGTCACGATGCCAGACGGGGCTTCGGTGAAGCTTTTGCCCGAATTAGGTATAATTGGGAGAGTGTGGACAATGATGTTAGCTTTGTTTCTAGCCTTGAAGTCTAAAATGACAAATTTTGCTAAAAAGGCGTGGAAAACTGGCGTGGATGAGCCGAAGAAAGTCATCCATTGCTTAAAAGTTGGGATGGGACTTAGCCTCGTATCGTTATTTTACTATACGAGGCCATTGTATGATGGCGTTGGAGGCAACGCGATGTGGGCAGTTATGACCGTTGTGGTTATCTTCGAATACACTGTAGGTACGTATAGTTTCACATATTCATGTTTCAATTATTGTACCATATCAGTAACATATATTTTTATAGGAGGGACACTCTACAAGGGATTCAACAGAGCAACAGCAACATTGCTTGCTGGTTCTCTTGGTGTGGGAGTTCACTGGCTCGCGTGCAAATCGGGAAACGATGGGGAGCCAATAATCCTCGGAATCTTTGTCTTTATCTTAGGTTGGTAAAATCGCGGTCACAAAGTATTCTTAATTCTTTCGAATGATATATTTTTTCATGGAACAGTGCGTTTAATGCATTCAGGATGGTTTATCACGTTATGCATGATCTAAAAAACTAAAACATATAAAATATTGCATGTGATATCATACATTTAGAAAATAGTTTATGATTCACGGATGTACATGTACCGCACTGAATGGAATCCTTGTAACTGTGTGTAAAACTAGCTAGTACTCCATGTTGCATGTCATGATTCATTGGCAAACAAACCTCTAAAACTGATAAATTGTGCTGGTTAATTTGCTGTGTTTCATGTCTCAGCTTCGGCTGCTACATTTTCTCGGTTCCTTCCGGAGGTGAAGAGCCGGTTCGACTACGGGGTTACGATCTTCATCCTCACCTTCAGCTTGGTTTCGGTATCCGGGTACCGGGTGGACAAGCTGTTTGATTTGGCGCAGCAGCGACTATTGACGATCGCGATAGGGACCTCGATGTGCATCCTTATTAGCATCCTTGTCTTCCCCGTCTGGGCGGGCAACGATCTTCATCTCCTCATCACTCGAAACTTGGATAAACTCGCAGAGTCAGTTGATGGTATGACTTTTTAACGTACGAAATTATCAAGTAATAAAAAATTTGATCAATTTGACCATAGCTGATGTGGATTAATCACAAATATGATTGCATCTCATCTAAAAAGTGATAGGATGACATGTGATTATGTGAATGATATGGGTCACCAAATTGATTAAATCACATGGATCAATATTGTTTTAATGCATGGACTTACCATATACTTTTTGTACGGACGTGAATGCAAAAGCTATAACACCAACTAAAGTTAACCAAGTCATGTGATTTATAGATTTGCAATTTATCATGTTTTGGAGAAGGAATTCAATCAAGAATGAGTCTCAGTAAATCTTATTAGTCACCAATAATGTGGATTGACGCGTGAATAAAAATTTTATATATTAAAAAGTGCAACACATGTCAATCTTTTACTTAGAATTGATAAGGCCTGATACATTGACTGGTTTTGGCAACAGTTTTTTCATTTGATTTTCCTCTAAAAAAATTTTAGTTGATGAGTCTAATGCTCTATGCACATTGCATGTCCTTTTCATATATTAAGTTATATTCAAATGTTTGATTTTCTTTGTGAACTTTTATTTAATGAACCATCCATTTAACTATTATTATATGGATTTTAAAGTGAGAAAAAATTATGAGTGCCTTTTTGGTGCATAATATCTTATAATATCTTATATACGCAAATCTTAGAAGGTGCTTGTACACAAATTAAACATTAAAAGTCCTATTGTCTTTCTTGTGAATATAGAAATGAAAATCACCCAAACATTATTCTAACATGTTATCCTAAATAATTCAGGTTGCATATCCGAGTATTTCAATGAAGGGAACGCAAGGGAAGAAGAAGAACCAACATGCAAGAAGTCACAGAGCTATAAATGTGTTCTTAATTCAAAGGCCTCCGAGGAGTCTCTGGTGAATTTCTATATAAGAAAATGATATGTCTAATTAACCCCGTTTGCAACCATGTCTGTAGCCCCAACCATTTTAAGTATTTTTAGAGTACAGAAGTATATACTATTGTAAAAAATAAAGTATATACGTAGATAAACCAATATAAATTTTAAAATTTTTTGGAAAAAAATTTAATTGAGCATAAAGTGCAATAGTAAAATACATATTTCATTTGAACAATATGTATTTTTTACTAGTAGAGTGTATATTAAACTGTCTTTAATTTTGATAATTGGATTTTAACAATTTGTGATGTTCATAAACAGGCCAATCTAGCAAGATGGGAGCCTGGGCATGGGCGATTCGGATTCCGGTATCCATGGAAGCAGTACCTAGAGATCGGTGCAGCGATGCGCCACTGCGCTTGTTGTTTGGAAGCTCTTAGTGGCTGCATTAACTCAGAAATTCAGGTTGGGCTAATATTCATAGAAAACTAGACTTTAAAAAACACATAAATGACTATAAATATGAAAACACTTTGGAAGTTGCATTGATATATAAGATGAGATGTTCAACTAATGCATGCCCCATTAGCAATCAATTGTCTTTAACTATTTCTATTTCTACAAAATCCATTTTTAGTTAAACAATTCAAAATGGGGTTTTAAAACTTTAGTTTTTTTTATTTCAGATTATGATTTTTACGAGTTGAAAGACTCCCATTATATTGATGGGAAAGCTGATTGAGAACAGCAAATTGGTTTTAAAAATTGATTCCAAATGGGATCTAAACAGAAATCAACTTTGCATGGTAATGGGCATGAATATGGTGTTTGATTATAATTGTCACTAGATTTGTTTGTTTGTTTGATCATATATATTTTTTGGGTTATTGTAGAGGAGAGTGGGTTTGTGCTGGGATTTTGTGAGAAGAATATCTTCACTCTCGTTTAGCTCTTGCAGGGCAAGACAAGGTTGCGTAGCTCCTCTTACTTTGCTCTTTTAATGTATTTTCATTTTCAATTTCTTCGATTAAATTAAGAGATCGAAAAAATATTTGAACCATTCTACTTTAGTGAATTATATTTGATACAAACGTCTGTGCCAAATCCCAAACTGTGGAGCATGCATAAATAAACTAAAATAGGAATCTAATTTCAAAAACAGCTTTAATTAAGTGAAAATCTTTCTTTCAGTTTTCAAATGCTAAGTAACATACCAATGTTAATTATATTCTCCATAACCATATATCATGCATCACATCCTATAACCATATACTAAGTTACATACCAATGTTAATTATATTCTCTATATAACCATATATCATGCATCACATCCTGCAATTATTCACCCAACTCCAATTACTGCAGGCACCTGATTTCATCAAGAAACACTTAAGTGAAGGGTGCAAGAAATTGAGCTCAAACTCAACAGATGTCTTAAAGGAACTCTCAAGCATCATCATGTCCATGAAGAGGTCCTCAAACATCGATTCACTGCTCGCCGACATGAGCGCATCAGTGGATGATCTCCAGAACACACTGAAATCATTAACCAACCAAACATTGTTGTCACCACCACCACCATCACCAGTACTACCTGGAGACAGCCCAGAAAATCAAAGTGAGCCAATGCATGAATCGACGGTGGATGCGCCTCTGATGGGTGTCCTACCTGTGGTGATGGTCGCCTCTCTACTGATTGAGATCGCTTCAAGGATCGAAGATGTAACTGATAATGTTGATGATTTGGCAGCGCTCGCAGACTTTAAGGCGGCGAAGGATCTGTCAAACGATGAGCCTCCGGTGGTGGATGAGAATGAAAACATGAAAGCATTGCAAGAAGTTTAGTGGGGGAGATCTTGTTTTGTGGACTTCTCTCAGGAGAAAATATAAGTTGGATATAGATAGATGGATTATATTGTGGATATGATCTTTACTTCGTTTATAACTTATGAGTTTATTCTGTATTAAATTTTGCTGTCATTGATAATTAGAAGTTTTGTTTGAAACATGATTGGAAATCAGCTTACGATCAAAGGCGAAATATATTTATAGTGGGGAAAATGATAATTGCTTTGAGGAAATTGTCCTTTTTACGTGACTCCCATGAAAGTCAAATTTTACAAGTATTGGAATGATTGCTGTTTGATCATTTTTTTTTTTTTGAAAAATTATAGTCAATTCTCTATTCCTAAAAGTTTAAGATAGAACATGGCTGAATGTAGGCCTGTCAATGGGTTGCGGGTTAATCCGGACCTGACCCAACCCGATAAAAGGAGTAAATTAAAATACTCAACCCGAATGACCCGAGACCCGATATGGACCCTGTTGAAAAACTTTTTTAAAAATCAGATTAAACTAGCATGCAGTGGATAAAAAATAGATCAAGAGACAATGAGTTTCAGAGATGGTCTGGATGGAGGCACATTGTACGCTGTCTTAAGAACAGAATCGCCTCCTCAATCACACAGGATACTTGATGATCTGCTCCCTGGATACAACCACCCAGCCTCGCTGATCTTCTTCTCTGGTGCAGCAGGAAGAAGATACGTGAACCGGTTGTTGACTTAAACAATCGTCAAAAGGAACAAATTTTTTTTTCTGGAACAAGAGAGAGAGCTGAAATTGCATATATCAAAATGCAGTCCTTTAGTCTCTTTTTATAGAGGCTAAGGAAAAGAGCCGTTCGAGCCGTTTCAAAGGAAACGCTCCATCCGTTTCACAATCGTTCACCCCTATTTACGCGGCGGTTACAGTCCTTCACGACTGTTACGATTGAGTGGAGATTCTCTATCTCTGTCGTCTCTTCTTGGCCCAGACCCAAACCTAGACCCGAGCCCAAGCCCAATGCCCAAAGACCAAATACAAAATACAAAATGCAAATGCAATCCACAAGCCCTTGCCCCCCTTGGGAACACCCAAGTGCCATAAAGTCATGCAAATAAATTTCTTATTATTAAATCTGAAATTCTTGATTTTTGAGTTAATAATATTTTTGAGACCAGACCTGAAGATGCTATTTATTATGAGTCTATTTTTCCTATGAAAGAAAAAATAATTAGACATGTTGGTGAAAGTTCTTCTAATGTTGCATCCACATCTTCTTCTGAATACCCTATTTTTGATGAACCTGAATTTGATGATAATCTTGGGAGAGGTAAAAGAATTAGAACCGAAAAGAAGTTTGGTTCTGATTTTTATATCTATCTTGTGGAAGATGAGCCTAAGACTTATCAAGAGGCTATGAATTCCGTTGATGTTGGTTTCTGGAAGGAAGCCATAAACAACGAAATTGAAAGCATAATGAACAACACTTGGATTTTATGTAATTTACCTTCTGGTTGTAAATCTATTGGTTGTAAATGGGTATTTAGAAAGAAATTAAAACATGATAGATCTATAGATAAATTTAAAGCAAGATTGGTTGCTAAGGGTTTTAGTAAAAAAGAAGGTGTAGATTTCTTTGACACTTACTCACATGTTTCTAAAATATCTTCCATTAGAGTCTTGATTGCCTTGGCTGCCATATATAAGCTCGAGGTCCATCAAATGGACGTCAAGACTGCCTTTTTGAATGGTGATCTTGATGAGGAGGTATATATGGATCAGGCTGAAGGCTTTGTGGTTCCAGGATAAGAAAAGTTGGTGTGCAAATTGATTAAGTCATTATATGGACTTAAACAAGCACCTAAACAATGGAATGAAAAATTTCATAAAATTGTTTAATCTGCTGGTTTTGTGAGTAATGAATCTGATAGTTGCATTTACAGTAGAATGAAAGATGATACATGTGTTATTTTATGCTTATATGTAGACGACATATTTATATTTGACACAAACATGTTAATCATTAATGAGACCAAAAATTTCTTATCTAGTAAATTTGGCATGAAAGATCTTGGTCCTGCAAATGTAATTCTTGGTATAGAAGTAACTAGATTGCATGCTGGCATCTCTATTTCTCAGTCTCATTATATTGAAAAAATTTTGAGAAAATTTGAATATTATAATTGTAATCCTGTTTCTACACCATATGATCTCAATTTTCATTTAAAGGTAAATGCAGGGAATCCTGTCCAACAACCTAGATATGCTCAAATCATTGGTTGTTTAATGTATTTAGCTAATTGTTCTAGGCTTGACATCTCTTATGCTGTAGAAAGACTGAGTAGATACACTAGTAATCCTAATGCAGACCACTTAAAAGCCTCATGTAGAGTATTTAGATATCTTAAAGGCACAATTAAATATTGTTTGCACTATTCTGGTTATCGATCTGTCTTAGAAGGATACACTGATGCAAACTAGATCTCTGATTCTGATCAGACCAAGTCCATCAGAGAATATGTTTTTGTTCTAGGAGGTTCTACTATATCATGGAAGTCTGCTAAACAAACTGTTAGAGCAAAGTCCACCATGGAAGTTGAGTTCATTGCCTTAGATCTTGCTGGTGAGCAAGCTGAATGGCTTCGAAACCTACTTTTAGATACACCTATTGTTTGGAGACCTTTTGCACCTGTATCTCTTCATTGTGATAATAAGGCAACCATAGATAGAGCTAAACAGTCTAAGGGAAAACCTGGGAAGAGGTTCATGAGACTTAGGTATCAGAATGTAAGGGATTATGTCTTAGATGGAGTCATCTCCCTTGAATTTGTTAGATCAGTAAGTAACATTGTAGATCCCCTTACTGAAGGACTAGCTAGGAGGCTAGTCTTAGCATCAAGAGGGATGGGGCTGAAGCCCATGGAGTAGCACCACAGTAGATACCCTATCTTATCAATTGGAGATCCCATGAGATATGCTCAAAGGGACAAACAAGCTGCTGAGTGACTACAAAAAGCACTAAAATCTAAAATCATCCCTATGGTGCTAGTGCTTTGACTGTGATGGTTTAGGAAGAGCTAAAAGCTCTGAATGAATTTAAGGTCTTTAAGACAGGGTGTATGACCACACAATATACCTTGGAGAATTCTACTATAAGAGTGTGATCGTGGGGCCGCGATCTATGAGAACATGGGTTGATCTCTAGAGCACTCTTGAAACCAAATACGTGTAATAGCCATAATGCACACACCGACTTGAAACCTGGTCTAGTACTTGTGCTATGCTGTGTGACTAATTGAAATATGAACAAAAGGGTCTAGATCTGTCTAGTTCAAGATCTAGTTCACTATGTCCCTTCAGATGGAAATTAGTTAACACTAAGTGGGGGTTCAAAGCCCTAATCTACATCTACCAAATGCATAGTAAAACATCGCCATATTTTATTTTCTTTAAAACTTTGAATCTTGAGGGGGATTGTTAGAAACTTTTGAATTGAAAGTTTTGGGTTTTCCCCCATTTAGTTGTTCAAAAGTGTTTCAAGTAAGTTTCAAAAGTTTTAAAATGTTTTGGAGAAAAAATGTGTTCCCTCTATTTATTTTCTTGGTTTGAGACTCCTCAAACATAGTCCTAATCTACTGTTTTAGGACCAAGTTTTCTTTTCCTGATTTCAAGAATTTTAACCTTGGCCAAACAGCCCCAAACCCTTAAATATTTCATGCAAGGTTTCCTACAAAACCATAATTCATGTGGGGTTTTATCAACATGCTTAAAAGGAATTTTATTCAAAATAAAATTGGAACAAAGCATCACCCCAAAATTTATTGCTAACACCAGATTGAGCAAATAAAGAATTAACCATATCAATTAAAGTCCTATTTTTTCTTTCAGCAATTCCATTGGATTGTGGTTCATAGGAAGCAATCATTTCATGAATAATACCATTTGTTCACAAAATAAATTCAATTCATTCGAAGTGTGCTCACTGCTTCATCAGACCTTACCCTTTTAATAGACTTTTCTAATTGATTTTCAACCTGGTTTTTATAGATCTAGAATTTATCAAACTGTTCATCTTTAGATTTAAGCAAATAAACATAGCAATATATAGAATGATCATCTATAAAAGTCACAAAATATCTCATGCTATCTCTAGTCAAGATTCTATTCAAATCACATACATCAATGTGTATTAATTCAAGAATACTAGAATCTCTGTTAACAGTTCTAAAAGGTTTCTTAGGCAGTTTAGATTGCACACAAATATCACACCTCTTAGAGTTATCAAATTGATCTTTAGGAATTAATTCCATGCTCATCAATTTTCTCATAGAGTTATGATTAACATGACCTAGCCTAGCATGCCAAACATCACATGATTTAGTCATAAAAACAAAAGGAGTTTTATTATCATTTTTGCAATCAAAAGAGTCAACAGTGCATAATTTAAATAAACCATCACACAAATATCCTTCCCCAATGAAGGATCCAAATCTAGTTATTACAACTTTATTTGATTCACAAACTAACTTGTAACCCGCTTGGATTAGCAAGGATCCACTAACTAAATTCCTCCTTATGTTTGGTACGTGCTGCACTTTTCGAAGAGTTAGGACCTTCAGGAAGTAAACTTCAGGTCAACTCGTCCAGAGCCTTCGATGTCTGTAGTGCCAGAATCACCCATCATCACCCTTCCATCAGAATGCTGATATTCAGAAAAGGAAGAAGGAGAAAAACAAACATGACTGTTGGCCCCAGTATCAATCCACCAATCAGTGGAAATGCTAACAGCATTTATTTTAGGAGAAATAGTTACAAACCTATCAATGGATCCAACGGGCTTTCCTTCTAAGGTCACCATGTTGACTTGGGGAGGACGATCGGTGTGAAATGAGTTTCCAGGTTTCGGGTCCTTGCGGTGACGATAGTCCTTCACAAAGTGCCCAGACTTCCCATAGAGATAGCAATGGTAGGTCTTTTTGGTGGAGTTTAGTTTTGGTTTGGAGTCATTTTTGGTGTTTGGGTTCTTGGTGAAATTCTTTTTGGCTTTGAAATTCTTACCTTTTGGTTTGAATTTCTCGCCCTCTACACGGTTGGATTCAGAATGGCTGACATTTTTGTCTTTGACCCTGTGTATGTCTTCTTTTTTCAAAGATTTGATTAAATCAGACATAGACACAGTGGCGGAGCCACCATGGGCCCCCCCCTGGGTTTTTTTTTTTGTTTTCTTTTTTTTAAATACTTTTATTTTTTGTGATTAATTGATTTTAATTGAGCTCATAAGTCATGACCTCACCTCTATATAACAATCTTTAAGAAAAATGTTAGATTTAATTTTTTTATCAATCAAATTCAAATCACACATGTTTTTTTTTTTTTTTAAATAGTAAACATCATCTAATGATATATACGATCTGATTAAAAAATATACATCTCTCCATTTCAAGTTAATTGAACTCAACATTTTCAGAATATGAAACCTCCTCGATGTCAAATTTAAATGTAGATTTATGTTTTGACATTTTTTTGTGAATCATCGACATGAAATTTGATATATTATTGTAAAATTTGATAATTATTTTTTTTATAATTATTCAATGAATTTTTATATGAATGTCCTTATTTCATTTTTTTAAAATATAATATTAAAACTTTTAAAAAATAATGATATAACCTTAGAAAATAGTTATATAAGTCACATTAGGCCTCCCCTTTATAAAAATCCTGACTCCGCCACTGCATAGACATCTGGCCTTGACGGTGCCTAAGGGTTTTTGCAAAATTGTCCCATTAAAGGGGCATTCTGAATCAATTTTGTATACTCTAGGATCTGGGCAATAACGGTTTGTTTTCTACCATCCTAAACTCTAACCAGTCTACAAAATGGTATCCTTCTAAACCTACATCCTCTAAACCATATTTATGTTCTAAGGCATTCCATATTTCTAAGGATGTTTTGGTGGAGCAGTATGCATCATAAAGTTCAGGAGACAAGGTGGAAAGAACAAATAATCAAGATCCTGAGGGTTCACAGTAAGGGTAGAAGACGTTTTGGATGCAGACTGGTCTGCGACTTTAGTGGTGGAATCAGCGTTATTTCCAGAATCAACAGAGGGAATAGAGATGGCATAAATAAGGCCCAAAGTTGTAAGCCAGTATTTCACCTATTGTTGCCATCTCTTAAAGTTCTCTCCATTGAACTTGGTATCCGGTTTGACTGACTCTCTATCATCATTAAAAGAAAATGGTATATAAGAGGGGAGCAAAAGGTTTAATATGAAAACGATTATGTTCTTAATTTGTTGGAAAACTTTTTTTGAAATCAGATTAGACTAGCATGCAGTGGATCAAAAAATAGATCAAGAGACAATGAGTTTCAAAGATGGCTTGAATGGAGGCACGTTGTACATTGTCTTAAGAACAGAATCGCCCCCTCAATCGCATAGGGTACTCGACGATCTGCTCCCCGGATACAACCACCCAACCTCGCTGATCTTCTTCTCTGGTGCAACAGAAAGAAGATACGTGAACTGGTCGCTGACTTGAACAATTGCCAAAAGGAATAAAATTTTTGAAAATTCTTCCCCGTTTATGCAAACCGGCTCTCTCTTTCATAGGTGAAGTGTGTGATTTCATTTTATTTTTTTTTACCTGCACCACCATTTGTTCCCTGTGTATGCCCTTCTCTTTTGGGTGGAAAGAACAAGCCACTTCGTAAAATCAAGTCACCCAAGACACACAGAAGGAGATGCTTTTGGGTTTGACTGTTGTATTCATCTATCTCCATCAGAGAAATACAAAAGGGGCTTTTCCCCAAGTCCACCGACTCCCCCACCGTCATCGACGTCGGCGATATCATCTCCGACATCGACGACAACGACTCCGATCGCCGCCCCTTCCAGTGATCCAAGACCTTCAACACCGTTTCCACCCCTCCCAAGCCCCTCTAAAAATGGATAGTGTACCTGGGTCGACCCGGACCCGACCCGGGTCCGGGTCATCAATTGCCTGGGTCCGCCGGGTCCCATTTAGGACACGGGTCTGGCAGACCCAAGCCCAGGTGTGGTCCGGGTTCACCCCGACTTGGTCCGAACCCAACCCATTGACAGGCCTAGCTGAATGGCGGTGAGAGCGTGATAGAAAAAAATATAAAAACATAACATCAACTCATACATAGAGTGTCAAGCCTTGCAGCCCACCACCACGAAGGCACAGATAGAAAAGGCTTCTATTCAAACCTCGTTGACAACTCCGCTATACAGTGATATGGAACACGTGATCGCTAATTTGGATGTTGAAAACCCCGCAAATGCACATGCCCCAATCCTTGATGCTTAGCAATGTCATCTCCCATAAGTTCTTGAAATAGAAAAACAACCCAATTATCGAATTCCTCATCCTCTAGAGTGCCCAGGCACGTCGGAATAAGTCAAAGCCCGCTTTGTTCCTATCATTCCTTTGTCTCATGCGTCGCGCTGTCTCCCATAAATCCTCTATTGACCTGAATCGTAAAGGTTTGCCTGACATGTTGGCTAGCCTGGCCCAAAGACGAGACGCCATCGAACATCAACAAAATAGGTGCTCAGTGGATTCATCATTCCCATGGAAAAAAGAGCAGACCATTTCCTCAAGAGAAATTCAAATTCAAATCCTAACTTAAAAATAAAAAATATATCTGAATGATATCTGAATATTAACCAGTCCTAATTATCTAAAAAAGTTATGATAAATCTGACAAATAAAACTAAAATACTAAGAAGTGCAAATCATCCATAATCCTTCATTTGGTGATCCTCAACGTTGATCATATGGTTCATGATTGTGCCGTATCAGATGCCAACGGGCATGGAGAACTTTGGTCACGATCTAATCCTGTAATAATAACCAAGTGAAAAAATTTGACCTTCAGAGGGATCTTGGCCTGCCAGATTACTGCTTCCCGGGAGATAAAAATGTCATCTGTCGAAGACCCTTTGTTCCACCATTCATAACCAAGCTGCACAGAGTAGACATGGCCATGTTTACCCGCTCAACACATTGAGTCATCAGATCTCCTGTTGGTCTGAAAACCTGTAAGAGACCAAGGAGTTCCAAGAATTGAGAAATCTCAATGTCTCTACGCCCCCTACGCATGCTGGTATCCCATGCACTGCTTGGTGCTTCATTAATCCAACAGTCACAGGTCCTCTAGGTCCGCCCTCCAGAATGAATAGTTTTCCCAACAAGTCTAGGGAATAGAGAGCGCAATGGATGCATCGCGAACCAGAACTGGAATGACAATCCCTCGCCGGGCTGCCACACCAGCTCCTCCATGAATGTCTGCCAATCATCGAAGAAACCCTTGCATAACTGCGATCTCCATCTCGCAGGTTCTGGCCCCACCCCCTTTGCATCACCCGATATACCGTAGGGCTCTTTGAACAATCAAACCCACTTCGCTTCTACTCTACTCTACATACCCACGATTTAGATATAGCCAAGTTGAGAATGCAGTTTGACTTTGGCCATTGCAATTGTTGTTGATCTCATGATCTGAGGTTTAAGCTTGATTTAGTTTTGTATTAATTACTATGTAAAACTTCATGGTGATGAAGCCAGTTGATATGTCATGGGAGTTCATGCTACTCTTATTGATTTTTATATCGAGTATTAGGTAGGTCATTTTCCACCTTGGCTTCATCTTCTGGTGCCGGTTCTTCATTTCTTGTGCTTCAACACTTTAGTGATAAGCTAAGTGGATTTGATTGTCAAATTAACACTATGCAATAATTGCAATTTAAACACGCACACAACTTCCAAGCGGGTCGGTGCGGACACCCTAGGATTAATCCTTGTCTCGAAGGGTTTAGAATACCTCTGATAACCAAAAAAAAAAAAAAAAACTTTGCAATTTTTGCATCTTTTCTTTTTAGAAAATGTTACCCAATCTTTTGTATACTACAAAACACAGATCACATATGTTTTTATATTTCTAAAAGTAGTAAACATCATTTAACGTGTTGTAAACTAAATAGAATATGATATATAAGAGTATATAAATAAAGCACACAAGTATATAGAGAAGAGAAGTAGAAAGAGATTTCTTATTCAATATTTGTTGGTTGAATACAAGAGAACCCCTCTATTTATAGGGTGCATAGAGGAATCCCAAAGGTGGAGAGTTACAAGTCTATAGAGGTGAGGGGAGATAGTGGGGCAATAATGGGAGTGTTATGGAATAGAAGAGTGGGGGAGGTTATGGAATTGAAGAGTGGGGGAGGTTATTGGTTAGAGAAGTGGTGGTTATCCACCATATTCACAACACTCCCCCTTGGATGACCACCACGCTAAGAAAATTGCCTCATTAAAACCTTGCTTGGAAAACCCAATGGGAAAAAACCAAAGCGAAGGAAAAAGAGTACAATGTAACTTAATCGTATAATAGTGTATGCGTTTGACACTGCCTCATTAAAACCTTGCCAGGAAAACCCAATGGGACAAAACCTAGGCGAAGGAAAAAGAGTACAGTTCGCAAAATGTCATCAAAAATTACTCCCCCTCATAAGTACAAGATTTCAAGAATTTTGGTCGCAAACTCGTCGCATCCCGATTTCATACACCAGCTTCTTGAATGTTGATGTCGACAAAGCTTTAGTAAACAAATCTGCAAGATTGTCCTTTGACTGAATTTGTTGAACATCAATTTCATGTCTCTGCTGGAGCTCATGAGTGTAAAAGAATTTTGGAGAAATATGCTTTGTTCTATCACCCTTGATATATCCCCCTTTGATTTGAGCAATGCATGCTGCATTGTCTTCATATATAGTTGTTGGAACATCTGTAATGAGAGATAGTCCGCATGCAGTACGAATATGGTGAACCAAAGACCTTATCCACACGCATTCCCGGCTTGCTTCGTGGAGTGCAAGAATCTCAGAGTGGTTAGAAGACGTGGCGACCAAAGTCTGTTTCGTAGATCGCCAAGAGATTGCTGTGCCACCGCAAGTGAATACATAGCCTGTTTGTGAGCGAGCCTTGTGAGGATCTGAAAGATATCCTGAATCTGCATAACCCTTTAGTTGTGCACCATTATTGGAATCCTTTGCATAGAATAGACCCATGTCTGACGTTCCACGAAGATAACGAAAAATGTGCTTCACACCATTCCAATGCCTTCGAGTTGGTGCAGAGCTAAATCTGGCCAATAAATTAACTGAAAATGCAATGTCAGGTCTAGTGCATTGGGCCAAATATAATAAGGCACCAATTGCACTAAGATATGGTACTTCAGGACCAAGAAGATTTTCAGTATCTTCTTTTGGACGAAAAGGGTCCTTCTTTGGGTCAAGTAACCTTACTACCATTGGAGTACTTAATGGATGACATTTGTCCATATTAAAACGCTTCAGGATTTTTTCAACATATGTTGTTTGATGAACAAGTATCCCATTTGAACTTTGCTCAATTTGCAAGCCGAGACAATATCTTGTTTTTCCAAGATCTTTCATTTCAAACTCCTTTTTCAGATATTCGGAAGCCTTTTCGAGCTCTTCAGGAGTCCCAATTAGATTAATATCATCAACATATACTGCAATAATGGTAAATCCGAGTTCCGTTTTCTTAATAAATACACAGGGGCATATTGGATCATTGACATATCCTTCTTTTATTAAGTACTCACTAAGACGGTTATACCACATTCGTCCAGATTGCTTTAACCATACAAGGATCGTCTTAGCTTGATTGAGTACATGTTTCGTGGTTTTGCTTCAGGCAATTTTAGTCCTTCAGGAACTTTCATATAAATGTCGGTATCTAATTTTCCATATAAATATGCAGTAACCACATCCATTAGCTGCATGTCAAGTCCTTCTGAGACTACAAGACTAATTAAATACCGAAATGTGATTGTGTCCATCACAGGAGAATATGTCTCTTCAAAATCTATCCCAGGTCTCTGCAGGAAACCCTGTGCCACAAGACGAGCTTTGTATCTAACAATCTCGTTTCTTTCATTTCGTTTTCTCGCAAACACCCATTTACATCCTACTGGTTTAACACCTTCAGGGGTTAGGACTACTGGTCCAAATACTTGGTGTTTTGCAAGTGAATCCAATTCTGTTTGAATAGCAGCTTTCCATTGTGGCCAACAATTTTTTCGTCTGCATTCATCCACTGAACGTGGTTCTAAATCATTATCTGAAATGATTTCTGTAGCTACTGCAAATGAGAATATATCATCAACAAGCACTTGCTTTCGATCCCACAATATTTGTGAATTTGCATAATTTATGGAAATTTCTTCATTTCCATGTACTTGTTCTTCATGCACGGGCGTCACTTCAGGGACGTCAGTCTCTTCAGGGACTTGTGTCACTTCAGGGACTTCTTCCTCTGTAGGAGTTATTATTGTGGGTCTTTCAAGTGTTTCATACTCTTCTAGAGAATTATTCTTCATTGTTTTTCTCCTTCGGGGAGCTGAATCTTTTGAGCCTATAGGTCTTCCACGCTTCAGGCGTGTTTTTGTTGATTCATTAGCCGGCATATTAACAGTTTTTCCTATTGGAACATTAATTCGAGCTGGAGTATTAGCAGCTGGAATATGTGATTTCATCACTTTTGCTGCATCATTGAATGCATCTGGCAATTGATGCGCAATTCTTTGAAGATGGTGATTCTTTGCACTTCAGTTTCACATTGATTAGTGCGAGGATCAAGATGAGACAAAGATGAAGTTTTCCATGTAAGTTCACGTCGTTCTTCTGGCGACGGATTTTCTCCCCCTAACGACGGGAATATTGTCTCATCAAAATGACAATCCGCAAATCGAGCGGTAAAAACATCCCTGTCAATGGTTCAAGATATCTTATAATAGAAGGAGAATCTACTTTGTATGATAAATATGTCATCGATGATCATTTATTTGCGATTCCACATTTCTCTTATATGCATATAAAATATAGAGATCTTAATATTATTAGGTACCTTTTCCTCTTCAAGAGTTTGTGTAGTCACTTCTGGAACTCGTTTCTCTTCATGGACATTATACTCTTCTAGAGTTTTAGAGAAAGTGGATCTATTGTTCATAATCTCTTCTGGAACATTATGTATAACTTCTTCTGGAGCATTATTAGAGCATGATTTTACATTTGATCTCCACTTCTGGGGAGCTGAATTTTTTTTTTTTTGAACCTATAGGTCTATCACGCATCTGGCGTGCATTAGGAATTTGATTTTCACGTTGAGCGGTACGTGAGTCTAGATAAGACAGAGTGGATGTATTCCACGATAATTCTCGTTGTTCTTCAGGAACAGATCGTACTTCAGGTACGTTCTTCTCCCCCTAACGGCGGGAATATCGTCTCATTAAAATGGAAATCCACAAATCATGCGGTAAAAACTATCATCGAGCAAAAGAATCTTCTAGTTCTTTAGTATATGCCCAAATGAATAGTTCAACGCATCATCGTGTACCATGGATATCCGAGACGGTCATGTCAAATCATAAAGATCATAGAACTTCTAGTTTATATGAGTAAATATGGATATTTATAATAACCCTTAGGAGAGAGCATAAAGCTTTTCTAATGTATGCTTCTGGCATGAGACATTATTAATGCATAGATACTCCATAATTTTAAAATGGCATATGTTGAGATAGGTATCTTCAGTAGACTTCTTCTGGATCTACATGAATACAATGCATCGTTGATACAAAATTTTGTATCTCTTGATAACATGATATCTGCCCTTCTGGAGCCTTCGACCAAGTTTATAATACCAAAAATAATATTATCATTTGCATTAATTAATGTTAAACTCAAAAAATAAGATAAATATGAAAATAAGAAAAATGGATTTTAGATAACAAAGAAAAATTATAATTATAAAAATTATAAAAGTCTGATCATACATCAGGTACGTGACCATATTTTTAAGCACCAAATACATAACAATCATTTTCCTTGTGTTAGGGGTTTGTTCTGCAACCCTTTTCCCTTCAATTATGCTTTTGTTTAATAGCAAATCATTTCTAGTGATTTGAGATATTTTACAAACTTTATGATTGTTGTGCTTTCTCAACTATATAAATCATGATCTCATCATTCATGACCACAACTTCCATAGTGAACATAAAATAAAATGCATTTACTTCGGATAATGATGTTATGCCATTGAGTTGAGTTACATGATATTTTTTAAAAAATCGTTGTTCGGCAACGAGAATATATAAAATTAATGCTCTCAATATTTCTACAACTGGAGCATATTTTAGGCATAATGGCCGGTGGACATTTGTCAATGAGATATTAATCTTTAAATCCTCTTCATTATGATGATGATGGTGAAATCTAATCATAATTTACATGTTCCTGCTGGGATACATGGATCTTTTTTTTATTATTATTATTTGGTCCTTCAAGGACCCAAAAAATATATCATATAACTTTTGTTTGGTCCTACAGGGACACGAACAATCATGATTTTTGTATAGTCCTTCAGGGATAGAACAAAATAAAATTTTACATGATCCTTCAAAGATTCATATAATCATAATTTTTGTACAGTCCTTCAGGGATAAAATAAAATAAAATTTGTATGATCCTTCATGGATACAATATAATCATAGTCCTTCAGGGACATTTTTAATCATATCTTTTACATGATTCTTCAGGAATCCATGTAATAACATTTTTTTTTTGTAGTCCTTCAGGGATAGAATAAAATTTGCATGGTCTTATTAGAACACATTATTCATAACTTCTACATGGTCCTTCAGGGATCCATGTAATTACAATTTTTGTATGATCCTATAGAGACACATGACATTGTAACATTAAAATGAATTTCAAATCAAATATAAATATCAAATTAATTGATATTTGTGAGAACTTCTGGTTCTACACATAGATGTATAATATTTAAATTTTAATAAAAGATGATAAACATGAAACAGTTACATGAAAAATAAATAATCAAATGATAGATGTCGCATACTGTTGCATGAGAAAATTGCATACTAGTTTTCATAAATTAATCATATCATAACATATGTATGGAAAATTTTCACGGGGATTGCATGCATGGAAAATAAAAGATAGATGTATGCAGTACATCAGATGAAAATAAAAGATAGATATATACGGGTTCTACACATAATTTGCATACGGTTCCATGCATATTGAAAAAAATTAATCATATGTATGTAGTAGATGATTTACATAAAAATACATAACATCAAGGGAGAGTATAATTTTTTATATAGATCATTAAGAACCCATCGATACAAACCTTTCTCTTTAACAAAGAGCTTCTCGTGCTGATAACGTGTTGTAAACTAAATAGAATATGATATATAAGAGTATATAAATAAAGCACACAAGTATATAGAGAAGAGAAGTAGAGAGAGATTTCTTATTCACTATTTGTTGGTTGAATACAAGAGAGAACCCCTCTATTTATAGGGTGCATAGAGGAATCCCAAAGGTGGAGAGTTACAAGTCTATAGAGGTGAGGGAGAGATAGTGGGACAATAATGGGAGTGTTATGGAATAGAAGAGTGGAGGGGGTTATGGAGTTGAAGAGTGGGGGAGGTTATAAGTTAGAGAAGTGGTGGTTATCCACCATATTCACAACATAAACGATATATATGCTTTAATAAAAAGTGTATATCACTCTATTTTAAATTTAATAAATCCATTTTCAATAAATTTTATAAAAAAAATTAACGATGCATATACTTGTCTATAGATGTAAATGCTTCACTGGATTTCAAAGAATGCATATAAGACTTCATTTTAAATTATAAAAAAGACTGCGTGTAACAATCCTTACGTATGGACATTTTCATTTCAATTCATTCAACACAAGAGGCTTACTAAAGACAAACACACCCACAAGGGGGTTATTAGGGTTTGAACTCATGACCTCCCACGAGGGAGGGTGCAACTCAACCACCGCGCTAGGCGAGAGGTGATACAAAATAATATATGTTTGATTTATAGAAAAGGAGAGAAGAGAATCAATAGAAGAAAGGGAAATTTTTGAAAATAATCATTTGAAAAAAAATTATTTCAATTTTGGCTTCAAGAGCAGTTTAATTGCAAAACTGGCCCTGGGGCTTGTTTTGACCCGATCTAAAAATTTTCACGGGCGGAGACGTGATTACTAATCACGTCTTTGTCGTTTCCACCCCCCCCCCCACCTCCCGTGCGTGCCCACGGGTCGGCGCGCGCGCGCGGTTTGAAGACTTGATTTTTTTTTTTATTATTTTTGTTCTTTTAACAAGATACTGTATTATTTACATTTTTATTTCAATATATTATTTATAGAAATAAAATAGATAGATCCCCCTAAGGGTTAGAAAAATAAAAAACAAACATGAAAAGATAAGCTGATGATTCATTCCTAAACACAAATAGTACTCATAATTAAATAATTCTCTTTTTCAAAGTACTTTTTGGTTAGAGATAATATTTGGTCAGAGGATTCATACCCAAATACAAATAATATTCATCAAAGACCTGACTTTGATTTTTTTTCTTTTAAAAATCATGACTTTTTAAAAAAAATCTGAAAAGACGCCCAAGAAAAAACATTCACGCAAATTTATTAATTTTTTTATAATAAAACTATAATATAGATTTGGAGATGATTAATTCTTTTTTTTCTTAAGTCACATTTTTTAGAAGAAAAAAAATATTTAAGTTAGGCTTTATTTTTCCTAGATGATCTCTAACCAAATATTACTTTGAAAATGAGAAGAAAAAAATTATGATGAGTATTATTTATATTTGGGAATGGATCCTCTGCCTATCTTTTCATGCTTTTTAAATGTTTTCAACCCCTAATGGGACCTATTTATTTTATTTTCACAAATAATCTATTGAAATAAAAATGTAAATAATACAATGTCATGCTAAAAAAAAAAAAAAATTCGAGTCTTTAAACCCCACGAGCGCGCCAACCCATGCACCCGCGGGGGGACATGTCTTCCCCCCCCCCCCACACACACACACACACGCAGGGGTTGAAACGGCGGAGGCGTGATTGATAATCACGTCTCCGCTCGTGAAAATTTTTGAACCGGTCAAAGTGCCACATGGATGGCTAACCGGTCATAATAGGCCCATGGCCAATTTTCCAATTAAATTGGTTATAGAACCAAAACTGAAATTGTTTTTTTACAAGGGATTATTTTTGAAAATTTTCTCATAAGAAATAGAGATAAAATAAAAAGGATAACAAAGGAAGATAAGAAATGCCCACGATGTAGAAAAATTATGGGGCGAGTGATAGTTACAATCTTTACTTTGTTGGAGTATCTCTAATCATATGTTCAAATGCATATCGAAACTTAAATTTGAATAAAAGTCACTCAGAAATCTTTTCAATCATTTACCCATACGGGCATACTCTATACCAAATTAGGCTCTTACTTAAACTTTTACCCAAATGAATGGAGACTCAAACTTTTATAGGGGGTAGTTAATGAGAATTTTCATTAGTTAGTAGACAAAAAGTCCAGCGTTATTCAATTATGACATTATTTTGTAGATAAAAAATCCAGCGTTATTCGATTGAGACATTATTTCATGGACAAAAGGTCTAGCGTTATTTGATTGAGACATTATTTCGTGAACAAAAAGTCCAGCGTTATTCGATTGAGACATTATTTCATGGACATAAAGTCCAGCGTTATTCGATTGAGACATTATTTCGTGGACATAAAGTCCGGTATTATTTAATTGAAACATTATTTCATGGACAAAAAGTCCAGCGTTATTCGATTGAGACTCCTCATAGTAGACATTTTGTCATGTGTTATTCAATTTAAACATGATTTGTGAAGACTTTCATAAGTGATGGATTCTTGTGGACTTTTGTGGACTTTAGAGAGAGAAATATAAAGGAAAAAGTCATTTCAAAATCCTACTCAAATGGGTGAAATTCTCATGGACTTTTATTCCAGCACTATGAATATTTCTTTTTTTTTGCTTTTAACAAATCTCCTTTATAATTTTTATCCCATGCCTTTCATATTTTTATTTACATTTTTTTTCTTTGTTTATCATATTGTTCTTAATGAATGTCCATATATATGAAATATTCCTATCATCTCATATGTTTGATGAATATATGATAATGGTAAATATTCCTAGATCATTTACAATTATTTTCTAAAATATAGATTTATCATATATTTGATTATATATATAATGTTTGATTTGATTTTCCTTGAAAATGTTTCTATTATTGTACAATATAGATGCATATATATATTTTTTTATAATGTTCAGACATATATAAAAATAAAACTATATATTTAGGCATATATACATATATGACTAAATATAGTGATTGCTTTTATTTTATTTTTTATCATGACATTCTAACAATATGCATTTCAAATATGTGAAGATTGGTGTTTACTATATTAAATTACATTTTATGTTGGATTTAAATAATTCATATTGAATTTGAATATTTGAGTTCTTTATTTGTTATTTTAAACATCCAAAAATATTATTGTGTTTATTAATAGAAATCCACATGTGAAAAGAGTCAATCTATGAAAGTTTGTGAAAGTATGTGAAAGTCCATGAGAATGATTTGTGAAAGTCTGCAAATGTCTGTGAAAGTCCATGAGAGTCAATTTTGTGAAAGTCTGCAAATGTCTGTGAAAGTCTATGAGAGTCAATCTGTGAAAGTCTGTAAAAGTATGTGAAATTCTGCAAAAATATGTGAAAGTTCATGAGAGTGAATTTATTAAAGTCTATAGAAATCTAAGAAAGTTTGTGAAAGTCTAAAAAGTCTACAAAAGTCCATTACTTAAATAATGTCCACAGAAATCCATTAAAGTCCGTATCGACTACCCCCCTTACGGTGTGTTTAGTTGCACAATTGCAAAACTGATTCTGCAGGAATCTAGGTTTTAAAACAGATTCCGTAGAAAGTTTATATCCCTCAGCTTTTTGAAATTACAGTTTTTGAACACTATTTTACTAAAATATGTCTGTTATAGTAAAACTGTTTGATTACACATTTACAAACGTAACTTTTTACAATTACAAATGTTACACAATCACGTAATCAAACGCGCCCTTAGTTAAAAACTAATTTTCTTATTCAACTCTATATTATTTTTTAAAAAATATTTGAATATTTGAATAAAATATAAAATGGTGGGTGGACATACTATATAAATTAAGTTTTTATTTAAATTTTCAGTGAAATTTCAATACATATTTTTAAGTAAGGATTTGAGATCGCCTTTACACGCAATTAATTTCCCCGACAAAAAAAAAGCAATTCATTTCCATTCCTTCCCGGAGCTTCTGTCTCTCTCTTGCCCGTCTTCGTCTCCCCCATCGTGAAAACCGAAACCCTAAAATTTCCTTCCATTTCACAATCCATCTAAAAAAAATGGCGGATCTCGGCGTGAGTGGATACGAGGACAAACTGGCCTCCTTCCAAGCGGTTACCGGCATCGACGACCTGGATCTCTGCCGGGAGATCCTCTCCGCCCACGACTGGGACGTGGAGCTCGCCGTCTCCTCCTTCATCTCCGCCCCCTCCGGCTTCGCCGCCTCGAACTCCGACTCATGGCAAGGCGTCGAGGACCTACCTCCGCCGCCGCCGCATGACGTGGACGGCGGACCCCAGCCCCCCGGACTCGCGTGGAAGCTCGTCACCCTTCCCATCTCCGTGGTTGCCGGCAGCCTAAGTCTGATCTCCGGCGCCGTCAACCTGGGGTTCTGGATCGCCGGCGGCGTTCTCTCCCATTCTTTTCGTCTCCTCGGATTGGGCTTCCCCGCCACCGCAGCCCGAGTTGATGTGCCATCTTCATCGTCTCCAAATGCTCCGCTGATCACCATCTCAAGCGTGGCGGCTGAGGCGGCGACGTTTGTTGCCTCTTTTGAGAGGGAATTCGGTCGGGGGCCAGCATTCGTGGCGGAGGGTTTTATGGATGCGCTGCAGAGGTCGAGGAGGGATTTCAAGATGCTGTTCGTGTACCTTCACTCCCCTGACCATCCTGACACGCCCGAGTTCTGCTCGGGGAGCCTCTGTGCAGAGGCCGTGGCTGCGTTCGTGAATGAAAACTTTGTGGCGTGGGGAGGGAGTATCCGGTCCAGTGAAGGGTTTAAGATGAGCAACAGCCTTAAGGCATCCAGGTTCCCTTTCTGCGCGGTAGTCATGGCCGCTACAAACAGTAGGATCGCTCTCATCCGGCAGGTATATCTCGAATGTTGATCTCAATGTTAGTTGTTCATATGTTTTTACATTAGATTTACTTGGAAATGTTATAATAATTTTGTAATTGACATGAAAATTTGTATGGACTATGTAAGAAAATATAGACTTCAGAGTACTTGCCTTATTTTGTTGGGGAGTAAGCTATGGTGATGTTTATTTATGCTTTTGATAATTGATAATTTACCATCTCTGTTTCGTAAATGACATGGAGCTTGGAGAATGGTTGACTTTTATATGTTTAGAAAACAACATAGAAGAACGGTTGAAATGATTATAAAGAAAACTAGATAAGCATGTAGGTTCTTGGCTAAAACATTGCATAATAAACATTTTCATTGCTTATAAAGGAAATTTCCATGCGGCACTGGAATCACCATGCTTTTGGTGAAGAAAAATGAACTGAATCTGAAGGCTTATGGATGTGTTCAAAAGCTGATACTTGATATTTATGGAGAATATAATTGAAAATCATGTTATGTGGTTTGGACGTGTGAGATCTGCCAAGGATGCTAATAAAGGTTGAAAAAATTATGTGTTGCATGGGAAGGAGAGTTGAGAATTGAGATGATTTAATTGGAAGTGTCATAATAATCTTGTAAATGACATGAGAATTTGTATGGACTATGGAAGGAAGCTTGCCCTTTTTTGTTGGGAAGTAAGCTTCGGTGATGTTTATTTATTCTTTTGGTATTTGATAATTTTCCATTTGTGTTTTCAAAATAATGAGTTTGGAGAATGGTTGACCTTAATATGTTTAGAAAACAACATACAAAAAGGTTCGAGATAATTAACACTTGCTAACCACCTGGGTTCAAGATAATTTTAATTAACACTTTTTAAAGGAAATTTCCATGCGACACTTGAGATTCTCATTTCAGTGTACCATGCTTTTAGTGAAGAAAGATACAACTCAACTTGAAGGGTTATAGATGAGTACAAAGCCTTCACTTTTTTCACTCTCTTTTAATAGATTGGCGTATGCCTACTGTTTCCCATAAAATAAAAACAAAGGGATCACTTGAGATTATATTTATCACATTGCACATATACAATTCTGTTGGTATTGAAATTTTGTATGAATTTTATGACAGAGGAGGGGGCCACAAGATCATCCCAGCCTCTGTTCTTACCTTGAGTTGTTGTAGCGTGATTTTGTGTTTTTCCCCCGTCTTGGATGATTCTTTTGGCTATCCTTTTGATATAGCTCAAAATGCAAGTGACCTGTTTTGGCTGGGGCATTCACTGTGGTGGACATTAAGAATTGTGAAATGAACATAGGAAAGGGTCTAAGATAACTGTAATGTCTTAACATTCTGATATATGTGGAATGCGCAAGGGAACTATCTTAAGATTCTTTTCTGTGGTGGTTGATTTGGGTACTGTGTAATCACCTTTATTTTGGTTTGGTCACTTTTACATAAGGATGCAAACCAAGATTTTTGAATCTTCTTGCTCTAACTTTTTTTTTCCTGAAATGTAAGGGTTGGGATTTGACCCAGAATCTCGTGGTTGTAAATTTGTTGTTAATCATTGAGCCATGGATTCAACCCCTGCTCTTACAAAATTTTATTTAACTGCTTAAAAATTATATACAGAAGTCAAGGCCACTGATATCTATTTTTTTACCCATTTCATTTCATATCTGGTTTGAATTGGTTGGTGATTGTTTATATCTGAAATCGGTTTACAATTACCATTGTGAGGATGTTTTAGCTATTTGGTAAGACCGTAAGAATGTCTAACGCTTGTGTGTAATGTAATGCATGTTTCTTTCATTCAATTTTTTATTTTTTTTTATGAAATATAGGTGAATCTTATTTCAAGAAACCCCCGAAAAAGGAGACGGGGGATCTCTTTACATAAAAAAGAAAGAGAAAATGCAGTAGTTTGAAATGATACTTTCAATGAAATATTATTCCCTCCCCCAATCATTCCCCATTAAAGAGCTAAGCAAATGAACTTCCAAAATAAATCTTGCCCTATGCGAAGCTTTACTACCCATTCTCGAAGCTAAAACATTAACTTCTTCGATAGGAATGTTGATCCCCACCAGTGTGCTCTTGAAGAAATTTATCTTGAAGGCCAGATACCATTTCAAAACATTTAATAATGAATTTGAAGCCCTCCAAATTACCCTGTTGCATCATTGAATAGAATTGTATGATCAGCATATTGGATGTGAGAAATCTGAGAACCACCTTAGTCACCTCCAGACCATTGATCCAACCAATTCTCACCCCCTTATGAATCATACTTAATACATTCACCACTAGAATAAAGAGGAATGGAGAAAGAGGGTCCCCTTGATGAAGACCCTTCCCCGAACCAAAATAACTGACTGCCTTTCCATTAACTAGGATCGACATACAAACCGTAGCAATACACTCCTTCAGCCACCATCTCCATTTTGGTGAGAAACCATAATTCTCCAATAACTGCCAAAAGAAGTCCCAACGGACAGAATCATAGGCTTTTTTGAAATCCAACTTTACAAAGAAAACCTTTACGCTTGCCTTTTTGTGCTCTATAGACACATTCATTTGTAATAAGGAACCCATCAAGGAGAGATCAATCTTGGATAAAAGCCAACTGACTAAGATCCAATAGGTCCTTAATCACTGTTCATATACGGTTCGCAAGAATTTTGGCAATGATTTTGTATGCCCCATTGAGAAGACTAATTGACCTGAAATCTCCTATTTGATCCGCACCACTCGTCTTTGGAATCAAAGCTATGAATGTGGCATTGAGACAAGCACACCCTTGGCAACATGCATGAAATTCTTTTAGCATATCTACCACGTCCCCTTTTACAACATTCCAAAAAATGTGGAAGAATCTAAGAGTAAATCCATCCGGACTAGGTGCCTTGTCTCCATCCATGTGCAATGTCACAGCCTTGATTTCCTCCTCAGAGAAAGGAGCATCAATGGTCTCACTTTGAGAAGAAGATATCCTAGGCAGCCCATCGTCATGCCGTTCTGGAAGCCAAGATCGATCTTTTCTTAAGAAAGATTTGAGATGATGCTCAATCTGTGCTTCAACATTGTCCATCTTATTGAATCTTCTTTCATTACAAATGATTGAAGTAATTTGGTTCGTCCTTCTTGTGTTGGCTGAACGATGAAAATGTTTTGTGTTACCATCACCAGATTTAAGCCACTCTTCCCATGATCTTTGACACCAAGTCTCCTCCTCCTGTCTAAGAATACCCATGAGACCCTCTTTAGCTTGTTTCCAACTTTCAATTTATGGAGCCTAAAGCAGTCTATCTTCCCCCACCAAGTCCCATTTTTTAATGGTATCTTCAAACAAGGATTTATTCTCTAGACGTGTTGCCAATGCCAACTTGTTCCAATCAACCAACATTTTATATATTTCAGTTTCTCCACCACCTTCTGAGCTCCAACACTTTCAACAACCGTTGAATGCAGGACCGGATCCAGTCAGGACTGGATCCGGGTCAGTTCGGTCAATATCGAACTGAACGACGTGAAAATCGAACTGCACCATTTATAAATCGAACTGCACAATTAATTGTTGGGTATATATTTTACTCTCTTATTGGATCCAATAAGCTATTGGAGAAAATATGAATTCCTAAGTATCATCAGTATCCAATAGGAGAGTGAAATATATATTATATACTCAACAATTAGTTGTGCAGTTCAATTTTCACGTCGCCTAGTTCGGTACTGACCGAACTGACCGGATCCAATCCTGACTGGATGCGGTCTCGTTGAATGCTACTAATTCTCCACCATTGTATGAAAGCCTTCCTCCTTGAGCCACCAATTTTCGAATCTGAAGTGTTTGACTCGAGCAAAAGTAGGATTTGTGGTAAGGAGAATAGGAATATGATCAGAAGCGTGGCTCCTGAAAATACATCCTCACATTCAGTATCTACAAATCATCTATCTAGCTTGGATAGGATCAGCCGCTCTCATAAGTTTCTCCATGTAAATTGTGATTAGAAAGAGGAAGTTCTATCAAACCAGACTCAGAAATCCACTCCCTAAAATCACTAACTTCTCTAGGAGACCAGGAAAGCATGCTACGCTCCATAGGAGAGGATATGGTGTTGAAGTCAAAACCCGTCGAGGCACTAACTTCTTCTCTAAGCGTGCTACGTTCATTCAATTAACTTTGGTCTTCCTATATTCTAGCTTTTTTTTTCTTTTTTTGCTAACGAGGGTATCCCAAACCCATCAAGGCAAGGACTAATCCTTCGGGTGTCCGCACCAACTGCTTTTCTTCTACTCTATTCACTTAATGAGCATTGAGGTTTTGGTAAAATACTGATTCTCTCAATTGGGTAGTATCTTCTCTGCGTTCCTCTCATATTGTCTTCTTTCTCTCTATGTAAATTACACTTCTTCATTTATCTTTATTTCTTCCCTGCTGGATGCTGATCATATCATCTTTTCTTCCTCTTGGCTGGTTCATCATCTTTCAGCTTCTCATCTACTCTGTTCACCTAATGTGGTTGGAGGATTGGTAAAATAATTTTTTTCCTAATTAAAAAGTATCTTCCTCTCAATTTTACCTGGGATTGGTATGTATTTTTGGCTCTGATAGAGATTATTGTTCTAGAGATGAATCTGAAGTGCAAAACTGGCACCTTCCGAAAGTTTATGCAGTTAGAATGTTTTGGAAACCTGAATGGATGATTATCCATTTCTTTCCCTTTCTTGCCCATTGACAATGGTTTTCACATGTACAAATTTTTATGGCACAATAGGTAAACTGTCGACTGCTTTTTAACCACAAAGGAGACGAGGGATACCCGTACAACAGGGGAACTGATATTCGGCGATAAAGCAACCTTCATAGATAGTGAATTGATTTTCAACCTTCAGGAGAAACTTGCACAATTCCTTTAACAAATATATAAGGAGAAATGATGTATCCTCCAAGTAGCACTGCTTGTTCTGGAATAATTTTTCATCCCAGTTTTCCACAATGGCCCAACACACTGCCTGTGGGAGTAAATGAATGAATCTGTTCTTTTTGTTTCTGTCCTCCTTGAATTGATAAGAAAAACTCTTCATCATACTATTGATTGAGGAGACTGATTGGTTTTCTCTTTCTTTGTTCAGGTGAGGTTTTTAAGAGATTAAAATATCCGGTTCTAGCATTACCAGACTAGTCATGTTAATAGGATTTCTGTATGTATGGCAGTGGTCAGTATGCTTATTCTGTTTACAAAAGAAGAAGGTGCTTCAGCTGAATATCAATGATCAACTGATTTGTAGATTATTCTAAATCAACCCTTAAATCTTGCAGATTAGAGGATTTCTAATTGTAGCAGCTATATATTTGAGGAATAATGATGTTACAAATTCTAGCTTGTATTCAGGGATCCCCATTTTCACCGATGCTGACATACTTATATACTTATATGAGAGTCAGGAAGCGTGCTGCAAATTAAAATAACATATTTTAAAGTGTGTCATTAGTTCAGTTATATGCAAATTTATTTAGTGTTTTGTGTCTGGTTTTCATCTGTGTTGATTCGTGTCGGTTGTCTTGGCAGCTGGTTCAATTTTTTTAGAAATCAATATTGTTAAGGAATACGGATTAAGACGTACGAAATAAAATGTTATGTTATGGGGACAAGAAGATGGTCTTTTGTGACTTTTTCTGTGTTGAGTTATATGTTAGAGACAGCTAATGGAACGCTAGATTGTCATTTTTTATAACTTTGTATTTTTATATAAGGGACCCATTTTTTACTTCTGTTTTCATTGTCTTCAATGTTATTGGTCCTGATGCTGTTTCTGTTTTTTTATAGTTCTTTGAGGTTCAATTAGGTCAGATAGTCATATCCTGTAGAACTTTACAACTACATGATCTGAGCAAAAGTTGTATATTTTCTTTTTTAATGTTGTTTCATGAAGGGAGTCTGGGTGATTTTTTTCAGAGAAATTTTTTTGCATATGTGAAAACACCTTGTTTTGCTAGTGATGGCTGCAGAATTTAGTAATTTTTGAATCTTGGATCATTGCAATATTATGTTGCATCTAGTCAATAAGTTGTGACTTCATTTTGGCTTCCTTAGTTTTGGTTTGATTATGGACAATGATTTCTGGGGATTGCAATATTTTTAAAACAGGAAACCATCAATGGTTGTGATGGCCTGAAAAATAGTATTGATTTGAAAAGATATAAATAAAAACAGTCCTTGGTTCAGTTCAAGATGAAGATTGTCATTCCTATTTTGATTTTACGTGTGTGACAACATTTTCAATTTTCTTAATCTTTTATGGCTTTATGTTGACCAACAGATTGAGGGACCAAAGTCTCCTGAAGAGATGCTCTCAATCCTTCAACAAGTGGTTGAGGAGAGTGCTCCTGTTCTTGTCACTGCCAGGGTTGAAGCAGAAGAGAGAAGGAACAACATGCGCCTCAGAGAAGAACAAGATGCTGCATATCGAGCTGCTCTTGAAGCTGATCAAGTATGTATAGTTATCTTAAGCTTGCCTTTTTTCTCCTCCTCTGGTGTTGCATACTCCATCAAGTGCATGCTTTTTTGCGTATTTGTTGCTCTGCTTGTGAATGAGGCCTGGGGTCTGGGGATTACATCCGTCTGTTGTACATTTACAATTGAATCAAAATGAGGCCTGGGGTCTGGGGTTTACATCAGTAATTGTCTGTCGTACATTTACAGTTCAATCATAGGTTTCCAACGAGATTCCATGCTTTTAACTTTAGGCTAGGGAGCGCCAAAGGAAAGAAGAGCAAGAACGTCTGGAAAGAGAAGTTGCAGAAGAAGAGAGAAAGCGGAAGGAGGAAGAAGAGTTGCGTGAAAAGGCAGCACGTGAAGCTGTGGAAAAAGAGGCTGCGTTAGCGAGGAGGAGGCAAGAAAAAGCAATGTCACTGGGCGTTGAACCTGAAAAAGGGCCTAATGTTACACAAGTAATTCCTTATTCATCTATATATTATTTTTTAGTAAATGTTGCCATACATGATTTTCAACCATTTGCATGAGAAATGCAACATATTATAATGTAAAACTCTATTTATATTTTTATATGGTATTATAATTCTGCAACAGTATTGATCTGGGCAGTGTATTTTGATCATTATCAACCATAGAATCCCACTTCTGCCCAATTTAAACATTCCTTGATGAGAAGCATAGTTTTGGAAATTTCTAGACATTATGGGGGGGAAGCTCCATGTTCATCACATTTCCTATGTTCTCCTATTTCTAACGAAGAAACCTCTAACTTCAGATAATGCATCTTGCCATGTGCAACTGAGACATATGATGGATGCTTCATCTGTAGATACAGAAGATAGGTCCTTTTTGCAAGACAGCTCTAGTTCTTTTCATATGTATTGCACATTTTTCGTATTTTAATTCTCTTTTTTTCATCTTTGCATCATATCTTCGAGATTTAACCCCTACGCTACTGTCGGTGTCCAAGTTCCTAGTCTATCATCCCACTTTCATCCCCCAAGCATTCTGAGTTAAATCTGCATTGTTATGACTTGTAATCCTTTTCCAGATTCTTGTCCGATTTCCAAACGGAGAAAGGAAGGGCAGAAGGTTTGATAGTTCGGCAATGATCCAATCCCTCTATGACTACGTCGATTCTCTGGATTGCCCGGGCATGGAGAATTACACTCTGGTTGGAAGCTTTCCCCGGGTGGTGTATGGTCCAGATAAGCTCACATTGACCCTCATGGAGTCAGGATTGCATCCACAAGCTAGCCTGTTCGTCGAGTTGGTATCATAAGATTCATGAAGGATCAGGACAGTGCAACAACAGGCGCAGGTGTATTGTAATGTCCATTGATCTTACTCTTCAGGTACAAGTCTACTTTGATGATGATGATTAATTGATGGTGGTGTTGTAGCATTGTTGCTGTGTCTTTTGTGGTGCCTTAATCATCAGGACTTGGTGTTGATAAAAAAAAAAAATTAAAAAAAACACAAAGCCGTTCTGCATATGTGATTACCAATAATCTTTAAAGTCTCCTTGTCTGGCTTGATTTTTTAGGTGATTCAGATTTCTCTGGAGTTCAAAGTGAGACTGCTATGGATGGTGAAACTGGATTGATTTTGGATTGCCTATGGGCCATTTATCCATTTATATATTATTCTCTTTACTGGGATAGTCCCCCGGATTGGGGTGCCCTAAGTAAATTTCTCTCTTTTGGTGCCCTGTTGTGGTTTGGTGATGAGCTGTTTGTAGGTGGGGTGTTGTTTCCCCTCTTTGGGCCTTAGGAAAGCAAAACCTTTTCTTCAAAAAAAAAAAGAGATTTTAGTGTTTTTGGTACATGGGTATTTAATGAGCTACAAAGTTATTAAAACACATTCGGTAGTATTTAGCGAGATTTAGGCTACCACGGGTCCTAAAAGACTATTGATCAAAGTGCTCTAGATCCAGCCTAGCCTATAATGTTGTATAAACTTATATTTTACTTTCTTTCCTTTTTTTTTTTTTTGTGTGTGATATGGGAGAGATTCTTCGTGGCTGATTATACGATCGAGTTGGGATGCTATCTCTGTCTGCTTGCTCTGGTTTCACTGAAAATTCTTTCGAACAATTACCAACGAACGGGTGGGTAAGTCAGCGTCAAAACTGGAACCCAGGACCTATCAATAATACCGTTAAACTCTGAACCGTTGTGCTATGACCACTAGGGAGTATTTCATAGGTGTTAATACACTCAGTTTGTTTTGCAGCCCTATTTATAGCCTTGAGTGATCCCTTTAATCGCCTATACACCACTAGAGAAGTGTATACTGTTATAGTGCAGCTAGTGTAGGGTATGAAAAATTAAATTTTTTTTATTTTTTCAAAAAAAAATATATGCACTGATTTATTTAGGTATATATTTCATTTCTTATAATTATATATACTTTATTAAGTGAGTCGGTTGCATACAGGATTGGCTTGTCAATGGTCGAGTCTAGACTTGAATGCGACCCAATAAAAGGCATAAAATATCCGACCCAAAGAACTTGAGACCCGTAATGGATCTCTGAAGGACAATCAAAACAGGTCGGGTTCGGGTCCACCTCGACCCAACCCTATGAACTCGACTGATCCAACCCAAACCCTTTGCTTTTTTTATGTATGATCTAACCTAATATTTATAACTAAAAATTAATATAATGATTTAAAATTTTAAGCATTTGAAAATATTTTTACTGACTTTTGACTTCAGGTAAAAGCAGAATATTCCAAACCATGTTTCAAATGCCTCCTCATAAAAATAAAAAAAATCAAAATAATGAAGAACTATTTATAATACCATCGACTCTATTTATTCAAACTCATCATAAATAAAAAAAAAATGAAAAAATCCAAACAAGAAAAGCATGGTCTTCACTCCATCACCCCAATGTGCAATAAAGCTGATCTCTCTCTCTCTCAACCAAAACCCTTCTCACTTCTCCTCCTCTCTCTTTCCTTTCTTGAACCATTCGACCTCTCCAAGTCCGGTCTCTCCTAGTCCATCATCCAGATACGATGGATGCATCATTTTCTATAAAATTGTTTTTTTTCCCCACTACAGCAGGTTTGATCTGGGTGACCACTAAGTCCAAGGAGGCGATGCCCCTCACGACCAGGCCATGGCCATTGGACAAGTACTAATGGAATTAAAATGAAGGAAAATGGACTTACATGGTTCTAAAGGTATGTATTTGAATTTTGATAATTAGTTCCCAGATGGAGAAAACCAGGATTGAATATTCAAATTCTTCAAACAAGAATCCTGATGTCACATAAAAATGAAATGTGATGAAGTTTTTTTTCCTTATTATGACCAATTATACAATCCTATATTGTGTTTTCAGATTTTTTTTTTTCCCCTTCTCGCAATGAATTCAAACAACCAAATCCAAAGACTGCCCCAAAAAATAGAAAAGAATAAATAAACAAACCATTCTTTTGATAGGTCTTCGACAGAGCCGACTTATACTTTGAATGAAAATAACAAGAAGGACTAGAGGACCGGTGGATTGCAGGTATAGTCAAGGGAGAGCCAAGTCCTATTTATCATTCTTGTAAAGTGAGATAAATTTTGTGTCCCTTGCTAGGGACCTACCAAAAAAAATTATTTAAACTAGAAAAGATTGAATAGAAAGAAGACATAAAAAAAAATTGACCATCAGTTGTTCCAAATTCATTGCAAGAGAACTTTGATTTCTAAAATTCACTTGGGTGACGGTTGTGGGACGGGTCAGCGAGGCTTTGATTCTCAAAAATTGAATGCCCGGCTTGAACAGTAGCAAATTGAGGAAAAATAAACAACTTTCAACTAAGATAAGATCCGATCAGTGTTCTGAAATCTAATAATTTTTATCAATTTTTAACTGACATATGATTAAAATTATCACAAAATTCACATATTAAACATAAAGATTGACAAGAATTGATAAGATCCAGTACTGATTGGATTTCACCCCCTTCAATTTGTTTTTATGGAAAAAGTTAAAATACTTTGATGTTTGCCTAGAAAATTTAAACTTCGGGACTAATAATTGCATAATATAAATTTTAGATAATCGCCCTTTTAAATTTGTGAAGTCTTTGTATATTATGAAATGAGATTCAGAAAACAAGGGTGCGCTTGTATATGACAAATGGTATAATCATAAAAATTAAATGAAAAAAGATACATCCAACTAATATAGATATATAACAAATACGCATACATAAGGTATTAATATAATAGGTGCATCAATTCAACTTCTCCCTTGTTATATCCACTAAATTGTGATTTTAATGACGAGAAAAATCTCTACTCCCTGTCATGGGAGACATAAATGGTTAGTTGATAACCCTAGTTTAGAAAGAAAATTCTTACTTCCCTGTGAGTCCAATTCTGACATATTCTATGTGAAAAAACTAATAAAAATTTTATTTGAGCCATCCATTAATAGTCACAGGTATGAAAATTTTGAAGTACATGGAGAAGAAAATAAGACGAGTAAGAGAAAAAAAAAAAAAAAATAGTCATCATCCCCCCTTGACATATAAAAATATATGCATGAGAAATTTCAAAGAAGACTAATGGTTGCTGCCGGCATTGTTTTTGAAAAAAAAATTCTTTTAAATGGTCAATGCAGAAGATTTTTGAATTTTATCACATAATCACATTGGGTAATATAATAGATCTACTAATAAGCATCACAGGAAAATGAAATCAATCTTTGGTTGTGTTTTTAATGTGCACAGCTAATCCATTAATGACCGTATTATTTGGTCACACACTCACACGTAAGCCTATCAATCGGATGAATACGGATCGGATAGGTTCATATTCGTATCCGTATCCGAATTAGATATCTGAAAAAATATCTGTATCCGATATCCGACGAATATTTCAAAACACATATCTGTATCCAATCCGAAAATCCGGATACGGATTCGGATAATATCCGAAATATCCGAACCAGATTAAAATATAAAAAATTTATAAAATCTTAAGTCCTAACATGGTTAAATAGGTATCCACTAAAGACATAAAAATACAAATCTTAATATAGTTAAATAAGTATTCAACATGATTAAATAGGTTTGTGTTTTGTCCTAGATCATGAGCCATTGGATTTTCATCTAAGAGTTGAAACTAATTCTAACATATATAAATAAAATAACAGTTCGGATACGGATATTTTTCGGATCGGATATAGGCTATATCCGATCCGATCTGAAAATTTTTGGATACGGATTATTTGGTTCGGATACGGATACAGATTTTCGGATATCGGATATTTTCTGCATTTTCGGATATGGATTCGGATCGGATACGGATATTTTTTCGGATAATTGACAGACTTACTCACACATCACGCTATACATTAATTCCCAACCCCACCCTCCACTCCCCTTTTTTTTTCTTTTCTTTTTTTTTTTAACTTTTTAATTTTGACATATATATCCCTCAAAAATGCGTTATTTATTTTTATATCACTATAGAGTATAGAATATGGAGAACTCTTTTTTAGTTTGATACATTCCAAATGTCTAGAAATTATGCATATTTGTAACTTTAATTAAATTCTATAAAAGTCATTGTTAGAAAGATCGAATCACTTTTGTTTTCTTTTCCTCTTTTTTTTTTTTTTTTGCATATTAACTCTCACAAAATAAATATTTACTTTTGGTGCTTAGAATTCAAAGAATCAAAGAAAGATAATTGAGTGAAAAATATTGTTCCACTCAATCCATTTTTTTTTTAGAATTGAGAGTTCATTTATAACTGTTAATGAGTTACAAATGAGCCAAAAGGAGGGAAAATAGGAGACCAAAATAAAGAAAAAAATAACGAACCACGCGTAGGGTGCCCGCGCGTGGACGATCCCTGAGGAGGGAGATTCACGCCGTGCGTTCTACATCCGGACTCAACCCATTTTATAGCCTCAAATACATTTCTATACAACTCACATTCGCTGAAACATATTTATATGAAGTCTATAAGAACATATATTTCATTTTTTTATAAAAGTATATGTCTACAATTTGTATTTAGTGTTTGGAATGGAACTTACTTAACATTTTCCTTTAGAATGCATGAAAACAAAAACATCAAGTGAAGAAACTTCAATGAAGTTTTCGAGAAATTTAAAATTCAAATACATATTCAAATACACATCCAAACCATTTTAGACAAATATCTCAATTTTATTTTATTTTTGCGTTTTCAATTTATTTATTTTATTTATTTTTTGTTAAATTCCCAATGTTTCAAAATCTCTTGGAACAACACTTCTGAAAAACTGACAGCATTTTCATAGAGCCAAAGATTGAGATTGTCAAACAATGAAGAATGAAAATATCTCTATGTTATTTTTAAAAAAAATTGGTTACATTAATATAATTAATACAAAAAATAGTTATATCTAATTAGGTTTAGTAATCAATTATTTGCATTATTCCAAAGATTAAGCTATTACAATGAAGATAAAGCTAAAGTTTTTTTTCTCCGTTCCTCCACTGGTTAGTATTTAACTCTAGTTAAATTTGATTTTAATTATAGCAAATAACACATTTCCATTGGAAAAAAAAAATTATACAGTCAAATGTATTATTTACAATAGCATAAAAACAAATACCATGTTTTACTTTTCTCAAGCATATCCACAAAACTAGAATTCCAAAACCAAAGAAAGTTAACTTTGTTACACTCAACCTATTTTACAACTCTTCCACAATTACTGTAACAAAGTATACACCTCTTTGAACATATTTTTTACGAGTCTATATAATTTATTAAAACATGTATAGTTTCATTTTTCCATACCCCATTTGGATAGAGAATTAAGTTATATGAGGTTTATGATTATTCTAATATAAATAAGAATAAAGTAATTTTTTGTTTGGTTATCTTTTGAATTATTTTTGTTCAAAAACGCAATAATAAAGTTTTTGTTGTTTGAATAAAATGTGAATAAAGTGTGGATAGATATTTATAAAAAATGAAAAAATAATTATAGTTAATTTAATAGTTGATTTATAAGAGATAGTGACAGTTGATTTAACAGTGGGCCCATATATACATTCTTTTGGTTTAAATAACCTGAAATAACTTAATTTCAGTGGTTGATTGAAATCCATATACTACTTTACACCAATAAATTCTAACATACAGATTCTTAATTTTATCAGCATTCCAAACACTCATTTTAAGACTATTTAGACTAATTCTCAAACCAAACCAGTCCTAAAAGTACGCAAGTCCATACTGTTTTGGATATATGATATGGAACTTTACTCACATTTTCCCTAGAATAATGAAAACAAAAACCAAACCATCAAGCAAAGAAACTTCAAGGAAATCACAATCCAAAAGGAAAAGGACGGGCAAAGTCACCATCTGACGCCACTCCTTCCACTCTCCCCCAGTCACACCTTCCTGGAAACCCCTCCACTATTAAAAGAATACACAACCTCTCCCACCAATTCACTTCATCATCATCAAAAAATCAAAACCACATATGTCGTCTCAAACACACTATGAGGACCTCCTGCCGACGATGGCAGAGAAGCTGGGGGCAGACGAGTTCGTGGCGGAGCTGTGCGAGGGGTTCAAGTTTTTGGCGGACCCGGAGAGGGGACTGATAACGTCGGAGAGTCTGAGGAGGAAGTCGGCCTTGCTTGGGATGGAAGAGATGACGGAGGAGGAGGCTGAGGCGATGGTGAGGGAAGGAGACCTCGACGGGGACTTGGCGCTGAACAGGACCGAGTTCTGCGTCTTGATGATCAGGCTCAGTCCGGGGATCATGGACCAGGCCCAGGCGTGGCTCGAGAAGGCCATCTATGATGAGCTTCAGCGCAACTCCTCCTCTTAATTGATTACTTCACAAATTCTTCAGCTTCCATCATCATCTTGTGCATGCCCTTTGTTTTGTTTTCGTTGGATGCCTCCTAATAAAAGGCCTCTGTGCGTTGTTGATTGCTTCTTATGCTTCACAAGTTCGTTCTGTTTGTTTGCAGGAATAATGTTCAGGTGTGTTTGTGTACATTGGAAAGTTAGAGAAAAAATAAAACAATTTTCTTTTGACTATTGGAAAAGCTAGTGGTTGTCTATGCACAAATAAAATTAAAGAAAAAAAATTTCATCACCTTTACTCCCCTATTTTTCCTTAAAACTCTACTACACAAACCCCATTGTATAAGCTCCACTTATAGACTATATGAGGTGTCAAATTTTTATTGACCATCTAGTTGACTTCTAAAATAGACAAAAAAGCAATGTACAGAATTATCCTTATTTACTTGCTGGTTTCTCCACCGTAACACCTCCCAAAAATTTCTTAACCGTTTTTTTGAAAACATTCATGAACTTAAAAAAATTATTCCGGCCGACCTGCTCATCTTCGACGAAAGGTGTCACCACCCGTGGATTCTCTTTGTTGTTTTCTATCATATGAGATGTGGTTCGATTATCATTTTAGTCCTCCTCCGGATTCCACATTTTTTACCTTCATATCAATTTTTTGATGAATGTAACTGACTTTTAACAAAACACTAAAATCAGATAAAAAAAGTTAGTTACATTTTGTGAATGTAACTTAGTTTCAAAATATATTGCACAAAAACTAAATTTTATTATTTTAAGGCATGTAAACATCAGTCATCAGTTGTATATTTCAAAAATCTTACAAAATATAATGCATAAATATTCATATTAGTTTGAAAATGTAACACAACCATATGCCAATATCACATCAAAACTCTATAAAATCCTCCAAAAAAAACATATCTAACATCAAATACCAGATTCAAACAAAAAATTGTAAACAAAAGCTAGATCAAAGACTGCCATATTTAATATCAAATAACAAATTCAAGAAAAAAAATTTGTAATAAATGCAAAAACAAACAATAACAAACTCATTCCTGAATCGACAGAAATTGAAAACGATAGTCAAATCAATCAATTGCACAAAAATTTAGTTATATTTGTGAATGTAACTAACTTTTACAACATATTCATATAGCAAATCAGTTACATTCATAAATATAACTAACTTACAAAAAAGTGTATAAATATACAAATTAGTTTGGATGTAACTATCTTTTGAAAAATAATGCATATAAGTCTAATAATAAAAATATGTATATGTAACTGACATTTAAATATTAAACAACAACATTCCATATTCAAACTTCAACATCAAATGTTAAACAACTGATATGCCACATAGAAACCACGTTTGATATAAAAAACAACCAGAATTAACATAAAATGAAATAATTGAAAAAAGATACAATAAATAAACACCACACTTGAATTGACAGACATTTCAATGGTAGCCAAATTGATTAATTTTATTTTTTGATTAGATAAGACTAAAAAGACATCCAAAATATCAAATCCGGCCGATGTTCAATAGACTTTACATAAAAAAATCTGAAATTTTACCACAGTAATGAAGCAAATTATTCAATTATGAAAGCACGATTTAATTGTGATAAGTCAAAAAAAAAGAAGGAAAAAAAACACAATTGAATGCTCCCTTAACCACGATTTAATTGTGATGAGTTAAAAAAAAAAAAAAAACACAATTGTTTCCCCCCCCCCCAACCGTCCACCATTAATTAAGCTGGGAAGTTACCCAAACTCACCTAGGGGTATAATCGGTAATTCAATCTATGTCACTTCATGGGGCTTATGAGGGGGATATGAAATGGGGCTTGTGAATCATTTTCCTTTTTCTTATTATGGAAAATCAATCTAGCTTCCTGGAAACTTATGAAAATAAAAAAAAGTTCATGTAAAATTGGTAAATTCCTCTAGGTCCCTATCTTATTAGATAATATTTATTTTAGTCCCTATAACTAACCAGATGTGTAGTAACCTTAACCATGCAATGTAAATTACTATTATACCCTTTTAAATTTTATTTTCTTTGTTGAAAAAAATCGATGTAACTCCTTGAAAACTTAGGCAAATTGAAAAAAGTCCATGTGAAATTTAAAAATCGTCTTAACTCCCTGAAATCTTCTTAAAATCACAAAAAATCCATGTGATTATCTAAAAATATATACTGATTTATTTAAATTTTATTAAACAAATTATAATTTTATAATCAAGGTGTTATTCTTTTTATTGCTAGTAATTTTGAGTTAAGAATGTACTATAGAATTTTGATTGGATTTTTAAATTGTTTTCTCTACTGATTTTGTAATGGAGTTGATGAAGCTGTGATTTTTTTTGTTCAATCTCTGTAATGAGATTAAGGAGGTGAAAATGTTGAAAAATGCCTCAATTTTATAGATCAAATGAGGTTTGATCAATTTTTTTTACAGATAAGGATGACATTTCAGGAGATGGGGATGTTGAAAAATGACGGGGGTATTTTTGTCTTACAAAAGAACTAAATCTTATTTAATAAAGTTTGTAGGGACTGAATTTAATTTTAGTAAAGTTCTGAGGACTTATTTCAATATACTCTTGACCAGGGGACTAAATTCGTTAACCATACATACTTTATGGGGACCTAGAATGATTTTCTTATTTTAGAGGGATATTTTTTTTATTTTAAGAAGATTTAAGGGAGTTAAGAAGATTTTTCCCTTCTTCTTATTGGGAAAGATGGAAAAAAAAATTCCTTTATGAAGAAATTGAGAAAAAGTGGTAAAAATTATTTTACCATTTTCCACCACATACACAAATACCATGGAAATTTATCAGATGGAAAATAGTTTACTTTCCACCACTTTTCCTTTGACCCAAATTTCATCATTTTCCCTTCTAATTTGTGCATAAACACACTCTCAATACAAACCCGATTTCTTCAGTGCTCGTGTGCATGATAAAAAAAAAATAATATATGATTAATTTTTTGCTTAATTTTATTTTTGAATGAGAGTTTTATTGTATTCTAGAAGTGTTTTTGTTTATTTAGACTCTTTAACAAACTTAATATTCTGAGTGGAGACGAATAACACTTTATGGAGAACGTATTTCGTGCCTCAAAACTCCATATCGTCTTCTATAATTGTCAAAGTTCTTCAACACTGTTTGGTAGCAACATAAGAGACTCTGGAATAGTTAGATAACTATTCCAGTACAGATAAGTTTTTTTTTTTTTTGTATTTTTTAGTTATTCTTATTGAAAAACGTAATAATAAAGTTTTTGTTATTTAGTTAACCAGAGATAAGTTGTGAATAAAATATAAATAAGATGTAAATAAGAATTTATAAGAGGTGAAAAAATATTTTAAGTTTATAAGAGGTGAAGATAAGTGATTTGACATGCCCCCCCCCCCCCCCCCCCCAAAAAAAAAAAAAAAAATAATATAATAGATTGGACGGAGTAACATAATTTGAAGGGAGAGATGGAATATCAATGTTAGTTTATTCCCACTTGTTTTGACATAACCTACTTACTCATTACTCATTGCAAACAAACTGTTTTTAGGCTTATCCCCCCTATTTTACTTTAGGGGGCCGATATTTCCACCCCGTCAAATATTCACCCCACCCCGTTTTCATTCCCACCCGAACACTTTTCTGCATGCTGTGACCCAACCCTAAGCCAGTCAATTATCCGAAAAAATCAGAATCTGATCCGAATCCATATCCGAAAAATCAGAAATATTCGATATTCGAAGATCCGGAGTGCAAATATGAATATCAGTCTATTCGATTCGAAAAATATTTGTATCCGACATATATTATAAATATATATTTTTTTTTATTATATATTGCCGATATTGTTATCTTGTATGATTAATCACAATGATAATATATTATAATACTATTAAATTTTCAATATATGATATCTAAAATAGATAATAAGCATTAAAATCTTAATTTTAATTTTAATGTCTTTCTCTAAAATAACACTTGATTATCTAAATTAATGTTAATATTCAAACATGTCAATTATCCAAAAAAATATCCGTATTCGAAGGGAACCGAATCCAAAAATTGATATCCGTATCCAAATCCGAAAGTTAGGATATGGATATTAACATATCCGATACATATCCGTCTGATTAACAGGCTAATCCAACCCCATAATATAAACATAATTTTATATTTTGCAACCCCAACTCAGCCATTTTAGAAAGCCCTCTCTCCCTTTTTGTGCTCCATCCCTTTTGTTGATCTCACTCTCCATTTTGCTCCCCCTCCACTTCCAACCTCCGATTCATCCATTGTCGTCAATCACTCTGTCTTGTTAATGTATATATCGAAACTTTAAACCATTTTTGTTCTTGCGAACTCTTTTTTTGAACGATTTTAACTTTAGTTTTATGAATACCAATTTTTATATTTAAAATGATTCATTTCTAAATTGTAACGCCCCAGGATCCACGACTCTATTATGAAGCATGAAATCCGGTTGTATTGACTTAATTCCTCAAATCTCATAGTTATATATATATATATATATATATATATATATATATATATATATATATATATATATATATATATATATATATATATATATATATATATTTCATCCAGATAACATAAGAATACATCACCATAATTATACATATATTGTCAAGGCTAAAATTCAATACCAATTCAATATACATCTGGAACAACTGAATTTTTTTATATATATCCACACTATCATACATATGGGTCCTCTACATGCCAAAGAAATGACCAACACCTTCTACACAAGTCTAGTGCTCCGAAAATCATTATCTTGATCGCTACTACACGAGATCCATCAATCTAAGCCCTTAACCTGAAAAGGGGAAATAATGAGGGGTGAGCAACCACACGCTCAGTGAATAGACTATCATTATCCCGTTAGTATAGTTGTATTCAAAATATCATAATCATAATATGCCCACACAGGCATGCAACATATCAAAATAGTAAATATACAAAAGGCCACCAAGACATGCAATAATACATATATACAATCCTATCCAACATGATGCATGCAACACCACGAACACGCATGTTCGTCTTCGCAGCACCTAGCTCGCGAGGCCTTTCACAGGCATGGCCACGTAGACATAGACATAACCACAAAAACTTGGGTCCTACGTTCTCGGACCTGGCCACGTAGACGTACGCCCACCTAGACGTTGGCCACCAAGACCGAGCCACCTAGACGGAATGTATGCATTTGCTAATTTACTACATCTTCAAACCATAAAAAGACAGAGCATGTACGATCTCAAAATACAAATTATAATGATGCATATATCACCAAAAGCATGCTCATATTTTTATATCAAAACTAGCAGTCATATTCCATAAAATAAGTTGGTCCTAACATGAATACATAATATATTCTTTGAAATCTACATATGAGACTCAAGTCCACTCACCTCTAGTCCACGCAATACAAACCGATGCACGTGCATGAACACCACACACTTGCACATGAAATACCTAACATAACAATTATGCAATAATAAATAAAAAATCATTTAATCACGACCCAAACAACTGACAAGCAACTTACAACAACACTAGGCCCATTAATCCCAAAAGCCCATACCTAATAGACCTACAATCCACAACTCATCTTAAAGATCTAACCAAAATCCCAACTCCAAATAAATATTAAAGTATTCATATACTTACAATGATCAGATAATCAGTATCCATTTAATTCATAAGGCCCACATAATCGATCAATCATCGAATAAATATTTAGAAAAATAATTCACCACAACTCCAATGATCCACTAAGGCTCCACTACAACTCCAATGATCTAAATAACTCAATCCAATAAATTTACATCCAAATAACAATAATATCCAATTAATATTCATTGATCCCACAAAACCAAATTATCGATTTAAGAACAAATTTGAGTCACCGAGATCAACAAAATCATCAAAACCCACAAATTAAATTATACTCATTAAACATCCATTTGGGATCCCTTTAATCTCCAAAATTCATCAAACTTGGTCATGAAGCTAAATATTTGAATTCTAAGAAATTGCATAGAAATTTTTGAAAAATCATAACTTTCTACCCGTAACTCCAAATTGAACGATTCATGATTCATTGGAAAGATCTTTTCGAAACCTATTTCTGTTAGTGAAATACATTTTTCCCAGAAACGATCCCTTCAAGGTCAAAAACACGATTTAATGATCAGGTATACAATCAACCCGAAAATAACCCTTAAATCCCAAAACCAAATCCTTCGAGATCCATTGAAATCTAATAAAAACATCATCTATTTAAAATCAATCAAACCCTAACCCTAATCCATCAACCTTCTTCCCCAAATAATCGATTGACACAATCATCTTCTAACAAAAATAAATTGAAACACTAAACAATAAAAATCAATAGAGAAAGATTTCTCACCTTGTGGTGCTCGACGGGTAGAGTTAGGTCATCACCACCCTTCATGCCTCATGAGAAATCTGATGCAAACCCTAACCCAAAACGTGTTATATAAAAGGGGTTTTTACCAAATTACAAAACGACCCCTCAAGTATTCCGGGTTTACAACGAGGTCCTTATCTGATTTACAAAAAGATCCATGTATGATTTACAGACAAGTCCCAGAATGCTATTAAAAGATTTTATGGATTCGCAACTAGATCCCTGGGCCAAATAACTTTACACAAAATCCAAAAAAACTAATTTCCCAAACTCCGAATCTCACCAATTTTCAACCAAAGTATCTTGAGACTATAAAGATCTCTGAAAAAATACAAAATAAATATTTCAAGATTGATTTATAATTATCAAAATTATAAATCAAATTAGACCCATTTGAGCCCACCGCCAAATCTAAAAAATGAAATAATTAAATTTCAATCTAAAATTTTCATTATATATATTTAATATAAATATATAAGGCTAAAAATACAGAGACGTTACATAAATATTGTTTGATTGTGAATGATTTCTAACTTTTGTTGGTTATCTCGGGGGAATGTGTTTGTTCAGTTAATGAATGAAAATTTGGAAGTTTCTTTTGACCAGTTTGACAGACCAACCGTCGAATCTATGTTAACATGTTCGATAACTCAACTATCAAATCAGTGTAAACTGCGACGACAAGAGTCCTGTCGAACTACTCACAAAATGAGTTTCAGGCTCATTTGATCTATTCGACTGACCGATTGTCGAATCTATGTAAATAAGTTTGACAGATTTACTGTCGAACTAGTGCTAAAATGCATGACAAGAGAACTGTCAACATGGAGATGAAAGAGGGTGGGGTTTAACATTTTTAAAGCATGTGAGATATATAATTTTATTAATATTTAAAGGGGTATGATGGATATCTGACGGGGTGGTAATAGAGCCCCCCTTCACTTTATTCTTCCCTTTTTCCTCTACCTAAACAGGACATAAAAGTATCAACTTTTGATGAAAACAAAAAATAATTTTTAATTATAAAAAATAGTTTAGATTTCTTAACAAATATAGGTTCTGAAATGTTATTTTTCAAAAAATGTTTTAAATGAATTCATAATTATCATTACAAAATGCAGAGTCCATTTGAGCCACATTTCATTTTTACCTCATGTTGGTAGCCTTAATGGCATTTGTGGCTGCTTCTGGGTCGTCAAACTGGACAAATGCAAAATTCCTTCGAATCCGAACATACAAAAATCTTTCCGTATTATGAAAAATGTCATTCAATATAAGTCTTCTGGTAGTGTTGTTATCAGTTTTTTTTTTTTTTTTTCGAACCAATTCCAGACTCATGTACACTTATCTTAATAAGGTATGTATCTAGTTAAAATATTCTTACATTTTCTATAAATGGATTCATATATTATGTGAATGCATATGCATGGTTAGATGATGATACTATTTTTTTTAAAAATAGTGTTGGAAAATGGACTATAACCTAACATTATTCATTCTGATACTTATTGGATCAAAGTTTATCACAAGGAAAATCTATTTTACATTCCCAAATGCAAACCTCATGCCTTTTTTTTTTTTAAATCATATACATATCTAATGAGATATATATATTTTTATAAAATATGAAATATATATTTTAATAAATTGAATGATATCATTTATCTATAATGTGAAAAATTTCTAACGAGGAATATAACTCGATACAATAGTAGAGGAGATTAACGAGAAATATAGTATTGTAATTTAGACTATAAAAATGATTGAGTATAACATAGCTCTTATCACAACAGTGTATTAGTGGGTCTCATGTTCGGTTCTATTGTAGCGCCATCACTTTGGATGACGAGGTCCACGCTCACCTTGCTAATTAAAAGAAAACAATTTGATAAGGAATTTAGGATATTGTCACGAATAGTCTCTCTGTAGCCCCAATTTTAATCTAGACATAGTTTAAGAACTTGTAAAATTATCCGTCTTGGGTTGGGTCGGCCCGTTAGCGACATGTCGGGCCGGGCTGATAGGTCACCCATGGCCTAGCAGGTCAACCCATCTTTTAAAGAAACATTTTTTTTTCCTTAATAATATACACACAAAATATATATAAACGATATTACATGTACAAATATACACACAAAGATATTACATATACTTGATATAACAATGAAATGATACATTTTATCAATATATTATATGTTGTATCTATCATGGATTGTCGTGACTAACGTAAAATATGACCCATATACTCTTTAACATTTCATATCGTGCCGTGTTATATTGGTTTCTTAATGTGTCATGCCTTATATGATACAGTGTTGGCCTGTCCGTTTTACACTCCTGCCTACTAGGAATCCGAATGTCACACACAGAGAACAGAAAAGCAAGCTATAACTATCATGTCCAATACCAACAGCCAATTAAGCAAGCAATATTTCAATTCTTCGTGAGAATATGTTAGAAACTCAGATTTTGTTACTGAAGGTATACTCGATCAAAACTGAGTTTCGTGTTTCACTGATTATTTGAAGTTGAAACCCATGGGATTATGTATTTCTCGTTAAGGAGATTTAACATATTATATTTGCATTCTCATTCAACATCTTTTCCGAAGGAACGAGAAATTAGATCCAAAATATTTCAAAATTATGATGAATATGTGTTCTTGGTGATTGCGGAAAAAAGATTAGATTACTCCTAAATGGGAAGATGTAAAAAAAATGGGCGTTGTTACACTAATTTTTTTTACAGTCCTATGTACCTTATTAGAAATCCAATAAATCATATACCTCATTAAATAATATATATACATCATTAAAAAAATTTACACTTATTAAAAATGAGTTCATTCAACTCGAAATGGAACAATATATACTTTTATCAAAACATATACTTCATTAAATAATGTTTACTATTTTTAAAAAATTAAAAACATATGTGATCTGAGTTTTAATTTGTAAAAATGACTGAAACTGAGGTATTCCAAAAAATTGTGGTGGGGATATATAAGCTAGAATTGGTTTATAAGTTGGGCCCTATTGGGCACCCTATTTTTGTAAAGAGGGGAGGACCTAAATTGTAATGGGTTCGGCCCACAAACACATCATGGGTAAATTTTTATTTTTGCCAAAATTTATTTCAAATTTTGGTCCATAGTATTTTATATTCCAAAATTTAGTATCTATACTTATTGGGTCCGGCTATTTGCACCTCTATTTTTGCTCTCCACACCCAAAATGAATGGGTCAAGAATAAAAGATCTGTTTATTACCATATTCTTTACACACCCACAGGTAGACTGTGAGGAGAGGACGCGGCAGAAGTCTCGGCGGGGCACATTGGGCTCAAGGTACTTGGAGGTGTTACGATATGCAAGGCTCGAAGATACTAGGAGGTGTTACGGCATGTCAAACTCGGAAGTGTTATGGCACGGTGTATGATTTTTATTTTTATATGTTTCAAATGTGAATGAATAAAAACACAATCAATCGTATAGGTAAATCTGAATTTTTGACTGCCAAATTTGAATTTGACAAGACTGGATGCTTTGACACTGCAATTGTCGCTGGATGCTATACTTGCAGACATTGAAATTGTCGATATAATCAGATTTTGTAGACACTGAATCTGTCAACGAGTTCCCAGAAATAAAGCCAAGTGATTTCTGAACCCAGTGACATTGGAACTGTCAACTGATTTAGATTTTGTTGACATTGAATCTATCGATGAGATAATAGAAATAAAGTTAAATGATTTCTGAACTTTGTAGACACTGGAACTGTCGACAGAGTTAGAACTCGTAGACACTAGATATGCCGACGAGATTACAGAAACAAAGTCAAATGATTCTTGGAGGGGACATGAGCTATTACCATAAAAATGAACACAATAAAGAGGGAGGCGAGGGAGACGGTCAATTTGTTTTTTTTTCTTTCTTTCTTTCTTAGATTTGGAGGGAATCACAAATGAAATGTTAATGATTTTTTCTGAAATGATCGACACATGGGATGTCTACAATATGCAAAATCGTCGACACTGGTAGTGTCTATGAGTGCAGAATAAGACCGATTTGTTCGCATCTTAAATTCCATCCCCCTCCCCAACCTTGTCTCCACCTACGCTCACCACTCCCTCCACGACGATGAATTCTTTGGTTGGTGAGAACTTAAAGGACTGAAGGTTGTAGTTGGCGGAGGTGGTGGTGGAGGAGAAGTAGACGGTGGCGGTGGTGAAGCGGGGGAGGCTGTTGAAGGAGGAGGAGGTGTAGAGCTTTGTGAGTTTGATGAAGGAGGAGGTCATGGTGGCTACCATGGCTGATGGGGTTTTTGGGTTTCAAAGGGATGGATTGAAGGGGGTGTGCATTGAAAACCCTATGTCTATTTAAATATGGGGGTGCTGAAAAAATATACCTTACTTGGGTTGAGTGTGAAAAGAATTTGGTGTGTCAAGCAAAGATAAGGATGCAAATAGCCAAACACATACTTATATGGGGTCAGATCCTATTATGACCGTGAAGAGTTTGGATGAAATGTTTCAAAATTTTGGTCCATAGAATTTTAATTTTCCAAGATATTTTTGGTGTGTCTACAATTATTTGAGGTCAGATCATATTACGACCATTGCATTTTGGATGAAAGGCTCAGAAATTTTCCGGTCCATGGTATTTTAATTTTTTGCATAATCTTTTTGGGTCTCCATACAAGACCCTTAAATTTTGCATTTTCAGATTATTGAATCTTTCATTGTAGTATACATCCCAGTCCTTAGGGTTTGCCTCCAGAAAAAATTACGAGTCCTTAATAATTTTGTTAGTAGTATAGAAACACAGTCAATTAGTTGTCCCTTTGACATAAAATGCTATTATCACTGATCAGAATACAGGATTGAGCGGGGCACTCTACTTTTATGAATGGAGGAAGACCTACATTGTGGTAGGTTTAGCCCATGAACGTATCGCGTGTGTCCCGCTTTCGAGCCCAAACAAATTTATATTTTTTGAAAAAAGTTATTCAGAAATTGGTCCATAGTATTTTAATCTTCCTTTGTTTTTCTGTCTCTACAATTATTTTGAGTCGATCTATACAGTTAATAGCTTGGGTGAAAGGCAACAAAATTTTGGTCCATAGTATTTTAATCTTCCATATATTTTTTTGGGTTTCTAGTTAAAGCCCCTATTCTCTTCTCTGCACTTTCAAATTATCAAGTCATCCATTTGTAGCATACATTCCGGTTCTTTAGTACTTATTTAGATAGGGACATAAGTTATTTATGGGTTTATACATTTTCTAGGAATATATAATTTTATCAATAGAATATGTGATTTTCTATTTGGTTATGTTTTTTTGTTATTCTCATTGGAAAACATAATAATAAAGGTTGAGATGTTTGATTGATGAAGAATAAAATGTGAATAAGATGTAAAAAATTGATTTGACATATGAGCTTTATTAATGTACAAATAGATGATGACATGTGCTTTAATGTGATGACATGTTGATTGACAGGTGGGTCCCCTTATACCAATGGAAGAATAACACAATTTCAAGAAGGATCAGAAATACAAATATCAGTTTATTATTACCTAATTCTGCATAGTTATATTAATTTATTCTCTCCACCTAAACACCTTTTTTTTTATTCTCATCTATTCCTCCCATATTTCTCTACCCAAACACCGCAATTATAATTAGAGTCTATTTTCAAGTATCTAAAAAATTTCAGTGAATCTATAGCAATTTTGTGAGTTAGAGAAAGTGTGAAAGAAAACAAAGTCAATTTGTTGTCTACTCAAGTGTAAATTTATGCTATACCGGGTTTAGAGGGACACCCCACTTATGTGAAAAAGGGGAGACATACATTATGGTGGGTTTAGCTCACAAATATATTGCGTGAAATTTATTTTTTTGGACAAACTTTATTTGAAATTTCGGTCCCTAGTATTTTAATGTTCCATAATTGTTTTTGGGTCTCCATCAGATCGAATTCTTTGTGGATTGTTACAGCCTCTTCTGGGTCGGATCCTATTACAACCGTTAACCGATTGGATGAAATGCTGCATTATTTGTCGAAATATTTGACCTATTAGTGCCTATATTGATTATTGGATACCATAAGTACCTAACTTTTTTTTGTTGGATGGTCTCCCAACTCATATGCCTTATGTGATGTTTACTCTTCAAACTTCTAGTTAGGAGGGTCAGCATGTACCACACGTTTTCAAATCCTCTCCAAGCACATTGTCTTCTTTTTTTTTTTGCTTTAAAAATTCCCACTTTGTTTGTGCGAGCATCAAAGGACAAATTCCCTGATTTAAAATGTTATTCATCCATTCGAATTGGCATCGCAACGAAGCTTCGAAGAAGCCACACATGCAATAAAAAAAATAAAAACCCAAAGATGAAGACTATATCATAAGTCAAGATGACCCAAATTAAAGTACATAATAAAATATTATCTTATGATATGTTAATGTTGGAGAGTTGTGAATCCGTGCATTGTATCCAAGTGGGACAATGATGGGCAGCCAAGTATTTTTCATTTACATTGACTAAAAAGTATGATTTGTATTTAATAGAAATTGAACACATGAACCAACCTAGTCAGACCATGTCTGAAGGTAGTGATGGCACTTTTGTTGCCAGGCTGAGACAATCTGCCATTCCTGTCGGGCCTTTGCTTTCTGGATGCGTTTTAACTGACTGATCTCTGTGTATGATAAAAGAAGAATATTATTAAACATTTTAGTCTTATTGAAATCTTTATTTGAAGTCATGAATTTATATGAAATGACTATCAGTTGAACTTATATTTGAAAAATCATATGTGCACCAATGTGTGCAGCTCCGCTCCTTTTAAAAAAAAAATTATATACTTATCAATCGAAATACATATATTATTATAAAAAATGAAATATATGTTTTGATAAAATAAAATATTCTTCTTAGAAAAACTAAAAAAATTTAAATTTCTCTGATACCTTAATAAGGTATTAAATATATAATAAACTATCATAGTATACACTCCAATAAAATAATAGATAAGCATCGAGATATTATTTTTAGACTGCAGATATGACTACAACATAAACTGAGTATATTATCGCTCCTCCTCACATTTTCAATGACCTTGGCAACTTGAGGCTGTTGGCTCGTATTTGATATATAAACTAAAATTACCAAGTTTTTTTTTTAAAAAAAAACTATTATTAACATATTTTTATCAAGGAAAAAAAAAAAAAAAATGATGCCAAAGTTCTGCGTGATTGACTTATCATTAGTCGATGTTTTCTACAACCACCACCAACAGTGATTGTAACCGGTTTGTTTGTGAAAAGAACCTATCTTTCTGAATTATCTATGATTGGTGATGGTTTGTCTTTTATTGGTTGGAAGATTTGAGTTAGGTTTATTGTTTTGATTGGAATTGGAAAGTTATTGTTTGGATGCCAAGCAATCGCTAAAGTCAATCCGCGGAATAGCAATGGACTTCGGGTCTCCAAGTCAATGTGCACAGAACAGGGACGTTTTCTGTCTCCTTGGCCAAAAGGTAATATTTATTTTAAATAGTCATAGTAAAAACAAGTAGATAAAAATTATCATTAATCTCTCATCAAACTAAAAGAATAGATATTGATTCTTGGTTTCAACGAGGAGATGTATTTTTAGAAATTTCACCATCGAACAAAAAAAAAACTACACAATATAAGGTAAACATAGCAAACTAAGCTTGAGTCTAGCACTTACCCTCTCGAAGAATGTATCAAACCTAGGAAGTGTCCATTTTCACAAAAAAAAAAAAAAAAAAGTGTGATGTGTCTTTTATGAGTGATGACTTCATGTAGCTTCAAAGAGCGGTTCTCTTTAATGACAAAAATGTGGATAAAAATATTCAATCAATTTTTTGTATGAAATCATGTATTATTTATAAGTTGTTAAAACCAATAACAAGGCATCACGTAACTGATTGTGGCTCAAATGTAGTTGTGCATCACCTCTCCATTCGGCCACGTGCTCTTGAACTAAGTTGCGAAGGTAAGAATGATTTTGACTTCATCGTGTTGATCATAACTAGATATATTCAATATTTGATTATCCATCCCACCAAAAAAAAAAAGAAGTTTGATTATCCATCCATGCTGGGCGCTTATTTGTTTAAGGCTACTTGATCTATTAGTCTCTGTGTTGACAGAGAATTAAGTTATTTTAATGTTTGTGACTATTTTAGTACAAATAAGAATAAATAAATTTTTTGTTTGGTTGTGTTTTGAATTATTCTTACTGAAAAATATAATAATAAAATTCTTATTGTTTAGACAAAATGTGAATAAAGATTTATATAAAGATGAAAAAAATAATAACAGTTGATTTGACAGTAGATTTATAAAAGGTGATGACAGTTGATTCGACAGTTGGCCCACACATATTCTTTGGGTGGAATAACTTAGAATAACTTTAATTCCAGGAGTTGGTTGGAATCGATATGCCACTTTATATAAGTTTATTCTGCATAAGATATTACAGGATATATCAGGCAAACAAATGGGTTAAAACCCATATTCCAGTCAATACCAGATTATCCGGATGCTTATTCCCGTTTCAAACGGGGGCTTAAAGCTCATGACATGGTACTAACGCACCACGTGAGCCTCACACGTGACATCGACATTGTGTGAACACTCAATTATTTTTTTCTTTCTAGGATACAAATAATATAATTATCATATATTTTTAAAATCAAATAATTGTTTCAAAACATGTATTTAGAAAATATTTAGAGTTGAGTGCATCATGGGAGAACAATGATTCATGCGCTCATAAATAACCTCACTCAATAATATTATAGTTAAAAATTATCTTAATTTTAAGATATTATGTTTTAGTGGATGCTCATGATCATGCCATCTTATAATAAAAATATACATGCGTATCAAATAATTAATATTATTTTTGTCAAAATCTAGTGTAAATGTAATTAGTTCATTGAATTGAAATATTTAAAATTTATTCCTAAATATCTTCACACACACGTGTCACCAAAAGGTTAGGTTGCAAACTTATTTTATAGCCCTATGCATTATGATAATGTAATATATAATACGCTATATTATTGTATGAGGTTTTATCATAACGTATGATGCAAAAAATTATTATTTCTTTAACGTGAAAAAAATACATCAATGCTCCCAGTATATATTTTATTTCACATAACTGCATGTATGTACATCAATGAAAGATTGTATGATTTAAAAAAAAAAATGGTATGGACTACAGTTGAGAATACAACAGGGATTAGAAATATCATTTTTTTTTTATTATTAATGTACATCATTGTTTTATTTTTTTTTTTAAAATACGTATTTTTGTTTATAAATATACGATAAAAATAGATTTTTTTAAAATTTTAAAAAATTTATTTTTTAAAATTACCAGATCCATAAAAATTCACGGAGTATGAATCTTGAATTGAAAAATTACGTGATGAATGAAGCACTATCAACCCAATCTGACGAGAGTCCAAATAGGGGATCAGTAAAATCCAACCCCAACAACGCCCCGTGTGTGGGCGGCGTCTCTCTCTTCCGCTAAAATTTCATTTATTAATTACGGCGGTCGGGAGCGTGTCGAGTTATTGAGCAAACCAACGTTCCATTGAACAACCCCCCCCCCCCCCCGCAAAAAAAACGCAACCGTCCGCATTGGCAACCCAAAACCGTCCCGTCCCCTTCAAAAATCACCCCCCTCCCCCTCCTAAAACGAATCATCGAATTTTCTGCTTTTGTGGGTCTCCCTTTCTTTTGCTCTCTTTTTCTACTATATTTGCTTTGCTTTGTTTTGTATTCAATCCATCTTTGTCACTCCCTCCTTCGAAGAAGGTACGGTCAACATTCTCTCTCTCTCTCTCTCTGTGTTGTGTCTGGGTTTGTCTTTCTCTCTTTCTCTGTCTCTCTCTTTTGGTCGATTGGGTACTGTTTCTTGGGTTGTTCACTAACTCTCCTCTACTGGGTTCTTCATTTTTTTTCTTGTTGATTCAAGATCTGGTTGGTTTTTGTGTTCTCTGTTTTGAATTTTGTGGATTTTGTACTCAAATTCTGTGATTGATGGCTTTGACATGAAGTTGATTGAATTGTGTCAGTTATGAAAGCTTTCAGACAAGCAAAAAACCGTTCTAAACCGCTTTTTTACTTTGTTGTTGATGATGTTGTTCTTCTTATTAACAAATTCATAACTTTTTGAAATTTCAGGTGGGAATTTGAGAGGGCCCCGATACAAACCGATCAGATGCAGACTGACTGTTTGGTTTCGTGCCTCCTCCATTAGAAGAACAAGAACCAACGCATAATTCACATTTGGGCATGCATCGAATGGGGGAGAAGCCGTTCCCCGCTTGGTGTTGGTCCGTCGAGCAGTGCTTGAAGGAATACAATGTGAAGCTCGACAAGGGCCTCACCACCTTCGAAGCTGAGAAGCGCAGGGAGCGGTTCAGGTGGAACGAACTCAACAGGGAGAAGGCCAAGCCCCTGTGGCGGCTCCTGCTCGCGCAATTCGACGACGCGCTCGTCAAGATCCTCCTCATCGCCGCCTTCATCTCCTTCGTGCTCGCCTACCTCCATGACCGCGACTCAAAGGACCGCAGCGTGGGGTTCGAGGCGTACGTGGAGCCGTTCGTCATATTGTCAATTCTTGTGCTGAATGCGGTCGTGGGGCTGTGGCAGGAAAGCAATGCGGAGAGGGCGCTCGAGGCGCTCAAAGAGATGCAGTGCGAGTGCGCGAAGGTTCTGCGGGACGGGTACTATGTGCCAGACTTGCCTGCGCGGGAGCTCGTGCCGGGTGACATCGTTGAATTGAGGGTTGGTGATAAGGTTCCGGCGGATATGAGGATCGCTGTGTTGAAGACATCGACTTTGCGCGTCGAACAGAGCTCGCTCACTGGGGAGAGCATGCCCGTGATGAAAAGCCCCGCGCCTGTGTTGTTCGATGACTGCGAATTGCAGGCGAAGGAGTGCATGGTGTTCTCGGGCACGACCGTCGTGAATGGGAGCTGCATATGCATCGTGAACAGCACGGGCATGTGCACGGAGATCGGGAACATCCAGACGCAAATACACGAGGCTTCGTTGGAGGAACAGGACACCCCGCTGAAGAAGAAGCTCGATGAGTTCGGAGGAAAGCTGACCACCGTGATCGGGTTCGTCTGCCTTGTGGTGTGGGCGATCAATTACAAGTACTTCATATCTTGGGATTTTGTGGGCTCTTCTCCTACCAATTTCAGGTTTTCGTTTGAGAAGTGCACGTATTATTTCAAAATCGCTGTGGCTCTCGCGGTGGCGGCCATCCCTGAGGGCCTACCGGCTGTGATCACGACGAGCCTTGCGTTGGGTACGCAAAAGATGGCTCAGAAAAACGCGATCGTGCGAAAGCTTCCAAGCGTGGAGACATTGGGATGTACTACTGTGATATGCTCTGATAAGACGGGCACGCTAACTACCAACCAGATGTCGGTGAATGAATTTTTTACACTGGGCGGGAAGACCACGACTTCCCGGATGTTCCATGTGGAGGGTACGACGTACAATCCCAAAGATGGAAGCATCGAGGACTGGACTTACTACAACATGGATGCAAATTTACAAGCTTTGGCAGAGATTTGCGCAGTCTGCAATGATGCGGGGATCTTTTGCAATGGACACCTCTTCCGTGCTACAGGCTTGCCTACTGAAGCAGCTCTTAAGGTCAGAGTTTAACATCTAAGTTTATCAAATGAGTATCAAGTTTGTCAAGCAGAAGTGATGAATTGAAATAACGTATATGTTTGATCTATAAAAGGTTTTGGTAGAAAAGATGGGAGTTCCTGATACAAAGGCGAGGAATAGAATTCGTTCTGCTCAACTTGCTGCCGGCTATTCAATCGATCTCAGCACAGTGAAATTAGGTAGTAGAAACAGTGATACACATACAATCAAATATGTATTATTTTTTATTGGGTTAGTGATTGTGCAAGTTCTAATGGGTGCGCTTATTTCACTTCATTTTGATGCAGGCTGTTGTGAGTGGTGGACAAAGAGATCGAGAAGGATTGCAACACTGGAGTTTGATCGAGTCCGTAAGTCAATGAGCGTTATTGTTCGGGAGCCGAATGGGAATAATCGTCTACTTGTCAAGGTAATTATATATGTGAGGCTGATATAATATACTGGCACACTTGTTTGAATATGTTAACATCAATTTCCTCCTTTGACAGGGTGCAGTTGAGAGTATACTGGAGAGGAGTGTAAGCGTGCAACTTGCTGATGGATCAATCATTCAAATAGATGAGCCATGTAGACAACTGATACTTTTGAGACTCCACGAGATGAGTTCGAAGGGGTTGCGATGCCTTGGTTTGGCCTATAAAGATGAGCTGGGGGAGTTTGCGGACTATTATGAAGAGAGTCATCCCGCTCATAAGAAGTTGCTTGATCCGGCCAACTACTATGCCATAGAGAGCAATTTAGTTTTTGTGGGCGTCATTGGTCTTAGAGTAATAATTCACTCTCCGACTTTAGAGAATTGTTTAACATTTCAGTCATGTCTTAGGATATTGTGATTCTGTGATTCACATCTTTTTTATTTAAACAGGACCCACCTCGCGAGGAAGTTCATAAAGCGATTGAAGATTGTAGGGCAGCCGGAATCCGGGTTATGGTCATAACTGGCGATAACAAGTCTACTGCAGAAGCTATTTGTACGGAAATTGGTTTATTCTCTGGTGCGGGTGATCTTAAAGGCAAAAGTTTTACGGGAAAAGAATTCATGGCACTCTCATTGAGTGAACAGATGCAGATTTTGTCAAAACCTGGAGGGATTGTTTTTTCTAGAGCGGAGCCTAAGCACAAGCAAGAAATTGTGCGTTTGCTCAAGGAAGCTGGAGAGGTCGTTGCAATGACTGGTGATGGTGTGAATGATGCACCCGCACTGAAACTTGCTGACATAGGAATTGCCATGGGTATCACGGGAACTGAGGTAGTTTTACTATACTTTATTGTTATAGTTATTTTGTGAATTATAGATGCTTTTATCCAGTTTGGGCTTGTCTAACTAATTTTGAATTTTCGAGTACGTTATAAATTTTTTGTTCATTATTTGACTGTTCCTTGCCATCATTCGTAAAAAGGAAGGACTTTTTGTTCACCTGAAGACAGAAAAGTTTTATGACTAATATTTTTCTTCTATTAGATGGAAGTGAACTATGCTTTTTATTTTTTTCAAGCACAAAAGGAAATGATCTCTCGTTCAACTTCAAGCTCCACAGTTCTTTAGGATTGTTGGAGTTCTTTGAAGTCTAGCTTGACAAGAGGATAAGATTTTGAAGACAATTATAGTAATGCAGGGGATAAAATGTCTATAGAATTTGTTCTTCTTTACATTTGTCAAAATCATGATAAGAAGAAAGGATAATTATCATTCTAGCTTTTACATGGAACAAAAAAAGTACCTATTTTCGAAATCATGACAATTATCCGCACTATATCCCAATCTTTTTGTATAACATATATGACATCTTGTTCTTTAACCACTTATTTCATCATTCTCCCATGATTACATCACTTGTCCCCTTACAATCTAGGCTTGAGTGTTGAGGTCTTCTATTTCGCTTCATTTTCTTCATTCGCCTTGTGTTCCAGGTTGCAAAAGAGGCATCAGACATGGTTCTAGCAGATGATAATTTCAGTACAATCGTTGCAGCAGTTGCAGAAGGTCGTTCTATATACAACAATATGAAAGCTTTTATCAGGTACGTCTTCACAAACAAAATCGCAATTCTTCCACTCCATATGACATACTGAACTGTTATTGCTGTGCTCTTGAGTTGCAGATACATGATATCATCTAATGTGGGGGAGGTAATCTCCATCTTCCTGACCGCCGCACTTGGAATACCTGAATGTCTGATACCAGTTCAGCTCCTCTGGGTCAACTTAGTTACCGATGGACCCCCAGCAACCGCACTTGGTTTCAACCCTTCTGACGTTGATATCATGCGAAAACCTCCACGCAGGAGCAATGATGCCCTCATAAATTCTTGGGTTCTCTTCCGCTACCTGGTAAGTGATCAATGTTTTATACTGTTAAGGTCACTAAGAAATCAGTTATACTTTCAGACGCCACGTCACATAATGCAATGTATGAAATATCTAATATTATATTCACTCTATTATCACAGTGTATACTCTATCATGAAAAACATAAATAGTACGCATTCAGTTTATTTGTGTATTTGCTTCACTTTTTGTGAATGTATGACGGCAGTAATGAACAAGTGCAACATTTTCCTATTTTTAATACATGCTCATGAATTTGATAGATTGTGACATGCATTTGTAGGTGATCGGCTTGTATGTGGGAATTGCGACCGTAGGCGTCTTTATTGTATGGTACACTCAAGCATCATTTCTAGGGATCGATCTCGCATGTGACGGGCACACGCTGGTCACCCTGTCCCAGCTCCGCAACTGGGGGCAATGCCCCTCCTGGAAAGACTTCTCAGTCTCCCCATTCACCGTTGGTGGCCGCACGATCGCCTTCTCGGATCCTTGTGATTACTTCTTCGCCGGGAAAGTTAAGGCGATGACTCTCTCGCTATCTGTTCTGGTCGCGATCGAGATGTTCAATTCTCTCAACGCGCTCTCCGAAGACAACAGCCTTGTAACGATGCCACCGTGGAGGAACCCATGGCTTCTGGTGGCAATGTCGATGTCATTCGGCCTCCATCTACTCATACTCTACGTGCCATTCCTCGCAATCGTCTTCGGGGTCGTCCCGCTAAGCTTGAACGAGTGGATGCTGGTGATTCTGGTTTCTTTGCCTGTCGTGCTCATTGACGAGGTGCTCAAGTTGTTTGCGAGGATGCAGAGGAGGAGAAGCCACAAATACAAAACAGAATAACATGATACATTGGAGTTTGAATATGGTTTGCTATACAGAAGTTGTATAAAAAAAAACATGCATTACTTGATGTAGGTGTAATTTGTACTTGAGGATTTAATAAAAGCTTTGGGCCGGTTTGGTTGATTGTATTATAGTTTTTGAGAATTCTCATGAATTGTCAGTTCTAATGATGATGCACTTGAAATCGAAACAAAATAAAAAAATAATCACAATTCATCTCTTATGATCATAATATTTTTGTTCTTGTATTCTAAACCGTAAACAAAATATTCTATTTTGATGCTATCATTGTGCATCTTTTTATGTAGTGTTTAAAGTGCAACTTATTTGAAAAATTACTTTTATTTTTTTAATTATATACAATTTTATTTTATATTACAATTAATTAACACGGCTAAATTAAAAATGATTTATTATTTATTTTTTCTGAAATAGTTATTATTTATCTCAAAATAATCTATGTTGTTATCCAAACTGGAATAAATGAATATATTTCATTTGATTTACATTGAATTTTTTGTTGTGTTAGTGTTAGTTGTGTTATAGATAAAGAATTAGTGTTTTTAAATACATATATTTCAGGTTTTATCATTCCTATTTTTTCCCCGTAGAAGTTGTTTTGTAAACGAGATTGGAATCTTCTATTTTGTAGATTCGACAAGAACTCCAAGGTTGGAGAGGTCATCTCCTAAGCTTGGGAAGCCGCCTTGTGCTCCTCAAAGCAATACTCACGAGTCTTGTCTTTTATTTTTTCTTCATTTTCAATGTTCTAGGTGGCATTCTTGATAAAATGGAGAAAATAAAGAGATTCTTATGAACCGATAATAAGGAGAGCGGAAAGGGGCTCCATGTAATTTGCCAATGGGGGGGTGTTGGACATGCTTATTGTTTGCAACATGATAAAGTCCACTTAGGTTAATTGCGGATTTGGAGACTCTTTTAATGATTTGCGATACTTACTATGTAGGATGTATTAGGCTTTTTTTTACCCTCATTCTAGAATTGCTTTATCTATGAGGTGGAAGAATATTCTCGAGTGTGCTGTTTGAATAAAGACATAAGCTATTCTAGGATTTATGACTATTCTAAGAATAAATTACTATACCAATAGAATAAGTGAGTTTCTGTTTGGTGGTGTTTTTTTGTTATTCTTGTTAGAAAATGAAATAATAAAGCTTTGGTGTTTGGTTGAATTTGGATAGATTGTTGGATACCCTCACTACCCCCTTTGAGAACCATCACCCACCATCGAGAACACCACAGCCACCACCAGTAACCACCACCACCACCATTCACTACCCACCATGACCATGAACCACCACCAAAACACCACCACCAAAACCAAGAACCAATACTACCACCACGGTTCGGAACTACCACCACCACGACCAGGTCCACCACCATGCACCACCACCACCCAGTCCATCGCCGAAAACCATCACCACCACCACCACCCGGTCCACCATCGAGAACCACCACCACCACCACCAAGTCCGCTGAGAACCATCACTACTACCACCTCCCGGTCCACCATCGAGAATCACCTCCATCACCACCACGTTTTCATTTTGGGGGAGATGATGAATAGTGGGAGGGATAGTGAAAACATTGATGGGATGGGTGGGGCCCACTTATTCTAGCGTCCAAATTCCAGCCAATACCAGTCATCCAAACAGCATTTTTGGTCTTATTCCATTCTATTCCAACCAATTCCACCCTTATGTTTGTACCCAAACAGCCCCGAGGTGTTTAATGTTCTTGAAGAGGATTCAATTTCATCCCAACAAAAGGATTATCCATTTTTTTGAAATGACAAATGGAATCATGATGCTTTCCTAACTTAATTTTTTCCCAATCTTTTAGGGTTGCTTTTGATGAGAACAACATCATTAGTAATTTCTTCACTTGTGATGATAATACTATTATTTGGACCCCAACTCTACAAGGATCTAAATGACATTGAATTGTCATAATTATCTTCTCTTCTCGTGGCTATCCAAGAGATGATTCTAGATTTAGAAGAAAATGATCAATGATATGGAAGTTCACACCACATTTCAGTTATTATGTAATCTACAAACTAAAAAATCAACTTTTATTATTATGATTTTCAATGAGAATAACAAAAAATACAAGCAAATATAAAATCACTTATTCTACTAGTATAAATATTTATTCTTGGAATAACCCTAAACTTCAGAATAACTTGTGTCTCTATCAAAACAGGGCATTAGTGATCGGAATTGGGATTTGGTTGTTGTGGCCTTAGGGTCTAATTGGTCATTTAAAGACTTCAATGATACGTGGAGTTGGCTCCATAAGAAGTGTAAACATGTCAATCGAAGTAATCTTGCAAAATTCTAATGACTAATTCCCCATATGGTGTGTTGGAGCACTTATAGTTAGCATGCAACATATGTATTTTCTAGAGCAAAATGATCGATATCGAGAATACTTGGGTTGTTATCTCCTTTAATCTTAGAATTTGGATTCATTCAATCTTAGGTGTGAATATGCCTTACTTCCATTATGGGGAATATACTGTTTTAATTTTATTATCTATGTGATTGTTTTTTATTTGGAGGGGTTTTGTAATTCTTTTCCGTTTTTTCTATTTTGTTGGGAGCTGTTACTTTCACCCTATTAAGCGAGAACTCCATCCGATTGAAAAACTAATTTGTTTGAGGTGGGAAGGAGAACAAAGGGAAAAAAAAAAGAAATAGAGCGGTGAGGAGGACGATAAAGGTTGGTGGAAGATGACAGCAGGAGGAGAAGGGAGACAGAGAGAGAAAAAGAAAGAGACAGAGAAAGAGAAAGAGAGATGCCGCGGAGGGTTAGGGTGGTGTGGGACGTTGGGGGAGGACAACTGTTGGGTAGGGGAGACATAGAAAAAGAGAGGAAAAAAAAGAGAAAATGAGAAAAGGTGGGTGAAATGGGCAACAATGAGAGAGGCTCACCCCAACCCCCACTGTCGCCCTCCCAATCCCCTCTTTCTTTCTCTTCTCTTCTCTCTTTTCTTTCGGTTGGCCACCCAACCTTGAAAATTTTAAAAATGGTGTGAGTCTAAATGCCCCCTTTTGGTTTTGGATATCCATCTCATTTTGGTACTCTGAGTTTTCTAATATTGCTTCATGTTGTGACATGATTGATGTCCATCGCTTTCTCAACACCCCACTTCCAACACTCTTAATTCCTCACTCCCCACATTTTACTCTCCAACATTTCACACTTTCACCCCTCTCTGGTCCCTCACCTTATTAAGGAAGTCTATAAATAAAGGGCTTGCAATGCAATATAACATTATTAATTAAAAATAAGAAGTCTCCACATATTTTATCTATGTAATTTACTTTATTTTTTGTAACTATCATTTTTTTTTTTTTTTCAGTATCACTTTCTCCCCCATCTACTAATTCAGACTTTTATATTTTCAGTTTCAATACAATCGAGGTAGCAACAGTTTACAATTTCTATATAAAAAAATTGTCCTTTTGTTCCACAACACTTTCTTGGGTGGCTCTATTTGAGCCTCTTTAAATTGTAAATAAGCGCTCCTTAAAGATTTATTTAGATGTTCTTAATAAGTACACCCCAAATAAGTACGTCCACCTAATTTTTTGATAAAATCTTCAATGAACATCATTTTAATAAGCATGCCCTCCATCTCATATAAATTCTTTTATTTATTTATAAATTCTTGAATATATATTCTTCCTTACACGGGAAAGAAGACAATGCGGAGAATATTATTTTTACTTTGTGGTTGGGCATGGATTTTCTTTCACAAAAAAATGAGGTACACAATTTATCTAGGATTTCTATCAATATTGTTTAGTGTAGGATTTCAATTTTTATTTTTTTTTAGGTTTCAGTGTTTTGAGAATTTGTGTGAATACTGTGAATTCATCTTTAGAAACAAGATGACCAACAAAAATTACAAAGAAAATCATAGATTAAAATACTTGCCTTCCTTCCATGACTTCTAACTCCATTTTAACTTAAAATTTTCCAAGTCATCAATGACCCAAGGTCAAGATACAAGATCTTGACAACTCACCAAAAAGGACATCCCATCTCTCGCAAAAACCTCAGCAAGCCTAATATTGAATTTTCAATATTGTCGGGTATCCTACCAGGCCTAATGTTTCAACCTTTTCGGTTTTATTTTACATACTCCTGTGTGGAGTTGTAATTCTTTGTACAATTATAGTAATACAATCTTTACTAAAGAAAAAAAAACTCAGCAAGCTTCAAAAAGGACAATATGGAGGTTTGTTAATAATAGGTCCATCAAGAAAAATAAAAGGGCAAATGGGCAATTTGAAAGATAATTCAAGTCCAGAAATCCCATTTCTCTAAGTACTTGCTCATGGATCCTACAAAGAAAAAGGGTGAGAGTTAGGATTTGATGTTAAAAGGGCTTATAAATTAAGTTATGAAAATGTGAGAGACTTACTAATAAAAATATCATGTTTATAATTTAGAGGAACTCAAATGTTATTGGGTGGGTCTAATTGCACTATTATTTTTATCTCGCACACCTTATCTTTCTACACCTCACCAAAATAAGTTTGGTGTTTAAAACACTCCAAGTGTAAGATCCATTTATGCAAGAGTAGGATGAGGAGGAGGAGGAGGGTGGGGCGGGGCTTGGTGGGGAAGCGCCTCCGAGAAGATACATCGGCAATCCTCAACATCCGCGAAGGTCCGAGAAAGCAGAGAAACGGTGTTCTATACATAGACACTATAAGTGTCGGTGGTAGACGTCTCCTATGTTGATCCGAGAAGGTGAAGCAAAACTTTTACTTAAACATTGATAAATTCCTATAGCCGTTTAAACATTGATTAACACTATCATAGCACTGTTTAGGGTTACATAAGATTAGAATATCAACAAGCCTTACAAAAATAAAAATAGGTGGCTTCAAAGACTTCAAAAACAAATACACGAAGAGACAACTTCATTAAGCTTAGCACGTATAGAGGTTACAAAAATATTTAATCGATCTCAACAACATAAACCTAACTAGTTGGGTTGCATGTCTACTCTTTTTAAAATTATTGGTCAATATTCTGTTTTATCGATATCATATTTATCGAAGAATTCAAATATGATAGATATTCTACGTGTTTAACTTCTTTTAGAGTCTACGAATTGATAATCTGTTCTTATCGACAGCCTATTTGTTTAAACTTTTCATATTTGTCGACAATCTTGGTATTTACGTCACTAGTCAATAAGAGGAGTGCATAATATCTTAGTATAAATGGATCTTTTTATTATAATCCGATTAACTAGGGCGTGCACGGTAAAATGAGAGGTTCAATTAGACGGATCGAATAATATTTTCATTCCGGGTCGGATCCGGTTATAGTACGGCTTGGCCCGTTTATTCAGATCGACGTGTTGGACAGTTGGCGGGTGCACTGAACGAACGGCTGCTGTTTGGCACACGTAAAAGCGATTATCGCATAAATAAAGCAACCAAGCAGAGAGAGAGAAAGAGAGAGACATCACGCATTTTTAGGGTTCTTGCGGTCACACTGGAATCTTTCGCTCGTTCTCGTGATTCGGCGATGGCGGACCCCTATTGGAGATACACAGAAGGGCGTCAGTCGGCGGTGGCCCCTCCGCCTACTCACTCGATGATGCCTCTCCCGCCGCAGGCCTCACTTCCCATGAAGCGCTCGCGCCCCGACTACCCCGGTGAGTTAGGATTAGGGTTCCTTGTGGGTCTCCGAACGGGGATCTGGAAGGGTTTGATTGGTTCCATGTATCCTGGCTTCTTTCAGATGGATATGTTTACATGTGGTCTCGTTTGGATCTATTGTTTTCTTGGAAATCATAATCACTCTCTATGTCCATTTTTAGATCATAATAGATTGTGTTGAACTCGGTTTGGAAGAAATATATCCTTATTGATCCTCTTAGTTAATTCAATTTTTCGACTTATTGTTTAGGTTAAATCAAACAAGGGTTCTAATTGAGCTGAATAATGAAATTAAGAAGAAAAAAATTTGATAAGGGATGTCTATTAATTCAATTGCTACCATGCTTGTGATTTTCCTTCTTTATAGAATTTTTTGGTCATATTTCAGTTTTTGTCTTTTTTAGTTGATACATTCTCTGATTAAAATGTTTGTAGATTGGGAATCTATCCTTTTGGCTTTTATTAGTTAACTAATGCCTTCTTTTATAAGTAAGCCGTGGGATTTGAACCCAGGACTTATAGGTTGCAGATTTTGTTGCCAATCATTGATTTATGGGTCAAACCATGGTTAATTAACTCATTGTTACCTAATGTACTGTATTACTGATAATTCAGACATTAAACACATTCTTTTAAACAAAAGAACAATTCTTGTATAATTGTGAATTAATCAATAATTCACTATTCATTCATTAAATAACAATCTATGATTAAGTGTTTTATTCATGTACTAAAGATACAATAAACTCACAATCAATTATGTTAGGGAGACTGTAGATTTTGGATATCATAATGAATTTTTCTTGTCATTTCTCTGGAATTGCACCCAAAATCAATTAATAAAATTTGGTGGCAGAATCCCTATTGTTTCACTCAAAGAAACAAAATTTTCTTTTTCATTGTTTTTTTTTTTTTTTTTTTTTTTTTTTGGTTTTCGTTTTTCTGGAACGTCACCCAAATTTTACCGAAGCCGTTCCCAAATTATTCCTGAATTCTGAAATTGTGACAAAGAACCAACAATCTTTTTTAGAAACCAACTTTCCAGAATGGGTGGGAATGATCAGGTTTAGGATTGTTCAAAGATGGTATATATATGGATAATAAAAGGTTGTCCTGGTGGTATTATGTGCACTCGAGGTAAGTTTGTTGAATGTTATTCTAGTGAAATCTTATTTCTTCTTGTTGGATGTTTAGGAAACAAATTGCAGCTCTGAATTTGATTATGTCCTGATAGATTTTTTTTCCTTAGCTTATCTTGATATATATCATCCTTTTTTTTTTTGAAGATAATGGCAGACATCCAGCCATAATTAATATTAAGGAATGCCCAAATTAGAGAAATACAAAAAAGAAAGCCACTAGAAAACATGGCCTACTCTACATCCCTTAGGGAAGATATCAAGTAGAAGAGATTCTCCAACAAGATAAACCATACAAAGGACTACTCCTCCACACGAATAAGGCCCCCCTTGGAAAGACATTCTCCTCGCGCCCGCACAACAGACACCCCAATCCTTGAGTTTTTGCATGACCATCTCCCAGATATACTCCTCATATGCGCGGGTGCCTCTAAAAAAGGAGTTGATTACGGGAAATCCATAGAGCCCAAATAACCGCCGGAATAAGCATCTGTGACACTTTGGCCTTCACGCTTATATCTCCCATAGATCTGAGCCGCCTTTCCGCTTTCCATAACTCCTCGAGCGAGTTACTTCCGTCTACAAGAGATGAGCATCCCGATAGCCTCCGCCGGATATGCTTGGCCATCGGACACTCCAAAAAAATATGAGACGTATTTTTCGCACCTTCCCTACAAGTAAGACAAGTCGTGTCCTCTCTTGGAGCCCATCTAGCTCTGTATACCTTTGTAAGAAGCTTCTCCTGAAACATCTACAACATTAGAAACTTCACCTTATGGGATTTTTGGTCTCCAAATTTCTGTGTACTTCCTACCTGTGCTCTCGGTGTCTGGTCAATCACGTCTCCGCCATTCATAGCAAAGATGTACCGAGAAGTCCTTCCTCTCGGATTAGGACACCAGCAAGCGCTGTCGTCCTCCATGGTCCGCGGCCCCCCCCCCCCCCCCCTTTCAAGAAGCTCCTGAAGAAGCCTCAGTAGTCCCCCCGGCGTCTTGATCATTGGGTATGTCCAGTAGGCCCATGCTCCAACCTCCTACCAGCTCGCCCCTCCTGTAGAACTGATCAACAATACCTGTTTTATTTGTTGCTAGCCTGAAGAGACCAGGATACATCTCCAGAAGCGGGAGATCTCTTAGCCAATTGTCATACCAAGGTAGGGTGGTCTGTCCGTCCCCAACTTTCCATCGAATGGCTTTCATGAACCCCGAAGTGGAGTTCAAAATTCCCGCCCAGATTTGTGAAGGTCGAAGAGCACTTCTTGGAACACTGACGATCTGGTGAGCCGAGAATCGGTATATTTAGAATTCAGCCTTTTTCTAATGACTTTGAAGAATATGAGTTATGGTCGTTACTTCTACCACTATAAAAATGGATATAGTTCAAGACATAATGGAATCCACACCTCGGTGTGAGTTGACTACTGTGAACCCAAATATTTAATCAAAATCTTGGCAATTTTTGTTGTGATTGTTGGCTTTATATGGGATTTTTAAAGATTTTCATTCTATTCACTCAAACAATTAGCTGGGGGGGGGGGGGGGGTTGGGGGTTGTAAAAGGCTGGATAGCAGGGGGGATAACAGGAAAGCAGCAAAGATTAGACTCTCATTTATCCTGGCGGGGGCTTGGGCTATTTGGAGGCAACGTGATTGCTTCTATCTTTACTAGATTGAGGGTGTAAGTTGAGAATATTGGGATTAAACGAAACGCTGTATAAAGTAGTGGGGCTGGTTTATAGCGTGTGCAAAAGCTGTGGACTTCAGAGGAAGTCATCTTGGCATTGAGGATTAGGACTGATGTATGTTGTTATGGTGAGTTAGGGAGGTCGGCTCCTATAGAAATCTCGTCTTCGAGGAATGTATTCCTGATTCCCATTTCGTTTTGTTTGGGTCTTGTGCCATGGTTTGTGGTAGGCTGTACACTCTTATCTATTTTCTTCCCCCCATCCTCTGTTGAAAACCGGATTTTGTATTTCGATTTTATATCAATGAATATTCAAGGTAGTGGGGTCTATCTATCCCCTCCTTCTCCCTCCCTCCCCCCCCCCCCCCCCCCCCCCAAAAAAAAAAAAGAAAAGAAAAGAAAAGAATTAGTATATAATAATAAGTTTTTGAAAAAAAAATTAGTTGAAGATTCATGTCTGGGATATGAATTGGTCAATCTTTCATTTATCAGGATTTAAAAAGAAATCCAAAATTTCTCTTGAGTTTTAATTTACTTTGTAAAGATTTGATTGACTAATTTCGATTGTTAACTTAGATGAGGTTCATTATACGTCGGTCTGCCAGATGGTTAATTGGATTAACTAGTATATCATATCAATGTCACATCAACATGTTCTGATTTCTGATTGCTGGGAGGGATTGGACTCATGAATGTTGTTATGCCACGAGTTCTACAAATTCTCATTATGAGGTTTACCATTTAAGAAATACCATTGGAAGTATTGAGATTTATCAGCATATATCAATCCTCTCCTCTCCTTGCCTTGTGAGCATGGTTTATATTTACTTTGTAGATATGGCGGGAGGTCCGGAAATGTCGGGATATTACCATCGTGATGAGCAGAGTGGTCCACCTCGTGTGATTAGAGAGAGCGATTCTATTGGAGCGTCATATGATCGTTACCTTCGCAGCGGGGTAGTGCTCATGATGAGTTTTGCATCCTGTTATGAATCATTTGCTGTGCCTGTTCCTTGTAATGCTGACATGCTGTGAGATTTTTTCCAGCAAATCTCTGTTGGTGGAGAAACTGGTAGGCCTGTTACTGGTGGAAGGAGTGCTCCTGTTGATGATCCGCGAATGATGGGTGTTGGAAGCATGGATGGCCGGAACATGGGGTTTGGTGGTGGGCGATCTGAGATGTCTCTTCCTCCAGATGCATCAAATACTCTATTTGTGGAGGGCCTTCCTTCTAACTGCACTCGCAGGGAAGTTTCCCGTATCCTTGGATGTTCATTGTCCTTTTTTCCTTTTCTTTTTCAGAATTATTGCTAAAGGAATTCATACAATGATGGTGTTTCATTCCTGCCTTTTTTTTGCCATCATTTCTTAACTTGCTTTGCAGATATTTTCCGTCCTTTTGTAGGTTTTCGGGAAGTGAGACTGGTTAGCAAAGAAAGTAGACATGTGAGTTTAATAATCTATCATATGTTGATTATCTATTAAGTAATTGGTTGATTACATTTTTATTGTACTTTGATCTCAATTCTTGCAGTCTGGAGGAGAACCTCTTATTTTGTGCTTTGTCGATTTTGGCACTCCTGGCCAGGCGACAGTCGCTTTGGATGCTTTGCAAGGTGAAAATGCCATGCTTGTCTCCTATTCTTTCAGACAAAAAAACTGTTGCCTCTTATGTACATGCATTGTTTATTGGCTGCTAAGTACTATCATTTCTTCTCATAGCAGAAGTAGCAATAATTGTTCTTATGTTTTTATCTTACTTGAAAATTGGATGACCATCTTCTTTGTCAGTAGGTTATTTGTTCCACATCAAGTAGATCAAAATCAAAATATTCGTGTATTAGTTTTTTCTTGTATTTTAATGGTATGAAATTAGCTGGAGTATCTTTCTTGATAACCCGTATGTTAAACTCAGAGAGTTTTAGCATCATAATAGGGTGCTTGATTGCATGCCATCATGTAGGTGTAGTTAAATATTGATCCCTGGAAATTGCAGTGTATCTGATGGAGGTTACAAAAATTTCTTCATCAGTGATAAATTAATGCAACTTTGAATAAGATGTTACAAAAAATTCTCTGGCCTTAAGTGGCTTCAGGAAAACTAATTTCCCCCCATTCTAACTAAACATATGTTCGTTGCCATTCCCTTCCATCGTTTGCCATTTTATTGCCTTTTCATCAAAGAACTTTGATTAACCGCATTCCGCCATGAATGGATGAAGCAGTTTTACAGGTATGGTTGAAAATTAAATAACTTGTTCATAAGAGAAGAGGGTTGTATCAGCATGGCATACTGGACCACTGGCTCAGTTTTTTTTATTGAGCTGTAGTTGAGCTATTTACTTTTTGCGTGTATTTTTGCCATTTGCATCCCCAAGCGACGTTGTAGCATTGCGTATCATTCCTTGCATGTTGCGTAGATGCTGTTGTGCACCGTAGTTCGCGTGGTCTCGTACACGTAAAACGATACGATTCGATTTTGCAGGTTATAAGTTTGATGAACACGATCGAGACTCGGCCTCACTGAGGCTTCAATACGCTCGCTTTCCTGGTCCGAGGTCAGCCGGTGGACCTCGTGGTAGGCGTTGAAATTGAGGGTGTTTATCCGGCGATGGTGCGAATTCCGTTTGCGACCTAAATCTTTTTATTTGCTTTACCCTTACGCATTACCTTCTGAACGGCGTGAGTGCGTTACGTATAATGATTTGTGCTGAAGTTATGGTCAAACACGTTTTTGTAGGGTTGATTTGAGAAGGGAGAGGTCGGGACGAATTCGTGCACTTTCCGTTGTCTTTTTTTTTTTCTTTCTCTGGCATGTTACTGTGGACCGTTATTTATGGTGGTGGTTTGTTTGCCTACCATGTCATATGGGGAGCTTGTCTCTTTAGACTGCTAATATTTAGTCGTCTACATCTTACACTTTTTAAGACACAAGGGGATTTCTGTGGTTATGTTTGATTGCCTGAACATATTCTGCAATGTCAGTATTTGTGACAAGATGGTTGTGTTGAATCTTTACACCTGCTTTCTGCTTTCAGACCCTAGTATTAGCAATTCAATGTGAACTTGCAGTGATTCATAATACACATCCCCCTGACGGTTTGACTTAGTGTATAATTACATAAGAAATGCACAACTGACTCCTCTGGAGGTGTCTGCTGCTTATATAGAACATTTCGCCCGGAGAGGCAGTTCGATGTGTGCCTTATGCTTTAGGGATTTTGGTGTGGGTTTTTTTTCCCCTTGAATGATTTGATAGCCAAGACGAGTTGATACAGAACTAAGAGCCAGGTACATTTTTCTTAGAGACCGCATGTGAGATGGTGTATGTTTATCACCTGGATTATGTTTTCTGATTGCATTTGAAGACCAGTAAATTCATGAGCATATATTATAGTTCAGAATGACACCTGTGTGGCGGTTTAGGTACAGGTTTTGGTTTGTGGTACCTTTTTTTTTTCTTCTTTAGATTTGAAATAGTGTGTTTGGATTGTACTTTCTATCTAAGTTGTATTTTATGGTGGGGTGCCTATTTAACTTTTAAGTGAAGCTTGGTGTGTGTATGCAAGTGCGCGTTTGTCCATCTCATCAACGCTTGTGTTTAGTTTAAACTTTATTGAAGATGTTGGACTGCTGTCTGCCTATGCCCAGATTGTTTGTCACATAAATTAGAGAGTTCTGTTATTTGGCCATCTTAGCAAGACCATTTTCAAAATGAGCAGTTTTGGCCCTTTTAGATTTAATGCGAACCTCTGAATTCGATGGCATATTTGGATGGTACATTTGCCTTGATTGCAGTCGTGGTGGTTTTATTTTCCGATTACTCTGTTGGTGGGTTGTTCATGAGGTTTATTAAAATATCAAATTATTTGGTGGGATATAAGGATTTGGGTAATCGGGGTGTAATTTGGTTGGTTTGATTCGGTTTTTTGTAAACTCATATTAAATCAAACTATATGTAAAAAAAAACTGAATCCAAAATTTAAAACCAAACTGACTTGTCAAAGATAAACATGTATGCATCTTTTTTTTTTGTTCTACCAATTTTGGTTGGTTAGAGTTTTTTTTAAGGTAGGTCACTACTTTATATAAATATTAATAGATGTGATGGTATAAATTTGTATTTATTTTCTATGAATATTAATAGTATAACAATAATATAGTTTTTATTATAAAAAGAATGATCTAAATCATATTGAATATGAATTAATTATGTGTTTAAAATTTAATTTGGTCCGGTTCGATTAACTTGGGTTTTTTTGAAGTAAAGTTAAACTCAAATCAAAGTGGATTGATTTATTAATTTTTTAATTTATACTCAAATTAAACAAAAAATCTATTGATCTAAACGTAAAAAAGTCGATTTGGATTGGTAAATCGACTAAAGTTGCACCAAGGTTTGTTTATTTTATTTTTTTATTATAAAAAAGGATTCATTGGGATTAAAGGGGTTTGATAATTAGATTATTTTATTTTATTTTATTGTTTGTGGCTTTTTTTAGGGGTTCCTTGATATATTATCACATTATTTATTAATTTTATATTCACACATCGTATGTGTGGGTGAAGATAAAGATTAGCTAAATAGGCTATCTAAGATAGCATGCTTGCATTTGGGTTCATATTTGAGAGGAAAAAGATACATACAGTCCCAATTGTAGTTTTTTTTTTTTTTTTTAAATCATATACTTACCCTTTGAAGTATATGCTGTTATATGAAATGAAGTATATACTGAGATACATTAGTGTATATTTTTTCATAGTGAAAAAATGAAAAAACAAATTGGGTCATATACTATGATAGAGTAGTATATACTACGTTATCATATCAGAGCCTGTCAATCGAACGGATACGGATTGGATATACTAATATCCATATCCTAACTTTCGGATTCGGATACGGATATTAATTTTCGGATTCGGATCCTTTTGGATACGAATCGGATACAAATATTTTTTGGATAATTGACATGTTTGAATATTAACATTAATTTAGATAATCAAGTGATATTTTAGACATATATTAAAATTAAAATTGAGATTTTAAGGCTTACTATCTCTTTCAAATATCATACATTGAAAATTTAATAGAATAATAACATATTATAATATATTATCATTGTGATTAATCATACAAGATAACAATATGGGTAATATATAATACAAATACATATATTTTTATAATATATGTCGGATACGGATATTTTTCGGATCGGATAGACTGATATCCATATCTGAACTCTGGATCTTCGAATATTGGATATTTCTGATTTTTCGGATACAAATTCAGATCGGATTCAAATTTTTTTTGGATAATTGACAAACTTAATCATAGGGTAGGGGGGGGGGCGCTGTAAAACAGGCTGTAAAAACGATTGCGTGTATCAATGCTCTTTTTCAAAAACATTGTTTCTACATCTTTTTAAATAGTGAAAAAAATAACCATGTGAATGTAGGAAACGCAAAAGAATACCTCATTTAAGAAAAATCGTTTTGATCCGCAATGGTCATTGGAACAACATAATCCGCCCAAACTCATATATAAATGGTGCCCAAGACTATATATATATATATATATAATTGAAATAGGATTTTCCAATACTAATTGTGGCTTTCAAAGGACAAGATCTTTTAGAACTACTCTGGTAAGCAGAAGGGAAAACTTGATTCTCAGAAGACGCTCTATTTCTGAGAGAGATAGCCAGTATTTGACAACCCATGACTTCTACTTTAGCCAGCCTATAGGGGTTGCATCAGCAGTTTATGAAGCTGAAACTCAAAATGAAATTCCTTCTGAATATGATCCCGCTGAGTCGGACATGCTTACTATAAGTGAGAATGATGACTATGAAATAGATAAAGAAATTATAAAAAATGATTTTTATTCATCAAAAAATAATGAGAAAAGAAAATGGTTTTTCAACACTATACCCAAAGAAGAACAAGGCCCGATTAGAGAACAGTGGTATGATCATATGAGATTTGAACGAAACACTGTATATTTCTTTGATTGGTTTGAACATACTTATATTCCGATGTTACAAAACATGCTCGTTGATCTTCCCAAAGAAGACCATGCTATGGTCCTTGAAAAAATTGATAAATATACCACTAAATGGAGGAAGTATAACAATGAAGAGGTGGAATCTATCCATCCACCGTTTGAAAAGATTAAAGTTACAAAATCTGACATTATAGCTAGCCCTCTTAAGACTACTACTGGGATAGACCCTGGTAGTCCCTTCAAGGCAGAATATTTTATTCAGGTCATGGAACAAAATAATTTTACTAATGTTGCTTTAAGATCTATAAGTAGCCAAACTGAAAGAATAGAGAAAGCCCTCGCTGAAAACTGTATCCTTTACAATATTCATACCGAAGGTCTGCAGAATCTAAAGACCTCGGCTACTTCATCCAAAAATATAGTAAAAAAGACTGAAAAACCAATATTCATTCCTCAACAAAATCTTGAAAAAGGGATCAAGTTCAAAGATACACATTCTGAAGAATTGCTGTTTAAATTATCTGAGAGATTGGGTAAATTATCCATTAATAACCTCAATGATGAGTCCTCTTGTGAAGAAGACTCCCAAGAAGACAGTGAGAATGGAAGCATGTCTGAAAACTCTCCTGATCATTCTGATATTGAAATCAATAAGCTCGGGACTATAACTCAGACCTCGAGAACAAAAAACTTCTATAGGAGACCAACCCCAGTTGATGTTCAAATAGAAGAAAATAATGATATTACTCTTACAACCTCCTATGATGGAAAATCTCTCGTTGAATGCAAGCCTTATATATATATATATATATATATATATGGAACCGATTAGGTGTGACGGTGAGGCCCTCGTGCGGCAGTCAATATTGACCGTTGGATCCGTGTGGAACAGATCTGACCGTCGGATTCGTTTTCATCAAAAAAAAAAAAAAAGAAGATAAAGAAGCTGTTGATCAAGGTTACCAAGTCACCCTTTATAAGCCTCGTTTTCACCCAACTCACTCTCTCTCCTCTCATTTTATTTGACAACCACAAAGAAGAACGAGAGCTCCCAAAAAAAAAAAAAAAACTGCATCCCGTGTCGACGAAGGTGAAGAAGGCCGCGCGCGTCGGTTAGCTCTCCTCCCGCGCCTCCTCCCTTTGCCGGTCAGCCACCCCCCTTCCTGCGACGCCGGTCAGCCCCACCCGCCGGTATTTTCTAGCCTGAAATGCTTGAAATACATGGTTTCTTGAGATCTAGGGCTTGTTTTGAATATTTATCCCCAAATCTAGCCTTCTTTTCTCATTTGTTTGCAAATCTAGGGTTTCTTCAAATCTAGGGTTTCATTTTTTCAATTTTTTTTTAAAATCTGGGTTCATGCTCTGTTGTGGAAGTGTTTTTGAAGAAGGATCAGTTTTGTGGACTCTGTATTTAATGATTTATGATGAATGGTGTATCTAGTTGGGTTGGATTAGTGTGATTACGTGAAAAATCTGAAATTTTTGGTTGCTAGCAGTATGGTTGCTTGGTGTATTGAAATTTTTGGTGAATGGTGATGTATGTATTGAATGAATGGTATATTGAAATTTTTGATGAAAGGGGATGTATGTATTGAAATTTTTGATGAATGATGTATTTAATGATTTATGATGTATGGTTGCTTGTTCATTTCAGGGTGTATTAAAATCTGAAATTTTTGGTATCTAATTTTTTAAAAGTTTTTTGAAATTTGATTTTTTAGGACATATTCACTACTCAGTTCTGGGTTTTCAAACATCATTATTTAATTTCATAACAGTGCCAAATTTCTTTACTTAAAAATGGATGGAGCTTTCTTCTTCTCTATTTCATAGTCCCCACCTTTGTTTTGTGCTTATTTGTTCTTTTTTTTTTTTTTTTATATAAATGTATATTTGTTAAATTTTTTTCCAGATAAAATGTCCATGGCTGAAAATGAGGTTTATGTTGATGAAACTGTTGATAGCAATGATAATAGAATTTAAATTCCGAATGTTGATGATGAATGTAAACCAGTTTTGGGACAGTCTTTTGATTCCATTGAGGAAGCAGAGAAATTTTATAAGAACTATGCCAAAATTGCCGGATTTTGTGTTCGAAAATCATCTACGAAATATCATGATGTTGATGGGTCTAAAGAACTTTATATGCGAGATTTTGTTTGTTCAAAAGAAGGATTTAAGAACTCATCCACTAGTAATGTAAATCCAAAACCCTCCCGAGGTCACACAAGACTAGGATGCAAGGCTAAAATATCATTTGTCAAAGATGGAAGGTGCGGGTTCTTGTAGATGGTCATGCCCATATATTGTGTACTCCTAAGAAATCTCACCTCCTAAGATCACATAGAGAGGTAACAAATACTCAAAAGTCTTTGATTGACACATTTAGAGAAACAAATGTGAGCACCGCACAAGTCATGTCCATTATGGGATTAGATTCAGGAGGATATGGAGAGATTGGGTGTACGGAGAGAGATGTTCGAAACTATTTATCAAAAACTCGAGATGACTTGAAAGATTGTGATGCAGAAATGTTTCTAAACCACTTCAGAGAAAAAAAAGAAATGAATCCATCTTTTTATTTTGCTTATGAAGTTGATGAGGAGAACAAATTGACACATTGTTTTTGGGCCGACGGTAATTGTAGAAAGGCATATGCTCATTTTGGGGATGTAGTTGTGTTTGACACAACTTACAACACAAACAAATATTCTTTAATATGTGCACCTTTTACTGGAGTTAATCATCATTTTCAGTCCATTAATTTTGGTTGTGGATTGTTAAAGGATGAAAAGATTGACTCTTTTTTGTGGCTATTTGAGAAATGGTGGGAAGCAATGGGAAATCGTCCACCAAAAGCTTTCATAACAGATCAAGATGCTGCTATAGGGGCTGCAATTGCACATTTGTTCCCCAACGTGACTCACAGATTTTGTATTTGGCATATAATTAAAAAATTAACAGAGAAAGTCAGCCCAGTTTCTTATAGAGTTGATTTTTTAGAGTCATTCAAAGAATTTGTATATGACTCAGAAACATCCGATGAGTTTGATGCAAAGTGGTCAGGTTTAATGAGTAAATTTCAGTTACAAAGCAATGAATGGTTGAACACATTATATAATATCCGTGAAAAGTGGATTCCATTGTTCTTCAAAAACATATTCATGGCAGGGATGAGGAGTAGTCAACGAAGTGAAACTCAGAATTCTGTTTTTGACAAGTACTTCAACAAAACACACAGTCTGCTTGAGTTTATTCAGCTATTTGACAGGGCCCTGGAGCGTCAGAGGTACAATGAGTTAGTGGCTGATCATGGCACACTTGATAAAACCCCAGATATTGTAACCAGTTTTGCTATTGAACTGCAAATGGCCAAACGATACACTCGAAAGATTTTTGACATGTTTCAGAAGGAAGTTCTATCTTCTATGCAGTATGGGACAATGTTAAAATATTCAGAAGGTCATGCACAGGTCTATATTGTTAAAAGGGCGGGCGATTCAATCAAATTTTGTGAGGTTTTGTATAATCCCTCAGATCATGTGATTACTTGCTCATGTAAAAAATTTGAAAATCAAGGCATTCTGTGCTCACATATTATTGTTGTACTGAGAAATAACTTTATTGACTGCTTGCTTGAATATCTAATTCTTGAAAGATGGACTACCACAGCCAAATCAAAAACAGTATATGATGAATTTGTCTTGCCAAACTTAGGCCCTGCATATTCTCTGTCTTGAGGTTCAAGAAATGAAGAATTTGTCAATGGGAGAGATTCTTAATAAATTTAAATACACTGAAGTTCTTGAGTAGTTATATTAGGATGTAATGGTTATAGCTTTAGATCCAGTTCTCATTTTGGTATATATACTAAGAAATTATTTGATAAAATTTCATTTTATAGCCTGTGTAGTTGCATCAATGCATCACCATCATACCCATTATATATACCAATATCTTTCATTTTATACTGATGAATTATACCATTATACCATCACTATTATAGCGAACACCACAAAGTTCACGTAAGTCAAATGAACAAATACTGCATTAAGAGTTGTAAAATCTCCTTATGTGTAGAGTGTGGAAAAAACAGTGTCAAAAGGAAGCATAAACAGAAGAACTGAAAAGAAAATCTTGCACGCTAGAACCTTGGGCATCTGTATTGTGAATGCCGCTTTGGAAATTTGGATTAACTCACGTTCTTATGCTTTCGTTGTTATTACAATTTTGATATTATCATGGGCCTTTTATAGAATCAGGCTACTTTATATATTGATAAATTTGATTTTAATATTTTCAGATTATTGGGGATTTGAGTTCGCTCCAGATATAAGTTGCTAAAGATGAATAATATAGTTTTTATTATAAAAAGAATAATCTAAATCATATTGATTATGAATTAATTATGTGTTTAAAATTTAATTTGGTCCGGTTCAATTAAGTCAGTTTTTTTTGAAGTAAAACTAAACTCAAATTAAAGTGGATTGATTTATTAATTTTTCAATCCATACTCAAATCAAACAAAAAATCTATTGACCTAAACCTGAAAAAAGTCAATTTGAATTGGTTCTGATTTGATTTAACTGACTAAAGTTGCACCACTAGTGGGAATGTTCGTTTATTTTATTTTTTTATTATAAAAAAGGATTCATTGGGATTAAATGGGGTTTGATAATTGAATTATTTTATTTTATTTTATTGTTTGTGGCTGTTTAAGGGATTCATTAATATATTATCACATTATTTATTAATTTTATATTCACACATCGTATGTGGGGGAAAATAAAGACTAGCTAAATGGGCCATCTAAGATAGCATATTTGCATTTGGGTTCATATTTGAGAGGAAAAAGATACACATGCTCTAATTGCATTCCATCATTTTTTCTTTTTTTTTTTTTTTTTTAAATTACAGTCACCTTTTGAAATACATGCTGTTATATGAAATGAAGTATATACTGAGATACATTAGTGTATTTTTTTTTATAGTGAAAAAAAAATTAAGTCATATACTATGATAGGATCCATATACTATGATAGAGCAGTATATACTACATTATCATAGCGTATGAGACTGTAAAACGGGCTACAAAAAGAACTACGTGTATCAACGCTTTTTTTAAAAAGCATTGTTTCCACATCTTTTTAAATACTGAAAAAATAACCATGTGAATGTAGGAAACGCAAAAGAATACCGCATTTAAGAAAAATCGTTTTGATCCGCATTGGGCATTGGAACCGCATAATCCGCCCAAACGCATATATAAATGGTGTCTAAGACAATTGTGATATATAAGAATGTAAAATGGATTTGCTTCCAGGCAGATCTAGCGAACCTATGAAGTGCCACCTATGAAGAGCTTGTGTGCTCTTGCCAATGCCACGAAACCACGAGACTATTCAAGGCTATTCAGTAGCCAAACTAATATGGTGGCCATTCAACTATAAGATAGGCAAATATAAGTGTACATATGTACTGCACAAAGTTTCACTATATGTTGGAAGTGCTTGCATCCCTTCCTGCAGTACCAATGTCAATTAACAGGACACCCCTTAACGAGGATATCCTTCGCGGTCGGGCAGGTAGCCAAGCGGCAGCCATCCAAGTCGTTCCCCCACCATTTGAGGCTCACATTCTCCAGCTCCAAGGACAGGTACAATAAAACTCCCATGAAGGCCAGACAGGTGTCCAACGCTGCCGAGAGCACGTAATTGTGTCTCTGCCACCAATCACGCCGATACCTATAAACCACAAATCTAGAAAGGAAGCCACAAATGATCCAACTGGTGTAGTTGACGGCTGTGGCTGGTGGAATGTATGTGGTGGCACCAAGCAATATAGACATGTTAATAAGTGGTATCCAATGTTGGTTTGGAAAAGCCTTGTGTGCGATCCACACGAGGAGGGGCGCGATAGCCCCGAAAAGGAAGAACCAGTTGATGGCCATGTAGGTGCCAAGGTGCCCGAAGATCCGAAGCGGGCTGATGAGTCCCCATACGGCGGACGCGGTGTAGAAGACGTGATCAGTTGGACAGGTCCACGGGCTGTTCTCGGGGAGCAATGCTCTGTTGCAGATGTTGGGGATGGTTTCCATGAGCCACCATGCCGTTCCCAAGTCCACAATGACCGCGATAAGCGTCCCTTGAATCTCCATCAATGTGAAGGCAAAATATCTTTTATGGTAGGCTTGAAAAGTGCAAAACTCTTACCTGTGCCATGAACATCGTCTTTGGTGGAATTTTCATGTAGTGACCAAGCTTCATGTCTTGCAAAAATACCACCGCCCGTCTCATGCTGGTGTACCCATACATCCTGAAGCACATATTCGCGACGAGGTGACCAGGATACATGTACCCCATGATGTACTCTGTTATGACGTTCAAGTTCGGAGTCTGGTTCGTGGTGGCGGTAATGATTCCTATGGGTAGAGTGAAGATGATGGCGAGCGCGCATGCCAACAAGACACCCCACCATGGAAGCTGAAGCTGGTGATTGTAGTGCTCGCAAGCGAAGATGGTTAAAGAGAGGTTCACCAGGAGGACGCACAGGAACCACCACTGGGGCACTTGCTTGTAGACTCTCATCAGCCTCGTGTGCACGTCCATCTTCTCCTTCCGGAAGGCAAACTTGCTCATCTCCCATATCTCCCTGTTATATATCAACCACGGAAGCCTCAGCTTGTATGATAACTAATACTTGCAAAGTCTTTTAATTACCTTCCATGAAACAGGGCGACATGAGATATGGTTGCGGTAAGGGACGCGAAAATGAAGCCGTAAGTGACTGCAAAGAATGTGCTTAGATAGAGAGGTCCCTCCCTCTCATACGCCTGCACATCAAGGTGGAAGTTCGAGTCGATGATGCTTGATATGTTGTACTTCTGTCCCGAAGACATGAAGAGCCCATCGGAGAATATGGGGAAGTGCTTGGCCTTGTAGACATTGTGCCAGTACATGATGGGTGTTATGACATATATCATAATCATGAAACCAACGGCGACATTTACGGTGGCGAACAACGAACTCGCTAGAGGGCTCTTGAGATAGGCAAATATGGTTGATCAGTCTAGGCCTATGGCGCTGATGCCCATGCCATGGAGGCCTAAGCCCAGTTGGTGGGCAAGGACGGAGTGAGGGAAGATCCAACAGATCCATGAGAGGGAGGTGAGCATCTGGAAGAGGTAGCCGGGGAATGCATAGTAGGCGAAGCTGCAAATGAAGGCGATGAAGAAGAACTGGTTCCGGGTTGTTCCCCCTTTTCGTCTCTCTTCCTTCTCATGCAGTGCCCTGCAATAAAAGTTAGTATTATCACTTTCTAAGTCTTAGCCTACTTAGACATGCGTGGTAAAAACTAATTTAATTAACTGGTTGAAGATCTTGTGAATTAATATATGGTCTTATTGCTCGATTCTATGTATGGTATCCAGTCAGATCTAGTCAACTGACATATGGCAACTTCACCTAGATATATAGGTTGTGCTAGTATTTGTCACCCCACTTTAACCAAGCCACATGTTTTAAACATCATTTTATTTCGTTATTGTTGCAATGGATGCCTTTCCTTTGCTTCATTTCATATAATAAAATAGAGGGATTGTTGGTCCAAGCCTCCTCGCTGGCCCAAGGAGTTTGATTCGGTGTGGGAGACTATCCTCACTCTGGAGGTAGGAGGGTTGGTTTCAGATGTGTTGGTTTGGACTGAGAATCCTATGGGCAAGGTCACTACCTCCTCTGCCTGGAACTCCATTCGATCTCTGCATCCCAAAGTTCTTTGGCACAAGAATATCTAGCAGTCCACGCAGCATCCGAAACACAGTTTCCTCATATGGCAAGCCATACTCAACAAACTCCTCACCCTTGACAGGCTCTTCAAGCTTCATCTGCTCCAAGACCTGCAATGCCAGATGTGTAACTCTGAGGTAGAATCGGCTGACCACTTATTTGTTCATTGCTCATATGCTGCATATGTCTGGATTGTTATTATGAAATCCTTTGGATTGAAACGACGGCTTTCTGTCTCCATCCCGAATCTTTTGCATAAGTTCCTTGCTAATGCACATTCTCCCATGGAAAAGAAGATCCTCTTGTCCTTGCTCTCCCAAACCTTCTGGTCTCTTTGGATAGGCATGAACTACCACGTTGTCAAATCTGCCCGCTTGCACAAGAAGGCCTTAGTCCAAGCCATTATTTCCTCTGCCAAGATCAGATTCAGGGATCACCTTTTTGAAGAGGCCCCTTCTCCTCTTATTGCATCTTTGTGTGGAAGGCTAAACTTACATTTTCAGGAAAAGGTCAAATTATCCCAATGGATTTGTTGGCACCCTCCTCAACCTGGTTGGTTCAAGGCGAACTCTGATGAGTGGTGATGATCATGTTTGGTTTTGGGGCTGTTCTTCGCGATCATCTACCTAATTTTCCCTCGCAATGGCTGCTTGTGTGCGGGCCTGTTCTATTAATCTTTTGGAACTCAAAGGAGTCCTTGTGGAACTTTGTCTTGGTGCCTCCATTCAAGCTTGCCAGATCTGGTGTAAAACTAATTCTACTACGGTTGCGGCATGGGTTAACGGAAGCAGTTCCATCCCTTGGACTGCCATCCGTTTACTACGGGAAATCTATTCCATCACTTATTGGTTGACTGGAAGATCTCACATGTATATCATGAAGTCAATAGAGTTGCTGGTCTTCTTGCGGCGACTCAGTCCCCGTTAGGCCAATAAGTTTTTCATGCAACTAACTTATGGGAAGACATCTTAATTTTGTTACAGGAGGACAAAGATGGCAAACGAATTGAGCGCTTATAACCCTTCTCCTCTTGGGACACTCTTCTGTTGTTTGTCCAGATGTTATTCTGAGATTAAGCTTTGTTTTTTGTAGTGTCCTTGGACACTTGCCTTTTGTTTTCCTTTTATAATTGTCCCTTTGTACACTCCTGTACAGTTCACAGCAATACAGCAATACGATAGACTCTAATTACCAAGCCAAAAAAAAAAAAAAAAAATTAGAGGGATTGTCCACTTATCCTATCATAATAACAAATTCAAATGCAGAAACAAACACTCTTTCAGGCTTTTGCTTTTGCAATCTCTCTATAAAATCATGATCCACCATATCTTGATCAGACTTCCTAATCCTGACTTTCTATTTGAGTTTAGTTCGTGTAGGTTTTCAAAATTCGTTAGGAAACTTTATGTTTTCCAAGAAACACTAATATAAAAATGAGATTCTCAATCAATCAAAAGTTATATTTTTATCTCTCTGTGAATTGGTAGACGATTATAAGTACAAAAAGGTCAAATGATTCCAATACCTATATCTGCTTTGGGGACTTATATACCCACACCACTAAATTATAACCCCACAGTACCAAACATAATATTAATTTTTTTTTTTTATCTTTTGAAATAAAAAACCCAACCTATCCCACCCCACAACCTCCTCCTTCCTCCTCGTCGAGAAGAAGACCCACTTCCCCGTTGCCTCCACCGCCTCCTGCTCCGCCCCTCTCCGACTCCCTCACCGCCGCCGCCTCCTCATCTCCTCCGAAACCCCCCTCGCCCTCTTCATCGTGGCCATCCCCCTCATCTCCACCGCAACCCCGCCCCATCGCCCTCCACCGCCACCCCTTCTTCGGCGAGATTCACAGCCGTCCCCTCCACCCCGTCCATGATCTACCGCTCCCTCAACTGATCCGTGCGGGCTGTCCGATCGACCTCCTCGACTGCCCCCTATTTGAAACCCTAATAGACTCCTTCACCGAATCCACCCTCCATTAGCTCTCCGTCCTCCCCCCCTCCCTCTTCCACCACCACCCATTCATTCGATTGTGCCGCCGAGGAGGTCACTGTCGTGTCCTTGACCGAGCTCGATCCGGTGATCGCCGCGTGTGTCGACGGGCACACGTCGTTGGAGTCAAAGCGTTCTACGACAGCGAGGATCTGCCTCCTCACAAAGCACAGGTCGGACATGGCAATGGTGGTGGGGAGGGTTGGGAAGAATAATTGCAGGGAAGAAGAAGAACAGAGAGAGAGAGAGAGGATGGGGTGGGTTTCATAGTGAGGTTTCACACACACACATGAAGGGGTGAGTTTAGTGATTGACAAAAATGAAAGGGGTGAGTCAGATAACGGGGTGAGTTTCCAATTAAGTGGTGTGGGTGTAACCTTAAACTACCTGATGTACGTAAACATGATGACTCTGTATATTTAGAAAAAAAAATCAAATTCTATGGAATTCTATTAAAAATTTAAGCTTTGAAATCCCATTTTGCACGTGGTTTATATCATTTTTTTTACTATAAAATGTGACGAAAAATCAATTAAATTATTTTTATATAGTCTCAACATGTTTTAAATTTTGTAAGATATATATTTAGTGAAGTAGAAACTTTCAAAAATAAAGTTTTTTTAATTATAAATTTTATAAGTGCATCTCATACCTAAACCTCCTCCTTCCTCATTTTTTTTAAGAATTTTTAAAACCCTCTCTCCAACCCACTTTCTATTTATCTAAATTAGAGAGTTTTTATAATTTTCCTTCAAATGTTGGGTTCATGACATTAAATATTGACAAGTTTGTCCTCAATAGAAAGAGCAACGATATGCTCATTCAAGCATTCGAATCATATTGTTTTTAAGTGAAGATCAAATAGGGAGATTATTTGAGAACCCACTAGAAATGAGAAAAGAAATGTGAGTTTTTTTTTCTCTAGGGCTTTGTTAATCAGGGCACTCGTTAAACCTATTCTCATTTAAAAAAATTGTGATTTAATACTTGCATATTCATTCTGAGCTATCATAGAAGCAAAGAAAAGAAAAGTGATTTTATCCAAAACCACCCCATTTATTGTATAATACAAAAAAAAAAAAAAATCACCGAAAGTCCCAACAAAGGTGAAATTTTTCTTACGGTTATTATACCATGTACATGCGCGCTTAGTAACAAAGGCATGTCATGCGAACTGGTTTCCTAATTCAGAGGCGAGGGCTGTCTGTTTGGTTGCAATAAAATGGAAAATGTAAAGCATCCATTTGCACTTGTCCTATAGCGGTATCTTTTGGTACATATTAGCCGTAGTCTCCCCTCACTTGGTTGGCATTTAGAACCTGAATGAGCTAATTAAGTCCGGCTAACTTGAACTTATCAATAGAAAAGATAAGTCTCCTAAAGGAAGTGTCCTCAATTCCACTATCCTGGTGGGTGCTTGGGCTAAATGGCCCAGAAGAAATGACATCATTTTGCAAGGCGAGTTGATTCTATTTTGAGAATGTGTGGCATCTAACATCTCAACTCATTGTTGATTGTAGCACACCCTTGACAGGTGCTAGCCATGTTCGCTTCGAAGGGGGTCGACTCCTTGTGGAGGAGTACGCGGGTGACGAACTCTCCCAATCAGGTGGCCTTTCATCCGCTAGGTTTGCTTTTTTGGTTAACTATAAGCCTTTTGTTTATTTTGTTGTTATTCAAATTCTCCTCATCATTAATCAGTCATTATTATTCGATCTTATCGATAACAATGCCTATCTTTTAAATTATAGTATAAAAAATTACCTTATTATATTTAAACATAGATGTAATAAAAAAATATGTTGCGCATAATCCTATTTTTTTAAATATAGAAATCAAAACATAAAATACAATCACTAAAAAGGTCATGCATGTATTTTTAGAAAATATTATAATATACAAAATATCACTTTTTTTTTTTTGCTACGTAAATATCACAAATTTAAGTACACCAAATGTTGGTTATAAATTCTGGAGAGGGGCAGTTGTGTATTTATAAAAAATATTAAACTACTTTATTTGCTAATGTGATGGTATTGAATGGGGAAGCAAATATTTAATAATAATGTTAGGGACAATCAACATGGCAGTTCTATAAATATTTTAATTTTTATAAAATAGTAAAAGACCCATAATGATTTAAAGTAAATAAAAAAGTACTTATAAAATAAAATAGATATTTGATAATTTAAAGTAATTAAAAATTCCGGATATTGATGTCTGATGTCATGCAATAATGGATGATTGGAAATTATTATTTTCCTTTCCATATTGAAAATCTAGAATTTCTTTTTTGAAATAATTTCTTCTTTGGAATCTCATTACTTCCGATAAAAAAAAAAACTTGAAAATATAAAAATAAAAAATATGAAGAAAACAACTAATAAAAAAAATATACAAGGACCTTTAAGCGTTTTAAGAGGAGATTTTAAAATTTAACTTTTAAAAACTTGAGAAATTAAAAATAGCAATCACAAAAAATAAAAATAAACAAAAATGCACTAACAAATCCAAAATTATGATTTGTAAACCTTGAAAATCAGAGACGAAAATTCCTTAAAATGAAGCTTTTCTCAAAAATTTCAAAAAAATACAAACTTGTGACTTCAAATCTAAAAAATTTCAATAGACACTGATCCATTTAATCAATTTTACAATCCTATTTGCAACTCCATCAATAATACAACTTTTAGAATTTGTTTTCAGTATCTCCATATATTTTATGTTATAAAAAATGTCAAAATGTATGTATTTAATTTATATGAGTATTTTATTTTTATAAAAAATGTATTTAATTAGCAATTGAAAAAAAGAAATGAGATTTGTAAACAAAACTGCAAATGAAACTGAATGTAAGAAAAATCCACCACATTTCAGTACTTGCTTATTTACCCATAACACACACACTACACATACCAAAAAAAAAAAAATTGTCCGTGGCTTGTCGGTCCCGCCCTTGATTTCATGATCTGTTATATGGACCATTGTATTGAAAATACAAAAAATTACTAATGAACTATATAATTCGTGTTGGAAGGTATATACCCCAATAAGAATAGTTCTCACGAATTACATATAACAATGCTCAATATTTAATTATGATTTCTAAAATGTGAATATAATAAATGATGATTAAGGAGTGCCCACAGTCGCTCAGTTCTCATGGACTGTATAATAACAATGCTCAATATTTAATGATGATTTCTAAAATGTAAATAATAAAGGATGATTAACGAGTGTCCACAGACACTCTTTTCTCTAAGAAAGTACGAGGAGGATTGGAGGATGGAGATGTTGAGAATGATATATTTGTGGGGAGTTATATACCCACCCCATACATATAATGATAAAACCACCCCGTGATTAATAATATTTTTTGCACTCAAAATCAAAGAAAAACCATTCCTACCAACCACATCCTATTTTAAACTAAACCCGCCCCCATATATTGTTCGACAAATGTAGTGCCGATCGATGCTACATATGTCAACTCTTCTAGCGTCAAACTGAAAAGTTACACAAACATTTTTTTTCTGTTATAATATCGACACATTTACAGTGCATGTGTTAAATATGTCACCAAGCGAAGTGTTGATACTAGTAGATTATTAAAAGAATAAAAAAAATATCGGTTGACACATGAGATGTCAAAAAATGTGCCAATGGTCGACAGTAACAGTGTTGATAACAACAAATAATTACAAACTACTTCTTATAGATCTGTTTGAACTTCATCATCTCGAGAACTTGATGCCATGTCATTGGAATAATTTTTTCTATGGAAAGCTGTAGGTCGAATACGTTCCTTTGGAGTTATACTGCATTGTTAAAAAATTAAGTAAATACTCAATCATATACAAGAAATTAAAGTTATACATCCAGTAGGATCATATACACACAAAATAAAAAAGTTATGCTTTTCAAACCAACATCAATCACATATTTGAATAAAATAAATCCTTGTTACTTTATATTGTTAGCCTTGTTTGAATATAGACAAAAAAAAAAACTATTTTAAACTCATAATTAGGAGATGAATAAAAATTATTGATCAACCAGGATTTCAAAAAACAAAATATAACACCAACAAGGTCAACAACAAGAAGAAGATGATGAAAAAGAAGATAGAGGAAGTATATTTACCTTACACTTTGATATCGAAAAAACGATGATGACCAACAGGTGAAGCAATATCGGAGCGACGAAGGAAAGAGAAGAAAGACGGGTGAAGCAAGGGTCAGTGATCGACGGGCGTCGTGGCCGACGATCAAAATGACGCACGGGTGGAGATGGGTCGAAGAGAGAGAAATAATTTTGTTAAATGAGTTGAGATGATTTTACACAATAATATTTATTAGAGAGTGATTTTATATGTTATAAAAAATTGATTGGGTGACTTTCCTATCATGATAGTTTTCTATTAAAAGGGGTTTAAATAACCGTTCTCCTGAATTTGATTAGGACCGCAAGATTGGGGTTCCTGGACAATAAAATTTACATTTTCAGCGAGCTCAGATCGGTAACATAACTGATGACGCATATGGTAAACAATGGACCGTCCACATTCAATGAATCTTCCACCGGTCAATTGTTTTTGCAAAACGAAATGGGAAAAATCCATACAACTCCCTTAAATTTGATTGAAATTCATATAACCCTTTGACTTTTTTAAAAATTCATATGACCTTTGAAAATACTCAATAAATTCAAGTAACCTCATGAATAAATTTTTTGTATGATAATATTTTATCCATATTTTGTTTAATTAATCATGATTGAAAACACGATATATTAAAAAACAACTACAATATTTCAAAAATACAAAAAATCTTATAAAAATGATGATTTTATCCTCTTTGAATATATTATAAAGCCATATCTAGAGGGGTAAAATCCTCATTTATAAAATATTTTTCGTATTTTTAACATATTATAGGTCTTTTTGGTATGCTATGTTTTCTATTAGGGTTAACCAAATATAATAAACACAAAATATGCATTATTTGTAAACGTAAATTTTATTCAGGGGGTTATTTGAATTTACTATTTTTTTCAGGGGTTATATGGATTTTAAGAAAAGTAAGAGGATTATATAGATTTTATTTTAGTTAGTTTAGAGGGGGTTATACGGATTTTTCCCAAACGAAATATAGCATGACACTGTTCGTCCACAAAACATAAGATTCCACCAGATCCATTTCCGAGCGCTCGTCATTCTATAACTACAACAAAAAAAAAAAGCCGTGGGTCCCATACCAAACATATAAAAACCCGAAACCCCCTCTGTCAACGACTCATGCTAGATCTGTATATCATCCAATACACTAAAGAAGAAGAAAAAAAAAAAAAAAAACAAAGAAAACGTGATCACACACATTCATTTGCATATTTTTATTGTACATCTTATCACAAAGTTCACATAATCAATGCATACCTGTTTTTTTATATATATATATATATTTTCATAACGTGTTGTATTTACTGAAGTAGAGCCGGAGATATATATCAAAAGTCAACTGTGCTCTCATTATATTGAACGATGCCCAAATAACAAATCCCAACAACACAGGTTTTCGGAGTGCCGGAGCCGAACATGGGGATCACGAGATCCCCCCAACACGAAAAGGAAGACCTCTCCACACCACTCAGTAAGTCATTCACATCACTTAAGACCCAAATATCCAATCCAAATCTAACCCCCTATCTGTATCTTCACAGTCACTACCCACCAAGCCAGCTCATCCAGGCCGTCCACTGCTGATGATGATAACTCCCCGGTTGAACAAGTCGCGCTGACGGTCCCAATAACAGACGACCCAACACTTCCCGTCCTGACCTTCCGCATGTGGGTCCTCGGCGCGGCCTCGTGCGTGCTCCTGTCTTTCCTCAACCAGTTCTTTTGGTACCGAAAGGAGCCTCTCTCGGTCACCTCTGTCTCTGCCCAGATCGCAGTCGTCCCTCTTGGACACCTAATGGCGAGGACCCTCACCGAACGGGTCTTCTTCAAGGGGAGGTCGTACGAGTTCACGCTCAATCCCGGGCCCTTCAACGTCAAGGAGCACGTTTTGATCACCATATTTGCTAATTCTGGTGCGGGGAGTGTTTATGCCATTCATGTTGTGACCGCTGTGAAGGTGTTTTATGGGAAGGATTTATCCTTCTTTGTTTCTCTCGTTGTGGTGATGACTACCCAGGTTGATTGATATCGGGTTGATTTTTTCGGTTTTGTTGTTTTTTGGTGTTAATGGGTAGGTTTGAATTTGACTTGTTTGTGTGTCGTGTTATTTTTAAACAGGTTTTGGGGTTTGGATGGGCTGGGATGTTCAGGAGATATTTGGTGGAGCCGGCGGCGATGTGGTGGCCGCACAATCTCGTTCAGGTCTCCTTGTTCAGGTGTGTGTGCTCTTCTTGAGTTCCATCATCCATGTGTACCAAAAACCCAAAACTGGATGTGATATGGGATGATTGTTGTACCTAGTTTTACTTTTAGTTCAATTTTTTCATTGTAAAAGTCACAACAGCATATACATTCATCTAGAAAGTATATGAATTCATATATCATGTCAACTGTAGCCAGTTCTAACAGCGCCTGATCTAATCAGGATTAGGATTGTGATAAACATTAGATCTCATGTGAAATAATCACAAGTCAATTTCTTATTGGAGACGACTTCTAGTGAAGAACTGACTCAATCCCATATCCATAAAAACGTCCTTTGAGCTGAAAAAACATTGCCCATGTCAGGAAGTTTTTCACGGTTGGGATGGTGAGATCTGTTGGAAACTTGGGTTTTAACCAAGCATGCTTTGGAATAAATGAAGTTGGGTTCACTAATTATTGGTGGTGGAAACCCATTGGATTACGTTCCTTTCGTTGAGTAGATGAACGTAGTATTTACATTCTCAAAACCGTTTCCAGATGAATGAGAAAATTGAATCCAAAATTGTCCCAAAAATGGTTGGTGGTTGAAGGGAAAAGTTTTAGTCCAACATTGATTATTTGGAAAAGTTTTGGTGTATATATATATGGGAAGTAGGAATCTTAAGTTGAACTCTAAGGGACATCCCACTTTTGTGGAAGGAGGGAGGTGAATTGAAGAGATGAACCATGGATCAAATCGTTCGATTTCTGACCGTTGGTTTTTTGAATAAAGGGGTGCCTTAAACTCTGTTATAGTGGAAACTGAATAGAGGAAGGGACTCCTCCAAGAGTCTCTTCAACCAACTTTCATTTTATAAATTCCACCAAAGGTTGCATTGTTCATAATCCATTCATTCACTGCAATAGACATTCACATGGTGCATTTGAGTCGAGTCCAATACATTTGAGTGCATACATACAGTCAGGTAACAAAGAGAGAGTGTGAAAACAGAGTTGATTCGTTGGTCCTCTGGTTTGAAATGCTGCTACCAAAAGACGTTCGACCGTTGTATTCTGAGAGACATTCGCCGCCATTCGTGAGCACCTGTGCGAGGCGAATTACGTCTTAAGGACATAGAGTCTAACTCTAACCTCGGTCTCCTCTTCGTCAAAATAGATTCAACAACCCAGTACATTTATTCTTCTTCTCTGAATTTTTCTATACTGCGTTTTTGTTAGTTTATACATACTGTTTTGTAAGACAATAGCCCATATCTCACTTATTGATGGATAACAAGATCTGCAATGTTGATATGGAATTGACAGGAATATGCATTTATCTAGCTGTGTGTATTCATGTGAATGCATATTCATTGTTCATGTGATTTAATATATTACAGCGATTTAAAACTAAAATTAAAGCTGCGTATCTAAATTCCATGTTTATAAAATGATAGATGTAATCTTAAATCCAGCAACAAGACCATCCAAGTTTTTTTTTTCCTCTGAAGGATACATGTACATCACCATGCATCAAATAATAATAGTAAGAATAGTAAATACCATACTGAACTCAAATTCACAAGGATCAAAGCAGTTTATGAAACTAGTATTACCATGCATATCAAGTAGGCCAAGATCGCGAAAGTGATGATCTTAGACCCTGCGTTTGCAGGGCACTGCATGAGAAGGAAGAGAGGCCAAGGGGGGGCACCTCCAGGAACCAGTTCTTCCTCATTGCCTTCATCTGCAGCTTTGCCTACTACGCGTTCCCCGGCTACCTCTTCCAGATGCTCACCTCCCTCTCATGGATCTGTTGGCTCTTCCCCCGCTCTGTCCTCGCCAACCAACTGGGCTCAGGCCTCCACGGCCTGGGCATCGGCACACTCGGCCTGGACTGGTCCACCATATCATCCTATCTCGGGAGCCCACTCGCGAGTCCCTGGTTTGCCACTGCAAACGTCGCAGCTGGTTTTGCACTTCTGATGTATGTCATGACACCCATCATGTACGGGTTCAATGTCTACAAGGCCAAGCACTTCCCCATATTCTCTGACGGGCTCTTCATGTCTTCGGGGCAAAAGTACAACATCTCGAGCATCGTCGACTCAAATTTCCAGTTTGATGAGCAGGCGTACGAGAGGGAGGGGCCTCTCTATCTGAGCACATTCTTTGCAATGGCTTATGGCATTGGTTTCGCGTCCCTCACCGCAACCATAGTTCATGTTGCGTTGTTTCATGGAAAGTAAGTAAAAAGACTTTGCAAGTACTACTTATCAATACAAGGAAGGCTCGAATGAGAGAACATGACAAACCGTGGTTGAAAACAGGGAGATATGGGAGATGAGCAAGTCCGCCTTCCGGAAAGAGACAATGGACGTGCACACCAGGCTGATGAGCGTGTACAAGCAGGTGCCTGAGTGGTGGTTCCTGTGCATCCTCCTGGTGAACATCTGTTTCACCATCTTTGCTTGCGAGCACTACATCGACCAACTTCAACTTCCATGGTGGGGTGTCTTGTTGGCGTGCGCAGTCGCAATCTTCTTCACTCTGCCCATCGGAATCATAACTGCTACCACGAACCAGACGCCGACCTTGAACGTCATAACAGAGTACATCATGGGGTACCTGTATCCCGGTCGCCCCGTCGCAAACATGTGCTTCAAGGTGTATGGCTTTATTAGCATGAAACGGGCATTGTCATTTCTGGAAGACTTCAAGCTCGGTCACTACATGAAAATCCCACCCAGGACGATGTTCATGGCACAGGTACAATTCTGCATTTTCAAGCTACCAGAAAAGATTTTTGTTGTTGTAATTTGTACTGATGAGAATTCATTCAGGTGGTGGGGACGGTCATTGCAGCCTTCGTGCACTTGGGAACGGCATGGTGGCTCATGGACACCGTCCCCGACATCTGCAACAGGGCATTGCTCCCCACAAACAGCCCTTGGACCTGCCCAGGTGATCACGTCTTCTACGATGCGTCTGTCATATGGGGACTCATCAGCCCACGCAGGATCTTTGGGGACCTCGGCACCTACTCGGCCATAAACTGGTTCTTCCTATTCGGAGCCATCGCGCCCGTCCTTGTGTGGCTCACACATAGGGCCTTCCCGAGACAACATTGGATATCACTCATTAATATGCCTATATTGCTTGGTTCCACCATAAACTTGCCCCCGGCCACAGCCGTCAACTACACCAGTTGGATCATCTGTGGCTTTCTTTCTGGATTTGTGGTTTACAGGTATCGGCGTGACTGGTGGCAGCGGCACAATTACGTGCTCTCAGGAGCACTGGACGCCGGCCTGGCCTTCATGGGAGTGACGTTGTACCTGTTCTTGGAGATGGAGCATGTGAGCCTCAAATGGTGGGGAAACAACTTGGATGGATGCCCGTTGGCTACTTGTCCAACAGCGAAGGATATCATCGTTGAAGGGTGTCCTGTTAATTGACATGGGTCCTGCAGGAAGGAATGCAAGCAATTCAGTAGATAGTGAAACCTAGTATGGGAAGTACATTTGTATATGGTTTTTCTGTTCCAATTGAATTGATTCATCCTCTCAGTGTAAATGGGTGTAGAAATTTATTGAGTGCTTAGAAATAGTTTTCTCACAGTTCCATGAGGAATTCTTTATGGAAATTTGTAATGATATAGATGGAAGACCTAAACCCTGCCTGAGAACACATGTTACTGCATGCATTTTAAAATAAGAAGGGTGTGTTTTTTTTTCTCTAAATGTTCTTTTCTCTGGTTGATATTTGGTAACTAAAGTTTTACTTTCTAAATGTTTCCACTACAGTAAAATGAGCTAAAAGCCTAAAATGAAATTAGGCAGAACATCTAAAGCTTAAATTATTGAAGCATAAGAAAACTAAAATATTTTATTTACACTTACATAGACTGCACTAAGAAAAACAACTCCAAATAAACATGTTCAACCAAACTCTGTTTCAACAATGTTTTGCAAATATATAATATTTTCTGCATTGAAGTTACTTGTTGGAAGAACTGTATTTTAGTTTTAGATCTGTCTCTGAGTGCAAGTTTCATATTTTTACAGGTTATACCATGACTTGCCTTTTCCTTTCAGGGTATCCTTGTGTATCTCAAAAGAAAAGGTCTTAGAAAAAGAATCCTAACGAACTGCACAAATGAAGAAAATTAACCAGTATTATATGATGCAAAACAGTAATTGAAAAGTTCAGCTAGAAAAAGGCATGAAAAGGGGATTTTTATATTAGAGACTGCTGTCAATGTACCAAAAAAAAAGACCAGATACCTGCTTCAAATTAAATTAACGATTCAGCTAGAAAAACCTAGACCTGGAGAATCAGAAACTCTAATATGTGTGTGTGTGTGTGTGTGTGTGTTACTTACAGTGAAGAATAATGCCCCAGTTGGTAATTTTAGTTATAAAAGAAGGATTTGTTTACTTACAAGAATAGATGGTATCCATCTATTTCGATAAACCAGGAAACTCAACCACTTGAGATGCTTCCAATACCTTATGTGCATAATTCCATGAAAACAAATGCTGCTGGAACTTTCGGTGGAAATACATAAATTACAATTTTCTAGTAGAGGAACAGTTCCTCCTAGCAACAAGATCACCATTCCATACTTCCCATAGGACAAAGAAGTTAGCTTTCTAAGTTCATTTGCTGCTTCAAGGAATGTAACATATCTATGATAGTTTCTCCAAAATGAGTCTGTAAGAGTTGTTCACTTCGTTAAAATAAGTTTGCTCAATTGCTCATGAAGCACATTCATGTGAGAAAGTATACGAGCCACCAAAGCTCTTATGCTACCACTTCCCCTTCAAGTTATGTCGACTAATAACATCTGAACTGAAGTCCCGTAATTCCTTTCGATCTCCTCTAAACAGAAGATCTTATCCAAGACAAACAAGATCTTTTACTGCACCTACAGAGCTGGAAGTCAGCAACTTTATAATCAGTACAATGTTATTCGCCTCAACAATGACCTCTTAACACTACTCTGCAGCTCTTGACACCATCAATGAGAATCATTAGTGCTGATAGAGCATCATCACAAGCTCCAGGTTCCCCATCTCCAAGGACTCACTAATGCCCCAAGTGCATCCCCCTTCACTCCTCACTGCCTTCCTAAAAGTTATAGTTTTTTTTTCAACAATAGAAAGTAACACAGGTCATCAGAGAATCCTGTAATAGTGAATGCTGTTGGTGCTTTATGCCTTGTCACCATATCTGCAAGACCTGACTGACAGAAAAGGGTCATCAATACTGGTGAGATTCCTGTGCTTGTCCAGCTGTTGGGACCAGGCAGTTCTTCGAACAGTATTTGCTTTACACCATCTCCTAAAACTGACTGCCCGGTGAATGATGGCCCGAGTTTTGTAGAGTCATCGTTTTGCATTTTAATCTCTTCCTCATCATCGAAGGCTTTGATGACAGAGAGAACATTTCCCATACACCTCTGCTTTACACACTCCACAGATATACCATCATCACTATCTCCAAAAGGCAAGACAACAATTTAATGGCCTTTATCCGTACCATGGGATTATTTATGTCACAATGTGCATCAATACTTGAATTGCAGGACACTGCATATGCAATAAGACTACAAATATCAACCATTAGAGTCAATGGGAATTTGTATGAACATCAGCACGGCCGTGTATTACAACAGCACAAAAAGATTTGTAAATGGCTAAATGCATATGCATTATAACACATAAAGGTACAGAATGCTTTTGATAATTTTAAAAATCTATGATTTATTTCATGATCAATTTTGCTTACACAAGTATCCTGCAGCCCTCAAATTTTTTTTTGTGGAAATCAATGATGTATAAAATATATCAGCAATCAGATGAAGATTGAGAACTCTTCTTTGTGAGAATTTTTTTTTATAATCTTTCCATCATGTTTATGAACTATACCTAATCACCATTGACAAGCTCTGAGTACACCCTTTAAGTTCCCTTTCCTCCTCTGATTTTCTTCTCTTGTTTTCTTTTTCTCCCCCTTTATGTCATTATTGGAAGATTCAGTTGTTATCCAGATTATACAACACACACACACACACACACACAAAACAAGGCAGCACAATATCCTCAAAATATTAAAAGAAAACTCCATGTGCAGAGGCAAAAAGCATTACAAATCCTATATCTATCTAAGAAGGAAATATTGGTAGAATTTTTATTCCTTCCTAAACATCTTGGACAAAAAGGTGTTTAATTTATGTTCACCTTTGTAGTAGAAAATTACGGTTGAGTACTACCTAAGATAACTACATTGATAATGTATGGGTAACTAAAAAGAGGAACACAATAAGAGGACCTGGAAATGAACCAGTATGTCAATCACCTTCAGAAGAAGCCAGTGTATAATATACAGAAAACACAACCCCCTTCCGTCCTCTCTGCAACCATCAGCACTACAAATGCATGTGAACATGCCCCGAAATTTAGCTGGTCACATTTATTCCAAAAAGCAAATTTAAAAACACGTAATGGTTTTGAATTTCTATATAAAAGAAACTTCATGAGCAGGACATGGAACTAATATTTTAAAATTAAATATTAACAATGTCAATAACAATAACAATAATAAATAAATAAATACATGACATTACAAGTAGGCTTACACAATCTGAAATTCCATGTAAAATTTTATTGGAACATGAACATCCATGAAACTAAAACCCAAGACATTGTTCAAGTAATGAAAAGGCACCTGAAGTGATGCGTTGCAAAAGAGGGTTGACATAATTAGTTTTTACCATCTGCACATCATTTTGATCCACTTTTGCAATTATTTCCTACAATCCTGAATTCAACTTATTCAAGAATTTGAAATAACTATTTCACCCTTCTTTATTCGAGATTGACAAAACATCAACATATCAAAGAGAGAGAAGAATCCAAAGGTACCTTGTTTTCATCATGATCTGGTCCACCTTGATTGTCTCCGCCTGGTTTCTCTTCAGCTGCACCACCGCCACCTCCCTCTTGAATTCCTCAGAACCCCTCCTTCAAGGCCGATTGGTCGGAGGAGATCTCGAACGGCTCTGCGATCAGAGCCTTCAGACAGTTCGCGCGTGATGTTTTCCGAGCACCTCCTCCATCACCACCGCCGCGGCCGCCTTGAAATGCACACCCTCCAAATCCTCGATGAGCGCGCCAGAGGTCCAAGAAGGCGAGATTGAGGAGTCCTAAGGCACGGCCGGTCCGTTTCTTCAAGGACTCCAGTCGCCGAAGTTCCGAGGTTGTGACGCTAGTCGGGGTGCCCTCTCCGCGCTGCCTCATCCCGCCCTTTCCACCTCCCTTCTTCTTTTTTTCCCTCCCATTCCCCCACTACCCAAATAATTTTAGGTGGTGTGTTTGGCAATCGGGCGAGGGGACCAATTGCTCCCTTAAAATATTACCATAAACTTTCAGGTTAAATTTTTTTATTTATTTTTTACGAACTTGGAATCCCAACAAATGTCACCTTCTAGACCATACTATGGTGCAATTCTATTGGTTTAGTTTGATTTTTTACGAACATAAATTGAACCAAATTATTTTTATATGTAACTTAAAAATCGAATTGAACCAAAAATAAAAAATCGAACAGAACCAATTTTTGTTTGGTTAATCCAAAATAAACCGAATCGAATCCAATTGTTAAAGATTGATGGATTGGTTAGAATTTTTTGGGGTGTTGGTTTATAACTTTACATAAATACCAAAACACTATTATTGATTGTATAAATTAGTATATTCATTTTCTTATGAATATCAATGGTATAACAACAATATAGTTGTTGATAGAAAAAGAATGAACTAAATTAATATTGATTATGAATGATCATGTGTTTAAATTTAATTTGATTAATTCAGTTTTTTTAATTAAAGTCAAACTCAAATCAATGTAGATTAATTTATTAAATTTTTTAATTCATACCCAAACTCAACCATAAAACTATTGATCTAAACTCGAAAAAAAAAACAAATTTGCATTGATTTGGAATTCGGTTTAACCGATCAAAATTGCACCCCTAGAGCATACCTAGCAAAAAAAAAACTCTCTACACATGTGAGAGCCATCTTTATCTTATACATAATTAAGATAATTAGCATCCGTCCACCCATTATGATTTGTGAACTTTGGAACTTTCAGAGCTTTAGAAATTTGAAACGTTGTTTTGACGGCGTTAAATAACTCAGAGAAAATACACATAAAATGAGGGAGCTACACAACAAATGGTGAAGCTTTTTTTTTTTTTTTCCGACGGTTGCGTTCGATGGTGTCTGCCGACACAAACTTGACTTGGATGCAAAGCCATATGGTACCTAAGGCGAACTATCAATGAGCTTCCTAAAATTGCACCAACCTTTGAACATCGTAATAAAACAACCAGCTCATAGAATCGGGTGAGCTATTCAATAAATGACACTGAAGTATATGTTTGGACAAAAATTTTCTATAACATTTTATGTAAATGCATCCACATAATTTATTGAAGTATATGTTTCAATTTATAAAATCAGATACTTCATTTGATGATATATATTAAAAAAAATTAAAATATAAGTGGATTAAAATTGAACCACAAAAAGGGCTCTACTTAACATTATCCTCCACAGGATCATGATGGCCCATTGAAAAATATGTAAATATATTATCTACGGGATCCAATATTATCCCATGTACAACTTAAGATCAAACGGTTGCACTAATAAAGCACATCGGAATTTGTCGATGTTATCAAAAAATTAGAACGTATGTCTATAGTCCCGTTTGAAAATGAGATTGGACAACTTTTGAGTTTGCAAGAAGTTGTTTTTCTCAAACCCCCAGAAAAAATTAGGGATAAAGTTACACACAGATTTTGATGTAGAACAAATAATACACATGGAACCATCAGAAGAGGTTCACTAAATAAATTATAAATCAAAGGTCACGATCTCGGAATCGCACGAAATCTTACATAAAGAAAGATAACGAGGAGATCTTATGGATTAGTTGTTGTACAATTAACAATGATTAGTTTTTAAAAATTCATTTATCTTTGTTTAGGCCCTCAAATTAAAGATTTTTCTAATTTCTATATTTGAGATACATTCATTAGAGGAATTAGAGTGAATGTTGCCTTAAATAGTGTGCAATGTTTCTAGTATTTACAGTACTATGAATCAAACAAATGTAGTATTTACCTATCTAGTTGAATTGAATATTTTGTTATTTGGATTAATGTTAATGATAAAAAAAATGTTTTAGAGGAATTAGAGTGAATGTTGCCTTAATTAGTGTGCAATGTTTCTAGTATTTACAGTTTTTACAGTATTCTGAATCGAACAAATATAGTGTGGGTGGTGCATGCAAGGTGAAAACTTTGTTTTGGCTGAGAAAGATATTCGAGAAAAATGCATATACACCCCCGAAAGTTCACTTATATCCATGTCGACCCCACTTTTTTTTCTTTTAAATCCATATAACCACCTTATTGTTTAGGCTATATTGATATACCCTTGTCGTTAACACTTTTAAACCGGGGTATGGTTAACTTAACCACATATATTTAAACCATGCATCTTTTTACCCTAGTTAGTTTTATATACACACAAAAGAATAACTAATTGTCAGGGTCATTTGTTTATTGCTTATGCAGTTTGATTTATACATTGTACAGTTTGATTAAAGGATTGTAAAATTCGATACTGAATGGACTGACCAGATCCATTTTAAGCGAAAGAATAACTAATTGTCAGTGTCATTTGTTTAGTGCTCAAGGAGTCATAACATGTTCCATCTTTTTTTAACGTCCCGTTCCCTCTATCACCCGTGGGATAGTCATCTTATAGATCTTACATGGATATACATCCCTATTTTATATCTTCATATTTTAAAAAATGAACCTATTTAATTATCATAAAAGTAGATGTATTTTTAGAAAAAAAATATTTAGTTCTTCTATTTTATTTACAACAAATATGTATACATATAAATAAATTATAATAAAACATTCTTACAAGAATTAATATTTGTACTTTGTACTTATCCCAAATAAATGGAGAAAATGACTTGCCACATTTCAAATGCATGCACGTAAGCTACAAAATAGTGTTTGGACAATGGAGGAACATTTTTGTGTGGACTGGATTTTAGTGTTATTAACATTTTCAGATGTTAATCAAAATTGTGAATTTCCTAGTTCAGTGTGGCACGCGCGTATTGTTTCGTGAGCATGGATTATTGTAAAAGAGATCATGACAAAATATAAAATTTCATTAGTTTGGACTAGTTTCATATTATTAAAAAAAAAGATGTTATTGCTCCTTAGATGTTGACCCATTAATCATTAATCTAGCATGTCTTAATCAGAATCAAATTGATATAGGCCCATTAATCTGGCATGTCTCAATCAGAATCAACTGAGAGGTGCTCTTTTACCTTTCTAGACTCATCCTTCATTCTGAAGTTTCATACTACCACCACTTGTTGTGTTGCGTCTTTGATGGAGAAAACCTCAAATAACATGTTAAAGTATGCTTCTTTTTATCGTTGCATTTAAAGATAAAATTAATATTCTCTTAAAATGGTTGTTATTTAAATATCATGTGAATGTGTCTTTAAATCAAATGATGTCGACATTTGGATCAGCTAATCAGTTTGTTAAGTCTTGTTTAGAAGGAGAATTCATTTGTTTTCTCAATAACCTATAAAAATAACGATTTTGCCCTCTCTGAATATATTATAAAACTCTATCCGGATAAGTAAAATCGTTATTTATATAAGATTTTTTGTATTTTTAACACATTGTAAGATTTTTTTAGTATACTATGTTTTTCATTAGGGTTAATCAATAAAATTCACAAAATATTCATAATCTATAAACGTAAATTTTATTCAGTGGATTATGTGGATTTACTTGGTGTTTTCAAGGGGTTATATGGATTTTAAGAAAATTCAGAGGGTTATATGGATTTTAGTCAATTTATAGGGGGTTATATGGATTTTTCCCTAAAAAAAATCAGTGAAGATCAACGGATCAATTTTAACTTCATTTGTTCTAACAAAGCAATTTAGTCATTTCGCCCAACAAGATTAACTTCGTCATTTCATCTTTATTTGTAATATAGTGGAGATAAAAAAGTTATATTAGAAGGGTAGATACCTTCTTCTTTTTTTTTTTTGGTAGGTAGAAGGGTTGATAATTGATAGTGATTTATTTGCCCTTAAAAGTTACAATGAAACACAGCCCTACATAGGATGCCATAATCAAGGAGGGGTTGGGCAGCACAGCACTGCAGGTCCTACTATGTGAGAGGGTTCCCGACTTCTATTGCAAGATTTAATGTTTCAGAGCTGGCGGATCAGTTGATGAAGCGTATGCTTTGTCATTGTTCCCCACTGGTTTCAAAATTTGTTTCGCATTGGTTTCATGCTTTTTTGAAGGTGTTGTAATAATTCTAGGTGGTGTGTAAAAAAAAAAATGTTTGTGTTCTTGATGGTTATAATTTTTTATTTTTCTATCTCTTTATTATTTTATTTTATTTTTTGTTTGATATTTTTCCGTAGGGTGGTACATTGGTTTCATATGTTCAAATTTTTTATCTTTGGTTATTTTTGTGCTTTGGGTTAGAAAATAGTGTTCTTGCTCTTACTCTCGGTGATTAAAATTTACTATGTGCCACTTTTTTTTATTATTTGATTGTGGTATTCTGTATTTCATTTTGGTTTGAATGAAAGATATTAAGTTAATATTGCTTAGACATACTGAAATATTGGTTTGCATCTTACATTAGTGGTAAATGCTAGAGATGTTTCTTCTAGATTATAATTTGTGACTTCGGGTATGATAGAAAAGTGTTCTTCTTACTGTTAGTGATGAAATTTTCTCTGTTTCACTTTCTTTATTAGTTGATTTTTGTTTCCAGTATTTCATTTTGCTGTGAATGAAAAGTGGTTATCAATGGATTTTTTCATCAGATTTAGGGTTTTATGGTTCGTAAAATTGTGTAAGTTAATCTTTCATGTTGTTGTAATATGAATCATTGACATTGACCCATTAATATAGCATGTCTTAATCAGAATTAACTTGATATTGACACATTAATCTAGCATGTCTTAATCAGAATCAATTAGATATTGATCCATTAGTCTAACATGTCTTCTTAATCAGAATCAATTGTTGTTCTGTGTCCTTGATTTATAAAACGTCAAATAACATGTTAAACTATGCTTATTTGCACTACAAAAAAAAGTGGTCGACTACTTTTTTTGCAACAATAAATGGAGCAGCGGATTAAAGAGCAAGTTCAACAGCAGGTTCAATAACAAGTGGAGCAGATGCAACAACAAATGCGAAAGCAGATGCGAGAGTTTATTCGTCAGTTTACACAGTCAACCCCTAGTTCATCTCGTTTATCTGGATTATCGGGAGATCGTTAGATGATTTTTGTTATCGACTTAAATTTTTGTAATTTTGAATATTATTCAAATATTATCTTTTATATGACATTTTGAATCTTATCAAATGTTATTTTGAATTTTATATTTTGTTTGAGTAAATATCTATTTTAGGAATTGAATGTAATTCATATTGTAGATATAATCTTAATTGACTTTCAATATTTAGCGACGTTTAAAATTATCGCTATTGTTATTCCTGATATGCTACGGTTTTCAACCATCGCCGTATCCTTTAGTTTTTCAAACTTAAATATACTTAATAAGATGGTTAAAACCATCACTATAAAATGTGTATAATGACGGTTTGTAGCCGTCATCATACATATGTCAAAATATCACTGTATACATATATATATAAACGTCACCAAATGAATTAGAAATGGTTTTTAAGTTATGATGATGGTTATAAACCGTCACCGTAATGTACTTTTCTTGTAGTGGTCTATGGTGACCATTTTACTATAGATCTTACTGGGTGAATTCTTCTTACCCATCTCATTTAATTCTCTTTTTTGTCATAATGTTTTGGTTATTGAAAATCCCATTAGATGAAATATATGTGACAAATGCAATATATTTTGCGTTTTAGCTGTTGAGTTTTTATTTTGATATGTAATTTTTTATGGAATTTCAGAAAACCGTAATTCCTACGCCTTAATTTTCATGTGTGGAATTGATCAATGAAATTTTTTTATTTAAATCTAAAAGCGTTCAATGTTAAATTAATTAACATATGTTTGTTTTGATATCCAGTAGTGAAAATTATCCATCATGGTTAATTGGTTATGAATCACCCGAACTCAGCATTTTCAGCCACATAGATGTTCTTTTTTTATTTATAGAAACTTAGATCCAAAAATTTGTGTCTTTTATTTATCATTATTAGAAAGGTATAATAGATATACTTTTCTTTTTTTTTTGGTCTGCTCTGGCTGTATTGGCCTAACTTACACGATCCCAAATATTTGTGTTTTTGAATTTTAAAATTTAACCCCTTTGTACTTGTTAGAATGAGAGAATAAAATAATAGGAATCTTTGTATTCCACTTAGGGTTTAATCCCTTTATATATACAAATGTCTAGGAGTTACACGTGTAATACACTACACACATTATAAAATAACACATATAATCTAACAGACCTCATCAAACTCACTGTAGATCATACAAAGTGAGTTTGCGAAGAAGAAACTGAAATCGAGGAATTGGATGTGACTTCGTAAAGAAATCAGCAAGCTGCTCAGTAGAGGAGATATGCGGAAGCGATAATGTCTCTGCAAGAAAGTGCTGACGAACGAAGTGACAATCGATCTCAATGTGTTTGGTCATCTCATGAAAGACCGGATTGCTAGCAATCTGAATAGCAGACCGGTTATCGCAGTGAAGAGGAGTAGGACCAGTCATAGTAACTCCTAGATCCACCAAGAGACGTCTGAGATGAACAATCTCCTTGGTGGTGATAGCCATGGCTCGATATTCAGCCTCAGTGCTGGAAAGAGAAACAACCTCCTGTTTCTTGCTGCGCCAAGAGATGATAGAATCTCCGAGAAATATGCAGAAACCAGTGGTGGAGCGTCTAGTGGTCGGGTCTCCAGCCCAATCTACATCAGTGTAAGCCCTGAGAACCAGAGTCGAAGAGGATGACAGATAGATCGATCTAGTGATAGTACCACGCAAATATCTAAGAATTTGCATAAGAGCACCATAATGCACTGATCGAGGAGCCGAGACAAACTGACTAACAATACTGACGGCATGAGCAATGTCAGGTCTAGTGATGCAGAGATACACAAGCTGACCCACGATCTGTCTGTATCGAGTAGGATCTGAGAGGAGCTCACCATCTGTAGGACGAAGCTTCACATGAAGCTCGAGAGGAGTATCCGCACTGCGGGTATCGGAGAGGGCAGCACGCTCTAAAATGTCAGCTGTATACTTCTGTTGAGAAAGCAGAATCCCACGATCACTCTGTGCAATCTCGAGACCAAGGAAGTAGCGAAGAGTACCAAGATCTTTCATCTGAAACTGTCGACTGAGGTGATTCTTGACCCGAGTAATACCAGCGGAGTCATCGCCAGTTATAATCATGTCGTCAACATACAGAAGAAGGATTACCCGCCCTGCGATGAGGATCGCACAAACATAGAGTGGTCCTGGTGGCTCTCAACAAAACCAGCTGTCAAAATAACATTGCAAAAACGCTCAAACCAGACACGAGGAGCCTGTTTCAGTCCGTATATAGCCTGCCGAAGACGACAAACATTTCGAGGAGGAGTGCTGAAACCTGGAGGTGGTTGCATATAAAAAACCTCAGATAAATCACCATGAAGAAAAACATTCTTCACGTCCATCTGAAAAAGAGGCCAGCGACGAACAGTAGCAATGGCGAGAAAGGTGCGAACAGTAGTCATCTGAGCAATAGGAGCAAATGTCTCCTCATAATCAATGCCATACTCCTGAGTGAAACCTCTGGTAACAAGACGAGCCTTATGTCGTTCAATGGAACCATCAGGGCGATGCTTGATCTTGAAAATCCACTTGCAGCTGATAGGGGTAACACCATCCGGAAGGGGAACAACATCCCAGGTCCGTGTCTACTCAAACGCCTGAAACTCCTCAGCCATGGCCTGCTGCCACTCAGGGTACTCGACTGCCTCTCGATAAGATCGGGGCTCACGATGGGCATGTATAGCGGTGAGATAGGCCTGGAATTCTGGAGAATAGGTACTCACTGATGCAAAGCCAAATCGGTCAGGTGGTCCAGAGTCAAAACTGAAGCGATCAGGCGGATGACGCTCACGCTGAGGGTAGCAGATCAAGGGACGAGGATCCACATCAGAGGGAGGTGTGTTAGCCGTGGAAGACGGAGTACCAGCGGAGTCATCTGCGGAAGGAGCAAGAGGAGACACAATAGGAGGAGAACAGGGAGGACCATGAGGATTGGCTGCAGGAGTGTGAAGAGGAGACGAAGAACCAGGAGAGTCAGCAGTGGGAATGCCAAGATGAGACTCAGGGAGAACAGAACTAGGAGTGGGCTCAAGCAGAACAGACGGCCCGAGAAGAGGTAGAGACTCAATAGGAGAGGCCTGAACAGGAGAAGGCACCGGAGGAGAGGAGGCAGTGGGTGTAGAAGAAAAATAGGGAACATCTTCGACAAATGACACATGACGAGCTATCCAAAAACGATCTCCAATAGGATCGTAGCAGCGATATCCCTTGTGTTCGAAACTAATCCCCAAGAATACACACTTAACTGACCGAGCGGCCAACTTAGTGCGTTGATGAGGAGAGAGAAGCACGAAACAAGTACATCCAAAAGTGCGAAGTCTTCTATAATCAGGTTTGGAGGAGTAAAGGCGCTCATGAGGAGTCATACCGGAGAGGACAGAAGAGGGAGTGATATTGATAAGATGAACAGATAGAAGAGCAGCCTCAGCCCAGTATGTGCTGGGGACTAAAGAGGAAAGTAAGAGGGAACGAGCGGTCTCAAGAATATGGTGATGTTTTCTTTTAGCAACACCATTTTGCTCATGAGTATAAGGGTATTGATTGCTGAAAGAGAGTGCCATGAGATTGAAGAAGAGAACGCATCGTGGAAGAAATATATTCTCGAGCACAATCAGACCTAAAGATTTTGATACGAGTCTGAAACTGGGTGTGAATCATAGTGGTAAAGACCTCATATATCTTTGGGACCTCAGATCGATGACGCAATAAATAAATCCAGGTAAAGCGAGAATAGTCATCAATAAAACTGATATAATACGAAAAATCACTCTTTGACGTGATATGAGAAGGACCCCAGATATCAGAATGAACAAGCTCAAATCGACTTGAGGACTGATGATTACTAGAATGGAATGGAGTAGCAACAGGTTTGGCTAATTTACAGCTCTCACAAACAGAAAGAGGAGAGAAAGAAACATGACCTAAATCACCAGACTTAATAAGGTCTTTAAGACGAGATTCAGAAACATGACCTAACCTCTTATGCCACAAGTCAGTATCAGAGGTGACAGTGCCACAGAAAACTGAGGGATCAGGTACAGGATGATAAAGATACTCCACATAATACAGTCCGCCAATCCGACGACCAACATCAATCCTCTGCCCTGAACGTGGATCCTGCACAAAACACCCAGAAGAAGTAAAGGTAACGGTGAATACATAATTACACAATCTACTAATAGACACAAGATTCATGCAAAGCTCAGGAGCATGCAAAACAAATGGTAATGAAAGGCGGCCAGTAGGGTGGGATGTGGTGGTGATCGATCCACACTGCGTGATGACTAAAGGAGAGCCATTAGCAGTATGAATCGAAGGGAGGTGTGAGGGTGCAGGTGAGCATGCTGTGAGGATAGAACTATCAGGAGTCATGTGATGTGAGGCACCCGAATCAAAAATCCAATAAGCAGGAGTACCCATAGTAGAAGACAAGGCAGAGGGAGTAGAAGTACCAGAAAGTGACTGCTGCAGAATCAGGTGGTCTAGGCGCTGACTGATCTGGACAAGCATATCCGAGTGTGACTGAATGGAGGCAATCGAAGTAGCAGTCGTAGCGGCAACAGGAGGAAGATGATGTCCGCGGCCTTTCGGTTGATAACGCTGCTTAGAAGGTCGTTGTCTTTTCGTAGCAGGAGCGGACCCCAAGATGCCCTCATAGATAAATGACGAAGTAGACTGACGAGATACCTTCGAAGCCGCCGGTGTTGGAAGAGTAGGGTTGTCGTTGGTTTCTGACATTGTGCAGAACCACACGGATGACGATCAAAAGCAGACGAGGACGTAGAGCATGAAAAATCGAGCAAAATGGACTCCTGGATCACCTTACTCGGATTTTTGGAGAGGAAGTTATAACCGATTTAGTGATTCAAAGTCTCAAGGAGGTGCCGGAGGTGGCGGAGAGCGGCCGGTGGCGGCAGGGGGCGGCCGGAGGAGTCGGGGGGCGGCCGGAGGAGCCGGAGGGCGGCCGGAGTTGACCTGAGGTCAGACTCGGGTCGGGTGCCGGGCCGGGTTCGCGGACTCGGGCCGGGTGCCGGGCCGGGTTCTGGGCCGGGTTCGAGGATCCGGGTTCGCTGGGCAGGGTCCGGGTCGGGTCGCTGGGCAGGGTCCGGGTCGGGTGCCGGGTCGGGCGCTCGAGATGATCCGGAACACTCGAGACAGGCTGGCACGAGCTGTCCCAGCAGATCCCGGGAAATCCGGGTAGAATCTGCAGATCGGTGCCCGGGCAGATTTCTCGGGCGCGACAGATCCCGGGTAATCCGGGCAGGTTCAGACGCACGGCAGGGCAGGGTGCGTGGCAGGGAAGGGCGCGGCGGTCGGTAGGGCAGGGCGCGGCGCTCGGCAGGGCAGGGCTGCTGGGCATGGCAGGGCAGATCTGTTGGGCGCGGCAGGGCAAGGCTGCTCGGTGCGGCAGGGCAGGGCGGCGCGCAGCAGGGCACGCGGCAGGGCTCGGCAGGGCACGCGGCAGGGCAGGGCTGCTGGGCGCGGCAGGGCAGGGCTGCTCGGCGCGACAGGGCAGGGCAGGCGGCAGGGCACGCAGCGCGGTGCACGACAAGGCACGGCAGGGCGACACGGCAGGGCACGCGGCAGGGCAGGGCGGCGCACGGCAGGGCACGCGGCGACGGCGAAGGATTCCAAAAAAAAAAAAAATTAGGGTTTTTGAGGTGGTTGCTCTGATACCATGTTAGAATGAGATAATGAAATAATGAGAATCCTTGTATTCCACTTAGGGTTTAATCCCTTTATATATACAAATGTCTAGGAGTTACACGTGTAATACACTACACACATTATAAGATAACACATATAATCTAACAGTACTTATCTGGACTTTTAGATTTGACCTTATAACATAAATCTCTCATTTTATCCTATCATTAACCTTTTTGTTTTCTTTTACCACAAATTCTACCGAGATTTATCCAACAAATCAGATGCAGATAAAGAGAGACTCAAATGAATAATTATCAACAATATATCATTATTTATTTTCATAAAAAAAAAAAATAGTAATGCTTAGGTAGATACGGTGGATCAATTAAGTCTTTATTATATCTAAGTTTAGTGAATGTGCTAGTATATCATGTTTTTGGCATTTGAAATTGGAGCCCATTAGTTTTTCTTTGATGACCAGCACATGAAATATTAATGATAGAACAAATTTTTGATGTGGTGGACACTTAATGGTCCTTTAACCACCATTAATTAATTGAAGGAAAAAGATACATTCAGTCACATTTACCAATAAAAACTCAGACCTCACATGTTTTTTATATATTTTTAAATAGTAAACATTATCTAATGAGGTATATGCTTTGATAAAAAGTACATATCACTCTATTTCAAATTGAATGAACCCATTTTTAGTAAGTGTAAGAAAAAATTCAATGAGGTATATACATCGTCTAACCAGATATATGCTTAATTAAATCTGTAACGAGGTTTATAAGGTCTGTGTTTTGGACTGAAAATAAAACTGAGTGTAGCAGCAGTCTTAATTGAATCGGCCAATCCAAAGATTTTCTTTGATCACCAAAACATGTGTGCGCGCGCATGTGTATATATTTATTTATTTATGGACCTATTATATGAAATACCAAAAATTTATCTATGGACCTCATTGAACATATGGATTCACATACAGTAAGTTGTTAGGTGGATATAAAATATAATTTTAAATTTTAATGTGTGTATTGTGAGGCTTTCATGTATAGTGCTGAGATTGATAGGAAATATGTCACATTTCAATCTACCAAAAAGTCTTCCATAGTGCAATAAGACTTAACAATGTTTGGCATTGACGTATCTGTTTTGTATAGCTTTAGGGCGTCAAGCTTGTCATGTTCTTGTATACAAGTAATTTTTGGAGTGTGGATCTCAGGAATCTTTTTTTATAGTACTTTTTTTTTTTTTGTGTAATTGATTACACATCATGTTTTCATGTACAACCTTTTTGTTTGTACTTAAAAAATTTCTTATTATCATAACATGTTCTATTATAATTTAGTGGAGTTTTAATTTTTAGAATTAACTGTTTCAGGTTTTATTCAAATTATGTTGATTTAAAAAGTAAAATTTTCATTAGTTTCGTATCGATTTCATGGCAAATTATGATTATAGTAATTCATTATCACGCGCATTTGCGCGTACACTTCTACTAGTATAATGTAAAATAAATAACACATCCCCAGACCCTTACAAACTAACCTCCATTTCTGCATTCTTTTGATCAACAAAAAAAAGCCCAATGAAGGCCTTCAAAAAGTTCCTTTGTGGAGGAAGGAGTGGATGGTGAGGATCCATTGCATTCCCTTGTACATGTATAGTTTGTTCATTTGATTTCATGTTGTCTTAGTTTTTTTTTTTTTGGTATTTTCAATTGCTTTTTCAGGCCGATGTGGTCATTCTTGGCCAGTTGAGCATGTGGAGAGACACGAGGCTCTCGAATAGTACAACCAAAGTCACACTAGCCCAAGACTCACAACCGAAAATAGAAAATAGAGGAAGAATGAACAACTCAAAAATGAGAAAAAATTGACAACTTGATATTTACTACAAGGAACAAGCTCACATTCAAAATTAGGCTATTAGAGACAAACTTGCACAAGTGTATGTTTTAGGTGGAGTTGGGATTTTAAGGAGTGAGTTAGATTGATCCGAGTTGGTGGAAATGGTGGAGAGGGTCTCCTTTTATAGGCAAGGTAGATATGGGGAATAGGTTATGGGAAGTTGGTGTACATAATAACTAGTGTGGTGTATCAATGCATGGGTAAGTGTAGATATTGAGAAAAGGTGGTCAATGTGATTTACCAATGCATAGGAAAATATAAGGCATATGGGAAGTGATGGTCCATGTATAGGAAAATGGGGGTTCTTAAAAAAATGATGGTCAATTTAGTTTTCCAAGTCATAGTAAATATGGTGGGTGACTTAGGAAGTCAAAATATGGGAAAGTAATGAAATGAATGAGGTGGTTGGTAGGGAGAGTGCAGGAGATGAACACGTGTGCAAGTAAGTCAAAAGTGCCCCACACAAAATACAAAGCTTCCTCACTACATCTCTCAATATAAAAGGCTAAGATAGATAGATAGATAACAAAGTTCACTTTAAAATTTCATAGAGCCATCCCTGTGAGACCCTAGATCTCTTTGATAGAGGAGGAAGAAATACTGAGAAACTTTTATTCAATAAGACTTAACTTACAATGAGACTCCTAATACATATTTATAGGCTACTTTAACAATCATAACAAACTTCATAACAAACTCTACGTTAACTCACTAATCTAACAAACTCTTATTTCTTATCAAATAAACTCCTAACATATAGGATAATAACTAAATAAAGATAACAACTATTGGGAGGATTTGAGCATATGCCAAGCACTCCTTTGAGCATATGCCAAGCACTTTTTTCAACTTGTATACTTCATCTGCATGATTTCTTCGTACATAACCTGGAGGTTGTTCCACGTACACTTCGTGATAGTCAATGTTGGCCTTTTGCTTGTATCGTTTCACTACAAGTCTCTTCTTGTATTTGTCAAGGGAACCATCTTGCTTGTACTTGGTCTTGGAGACTCCTTTGACACCAATTGACATGTGTCCTTTCGAAATTTTGGTCAACTTCCAAGTATTATTCTTCTCAATTGCTTCAATCTCCACATCCATGGCTTTTCTCCATTTTTCTTCTTTGACAGTTTTTTCACACCTGATAGAATCACAATTAGAAAACATGGTGTGGTGATCTAAATCACTATCATCATCATCAGTATCATTGTTAGTAGTATTGTAATATGTAGACTTCAGTAATGGAACCTTAGGAGAAGTAGGAAGATGCACTTCCTGTTTCGGAAGATCTTCTCCAAATATAATTTTTGCGCCATTTGTTTTAGTCTCCTCTTTCTTCCAATTCCACGTTATTATTTCATTTAGATCTACAAACATCTCCTTCTTGCCACACATGTGATTGTTGCATCCTATATCTAAATACCATGTGGTACTTTTGCTGGTCTCATCAATGTTGCATAGGAGTAACAATGGAGAATTTGACTTTGACTCCTCTGACTCATCGATCTTCTCCACGTAGTTGGCATTTTCACCTTCTTCATCAGCCAACTTTTTTCTACATTAATACTGAAAATGACCATATTTGTGGCAATAATGACATTAGATATGAGATTTTTCATACCTTGAGTTGTAATTACTACCTTTTCCTCTACCTCTAGAGGAGTAGTTTTAATCTCCTCTTTCGTAACAAGATGTTCCACAACGACCTCAGACATGACCTCGACCACGGCTTGATCTTCCTCCTCTTTGCCAATTGCCTCTACCCCTACTTGATGTGTCAAGTTGGGTTTTCAATGCATGCTCCGCTGATGGAGTTGATGTAACCCTCTACTTTATCCGATGTTCATAAGCTCTTCTACGGACATAGTGGTTGTGTCTTTGGATTCCTCAATAGCACACACCACGTGGTCGAACTTTTGTGAAAGCGTCCGCAAGATCTTCTCCACGATCCTCACATCATCGACGTCTTCTCCTATAGAGTTGATTTGAAATCGCGACCACTTTGCTGAAGTAATTTGCGATCGTGTCGACTTCGTCCATCTTTAAACCCTCAAATTCGTCTCGTAGGCTTTGTAAATGAACTTTTTTTTACCTTCTCTGCTCCTCTGTAGCTTTTTCCAAGCAATGTCCACGCCTCTTTTGATGTGTCGGCTCTTGAGAATATTCTGTCGAACACATCTTCATCTACTGCTTGATAGATGAGATATAGGGCGCACTTGTCCTTCTTTTGTTTGTCGTGAAGCGTGTCCTTCTCCTTTTGTGAGAGTTTTTCATACTCTTCTTCTATTTTCTCCTTGTAACTGCTTTCGACCAGATCCCATAACTCTTGAGGTTGGAAGAATACCTTCATTTGAATCTTCCAATGATCAAAATTCTTCCCGTTGAATTTGGGAAGCTGTGGTTGAATCATCATACCGCTCATCGACATGACTCACGTTCGATCACGCTTCAAACAAGTGGACCTCTTTCTTTTAAACAAAGTCTACGGTGGATTTTTCCTTCTCTTCTTATGATACGGATGCACCAGGTGATCTTGATGGTGCCTTTTAAACGTGTTGTGGATGAAAAATTGATGGGACAACTCTCTCTTGATTTTATGCACTGCTTGGACCTGATTGGACCAAGTGCCTCTCTTTGTTTTTCTTTTTCAAACTCTCTGAACAGCACCTTCAACAAACAATGCTTCACCTTCAATGGAGGACTTGCTGCTACCAGCGATTGCGGTTGCTTCAGACGGCGATCGGCGGATACGATCGACTTGATGCGACTTGGCAGCGGCGGCTCGACGGCTGTGGCAGCTCGTCGGCTCTATGCAGCGGCTCTTCGGCGCTCACTCTTCAGCTGCGGCGACTCAGCGCGACGACAGCAACTGCGGAAGCTCGGTAGTGACTCTTCTATTATGCGGTTCTCTGACTTGCAGCGGCAACGGTGGTGCACGACTGCGATGGATCTTGACGGCAATGGCGCTCAGTGACGGCACTCGGTGGAGGCTCCCTGCTGGCTCTTATCAGCCTTTAGCTCTTGACGGCAGCGACGATGGCTACGCTATGCGGTGGTTCGCTCTGGTGGCTCCTCGTGGTGGTGATGGTTGCACTTGATGGCAGCGGCGATGGCAGCTCACGGCACGTCCCTAGCTCTTGGCTCTGATCAACCTTGGCTGTCATACCACTTGTGAGACCCTGGGTCTCTTTGATAGAGGAGGAAGAAATACTAAGGTATAGTTTGGCAACTTGTCTAGAAGTATTTCTATAAGAAGTTCCTTCTAGATGAAGTTATTTTTGTAGAATGAGCTTCTTGTTTCTGGGATAGAAGCTGTTTAAAAATACATATTGATGAATGTTTTCAAAAAGTACTTTTGTAATAGAAATAACATGAATTGTCTAAAATACCATTACACCCATATTATATAATTATCTTAATAGATCAATATAAATAAATAAATATAATCAACTATATAGATCTTAAACACTAACAAACTTTTTCTAACCACAATTGGTTACAATATCAAACTAACAAATCCTAACAATTAAAATACTAACAAACTTTTTTTTTGTGAACAAAAGGTAGATATTACTAACAAATTTATTCTAACAATTAAAAGATACTAACAAAATTGTTCAAATTTAAAATAGAAAAGAATATAAACTAGCAAATCTAAAATAGATCCTAGATTTGTCTTACATCACCTAATGAGATAGGTGAGAGAAATTTTGTTTTATATAATACCTAAAGCCTATGTTTAGTTCGAGAATAAGGTTAGAATAAATGAGAATAAATAGGAATAGTTTCAAAATGAGTGTTTGGAAAGCTAGAATAAATGATAATCTGTATGCCATGATTAACTGGTATAAAGTGGTATATGGATTCTAGCAAATCCTTGGAACTAAGTTATTCCAACTAAACAAAAAAATCATTTTATTCTTATTTATACTAGAATAGATATAAATCTCATAATAACTTAATTCTAACCAAACATAGGTAAAATGTTTTTTGAGAATTTATAAAATTTCATAATGGCATTTTTATCAAAACAATAACTTTTTTTTTTTAACTTCTGTAGTAGTGAAAAACCTCCTTCCACAGAAGGAGTTATTTTCTCCTTCTGGAAAGAGGAGTTTTTTTCCTTCTGCAGAAGAAGAAGTGATAGTTACCGGGTTCCTAAACGCAATCACTTCTTAGCAGTTGCCAAACGCACCCTAAGAAACTTTTATTCAATAAGTCTTAACTTACAATGAGACTCCTAATACATATTTATAGGCTGCTTTAACAATCATAACAAACTTCATAACAAACTCTACATTAACTGACTAATCTAACAAACTCTTATTTCTTATCAAATAAACTCCTAACAAATATAGGATAATAACTAAATAAAGATAACAACTAATGGGAGTTTGAATTTGATCCACAACAATCCCCACCTCGTGAAGCTTATCGGCAACTGCTACGAGAACCAGCACCGCTTCCTCGCGTACAAATTCATGGCTCAAGGGAGCCTGGAAAATCATCTCTTCAAGAGTATAAGTCTTGTCGGGCTTTTTCGAAGTTCTCCTAAACACAGTTCTGGTTGATTCAGGGTGTGTTTGGATGTGAGGTTAAAATTTTAATATTCTTAAAATCTTATGTTTCAAACTCAGCTTTTAAAAAGCTATAGTTTTATTAGACTTTTAACTGTAAGATTTTTTAGCCTAAAATTGAAGATTGTGGTTTGAAAAGCTAAACGCTGAAAATGTATTTGGATCTGAGTTTCAGAATGTATAGTTTTTTAAACGCGGAATCTATCTAAACTCATGTAACACTCAGTGATAAAAAAATTTCAAAAGCAGTTTTTTAAATGAGAAGTTGGTTTTAAATTGTTTTTGTGAAAACAAGCCGCCTAACAGGTGGGAACTTGAATTGTGTTTTCAAACAATGAAAAAGTCTTCCACAAATTTCAAGCCTATAAAGTTGATTCTACACAGTGACAGAGCCAGGATTTTTATGAAGGGGGGTCTAATATAACTTATATAAATATTTTTTAAAATTATATCATTTTTTTTTAATTTCAATAGCATAGATTAAAAATATGTTTAAAATGAAATGGAGACATTCATATAAAATATATCATTGAATAATTGTAAAAGAATAATTATCATATTTTAAAATGATATGTCATATTTCATATTGATGATTTACAAACAAATATGTCAAAACATAAATCTAATAAACAATATATACATTTAAATTTGACCTCGACGAGGTTCATATAGTAAAAATGTTGAATGATTTTATTATTTTAGATATTTACACAAATATTTTAAATTTTAAATAAATTAGTAACAATGACAATAAGATAAAATGAAAAAATTATATACCTTCGAAGTGTTGATGGAGGAGAAGAGAGGATTACAGATTATAGATTCTCGATTGTTGGACAGTTAATGGAACAAAAGGTAAAAATTACAGTTTTTTTTAGAGATGATGATTGATATTATGAACAATTGAGATACAAAAAGAAAAAGAGAGATTCAAATTTTTTTTTTTTTTAAGTTGGACTCCTAGATGGATGCCGAGGAGTGGGATCCGTCCCTCCATGACTGTTTGTGAGATATGGATGGAAGGAGGCTTGAGGGTAAATGAAAAAAGAGAGTAAAAATTGACTTTTGTTTTATGTGGAGGAGAGGGTTAATTAAAAGAAAGGGTTAGGGCACACTATACACGTGAATGGTCCAGATAGAAAATGAATAGTTGTTTTATTTTTTTATTTTTTTTTTGAGTTGTGAGTTGTTGCTGTTTAGGGAATTTCATATGTAAAGAGAGCCTATGATATATGAGCCCTAATTAAATTCAATCTACCACAAAAAAATTAAAAGGATCTAAAAGATAACTAAAAGGATATCCTCATCCTATGGTGGCTCCGCCACTGATTCTAAAGTACAACAATCAAATGGTTCGAGCAGAATACTCCTCTTCTCAGATGCCATGGATGACAAGATTGAAGATTGCCATCGGGGCCGCCAAGGGACTTCAGGTCCTCCATACGAGACCGACAAAACCGTCATCCACCGGGATTTCAAACCCTCCAACATCCTCTTGGATTCGGTGAGTTCATCCTCTTCCAACCCCCGTTTACAACTTTTTGTATAAAAGCTAGTCTCAACCAGTTTTGGTGACTTTACAATTGGTTTCATAATGGGGCTTTAGTATCAATGCATAGATTTTGTTACTGATTTTATTTGAAATCTTTGTTTTACAGGACTATGAGGCAAAGCTCTCCAATTTTGGGCTCACGAAATATGGTCCAGAGGGCGACGACACCCACGTCATGACCTGCGTTATGGGCACGGATGGCTACGCTGCACCTGAGTACATAATGACCTGTACGTCCACTCAAAAAAACGTTTTAAAAAAACTCGCACTATCACATAAAAAGGTTTTGAATTCTAAACCTCACTTCCATTGAAAAATGCAAGTCATCTAACCTCAAAGTGCGACATATATAGCTTTGGAGTTGTCCTTCTAAAGCTTCTGACGGGGAGGTGGTTCGTTGACAAGACCCGCCCAAACATAGAACAGGACCTCGTCAAGTGGGCGAGGTTATAGCAATAATCATAAGGGTTACTTATGCTTAGATCCTACCCTTGGAAAAATTTATATCTCACGGCATGTACACTTTGATGAAGAACATTTTCCTCTTGCTTTGGTGCCTCGCTCAGTCTCTAATTCTTAGTCTTCTGGAGTGGGATGATCACCTCTATTCCAAACACGTTCCCTGCATATTAGCTGCACACCTATCACTCCCTTGTAGGATCGTCTTGATCCCACCATTGGTCCATCCAACATTTCTCTTGTTCATGATTCGTCAGTTGCCCAACCCGGCCCAACAAACCCGCCTGACCCTCCAATCCCGACTGAACCCAATCTCGATCAGACCACATTGGAACCACCTCTACCGCCCTTGACCCCATCCAATCAGGCCCACCAATATCCATCCATCCTATGGTCACTCGTACCCGCGACGGGATGCGTAGGCCAAAAATTTATATAGCCACAAAATATCCTTTACCCATGGCCCTCATTGCTGATCTCCACTCCTTGCCTATAGAACCCCGAACATATAAGCAAGCTTTAGCTGATCCAAAATGAGTTCATGCCATGGAGGATGAGTATGCTGCACTTCTTAAAAATAATACTTGGAAGTTAGTTCCCCAGAGAAGAAATATGAATATTGTTGGCTATAAATGGGTGTTCAAAGTTAAGCAGAAAGCAGATGGTTCAATTGACAGGTATAAAGCTCAACTTGTAGCTAAAGGGTACAATCAACAAAAAGGCATCAATTTTCATGAAACATTCAATCCAGTTGTTAAGTCTGGATCTATTCGTCTTATTTTATCTCTAGCTCTTTCTCTTGATTGGCCCTTGAAACAACTCGATGTGAAAAATGCATTTCTTCATGGAGATCTTGAAGAGGAGGTTTACCTACAACAGCCGTTGGGATTTGTTCATGCTCAGTTTCCTAATCATGTTTGTCGCCTTCAGAAGGCATTTTATGGACTTAAGCAGGCACCCCGGGCATGGTATAATAAATTTACCACTTATCTGCAAGCTTATGGTTTTCGTGCATGTGTATATGGCACCTCTCTCTTTGTTTGGCGCAAAGGTAATATGGTCATTTTCTTATTAATTTATGTTGATGACATTATTTTAACCGGAAATGATGCATCTGTCTTACGGACTCTGATGAATAAGTTGTCTCGTCATTTTGATATGAAGGACTTAGGTGATCTTCACTATTTCCTTGGTATACAGGTTAAGAGATATTCCACTAACCTTATTCTCTCTCAGACGCGCTATGCTACACAGCTATTAGACAGGTTCGGGCTATCTGGTGTGAAGCCCACCTCTACCCCCCTTGTTGCCAATTGTCACTTGACTGCCCGAGATAGTGATCTTCTTATTGATCCCTCTGAATATAGGCAAATGGTCGGTTCATTGCAATATCTCACCTTGACACAGCCAGATCTCTCTTATGTTGTCAATCATGTATGTCAGTTTATGCATAGTCCTTGTGAGACTCATCTTGTTTATGTGAAGCGGATTTTTCGATGTGTCAAGGGGACTCTTGACCATGCTCTATGTTTTCAGAAGTCCTTAGATTTTTCTTTACGTGCTTTTCTCTGATGCTGATTAGGTAGGCTGTCTAGATAGTCGTCGATCCACAACAGGCTATGAAGTGTATTTTGGTCCAAATCTAGTGTCTTGGGGTGCACGCAAGCAACTGACTGTCTCTCAGTCCAGCATTGAAGCTGAATATCGGGCTCTAGCTTCTACAGTAGTAGAAATTATGTGGTTCCTACACCTCTTTGGCGAACTAGGTCTACACATTAGATCACCACCGCGACTCGCCTGTGACAATATTTCTGTTATAAATCTGTCTAAAAATCCAATTTTGCATAATCGGTCTAAACACATTGAGATTGATGCTCACTTTATACGAGAACATGTTGCTAGTGGACGGATTTCTCTTCACCATATTTCTGAGCTTCTTCAGGTTGCTGATATTTTCACTAAATCACTCCCAGGTCTACGGTTCCAGTTTTTGAAGGACAAGCTGCATGTTCGAGTAACTCGACATGACCTTGAGGGGGGCTGTGAAAGAAAGGATAGTGGCTGATATCTCGGCTGTGTTTTGAATTTGGAATGGCCAACTCAGATCCATTTAATGGCCCTTATTTAGTGCTCCTATTGTTAGTATGTCAGTGCAACAGTCCCATGATTGTGGGGGATATTATTATATTGTAAATTAATTTGTATCCTCTATAAAAGATAACACACACAGAGTTTTGGTGTGGCGTGAGTGATTTCTTAATTTTACAAATGACCCCCGGAAGCTCGAGCGAATAATGGACCCACGCATGGAAGGCTAGTACTCCACAAAGGGAACTCAAAAGGCGGCCACAATCACCTACCAGTCCCTAAGCCACAAACCCAAATCAAGGCCCCAGATGTCCACCGTGGTCGAGACACTGGAGTTGCTCCTAGACCTGAATGACGTGCTTTCTGGGTCGTTTGTATGGACGGTGGAGAACATGTATGCTGAGAATAAGAAGGGCGTCGTGAAGGCGCAGGAGGATGAAAGGGGAGCCGATGATGTGAAAAGTGAGGATGTGAAGGAGGAAACAGTATGAACACCATGGTGAAAATGCATAATCATTAATGGATTATGAAAAGAAAAAAAAATATACATCATCAACAACAATAACCAAAAGTCAAATAATACACATTATGAGCAATTATAATGAATATTATCAAACAGAATGAAGAGATGAATCCTTCCAACATTTTCTAGTGTCTGATTGTGCATGGTTGTACTTGGTGAGAAGACGGGGATAAAGCTTGGTCTGACTGAGATTCGTTGGATCACCTATCAGGTCAAGCCTTCTTCTACTGGTCGGACCCTTTTTTTTTACATCTCTCGACAGTCGACAGTCTTTGACTGGTAGGACCGCATGATTTGCATCGAAGGGCTCTGGATGCCTAATGGATGGGATGATTCTCGCCATCTGAATCATCAAGGGATGGCAGTAGGACTGTCCCAATAGAGTACCCAACCCGACCCGGATTTGGGACAGATAAAATGAAACCCGATAGGCTTGGGAGAGGAAATGGGTTTACTTAGCAAAATCCACCCTAAACCTACCCCAGTTGGTATTCAGATTAAATATTTATTATAAAAATCACATAATTTATATTTGTCTTTTGGTATTTAAAAAAATATATATAAAAAAAAGAATGAATAAACTCAAATGCCAATTGAAATTTAAAATCATATAAGCATACACAGGTTATCTTTTAGTATTCTAATAAAAAAATTGAAACATTATATTTGTCACTTTTTTTTATTGGTAAGGTGATCTTCATTCATTCCAAAAGCACCAATAGTTACAAAATATTTGTCAATTATTATAAAGATTGAAAGTTTATATTTCTTATTTTATTTTTTATTTTGTAGGGTTTGTTCTAATAAATATTTATTTTTATTTAAAATTTCAAATTAGATTAAATATTACATAAAAATATGTTTTAATATTTTCTTCTTAAACCTATCTTGGCCCAACGTAGCCTAACCCGACCTAAATTGGACAGGTCGAGGTGAGTTTGGATTTTTTACATGCTTGTTAGAACGGCTTTGGGACATGATTTTGTGAGCAAGTTTGGATAAATTAGTCACATGGATATATATGATTTTTTCTCTGTTATATTTTTTTATCACAATCAACCTTTGTTTATTATTATATTTTATATGTTATCGCACACATTTTTTTTCTTTCATGTTGTCAAGAGATTGAAGAAAGGGTGCCGATATTTTCACTCACGGGGTTCTTCTACCGACCCCTCTTAAAAAATAAAAATGTGATTTTTTAAGAGGTGAATCCACCTAACTCATTCGACTTTGTAAAGTCATCCATTATGTCACAAGTCGACATCACATAGTCGAACTGGTTACAGAGACCTAAGCCATCTCTACGACCCATTCGACTTTGTATAGTCGTCAGTTATATACTTCGTTCGACATCGTAGAGTCGAACATGTCACAAAAATCTAACGCACTCATGTAATCCATTTGACTTTGTAAGATCGTCAAGTATGTGTTAAGTAAAACATTTGTGCAAAGATTTTCTAAAATATTTTATATTTTTATTTAGTAATGATGATTAAAAAAATTATTATATTATAATTATGTCATGGTTTAAATCTGGTTGACCAAACAGTTGAACCAATGAACCTTAACTCATTCATTTTTTTTGTTCATTGAACGGTTTGATTTTTAAAACATTGCCATTATGTCATAGGTTGACATCACATAATCGAACTGATCCCAAAGACCTAAGACATTCTCTACGGCCCATTCGACATGTGACATAATGGACGACATCACAAAGAGATATCTAAACATTACATCATATGATCTGTCATTCATTATATTGAACAACGCACCATCGTTTGAAGATATCATTTCATTAAGAATGCTATAGCACGTGAACACATTGTTCAAAACACAAAGTCGAATAGGCCGTAGAGAGAGCTTTAAGTCTCTGTAACTGATTCGACTCTATGATATCGACTTGTGAAAATGAATAACTTCACAAAGTCGAATGGGCTACAAAAAGGGCCTTAGATCTCTCTGACCAATTCGACTCTGTGATATCGACCTGTCACATAATAGACGACTTCACAAAGTCGAATGGATTAGGGTGGGGTCACTCTTTAAAAAAATTATATTTTAATTTTTTGAGAGGGGTGGAGTGAATAACTGTGTAGGTGGGAATATCGGTGTCCTTTAAGAAAATGAGAATAAAGCAAAAGAAAAAGGTTAAAATAGAAGAAAAGTGAAAATGGATTCAAAGACAACTTGGTCATTTGAAAGGACCTAAAGAATGATTCCTTTTATTTTTATTTTAGTGGAGTGTCTTTTGGATGAAGTTTTTATATAGTCTTAGAGAAATGATCAAAGTGCTCTTATTTTTTTATTTTGCATATTTTACCTTACTAAATATAATATTTATAAAAATAAAAAATATTAATTTTAATATGAAAATGGTAAAAATAATCTAAAATTTACAAACATAAAAACTATTTATTAGTAAAGACATAATAATTATTAGGGAAAATCCATATAACTCCCTGTAAACTGATTAAAATTCATATAACCCCCGACTTTTCTTAAAATCCCATATAACCCCCTGAAAACACCTAGGAAATCCAAATAACCCCCGAAAAAAATTTACATTTATAGATGATGAATATTTTATAAATATTATGTTTGATTAACCATGGTAGATAGCACAATATATAAAAAAAAACCTACAATGTGTTAAAAATGTGAAAAAATTCCTATAAATAATGATTTTACCCTTCCGGAATAATATATCATGAGAGGGTAAAATCGTCATTTTCATAGGATTTTTCGCATTTTTAACCTATAATACTGGTTTTAGTATATCGTATTTTCAATCAGGGTTAACTAAATGAAATATGCGTAAAACATTCATCGTCCATTAACAAAAATTTTATTCACGGGGTTATTTGGATTTATTAGGTGTTTTCAGGGGTTTATATGGATTTCAACCACATTCCACGGGGTTGTATTGATTTTCCCTGATTATTAATACTTACATGAGTAGAAATAAAATAAAATTATTTTGAGAAAAACTAATCATATATATATATATATATATTACAAAATAAAAGATTTTTTAAAAAATCTAGATCTTGATTGAAAAAAAAAAGTAAGGTTGAATGACTCATAATTGATTTGCAAATAACAATAGATCAATTAGGTTATTATGTTTAATTATTTACATTATGCCAAAAATTATATTAAGGTTCTTTTTGTCATTTTTATTTATTGGTTAAGAACTAACTATAGTTAAGTTTAATTTTGGTTAAAAAAAATAATAGAGGGACACATTTTTTCATTAAGAAAAATTCTAATGGTATAAAAATAAATATGTTATTTGTAGTGATGTAAAAATAAATAATATATTTTCAATGGTATGCATGCAAAAAACCTAATTATTATTTTATTTTAAAGATTTTCATATTTTTCATTAATTTATTAGAAAATTTGATTATATATAATATTTATAAAATCTAATTATCTATTTAAGATCTTAAAATATGATTAGGAGAAAAAAAATTTAAAATAATATTAGTCTTTAATAAATTTGTTAGAAAAAAATAAAATAAGATAAGGTTACATACATTTAAAAATTATTTTTAGTATAGAAGTGGAATACAATGCTAAAATGAGATTTTTGCAGTGGTATACATAAAATTAAAAAAAAAAAAAAAAACCGTCATTCATTCAACTCTTGTTCCTTTTCATTGTTCAAACGTGGATTAGGGTGTACGAGCATCCATGTTCTAAACCTAAAAACTTGGCTAAAAAATTAGGGGTGAACGCATCTTTGCCAGTTCTAACTCTCAGCGCTGAAGTACATCGATCAACCGTGAAACTCACTCGAAAAAGCCTTTTCGGTATATCCCCCGATCTCTCTCTCTCTCTCTCTCTTTGCCCACCATGGAATCCCAATCGGACGGCGCGGAAGACATCGCCGCCTTGGTCGAGACGCGGCAGCAGCTCCTGGACCGCATTGAGGGCCGTCGGATTGCCCAGCAGGACCTCATATCCACCCTCCAAACCCTGGTCCCCGACCTCGTCTCCTCCCTCGACCTCTCCCTCCAGCTCATCTCCGCCTTCAACCGCCGCCCCTTCACCCCCACCCCAAACCCTAACCCGAACCATAACCCCAACCCCAAACGCAGACGCTCCCCCTCCCGCCTCCCCCAACAACAAACCCTCCCCAACAGCAAACCCTACAACCCTCTCGAACCCTCCCGCCGATCGGACGGCGCCGGGGACAAGCCGCCCCAGTCCGACGGAGACAGGCTCTCCGTCGTCCGCACGTTGGTCGCCGTCGCCCTCCTCGAGCGGGTCCCGTTTTCGGTCGTCGATGCGGCATGGATAGCAAGAAAGCTCGATGCGGACTCATCCGTGACCGATGCCGAGAGGTCCGCGCTGGTTAAGCTCGGCCGGGACTCCGGACCCGCCGTGGCTGTCGAGGCGGCCCTACGCGCGATCGCGGCCGACACCGCCGCGATCGAGCTGGAGGAGCTTGTTCTTGGCGGGAAGAGTCGTTTGACGGTCGTCAGGATCGACCGCCACCGCCTCCTTAAGGAGCTGCCGGAGACCCCCCAGAACCCTCTGTTGGCCGGGCCGGATGCGAAGCCCGCGAATGAGGGTCCGACGCCCGGGACAGAAACTCCGAGGCGCCCGGACATGTGGCCGGGGGATCCCCACCACATGATGTTCCCGAGGGTGGTGGGCCCGAGGGGGATGATGAGGCCCGTGGGGGTGGTGCCACGGGCCACGGCGCCTTTGAAGCTGGGGACGGAGGAGGATGACATAAAGGAACTGGAGTCTCTGCTGAACAAGAAGACTTTCAAGGAGTTGCAGAAGTCAAAGACGGGGGAGGAATTGCTCGATCTCATCCACCGCCCCACTGCCAAAGAAACCGCCGTTGCTGCAAAGGTATAGTTTTTTTTTCATATTTTTTATTAGATGCTGTTGCTGTTGTTTGATGTTTGAGAGTTCTCTTTGTTGTCCTTCTAAATTTTACAGTTCAAGACGAAAGGTGGTTCTCAGCTGAAGGAGTACTGCACAGCACTTACTAAAGAGGATTGTCGGCATCAGTTGAGTTCTTACATTGCATGTGAGAAGGTCAGTTTGAAATTTATGAAACCTTTTTTTTCTATGTTTTAATGTTTTTTTATTGGAAAATATGGCAGTATGTCATTAAAAATGAACATATGTCCCTTGAACAAAGGAAACGAGGAATCTCCATTTAAAACAGGCTAAATCAATAAAACCAAGCGCTTCCAATGCAATGCATCCTGGAAGGGCCTTAAATCCCACAGTAATATTCCCCTTTTAGCTCATCCTTGTGATGTTGCTGGTTGTAGTAGTTGCAGCTGTAATATTCATAAATTGTCATTGATTGTCATTGAAACATGAACACACAGTGCAATTATATGTCGACCTTTCTTGCCCTTTTCTCTGCATCTGACCTTTATCAACATTGATTATTTGGAAGTAATTGCCATTTTTCTAATGAAAATGTTGGAGCAATCATATTGATCAGAATGCATTGAACAAAAGGAGAAGAGGGATCTCCATACAAAGTTACATAAAAGGAAGAGAAGGAAACAAAAGAAGGCTCTGGAAGGCTTAAAATCAGTTCTTAAGATAACTTATGCGAACAACTCATTAGGCGTGCATCCACGTCTAAGATTGAATGAAGGCATGAACTAAGGTTAGAGGAAATGGCCGCCCAAGTGTTCATGTAGATCCTCTTGTATTGGAAAACACATTCATTGTGCGCTAGCCAAATGTTCCAACAAACTGCATGAGGAATGAGTCATTGGAATTTCGCAAGATTCCTTCGATCACTATGCTTGCACCTCTTATGAAACCATATCCATGTCATTGAGGTCGCTAAATGAGCAATTATACCCCAAGGCCCCACCAATCTCATTCAAATTTGACCACTAAATGGCTACCCAAAGATGCTCCCTTGCTTCATCCTCCCACCGCATAGCTCACAAGCATAGTTCAAAACCATGTGCGGACCGCATGTGCGGTGGGGTCTGCACATGGCATATGCGGCCGCATGTACCGAACATGCGGTCGCACATAGGGTAAGGCAACCGTTCAAACCCCTGTTCGAACCCCTTGAACTGAATTCGAACGTCTTCGAATTGCATTTGAACGGCTTTCGAACAGTATGTTGCCGTTCGAGTTACCATTCGAACGACAATCCAAACTCAGAGGAAGGTTTTACCGTTCGAAGTCAGTTCAAACTGAACTTCGAATGCCCTCTTACTGTTCGAAATCAGTTCAAACTGAATTCGAATATGCTCCGCATATGGGATGGAATGTGCGCTCGGGGGCGCACATCAGCATGCGCGGTCTCACTTCAAACCATGCTCACAAGTATTATTGTCTTTTGTGCCCATTTCAACTGTCTTTGATTAGAGCCATATCAAGGGTAAGAAGCCACATGAAGCAACAACTCTTTAAGGGGCAAGCGCACCCTAAATAAGGGTCTCATATAAAATGGATGATTGGATGGAATGTCAAGGGGATGCTTATTGAGCTTGCGGTAAAACGTTTTTATAGGTAATTTTGAATGTGGTTCCAACTTCCAAACCACCGAATTCTCTTCTTCAAAATTAAATTCCACCTCTTGAAGAACCACAAAGAGAGAAGTCAACTTTGTTAATTCAATGCCATTTAAATCCCTTTGAAGTCGGGGGACCAAATGATGGTATTATCACATGTGAAAGAGTTGCTAATGAGATCGTTCTCATCTAAAGCACCCTAAAAAGATTTGGTAAGAAGAGTCGTAGAATCATCATGAAGCCATCTATCCTTCCAAAACCTGTTTCCGGAACGAAATTGAATATCTTCTTGAAGAACATTTGCCATCTCAAGAATATTCTTCACCTCATAGAGAGAGCAACTCTAGATTGAGGATTCACCGAAAATCTAGTGCACCCCAAATGGTATTTCGCATGAATATCTCTAGTCCAAAGAGTCTCTGGTTCCGCAATTAGCCTCCACAAATATTTTCCCAATAAGGCTTTGTTCATGTTGCAAAAGTATTAGCACTCCCATCCCCCCTTCCTTCTTGGCTTGACAAACAATAGCCCATTTAACTAAATGGGGCCCCTTCCCACTCTCCTTATCATTGGCCCATAAGAATCTCCTCCTAATTTTCTCCATTTTATCGAGAATGCCACATAACACTTTGAAGATGGAGAAAAACAAGTAAAGGGGAAGACTTCTGAGTACTTCTTTTAGAAGGATATTGAATATTGGTATCATCGACATATTGAATATGAGAAATCTGGGAAGCACCTCTAGTAACTTCTAAGCCATGAATCCAGCCGCATTCCTCCCCCTTCTTGTGAATCATTCTACTAAGCACATTAGCCATAAGAATGAAGATGAGAAGAGATAGATCATCCCCTAGTCGAAGCCCTTCTCCGTGTAGCCCACCTCATTTCCATTAGCAAGAACAGAGATTAGAACCACACTGATGCATTACTTCAACCACCACAGCCACTTAGGCAAAGAGCCATAGTCTTCCAACACTTTCCAAAGGATGGGAATGAAACTGTTAAGTCTCATAGTTGGTACACATACAAACCTTGGTTGTCAGGGAGGGTTATATCAAAGAAAGATATGAGAAAAAGTAGGTCGAGAGGAACTCGAGACTCATTTTATCCCTTAGAACACAATTATCTTTCCTTCCTGTTGCACTGTCATAAGGGGAGATGTAAAAGCAATGCAAGCATGTCAACCCACCAACAACATAGACCCTGAAGTCCACAACATGATAGGTCGATGCCTTGTCCATTTAATGGGACCCAGTTCATTGGTGGAGCTACTCACTTGAAATTTTGCTCACAATGTGGAGCGACCCTCATCCTTGTTAGCTTGTGGATAGAGTTAGAAATCAGTGCAGGGTGATGATGTAGACAATGACCTCTTCTCACATCCTTTGCCATCCCCCAATGCAGCAGACCGAAAGTTTCACATGACAGTTCCACATTCACATGTGGTACCAGAGCTGTTGCTTCTCACACCCAACATCTGCTCCTCAAAATTAAATTTGAGTATATGATTGATGACTTCCAGCTAGCGATGCACGTTATCAAGGAGACCATAGGAGTCGATGGGGAGGCAGTGTGAGGAAGGGAATGTACACATGCAAACCTTGGTAGTCAGGGAGGGTTATATCAAAGAATGATATGAGAAAAAGTAGGTCGAGAGGAACTCGAGACTCATTTTATCCCTTAGAACACAATTATCTTTCCTTCCTATTGCACTGTCATAAGGGGAGATGTAAAAGCAATGCAAGTATGTCAACCCATCAACAACATAGACCCTGAAGTCCACAACATGATAGGTCGATGCCTTGTCCATTTAATGGGACCCAGTTCATTGGTGGAGCTACTCACTTGAAATTTTGCTCACAATGTGGAGCGACCCTCATCCTTGTTAGCTTGTGGATAGAGTTAGAAATCAGTGCAGGGTGATGATGTAGACAATGACCTCTTTTCACATCCTTTGCCATCCCCCAATGCAACAGACCGAAAGTTTCACATGACAGTTCCACATTCACATGTGGCACCAGAGCTGTTGCTTCTCACACCCAACATCTGCTCCTCGAAATTAAATTTGAGTATATGATTGATGACTTCCAGCTAGCGATGCACCTTATCAAGGAGACCATAGGAGTCCATGGGGAGGCAGTGTGAGGAAGGGAATGTATTCTTATATATAATATATGACTTCTTCGATCAATATTAGAGCCATGTACCGATGCATACATGGCATTGTTTTCTAGAATATTTTCAAATTATAGCGGCCACCACAAAAATTGATATGGATAATATGTTTTTTCCCAGTCTTTGGACAAGGGGGTTTGTGTATCAATTGGCCCAAGTCAATCCATTTTATTTTAACCTTAAAACAAAATCTTCTCATCTCTAGCCTACCTAATAAGAAAGTTCAAAGTTTTCCCCATGGTTCACCCAACCCATAAACTTGAACACAAAAGAAACATAAAGGCACCACTACAACCACCACCAACCCTCTAGATGTTCACCTATATTTTACCACTGCACAACAATAGTGACTTGCCAAAAACTCAAAAGCACCCACACCTGATTCAAAGGATGATGATGATTCTTAGAGCGTGTGTGTGTTTTTTAATTGATAATATTTCATTATCATGTAAAAAACTTTTGGGGAATAAAACTATATGGAATTATGTATTTTGGATTTCTTTCTTTACAAGTTCACTTATGAAAATCGTTCAATTGTTGTTGCGTATTTTATGATTTGTTTAAGTGTTTTATTGTCAATTTCACGAATTACGTGTTATTTTATAATTTATATATGATTTATTTATTTTTAAATGACGATGTATCTTACTTAAAAAATAAAATAAATTTATAATGCATCTAATAAACATTTGAGTATCTCTAAGCCTCGGAAAAATTTCATTTGGAAAAGCAACTATATTATGTAAAGGTGTTGTTACATGCGGTCCGTAACATGCAGCCTTGTGTGTAGTCCCATTTCATTGATAAGATATATGCTTTGTTAGATTTAATGTACAATTCTTTTATTATTTGTTTTGCATAAGGGGGTATTTACATTTTATTCAATATACTTTATTTTTTATCAAGGTACTTGCTTCGTTACATGAAGTATATGATTTAAAAGAAATCAAAGCATATGGGGACTGCATCCTGGGTGCACACAGGACTGCCCCTAATATTATTCATTTTGTAAAAATGCAAAAATTTAAGAATATTTGTGAATCATACTGGATATGTCTCGAATAGTTTATTGATCTATACTGACACAGATTCTTTGAATTCTGTTTATAGGAATTGTATTCTCAGTGACCATTATAAATATGTTTTTGAACATTTTGTCAGGTTCATTTCCGACGAATAATTGCACCACACACTGATACAAATTTAGGAGACTGCTCTTTTCTTGACACATGTCGGCACATGAAGGTAATTATTTCCTTTGTCCTTATGTGATATATCTATATGTATGATATTATTTTTCTAATTATTTTTCCTTTGAACAGACATGCAAATATGTGCACTATGAGCTTGACCCAACCCCGGATGTGCCTATGATGATGGGAGGCATGACTCCTCCAAAGCCGATCAAAACTCAGCGTGCGGAATACTGCTCAGAGGTGGAACTTGGTGAACCACAGTGGATTAATTGTGATATCCGTTCATTTAGAATGGACATTTTGGGTCAATTTGGAGTTATAATGGCCGATCCACCTTGGGACATTCACATGGAACTGCCATATGGAACAATGGCTGATGATGAGATGCGAACTCTTAATGTCCCTGCTTTGCAAACCGATGGCTTGATTTTTCTTTGGGTTACTGGACGGGCAATGGAACTTGGGCGTGAGTGGTATGTGTTTTGTTCCTACCATTTTGTTATTACACGTATAGTACAAAATTAGTTTTAATTTTTAATTTGAGAGAATAATAAAATGCTACGTTGGTGTGTGTGTGTGTGTGTGTGTGTACACATATTATTAGATTTCAGCTATTCAATAGTGTGCCCCAACACTGCTCATACGAAGTGAGACCTAAAATCCACAATGTCAAATCCTTCTAGAACCTCCACAGCAGAAGACGTCCACCAATCAGTTGGTTTCACTTGATCATGTTGTCGCCTTGTAATGTCTCTTTGGAACATTCCAACTGTAATTTTGTATCTGTTGAGTTGGTCATGTATGATGTCATGCTCCTATGTCTATTTGACCATTCTCTTCGGTATGTCCATGAACCTTGTTTCCCTTTTGTTTTTGTTAATCATAAAGTAACAATTTCTTATGAAACTCTCTTGGTCTTTTATACATCTTTCTAATAATCTTTGTTCTAATAATCTGATAATTTTGTTCATTTATCATATTATACAACATTTCTAACCTGTTCAAACTGATTATTCATTCTTTTATATTTGCTGATTTACAGATATTCACTGGTTCTGATATATATCATCTTGTATTAGCTTGGTTGTTTCTTTTTTCTGCTGTACAGATGTGTACTTGTTTGAATTTTTTGAGTTTGCCATGTACTTGGTTAACAGACCACTGTGTCCCTTGTCAAGGTAGCCATGGTTTAAAAAGTGAGTAAACATTATTTCCTTTGGTATATGCATTCAGTTTAGAGCTCTGGGGATACAAGCGCATTGAAGAGATCATCTGGGTGAAGACTAATCAGCTCCAACGAATTATTAGAACTGGACGAACTGGGCATTGGCTCAACCACAGCAAAGAACACTGCCTCGTCGGGATTAAAGGGAATCCAGAGGTCAATAGGAACATTGATACAGATGTCATTGTTGCCGAAGTTCGAGAGACAAGCCGTAAGCCTGATGAAGTAAGTAGATGAGTAATCACCTTCTCTAGTAGCACATACCACTGATTTCCTTGAATATTTGTGTTGTGCATATGTGCTCGTTTATTCATGCTGCGATATTACACTTTTTTGTTAATCATCTTATCATCTTAAGTTCTGCAATCTGAAAATCTTCTCTATATCCCAAAAAAGTCATCTTAAATTTTGTGGCTTATGGTATTTCATTTTTGTCATTCTATTGTTGAATGCATGGATGGCTCAGAACAACTGGAACACATATACTCTTTTTTCATTTTGAAACTTGGTAGATCATATGGCGCATGCTTTACAAAGGTTGCAAAATACAACTGTTGAGGCACAATTTAAATGTCCACTTCTCAGTATCCTCTTCTCAGTAAATTGATGCACTGCTGTTTTCAGATGTACCCAATGCTGGAGAGAATAAGTCCAAGGACAAGGAAATTGGAATTGTTTGCACGGATGCACAACACACATGCAGGGTATGCCTTTTATTTCCCATTATTAGTACTTGAGTAACATAAATAAGGTTGACAGCATCAAATGTGCAACTTTTGATCACCACTCGAGTTTCAGTTTTGACTTGCCATCGTTTAACTTGTCAAATTTTGATTGCGTGCTCAATCAACTGATCAGGTGGATGTCACTTGGTAATCAATTGAGTGGAGTGAGACTAGTCGATGAAGGACTTCGTGCAAGATTCAAAGCTGCTTATCCAGACGTCGAGGTACAACCATCATCCCCTCCCAGGTCTACTATTCCCATGGACGTGGATTCCCACTCTTCACAGGCAAGGAGTCCATTGGTAGGACGAGAATCCGCACCACCAGAAAATTATCCATCTGAAGAAAAGTCCATGGCCGCAGATGCTGAAATGGTGGGCTAGTTTTTAAGTATCCAGTTTTGTCTTCCCCATCATTATTGCTGTTATGTAATACTTTTATTATAATTGTTGTCTGATAAATTATATAAGCGTACACAATTCCTTGCTGCTTTAGTTTTACATCTCTATGTTGTATTTGATATTTAATCTGGAAGAGTCATTTTTGTAGTTTTAAAGATCTTTCTCTGCTGCTCCATCACTGCTTTGTAAGGTCCTTTCTATTATGGCTATATATGGTGCTGAGCCAGGATTACTGGAGGGCTTCTTATTATGGTTGGTCTAGGAAAGAACTACAATGCCAAAAAAATGTCTCATTATGGTACTTGTATAAAAAAAAATGTTTATGCCCTTAGGTGAAACACAGAATCTTAACAGACATTGTTCCTGTCAGCACCGCAGTGACCAAATGAGTAAAATAGTGAGATCCTGGAGAAGGGGTCGGGATTATCATGTGACGTTGCAGGTAGTGTTGTCTGATTGTTTCCATATTATAACCAATTGGCTTGTGAGAGAGCTAGAACTTGAAGTAAGTAAGAGTAGCTGATACTATGGTGTCTGAATATCAAGAGCCATCACTGCCCATCTGTTTTTGCAGGTTCATTTATGCAGACTATAATGCTTGCAGTGCTATTTTACTGATGATGTTAAAAGTGAGAGAATTGTGTTCACATGCATTAACCATTGTGCTCTCAAATTAGGTTTCTTTTGGGTTTGTAACAACAGCAGCAGTATAATAAAGCAAAGCAAACATTTATACAGCGTTACATGCCTTCCCTATGCACATCAAATGAAGCAAAGTAAACAATGAATGTTAAAAACTAAAATACATTCATGGTTCAGTCTTGGATCTCAAGAAGGAAGGACATACCAGTGATATTGATTCAGCTCATCCTGGTTTCCTTGATTCCTTTTTCCTCCTCTCTTTTCTTCTTACGGAAGCAATGCCTTTCAAGACCAAGGAGGCATTTGAAAATATGTTTGACCGGATTTTTGTTTTGAAAAATTGAAAAAATCACGTTTTTAAACAATTATGAAAAAACATGTTTAATTAAACTACTTTATACAAAATCATACTTTTCAAATGGGTTTCAAACCCTCAGGCCAATCACGTGATTTATATATAGCCATAAAGAAGATAGTAGAAAACAAGTGAGGCCGAGGGGTATGTTAGGGTTTGGGATTTGGGTGGGTTAATGATACAGTGGGCTTGGGTGAATTAATTATTTAGTGGGCTTGGGCCTGGATTGGGTAGTGGATACTTGGGTTGGATCATAAAAAAAAAAAGAAAAAAAAGAGAAGGGTTATCATTTATTAACGGGTCCATGGGATCTGGTCTGAGTGGACCCGGACCCGCCCCGTTCGAATGATCGGGTCCTTCGGGTCGGGTCCATATCGGGTCTCGGATCCTTCGGATCAGGTATTTTACGTCTTTTATCCGGTCGGATCCGGATTATCCCGCGACCCTTTTTTTTTTTTTGGTCGGTAAACTCAAAATTGTATTCCACTATAACATTAATAAAATTACGGACAATTCAATATATGATCCTAGACTGGAGGAGATTCTCAGCCCAGAATTGAACTATTCATTCCTGCAGGAATGCACATAGATAAAAATCACTAAGAAAAATAGCCCTCATGATGCAATTGGGCACAAAAAGTAGACAATCAGGAAGCATCAGACCTATTTGATTTTTTCCCGACGGTATATGGTACCAGCTTTGTCGAAGTCTAGTAGTCTTTGTGATTCAGTCCATACCTGATGAGGTGAAATAATGGTAGATCCAAGGAGGGTGCGATGCCCCGCTAAATGATCCGCTGGAGTGTTTGCTTCTCTGTATACGTGGGATAAAAAGAACTCATTTAATTGACTCCAATTAGCTCTTATGCCATGGACTAATCGTCTAACCTTCCAAGGGACCTATTTTTTACTCAGAAGCCAGTGAATAGCAATTTTTGAGTCGCTCTCAATCCACAACTTTTGACAATTTAGGGAGAGCGCCATTTTTACACCTTGTCCAATTGCTAGTAGCTCTAGGTAGTTGATTGAACGACCCTCTACCTGAGCTTCTTCAGCCTGTATAAAATGGCCCTCTTGGTTTCTAAGCAATACACCATATCCGGCCTTGTCCTCCGAGAGGGACCCATCGGAGTTAGCTTTCAACCAACCTTGTGGTGGAGGGGTCCAACTTACTTCTTTGATACAAAGGGTGGGCTTTTCAATGTGGACTCCAAAACCTTCTTGCAACCTGGATAGCTCAGGTGTTAGAATAGCTTTGAGTTTGGTATTGGAGAGCTTCTCTTTGATGTCCCTTTTGATGAGTCAGAGAATGGCCAGTTTATGCTGAGCCTTGTCCTTGAAGATGCGACGATTACACTCAATCCAAATGTGCCACACAGCAGTGGAAGTGGGAGCTTGCAAGATTGTCTTGGGGACCTCAGATTTAAAAGACTGGATCAACCAATTAATTTCAGCCAACAGAGTTGAACGAGGCCTTCTATTATATCCTGCCAATCTGAGAATGAATTTCCATATGAAACAAGAGTAACCACATTGGAAAAAAAAGGTGGTTTATGGTTCCTGGGGCAGAATTACACAATTTGCAAGTTGGATCTACAATCAGATTTTTCCTGAACAATCTGTCCATTGAAGGGAGCATTCCCAAACAAGCAAGCCATAGAGTGAAAGAGTGCTTCGGTACCTGAGGGGTTTGCCACACCCAAGATGCCCAGTCAAGTAATGGAGCTCTGAATATGACCTCTTGCCATGCACCACTGAGAGAGAGAGACCCAAAGAGGTTGGGGCTCCAAATATGCTCATCTGAACCATGACCCCCTAGTTCCATTTCTTTTATAGTGTTCCATAAGTCCTCCATGTCCAGCGGCCATCTACGAGGTTTTGTCCATGTTCCTTCAGAGATTAAAGTGTTAACATTTGCCCTTTGTGTTGGTCCAAAAAGAAGTGAGAACCGATCTCACTTAGACTTTTTCCTTCAATCCACGGATCAGAGTTAAGGAAGATATCCTGGCCATTGTAGATGAAACCTTGCTTTTGGTTGTATCCAGGATTTGGCCAATAGGATTTTTTTCCATATTGAAGTACTTGAGGCTCTTGGCTGCGCTTCCCACACAGTTGACAGGCCTTAAGAAGCCTATACAAAAATTGACGTCTTTCAAATAGAGCACTTGATCTAAATAAAGTTTATATACCATTACCAGCAAAACCAAAGGGGAACAAAAATGCATCATCAAAGGTCTTTGGATTTGTTGAATAAAAATCAATTGTGTTTAATTGTATAAAAATAATGTTAGTGTTGGCCCATTTTGAATGATCCATTCTTTGGTTGACCAAAAATTGAGTATTCATTTTTCCCTTCCCAACACTTTAGTCCTACATCGGTTAAAACCACTTCATTGTTTCACCTTATACATAGAGTCAAACCATTCCATTTTTTAGACTTGTTGGATCAAACCCCTGCGCGCGCGCACACGAGGCCCAACCCATCAACCCGTGGGTTTAAATTTCTAGTGGAAAAACTAGTTAACCGGGCGTGCGCGTGCACACGAGGCGGGCCGGGCTGGGCTGGGTTGCGGGCCACACTTGGGCGCGCGTGCAAGGGGGGGCTGCAAATCCCTCTCCTCGGGCTTGGCCCGTATCCGCGCCGAGATCTCTCAACGGATGCATGTAATTATTTCAATTAAGTGGTTGGTTTTCCTTTTACAACCACTGTTCTTCTGTTTTGGTTTTTTCCTTTACACAGGAGTCTGTTCTTTCCACTTTCTTTATTCTCCGATCTGAGCGTCTGAAAGGATCGCGGCTGTTCACTGTGGTCTCCTCGTAGCTCGCACCCCGAGGAGGCATAACCCTGGTGGTCGTATCTCTCAGTGGTAGGAGCCGTTCATCCCTGTGCGCGAGGGGGCCTTATTCACCAAGGACGGAGCGTCTCTGCTCGCATCCACCAAAACTGATATGTTTTTCTAATCCTCTGTTCTTTATTTGTAGAATATTTTGCTGTGTTTTCATATTGGTTTGAATCTGTGGCATTACTAGGTTCTTTGCATTGCCCTCACTTTTAAAAAGTTTTTAATAACATTCTCGGTGAATAAGAGTTGCATTTTACCTAGACCGTTTTTCAAACCTCCTTCTGTTTTCAAAAATGGGTCTTGTAGAAGATTTATCTGCTAAACCGGCTTTGTTTGATGGTACCAATTTTAAAAGATGGCAGCAGCAATGTAGGTATTGGCTCACCACCCTAGGATTAATTTCTGTTTTAAGAACTGTCTTAGGTGAATCCAAGTCTCTTTCTGATAAAGAGTCCACTTCCATTGACCTTACCAAAACCTCCGATCCCAAGGATGCCGATTCTGATAAAATAGCAGATCCGAAAGGAAAAACTATTGAATTAGACGGTGCCTGGGAAGAGAAAGATTTCTTGTGCCATGGTCGAATCTTGAGTGCCTTAACCCTGAGTTGTATGATATTTTTTGTACTACAAAAGGCACTTTCAAACTGTGGACAGAACTCGAAAAAAAATATAGTCTTGAAGATGTTGGGTTAGAAAAATATGCAGTTGAAAATTTTTTAAAATTCAACATGGTTGATAATCTGTCTATCATGAAACAAATCGTAGACCTGAAAACTATTATTCATGAGATTAGAAAATATGGGATGATTCTTGATGACACTTTTCTTGCATACTCCATTATTGAAAAATTGCCTCTCTCCTGGTCTAATTTTGTTATCAAACTTAAACATCATAGAGGTATACCTGTCTTGAATGATATTTTGACCACTATTAGGATAGAAGATGAGCATAGGCTTCAAGATAAGGTCTCTAATCTTCCTAAAGAGTTTTCAGCCAAAGCCCACATAGCCGAAGGTTTTAAACCCAAGTCCAAACCTTTTAAAAAGAATGGGGCAGCTAAGGGTCATGTAAAGCCACAGTTTAAAAAGAAAACCAATGATGAAGCTGGTTGCTACGTGTGTGGGAAGAAAGGGCATATTGCAAGAAGTTGCTACAAACGAAAGACCCTTTCTCAAAATTTGAATTATAAAAGCAACCATCTTATCCAAAAGGACTCAGACAATAAGGTCCAAGCGAATGTGGTGATTCATGACCCTGCACCCTCTTCCTCCCAAATTAGGTTTGTCACTGTCCATCCTGAGTTAAACTTAGCTTGCCAATCTACTGATTGGTAGATGGACACATGAGCAAATGTACACCTTTGTTCTGATAGATCCTTATTTACTTCCTATCAGGCCATTGATGGATATGTGAGAATGGGCAACAACTCTGCTGCACGTATCATTGGAGAAGGACATGTTGATCTACTCTTCACGTCCGGGAATGTCCTATCACTTCAAAACGTGCAACACGTTCCTGATTTGAGAAAAAACTTAGTTAGTGGGTCGCTGTTGATACAGCAAGGTTATAAACTAGTTTTTGAAGCAAATAAGGTTGTAATAACTAGGTTTGAAACCTTTGTTGGGAAAGGCTATGTGTGTGATGGTTTGTTTAAGTTGAATATTATGTTTGAATGTTCTTCCTCCTTATTTACTACTGCTTTGAATGTTGAATCTCATAATATGTGGTATGCTCATTTAGGACATATAAACTTAAGTACCATAAAAAGAATGATGTTTCTTGATTTGATTCCTAAATCTCATCTTAATGAAACTTCTAAATGTCATATCTGTGTGCAAGCGAAACAGCCTAGAAAACCTTTTAAATCTGTTGATAGAATTTCTGAACTGTTAGGCTTAGTACATAGTGACATATGTGAAATGAATGGTATGCTTACTCGAGGAGGAAAAAGATACTTCATAACCTTTATTGATGATTTTTCAAAATTTTGTTATGTGTATCTGTTGCGTTCAAAAGATGAGGCTCTAGAGTATTTCAAAATTTATAAGGTAGAAGTAAAAAATCAATTAGATAGAAAAATCAAAATGATTAGGTCTGATCGAGGAGGTGAATATACATCGAATGAATTTTCTAAATTGTGTGAAGATAATGGCATCATTCATCAGACCACCGCTCCCTATTCACCCCAATCCAATGGTGTGGCAGAACGAAAAAATCGGACCCTGTGTGACATGGTAAATTCCATGTTATCAAGTTCTAGTTTATCTGAAAATTTTTGGGGAGAGGCCATATATTCTGCTTGTCATATTCTAAATAGGGTTCCCCTTAGAGATTGTGATAAAACTCCTTATGAATTGTGGAAAGGTAGGAAACCCAACCTTAGTAGCATCAAAGTTTGGGGATGTTTGGCAAAAGTGAATATTCCTCCTCCCAAAAAGAAGAAGTTAGGACAAAAAACAATTGATTGTGCATTTGTGGGCTATGCATATCATAGTGCTGCATATAGGTTTTTAGTCCTACAATCTGGAATTCTTGAGATCAGTCCCAACTCAATTATTGAGTCTAGAGATGTTGTCTTTTTTGAAGATATTTTTCCCATGAAAACCACAAATTCTAAAACTGTTGGAGATAAATCTACTGCTGATCTAGGGGCTTCTTCTTCTTCCTTTGTTCCATCTCTTGAGAATGAACCTGAATTAAGAAGAAGTAAGAGACCTAGAGTAGAAAAAACATTTGGAGATGACTTCCTCACATTTCTTATTGAAGATGATCCCTTAACCTTCGATGAAGTTATGTCATCTCCAGATGCACCTTTTTGAAAAGAAGCAATTAATAGTGAATTTGATTCCATTCTTCATAATAATACTTGGGTTCTTACTTCTCTCCCTCCAGGTAGTAGAACAATTGGGTGTAAATGGATCTTTAAAAAAAAATTTGTCCAGAAGGCTCTATAAAAAAATACAAGGCTAAGCTAGTAGCAAAGGGTTTTAAACAAAAACATGGTGTGGATTATTTTGATACATACTCCCCTGTCACTAGAATTACCACTATTCGGATACTGGTCGCATTAGCCTCAATTCATGGTCTTGAAATCCATCAGATGGATGTCAAAACCGCTTTTTTACATGGAGATCTCAATGAGGAGATCTATATGGACCAGCCTGAAGGATTTGTGGTTCCTGGACAAGAACAGAAGGTGTGTAAACTAGTGAAATCACTGTACAGGCTCAAACAAGCTCCTAAACAGTGGTATGAAAAATTTGATAGATTCATCACTTCTTTTGGTTTTAAAAATAATGAGTATGACAGATGTCTTTATATGAAAGTGAAATCTGATGCTTGTGTTATCCTTTGCCTATATGTTGATGATATTTTAATTTTTGGGTCTAATCAGGATATTATTGAAGAAACCAAAATTTTTCTTTCTAAAAACTTTGATATGAAAGATCTTGGTCATGCAAGTCTAATTTTGGGAATAAAATTAGTCAAGACTTCATCTGGTATTACACTTTCACAATCTCACTACATTGAGAAGATACTCAAAAAATTTGATATGTATGATTTTTCACCTGTGCATACACCATATGATTCATCAATTAAGTTGAAAAAGAATTTGGGAGAACCTGTTGGACAGGAATTATATGCACAAATGATTGGAAGTTTAATGTATCTTATGAATTGCACTCGTCCTGATATTGCATATGCTGTTTGTAGGCTAAGTAGATACACAAGCAATCCTAATAAAGAGCATTGGACTGCACTCACACGTGTATTTAGATACCTGCGAGGATCTATTTCACTTTCATTACATTATACTGGTTTTCCTCTTGTACTTGAGGGTTATTCTGACGCCAACTGGATCTCTGATTCAGTTGATATTAAATCAACTAGTGGCTTTGTGTTTTTGATAGGTGGTGCAGCAATAGCATGGAGGTCTGTTAAACAGACGGTGATTGCTCGTTCCACAATGGAATCAGAGCTTATTGCGTTGGATATTGCAGCTTCAGAGGCAGAATGGCTTAGGAATCTGTTGAGTAAGATTCCATTAATGGGAAAGCCTATTCCAGCAATTTCCATAAGATGTGACAACAAAGTTGTGATTGCAAAATCATTACAAATTAATGATAATGAGAAAATGTCTAGACACTTGCGCTTACGATATAAATCAATTCAACACCTGATTTCTCAGGGGATAATTACTCTAGAGTTTGTGAGATCCGAGAGAAATCCGCAGATCATTTCACAAAAGGACTTGTCAGACGACTTGTCCATGAGACATCGAGGGGGATGGGGCTTCAGCCCATTATATAATTACCTACAACGGGCTCCCTACCATTGTGATTGGAGATCCCATGAAGATGGTTTTCAAGGGGTTAACGAAGCTGTATTGGTAAACTTGTGAGTACTGTAGAGGAAAACTCCTCTAACTCATCCCTATGATATCAGTACTATACTGTGGCGGAATAAGATTGATCTTACGCTCTTAATGGATTCAAGTCCTTTTCAGACAGAGTGTGGCCCACGCAGGCACACTAGAGAACTCACCAATATGAGTGCACGGATGTGAGACCGCGTTCTTTGAGATATGGGCTAAGTCTCAAAGGCACTCAAGAAAGGATACGACCACATGGCCGTAACGTGCTACCCCGCAGAACAGGACCCATATCATGTACCGTGTGTGTGACTAGTGAATTCTGGCTTAAGGGGTCGAATTCAAGGACATGGTCTATTCAGACTTTTCAGTTGGATTTAGTTTACACTAAGTGAAGGTTCAAACCCAGAAGGTACCTTCATCTATGACATGGTATAAGATGCTCAGATCGTATTCTTTCTTCTACAATTTTAGGTCAAGGGGGGGATTGTTAGTGTTGGGCCCATTTTGAATGACCCATTCTGTAACGCCCCCAAATCAATGACTCCGTTTTGAAGCGTAAAAATCCGGGTGCGTTAACTAAATTCCTCGAATATCAGAGTTCTATATATATATATATATTTTTTTTTCATCCAGAAAACATACGAATACATCACCATAATTATACATATATCGTCAATGCTAAAATCCAACGTAAATTCAATATACATCAAAACAACTTAATTTAGATATATCCACACTATCATACATATGGGTCCTCTACATGCCAAAGAAATGACCAACACCTTTTACACAAGTCTAGTGCTCCGGAAATAAAATACGAGCTTCAACCTCCAACGCCTTAACGAGATCGACAACCATCAACAGCTAATCTGAAAGGTTGGGAAGAGAGGGGTGAGCTACAACACGCTCAGTGAATGGACCATCATCATCCCGTTAGTACATTTATATTCAAAATATCAATATCGTAATATGTCTACACAGACACGTAATATATCAAGAAAATAAATATACAACAAGGCCACCAAGACATGCAATAATATATATACACACGCACACAAATCCTATCCAACATGATGCATGCAACACCACGAACACGCATGTCCGTCTTCGCAGCACCTAGCTCGCGGGGCCTTTCACAGGCATGGCCACGTAGACATAGCCACAAAGACTTGGGTCCTACGTTCTCGGACCTGGCCACGTAGACGTACGCCCACCTAGACGTTGGCCACCAAGACTGAGCCACCTAGACGGAATGGATGCATTGATAATCTATCATATCTTCAAAATTTACAAAAGAATAGAGCATGCAAAAATCTCAACACACCAATCAATTCATGATAAATATCTCAATAAAAGGCATGCTCATATTTTTTATTTCGAAACTAGCAGTTATATTCCATAAAATAGATGGTCCTAGCATGAATACATAATATATTCTTTTGAAACTACATATGAAACTCAAGTCCACTCACCTCCAGTCCACGCAATACAAATCGATGCACATGCATAAACGCTATACACTCGCACATGGATAACCTAGCATAACAATTATGAAATCAATAAATAAGAAAATCATTCAATCATGACAAACAACTGACAACAACTTACAACAACACTCAGCCCAATAATCCCAAGAGCCCGTACCAAATAGACCTAAAATCCGTAACTCATTTTAAAGGCCTAACAAAAATCCCAACTCCAAATAAATATTAAAATGTTCATATCTCACAATGATCCGATAATCAATATCCATTTATTTCATAAGGCCCACATAATCGATCAATCCTCGAATAAAATATTTAGACAAATAATCCACTACAACTCCAATGATTCAAATAAATCAATCCAATCAATTTACATCCAAATAACAAAAATATCCAATTAATATTCATTGATCCCACTAAACCAAATTAATTGATTTAAGATCCAAATTGAGTCACCAAGATCAATAAAATCATCAAAACCCACAAATCAAATTATACTCATTAAACATCCATTTGGGATCCCTTTAATCTCTAAAATTCATCAAACTTGATCATGAAGCTAAATATTTGAATTATAAGAAACTGCACAGAAATCTTTGAAAAATCATAACTTTCTACCCGTAACTCCAAATCAGACGATTCAAGATTCGTTGGAAAGATCTTTTCGAAACCTATTTCTGTTTGTGAAATACAATTTTCCCAGAAACGGCTCTATCATAGTCAAAAACACGATTTAATGATCAGGTATTCAATCCACCCGAAAATAACCCTTAAATCCCAAAACCAATAAATCTAGTTTGATCTTAAGAAATCCTTCAAGATCCATTGAAATCTAATAAAAACATCATCTATTTAAAATCAATCAAACCCTAACCCTAATCCATCAACATTCTTTCTCAAATAATAGATTGACACAATCATCTCCTAACCAAACTAAATTGAAACACTAAACAATAAAAATCAAAAGAGAAAGATTTATCACCTTGTAGTGCTTGACGGGTAGAGTTAGGTCATCACCACCTTTCTTGTCCCATGAGAATTCTGATGCAAACCCTAACCCAAAAGTGTTATATATAAAAGGGGTTTTTACTAAATTACAAAACGACCCCTCAAGTATTACGGGTTTACAACTAGGTCCTTACGGGTTTACGGGTTTACAACCTACAGTGGTTGTAGGTGGGCTCTAGACTTGTGATTTCGTTGATGTTGAGAGAGACCAATTTGACACCTTTATATAGGCAGTCCAGCAACATTCACAAAAAAGAAAAACCGACCACTTAATTGCACACATTAGAATTGTAACCCGACCATTTAATTGCGCACATTAATTGAAATAATTGCGCACATTAACGGACAATTAATTGAAATAATTACACGCATCCGTTGAGAGATCTCGGCGCGGACGGTTTTGGAAATAATCATGGTGGCGGTTTTAGAAACAATTCAAATTCAAAGAATAAAAGGAGTTGTCGCGAGAGAAAAAAAGAAACCCACGTGCATATAGGCCAAGCCTGAGCCCGTGGAAAGGGCCCAGAGTGGCCTGGGGAGAGGGATTTGCACCCCCCCCTGCACGCGCGCCGTGCGAGCGCGCACGCCCGGTTAACTAGTTTTTCCACCAGAAATCCAAACCCACGGGTTGATGGGTTGGGCCTCGTGTGCGCGCGCGTAGGGGTTTGGTCCAACAAGTCTCAACAATGGAATGGTTTGACTCTATGTATAAGGTGAAACAATGAAGTGGTTTTAACCGATGTGAGACTAAAGTGTTGGGAAGGGAAAAATGAATACTCAATTTTTGGTCAACCAAAGAATGTGTAACGTCTCTGTATTTTTAGCCTTATATATTTATTTTAAATATATAATGAAAATTTTAATTGAAATTTAATTATTTCATTTTCTTGATTTGGCAGTAGGCCCAAATGGGTCCAATTTGATTTATAATTATAATAATTATAAATTGATGTTGAAATATTTATTTTATATTTTTCTAGAGATCTTTATAGTCTCAAGATATTTTGGTTGAAATTTGGTGAGATTCGGAGTTCGAAAAATTATGTTTTTAGGATTTTGTGTTAAGTTATTGGGCCCAGGGATCTAGTTGCGAATCCAGAATATCTTTTAATAGGCTGCGCCACAGAATTGTGATATCGTGTTGATCTGGATATTGTAGAGGTTATCTGTACCTCTCTCAGGAACTACTAATATTCATTGATATATCATTTGGTCAACATATGTAGAAATCATTAGTATAACAGAGATAAAAAGAAAAAACTTAGAATTCAACTGATCCAAAATAACACCTTCCAGGTGAAGTATATATCATTGACAGACATGTTTCATGAAAATTTACAAAGGAAAGAACATAGACATAACAAAGAATCGAACAAAAATTGCTACCAATGAATTAACAATCATCTCAGCAAACAAACAATCAATGAAACAATAACTTCTCCGCTGCCCGCTTCTTCAGCATCTGAACCTTCTTCTCCGACGCCCGCTGCTCCAATGCTTTCGAAACCTCTCTGTCCACCGCAACATTTATCGGGTCATGGAGATGCCTCCTCGCGAGCTTCTCTAGGGATGTTGGCATGGTCTCCGTATAAACGTGGATCGTTCTCCTGCGAGGCATGGCCTTCAACATTGCCTCTAATTCCTTGTCGAACCCCATCTTCACCATGTAATCTGCCTCATCCAGGATGAGATAACCACAACTCTGTCTCATCACCAACGTACTCCTCTCAATACATTTTCCAAGCTGATCGACCGTCCCAACAATGACATGGGATCCCCGTCCAAGCTTGTTAAGCGCGTCCACCTCGTCGAGGATCAACGACACCTTCACGTCGGCCATATAACGCGAGAGTCTCTCCATCACGCGCACGACCTTCTCCGCGAGTTCTCGATTCGGGACGACGATGACCGCGAGGGGGTGCGAACAAGCTTCTCTATCGAGGCGGCTACAGTGGCATATATGTTGAAGCATGGGGAGGAGATACGCGGCGATCTTGCCGGGCACGGGCGCGCACAACGCGACGAGGTCCCTCTCTTGCACGCCGAGCGGAACCGCGACCATCTGTATCGGCAATGGATCGCGGTCCCCGAATGGATCAACGGCGTTGATGAGCTTCGGTCGTAGGCCGCTCTCGGACCATCTGCGCATAGGGTGAGGCCGGGGTCGGTCGGCGCGCAAGCTGCTGTATTTGATGCCGTGGTCTTTGCAGAGAATTCCCCATTCAAGGAGGGATATCCCCTTGGCCACAATGCGCTTCTTCGGAGGGCTTTGGACGCTGTCGTTCTTCGTTGCCGAGGTGAACCAAAGGCGCTTTTGAGCAGCGTTGGTGGTGGTACTGGTGATAGTGATTTCAAGGGTGGGGGCCATTGAAAGACAGAGAGTTTGAGGGTTTTGAAGAGGTTTATTGAATCGAATCGAAGTGAGAGAAATAGAGAGGGTTGATGAAAGAGTGAAGGTTATGTGAAGGGGTGGGTATTTAAGGTGTTGTGAAGTTTGTTATAGGTTGCTTGGGCTCCAATCAAAATCGTGATCGTAATCTTCGATAAATTGTCTTCAATCAATTAATCTCTCCAAACTCTTTATAACGGACTCCGCATTTATTACGGACAGTTGTAATGTTGACTATGGTCCTATCTATTAAGAAATTCATTGACTTAACGGTCAACACATCGTTGATTGAATCTGATTGGGGTGATCGTCAGAAGGTTGTTAAGCTGATTGATATTTAAGATTCGGTGATCTTTGATTTTTAAGAAGATATATATGGAAACCGAATTTTAAGAGTATATACATGGAAATAACAACTAGATATTTAATTGTTTCTCAAAATTAGGGGATAAGGTTAGTTTAAATTTTGTCTCAATCTTAACAAATAATACTGAAATTTTAATAAAATCCTGATAAAATATAAACTAGCTTAGATAAAGAAAAATTATGGATAAGATTTCAAAATAAAATATAGTAGTCTTAAACAAAATCCCGATAAAAACAAATAAAAAAGAAGAAAAAAAGTAAAGAAAATAAAAACAGACGGAGGAATAGTAAAAAAAATGAAATAAATATATACAATATAACTTTACACTTTATAAATACAATAATAAATAAAATAAAATATCCATAAAATAGGGATAATCAAAATTAAAAAATAGAGAAAATATGGATGATATATTAAGAATGAAATAAAGTAATTTAAAAATAAAACAATAACTCCCAAAAAATCAGGGAGTAAGAAAACTGAAAATAAATGAAGATAAAAACCCATAATAAAAGGAAAAATAGAAATTAAGAAAATACATAAAGAAACATGAAAAATAAAATCTGAATCGATTTCATTTTTCTAAAATTAAATGATACGAGTAAAAATAAATTTCAAAACATAGTAATAAATAGAGCTAAAATAAAATATATGAATAAAGTTTTAAAATAAAATATATTAATTAAAAATAAAACAAAATTTTCCATAAATAAGCATGTTCATTATCCGAAAAAATATCCATATCCAACCCAAATTCGTATCCTAAAATTTAAAAAATATTCGATATCCAATAAAAAGTATCCAATATCTGAATTAACGACGTTGGCATTAAGCAGAAAAATAACATTTTTACATCCAGTTACCCCTTACCCAACGCAGAAAGACCATATTTTTATATCCAGTTACCTCTTACATAAATGCACAAGATACAAAAACACTGCTTTAGGCCATACACTCACTTCTGAAATATGATATAAAACTTGGTGACATTCCATGCCAACAAAATGAAAAAAAAAAAAAGAAGCATGTGGAACATTAAAAAGCATCTAAAACTCAAATAGTAATACTGAGGTTCTGAAAATCTTTTTGCCATCATGTTTCATTTACTCATAATCTTTATTGCACCAACAAATCCTAGTTTACCCAAGAACAACGAGACACATATCTCTGCTTCCAATTTCTTGAACATATAATTAAAATGGAAAATATTGTTAGATTAGTGGAAATGTTAATAGACATTGATCAGGATATTGCGGAGGTTATCTGTTCTCTCTCAGGAACTACTAATATATCAATTGATATTTCATTTGGTCAATGTATGTAGAAATCATTAATATAACAGACATAAAAAGCAAAACTTGAATTCAACTGATCCAAACTTATATATCATTGATACACATATTTCATGAAAATTTACAAAGTAAAGAATATAGACTTGACAAAAATTGCTACCAATGAATTGACAAACATCTCAGCTAACGAACAATCAATGAAACAATAACTTCTCCGCTGCCCGCTTCTTCAGCATCTGAACCTTCTTCTCCGACGCCCGCTGCTCCAATGCTTTCGAAACCTCTCTGTCCACCGCAACATTTATCGGGTCATGGAGATGCCTCCTCGCGAGCTTCTCTAGGGATGTCGGCATGGTCTCTATATACACGTGGATCGTTCTCCTGCGAGGCATGGCCTTCAACATTGCCTCTAATTCCTTGTCGAACCCCATCTTCACCATGTAATCTGCCTCATCCAGGATGAGATAACCACAACTCTGTCTCATCACCAACGTACTCTTCTCAATACATTTTCCAAGCTGATCGACCGTCCCAACAATGACATGGGATCCCCGTGCAAGCTTGTTAAGCGCGTCCACCTCGTCGAGGATCAACGACACCTTCACGTCGACCATATAACGCGAGAGTCTCTCCATCACGCGCACGACCTTCTCCGCGAGTTCTCGATTCGGGACGACGATGACCGCGAGGGGGTGCGAACAAGCTTCTCTATCGAGGCGGCTACAGTGGCATATATGTTGAAGCATGGGGAGGAGATACGCGGCGATCTTGCCGGGCACGGGCGGGCACAACGCGACGAGGTCCCTCTCTTGCACGCCGAGCGGAACCGCGACCATCTGTATCGGCAATGGATCGCGGTCCCCGAATGGATCAACGGCGTTGATGAGCTTCGGTCGTAGGCCGCTCTCGGACCATCTGCGCATAGGGTGAGGCCGGGGTCGGTCGGCGCGCAAGCTGCTGTATTTGATGCCGTGGTCTTTGCAGAGAATTCCCCATTCAAGGAGGGATATCCCCTTGGCCACAATGCGCTTCTTCGGAGGGCTTTGGACGCTGTCGTTCTTCGTTGCCGAGGTGAACCAAAGGCGCTTTTGAGCAGCGTTGGTGGTGGTGGTGGTGGTGATAGTGATTTCAAGGGTGGGGGCCATTGAAAGACAGAGAGTTTGAGGGTTTTGAAGAGGTTTATTGAATCGAATCGAAGTGAGAGAAATAGAGAGGGTTGATGAAAGAGTGAAGGTTATGTGAAGGGGTGGGTATTTAAGGTGTTGTGAAGTTTGTTAGGTTGCTTGGGCTCCAATCAAAATCGTGATCGTAATCTTCGATAAATTGTCTTCAATCAATTAATCTCTCCAAACTCTTTATAACGGACTCCGCATTTATTACGGACAGTTGTAATGTTGACTATGGTCCTACCTATTAAGAAATTCATTGACTCAACGGTCAACACATCGTTGATTGAATCTAATTGGGGTGATCGTTACAAGGTTGTGAAGCTGATTGATATTTAAAGATTCGGTGAGATTTGATTTTTAAGAAGATATATATGGAAACCGAATTTTAAGAGTATATACATGGAAATAAAAACTAGATATTTAATTGTTTCTCAAAATTAGGGGATAAGGTTAGTTTAAATTTTGTCTCAATCTTAACAAATAACAGTGAAATTTTAAATTTTTAGTTACAGAGATTTTGAAATCACAGAGAATCTTCACTGATAAATATTGCTTTTAAATTTAAATTTAAATTATATTTTAGTAATAGATAAGAATGACATAAAATTTAAATTTTAAAATGGAACTTAGTAGATAAAATCAGGTTGAATTTAAAATATAAATTGAGATAAAATTCAAACTATTATTGTTTGAAGCTTATCTGATTTTTTTTTTTTATCTCCCCCTTCCTTACCGGGTCTACACCCAAAATTTACATTGGGACACAAAACTCCAAATGTCTTCCATATCACCCATGTCACATTGAAAATTATTATACCTAATATGCACTAGCACACATCCTTAAACATGTCATATTTATTACATATCTAACACACATTTTGCTAAACACAAACAATAAAACATGGGTATCAATGTCATTTAAAAGTTATAAACCTTTATCTACTTTCAATTTATCCATAGGTGAAACAAATATTAAAAGATGATTTTACATTTTTCAATAAAAAAAGCCAAAAAAAAAAAAAACAGAGAGAAAACCAAACAAAAAAAAAATCATGTAGTACACCCATATTGTTATATATCCTACAAAAGATTTCTATGATAAATAACACGACAACAGGTTCCTAGAAGGGAACTAAAAAGTTTGTTTTATCAACTCAGTTGAATGAAGCAAGTTCAATTAACCTAGCTTCGTTTAACTAAGTGTTGCGGGGGCGTTCGCGTTGGCCGATGCGAGCTCCCAACCAACCAAACAAACAAAAAAGGCATCCGCGTAATATGTCAACGTTGGCGGTGCATGTGTTTTTTTTCACTGATATCACTGACACGTTGAAATAACGCTTCTACGTTGCTGTTTGATTCGGTCATAGCGGTGGTGCTGATGGCACACCCAAACAATCTGAACTGCTGTAGAAACATAAAAGAGCGCCGATATCCGCACCTCATCTTACAAGAAACCCACCCTTTTAAAAAAATTAAAAAAAAAATTTATGTACTGTAGCAGTAAACGAAAACCCACCCCGAAGTCAGTATTCCCTTTGACGACGATGGTCAATGATGATCGCCAAAGGTCTGACGAGTGCACCAACCCAGGTCGACAACCACTCGAGCAACGGTATTAAAGTATGGTCACCCAAAGGCCCGACGAACTAAAATCAAAGATAATAAATTCATGTTTTTACAAGTTTCAAACCAAATAGACAAATTTCATATTTAAATATATAGAATAGACAATCATGGTAACATTTAAACACATCAAAATATAATGTTAGCATTTCATAATGAATCATTCATATGACTACACTACAAAATACATGTTCAAATTTCAAAAGTCATACATGAAGAGAAAAAAGAGTACTATAAAATAATAATAATAATAATAATAATAATAATAATAAGCAGGGAGGGGGTGGAGACGAAGCAGGCCTTTTCTTTTAGTCAAGTAATTGTTTTTATGTTTATGTTGATTTTTTGAAAGAAAAAAAAGTAATCGTTTTTATTGGATATGTTATTTATTTTTATATATGAAAAAATCAATATAGTCGCATGAATGGTTGTGGAGTATCATCTTCTCTGAACAGTTAGTACCTGAACAAACACAACAGGAAAACCAATGCTATCAGAATCACATGGTGTTAGAAATGAAAATACCCGCAATAAGAAATGATAGTTTCACAATAATGATTCCTAGACCCCAACTTTTCAGGCCCCATCACAGGCCCCATGATGTAGCAATAAGACATTACCTATTATACCCTCTAATTGATAACCACCTCTAAACAAGGAAAACGGTTTGATTTATTTATTCCTAGGATTGTGGAGATTTCATTAATTATTGTATTTCTTCTTCCTTGCATTGTGTAAAATCATTAATCCCTATAATTTACAATGAACATATTCGTAGCAGTCCCGAAATTTTAATCTGAAGAAGTTTGAAAAACTGATTTGTTCTTTATCGAGTTGGATCTCACTTCCGGATCAGGTTTGTCAATTATTATTTTTATTTATTTTTTATCTTATTGAATGAAAGTCACATCGAATTTGAAATTAAATTTTTTATGATCAAATATTCAATCTATGTTACATGTTTCAATTCAAAAAATGAATTTTTTTTATGTTTTGATCACTATTTCACACTTTTTTTTATATTTGTTTCGTTATAATTTCATAAATGTAATTTTGATATTGTTACATTTAATTGTTACTGGTTCGTGTGATGTTTATATTAGACTCCCGAACTCGGATATTCATTTACACAATTTTGTTACATTCGTAAATGTAACACTCTGAAATGTAACATTATTTCATGTTGTGCATTTCTTTTAACAATGCAAATAGAAATGACGTATAAATGTAACAGTGAAGTACATACTTTTACAGAGGATTCTGATATATTTTCTTTGGAAGGCAGTGCACTAGAAATTGAAATAGATAATTTTAAATAGTAAATGTAACTGTTTGACATTTAGGTAAATATAATTGTTTGTTCCATCTATATAAATGTAACAGTTTTTATATAAATGTAACAAATTGTTGTGAGAGATGTAAACATTTAAGAAATGTATTTGTAACTACCAATATAAAATGTAACTGTTTCATATGTTAACTATATGTGTTTTTTATTTAAATTTGAATACAATAACTACCTAGAGAAAATGAGTCGTTTGAAGGATTTTAATGAAAACAATTTCGGTAATTTTTGGTGTAATCTAGGTTCAATTATAATTTAAGTAATGATTTCAAAATTCAAAATTTGAAATAGGTGATTTACATGGAAGAGTCATAACCAAATAGAGAAAATTGGAGGATTTGGGTTAATAAGACAAATTTTTAATGAATGGCAAATTTGTATTTTGTCATTTTACCATTTTTTGAAAAAGTCAACAAACCAAAAAACCAACCAATGAAATGATGACACCTCATGGGGCTTGTGAGTGAGGCTTATATTATGGGGCCTGAGTATCATGACTGTGACAGAAAACCATTAGTTCTGTTACATTGGTTCAAACAGATCAATATTAGTAAACAAAGAGAAATTTCAATAATATTTACATAGATAAAGGAAATAGATCGATAAAATTTGTTGAGCATGAATTGGACTATATCTCAATTGCATATTAAATAATCAAATATAGCAAAGCATTTCAAATAATGTTTCTAACCATATTTGTCTAGCAGGGCACCTGAAAAACCATCATTGGAACTGTTTTGTGTTTTTGCATGCTCAATTTTCTTAGATTTTATAAAAATTAGTTTAAGGCCCTTACATTAGCTTTTCAAACCACCATCATTTTTAGGCCAAAAAAACTAATAAAACAATTCCAAAATTAATCACACATCGAAACACAACACACCTTACAATAAATTTTTCATAATCAATTATATTAATCAATTTAGAATATAAGAAATTTTTAAGATTTTGTTCCAATCAGTCCAGGAGCAATAAAGCATAATATCATATTAACCAGAAGCCTGTCATTTTTCAAATAAAACACCTGCTAAAGAAAACTTTTTAAGCCATACTTATAAATGCAAAATAATCATCATGAAGAAATCATATCACCTTAAATGATTCAGTACACAATGCCTGAAAAAGATATCAACAATAACAGTTGGTTTCTTCCTTTTTTTTCTTTCTTTTTTGTAATCCAGACAACAGCATATGGCCCAATCCATCTCCAATTATCCAATATGATGAAATTCGAACCTTTCATTACTAGCTTTCTACAGCTTGGCATTGTATAATCAATCATTGCTCACACATCACTATAATTATCGTTCCATTTAATACTTATAACCAAAGATTTTAAGCAAAATTTAAAATTCACAATAAATATGAACCAAAAATAAATAAAGTGGAAAATGAATAAAGCAAGATCCTGGTCAACCAGGTAGACACTCCATGGTGCATGACTTTAAGTCACCAAATAATATTTATAAAACGTGAGTTATGAGCAACTTATGAATCTGAATCAAGAGCCAATCCTAGATATTGCTTCATAGATTAATGCATGGGCATCAAGCGCAAAATCTATCAAATGGATGATGACTTTCACTCAGGGAGACCTACAAATTCGAGGTACTGTAATTCTATAAGTCTATAATTTGAGTCACTTGACAAATGAATATTCAGATAAATTTACAAACAGCATTTTGTTCTCTCAATATTAGCAATTATTCAAGCATCAAAGCCACTATCTTACAAGGGACAATGAGATTATGTATTGTAACCTAGTCAAATATCTGGGGAACATGCTCATTATATTATACAGTCAAAACATGTAAATCTATTTCATAATATTTAAATTATTCATGAAGCTTCATATTTTTCCACTAATTTTGATGATGGGCAAACTATTTCAAGGCAAAATTATTTGATTATCTTTGAGGTGCACTGTTATGCAGGAAGAAACTTCTTTTTAGTAATTGATCATGATGATATCAAGGTATCTGTCATGACTAGTATGTATACCTGGTTGTGCCACAATAGTCCAGCTCCGCAATCTTCATCAGCACAGCACTGTCAGCCAATTTAGCAACATGAGTTAGATACCCACACAAAGATTAATAGCTATAACAAGCATTAAAAAGATACATCGAATCAAATGATGCAATCTAAAAGATGCACACTACAACCCTTGATGATTATGTTTATGATGCCATACATATTACCTTGAGTGAAGGAAAGGAATGGAGACTTTTTGAATCACACTCCCCACTATTACAGCCTCTCTGAGACTGCAAGTACCTGACTGCACAGAAAATAAAAAAAACTTTCATTCATGCATGGCATCAGTGTTTAAAAAACATGCATCCACTACAAAAAAAGGTCTCCATTTTCTAAATCCAGTATTAACAAATAACAGAATTCTTTTTAAAAAACAAAAAACAAATAACAGAATTGGACCTCTGAGTTAAATAACACTCTAGTGAACATGAAGACCCAGTGAGAACTCAAAAATAACAAAGGAAATAAAAAATGCACATCTGAATTGTTATAGGGCTTTGAATGACATACCTGACATAGAGGTATCAAGATCCCCTTAAAGAAGGCAGCTGGCTTGTAAAGAGCCTTTTTAAGCGACTGATACAATGCGAAACGCAATCTCTTGTTCTTCTGGATGTCTTCTCTAACACGCGGAAGCAGAACAAATCTGTAAAACCGTTGGGCTTTCTTCGCACACAAGTTCGAAGAGAATATCCTTGTTGCCTGAAACATTGCATTGGCAGACCACTTCTCCGGCTCTGTCAAGTACAGCACATCCTCCCACAGCTGCATCGAGGGAATGTGCTGAACTCTTAACGATTCCAGCATACATCAAATACGGGTGCGTGATATTCATGTAGGATGACTAATGTTTCTCTGATGCTATATGTTCAGACAAAAGCAGCATACATGTTAAATTGTCCTTTTCACATGAGAAGCTAATAAAATAAACAAAAGGAAAGAAGAAAAAACTCAAAACATTCAACAAGGATGGGGACCTGATACACATACCTAGCAACAAAGAAGAACCAGAAAATAAAACCCATTGTGTGTTTGTTTTGATTGAATGTGAAGGAAGAAATGGACAGTGAGAAGAAGCATGATTTTCTCCATGTCTTTCAAGATACTTTACATGCTAAATTATTATTGTGGGACTTCCATATTTCACATGAATTGGCTCACAAAGTAACAAAAATTCAAGGCCAACTTTGGCCTAGTTCCTGGTTGAATTGGTGTTCAATACATTGTACCCACCCAGAATTCAATAAAAAATTTCCTTTCCTAATTTACATATGATTTTAGACTGACCTCAATTTCAACACCCAGAATTCAACCCTATTAGCTACTTAGCCATATCTTGCTCACCATGGAGAATAGTCCACAAAGCACCTAGAAATACAATTAATAAGCAATCAACGTATTAATAGAAACCAAGTAGACTATTCTGCTCACCCTGGAGAAGTATGGCTTTGTGGCAAAAACCCGGCATTCCAAACAATTCCAAACACAGTCACTTATAACTATTGGACTTTGAAATTTTGCACAAAAAGCCTATCATATAGCTTTATTATAGAGAATTGCAAACACAGATCGATATATAACATTCAAAATAATCTAAAATCCAAGTGGAAGTAGATAATAGAGTTGATTTCCCAACATTTTATTATTCTATTGGTTCAAAAATATCTGAGAGTTAAAAATGTGGAGGCATAGGAACATTTTTAATCAAACAAGCATAATTGTTATTTTTATAGCAGAACAAAGAGAATCCAACATGAGAATAACAAAAGCTGCACACCCACAAACTAGAAATTCATACTACAATAATAGCCCCCCTTCTATGTATAATCAAGTGCATATCAGTATTGTCAAAAGATTATTCCATAACATTCTAATCTTCACTGTATTCTTTGACCAAATCAATCCTCACGAAGGCTGCACACCTAATACATATAGACCCACCATGAAAAGGGGATTTCACAAAGAATGGAAGCATATGAAACACCTGGTTTTACCTTCTGGTCGGAGATCGGAGGCCGAAACAAAGGAGATCAGAGGTCGAAACAGAGGTCGGAGGGGATGGTCCGCAACAGAGGAGGGGGGGTCCGCAATAGAGGTTCCGTGACAGTGGAGGGGCCGGTCCACAACCGAGGAGAGGCTGGTCCGCGACCGAGGAGGAGGTCTGCCGATTAGGGTTTGAGAGGGGTCTTTCGCTTTGAGGAGGAGAAAAAAAAGTGTCCGAGGAGAGAGAGAGAGAGAGAGAGAAGGCTGAAAATGGGATTATATACCACTTGTAAATAAACCAAAGTAGTGGGGGTAGGATAGTCTATTCACGTCGCGGACGAAAATGCATAATGCGGAGGTGGAAAAAAAAAGTGACATTGAATGAGCTGAAAAATTCCGGATTAATATGCATAAAGAAGATAAATTTCGGCAGTTAATTGGGCCTCAACCAAACAGACTTGTAACACATAAGTGCTGAAAAATTCCGGTTTCAGTTCAATAAGTGCTGAATTTCAATCGAACCAAACACCCCCTTAGACTCACATATATGGCATTTCATCAATCATATCCATCTGATTATAGTTGAAAAACATTACTGCGGCATGGGAACCTACAATCAAAATTCTCTATCTTATAAAAGCAGGGATATCCAGTTCTAAGAAGCATAACATTGTACATGATTGGTCATGTGGGAACAAGGGAAAAAATTATGACCCAAGATCTACTCCTTCAAAAAATTAAATCAATATCCAAATATCCAATGCCAACAACAAGAGTACAGATGAAAGGAAATCAAAAGAAACTATATGACATCAATTTTATCAGATATCTTTCCGATATTCATTTTCTCACATAATGTGATGCTCAGACAAAGGATCACATACGAAAAATTCATCTCAGCATGATATTCATGGAAAGAAATATAGGTGACCATATAATAAACAGTTTAGGAATCTTAATTAACGACATTGGCATCAGGCAGAAAGACCACATTTTTACATTCAGTTACTTCTCATATAAATGCACAAGATAAAAAAAAAATGAAGCTTTAGGCCATGCATTCACTTCTGAAATATGATATAAAACTTGGTAACTTTCCATGCCAACAAAATGAAAAAGAATAATACTAACCTGTGGAACATTAAAAGCATCTAAAACGCAAATCATAATACTGAGGTTCTGAAAATCATTTGCCACCTGCCAGTAACATAATTTTGTTAAAGACACTTAAGACAAGCCAACATCAGCAGCATCATTTTTCATTTACTCATAATCCATATTGCACCAACAAAAACATATCCCTGCTGAGGACAACATCATGAAATTACTCTTCTGGTTGTCAGAGAAATGGAGGTAATTCAAAATGGTTATAAACGAGTAATAAATTTCATTGTATCAGCACAATCTATAATATCACAGTTTAAATATGTTATAATTGAGCAGTACATTATGGTGTAAAAAATATTAAAGGGTTTAAACTTCCACATCATGTTATATTATGATCATTGGGTTTCAGTCTGTAAGCCAGCAGATCAATTCATAACGTACACATCCTCCTGACTGCTTAAAATCCATTGAGATCATTGTCAATTCACATAGGGTGTTCCAAAAATGTTATGCTGTTACTGAATGTTGGAGGGAACATTGGTTGGTCCACTGACATTGTCCATTTTTACTACATTTACCATATGGGTGAAAAGACACCATGGCTTCAGTGGAGGGCCAGAATGGCTGTTTCAACCATGACTTATAGCATTAGAAGACACATTAGAAAAACGGGAGTGCAATGGGTCCACAAGAAAAGAGCTAAAATGCACCAAACTAATAAAGAAAAATTCTATAAGAAAGATATTTCCTCTCTCAAACACTTGCAATTTAATTGAATTCTAATCAAAAGATATAACATAGATATGACCATTTGTGTGATATTGACAAAATAGTTCAATATAAAAAATCAGAAATATATAATAAAAGTATAGTTCAAAAAAAAACAAAAACAGAAAATAATATGAGAACCAGAACTTACAACTAGAAAAGCCAGAACCCTCTGCCACAATAGAACAGTATAGAATCATTTGCTTTGATAAATGAATGGGTGAAATGTCCACTGCATTCAAAATGCATGAAATCGGAATGGTGAGATATTTAAAGCAAAAGGCATTATTAAAAAAGAGGCAAGAACATCATTTCTGGAGATATAGAGACCATACTACACTATGTGTATTTAACATCCGAATTGCTCAGTACTTAAAAATCCCACAGAACACAGAACGAATATGAATATATACAGTAAAAATGCTTTAAATTAACCTTGATAACAGAAAAGACCTAGTCATATCCCCAGCATATCATAATATTCTGGCATTAGAAGCCCTCATGAATTCTTAATAGACAGCAACTAGTGCTTTGTTTCCCTTGTTAAACAATATTATTCTACATGTTAAATCTATATTATTCTACATTGAGAAGCCCACATGACTTCTCAATGGACAGCAACTAGTGCTTCTGTTTCCCTTGTTTACCCAAGAACAATGAGACACACATCCCTACTTCCAATTTCCTGAATATATAATAAAAACGTAAAATATTGTTAATAGACATTATATAAGTTCAGTTTAGTCTTTTTCTTATTTAGGATTTCACCTTTTGTGTCTATAAATAGTCTTTTTAACTCTCATAATAGGCAAAAGATCTTTTTCCCTAATCTAACATGGTTTCAGAGCTTCCACATCACAGCGTTTGCGATTGCAAGAAGCTACGTTTGCAATCGTGCAACCAAACAGCTTTACTGTAGCAGCTTCCAACACACAAATTTCAGGCAAATAATGCACAAAAGCTGCGATTTCAAAAAGCTAAGGGGGATGAGCTTCCTGCGGAATCAGTTTTAAAACCCAGATTCCTGCAGAATCGGTTTTGCAGTCGCGCAACCAAACACACCCTAACAGATATCTAATAAGATAGGGGTATGATGCAGCCTTATTGAATGGGTATCCTATCAAGGCGATAAAATCTAATGCCTCATTTGATTACTTGACAAACCAATAAAGTACACTTGCCACAGGCGAATAAGTAACATACAAAGGAATATAAAATGGCAAAAATGAATATTGATGATCAAATTGGTCATGATCTTTTTTGCTGGCAAGATTCTTCAAATCAAGCCATCGAGCTAGATATGTTGTAGCATCTACTTTGTTGGACAGAGTTCAAGTCCAAATGAAAAAAATTTCAAGTATTACATTTAGATAAATGGATGGCTAGCATATGAAGGCAAAGAAAGTGAAAGCTACTTTAAGAAGCCTTTGTGCCAATTTCAAAATCCTCAAATGATCTTGCACATGACTAAGTCCTGATGGTTCCCTGCCACTCTCATCACAGTCACCAATCTAAACCAAAAACAACCACATGCCTCAATTAATCAGGGTAAGCTTCACTCTGTCTGCAGCAAAAGCAGGAAAAACATGGAAACTAGTGGCTATGTAAGAAAATCTCATCTTCAAATCCAAGATAATTTCACTCTTTCCTGCAGCAAATGCAGGAAAAACATGTAGACATGAACATGTAATACAAACGGCTTGTCTTGGAAACATACAGTTGAATCTAGCGGAAGCTTATGCTCTTAAATCTTGATCACAACAGTACAACATATACAAGTGCCATAATCTACAACTATAACTGGAGAAGGAAAAAAAAAGTGTGAAGAATGTGCAGTCTATCAAGACGATGTTTCTAGCATTGAAAAAGCTGCCAAACTTAAAGCATCGCTGGGTTCTGATTTGCGCTATTGTGCATGGAATTTAAAATCACTGTCCTTGCACTTCCTGTGACTGGGCCCGGTGGAGGATGAGATGAAGTTCTGAAAGGTGTTGTTATCTTTTCTTAGGTAAGTGCTCATATTGATGTGGAACATTAAATTTTCATCATGGGCACAAATAGAGAATTGTGAACTGTGTGTGTATCTCAGCTTCCATTCCAAAACAAAGCTGACAAAAACCATGATAGATTTTTTTTTTTTTTTTCAACTCTGCTCAATGAACTTCGCAAAATCAAATTTTAAAAGGAACCCTCAACCATGGATTCAACAGCAATGTATAAGCCACATCAACAAGAAATGAAATGGAAGCATATTTTATTTCTCACAATATGAAGCAATCTTTACCTGAGGAATATGACTTGTCATCTGTCGAAGCTTGCAATAATGCATGATAAATTGAGAATGATTATTTTCTATGATCTCACCTGCAGGGACCAAACCATCCTAAATAATCTTAAAGCACAAAAACATACACCCTTATTATGCCTACTTAACTCCTCTCTTCTTCCTATGCTCTCTAATTTCTATATTTTTAGATTAAAAATTCTTATTTATCACAGCTTCAATTGAAACAAGCTTGTATTGAACTGAATCATGTACTTAAAGCTCCATTTGTTTTCTTTTGGAAGTTTACAGCTTTATACCCTGGTTACACCACCATAACACATGCATGATACATTCATCCAATATGCAGCAACATATCACTCTGATCTCCGCACAATGCAAAAGCCATATACAAAAACGTAAAATAATATTTAAGATTTTAAAAGTTTCCATTGAATGTTCTTCCCACTTATCATGCATTCTGAAACCTACTGCAGCATTGCACTCTCACTTCAACAAATATCGATTTCTAGTGCAAAAAAAAGCTCAACATTTCAATTTGTTGAGGCTGTTTAGTGAACCTTCAATACTTTTCATCCTAAGCAATCCCCGTATTTTCCCTCTTCCACAAGGACAGATGCAGAATAAATAAACACCAATTAGCAACACAAGAGTGAAAATGCATCCATTAAAATTCAGAGGCGGTGGCAAACTGGGACCTCTTTTTTTGACAAGAGTTAACTACCAGACACTGATGCTAACAATGCATTAGAAACATATCTTTCATTGAAATTCCTCTGTAGAAGGTAAAAATGAAAAACAAAGATCGACATTCTTATTGTTGTTTGGAAAAATATAATATTTGAGATTGCCATTGAGCGCTAGTTATTTTGGTTGCCTGAGGGTAGAGCCAATCAGCCAACCCATGCTTCACAGATAACCCCACCCATGTAGAGTGAAATATTGCATCCCTCATCTGGGGTAGTATAGGTTAGCTCATTAATCCTTCATCTCCACGTACATTGTGAGCCGTTGTTACCTGGATCCAAGATTTGAACAGCAACTGCCCATCAGTACACTGGTTGTTTATCATGCCTCCTGCAACCATTCTTGATTGTGGAAAACAGAGCGATTGGCACAAATACTTCTGCGGATACTTCTCAGGTTTGTTGAATGTTCAAGACCACAATTCTTCAACAACAATATCACCTTACTCTTGGTCGATTTTGATCTATTACTACATCACAAATGATTCAAGATGAAACAATGAATTCTCCGCGCTGGTCCTTTTCATCTCTCCACATCTTAATCAAGGTTTGAATGATACACCCCAAATATGTGAAGCATAACGTAAAAGAACTTGATTGCATCGAACTGCATAAATAGAACTTGATTTCATTGAACTGCATAAATTTAAGTCCACTTATTTGATTGTCCATTCAATGATGATATGACGACCAAGTAAGAAAATCTTCACTTAAATCAGTCCAACATTTCTCTATTTCAATTCTAGATCTGCCAGTATCGTGAATAGCCTTCGACACAAACACTCCCCAGCAAGCCTCACTCAGCAAAACAGCCTTACTAGACGATACTGCCATCTTAACAACTCTATCAACCTCATCTTCCTTTCCCGACCTATAGATCCCATCAACTAAGGTTGCAAACGTAGACCGATCAGGCATGCACCCCTTCTCCAACATCTCCTCAAAAAGCCTAATCCCATCCCCTACACTGCCCGACTTTACAAACGCCTTCATGAGCGCGTTATAAGTGAAAGTGCTCGGTGCCCATCCCTTCTCAACCATTTCGTCCCACAGACTCCCCGCCTCCTGAAGCTCCCCACACTCGCACAACCCTGAAATCAATGTGCTATAAGTCAAAGAACTCGGGACGAAGCCCTTCTCAAACTCCTTAAAAATCTTCCTCGCCTCCCAAACCTTCCCCGCCTTGCAGAGCCAGTACACGAGCGTGCTTGTGATGGCATTATCGGGCACACAATTCTTCTTCAACAGCTTCTCCCACAGCTCACAAGCCTCATCAACCCTCCCCACCCGGCAAAGCAAGTCAATGACTTTGAAACACTGGGGCGCATCCGGCATGTACTTCCCACTTAGCATCTCCTCCATCAAACTAAGAGCCTCCCCGGGCTTCCCCTCCCTACAATACGCCTCGATCACAACCCCATATGTCACCTCATTGGGCAGAATTCTGTCATCGGACTCCATCCGGTCCATGAATCTCACAGCATCCAACACCCTCCCGTGCCTACAATACCCATCAATCATTACCGTGTACGCCGTCTCATCAGGAACCCACCCCTGCCTCACCATCTCCTCAAACACCTCCCTCGCCTTCTCAAGGTCTCCCCGCCTGCAGTACCCGCACACGAGCGTCGTGTATGTAACAACATCCGGCGCCAAACCCCACTCCGGCATCTTGTCGATCACCTTCTCCGCGGAACCCAACTCGCCATTCTCGCACAACGCGCTGATCAACACATTACACGTGATCACGTTAGGGGCGACACCGAACTTCTCCTTGGAATCGAAGAACAGGTCCCGCGCGAGACGGAACCGGCGGTTCTGGACCATGGCGTGGAGGAGCGCGTTGAAGGACCGGACGGTCGGGCCGAGGCCGAACCCGTCCTTCATGTCGGAGAAGACCTCCAGAGCGGAGTCGGGCCGGCCGGCGAGGCCGTAGGCGCGGATGACGTCGACGAAGGAGGCCTCGGAGAGGGGGGCGGCGGCGCGGGAGAGCTTGAGGCGGGCGAGGAGGAGCTCGAGGAGGTGGAAGGCGCGGGCGCGGGAGAGCTTGGAGAGGATGGAGTGGGTGGTGAGGGGGGTGTGGGGATAGGGTGAGGGGGAGTGGAAGTCGGAGGCGTGGAGGAAGACGCGGAGGGCGAGGGAGGGGTCGCGCTGGCGGCGGATGAGGAAGGCAAGGCGGGAGGGGGGGAGTGAAGAGGGCCAGGGGTCGAGGGGAGGGGTGACGGTGAAGGAGGAGAGGAGGTCGGAGCGGGAGGAGATGGAGGAGAGGTCGGAGAGGGAGATGGGAGGGGTGGAGAGGGAGGGGAGGACGCGGACCGTGTGGCGGGAGCGGGAGAGGGAGAGGTGGACGGAGGGGCGGGGGAGGTGGTTTAGGAGGAGGCGGAGCATTATTGTTGTGGGGCGGTGGTGGCGGGTGGTGGGTGGTGGTGGTTTGGGATCATTTGATTTGTGTTGTTTGAGGGCTAGTGTGGGTTTTGAAGGGAAGAATAAAACAAAGGAAAATGATACATTCAGTCAAATTCACCGATTAGAATCGAGACCTCCATTTTTTTTTTAACATTAAACACCATCTAATGAGATATATGTTTGATAAAAAGTATATGTCGCTTCATTTTGAGTTGAATGAACTCATTTTTAATAAATAAAAAAATAAATTTAGTGAGGTATATACATCATCTAATAAGATATATGATTCACTGAATCTGTAACGAAGTATATAGATCTATGTTTTGAACTGAGAGAAAAAATAAGTGTAGCAACACTCGAAGAATATATGCTTTAATAAAAAATATCCCTTTTGAGTTGAATGAACTCATCTTTAGAGCGAGTGTAAAAAAAATTTAACGATATAACAACGCATATGTTTCATTATATTTCTAATGAGATATATAAGATTATACTTTGAATGGTAAAAAAAATAAGTTTAACAGCACCCGAAAAAAAAAATGTCACATTCAATTCATTTTAGGGGGTTAGTCTACTAGGATTTTCATGGACCTTATTCATGGATTTCTAAATCCTCGGTTATTCAATCAGCACATTATTTCAACAAAAGTTTTGTGTTATTTGATTAAGAGATCAATTTATGGACAAAAAGTCAAACGCTATTATATTGAGACTCTTTGTTATGGATAAAATATCATTTGTTATTCGATTTTAATAAGGATTTGTAAAGATTTCATAGAATTTTGTGGAATTAGAGAGAAAAAAATAAAAGAAAAAGTCATTTTAAAATCTCACTCAAAGAGATGAGATTCTTGTAGACTTTTAACTTTAGCATAGTGAACATCTTTTTAAAATTCCAAAATTTTTCTTTTTTTAATTTTTTTTACAATCCAAAACGTCACGTGTTTTTATTTTTTTTTTAAATCATATATCTCTTTTTATCAACACTGTGTACGGTGCAATGTCATCTACATAGATGTGTGCCACCTCCTCCTCGGTCAATTATGCCAGTATGATCGTGAGGTGATATATGATGGTCAAAGCAATCGTTGCTCCTTCCTCCTCACAAGGTGAAATTAAAGTTTATCCTCTCCCTACATGGCCTGTTATGGCTGTTAATCAAAATCCTGAAGCAGGCCTGTCACAATTTTGTTGACAAAGGCTTCCTTCCTCGATGAGGCCAAAGAGATCGAAGTGATCTATGCACTGGTATAGACTGGAGGTGTGAAAGCGTTGAATGCCCCAATGGAGGTATAGTTCCTTCTGAACAAGTACAAGGACGTCATGCCCAAATTAAGAGTTGTAGACTCCATCCAATATCATCTACACCTGCAACTAGGAAACATTCTGCCCGACCGACTAGCATACCAACTAAATCCATAGGAGAGAAGTGAGCTTCAATGACGTGTGAAAACTCCTCTCAATGTTTGATTCAGGAGAACCTATCTCTTTGCATAGTTGCATTGTACTACCCCTCCTTACCCCCAAAAGAAATATGGTTCATGGAGAATGTGCATGCCATCAACAAGATAACAAAGAAATTTATCATTTTTTTTTTCTTGCCTTAATGATATGTTGGATCAATTGGCAGGATCACAAAAATCATTCAAAAATTGCTTTGAGGAGCGGTTACCATCAAATCTAGATCCGCCTCGGGGATGAATAGATGTCAACATTCAAGGCACTTGATGGACTATTTGACTGGCTAGTGGTGCCCTCTTGGCATGTGCAATGACCCAACTACATTCAAGCGCTTCATGATGTATATCTTACAATTATTACTTGACTGATGCATAGCGGTGTATTTCGATGACATTCTCATCTACAACGTGAAGACATGAGTGATTTACTCCAAATGCTTGACATACGTGTACACCAAAAAGTAAAATTTCTCACGGACCATGTAGCCTTCTTGGTATAAGTTGTCTCAGCACAAGGTGTGGAGATAGATCACAAAAGTACTAGCAATGGTGGATTGACTATCTCCTCAAACACTCATGATGCTAGAAGCTCCCATAAGATGTTTTTTTTCTATCGACATTTTGTTCAAAATTTTAGCAATTTGATGACCCCTAGCACAGACTGCATGAGTAGACAGATTTTTTTATTGGGTTGTGGCAACAGAGAAGACCTTCAGCATATCTCAAATCCGACCGTTCTCAACAAGGTGGTTGATTCACTTTGTCAAACAAAGTTGCTACTATCTACTTTGCAGGTCTCAATTCTCAAATTTGATGGCTGGCCTACAGAAACTCTGTACCATTGATCCTTATTTCAAGTCTTTTATGGGGTGAAGTGGTGCAGGTCGACATTTTGATTTCTCTATCTATGATGAATACCTCTTCCATGGTCATCAACTTTGTATTCCTGAATGCTACCTCCGCCAGAAGATCATCTAGGAGACCCATAGCAAAGGACATCTCAGGCATGACAAGGTGTGGACCCATCTCTGTTGAGACATACTGCATGATATACGTGGATCGATGCGGTGTCTGCTAAGTTTTCAAGGCTTTCAGTTCCTATCTCCCCATGGCAAGACGTGAGCATGGGTTTTGTGCTTGATCTTCCCTGCACGCCTAGGGGATTTAATTTGGTGTTCGTGGTGGTTGATCATTTCTCAAAGATTACACATTTTCATCCCTTTCAAGAGGGTCGTGGATGCTTTCCACATTGGTGTCATTATTTCAAGGAGGTTGTTCACCTTCATGGAGTGCCACATTCTATTAATTTCGATCAAGACACCAAGTTCATGAGCCACTTCTAGCACACCCTAAGGAGATTTTTATCAACTACTGTCTTTAACTTTTTAACTTAACTCTTTGAAATAGAAAAAGAAAGCCTATTTTTATATCCAAAAGTTGCTGTTTATCGGCATTGTCGGTAATGAAAAAAGCATAATTTATTATAAGACCAATAAGCCCATTTATAAAAACGTTCGCTGCGAGAAAAAAAATAGATCTATGCTTTAGCAACACATATCATCCTCAAATTGATGAACAAACAAAGGTGGTAATTAAACAGAAGTCTATTGTGTTCAATCTAAGCATCTCAATTATCCAATAAAATATTCGTATCCAATTCGATTCTGTATCTGAAAATCCAGAAAGTCTATTTACTTGTAATATTCGTCAGATATCGGATATAAATATTTTTTCAGATTTCTAGTTCGGATATAAATACGGATACGAATATAAGCCCATTCAATCCATATCTGTCTGATTGACGGCATAATTCAATCGCTCTACCAATCATTTTCATGGATTGTGCTCCTGAGATTTGGTTTGATCTCGCTTAGCTGCTGAAGCATTTCAAGGCACATCCTATCACAGAAGGGTTGGCTCGACATTAATCCATGAAGAAGTTCATCAACACATTCAGGCCTGTAATGCACGCGCTATCAAGCGGCCACCAAAAAGAACCATCGAATTGCTTCTTTTGAGGTTGACAATTTCATATGGGCCTCCTCGTTAAGGATTGATATTATACAAGCGAGTACAACAAACTGAGCGCGAGGAAGATTGGTCCTTGTGAGATTCTCTACAAGATTAACAATAACGCATATCATCTAAGCTTTCAAGTCATCACAACCTCAGATGTTTTCAACATTCGATGTCCTATTCCCTGCCATGGTTATTCCTTTGACGAGGAAAATTCAAACTCGAGCAAGTTCTCTTTCACCTTGGGAGGATAATGTAGAGCAAACTATTATGACCATCACAGAGACTTAGAATAAGCGCCTTCATAAGCGTAAAGTCTATGGTTGGGCGTCAATAGCCGTCCTTATCTAGTCCTTAGCCCTCCGTATAGGGTGTGACTTAGGTTATTCACTCTTGATAGCTCCAGGCTGAATAAGCAACTTTTTGTTTGGTTGTTTTTTTTGTTATTCTCATTGGGAAACGTAAAAATGACTTTTTTGTTGTTTGGTTTACCTTGAATAAAGTGATGATAAATAGTTGATAAGGGATGAATAAGAGTTTATGATTTTTTAAATGGCAATTATACCCCCTGGGAATAGTGTGAGAGATATATGATTGATTTGATAGATGTGACAGTTTTTGGAATCTATGTGAGTCTGTTAGGTGAGATAAATTTTTTAAAATGACAGAGAAGGGTATTTTTATCCATTGGTATAGATAAGCATTGATAAGCAATTCCACAAAATCTTTAGAATAGTTATCAGGCCTTATTCTAGCTTATCCAGATATAACTATCGGGGTTTATTCTGTAAAAACAAACAGTTTTTTTTTACTATTTTTTTCTATTCTTTTTTATTTTGAATTTATTTTTCTAGTCATTAGGTGAACGTAAGTTTGCTCGAATTGGATAGTAGCATTGCTACCTAATTGGCTGATTTTGATAATAAAAACATTGAATTACACATGTGATTTCCTTTAAAAATTAACTTTCAAATTCATAAATGTCATTAATAAATCAGTCAAATAATGGTTAATGATTCATCCAATTATTGGCCACTATTTCAACCATTAAGTTTGAAATTTATGGCTGTAATAAATAAAACCTGATGGTAGATTTTTTTGTGTGGTGATTGGAATGGTTAACAGGATGGTGGGGTTATCCGTGCCCCATGATTTTACCCAATTTCCCGTCTAAACCCTCACCTCCCCCAACACTATCACTGAGTAATTCGATCATTATAAAAGAACCCTATAATTCTACTACCATCCTCCATCGGAGCCATGGAAGATCCCCAACCATCAGTCGCCCCCATTGTCGAAGATCAATCGAAGCAAGAATCAGAGGTGGAATACGTGGAAGAAGAGATTGAAGTCGAGGAGGAAGTCGAGGAAGAGGTGGAGGTGGAAGTAGAAGAAGAAGACGAAGGGGTCGTCGATGGGGAGGAGCGATTGAAGGGAGTGGAGAAGGAGAAGTGGAGGCCGAGGGACTACGAGGTGTTCGTGGGGGGTCTGGACAGGGAGTCGACGGAGGTTGATCTGGTGGAGGCGCTGGGGAGAGTCGGGGAGGTGGTCGAGGTGAGGCTCGTGAGGGAGAGGTCGGGACGGAGCAGGGGGTTTGCATTTGTGAGGTTCGCGACCGTCGAACAGGCGAGGCGGGCGATCAAGGAACTCAGGACTGTTAAGGTGAGAGTTGCTTTTGATAGGTGAAATTGGTTTTCTTTTATTCCTTTATCCGTGATTCCTACATTTTGAATATTGAGTGAAACTATAGATACTGTTTTCAGTGATGGGTTTATTGATTGACGGGTGCAGAACTAGAGAAAGGTTGATGTTCTTGAAGTTGTTGTAGTTGGATTTGAACTGTAGTTGCAATCACTAGTTTTTTGGGATAAATTGGATGGACATTATATATGAGGAGTTGTTGGAAGCTGAGAGCGTGTTGGGGCGGCTGTGAGACACGCAGATTAATTAAGATTTGGATGATCGTGTAGAGTAAGAGGAGGATCTGGAAATGATTTCTGTTAAATTGTTTTTCTCTGTCCTTTATAGCTGTCCAGATGAGAATGACCTTGAAAGTTTGGAACCACCAATAAGTTCATTGATATTTTGGAAAGTCAGGTCCCCTCAGAAGATGTGGCTTGTGAATCAGAACAAGATCCTTGTGAAGGTAAACAGAGGGGGGGGGGGTGGAAATGATTTCTGTTAAATTGTTTTTCTCTGTCCTTTATAGCTGTCCAGATGAGAATGACCTTGAAAGTTTGGAACCACCAATAAGTTCATTGATATTTTGGAAAGTCAGGTCCCCTCAGAAGATGTGGCTTGTGAATCAGAACAAGATCCTTGTGAAGGTAAACAGAGGGGGGGGGGGGGGGGTGTTGTTATTGGGCATGTATTGGGGTAAACCTGTTGAATTTCATATGGTGCAACAGGTTTGGTGCACTTCTACAGCCTGAACTAGAAAGGGGACAAAAGTGGAAAACTTATGGACATGGAGAAGATGTAACATAAAAGGTCAAATTACGCTTCTTGATAGGGATTACACTTTCTTTGTTTTTGTGTTTTTTTGTAAGCAACATATGTTTGAGATTTGGTGGCGCTTGCATTTGCATTTAGGTGGGATACCTTGTCTCTCCATTTTGGATGCCTGCCATTCCTTTAATAGAATCTTGTGACATCCTACCTTCTACATGGAAAAAAAGAGAAGCGATATATGAAAGGATCACTAATTATTGCAATTCTTTCCATATGGTTTTGTAATTCAATTTTTCTATGGTAAATAAATTAATTTTAGAATGTGAAAAGTCATTCGTTTGACAATTCTTGAGCCATCAACCACATCTATATGAATTGCAGAACAAAGGTCTATAGATCTCTGAATTTCATAATCTGAATTTATGATATAGCATTTTATAAGAATTTATAATGATGACACTGTTTTCAATAATGTTTTAGTTAAAAAAATATTCCTCAGTTGCCTTTCCTCATTTGGGTGGTTATAGATTAAATTTTACAACGAGGAACTCTTGTAGTGCAGTCTCTGGATTTTGCATACTTGAAAGTGCATACGGTGAACACTTATTTTGATCCATGAATTTGTCATAGGATATGGATTAATGTGACTTGGCTGAGATGTATTATTTTGAATTTGGAAACTTGTAATATCCTTGAGAATTTCCCCAGGCATTTCTCATAATATTACCAAAATTTCTTCTTCTTTTAATACTTGATGGGTGGCATAATTTTTTTTTTAATGCTTTGTTTTGAAAACTGAATTAATAAAGGGTTATTAGTGTATCTTAGGAACGGAAAAATGAGATGTCTTAGTCTACATAGTTCAATGATCTGTTGGTTCCTGTTCATTATTCCATTCAAATTATTAAGAGTTTGGTTTGACTCTCTTGCTTATATATGTTACTATTATTGTTTTACTTTATTATTTATACTATATTTGTGCTGGTTCATACATCACAGTGGATATTCTGCAATTTGAGTAAGTTTTTGAAGAGGACTGGCCTCTCTTTGTCTTTCCCTAAACCTATAGGAATTTCCGTAGCTAAGTCATCTATCTTTTTTGTTCAAATTATCTTCTTTTTTCTTTAGGTTAACGGCAAGCTTTGTGGAGTAATGAAAAGCAATGACAATGTAACCCTCCATCTTGGAAACATATGCAAATCATGGACAAAGGAAATGGTGCAGCATAATTCATCCTCCTCGTTTCTCCTCTGTTTTTCTTTTCTGGTAGTGGACACAACATGTTTTCCCTACTTTTCCTCACCCACATTCCTCTTGTATAGCTTGAAGAAAAGCTGGAATCTTTGGGGTTAGAGAACATTGAGGAAGTCCATTTGATGAATGACCCTAACATGAAAGGAATGAACAGAGGTTATGCGTTTCTGGATTTTCGCTCCCATATGGATGCTGTGGCTGGCTGTATCAAATTACAAAGACAAGATGCTTTTTTTGGTACAGATGCAAGAGCGGTGGTTTCATTTTCTATGTCTGCTTGTGAGCCAGATGAGGAGGTCATGGCCCAGGTTTAAGTTCTCCCCACTCCACTGGATCTGATTATTATTATTATTATCATTTTATATATATATATATATATATATATATATATTTTGTGTGTGTGTGTGTGGAATCTCATTCTTTGGTTGTTTTTATAAACATGATAATTACTTTGATAGAGTTCTTCATCCTTCATTATGTTTTTTTTCTTTATCTGCCATAAATTAGAGAGGTAACAAATTGTTTTTTATTGGTTAACTTTGTATATTAGTTCATATTGGTAGAGTATAGATATTAATACAATTCTTATTAACACCCATTGCCAGACTGTCTGGCACCATTTTTTTTTTTTTTTGGGGGGGGGGGGTGTTGAGGACATGCAATAAGGTTGTTTTTTTATTTAATCCTTAATTTTTTCCATGCCCTCCTACTAAGCACACTTAAATAAGTGGGATAATTGTATCTATTATAGAGGATGTGATAAAGGAGGTATCACTGGGGTTATAAGACCTGCATTGCTGATGCTTAAGTATTTATGTTGGTCAAAATAATCTTATTGTTTTTGGTTTTGTGCCTGTGTTCTGTTCCCGGCATTTCCATATGTGAAAAATGTATAATGAGGCATTTTCGTCTATTTACATTTGCTTTTCCTTTTAGACCTGTGTAAGGAACTGCCAACTAACCTTGACCAGAAATCCCAGTTTTATTTTTAATTATTATGACTCATGGGCCGCCCTACAACTTACATGTCAACTGGCTTTAGCCCGAAGCTTTGACCAAATCCTTAAGGTGGTCAATGTCAAGTTGACATTTATTATAAAATTGGTTCAATTCAATAGAAAAAGTTATTTTTTCCTTCATTCAAACCATCACTTTTCCTTCGTTGGAATTCTTTTTCTGCAAAACTAGCACATATTCCCTTCCAAAGCTCCATCTTGTTAAACTTTTTGTTTTCTTGGTTTTGTTGAAATATTTAGCTATCCTTGGCATTTAAAGGCTGGTAGAGTGAATGATAGATGGAATATTGCTTTTGTTTGGTGATCATTGATTTGAAAAATCCCTGTGAAATGGCTCTTTGGAAGGTTGGACCTTATGTAGCCCTTATAATTGAGTATGCTTTCTCTAGAGAAATTATTGGCTCGCTTTCTACTGACAGGAATTTAGCCTATAGTCATGGCTGACTTAAGGGCCTCCACTACAGGTCAAATCTGTTTTCTTGGATCGTTTGCCTGGGACTTGGGATGAAGATAAAGTGCATGAGGAATGTAAGAAGTTCGGTGAAATTCGAAGCATTCAGCTTGCATGCAATATGCCCACTGCCAAACGCAATGACTTTTGTTTTGTTTGCTTCGAAACTCGGGAAGCTGCGCTTGAATGCATTGAGAAGGTCAACAAAGATGGCCTTGCCAATGGGTCTCAAAAGGTATTTATTTGTTAAGGCTGAAATTATTATATTCTTCGTCTCAATATTTGGTTAACCAAATCTGACCCATTTTTTTTATTTCCTAGCTAATGCTGTCATGTGCCTGATTCACAGATTTTCGTGAAGGCCTCTCTTAAAAAACCCTTACCAAAATGGTCATCGCAAATGATGAATAGTAGGAGAGGCTACACTGGTGACCATTCAGTCGGGAGACGACTGCGAGAATACGAGACTGAATCCTACCCTGTAAGGTCAAACAGAAATCATGAATCATATGTTGAGGGCCGTGGCAGTAGATACGTCGGTGGTCGTCAGTACTCAGTTAGAGGGGACAATTTCAGACCGTCGGTGGATTTCCCAAGAGAGAGATTTCCGGATCGATCTAGGAGGGAATCTATAAGGGAAGTCTCCGGTGAGCTAATCTATCTCATGGAACAAATGCCTGGAGGTTTTATTTCTTTTATAACTTAAAACTGAACTGAAAGATCGCATTCCAGCTACAACTATTGCTCGCAGCAGATCCAGGGACGTCTACTTGGAGAGATCTCCATCGAGTAGGCGTACATTGGGTGGGTATCAGAATCGGCAGGCTGCCTATTACCAATCACAAGGGATATACCCCGAAGATATGTATTATCCATTGTCTGATCATTACGAGACCAGTAGACCGGATCTGCACGAATACTCTGTGAGCTCCAGATCAAAACGGCCATATTCTTCTGTAGTAAGTGGCTCAGTCCACTGTGATCTTTGGGCACCATATTTTTGTTTTGCTTGGATATATTGTCACTGACATTCTATTTCTAGGATTATCCCTTTGTGACATCAAGCTCTCTCCCCAGGCGTGTTAGAAGTAGTAGGTCAATGTTAGATGTGGAAACTGACTATCCTTTGGACAGTGTGTCCAGATATGATGAGTACTCGAGGTCTGTTAATTCATATAATTTAACAATGCAACTCTGCTTTTACTCATAGATGTATGTGCTGACTTCATTATTTCACCAGGGTTCCACCAGACGACCATTATGATTATGAAATAGTGGAGTATCCAAGTCAGAAATATCGAAGATATATTTCTAGAAGTGGTCAACCAAGCTCTTATTATTAAAAGGTAAGGAGATAAGTGTATATATAACTAACAGTTTGTGTTTCAGTAATAGCATTTGCACCTGCATACATGTGAGTTAAACATTGCTGTCTGTGGTTACTTTTGTTTTACCTGGTATGTATAGCTTCTAAGGTAGCTCCCATTGTGGGTTAGGCATAATATCCACCTGACCTTGTCTCACATATGCTATCGAGCTCTTCTGGATTCTCCATCTTTAGATCTCCATGCACCCTGATCTGCTCATTTTTGTTATATGTATATTGATCATGTTCCTACTTTGTGCATAAACAAAGCACTCACAGTTGATTTTACATCAGTAATCCCCAAGTGAAGTTACTTTAGACTCACTTGACTGCCCCTCTCAAGAACCCAAACTGGCAAAACTGGTCATCTGAGAGTCGATATAATTATTATTAAAGGCGGGTGGGTATAGATATTGTCAAACCTATGAAATGAGGTTAGCGAGCTTGCGAATACTGAACTCGTTCCCGACGAGCTTTGTTTTGCGGTAGCGGATATGAAACGAGTTATGCGATTCCAAGCCACTTCGTATCTTTTTGTCCAAGTCACTTCCTTTGTTCTTTGTGAGTATCGGGAATAGCCAATCTAATGATAAAAATTTGAAGATTTCAATATCTTTTCTCATAAATTATTACATGTAATATTGTTTTTTGATCTCTCTAGGGTGTGACATGATTTGGTGAAATTGCAAATACTGAAGAAGCTAAAAGGATCATCTTAGACTTGCATCGTTGTTGTAAATGTAACTGAAGATATAAAGTTCTCATCTGTATTATTATGGGAAAAATAACACTTTGAAATCCATAGCATCTCTAGGCCCAGGATTCTTGTGCTTCCCCAAAAGAAAATGAGCAGAAGTGCCAGTCTGATCCATTTGTGCCAATGTATGTACATGTTGATTTATTGAATTACATTGCACGTGCATCCATCCACTCCTATTCCAGTAATATACAAATGGAAAATGTTATGCTCAGACCTTTTTGAAGCAACGTTTGTAACCCTGCACACATTTTGATTATCTTTTGAATTATATACTTGGCTAATGAAGTACATAATTGCATGAAAGGAATGCATATTTTTATGTTTTTCATGATAAATTATATACTACTACCATGGTAGTGTATATGTTGTGTTAAGCTATTTCATATACCACATTAGGTATGTGGTGACTGCAAAATGGACCAAGTTTATTAGTGCCTTAGAAATATGTATCTAGTGTACCGGCATTGACATCTTCTGCTGATTGGACAGGGTAAAGGCTTGGAAGGAGCATCAAGCACCATCTCTCACTGCAGTGCACAGCCTGTAAAGGGGATGGATGGTGGTGTTTTTATTTGTGTCTTAATACTGATCAACCAAGGGAAATGGTTACCTGGTCACCGTTCAATATGCTAACAATGCAAACCTGGTACAGGCTTTAAAAAAAAGAAGTAATCTTGCTGCGTATAAGTGCGCTTGTAGAGACCTCATCAATCAGGTTTCATTATATGATAAAGAAGCACAGGTCTCATATCAGTGACTTTGGAGATGCATTTTTGTGTCTTGTGCGCACTTTTTTTGTGGTGATATATGGACTGCTATCATAATGGTATGAGGTTGCAATGTTTTCTAATAAATTTTTTTGATAAGAAAGATGTTGGAAATGTTTTTGGTATTACTGTCATTTTTCTATCCTCAAGCATTGACTATGGGACGGGTGAAATCATCATTCAGTGGAGGTATTTGGAATTTTTCAATGTTTGCAAGTTAGACAGAATATTTGAGGAATATGCTGTTCCAGTATAGCTGGATGGAAATGTCTCAACTTCTTTTTCTTGGTGTGAGGAGGGTTTGCTGTTTGGCCAATGGCCATAACCATTTGTGATTCGGCGGGGTATGATCTTGTCTGGGTGATCTGGTTATAATCAGGTAGGATCAGTTCGATATGATCTGCCTGGCCGACTCGGTCATTATGCATGATTTAATGGGCTTGGGTAGTCTGAATTGACCGGTTTCCTTGTTTGGATGGAGGAGGGGACTGACGAGAACAGATGTTAGATAGTAGTGAAGACGCGGGACATGTTTTGACTAGACTTGTGGGGACGCGTGACAAGTTTTTAGATTGGGTCATGAAAATAGGCGTTACTAACTTATTAAGTTTTGAAATGTAAAATTAGATTAAGTTAATGGAAATAAAGTATCTTATAGTGCGGCGTATTTAACTAAAAAATTTGTAAACCTCATTGCATTACTACAAGTGGACAAGTAATTTCATTGTGGGATGAAGATAGAGTTGATGCGGAGAGTTTGGACATTAGTATTTGTTTTTGTTTTTCATTTAGCAAATACTAACATCAGTAACATGGATTGACAAGATTTAGGCTCCATTTGGGAGCTCGTCAGGGTGGTCCGCGGTGGGATTTTTTTCCAGTAAGTATGTACTGATCGGGTATTTTTTTATTATTAACATGTGTCTCCTAAGAGCTGTGTTCTTTGTTTGACAGAAGATGAAACTGCATTGCACCTATTTTATTTATGTCCCTTCTCTGGTCTTCTTTGAAGCTTCTTGTCCCACAAACTAAAGCTGAATAGGACAGGGTTGAATAGTTTGGGCGAACTATTTCTCTGGTTCACCTCATCAGCCTCTTCTAACTCAAGTAAAAGGATTCTTCATTTCCTTCTTGCTCAAATCCTTTGGTTAGTATGGAAGGCTCAAAATGAGTTAATTTTCAAGCTCTGCTCTACCTCAAGCTCCAAGGTCCTAAATTGTATAATTAGCTCCACTAAAAGTAGATTTGTAGGCTGCAAACTTGAAAAGGGTGTTCTTGCTGAAGCTCTAAGCTCTCTACTCGTTTGGATGTTGAATGTAATCTACCCTCTATTCAGCAAATCACTTGGTCTCCACCTCCCCTTGGTTGGCTAAAGGCTAACTCCGATGGCTCAAAGAGTGATGATCAATTTGCATATGGTGCCATTGTTAGAGATTCGCATGGGGATTGCCTGAAGACTTTGTCTGCTAGGTCTCATGCATACTCCATTAATATACTAGAACTTAAAGGTATTGTGGCAGGGCTCTAATTATGTCAAATGTTGGAGCCTTCGGACTCCCTACAGATTCTCTCTGAATCAAGATTCCACCAGAGTGGTTGCTTGGGCTGTTGGAAAAGGGCACATTCCTTGGTCGGCTTTCCAGGATATTTACCTTCTTCATCAGCTCACAGCACCGTTAAAGGAGTGAAAAATTTCACATGTTTACCGTGAGGGAAACTGAGTTGCTGACTGTCTGGCTGTTGCTCAATCCGAAATTGATGTATCTTATTTCCAACCCTCTCAGCTTTGGAATGACATTGAAGAGCTCATTTGGCATGATAAGCATGGCACCATCCATCTCAGATCTTTTTTATGATCGTGTGAGCATTGATTGTCTGTGAAGTTTTATGCCTTGACTCCATGGCGATATGAATTAGTTTCTTCTTGTTCTATGCATTGAAATGTATCACCTGGGTGGCTCTTTGTCCTCCAAATCTTATCTTTTCTTTTCTTCCTATTTTATTCTATGATGTACAATTGTAACATTTTCAATTAGCAATAGATTTTCATTTACCAAGTAAAAAAAAAAACATGTCTCCTAAGTAATTAAAGGTCGTGATGATTAATTAACCATGGTTAATAAAAAAAATCCCCAAACCAATTCATCCTTCTCATCTTGCCATATTTTTTCACATCTTCAACCTCTCCACATATTTTTTCCGCTTTGAATCATCTCCTTCAACCTCTCGTTTGTAAGCGACAACCCCAGCTGTGGCCTGTGGTGGGAGGAGAACAGGAGAGAATACAGACCAAATACCTCTAGCTTCTCCCCATTTGTTGTATTGATTGAAAATAGGTGGCATAGGAGGAATTAAACATCTGTTTTTCAAGTTTTTGTTCTGAAATAATATGAGATTAGATATAAATGTGAGTTTTTTTTGTTTCAACATTGCATTTTTTTTTATTGGGAAAATGACTTAAAAAGTTTTGTAAAAGTTAAAAATACATAAATCAGACACTTTTTAAAATTATTCCTAAAAAAGTCTCTTTTCACAATTTTGAAAACACAAAAGACTAATCTACACTTATGTAATTAGATCATTAACATATTTTGTACCTCTTAACTATGTTAAAATATTTCACCCATTTAATTTTGTTAATATATTTTCACACATTCTCATGTAAGATTTTTTTTATATAGATTTTTTTTAATTAGGTGGATTTTGTGAGATATATGCAATATAATTTGAAAATTTGATGATGAACTTTATTAAATGTTGATGCTTCTTTTAAAAAATGGATATATATTAATGACGCCATTAAAACATGTGAATAGTCAAGCAAAAAAAATGTAATAAGGATTTAGAATATTAAAATATCATCTCCTACATTGAGGCGCAACACAGATTTGAATTACATATTATGGTTATACATAATGAAAAATAATAAATAACATTAGGTAAGATATATATAAGAAACACACAGATGATATATAATAACATAACCTCTAAGGGAATTGATTTAAGTCATATAGAGAGAGTAACGAAGCGTGAAACAGACAAAAAGATCTAACAAGTGTTGAGATCTCATAACTCTTTGAATTTACAAGGAATCCTTGTATCCCACAAGGAAGAAAAAACCCAAAAGGCAGATAATTTTATTAATTGATCAAAAGTTGTCCCTTACAAAGATGGCGGCACTCATTATATAGGCTACAAACATTAAATACATATTCATAATGTGAATTAGGACTCTACTAAAAATAGTAAAAACACAATTACAATGACAATTATTAAAATCTAATAAAATAAAATATAAAAATCTTAAATTCATAATTCACCAATAAAAGGTGATTAATATGAGATTTATTAATAAATGATAAAATCTCATAAAACTTTATTTTGATGACAGATTTGAAATCAAATATCTGCAATGATTTCTTTCCAAATCTGTCATACATCAGTCTCCTCTTTTTTAAAAAAAAAACTCGTCCTCGAGTTTAAGATGAGAGGATCTTAGATGATCAAAATGATAATATTTGATGTAATCAAATACACCAATATGAGTGATTAAGATATTTTCCCCCATCTTAATTGATACATCCTTGTATTTGACCTTTGACAAGAGAAAAAACATCTTCTTGATTTTAAATTCCTTCTCAATGAAATCGACCATTGTGGTAGTCGCAATGTCCCCATCATTACTGTTGTCGACGATGGCATCCAAAGTGCTCATGTTAATGTGGCATGTAGTCTGCAACACGAACGCTTGCAGGAGTTTTTCTATCTCTGGTGTCGCCTGTTAGTGTTGGGCCCATTTTGAATGACCCATTCTTTGGTTGATCAAAAATTGAGTATTCATTTTTTCCTTCCCAACACTTTAAGTCCCACATCGGTTAAAACCACTTCATTGTTTCACCTTATACATAGAGTCAAACCATTCCATTGTTGAGACTTGTTGAACCAAACCCCTACGCGCGCGCACACGAGGCCCAACCCATCAACCCGTGGGTTTGGATTTCTGGTGGAAAAACTAGTTAACCGGGCGTGCGCGCTCGCACGTCGCGCCTGCACACGAGGCAGGCCGGGCTGGGTTGCGGGCCACACTTGGGCGCGCCCGCATGCGCACGCAGGGGGGTTGCAAATCCCTCTCCTCGGGCCACTCTGGGCCCTTTCTGAGGGCTCGGGCTTGGCCTGTATGCGAGTGGGTTTTTTTTGTCTCTCGCAACAACTCTTTTTTAAATTTGAATTGTTTCTAAAACCGCCACCATGATTATTTTCAAAACCGTCCGCGCCGAGATCTCTCAACGGATGCGTGTATTAATTGCCCGTTAATGTGCGCAATTAAGTGGTCGGGTTACAATTTTAATGTGCGTAATTAAGTGGTCGGGTTACAATTTTAATGCGCATTTATGTCGGTTTTCCTTTTTTGTGAACGTTGTTAGACTGCCTATATAAAGGTGTCAAATTGGTCTCTCTCTAGATCAACAAAATCACAAGTCCAGAGCCCACCTACAACCACTGTTCTTCTGTTTTAGTTTTTTCCTTTACAGAGGAGTCTGTTCTTTCCACTTTCTTGTTCTCTGATCTGAGCGTCTGAAAGGATCACGCATGTTCACTGTGGTCTCCTCGTAGCTCGCACCCCGAGGAGGCATAACCCTGGTGGTCGTATCTCTCAGTGGTAGGAGCCGTTCATCCCTGTGCGTGGGGGGGCCTTATTCACCGAGGACAGAGCGTCTCTGCTCGCTTCCACCAAAACTGATATGTTTTCTAATCCTCTGTTCTTATTTGCAGAATATTTGCTGTGTTTTATATTGGTTTGAATCTGTGGCCTTACTAGGTTCTTTGCATTGCCCTGATTTTGATAAAGATTTTCTAACATTCTCGGTGAATAAGTGTTGCATTTTACCTAGACCTTTCTTTCAAACCTCCTGTTTTCAAAAATGGGTCTTGTAGAAGATTTATCTGCTAAACCGGCTTTGTTTGATGGTACCAATTTTAAAAGATGGCAGCAGCAATGTAGGTATTGGCTCACCACCCTAGGATTAATTTCTGTTTTAAGAACTGTCTTAGGTGAATCCAAGTCTCTTTCTGATAAAGAGTCCACTTCCATTGACCTTACCAAGACCTCCGATCCCAAGGATGCCGATCCTGATAAAATAGCAGATCCGAAAGGAAAAACTATTGAATTAGACGGTGCCTGGGAAGAGAAAGATTTCTTGTGCCATGGTCGAATCTTGAGTGCCTTAACCCCTGAGTTGTATGATATTTTTTGTACTACAAAATGCACTTTCGAACTGTGGACAGAACTCGAAAAAAAATATAGTCTTGAAGATGCTGGGTTAGAAAAATATGCTGTCGGAAAATTTTTAAAATTTAACATGGTTGATAATCTGTCTATCATGAAACAAATCGTAGACCTGAAAACTATTATTCATGAGATTAGAAAATATGGGATGATTCTTGATGACACTTTTTCTTGCATACTCCATTATTGAAAAATTGCCTCCCTCCTGGTCTAATTTTGCTATCAAACTTAAACATCGTAGAGGTATACCTGTCTTGAATGATATTTTGACCACTATTAGGATAGAAGATGAGCATAGGCTTCAAGATAAGGTCTCTAAACTTCCTAAAGAGTTTTCTGCCAAAGCACACATAGCCGAAGGTTTTAAACCCAAGTCCAAACCTTTTAAAAAGAATGGGGCAGCTAAGGGTCATGTAAAGCCACAGTTTAAAAAGAAAACCAATGATGAAGCTGGTTGCTACGTGTGTGGGAAGAAAGGGCATATTGCAAGAAGTTGCTACAAACGAAAGACCCTTCCTCAAAATCTGAATTATAAAAGCAACCATCCTACCCAGAAGGACTCAGAGAATAAGGTCCAAGCGAATGTGGTGATTCATGACCCTGCACCCTCTTCCTCCCAAATTAGGTTTGTCACTGTCCATCCTGAGTTAAACTTAGCTTGTCAATCTACTGATTGGTGGATAGACACAGGAGCAAATGTACACCTTTGTTCTGATAGATCCTTATTTACTTCCTATCAGGCCATTGATGGATATGTGAGAATGGGCAACAACTCTGCTGCACGTATCATTGGAGAAGGACATGTTGATCTACTCTTCACGTCCGGGAATGTCCTATCACTTCAAAACGTGCAACACGTTCCTGATTTGAGGAAAAACTTAGTTAGTGGGTCGCTGTTGATACAGCAAGGTTATAAACTAGTTTTTGAAGCAAATAAGGTTGTAATAACTAGGTTTGAAACCTTCGTTGGGAAAGGCTATGTGTGTGATGGTTTGTTTAAGTTGAATATTATGTTTGAATGTTCTTCCTCCTTATTTACTACTGCTTTGAATGTTGAATCTCATAATATGTGGCATGCTCGTTTAGGACATAAACTTAAGTACCATAAAAAGAATGATGTTTCTTGATTTGATTCCTAAATCTCATCTTAATGAAACTTCTAAATGTCATATCTGTGTGCAAGCGAAACAGCCTAGAAAACCTTTTAAATCTGTTGATAGAATTTCTGAACTGTTAGGCTTAGTACATAGTGACATATGTGAAATGAATGGTATGCTTACTCGAGGAGGAAAAAGATACTTCATAACCTTTATTGATGATTTTTCAAAATTTTGTTATGTGTATCTGTTGCGTTCAAAAGATGAGGCTCTAGAATTTTTCAAAATTTATAAGGCAGAAGTAGAAAATCAATTAGATAGAAAAATCAAAGTGATTAGGTCTGATCGAGGAGGTGAATATACATCGAATGAATTCTCTAAATTGTGTGAAGATAATGGCATCATTCATCAGACCACCGCTCCCTATTCACCCCAATCCAATGGTGTGGCAGAACGGAAAAATCGGACCCTGTGTGACATGGTTAATTCCATGTTATCAAGTTCTGGTTTATCTGAAAATTTTTGGGGAGAGGCCATATATTCTGCTTGTCATATTCTAAATAGGGTTCCCCTTAGAAATTGTGATAAAACTCCTTATGAATTGTGGAAAGGTAGGAAACCCAACCTTAGTAGCATCAAAGTTTGGGGATGTTTGGCAAAAGTGAATATTCCTCCTCCCAAAAAGAAGAAGTTAGGACAAAAAAAATTGATTGTGCATTTGTGGGCTATGCATATCATAGTGCTACATTGTTATATATGTGTCACTTTTTGGCCTATTGGCAATCATTGGAGCATTTTTAGCAGTTTTAAAATTTTTAGGGTTTTTCGATCGGAATCGCGTAATTTCAGACTGTTAGCTATCGTCTGAGCTAGAGGACTCCGATTGAAAATCTAACTGCATATTATGTGTCCTGGTGTCATTTTAAGCCACTCATGAAAATTTCATCGAATTCTGGCATCGTTTGCAAAAATTTCACAGTTCCGGGGCGTATCCGGGTTTTTAAGTCGCGCTCTACTTAAAAGGAATCAAAATATCTGTTTTTACTATTCATCATCTTCCCGACTAGCCTCTCTCTCTCTCCTCCTCCGATTTTCTTCCGTTCGAGCCCCTTGCACCCTTCAAAACCAAAAACCCAAAGCACGGGAAGTGTAGATCGGGTCCCGGTCTACGCTCCGGTGTCTTCAAATCTGTATTCCGACGATCCTAGCCTCCCCGACCTCCCCTCTCTCTCCTCTGTTTTGAGCCAAACCGAGGGCCGTGATAGATCGGGTCGTGAGAAGGCTTGTGGGAAGGGTTTCGGCGCGTGGAGATCCACCGGACACCTCCTCCTCCCCTCGGTAAGCCTCCTTTCCCTCTCATTTCTTGTCTAGATGATTGCTAGGGGAGGGTTTTCTGTTTGGGAGGTGGTTGGAGGCGGTGGGGGTCGTCGGAGGGTGGTCGGAGGTGGTTAAAGGTGGTCGGGGCAGTGGGAGTGGTGGTTGGAGGCGCTCGGCAGGCTGGGGGACTGTCCCGGGCAGCAGGGAGCAGCGGCAGCGGCCAGGCAGCGCGCAGGCCGGGCGCGCGCGGGCATGCGCGCGTGCGTGCGCGGGTGTGCGTGCGCGCGGCGTGTGCGTGGGTGCGCGCGGGCCTGGTACGTGGGGCTGGTCGTGCTGGCAGCGCTGGATGGGCTGGGGGCCTCAGGCAGCACAGGCGGCGAGCAAGAGCCGGCTGGGCGTGCGCGCGTGCGTACGCGCGAGCGTGCGCGCGGGCGTGCGCTCAGGGGAGCTGGTCGCGGCGGTGCGAGGCGTGCGAGCTGCTCGGGTGGTGCTGTGCGCGGGTCTGCTCGTGCAGCTGTGCGCGAGGAGCTGGTCTGGGCGCTGGTCTGGGCGCGCGCGGAGGTGCTGGCCGAGGTGCTGGACGCGCGGAGGTGCGCGCGGAGGTGCTGGCCGAGGTGCTGGACGCGCGGAGGTGCGCGCGGAGGTGCTGGCCGAGGTGCTGGACGCGCGGAGGTGCTGGCGGAGGTGCTGGGGCGCGCGCGGAGGAGGCGCGGGGCGAGGAGCTGTGCGCGAGGCGTGCGCGGGGCGCGGCGGAGCTGCGGAGGTGCGCGCGGGGCGCGCGCGGGGCGAGAGGCGTGCGCACGGCGTGCGGGGCGCGTGCGGGCTGCCGCGGCTGGGCTCGGTGGACGCGCGGCGCCCCGGGCGGTGCGCGGGCTGAGGCGCGGCGGCGCGTCCGGGCGGTCGGGTGGTCGTGCGGGGGTGCCGAGGGTGTTGGGGGTTTTGTTTGGGATCTTTGGGTGTTTGTTTGTGTGTGTTACGTATTTTTGGGATAACTGTGGATTTATTCTAACCAGTTAATAACTTGTCTTGCAGATCTCGACGGACGGTCGCGCGTCGACCCGATTTCCGGTGAGTGGGACAACCCAACCCAGTTTGGGAGGCGTTACATGCTTTGGGCGTGTACCGCTCTCCCCTGGGGCGTATAGCTTGTATTAACTGTTATTTTATAATCCACGTAAGCATGATGTGTGTGTAGAATTGCATGCCACCCTAGATTGTGTGATAGGGACTTGCACCCTTAGGATTGTGCATGAGCCATGCATCCTGCCACCTCGCTATCATGCTAGGAAAGCCTGACCTGTGCATGCGTCCTATTAGTTTGATTTATTTAATTAAATGCAAACTGTATTAATTGATAGCATGTTTAGGGAATATAAGGGGGGCCTTGCGAGGTTAACACTGAGACCCGGGTTAGGGTACTCCGTGTTCCTCGTTTGGTTGTCGGATGTCCTACATCGGGACCTCAGGTTACCCTCCCAAGGTCTCTATTTTCCCTTGTATTATGATTACTAAATGCATGTTTCCCCGCATCCTGGTTATGCGCGCTGGTGGAATTCTGAGAATTCGAGACATTAGAGTCTTAGAGATGTGCTGTCAGCGGATCCGAGTGGATCATATGCGATGGATAGGCTGTTCTGTTCCCTTCGTCGGATCCGAGTAGAGACTACCTCAGCGTTAGACAGGTTGTCCCGTGCAGGGGCTCCCACTAGTAGGCGCCTCCTGACTTGGTAGAAGGACTGCGCTGAACATGGGAGTGGCCAAACAACCGCGGAGTGAGGAGAGACTATCGGTGGGCCAAGGGTAACCAACAGCCTAGTCAGTCCCAACAACCTAGGTCACCTGTTGAGAGGTGAGGGTGAGGGTATGGTGGGCCGGCGATGTGACGACCCACAGGATTATGAATGGATGTTTATCAACCCGCTAAGTCCCAACATCCTAGGTCACCTGTTGAGGGTGAGGGTGAGGGTGAGGGTATGGGGTTCGGCGATGAACGAACCCCCGGATGGTGATACTATGCCACTTGTGGCTTATGACTTGCTTAAATGTGGTTAATATGACTGTATGCATGGGTTGTGCTATTCACTGAGCGTGTGGCTCACCCCTCGCATATTATCTTTTTCAGTGATCTCTGAGGGAGGAGCTTCCCGAGCGACTACACCAGCAGAGGGCAGCGCCGCGTCCCACGAGTTTTGAGGCCATCAGCACCCTTTCTTTCAGTTGTACGTATATATCCTGTGCTTCGGCACCTAGTTTCGATTTTGTATGGACTTTGTTGTGTATATATATATATGGGCATGTTGGCTCTCACAGGACTTACGATTATGTATCGAGTCTGTAGTATGTTGTTGGCTACAGACTCAGTTTATTTAGCTTCCGCAATTGGTGTATATATTATGTCAGCCCTTTTTCTACCTGTGTTATCATTTTAGTGATTGTTTGTGGTTTATTGTTGATTTCCTGTTACTGATATCATATATACATTTGCCGCGTCCCGGGGACGGCCGCCCTGGGGCGTGACATACATATAGGTTTTTAGTCCTACAATCTGGAATTCCTGAGATCAGTCCCAACTCAATTATTGAGTCTAGAGATGTTGTCTTTTTTTAAGATATTTTTCCCATGAAAACCACAAATTCTAAAGCTATTGGAAATAAATCTACTGCTGATCTAGGGGCTTCTTCTTCCTTTGTTCCATCTCTTGAGAATGAACCTGAATTAAGAAGAAGTAAGAGACCTAGAGTAGAAAAAACATTTGGAGATGACTTCCTCACATTTCTTATTGAAGATGATCCCTTAACCTTCAATGAAGCTATGTCATCTCCAGATGCACCTTTTTGGAGAGAAGCAATTAATAGTGAATTTGATTCCATTCTTCATAATAATACTTGGGTTCTTACTTCTCTCCCTCCAGGTAGTAGAACAATTGGGTGTAAATGGATCTTCAAAAGGAAATTTCGTCCAGATGGCTCTATAGAAAAATACAAGGCTAGGCTAGTAGCAAAGGGCTTTAAACAAAAACCTGGTGTGGATTATTTTGATACATATTCTCCTGTCACTAGAATTACCACTATTCGGATACTGGTCGCATTAGCTTCAATTCATGGTCTTGAAATCCATCAGATGGATGTCAAAACCGCTTTTTTACATGGAGATCTCAATGAGGAGATCTATATGGACCAACCTGAAGGATTTGTGGTTCCTGGACAAGAACAGAAGGTGTGTAAACTCGTGAAATCTCTGTACGGGCTCAAACAAGCTCCTAAACAGTGGTATGAAAAATTTGATAGAGTCATCGCTTCTTTTGGTTTTAAAAATAATGAGTATGACAGATGTCTTTATATGAAAGTGAAATCTGATGCTTGTGTTATCATTTGCCTATATGTTGATGATATTTTAATTTTTGGGTCTAATCAGGACATTATTGAAGAAACCAAAATTTTTCTTTCTAAAAACTTTGATATGAAAGATCTTGGTCATGCAAGTCTAATTTTGGGAATAAAATTAGTCAAGACTTCATCTGGTATTACACTTTCACAGTCTCACTACATTGAGAAGATACTCAAAAAATTTGATATGTATGATTTTTCACCTGTGCATACACCATATGATTCATCAATTAAGTTGAAAAAGAATTTGGGAGAACCTGTTGGACAGGAATTATATGCACAAATGATTGGAAGTTTAATGTATCTTATGAATTGCACTCGTCCTGATATTGCATATGCTGTTTGTAGGCTAAGTAGATACACAAGCAATCCTAATAAAGAGCATTGGACTGCACTCACACGTGTATTTAGATACTGCGAGGATCTATTTCACTTTCATTACATTATACTGGTTTTCCTCCTGTACTTGAGGGTTATTCTGACGCCAACTGGATCTCTGATTCAGTTGATATTAAATCAACCAGTGGGTTTGTGTTTTTGATAGGTGGTGCAGCAATAGCATGGAGGTCTGTTAAACAGACAGTAATTGCTCGTTCCACAATGGAATCAGAGCTTATTGCGTTGGATATTGCAGCTTCAGAGGCAGAATGGCTTAGGAATCTGTTGAGTGAGATTCCATTGATGGGAAAGCCTATTCCAGCAATTTCCATAAGATGTGACAACAAAGTTGTGATTGCAAAATCATTACAAAATAATGATAATGAGAAAATGTCTAGACACTTGCGCTTGCGATATAAATCAATTCGGCACCTGATTTCTCAGGGGATAATTACTCTAGAGTTTGTGAGATCCGAGAGAAATCTCGCAGATCATTTCACAAAAGGACTTGTCAGACGACTTGTCCATGAGACATCGAGGGGGATGGGGCTTCAGCCCATTATATAATTACCTACAGCGGGCTCCCTACCATTGTGATTGGAGATCCCATGAAGATGGTTTTCAAGGGGTTAACGAAGCTGTATTGGTAAACTTGTGAGTACTGTAGAGGAAAAACTTCTCTAACTCATCCCTATGATATCAGTACTATACTGTGGCGGAAGAAGGTTGAGCTTACGCTCTTAATGGGTTCAAGTCCTTTTCGGACAGGGTGTGGCCCACGCAGGCACCCTGGAGAACTCACCTATATGAGTGCACGGACGTGAGGCCGCGTTCTTTGAGATTTGGGCTAAGTCTCTAAGGCACTCAAGAAAGGATACGAGCACATGGCCGTAACGTGCTACCCGCAGAACAGGACCCATATCCTGTACCGTGTGTGTGACTAGTGAATTCTGGCTTAAGGGGTCGAATTCAAGGACATGGTCTATTCAGACTTCTCAGTTGGATCTAGTTTACACTAAGTGAAGGTTCAAACCCAGAAGGTACCTTCATCTATTACATGGTATAAGATGCTCAGATCATATTCTTTCTTCTACAATTTTAGGTCAAGGGGGGGATTGTTAGTGTTGGGCCCATTTTGAATGACCCATTCTTTGGTTGACCAAAAATTGAGTATTCATTTTTCCTTCCCAACACTTTAAGTCACATCGGTTAAAACCACTTCATTGTTTCACCTTATACATAGAGTCAAACCATTCCATTGTAGAGACTTGTTGAACCTACGCGCGCGCACACGAGGCCCAACCCATCAACCCGTGGGTTTGGATTTCTGGTGGAAAAACTAGTTAACCGGGCGTGCGCGCTCGCACGTCGCGCCTGCACACGAGGCGGGCCGGGCCGGGCTGGGTTGCGGGCCACACTTGGGCACACCCGCATGCGCGCGCAGGGGGGGTGCAAATCCCTCTCCTCGGGCCACTCTGGGCCCTTTCCGCGGGCTCGGGCTTGGCCCGTATGCGCGTGGGTTTCTTTTTGTCTCTCGCGACAACTCCTTTTTTGAATTTGAATTGTTTCTAAAACCGCCACCATGATTATTTCCAAAACCGTCCGCGCCGAGATCTCTCAACGGATGCGTGTATTAATTGCCCGTTAATGTGCGCAATTATTTCAATTAATGTGCGCAATTAAGTGGTCGGGTTACAATTTTAATGTGCGTAATTAAGTGGTCGGGTTACAATTTTAATGTGCGCAATTAAGTGGTCGGTTTTCCTTTTTTGTGAACATTGTTAGACTGCCTATATAAAAGTGTCAAATTGGTCTCTCTCAAATCAACGAAATCACAAGTCCAGAACCCACCTACAACCACTGTTCTTCTGTTTTGATTTTTTCCTTTACAGAGGAGACTGTTCTTTCCACTTTCCTTGTTCTCTGATCTGAGCGTCTAAAAGGATCGCGGCTGTTCACTGTGGTCTCCTCGTAGCTCGCACCCCGAGGAGGCATAACCCTGGTGGTCGTATCTCTCAGTGGTAGGAGCCGTTCATCCCTGTGCGTGGGGGGGGAGAGTCTTATTCACCGAGGACAGAGCGTCTCTGCTCGCTTCGACCAAAATTGATATGTTTTTCTAATCCTCTATTCTTATTTGCAGAATATTTGCTGTGTTTTCATATTGGTTTGAATCTGTGGCCTTACTAGGTTCTTTGCATTGCCCTGATTTTGATAAAGATTTTTAACATCGCCACCAAAGAATAAGAAAATGACCTCTCTTATTCTCCTCCAATAATTTTTTCAGATTCAACAGAGAGAACAACATTCCCCACTTCTTTATTTGCGATGTCCTCATCAATTTCATATTCAACTAAAGGTTGATCGTGGGGGTCGGTCATTAGATTCTCCTGATTTTCTGGTGGACTTTCTTCGATCTTCTCCATCGATTCATCAACCATATCTTGACTCAATGCAACATCTAGCGGGTTGATCATGGAAGAGCCTTTGGACACCACGTGCACCATTGATCTCTCTAATTGTGATTCCATTCTTACGACCACTGAGATTGCTTCCGTCAAGCTGTAAATCTCTTGTGAAGCAATACAATCTCGCACTAATGGCCTCAACCCACTAAGATAATGGGCCACTCATCGCCACTTAGCCTCTGCAAGGTTATATCGACTCGAAAATTTTAAAAATTCAGCAATATAGTCGAATATGGAACAATTACCTTGGCGACAATTATGGTACAACTGGAGCAAATATTGTTCATAATCTAGAGGAAGGAAGCGATCCATTAGAAGTTGTCTCATCCTCCTCCATGTTCGAATAGGTGCTCTTCCTTGTCGTTGGCTGGTCCTTTGAAGGTGGTCTCACCAATTAGCGGCACTAATCGTGAGTCGAAGTACCACCAATCTTCTTTTCACGCACCTCCATTATCTAAAAAAATTTATCAATTTTTAAGATCCAATCAAGGAACTTATCGATTTGACAAATCACCGTTGAAATAGGAGATGTCCACCTTTGAAAAATAATTGTTGTAGTACGTGTGCCGTTTTCTCAGTTGATAGTTGTACAGTTCACTGCCTTCATCATCCGAGTCATCCTCATAATCGGGTAGATAATGCGAATGTCGTCGAACAACGTTATAAGCAACAGGTTGGTCTCGAGCAAATCCCTCGACGTGCATCCTGTCACTCCCAGGTCGTCTGTTGTCGGTGTTGAGATTCAGTCAGCCTTCACCTCACGAAGAGCCTGCCACGTTTGTTGACAAAACTCCTCCCGAAGTGGCTTTTAGTCCTCCCGCAACGGCCGAAACAGCTCCTGCACCCCACGATCACCGCCAATGGGATTGTTGTTTCTCGCACAGCTATGTGTCATCGAAGCCAAGCAAATCCTCGCTCTGATACCACCTAACGCAGCGTGAAACAGATAAAAAGATCCAACAAGCGTTGAGATCTCATAACTCCTTGAATCCACAAAGAATCCTTGAATTTACAAGGAAAAAAAAACTCAAAAGGGAGATAATTTTATTAAGGGTTAAAGACATCTAAGTCCAAATAAACATGAGAAAACCCATATAAGTCCCTACTAAAATTGGGAAAGATGTACAAGTCCCTGAAAACTCAGAAAAAACCCAATTATCATCCCTGAGTTAAATTTTCATCCAAACTTAACGGAATATTCTCAGAATATTCTATCACATATAATTGTGTAGACATTGAAATCCTTATAAACAGTCATAAAGACAAACTAGTCCCTGCAAAAGATAAAATTACCCCTGAAAAACTTTTACATTAAATTGTGTACACATTGCAGTCCCTATAAACAATCATAAAGACAAATTAGTCCCTGCAAAAGACAAAATTGACCCTGAAAGATTTTTACATTTAATTGATAGACATTACAGTCCTTATAAATAATTGTAAAGACAAATTGGTCCCTGTAAAAGATAAAAATGCCCCTAAAGGATTTTTACATTTAATTGTGTAGACATTGCAGTCCTTATTTATTTATAAACAATCATAAAGACAAATAATATAATTTTTTTATTTATATTTTCATCTTTTATCCTATTGCTCACACTCCACCTGAACAAGTAATGAATAATGCTCTTTTCTTTAAGGTGTTTGCTTGCTTTGAAATACATATACATGATTTTTCACAAAATTTGTTTATTTACATTCCTAGCAGAGAGAATTTTAATAAACTCATGCCACTTTTTTTACTTCCCTACAAACAAAAGGATAAAAAGAATGCATTCTACTGGTTAAAATATTTTTTTACATCCAAATTGAGATCTTAAGGTGGAGTGTGAGCGATAGAATAGAAGATGAAAAAATAAATAAATAAATTATATTATTTGTCTTTATGATTGTTTATAAGGACTACAATATCTACACAAATAAATGTAAAAATCCTTCATGGGTATTTTTGTCTTTTACAAGGACCAATTTATCTTTACGATTATTTATAAGGACTGTAATGTCTATTCAATTAAATGTAAAAATCTTTCAAGGTCAATTTTATCTTTTGCAGGAACTAATTTGTCTTTATAATTGTTTATAGGGACTGCAATGTGCACACAATTTAATGTAAAAGTTTTTCGGGGGTAATTTTGTCTTTTAGAGGGACTAATTCGTCTTTATGACTGTTTATAAGGACTTCAATGTCTACACAATTATATGTGATGGAATATTCTGAAAATATTTCGTTAAGTTTGGATGGAAATTTAACTCATGGATGATAATTCGTTAAGTTTGGATGGAAATTTAACTAATGGGTGATAATTAGCTTTTTCTGAGTTTTCAGAGACTCGTACGTTTGTCCCAGTTTTAGTAGAGACTTACATGAGTTTTCCTATTTTTGTAGGGACTTAGATGTCTTTAACCCTTTTATTAATTGATCGAAAGTTGTCTCTTACAAAGATGGTGGTACTTATTATATAGGGCACAAACATTAAATACATATTCATAATGTGAATTATGACTCTACTAAAAATAGTAAAGACACAATTACAATGAAAATTATTAAAATTTAATTAAATAAAATATAAAATCCTAAAATTCTTAAATTCCTAATTCACTAATAAAATGTGAGTAATATGACTTTAAATAATGAGATTTGTTAATAAACGATAAAATCTCATAAAACTTTATTTTGATGACAGATTTGAAATCAAATATTCTGCAATGATTTCTATTCAAATCTATTCTACATCAGAGAGATTGCTGTTTTATAGGAAATATGTGTTTGGTGTGGAGTAAACTAACAAGGGTTATAGGGATGTTAAAGATCTAATTATATAAGAGTAGACTAGTCTTTTATGTTTCTAAAATGGTGAAATGAGACTTTTTAGACAAAATTTTAAAAAGTGGCTGATTTTGATGTTTTTAAGTTTTATGTGATTTTTTTTTTTGTTATTTTTCCTTTTTTATTTTTATTTTTATTTTTATTTTTATTTGTTGGAGTTAAAAACAAAGAGAAGGGAGAAAAAAATCTTTTTGGATTAATAATGAAGAAGAAACAACCATTGATTTGGGATTGGGTTAACAACGAAGAAGAAACTGTCATTGATTTAGGATTGGGTTAACAACGAAGAAAAAACTACCATTGATTTAGGGTAATTAGAAGATTTTAAGAGATTTTTTAATTAATTGTTTTGATTAGCCAGAGTTAATCAAATAGGTTTACATAATACACATATCAATCATCAAAATAGGTACTAATGATATACCCAATCAGTACATACTTTCTGAAAAAAATGATGTTTCAAGGAGCTGGGGAATGCAAAGAAAAATGACAGGATACGACAAGGAGTATAAAATGCCCAATGCATATATGAAAAACTTGTTTGTCTTCATGTTTGAGTCCACCCACGGCCTCTGCCACCACCACTCCCTCGACGCGCTCCCAAACAGAGCCTAAATTAATTCACTATAAATAAAAATATAAGTATTTTAAGAAATGTAAATTGAGTTTTATTGTAATATTCACACTTTTATATCATAGATAATTTATATGTAAATAAAAAGGTTACAAAGAGATTGAAGAAATTTAGATGATATTTTATTTACTTTTTATCCTTTCACTTGTTTTAATAATATTTTACCTTTTATCTTTATTTTATTATAATATCATTATAATTTTAGATGAATTGGAAAGAATATATTTATAAACTATACGAATGCATTTTTTCATATCAAAATATAATAACTAATAAATTTATCCTCACATATTTATTTATTTTCATTTATAAACAATCATATTCTTTCATTTCTTACACTTGTACCCCAAGGCAACACGCATCCGTCGAATCTTTAAGCGCGTGCCGAACAAGCCTGCGAACCCTACCCGGTCAAAACTTTAAAGCGCAGGGACAATTACGTAATTTGGAGATCCCGGTAAAAAAGATTCGGCATAAAATAGAAAACACACGACGTTCACGAAACCTCTCTCTGTAACAAGTCTCTGAATCCCAGGTCTTCGTAGAGGCGGCGGCGTTCGTTACGCGGACGAAAACCTCCCCCCTCTCTCTCTCTCTCTCTCTCCATCTCTCTCGCATAATAAAATCCCAAACCCTAATCGACGCCCCCCTCTGTTTCTTTCCGTGAAACCAAAACCCTAGAAATCGAAACCCTAGAAATGGAGGACCCGAGGGACCGACATGAACATGACGAGGGGGGCCGCTTCTACAACCCGTACGAGCATCTCAACCCGGACTTTCCGATCCACAACCTCTATAGGATCCCCACCTCCCCGGAGTTCCTCTTCCAGGAGGAGTCCATCAAACGTCACCGATCCGTCGGCGAGAACATCACCTACTACACCGGCTGCGGCTATCTTGGCGGCTCCATCTCCGGCTGCGCCAAGGGCGTCGTTGATGGCGTCCGGTCCTTCGAGCGCGGCGACACCGCCAAGCTCCGCGTCACCCGCCTCCTCAACGCCTCCGGCTCCGCCGGCCGCTACGTGGGTAACCGTCTCGGCATTATCGGGCTCCTCTATGCCGGTTTCGAGGGCGCGGTTGACTATGTCCGTGACGAGGACGACATGATTAATAGTATGCTCGCTGGGCTGGGGACTGGCCTGCTCTACAAGGCGGCATCGGGGCCGAGGGCGGCTGCCTTGGCTGGGGCTATTGGAGGGCTCGCCGTTGGGGTGGCTGTTGGAGCAAAGCAGGTGTTGAAGCGATATGTACCGATCTGAGGGAGATTGGTCGACTTTACGGATGGTTTGGTTCTCTTGATTAATGACTTATTATATTCGCTCTCTGTTTTGGTGTTATTTATATTTGGGCAACTTACATATTGATTTTATGGTTCTTCTGGAAATTGTTGAGGGTAGGTTGAATAGATGAGGAGGGGGTTTTTGAAGCTATCTCCTTGTTTTTTTGGGTCTATAGTATGATCGTTTATCAAATAATAGTTCATGTAAAACTTTGCTTTCTGTGGTCATTGTTTTAATTTGAAAAGCTATTAAATTATGCATGATATCTGTTTGCCTTACATTGTGGGTTATAAGTTTGTTTTTTGAGGTTCTCATTGAGGAGGATCGATGGTTTTTTGTTGTTGTTGTTGTGTGTGTGTGTTTTTTTTTTTTTTTTGGGAAGGGGGGGGGAGATCTGCTTAATTTTCTGATCAAGATAGCATTTCAACATCGTTATTGAGAAGGGCTCCCTTGACATCATAAGAATCTCCTTTACTTTTTTTTGGTTTCTTAGTAAATAAGTTTTGATTTGAAATGGAGCATATTTATAAAGACAGAATGTCATTTGTTCTGTCTTGAAAAGATTCCGCAGAAATTATTTCTTGTTGCGATAATAATCTTTTGGTATTTGTTTCTATATTTGTGTGGATGCTGAGATTCATCTTATCAACTGTTTGCTTTAATTCCTAATTTTTTATGACAAACAACTGCATTCTTTTATGATTTTGTGACAGCCCCCCCCCCTTTTTTTTAAAACAAATATCGTGCCCCTTGTGCATATTTGGCATAGTGGGATTTGATCCCTTCACCTTCTTTTATGTTTACCGGCTAATTAAAGCTCGGTTTACTATATTGGTACCCCTGTGCACATTTGACATAAGTGGGACTTGATCCCCTCACCTCTTTTTTGGATGCAAGGGGTGCTAACCGGCTAATCAAAGCTCGGTTTGGGGTGCCCCTGTTTCAAAGTAGATGCTGCATGCGTCTTGGTATCAAGTGCTATGGCAACTATTTAGTGCTTTTTGAAGCTTGTTACTTGCCTATAATTGGCTAATTTGGCTGTGACACTTGGTTGGTGAGCTGCCAGTCATGCTAGCTCAATAAGTTTGTCTTTGTTTTGAGCTTACCTTTCACTTTTCCACTATTTAAATAAATCTTGGTGGTGGATACACTAAAATTAAAAGAAAAATAGTTTTGGCTGCTCTTTTTATGAATTCCTATAGCATGTTATTCTAAAATGCATCATTAAGAAGTAAAATAAATGTTGTTATGTATTGGGCTTCTGTTGTTTGTTATCTCAGACATTGGTGCATCTATATACCAAAGACTGATGCCATCTCTTGTTACTTGGGAGGAACCATTTCTGGTTGAGTGAGGAATATATGAGGGGGGCCCCAAGGATGTCCTTACCTTGTTTTTTTAGTTTTCTTGCACTTTTCTTGTTAATTGCTGCATCATTCTGAATCTGTAGCTCATCAGGTTTCGATAGAATTGGTGTCTCAAAAAAAATGTATGGGTATCTTATTTGTATGTTTCCTCTTATACTAAACTTTGTTTATAGTCCCTGTACCCTTAAACGTATGTGCCTTTGTCTCTTGGATTCCTCTACTTGATCATGATCAATAATTTTTTTCCAGATTTCTCCTCATTCTCTGCATTTCCTTCAGCCTTCATGTTTTTATTCACACATGGAGTTTCTCCGTGTTGATTGTTTTTTTTTCTTTTTGAGGAAAATATAGGAGCAATCTTATTGTAAAAAGATGCCCCCAAACAAAGGAGATGAGGGATCTCCGTACATAAAATTAAATGAAAAAAAAGAAATGAAAATAGATAAACATAGGAATGGGGCTCTTCCTATAATCTCCCCGTGATAATTGGTTCTTAAGTGTATGCTAGCAACATTGTAGTGTAACTTTTGCAATATCCTAGGAGGATTAGTTTGAATGGGAAATGCTTGCAGAGTGGTTTGCTTTTGTCTATAATTGGTTCAAAATGACATTGACAATTGTTTTCTACATTAAAATGGGTAGATAACAACATTAATTGAGCTAGTAGCTTTTATGCTTGCCACTGAATGTTACTTTCTTGCAATGTAACTAGCACTTAATCTTTATAAGATTGAATCTTCTAGATTGGAGATCCCCTTTTTTGCTAATTTACTCAGAGCAAGCTTCAGAAGGATTTTTTTATTGTGATATTCCATGAGTTTTAGTTTAGTCAGTTTACTATGGTTGTCCTTTTTGGATGAAGTTTGATCTTGCTAGATGTTTGAGAATGTTTTAGGATTTTACTCTAGTCATCAAGGTAAGGGCTTGGGGCCATGGTATGTTGTGAGTAGACCTATTAGGTAGGGACAGGAAGGGAAGGTTTCCCTTTGAGTGGATGGTGTAAGTAAGAGTGATAATTGGGGAGTCTTTGTAGGAATTGTTTTTTTTTTTATTTCCCTTTTCATTTTCTGTGGGGAGATATTTTGTGTCTCCTTTATTGTCAATATGTAGTAAAAGAGGTGGACATCCCATAATAAAAATAAATTTGATGTTGTATGGGGTTACCAGGGAACTGAACTGTCAAGGTGAAGTAACCTTTTGGTATCATTATTTTTTTTCTTTCTATAATATTTTTGAGCTGTTAGTTCTCCATTTTCACACCTTAAGGAAATTTGTATGTGCAAACAAATGCTGACAGCGATCGTGACTGCCCAAGTGTTTTTGTCATCTCTGGAGGTAATTTCATTTATGAAACTATTTCTGATGTCCTAAATGGTGGTGCTTAAGGTATTATAGACCTATATAAACTTCTTCCATTCACAAAGAATTTGAAGATTACTTCAAGAGCTTGAAGTAAAGCATTAGACAAATGAATGATGGCTGAGTTTATACGATAGATTATGGGATCTGGGGAGAACTAGGGGATCACAAGTTTTTGTTGTTAGCAAAGCATATGCCCCTTGTTCTTGGAAAATGTATGAGAATCTTCTAAACAATCAAATGGAGGACAACAAGCTTAAGGAAACTTTAGTTATTTGTTTATAGAAATGTGCTAGGGCTGTGAAAGCGGGCTGTTAGGTGAATTTTTTTCTGAGAGCAAAATCTGGATGCATGTTCTGAACTTTGAAAGAACTGAGGATATGTAGAGTAGACTGACATCCTTGCCAGTTTTCTGATCCCTTATCCATAGCCTTACAGAATATTGTGTAGATGTATAATTAGATCATCGAGAATATGCCCTTGATTTTGTGATTGTTCCATCTCAGTGGCATTTTTGATAGTTTAGATTAATGTGCTCAGAATGTCTGCTCCATCTCTATATAAAATGTGTTTTGGTACCCATGGTAGGATTTGTGGCTCATTTGAAGCTGTCGGTTTTTTCAACTCATTCTTTTGTCAATGTATTGCTGAATGCTAATCCCCTACGTTATGCTCAGTCGATACAAATCCAATAACTCAATTTGGATATGTGTTGGTGCAGGAATTTAGGGGAAGTTTTGTGGTGTAGTTAATTGTTGTTATGTAGTGTTTTTTTTTTTTTTGTTACTTTTGATGAATATATGAAAAATTATGGTGATTTATTGGTCGGTTCGAGCATAAAGCCCTCAGCTCTTGCTCATTGATGAAGTAAAATCGTGCATGTTTTTTTTTTTTTTTTGAGAAACGGTAGACAATTGTTATCCCAATATATTATATTTAAGTTACAAAGATCCGATTTTTTTTAAAAAAAAACAAGATAGTGGAAGGAAAACAGGATAAACATGTTAGAAAGCAAAGAAAGCAGTAGTGGGAACTGAATAGAAGAGAGTTCTACTCCACCCCATCCACAAAAAGGAAACTGCAATCTAAAGAAGACAACCCGAAGCGCTCATGCCCTGATATGCACTGAGCCACCCCTGATGTCAATGTGTGCTGCCCCGGCCAGAACGCAACCCCAATCTTTAATAAAACTCTCCACTACCCTCGTAAGGTTCTCCACATAAAATCGAATGCCTCGGAACACCACCTCATTACGCACATGCCATATAGCCCGCATGCCTGTCGGGATCAATACTCGCGCAACTCGTGCTTGTATGCTCTTGTCGTCTCTCTGCGTGATCCCTGCTGCTGCTCTCAAGAGATCCTCCATAGACGCGAGGCTCGAAGGGAACTGAATCCCTAAACTTTGTCATACAGACAACGCAGCAGTGCATCGACAGAATAAGTGCTCCACCGATTCATCGTCACTTTGGTAGAGCACGCAAGCAGTAGATGCCCCCTCATTCCATTTGGCGCGATAACCCTTGGTGAGCAACCTGCCTTGATGAGTGAGCCATAGAAATATCTTCACTTAGGACGCCAAATATCAAAAGCCCTTGGGATTATAATCCGATTAGCCGCCGCCCTGCTTTGCCACCATTCATATCCCTTCTTCACGGTGTACCCATGGCTCGCACCAATGCTCCATATGACTCGGTCCAATATCTCGGGAGACAACAAGCGTGTAACTAGGACTCCTAGCTCTGTCGCCTGGTCGATCTTCCCAGCCATGTGTTCCTTGCTGAACCGAAGCTTCCACGACCCAGTCCCCCCGCTAGGAAATCAAAACTCAGACACCCGGCCCTCCTTCCTGTCCGCGATATGAAATAGGGCAGGGAAACGATCTTTAAACGCCACCTCACCACACCATCTATCCGACCAGAACAGGCAGTCCTCCCATCCCCCACCTCCCATACTAATGTCTGTCGCCACAGATTCAAGCCCCCGAAACCAACCTTTGACTAGGGACGAAGCTCTCCGATTTAGCCATGGTGTATGAGATCCCGAAGCCATGCAATATCTGTCACGTAGCGGTTTGACCCATAAAGCAGTAGGCGCTGATACCCACTTCCACGCCTACTTAGCCAGCAGCGCAAAGTTTAGGTCGTCAAGCTTACGCGCCCCAAGACCACCTTTAGCTTTGGGCAAACATACCAAATCCCATTTAACTAAGCAAGGTTTTCGAGCCTCCCTAGACGTGCCGCTCCAAAGAAATCTCCTCTGTATCCCTTCGAGCCTTTGTGAAATGCCCCGGGGTAGACGAAAGATGGACAAGTAGAAGGTCGATAGACTAGAAAGAACAGCCTAGAGCAACGTAAGACGCACTCCAAAGCTGAGCCATTTAGTCGCCTTTCCAACCCTCTAGCTTGCGTTTCATTTGGTCAGTGAGCAGAGACCAATCCTCCTTCAATCGCCGAGTCACCAATGGGAGCCCTAGGTGCTTGATTGGAAACTGTTGGAGAGGGCAGCCCAAAATCCGTGCAAGTTCCGCTGCCTGCCCTCCACGTTTGCAGTGGACATAATACTCTTCTCATAGTTTATTTTCAGCCCAGAGATAAGTTCGAAACAGCCAAGAATGAATCTAAAACCACGTAACACCTCCCTTGACGAGCTGCTGAAAATGATGGCATCGTATGCATACTGAATGATAGGGATCTTGGTGCCATGCAGCAATGTCTGTATCCCCTCCACCCATCCCTCCTCCGTAGCCTTCAAGCACATCCTGCAAAGCATGTTAGCTACCATAGTAAAAAGAATCGATAAGATCGGGTCCCCTTGTCTCAGCCCACGATTGATGGGGAAGAAGCCATGGGGCTCACCATTTATTAGAACCGAAGCCGACGCCGATCCCGTGCATTGAGAAATCATGCGGCACCATAATTCGTCAAACCCTTGCCCTCATTACTGAGAACAAGAAATCCCACTGAACCCTGTCATACACCTTCGAGAAATCGTGCATGTTTATCAATTTAATTACTGATAATTCCCCTCTTATCATGCTGCAATGCTTCCATACAAATATTATTGATCTGTCAATATCTCTACATGTTTTTGTGAACCCGAATCTCATTCGTCTGCCATTCTATCATTCTTCATTACTTGCTATTTCTGTGTGTGTTGTGTTAAGAGGGATTGTAGAGTGCAGTGGCATGTGCTCCAATCTGATCATATTCTATGACAGTGAGGATCAGTGAATGAGACAAAAAGGAAGACAGGAAGGTAGATTGGCCACATTAATTTGCATGTCTTGCTCAGCTCAAAGTTGTTTGTGTGCTTTGGGGCCAACTTTTTGGTTGCCGAATCTCCCGTCTTTGGGGACAACTGAGAATGTATGTTAAATGCTTGTGCATAAATTGGGCAGAACCATATGGATGTCCAAGTATCTGCTATAAACAATATGTGAAATCGATACATACTAACAAATTATATATGTTTGTATAGTGTACTATTAAAATTCAATTATCTTGTATAATTAATCATAATCATCAGATTTTAAATAACTCATGCATTCTCTTTCTGATCTTAGAATCACGCAAGAAAAAACTTTTTGTTTTTAAGATTGCACTGTTCACATCCTTATACGTCATGATCACTCAACACCTAATGTTCACACTTCAAACATTTCCGTTATCTGAATTTGAAAATGAAGATTAATATTTTTTCAAGAAACATTTGAACGAAAGAATATGGGACATGGTGGAACAAGCCTTAAGAAATTGTTTGTTTGTTAGGAGTAGGAGGGTATGTGTATAACAGATTAAGCGGAAATAAATAAATTGATATTTGTATATTGAAATTCTAGAATTGTGTTATTCCATTAGTATAAAAGGGGTAAACATGTAAAATCATCTTTCATCACCTTTTATAAATCAGGGACACTCACATGTTAAGTCATTTTATCATTTCTTATAAATCATTATATACATCTTATTCACAACATATCATAGTCAACAAACAACAAAAAAATTTATTAATAGGTTTTTCAATAAGAATAATTATAAATTTATTCCAGTGTTATAGTTATATACAACATAATAGTTATTTTTACTTTAATCATTTATGTCGCCACCGAACGGGGCTAGAAGATACAGATTTTAAAATATTCCATCCATTGACAGGTTTACAGTTAATTGCATTTCATCTGCGCTCATTATCATAAAAATAAATAAATAACTAGATTAAAAAAAAATCTTACACGTGCACGTTAATATTCAGAATTCCTGCCTTAATCATCAGTTACCACTTACCACTTAATCATCCTGCAGACATTGTAATTTAAAAATTAAATTACCTTTAAAATACTGTAATTTTTATACAATTAAATATAAAAATTCTTCAGAGACATTTTTGCCTTTTACATGTACCAATTTGTCTTTACGATTTTATAAAGACTGTAATGTCTATCCAATTAAATGTAAAAATCTTTTAGGGGCAATTTTATCTTTTGCAATGACTAATTTGTCTTTATGATTGTTTATAAGGACTACAATGTGTACACAATTTAATGTAAAAGTCTTTCAGGGACAATTTTGTCTTTTCCAGAGACTAATTTATCTTTATGACTGTTTATAAGGACTTCAATGTCTACACAATCATATTATATGTGACAGAATATTCTGAAAATATTCCATTAAGTTTGAATAAAAATTTAACTCCCTCTCGCCTTCCTTTTTATCTTTTGACTTAGCTATTTAAGTATTTTCTGACCATTTTCCCATCTGTAGATATAAATTTATAACCGGGATGATAATTGGGTTTTTTTAAGTTTTCAGGGGTTTGTACATCTGTCCCAATTTTAATAAAGATTTATATGAGTTTTTCCATATTTGTAGGCACTTAGATGTCTTCAGCCTAATAAAAAAAAAGGGAACAGTTAAAACTTCCAACGCACGTGATGATGACACGTGTTAAAGGCCTATCAGACATAACCATCTGGATCCAAGAATTAAAAGACATAAATACTACGATTTACACAACCCGTTCAACCACCGAAACGAAATCCAAAGCCAAGATCGGGATCTGCCACCCAAAACAGAGAATTCTCTAAATACTTTCCCAAAGATTCACTCACCCACTTAAATGGAGAGACTTCCCACTGAGTTGCTCTCCCTCAACATCTTCTGCTTGTTGGACCATCACAACCTCGCAACATCTATTCAAGGTGTCCCTCTATCTCTCTTTCTTTGCATGATTTGATCCGAATCTCGAATTTTTTGGCTTGATGACATGAATTGCACAAATGGGTTGTTGACTGTTGATGGGATTTGAATTCATGAACACAGTTTGCAGGAAGTGGAAGGGATTGGCATCCGAGGATGTTCTGTGGTACAATCTGTTCAAGGAGAGGTGGGGAGAAGAGAGCGCGTCGTTTTACGCACCCGTCGACGGTGTCAAAACCTGGAAACAGGTCTACGAAGTGCAAGACCGATGCGATCGGATCGGAGTGTGAGTGCCCCCCCGTTTGGAAGCAATTGTCAAACATATTATGTGGCGTTTGCAAAATCAGTTTTTTAATAATTATTTTGGAACTGTATTTTTTCAAATTCATCTTTTGAATTTAAATTGTGCTTTCATGCTTTTTCAGAATCGTTTATTTTAACTAATTTAGCGTACAAGTTATCTTTTATAAATAGTTCCACACAGACTGTGTGTTGGCTATCATCATAGTGTCAGAGTACTCTTAATTTAACATAATTAGGTTTTTTATTTTTTAATCTCTTTAAATTATATGATTTAGTGATCGATTCTTTACTTCTTCATATTTCAGTTTAAGTCCCTAGATTTAAATGCTATGTTTTCGGAAGGGACTTATCTCTAAATTATTTGATTTTCTTTTTAATTCCTGGAAGAGACTTATCTCAAAATTATTTGATTTTTTTTTAGTTCCTGGGAGGGACTAAAAGGAACATATACTTTAAATCTGAGGACTTCAACTGAAATATAAAAAAGTGAGGAATCGATCACTAAATTATATAGTTTATGGAGACTTAAAAATAAAAAAAACCGAATGGATGATTTATCACCTTTAATATAATTTAAAAAATCATTCCTAATTGTCTTCACTGTCTTCACACCTAACTTAGAAATTCTTATATGTTGTAGAGGATTGAGGATTACAAGAGAAGGGGAAGACTACTACCTTGTTCACCAAGGTGAGATCCAGCGCTACTTGGGCCGGAGGAAATGCAGGGACGATGAATGTGGTGGTGGCATCGAAAGAGGATCTCTGGCAGAGGAGGAGGAAGAGCAGCCTCGTTCGGGTATTCTGGATAAGATCCTCTTCTTCATCGGGGACTTGGAGGTCGCGTCTAGAGTATGACAAACCAGGATTGGTTTTTATACACACATTTAAGTTGTATGTTTGTGATTTTATTGTCATTGCAATGTAATCATTCTAGTGTATAATTGAACATGGCATTCAGTTATGAAGTTGTGATGTTTGTTTCAGCACCACAAGTGTATCTAACAAAGTGTGAGAAGGAAAAGTAAAAATGAAACCATTTTTCAGTGGCTCAGATGGATTGTCGACCTGTTTTTAAGAGAGCTGACCTTCTCTGTCTCCAGTAGTTGAGCAGGTGGAGTATATGATATGTGACTAGTTCATAAACACTTGTATTTTTTTTTTTATAGTAGATAAACACTTGTATTTATATTAACACGGAAGCACTTATTAAACTCATAAAAAATGATACTCTTATGACACGCTGCAACAGATCTGCTCACTTTTCCTCATTGGCTTTAGGATAAGTTGCTTATCATGTCTGCAGAGCGGACCGAACCATAACTCGAGTACCGAGTCCTCTCACTTCCTTCCTGGACTCTGAATTCGGACCGAACCATAACTCGAGTACTGAGTCCTCTCGCTTCCTTCCTGAACTCCGAATTCTGACCCTCTGATGGGATTACTAATCTGATAGACTTTGGATTGTAGCAACCCTTTACTATTGACTTTGCAGACCATCCCACCAACAAATAAAAAAAAGTATGAACACTCGCATGGTAATTAAACATGGATTAGTGAAAATAAATTTCCCCTGACAGAAACCTTATCACTTATTTGCTGATAACTGCTGGACCGGGGAACACCAGCACAGACACTGGAAGAAGGTTCAAGCACGCATGTACACATTGAATGAGCAATATAAAAAAAAATGTTAGTGATAAAAACAAGATATCAGGATCAATACACCTCAGTGTACCAGTTTCAACAGTGATATCAAAACACCTGGATTGGAAATTTAGAATGTAAACCAATTTCTAAAATGAATAGGATACAATATGGGAAATTCTACAAGATTTTATAAATAGAGGAGCATTGTTACATGAAAAAACAGATATATTATAATTGACAACCAATAAATTTTAAATCTGAGCTCAACTAGTGGACTGATTGCCTCATCTCCAAAGAACGGACATGTTTCTTGTAAACAGGTGATTACTGTCTTCGAATCACCCTCAATCCGCAATGATAGTTATCTATATCTCTCTTTTTTGTGAGAAGCATATCTCCCATACTATCATAAATAAAATACATGATGAAATTGTGATATAGTTTGTGGCAGTAAAAGAATTAGCTTTGGTTTTTTTTCCCAAAACTTGAGTTCACACTTAAACAGTCAAAGGCTCTGAGTCTGCATCTCTATCCTTCATAGCTGACCAATCTTGAGACTCTGTAAAAATTGCATTGCAGTAAGGAAAATTGCGATGAATCCATGAAATCAAGATGCATTATTCTGAAGGAGCTAAATAATACATAACCTATATATATAAACTCACTTGATTTGTGACTCTCAGAGACCACCATCAGCCGCCTCTGTAAGACTGCTGCCATGAAAAGGAAAATCGAGCACATCCCAAACATGATTGTGATAGGAAAAGCGTTCACCTACAAAATAGCAGAAGGAGGAATTGTTAAAGAAAATAACATTTTATTTTTTTATTGGTAAGTATTTTTCCTGATCACATCTTCATCTCTGGTGGCAAGATTTGAACCGAAGTCCCCTCACAAAGGATGGGGGTCATCCTACCAAGAGGAGGTTCGGTAAAATAACATTTTATGGAGGTGAAATACTAATCAACCGACCAACTTGGAGCTGGATTTTTTGAATCTTTAGACGAAACACCAAAATACGAGACAGATTTAACAAACATAGACAAAAGTATGACATACCCTTCAGAATTATGGAGCAGAAATTCTCTCGGGTCAAACAAAAAAACTCTAAGGAGCACCATTTCCTAAAAAAAATTAGTGGTGTGATTTGGCCCTGCTATTCTCCTGGACAACTAATTTTATGATCATGTATTGAACTTTGATTAGACTTATGAGCTTAATGTGCAACCCTATGAACCTAAAGACTGGCCCAGCATATAGTATTTGAGAGTCTTGGGACAGCCAAACTCGCCATCGCTCATGCAAATTTTTCGCTTTTGTCTAACAAATGAATTATTTTAAGTTTTTTGCAGGCTAAAGTGCTTATATTGCCTGTGCAACAGTAAACTAGGAAATTGACAGATATTATTACATAAAAATTAAGCACTGTATACTTACGTTGTAAAGAACGATGCACACAAAAATATTCAGAGGTATACGGAAAAAGTTCATGATTGTGCTTCTAGCCTCCTCAGGAATGTACTGGGACCTCATCTTCATAATAGATGGCCAAAATATCCCCACACATGCTTCAAATGTACAGAACCCAAAGAGCTGAATGCTACCACTGAAAGATATGCTCCCACCTTTCACGTTTGAAGATGGCACGAGGAACTATTTATTGGTAGAAAACATGGGTAAGTTGTAAAAGATTTCAATACAATGGAAAGACAATAGTGAAAGTTGTGACAGCCCTACGTTGGTGATTATGGGAAGGAGCAGGGTGACAGCAGAGATGCTAAAGACAATCTGCATATACCCTTCAACCTTTAAGTGTGAGCGAGCCATCAATCGAGACGCAATGGAGCTTCCCAACATTGAGGAAAGCATAAAAGTTGCAAAGATAAAACCATGAGGGATTTCCTCTTCATTTGGGCTCAAAGCAGGGGTCCACAAGAACACAAAGGTGTACATAGATCCTTCAAAAAGGGACTGTATGGCACCAAGCAAAGCAATCTTCTCATCTGCCACCCAAAACATTACAATAATATGATCATCATGTCTTTGAAAGGAGAGTAAGTGTAAATCCAAATCATGCTGAAACGGAATTCGATAAACTACCGGATGCTATGGCGACTGCAGCGCCTCTGAACTGGGTCAGCAAATCCTTGCTCTCAGAAGCATCTCCATAATTTTCACTCCATGATGATAATATGATTGCCATGCCAATAGCAAGGATGCAAGCAGCGGCATCAAAGGGGGCCACAGAGCCAAAACCCAGGTTATCTGCCAGCAGATTCGCAAACAGCCCAGCAACGATGGCAATAAGCCCATTACCAAGGAAGATGGCCTTTGAGAATGTTAATGAAAGCCACTGCGACTCAAACCCCCTCTGAAAACAACAATTAAAAATGATTAAAAATGATATCTGATATAAGGAGAAATCATCACAATATAAAGGTGGATAAATAGGAAATCATGTGCAATTTAAGTTATGACAACTAATGCCTGTTAATTCACTTATATATTCATGATTGTTTGGTTAGAACAAAAAAGAAAAAAACTTCTCAAATTGTTTTCAAGATTTAGTAATAAAGTTAGAGTATTAGGCTACCTGTAGATTGCCAAAACAAAACAAAACAAATTCAAGGTCTATTCAGATTCTGCCTAACGCATTTATCATCACTAAATATCAAGCGGAATAAATTGCAACACGGATGGAAATTTGCAATATAATAACGCCCACCACACTATCGTAAAAAAAAAAGAAAACAATGCCCACCACGAATTACAATATGAAACACATCAGTAAAAGCAATCTACGACCCTAATATTCAAACAAAACACTACAACTTATTTTATCATGCACAAACAAAAAACTATTAGATCCATCATCAGATTAGCAGGTTCATACTTTTCAATAACCACGAGTAATTCAAAATTGGCGGGAATTCAAGATAAGAGACCCAATCACCTTAAAGTGCTCCGCGACAAGCCACGACTCAAAAGCCGAGAAAAGGAGGGACGTGGCAATCCCTCCAAGAATTCTTCCCAACATCAAAACCTTGTACTGGGGAGAGTGTTTGGTGATGCAGCTCAGTATGTAAGTTATGCAGTAAGTCACACAAGCCCTCTTCCGCCCCCTGCATTAGTACATGCAAACAGTTGTCTTTCTCATGTATATGTAATACATTGGCTATTAGAAACACCAAATTCATGGAAGAGCGTGAGTTATCTCACTGTTTATCAGCCAAAGACCCAACAATGGTCCCAAACAACATCGAAGATCCAAATCCGGCAATGAAGAGCCGTCCGATTTCTCCCTTGTCGAAGCCATACTGGCTGTAAAGGAAGTACACATATGGACCCTGCAACCAGTCCCCAGCTGTTCCGACAACAAATGACTCAAATTAGAATAAAAAAAGTTAACTTTATCATAAAATACTGAAGAACACAAGATCAGAACACTTTATTGAAGATTTTCTACACAATTTCTTTCAATCCATCAAAATTACAAACACGACACGATCACCGGATCTGCAAAACACGAGAGAACAACGTTGGGGGCAAAAATCGATCTTTGTTGAACAGATCTAACATGAACAGATCAATCGAAAACCAGATCGGACCGTAGAAGACGATTGAAGAGAGGAAGAAGAGATGCTAACCCATCATGAGAGAGTAGACGACGAGGTAGTTGTTCTTGAAGGAGTTGAAGGTGGAGGACGTCGTGATCCGGTCCTTGCTCGTCTTGCTGAGTTCCAATGCCGCAACGACGAGTGACAGAGCCCCAAAAACAAGGTAGTAAAAGATCTCCATTGTTGCCAAATCTACCTCTCTCACTCACTCACTCTCCGAGGGAGACGAGAAGACGATCTGGAGAGGGTTATATAGAGACCCAGCTTTCTTTCTTTTTCACTTGCTGTCGATAATGATATTTGGAGGAGGTGATGATAGAGTCACCAGCCGGTGACGTTAGCTTTTCTTCTTTTTTTCGATCGCAGCTTTAACTACGTCAATTCAATATTTTTTTAATAAAATGGTAGGCTGTCAGGGTCAGTCTTTTCAATGTTGGAGTTATCATTTAAAAAATTTAAACTTTTATTCATCTCTTATCAGTTATTTATCATTATTTTATTAAAATTAAACGATCGAATAATGAAAAACCCACCCGATTTTTTTGAACCACCCCCATCACTCTTTAGAAGACCCTCAACCCACCCCCTAATTAAAAATAAAACATAAGAGTAGAATCTCCCCCCCCCCCCCCCCCATCTCTCTCTCCAAGAAACCCCCAAGCCAAGACACACTCTGCCCCGTTTGGACTCCATTTCAGCGAAGGAACCCAACCCCCGCCGCACCATTGGTATTATTTGTATACATTCCTCTTCTTCTCATTCATGTTTTTTCCATAGAACCCTAACCCTGGTTTATTAATGGTTTCTTCATGTTTCTTTCCTATTAAACCCTTGATGATGGAAGATTTGTATGATTTTCATTTATTTGTGACTATATTTTTCAAACCCTAGATGTTAATAGAAACAACATGTATACGGTTTTGCATTTCAAACCTTATGTGTTATTAGAGAATACATGTATTCATTTCTTGTAAACAAAGGCAAACCTAGGTTGAATGGGAGATATTGTTTCATTAACAATGATTTGTAGCATTTCTTGATTTTAATGAAATTAAATGTACAGTGAATTGAAAATCACATTGAAATTGGCATTGTTTTTATTGATGTTGGTATGAATAACTTAAGGGTCATTTGAATGAAATTGTGATTTTATTGAGAGTGGTTTGAAGCCTCTGTTAATTTATATTTGGTCCTTAACCGGTCATGTTATGTTTTGAAATGACCTTACAATTTCTCTGTAGCGTGTTACAATTGCAGTTCAGTTTCTTAAAAGTTTTTTCGATAAGGGAAACACATTCACATCAACACAAAGAGAGGCATTCTTCAAGACATGATCCATCTCATCCAAGACGAGACACCCCTCCCTGAAGCTTCTGTAGTGGCTCGAAGATCAAAATAAAGGTATGATCGCAGAGTTTGACCTATTTGTGACCGTAAAAGAAAAATGTTTAATGTTTTGTACTGGAAGCACCTTGTTGGACAGTTTGAATAGTGTCCCATTTTGTGTTTGACCAATGGTGTAGCTATATCTCGTTTTTAACCTTGAATTTACTTTGTATTTGCAAACTGATTGTTTTGGATGTGCAGCACCTGGCTAAATATCAAAGAAAATTTGCTTGTGTTACCTTCGCGCATGGTTTGTTTGGCTTCTCTAAAACAGGAGTTTTTTTGTTTACCTTCATACAATCATTAGTGTGTGTGTGTGTGTGTGTGTGTAAATTCAAGGGCTCACACTTATCACTGAAAGCAATGTGTATCAAGTAAGGGTTCGTTTAGTTTCATGTAATTTGATTTCTTATGGATTTTTTTTACGTGGAAAAACTTTTTCCGGAAAAGGAAATCCATTTCCGGAAATGGATTTTACGAAAAACAATATCCGTTGTTTGTTTTCCATAAAATGTGAACATGAAATTGTTTTCTAGTGTTTGGTTCTATAAATTCAAAAAATATTGTTTTTCATATGTATGCATTAATACAAAATTATGAATATATAAAACATAATAACAACAAATAGATCGAAATTATTAATAAATTTTGTTACAAAAATTATTCTTGCATTCCATTGATTCAAAATAACGATACCTACACTATTTAACTTTAGTCATAAAAAAGTTCCAAGCACTAAGTTTTTAAAGTGTTTGTACCTCTTCGATCAAAGCTAGTCAATCTGGGATTCTATCTAAAACTCACAAAACTCATAGTGCACATTATGGATTCAATTTGACCAGGTATTGTCAGTGGGTTCTTCGAAGTTCCAATTGAGAGCTGTCGATTTGGGAGATTATTTCTATGTTTTTCTGGTTGATCAATGGTCATGCATGTTTTGGATTTAATTCGACCATGTTTGGTCGATCAATATATATATATGTTCGCTCTATTGTGGTTGACCTGAGAGAATAGAGTTGACTACCATTACTCGAACTAAGGTCAACTGGTAGTGGTATGTTTTGGATTTAATTCGACTAGTTATGGTCATCCGGTTACTTACCCACTCGATCAGGATTGCTCATCCTGGGATTTACTTTTCGACCCATTGGGGTCAAACGAAAGTCAGCAAGGAAGTCCACTTTCTGGATTTAGTTCGACCAGGGGGTTGTCCAGGTACTTACCAGCTCGACCAAAATTGCCCAACCTAGGATTTGCTTGTCGACCTATTGGGGTGGTCCAATGAAAATCAACATGGAAGTCCACGTTCTAGATTTAGTTCGACCAGATGGGGTCAACCAAATATCAATACGTTCGACTACTTTTGGTCGATCTGGAATACTAACATCAAGCTATTATAGTCGAACTAATTCTAGCAAGGAAGTGCATGTTCTGGAATTAATTCAACTAGTTATGGTCGAGCAATTGTTAATCTGTTCAATCAAGTTTGATCGATCTGGGATACTTTCATCGACTAGTTTAAGTCAAATGAAGGTCCGAATATATACAACATTGATGCAATCAACATCATCATAAGCAAAAACAATCCAAAGCTCAGAATCAACGAACAATCTAAATAATCTTATTTTGAAATTGTTCTCTAAAACGATTTAGGGTTCCATTCAATAAGTTGAATGGAAGGGACAACTGGGTAGCTACCGAAGAGATCACTAGTGAAAGATGGATGGAAGGGACAACGAAAGAATCTTGTCGGAGAAGAGGCCGTCCGACTGGAAGCCTGCGAGAGGGACTTCCGGCCGGCGGAAAATAGACCTATAGGGTGGCGTTTGGTTAAGCGGAAAAACTAAATAAGTACTTGTTTGGCTTATCACTTAAAACAAACACTTATTTCTTATTTGGGTGTTTGTTTTAAGTGTTTATTATAAGTACTTATTGATGAATAAATATTTTCTTAATAAATAAACAGTTTGACGCTTATTTAAAAAATATTTTATTTATTGATTTTTGAAACTCCATTTTACCCCCAATTTTTCTACTTTATTAAAAGTGGTGAACCAAATATCAATAAAAAAATATTTTCATAAATAAATACTCTTCTATAAGAACCACAAACATGAATTTAATTTTCTTGTCGAACCAAACAGTTTTTCACTTAAAAATCAACATTTATATTATTTGCACTTATAAATCACCATTTAAAACTAGCAATCCGCCAAACCAAACACCCCCTAAATGTAACAATAATCTTTAAAAAAAACAAAAACAAAACATAAGCGGTAAAATGTAAAAAGGATTTGTAATTTTAGTAGTCGGAATCATTTTTACACAAGAAAAATGATTGACGCAGTGTTTGGTTGCACAATTTGTAGCTTCCGTGTTTATAATAAGATGTTTCTGCAATCGTGTAATCAAACAGTTTTACTACAAAAACTTGACATATTTCAGGTAAATAATATTCAAAAACTGCATTTTTAAAAAACTAAGGGGAGAAGCTTCTTATAAAAAACTAGCATTTATGAAAAATCAGTTTTACAATCTCGCTATCAAACTTTTCCAGTGTAAAAACGCGTGGATGGATGTTAAGGTCCCACCACGGGCCACCTCTAAAAATGCATCTATGCAGCGCCGTTGTGACCACGCACGCACATAAAGGAATTGACGAATACCGTGAAGAATTACATTATGTCAAGATTTGATAAACTCATAAATCTAATGTAACGTAGGAGTGAATCAAGTGAACAAGCGTTTCTATTAGGTGGTCCAACATTAATTATAGTTGTGTGTGAATCTCAAGATCCGGATGAATAACCCAAACTGTGTCGGTGTTTGTATATGGAGTATAATATTAAACTATACCATATTAATTGACATGTTAGTTTGTATCTGCCGAGTTGATCACAAACATTTATTTTATTTTATTTTTTTTGTGGGGGTGGGGGAGGAGGAGGGCTGGTTATCTAGTTGTATTTTTGTCTTTTGTTTGCAAAGGACCATAGCATAGCAGATGCTTCTAAATATAGCCTAAGAGTAAATGTGTTCAAAATTTAGGCATGTTAACCGGTCATGTTTGGGTCGGATCATGGTAGACCTGAACCCGACCAGTGATAGAACTCGTTGGACCTGGGTCCAACCCAGGACCCAACAGGCCATTGAGAATCTTGTCTAGGACCCAGACTCGGTGGATCCGGGTCAGACCCGGACGAACATCATCTTTGCAAAACAATTTATAAATTAAAAATTTAGAATCTAGCATAATTTTCAAAACATATAACACATAACATAAAAAAATATTAACCAAAATACTAAAAAGATTTAAAACAAATTAATACAAATACATAAAAACCAAATATATATATATATATATGATTTTTATGTATTTGTATTAATTTGTTTTAAATCTTTTATATATATATATATATATATATATATATATATATATATATATAAGGGCCATATAAGGTCCCTTTTTAAAAGATCACCTAGGGCCCAACCAAATAAATCAATTCTCAAGACCGACCCTGATGATACCCATCTGATCTCCAAAGATCTATATTGAATGACACATGTAATTGAATGGATGAATGAGAACTCTAGGATCGATGCACTTTTTCTGAAGGTGTGTAATGCTAGAAATGAAAATCCATGGTAACTAAAGTGTTCTCTTTTTTTTTACATGCACAATAAGTTGTCAAATATATGCATGTTGTTACACCCAGTCCTGCAGTCTTGCACAAACGAATTATATAGCTTTTTACGTTTTGTATAAGTGATCCCATACCATTTCTATGTACTTTATTTTCATGAAGATATGTTTTTCGATACTAAAAATTTAGTATACACTTTAAAACTCAAAATACATGAAAAGCAGGGCCAGCCAGAGTATAGACAACCAAGACAGTTACCTAGGGCCCCCACATTTGGAGGGCCCCTAAATCTTAGAAAAAAATATTTATCTCTAATTAATTGGGATTTGTATTTTGTTTTTGTTTTTTTTAATATTTATCTTATATTTAAAAACTTATCCATATTTCTAGTTTAGTTGTTTTGTTTCTATTTACTTGTGATTTGTTTTTATCTATTATTTTATTTGATTTATAAAAATGAAACTTTACTTTTTTCTTTTTTATATATCTTTGGTACTTTTTTGTTATTCTCTTTATTGTTTGCTTTAATTTTTTTTTGCTTTTCATTCTCTATTTTATTGGGATTTTGTGTTTTATTATTGGTTAATATTTATTTTGTTCTCATTTTATTGAGATTTTATTTGTGTGATTTACAAAAAAATATCATATTGACCTGTTTATACGTTATTTTTCATATCATATTTATATATATTTCTTTTTTTATGTTTATTTTTATGTTTATTTTTTTATATTTTATTCAAAATTTCTGATTTGATTATAATTTATCTTTTATTTAAAAAAAATTCAATATTTTCTCTTTGTATTTCATTTAGTCTTGTTTGCCCATATCTATTAGTCTTACTAGTTAAAAAAATAAAAAATTAAATTTTTTTATTATAGTAAAAATTAAAAAAATTATTATTTTAGGGGCTCCATCTCAAGATTTAGCCTAGGCCCCATTTGTTTTAGTCAATCTCAAGGTCGGCCTGATGAAAACTACACCTAAGATTATACATGTGACTATCCCTAATATACTCCTAGGTATGAAACAAGATGCAATAGTGGAACCGAGTGATTTGGTCGTTTTGCACAACTGGCTAACACAATGAATGAGACAACATTGGATCCATTGTTTTACATATTAAGGACAGAATATATACATCAACATGGACCCCTTGCCAGTGTCAAATTCAACCCAACTTTGACCATAAATTGCATGTGATGAGATCACTGATTTGCAATTTGTAATTTTAGATCTCAGTCTGAAGCAGCTAGCAGCAACTGTCGGTGAACATGTAAGTCAAAACTAATATCAACCAATTTTCTTTCTTCTGGTGAGCCTATATTGTCAACCTGTTTTTATTACTTTTAGTAATTGAATTGATGGTAGCAAAATCTACCTTTTTTTAAAAAAAAAATTACTTTAACATACAAAAAGTAAAATTTGAAAGTAAAAATTAAAGTTCAAAAATGCATGTTTAGAATTGGATTATCTGAAACCGATTTTGTAAAAATTAAACAAGTTTGATAATTGATTCCAAGAAAGACCTATTGTATTGATAAGATGGAGATTTGTGTACTATTATAAAATAATGATCTTTCAAATAATAAATAAAAACCAATTTTTGTACAAGAAGATATTGTCAACTTTTTTCCTGGTGGACTCGTGTCTTTAAAATATATAGGTATGTAAACTTTTGTATTACTTGTAAAAATTGAAAATTTTACAAAAAGCGTCGCCCTCTATACAACACAGGTTTGGATTCTATGTCAAGTTTGTCTAAGTTCAAGGAGGGAATGACAGTCCAGGCCGCTCTGCATCCCTTCAACCCAAACTCCCTCTACATAAAACCCCATTTACATTGGAAATAAAAGGAGTTAGCTTTTCGCTCTCTAATAATCAATAATCTGAATAATCAATTAGTTTACATTCCTATTTATAGAAGAGAACCATTAACAGATTAGGATCTCAACTGATTATTCCAATCTAAACTATGATCCTAACAGATCATATAAATCTGTAAAATAACTAATACATCCTTATTTAATTTTAACTAATATTCAAATTCGAATTCAAACTAATACTTAAAATTCAAATCTAAATATAGTAAAATTCTAACAAATACAGAAAATCCTAACAAACTTAAAACTGTCAAAAATAATAAAAATAACTTTTAACCAATGATTTAACCCTCAAGACGATCTCATAACGCTCTAAAAATTGGCAGAGTGGCATAAAGACTATTCCTGTAGGGCTCGTCGTAATGAACACGTGGACATATTATAATAGCTATTCTGATCTACGGTCTAAAAGTTATGGTCGTTTTAAGTTACGGTGCTCCCAATCGATCAAAATGTCTTCTTTTTTTCAGATTCATCTGATGTCGTCCGTCCATGTAATGTGTGACTATGATGTCTGCATCACAATGTGAGACTAAACTCAATAACTCAAATCATCATCATCTCATTCATGGACCAACCAATAAATGTATGAGAAAGTCGATCTACAATCAGAGAAAGATGGTCAAAACCTACCATCCATATGTGAAGAAATCCATCAATCCATCCCCAACCTTCGGCAATTGCCTTCTCTTCTGTTGTAGCAAAATCTTCTTTTTCTTTCATTCTCTTTTGTCTTTCACTGGTATATATCATCAGAGCAGATTGATTTGATAGGCGACAGTGTAAATCTTTCATTACGTGTATCACGACCAACTTTAGATGGTCTCTCCCATGAAAGTGATGTCGTCATCATCTTCCACACGCGCGCGCACACACACAAACATGATTTCTGTTTGAGAGCTGCATAAATCCTCAATTTGTACCCAAAACCAAGGCATTGTATGTTTCATCACTTGGAGTAGTTTGTAAAGGCCTGCAGATCTGGGGATGATTTTCAATGTCCAAAGGAGGAGGAGCTTGAGCAGATCAATAGATCTTAATGGTCAATAGAGGAGAAACTCGGAAGGAAAGAAGAATTCTCCTTCTAGCAGGGCAGGTCCTGAGAATTGTTTTTTTTTTACATGGCCCTAGCTAGGTGAACTTTTAAAGCGGTGCCTCGTATACATTAAAAAAATATTCTTGATCACTATTATTTATTTTAAGTTACAAATGTTATAAAATTACAAATACAATATATACGATCATTAAAATTGAAACCTCTTACATAAAAATTTCTTGTAACAATTATATCATAAAACACTTATAAATAACCATACAAAATTGTATTCGTACTAAGATCAATAAAATAAAAAGGTACAATAGCCCAAAAAAAAAAATTAATCAAATAAATATCATTTGAAAATTATTTTTCTCACATAGGTTGGGTTTTCAGTTTTTAGGGATTTGGTAGGGGAGGATTTTTTAGGGATTTTAATAGGGATGATTGGAAAAAAAAAATGGCTTGGAATGGGAATGGATAGGTTGGGTTTTCAATTTTGAATACTTGGGGTGTATTCTATTGGGCCTGGGCAGTGGGCCTTGAAGTGTGTAATGGTATGCAAGGGTCTATCCTTCCAGCACCCATATTATCTTTTTTTTTTTTTCTATTGGCTGATTGACTAAAAAAAAAATGGATTAAAGACATCTAAGTCCCTACAAACATGAGAAAATCCATATAAGTCCCTATTAAAATTGGGACAGACGTACGAGTCCCTGAAAACTCAAAAAAGTCCAATTATCATCCCTGAGTTACATTTCCATCCAAACTTAAATGAATATTCTCAGAATATTCCATCACATATAATTGTGTTGACATTGAAGTCCTTATAAACTGTCATAAAGACAAATTAATCCCTGCAAAAGATAAAATCATCCCTAAAAAACTTTTACATCAAATTGTGTACACATTGCTGTCCCTATAAATAATCATAAAGAAAATTAATCCCCGCAAAAGATAAAATTATCCCTCAAAGACTTTTACATTTAATTGAATAAACATTATAGTATTTATAAACAATCGTAAAGATAAATTGGTCCCTGTAAAAGATAAAAATACCCCTGAATGATTTTTACATTTAATTGTGTAGACATTGCAGTCCTTATAAACAATCATAAAAATAAATAATATAATTTATTTATTTTTTCATCTTTTATCCTATCAATCACACTCCACCTGAAGATCACAATTTGGATGTAAAAACAATATTTTAACCGGTAGAATGCATTCTTCAGGGGCATTTTGGTCTTTTACAGGGGCAATTTTGTCTTTTGCAGGGATTAATTTGTCTTTATGATTGTTTATAGAGACTGCAATGTGTACACAATTTAATGTAAAAGTCTTTCAGGGGCAATTTTGTCTTTTGCAGGGACTAATTTGTCTTTATGACTGTTTATAAGGACTTCAATGTCTACACAATTACATGTGATGGAATATTCTCAGAATATTCCGTTAAATTTGAATGAAAATTTAACTCAGGGATGATAATTGGGTTTTTCTGAGTTTTCAGGGACTCGTACGTCTGTCCCAATTTTAGTAAGGACTTATATGAGTTTTTTCATGTTTGTAGGGACTTAGATGTCTTTAACCCAAAAAAAATTCATAGACGGATGGGCTTCAACTAGATGGGCTGGGGGCCCTCCCTAGGTGGGGGCCCTAGGCAGTAAGTAGCCTCTGCCTAGGGCCGGGCTTGCCTTCTAGACTAAAATTTATAAATGTTTCATCCAACAAAGCATATACCTAGTTAGTTAAATGAGATTGCATGTAACACTAAGGGCTGATTTGACAAGAGATTAAAATTTTGAGAATAAATTATTCTAATTTTAGAGGATAAAAAATTCATAAATTTTGTCATTATTTACATTGGTTAAAATTGAGAAAAAAAAAAGGGTAAATGTTAATAAATTATATTTCAAAATCAGAACAATTTTCTATATTTTATCTCTATTATTTTTTATATCAAATATGATAAGTTATCATCCCCCCTCTTATTTCCTTATCCGCGACTTATCTCATTACCAAACCAACCCTAATAATTTTAACAAAGAAAGAAGGAATTAAAAGAGACTTTTTTTTATAAGAAAAGTTTAATTTGCACACAAGATCTCTTAGTTCTAAGCATACCCGTATACGTTGAAACCGTATATGGGTATGTTCTATATGCATACACAATCAACCAGATCTCACATGTCCACAGCAATGAAAAGTAAACTATCCAACCTGATAAAATTCTTTTTTGGATAGGACAAATTGATAGATTAATCACTGTGATGCAGTCAATTGAAACAGTTTAAATTCCATGCATCCAATGATTTTGATCGTATTCGTAGATAACAAACAAAGTCTACATCATAAGACTCATGACAGAGACAGCCAGACTCTCAAGAGACTTGTTCAAGATTAATCTAATCCTTCTTGTGATCATGCATACTCAATGTTGCTTTAAACATTGATTTTTTTTCTTGTCTGCTTAATTTTTTTTTAAAATATAAAAAGTCACATCTAATTCAAAGCTGTAAAGTTGCACTATAACATTGAAAAACAATTGTTTGGTAAATAAAAGCAGACAGACACATACAGAAGAAGATATGCTGTTAGTGCTTTCATTGCTCCCTCTCCATCTGTTCTTGGGGATTCTGTCGGTGTGATTGGTCTTCCAGATATGTCTACTTAAATGTCCAAACTGTCCAACTTTATGCATGCATCTAGTTAGGGCTGGTTTGACAAAAGGATAAGTTGTGAGATGAAGGGTAATTACGAGGATAAGTAAGTGGGAGAATAACTTGTCCTTATTTTATATAAAAAATAATGAGGAAAAACTACGAACGGTTATCCTAATTTTGAAATGAAAATGAAGATATTTTATTCTATCTAAAAGCTGTGATAGCATTTATCCTCACTCTTTGTCTAAATTTTGACAAATGTGAATATGAATAAAATTGATAAATTGTTTATTCCTTAAAATTAAGACAACTTATCATCAAAATCTTAATCCCTTGTCAGATTAGCCCTTAAGGAACAACTTTGGTTGATTAAATTTAACTTGAAGAAAACAGAATTAACCCGCCATGATTATTTATAATCAAACATTCATTTAAACCATGTTTTTGTTATATTAAAAATTTCACTTGTTGTCCATGTATCACTAATATATATATCTACTAAAAAAGAACTCACTAATCTACACCATCAATCACTTTCGGTTCAGTTCAATTCATGATTTTAACAATTTAGTTCTATTTTAACATCAATCATGTGCTTTAATCTAGTCTAATTTGAATTTACAATAAACCGAATTAAACCGACCGTATTACACCCCCATCATCAAAACAAGGTCATTTTTGTCATTTTCAAAACCTGCTCCCCACACCAGACCAAAATGAGTGAAAGCTCATACATATCCTATATATAATATATAAGAATCAGAACCTCAAATAAACCCCAACACATTAATTGAAACACTACACCACATCCAACCTATACTGATCGAGGAGATGACATGTGAGAGGGAGGGGGCGGTGGAGTACGTATTCAAGGTGGTGGTGATAGGGGACTCGGCGGTGGGGAAAACACAGATGCTGGGGAGGTTCACCAAGGACGAGTTCACCGTGGACTCGAAGTCCACCATAGGCGTCGAGTTCCAGACCAGGACCGTCTCCATCCATGGACGCCTCGTTAAGGCTCAGATTTGGGACACCGCCGGCCAAGAGAGGTTTTTTTTTTTTGTTTGTTTATTTTAACAACAACTCTTTCTTCTATTCTTCATTAAATTAATGTTAGTGGTATGTATGACAACACTACCACTAGCATTGATGGAAATAGATAACATTTACTTGTTCATAATTTGTTTCACTTAACGTCTTTTGTTTGGATAAATGAATGAAATCTGATAACTATGTTTGAATAAACTAGTATAAAATCTAAAAATAATTTCACTGAATGAGTTGAAGTAGTACTCCGGTTCGTGTAGAGGTTTTTTGGGCATAACAATGATTTTTTTTTATTTGGTTGTTTTTCTTCGGTTTTAATAAATTAGATGGATAAGTAGAAATAATTAACTATATCTACCTCCTGGGTATAGTTATTGTACTATCAAGGTATAACTATTTTAATTTATTCATCCTAAATAAAGATATTTTTTTTAGGATCAGTCAATTCTTTATTTCTTTATCTTTGTATTCTTGGAGAAAATGCAAGCGATACCTATGAAAAAAAGAAAAGAAAAATGTCATGCAATAAAAATTATCCTTCTTCGAGCTTATCAGTTTATCATGGTTATAAAATGTTTTATATTATCCTAAAAAAAAATCCTGTTAGCTATCCACGGAATACCAATATATCTTGGATAAAGCTATGTCACACTCAAAGAGGAGTGTTGAGGTATGATGATTTTGATTTTGGTGTACTTAGATTAAACTTATTAATGTGCTTGAGTGCTTTTGATTGATTCTAAGAAATCATGTCAGATGCCACAATTTAATTTCAATCCTGACTTGCCGACATTAAATTGATAATACACTGATATGGGTCCTATTTTAAGTGTGCCCATTCAATTTGCAACCACCCAGATACAACCATAGTAGCAAATGCAAGGCCAGGGAAATAAATTTGAAGAGTGGGGACTGGGGAGTTTGGAAAGGATGATAATTTTTTTGATTAAATAATAAAACGATTAAAATATAGGATGATATTTTATTTTTTGAATAAAATATGTTTGCATGTAACTCTTAACATATGTTTTTAATTTGTCTATCTAAAATTTTAAAAAAATATTTTCATAAATATTGATTTGTCCAAAAAAAATTTCAATTCCAGTTTACTAGATTTTCAATGTCTACAAATATTTAAAATCCTACACACATATCAATTCGACTACAAGAACACTCACAACATTGGAGATATTCGTGAATTGAACAAAATATTCATCAATAAAACAGATAAACTTGTAAATTCCTTACACTTGGTTTTCCAATTAAAATAATTCCTTAATTATTAGAGGAATAGATTACAAATCTGTCTAGAGAGAGATTTACCCCTTTGATTTGGTGTTGATTCTGCTTTTAATTAAGTAAAAATTTCAAACGTGTTATCAAACGAATTTGAGAAATTCAGCTTAATTAAAAAGTTATTTACAGCTTTTAATGTAAAAGGGTTGTTTTTTAAAATGCGCAAAAAATACATTTTTCAGAAATCAAAGTCTACTTAAATCACTTTATTTAAAATCTTATTTTTCAAATGTGTTTAACGAGCCCTAAACAATAATCCACAGGTTATAGAAAGTACAGCTAATCACGTTTTCGGGCAATTTTTTGAAATTAATCTCTCAAAAAGCAGCACAAAAGATGCTAACATTGCCATGTCAATAGCTCACTGCCAAAAAAAATTTTTTAGCTAATTCAGTAAACCCAGTGTCATATTCTTTTGCTATTTTTTTTAATTAAAAAAATCACTGATGCAATATTCTATTAATTCTAGTCAATTTTAATAAAGAGCTGTATGTGTCATCCGTATATTTAACACGTGAGATTTATGATATTTTTATAATATTTTTATTCATTTGTCAATCTCTTGTTATAATGATGGGTACAACACTAACTTTCTCACTCATCCTCTGTTCTTCAAATTTTTTAAGCTCCTGTTAAAGAATATGCTTAATTTTGAAAAAAATATATGTTTATTTAGCATGAATAAATTGTAATTGTTATACTTTGATAATTTATAATAAAACCTCATGATTATAACTATAGAGACATGTACAATGTATTCTTGATTATCCGTCCAACTTATAACTATTTATAATAAGATAAACACAAAAGGCAAAAAAATAACAATAAAATAAAAAATCATCTATTGATCTCTTCTATCTACATATAATTATTTTTTTGTCTAAATAAGCTATCCACAAATCAAATAGAAGCTAAATGCACAATGGTTCAAATCCACATGATTTTCAAGTCAATCCCCAGACTTTTGCCATCCGTTTGGTTTGTGAATGGCTTATCCGGGTGTAGAACAGTTACATCGGGGATAGAAGAGAATTAAATGATTTTTTTGTTTGATTGTTAATTTTTTTTTTTTTTTATCTTTTGTATTTGTCTTATTAAATTACAGTTATAAATATGAAAGAATAAGTATAAATAACTATATCTGCCTCCCCAAATATAGATACTGGGGTTCATTCTAATTTATCCAGTTCTATCTATTACAATTTATTCTTACCAAACCAACTCTTTTTTTTTTTTTTTTTTTGAGGAATAAGCCTATTCTCCCTTAATCCACTGTCTACGGGGTGTTTGGATGTGGATTTGAAAATATTACGGGTTTGCATGAATTTGATTTCCTCATACTCATGTTCAAATAGAAGAAAAAAAAATGTAGCTCAATTAAAAATTCTAAACACATTTTTATAAATAAGTGTCCAAAAACAAATTTTTTCATAATCTATGAAAGATATAGTTTCCTACAAACTCAATTTTAAACTCGAGGAAAAACTAATTCTTAAACCCGTATCCAAACACACCCTAAATCACCAGACTTTGTAACTGTCATACCAACCAAGGCATACTACCAATTATTAGATTTCAACCTGTACCCGAACCAAACCAAATTACATCAGTTTATTATTTTTTCAACCCACATCTAAACCAAACTAAATTAAATTAGTTTATTATAATTGAATCCATACCCGAATCAAACAAAAAAACTTTCTACTCAAACCCTAAAAAAATTAGTCTGGATCGGTTCGAATTCAATTAACTGATTAAAGTTGCATCCCTGCCAAGCAACATGAAAGACCTTGCTAACAAGAAAAAAAAAAATCATCTGCTCAGGTACAGGGCAGTGACAACGGCGTACTACAGGGGGGCCCTGGGGGCGGTGCTGGTGTACGACATCACCCGGAGGCAGACCTTCGACCACGTCGCCCGCTGGGTCGACGACCTCCGCTCCCACGCCAGCCCCTCCATGGTCGTCATGCTCGTTGGCAATAAATCCGACCTCACCTCTGACCACCACAGCAGGGCCGTCACCACCGACGACGCCGTGGAGTTCGCCCGCGACCAGGGCCTCTTCTTCTACGAGACCTCCGCCCTCAGCGGGGACAACGTCGAGGCAGCCTTCATGAGGCTGCTTGAGGAGGTCTACGCCGTGGCGGTGTCCAAGAAGGCTCTTCTGGACTGCCCGAACAGTGGTGGAGATGTGATCACGCTTAGGGGGGTGGGCGTGCCGGTTGGGGTGGAAGCGGAGACGAGCGCGCTGAAGAGCAGCGTGTCATCCTGTTCATCTTGCTCGTGAGGGACTGTGTGTGTGTGTGCGTGTGTGATGTTGTTTTGGTTTCCATACATAATCAAAACCTTGGTTTTTCAAGGTCAACAACACTCCTGAATGTGTCTTTGTTTTGGAAGCTGTTGCACCATAAGCTTTCAGCATCTAACGCAATATATAAAATTATCTAATGAGGTATATATCTTAGTATATCAAAAATGTCAGGAATGACAACCTTTGATGAGGATGATAGATAGGTAGGGGCAGCTAACAGCAAGGGTCTTTGTACCATATATTCTGCTTGGAATACCATTCGGAAGTCTCACCATTTTGTTCTGGTATAAAGTGGTGTGTTCTGGTACAGTGAGGAAACAAGGATTCTTGGGTTGGCTCGCCTTAAAATATAAGCTGTTTAACAAAGATCCATTTATTAAAAAGGGTGTTATTGATTCCAGACACATGTATTTTATGCAATACTGAACCCAAAATCATCAATTCATCTGTTTTTTTAATTTTCTTATACCATAGCTTGGATATGGGAAGTCCTTATTGTCTAGACTGGGAATTTGTAGAAAGCAAACCAAAACACTTTCCGAAGAATCCAAATGGATGTCTGGCATTTTCCATGATAACGGGTAGATTTCTCTTGCAGAAAGGCTATGTTTCACTGATGCCATATGACACATTTGGAGAGAGAGAGAGAGAGAGAGTGTTACATAAAAGGTACCTCAATAATGCATAAGTTTTTATACTAGGAAAGATCTTATGTGATGTGACACTGACATCAAAACGCTGTGAAAAAGATGGCTCAAGGCCGCATCAGATTTTGAATAACTTTCACTGTCTTCTTAGGCCATATCTTTTAAAAACAATTGCTCTCTGTTGGACAATCCTCCCCCCCCCCCCCCCCCCCCAATCCCTCCTGGAGGCTACGCTGCTCTAAATACTGATGGATCTAATCAGTTTAAGATGGCCTTGCTAGAGATACTCCCTCATCTTTGCATTTGCTAGTGTGTATGAAAATCTGCTGATACATATCCTGGATTTTGGCAGAATTTCATCAAATTAAATTTGTGCAAATCCAAACTGATTCTGTACTTGGAGTCAAATGGATCACTGCACAAACTAAAGCACCTTAGGCTGTCAGAAGTCATACAGCCAATATCTGGAATGTTTTGGAACGATTTCAGGCCTGGTGTATTACTCATGTTTTCCGCAAAGTTGATAAGCCCGCCGATTTCCTAGCGAGATATAAGATCACTCCTGGTGAATTTGTATACTCAAAAGGAACATGAAATACATCTAGACTGCAGAGAAATGGTAGCAGATGATATAAATGGCTTATTGCAATACAGAGAAAGACTGGTGCCGCAGGGTAAATGAATGGTTATCCTGTATTTCAGATTCATTCTATGTTTTGATAATGCTTCCCCAGTTAAATGTTACGTAATCAGGGCTCAACGGAGGATGGACCTGACTAGTTTACTAGCAGGGTTCCCTCTCTAGTCTTTATCACGGAGTCCTGAAACCTTTTGTAAATTTTTTCATTGTAATTTTTCATTCTATCAATAATATTCAACTACTCAATAGTGAGTTGAGGGGGCTAACGAGGTATATGAGATTGCATTTTAGATAGTAAAAAGTACTTAGTGTAACAACACTCCAACCAACTGAAATTTTTTTTGCACTGATCTTAATAACATCAAGGCTCATGCCTACCATTCCATCAAAAAAAAAAAATCAACTACTCCACAAGTACAACATTTTCCTTTTTTTAAGCTGTTAACAAAAAACTGTATTAAAGAAGAGCAATTTACAGAGTGCCAAAAGAAAGACCTATAATAACAACAATAACACATAGAGATGTCTAGGCATCTGAAGTATGCAAGCAAGGCAGGGAGCAGCTTAACAGGCTAAGCTCTCGCATCTCCTTGGATCGCCTTTACTAACTACATTCAAAAGACTCCCTGTAGCGAACCTACATCATGGATACTTCATCTTGAATTAAAGCATTTATCCCAAGCAGAAAGTCCAACAAAGAATTGAATGAAGAACAAACTAGTCTCATTTCAGTTCCATGAATGTCTCTTGTGAAAGAGAGAACTGTCTTTCATTGATGGGCGTAAAATTTTAGTCTAGGGATGACAATCCACCCTGGTTAGGATTGATAAACCAAGTCAGATTTGAATTTCGAGTATAAAACTCACTGCATATACTATTAAAATTAAGATTTTGATACATGATGAAATATAGTATATATAATTTACCAACATTAAGATTTTTCATGTAGATGCATGTCACATGCAAATGGGCTAAGAAAGAAATTTTGGTCAATTATAAAACATAACCAGTGATAAAAAATGATAAACTTAAGGAGACAATTGATTTTACCATAAATTAAACTTCTTTCTCTTTCCTACAACTAGTGAAATAACTAATTATTCATCAAATAAACATCATACAAGATAATTACTTAGCATCCGCTCTACAAAGAATGAACCCATTTCAATAAATACACCCATAAATATAAGAGGAGATTTTATTAAGAAAACCAGCTACAACCCCATCCCTTCAAAACTCCTACTAACCAAAAAGCTTAAGAATTAAAAAAAAAAAAGCAATAAAGAAATTTAAATAAAAGACAGAGAGAGACAGTGATTTATCTGCAGCTAACCCATTCACTCGCTATAGTACTCCTCCTCCTCCTTCTTAGCCGCCTCCACGGTTTCCCCACCCGGGCCTGGCGCCATCCGAAACCTCACAACATCCTCCACCGCGGCGTTGCGAAACATACCCACATCGACCGCCCCGGACACCATGTGGTACCCCCTCATCTTCAGCTCCTCCGGCCCGTCATGCGGCATCGCGAACCCGCCAATGTAAGCATTCCCTCCCTCCAACACCCCCCTCTCCGCCCTCCTCATCAATTCCCTCACTTTCCGGTTCCCAGGGTCCCAAAGGCATCCCACGCTCGCGCTCAGGTCCAGCGGCCCCATCTGCACGCAGTCCACCCCATCGACGGCCGCGATCGCCCCGATCTCGTTCACCCCCGCCTCCGTCTCCACCTGGCACAAGATCAGCAGCTCCTCCTCGTAGTGCTCAAGGTACCCGTCATCGATGCCGTACCTGCTCGCGCGCACGACCGTGTGCGCGGACCCGCGCACGCCGCGCGGGGGGAACCGGCACGCGGAGACGGCGAGCTCGGCATCGCGCACCGACTCGATCATCGGGAACATGACCCCAGCCGGGCCGAGGTCGAGGGCCTTCTTCGCCCAGGTGGGGGATGACTCCGGGAGGCGGAGAATGGCCGGGGTGGAGGCGGCGGCGAGCGCGCGGAGGCAGGGAAGGGCGGCAGAGACGCCTCCGTGGCCGTGCTCCATGTCGACCACCACGTAGTCGTAGCCGGAGAGGCCGGCAATCTCGGCGAGGTCCGGGGAGAAGGTGAGGAGGAAGAGTCCGTAGAGGGTCTCGCCCGAGGCGAGGCGGGATTTCAGGGTCTCGGAGGGAGGGCGGGCGGCGGCGGCGGTGGCGGAGGGGGAGGCGTAGCGGAGGGAGGTGGTTTTTAGGGTTTTGGATTTAGGGTTTTGGGTTTTCAATGGGAGGGTGGAGGGGGAGGGGTTGGAGGCGGCGGAGATGCGTCTAGTGGCGGTGGAAGGGAGGGCAGGAGTGGTGGCAGCGGCAGAAGACGCCATTTATAATTTTCAAGGTTTTGGTGTTGATTTTGATGGTAGGTTAGGGGTGGTGGCAGCGGCAGAAGACGCCATTTATAATTTTCAAGGTTCTGGTGTTGATTTTGATGGTAGGTTAGGGTTTTGAAGAATCGGATGGTTTCATTTGGGGGAGAAATAGCGGAGACGGCACTTGTCGACAATCGGATACATGAATAACCGTATTTATTACTACAATCTTTTCGAAAAATATGAATAGGGACAGTCCGTGAGTCAGCGCGGACAGTCAGTACATTTTTTTTATTTTTAAGAAATAGTAAACAATATAATGTACACCATTTTATAATAAATTAATTGTATCTATTTTTAACTAATATAAATTTGTAAAAAGAAAAATTTATACAACTCTCTAAAATCTAATTAAAATTCATATAATCCCCTAACGCTTTTTAAAATACATATAACTCTCTAAAAATATTTATTAAATCCAAATAATCCCTTAATAAAATTTTCGTTAATAGATGATGAATATTTTATGAATATTTTGTTTGATTAACCCTGACTGAAAACACAACATATTAAAAACCACTATAATGTATTAAAAATGTAAAAAATTCTATGAAAATGACGATTTTATTATAAAACCTTATTCGGAAGGATAAAATTATCATTTACATAAGAGTTTTCACATTTTTAATATATTGTAGAGTTTTTTTGATATACTGTTTTTTCTACCAGGGTTAACCAAACATAATATTCACAATATTTATCATCTGTAAACATAAATTTTATTCAGGGGGTTATTTGGATTTACTAGGTTTTTTCAGGGGGTTATATAGATTTTAAGAAAAGTCAGGGAGGTATATGGATTTTAGTCAGTTTATAGGGGTTATATGGATTTTTCCCATTTGTAAAATATATATTTTATTTTACCAATGGTGTGTTTGAATGTGAGGTTGAAACATTAAGATTCTTAAAATCTTATGTTTTAAACTCAACTTTTAAAAAGCTATGTTTTATTAGATTTTCAACCGCAAGATTTTTTGGTCTAAAAATAAAAATTGTGGTTTGAAAAGTTAAATACTGAAAATGTATTTGCATCTAAGTTTGAGAATTTTTAGCTTTTCAAACGCAAAATCTACCTAACAGACCCTAAACATGTATGTATCACGTTGCATTACTATGAAAGTATATAGATGGTTAGGACAACTATCTACGTAGATTAAATATAACAACTATAGATTTAAATTCGCCCACACATGTCAGGGCATATGATCTGGCATATGTATTTTTTTTGCAGTGGACAGTTCAAGCGGCATAACTATCATTCGAATGTCATTTGAACGGAATTCGAACCGTATAAAAAATGAATGCCTTATAAACGAATTCTGTCCAAATAGCATTTGAAACGACATTTAAAAAATAAAAAAATAACGACTGCTCAAACGGACCCATGAGTCCATTCACATGGTCAATGTATGACCGCACACACAGCATATGCGGTTGCACGTGTGGTTTGGACCTCGACCACACATGCAGACTACATATTACTCTGAAACATTGATATCATGGCATAAAAATATTGATTAATAGATATAGAGTACATAAAAAAAAATTAATTATTTTGACTATACCTTTTGATAGATTATAAACCAATGGGGGAGCAACATAAGTTATTTTGGTATGAGTAATTATTCCAGCATAAATAGCTATAACAATAGAATAAGCAATTTTTTTATTTTGCTTTTAATTATTCTCGCTGGAAAAAAAAAAGTAATAATGAAGCCTTTATTGTTTAATTGACTAAGAATAAAATGTAAAGAAAATTTAAATTAGATGTTCAGATGGATTTATAAAAAGTGATAAAATGATTTATAAGAGATGGTGACAGATGATTTGACATGTGGACCACCCTTATACAAATGGAATAGAGTGGGTGGAATAACTCCATTCAGTGGAAAACTAGAATACCAATACCAACTTATTCCAGCTAATCTAAGATAGTTATGCTCTTCCATTCCATGCAAACAAATGCATGTTTTAGACGTATTCACCCCTATTCCAGTCTATCCTAGTGCTATTAATCTATTCAAGCAAGCCAAGATAGTTTATTCAAGAGCAACATAATATACGATTAAAATGACATATTTTTTTTCTTGTCAAATCAAATTTGATTCGAGGTGAGTGAAGAAGCTAAACGCAAGGGAACATCACTCGAAAGAGACCCATTAATAAGGTGAGGATGTCAAAGTTGATGGGCCGAAAAAGGACTTATGGGATGGCACAGAGATGTCTGGACCACCCAAGACCATGAACAGAGATGTTACGGTTTTGTTGTACGGAAAATATACACTCAATCATTTTTATCAATTAAAACTCAGTTGATAAATATTTTTATTTTTTAAAGAATATCAAAATTATCTAAAAAGGTATCTACTTTGATAAATATATATATATATATATATATATCGTTCCATTTTGAATTGAATGAACCCATTTTTAGTAAGGGTAAAGAAAAATTCAACGAGGTATAACTGCAATAGATTTCTAATAAGCAGGGTCGGCCATACCCCACATTTGAAGGGTTCCTGAATCTTAGAAAAAAAATATTTATTCCTATTTTATTGAGATTTTTTTTCCTGAACATTTATCTTATATTTAAAAACTTATCCATATTTCTGGTTTAGTTGTTTTGTTCCTATTTAATTGTGATTTGTTTTATCTATTAGTTGATTTGATTTATAAAATTGAAACTCTAGTTTTTTCTTTTTTTATCTATCTTCGGGTACTTTTTTCTTATTTTCTTTTTTGTTTGTTTTATTTTTTTCTGTTTTTTATTCCCTATTTTATTGGGGTTTTGTGTATTATTATTAGTTAATATTTATTTTGTTTTCATTTTATTGATATTTTATTTGTGTGATTTACAAAAAAATATCATATTGGCCAGTTTACACGTTATTTTTCATATCACATTTATATATATTTCCATTTTTTTTATTTTATTTTATTTATATTTTATTCAAAATTTCTGATTTGATTATAATTTATCTTTTATTTTAAAAAAAAATCAATGTTTTCTTTTTGTATTTCATTTAGTCTTGTTTGCCTTTTTTTTTTTGTTAGTCTGAGTAGTTGAAAAAATGAAAATAAAAAAATATTCAATTTTTTTATTATAGTAAAAATAAAAAAATTTATTGTTTTAGGGGTCCATTTCAATATCTCACTAGGGCTCTATTTCTTTTAGTTAATCTCAGGGCTGGCTTTGCTAATAAGATATATAAAACTGTATTTTGGTTGGTAAAAACGGTTGAGAGTAACAACACCCTATACGGTAGTTTGACTCAGAATCACACGAGAATAGGTGGGGGAAAATGTAACGACCAGGAATTTTATGGTTGGACATTCAATTAAACACCCAACCAAGAAGAGGGAAATGGCTGGACCATGTAGGGGTGGAGGTTCTGTATGTAAAAGCATTTTCTACATCAAGCTCTCCGACCCTCACAAATGGCATTTCACGTGATTTTTCTTTCTATTGTAATGGTTTTTCGTTTTTTCTATTTCCTCTCAATCCCATTAAGATAATGTTTATTTTGATTAGGGTTGAAATGGATGTCAGCCTACAATTTCTTCGCTCAAAAGAAAAAGAGAGGAGGGAAATGCCCAAAGCCTAGCAGGTTTTGCATGTAAACACTTGGGACGAGTGTAATTTTGCATGCAAGGCCATGTGCATGTGTTGTGGGATATCATTATCAAAAGTGTAATATGGATGTAACATATGTAAAATGCGTGTCCGCAATTTGACTGAAATGCACACATGAGAATTAGAGAGGCCTTTCTCAATTGAAGATGCATATCAAAATAGCCTCACTCACTTCCATGACCACTCAAGTCCATTGTGAGTGTGAGTGTGCACGGTGGCATAAGAAGGGAGTGTACATCTAGTCATGACTAACTTTGATTAGTCCAATCAATATTGAACTGCACAGTCTATGAATCGAATTACACGATTTATAAATCAAACTGCACAGTCAATTATTGTGTATAGATGTTACTCTTCTATTAGATCTAATCAAGTCTGAATTTGATCAATATAATTAGTATCTAATAGGAGAGACATATTTACTTGATAATTAACTGTGTAGTTCGATACTGATCGGACTGATTAAAATCAATCTTGACTGGATCTGAATTTATGAAAAGGTTGACTGGGTCACACATAGGTATCTCGGTTGGGACCCACGCCGTGCTTTTTTTTTTTTTAATTTTTTTGGGAGGGTATAATTGAAGGGACAGGACAAGAATTAATGAAGACTGTTTGGATATCCGGGATAAAGAAAGACTGGACACAGTATCCTGGCGTATGTGTCAATGTTTGGATGCACGCGCACACGTGGAGAGGAACAACGAATAAGAGATATCTCATCCGTCCCCCGTTAAATCTCCATCACAAGTTCGGATTCGAGTCCACGTGGGGCATTGGCCCACTCATCCAACGGCGAAAAATCGATCGTGAAAATGGAGGGAAACAAAAATATCTGCGACTTTTCAGACCAAGAGCATCAACTGCTGCTCTTCGAGATAGCAAACGAAGAAGAAGAAATGATGGTGGCTTCGATTCCGATCTCATCTTCATCTTCTCTCGTATCCCCTCCACACCCTAACAATATAAACCCCAGAATATCCTGTTCCGTTTCTTTGGGCTTCAGGAGATCCCCTTCTCGCCGTTCGATCAAGATCGAATGCACAGCAACCAAGCAAGCAAAATCTGCTGGTACTCTCTCTTTCACTCTCTCTCTCTCATGGTCTTGGGCCCTTTTGTGTATTTATTAAAACTTGGGTGGTTGAATTGAAACCATTGTTGTTTTTGAAATGGAACAGCTGAAGAGGAATGGAAGGTGAAGAGAGAGGTTTTGCTGCAGAAAAGGGTACTTCTTTTTGTTCCTTTAACCCCCAGTTGTTATAATTTCTTGATGGGTTCATCAATGGAGTTTTTGTTTGGGTGGGTTTTTAGATTTGATGTTATAAATGTGTAGGTGCGGAGCGTCGATGTTAAAGAAGCGCTTCGCCTCCAAAAAGAGAACAACTTTGTGATACTGGATGTTCGGCCTGAGGCAGAGTTCAAGGAGGTGCCTTTTTGGAACTTCAATTTTTTTTTGTTACAATTAGCGTCTGTTGCTTTGATTAATTAGTGGTTTCATCATCTGATAAGCCTCTTCTTTTGGGGTTGCTTTTTAATTTTATTTTTAAATAATTATTTATTTGTGTGTGTGTGTGTGTTGGTGGGGGGGGAGATGGTTATCTGGTCTTGTGCAACCCTTCAAGTTGGAACCAAGTAGATCAGTTAATTTTTCATGCTTTATGATGCGAATTTTTTTATGCAACGATGTCTCCTGGGATTCAATGTTAGTGCTTGTAGAACAATGGTGAAAACAAATCCACACGATGGAATCCAGATTTATGTGATCCTGCAATTTATATACGCCCATGGAGAAGAGGCAGGATTGATCCACTATATCAAGTAATCATAATACAACTCACCTCACCATACGGGCTTCCGTGAATAGACTCTCTACTATTAGCAGGACATCTCACAACAGAAATCGTGTGTTATCTCTTATAATGTTAAGTGAACTTCAGAAAGCAGACTCATTTATTCGTGTGTTCTTCATCTTAGGATCAAGGAACTTTCTCCATTTACGGCTATAATTCACTAAGTAGTCATCATATGCTTACATTTCTGGCATGACTTAGTCTCCTTGTTCTCCACAAACATTTTGCCATTGTATAAAGAGCACAAAAATGTCCAAATTTGATGTTGTCAGCCATGTCCCTAATGCAGTTAGTATCAAGCATTCTACCATGTCATGGCCAACACTCTGTGCTTATGCCTGATACCTGGATGAGTATGTCATTGTTGCATAGGATCATTTATTGCTACCAATTGTTGAGAGGGGAATAGGCAGTAGTTTCTTTGGGGAACATGTCAGGACTGATAGATTCTGTTGGCTTAGAGTGATTTCAAATGTGTGATATATATGTAGTTGGTGTCAGACACATTAATATGTTGCCTGGATAGAATTATGGGGATGGAGAATTCGCTTCCTCCTAGTGAAGCTACAACAAAGGATTGATCTTATCTGGTCGGTGAAGCATCATGTACAGTTGCTTCCAACAAAATTAAAGAACCAAATGGTGTAGATGCTGAATCCAATTACACCACTAGTCGATATGTTGGTCCAATTTTCTTTCAGGAATATAATAGGAGTTATTTAAAATTATAAATCATAGAGAAAGAACAATGAACAAAACTAAAATATAACATACCCCTATCTTTCATATACAGAGGTGCGGAGTATTCAACACAAGTGCCTGTGATTTTTGGAGTGATCTGGTGTTTTTTTTTTTTTAATGAAGGGCCCAAGTTAGTCCATACGTATAATGCAGCCTTGAATCGATATCATTTCCATTTGACCTTTTATTACAGTCCCCAAATGCCTAAGAATGATACTTCCAGATGTTTAAGAGGGATATAAATTTTAGTTTCACATCAGAAGCAGTAGAAGGCATGAAATTTGCATCCCATCAAGTGGAGCGTGTTTGAAACTAGTTATTGAGAAGTGTAAATTGAATAATATTTCAAGAAATTTTCCATTATATATCTGATTTTGAAATAACATCTCATAGACCTCAGTGCTTCAGTTTAATTCCCACTGTCTTTACAATGAAATATTAAGGGAAAACAGACAGATACTTCAATTGTATCATGTAAATCTAAAGACAATGATTGTCCTCTACTTAAGAAGTTAAATATTTTCAAAATGCCCAAGTTATATAAAAAATGAATATAGTGCATTAGTTATGTTTTGTACTTCCTATTAGACATAAAATTTCTTCATGGCACTAGACAGAATTTCATCTGCACATGTTTTTATTTTCTTGAATGAAAGTGATCAATTTTTTTTTTTATCTAATATCTATGTTTATCCGGTCTTTGCTTGTCCAGGGTCACCCACCGGGAGCCATCAATGTGCAAATTTATAGACTCATAAAGGAGTGGACAGCATGGGATATTGCTCGGCGCGTGGCCTTTGCTTTTTTTGGGATATTCTCCGGCACAGAAGAAAATCCTGAGTTTCTGGAAAGTATGCTCCTCAACACACATCCATTTCTTTTCCATTTTCTGTGTTATAACTGGCTGGAGAATGTCATGTTCTAATTTTGGGGCCAATATTGACACACATCTGCAGGTGTGCAATCAAAACTAGACAAGGACTCAAAAATAATAGTAGCATGTGCATCAGGAGGAACAGTGAAACCGTCCCAAAGTCTTCCACAAGGCCAACAGTCAAGGTAGGTCATGTCACTACACATCCCCTTTATCCTTTTATAATTATCAAATACACGTGGATGATTGAACCGCCTCTTGGTAGGTTGATAGGGTACTCCCTCTTCATTGAGCTATCATTTGCACTTCTGTTGTTGATTGAATAAGCTTTTAATTTTTTTTGGGTTCAATGAAAAGTCAGTTTGCATTTTTACTAAGATATGTTATACAGGTCTCTGATTGCGGCCTACTTGTTGGTCCTCAATGGCTACACCAATGTTTATCACCTGGAGGGTGGACTCTACCAATGGTTTAAAGAAGAACTTCCAGCGGACGCAGAAGAGTGACATTTCAGCGAATTCTCGTTTGTTCGCATCCAAGGTTTTGGTTCCGAGGCGGTCAGGGCATGGATCTGAAATTATTTTCAGCGAGTCTCATGGGTACTGAAACTGTTTATATTGGGATTGTGAGTTGTAGTAGCAAGCAGAAGAATCATAAGGGGGAACTTCAGAGGGCTAAAACAGTGGAATTCCTGCTCAGCTTCTCAACCTGCAGGAACAAACCTCATCTCCTGTATACATTCTCTTCTTTTTTACCAAATGGAGACACCAATTGCTAATGCATTGTTTTTTCTTCTCGTTTGCTGGATGGACAGTTTTTTTGAGGGAATCTGGGCAAATTTATTGATCATGGCCATTATTTCTTTGTCCTGTACTTTTGTGTAGCATTTTACATCCCCAGTAAGCTCTGATAGCCACCAAAAAGAAAAGTTTGATACACCCAACCCTTATTTTTTAGCATCTTTTAACCATATGCATTTATTTAAAAGTTATACATTAAAAAGAGAATATTCATATAAATGCATAGGATCTGAAACAAAGGGGTAGAGCTACAAGTTGGAAAATCAGGTTTGGATGTAACATTGTTCCAAAAACAATGTGTTGGTTCATCAATACAAAACTTGATAGGATAAACCATGATAACTGGGATTGGAATTGTCTATAAGGGTTTATATGTTTACATTGTTGTGAATATTATGGTGGATAACCACCACTTCTCTAACCCATAACCTCCCTCACTCTTCAACTCCATAACCACCTCATTCAACTCCATAACCCTTCTATCTTAATCACCCCACTAACTACCTCTTCACCTCTATAGACTTGTAACACCCCACCTTTGGGATTCCTCTATGCACCCTATAAATAGAGGGGTTTCTCATATATTCCACAACCAACCAATAAATAGTGAACAAGAATCTCTCTCTACTTCTCTTCTATATGCTTGTGTGCTTTGTTTATATACTCTTATATATCATATTCTATTTAGTTTACAATACGTTATCAGCACGAGAAGCTCTTTGTTAAAGAGAAAGGTTTGTATTCGGTGGATTCTTAATAATCTATATCAATAAGATACTCGCCTTTGATGTTATGTATTTTTATGTAAATCATCTACTACATACATATGATTATTTTTTTTTTTCAATATGCATGGAACCGTATGCAAATCATGTGTAGAATCCGTATACATCTATCTTTTATTTTCATCTGATGTACTGCATACATCTATCTTTTATTTTCCATGCATGCAATCCCCGTGAAAATTTTCCATACATATGTTATGATATGATTAATTTATGAAAACTAGTATGCAATTTTCCCATGCAACAATATGCGGCATCTATCATTTGATTATTTATTTTTCATGTAACTGTTCCATGTTTGTCATCTTTTATTAAAATTTAAATATTATACATCTATGTGTAGAACCAGAAGTTCTCACAAATATCAATTAATTTGATATTTATATTTGATTTGAGATTCATTTTAATGTTACAATGTCATGTGTTCCTATAGGATCATACAAAAATTGTATTTACATGGATCCCTGAAGGACCATGTAGAAGTTATGAATAATGTGTTCCAATAAGACCATGCAAATTTTATTCTATCCCTGAAGGACTACAAAAATTATTACATGGATCCTTGAATAATCATGTAAAAGATATGATTAAAAATGTCCCTGAAGGACTATGATTATATTGTATCCATGAAGGATCATACAAATTTTATTTTATTTTATCCCTGAAGGACTGTACAAAAATTATGATTATATGAATTTTTGAAGGATCATGTAAAATTTTATTTTGTTCTATCCCTGAAGGACTATACAAAAATCATGATTGTTCGTGTCCCTGTAGGACCAAACAAAAGTTATATGATATATTTTTCGGGTCCTTGAAAGATCAAATAATAAAAAAAAAGGATCCATGTATCCCAGCAGGAACATGTAAATTATGATTAGATTTCACCATCATCATCATAATGAAGAGGATTTAAAGATTAATACCTCATTGACAAAGGTCCACCGGCCATTATGCCTCAAATATGCTCCAATTGTAGCAATATTGAGAGCATTAATTTTATATATTCTGGTTGCCGAACAACGATTTTTTTTTTAAATATCATGTAACTCAACTCAATGGCATAGCATCATTACCCGAAGTAAATACATTTTATTTTATGTTCGCCATGAAAGTTGTGGTCATAAATGATGATTTATATAGTTTATAACACAAAAAAGAAGGAAGAACGTACCTGAAGTACGATCTATTCTTGAAGAACAAAGAAAATTATCGTCATCTATTTGGTATTATAAACTTGGTCGAAGGCTCCAGAAGGGCAGATATCATGTTATCAAGAGATACAAAATTTTGTATCAACGATGCATTGTATTCATGTAGATCCAGAAGAAGTCCACTGAAGATACCCATCTCAACATATGCCATTTTAAAATTATGGAGTATCTATGCATTAATAATGCCTCATGCCAGAAGCATACATTAGAAAAGCTTTATGTGCTCTCCCAAGGGTTATTATAAATATCCATATTTACTCATATATACTAGAAGTTCTATGATCTTTATGATTTGACATGACCGTCTCGGATATCCATGATACACAATGCGTTGAACTATTCATTTGGGTATATACTAAAGAACTAGAAGATTCTTTTGCTCGATGATAGTTTTTACCGCATGATTTGTGGATTTCCATTTTAATGAGACAATATTCCCGCCGTTAGGGGGAGGGAAGAACGTACCTGAAGTATGATCTGTTCTTGAAGAACAACGAGAATTATCGTGGAATACATCCACTCTGTCTTATCTAGACTCACGTACCGCTCAACGTGAAAATCAAATTCCTAATGCACGCCAGATGCGTGATAGACCTATAGGTTCAAAAAAAAAAAAATTCAGCTCCCCAGAAGTGGAGATCAAATGTAAAATCATGTTCTAATAATCCTCCAGAAGAAGTTATACATAATGTTCCAGAAGAGATTATGAACAATAGATCCACTTTCTCTAAAACTCTAGAAGAGTATAATGTCCATGAAGAGAAACGAGTTCCAGAAGTGACTACACAAACTCTTGAAGAGGAAAAGATACCTAATAATATTAAGATCTCTATATTTTATATGCATATAAGAGAAATGTAGAATCGCAAATAAATGATCATCGATGACATATTTATCATACAAAGTAGATTCTCCTTCTATTATAAGATATCTTGAACCATTGACATGGGATATTTTTACCGCTCGATTTGCGGATTGTCATTTTGATGAGACAATATTCCCGTCGTTAGGGGGAGAAAATCTGTCGCCACAAGAACGTCGCCAGAAGAACGACGTGAACTTACATGGCAAATTTCATCTTTGTCTCGTCTTGATCCTCGCACTAATCAATGTGAAACTGAAGTGTAAAGAATCACCCATCTTCAAAGAATTGCGCATCAATTGCCAGATGCATTCAATGATGTAGCAAAAATGATGAAATCACATATTCCAGCTGCTAATACTCCAGCTCGAATTAATGTTTCAATAGGAAAAACTGTTAATATGCCGGCTAATGAATCAACAAAAACACGCCTGAAGCGTGGAAGACCTATAGGCTCAAAAGATTCAACTCCCCGAAGGAGAAAAACAATGAAGAATAATTCTCTAGAAGAGTATGAAACACTTGAAAGACCCACAATAATAACTCCTACAGAGGAAGAAGCCCCTGAAGTGACACAAGTCCTCGAAGAGACTGACGTCCCTGAAGTGACGCCCGTGCATGAAGAACAAGTACATGGAAATGAAGAAATTTCCATAAATTATGCAAATTCACAAATATTGTGGGATCGAAAGCAAGTGCTTGTTGATGATATATTCTCATTTGTAGTAGCTACAGAAATCATTTCAGATAATGATTTAGAACCACGTTCAGTGGATGAATGCAGACGAAAAAATTGTTGGCCACAATGGAAAGCTGCTATTCAAACATAATTGGATTCACTTGCAAAACACCAAGTATTTGGACCAGTAGTCCTAACCCCTGAAGGTGTTAAACCAGTAGGATGTAAATGGGTGTTTGCGAGAAAACGAAATAAAAGAAACGAGATTGTTAGATACAAAGCTCGTCTTGTGGCACAGGGTTTCCTGCAGAGACCTGGGATAAATTTTGAAGAGACATATTCTCCTGTGATGGACACAATCACATTTCGGTATTTAATTAGTCTTGTAGTCTCAGAAGGACTTGACATGCAGCTAATGGATGTGGTTACTGCATATTTATATGGAAAATTAGATACCGACATTTATATGAAAGTTCCTGAATGACTAAAATTGCATGAAGCAAAACCACGAAACATGTACTCAATCAAGCTAAGACGATCCTTGTATGAATTAAAGCAATCTGGACGAATGTGGTATAACCGTCTTAGTGAGTACTTAAAAGAAGGATATGTCAATGATCCAATATGCCCTTGTGTATTTATTAAGAAAACGGAACTCAGATTTACCATTATTGCAGTATATGTTGATGATATTAATCTAATTGGAACTCCTGAAGAGCTCGAAAAGGCTTCCGAATATCTGAAAAAGGAGTTTGAAATGAAAGATCTTGGAAAAACAAGATACTGTCTCGGCTTGCAAATTGAGCAAAGTTCAAATGGGATACTTGTTCATCAAACAACATATGTTGAAAAAATCCTAAAGCGTTTTAATATGGACAAATGTCATCCATTAAGTACTCTAATGGTAGTAAGGTTACTTGACCAAAAAAAGGACCCTTTTCGTCCAAAAGAAGATACTGAAAATCTTCTTGGTCCTGAAGTATCATATCTTAGTGCAATTGGTGCCTTATTATATTTGGCCCAATGCACTAGACCTGACATTGCATTTTCAGTTAATTTATTAGCCAGATTTAGCTCTGCACCAACTCGAAGGCATTGGAATGGTGTGAAGCACATTTTTCGTTATTTTCGTGGAACGTCAGACATGGGTCTATTCTATGCAAAGGATTCCAATAATGGTGCACAACTAAAGGGTTATGCAGATTCAGGATATCTTTCAGATCCTCACAAGGCTCGCTCACAAACAGGCTATGTATTCACTTGCGGTGGCACAGCAATCTCTTAGCGATCTACGAAACAGACTTTGGTCGCCACGTCTTTTAACCACTCTGAAATTCTTGCACTCCACGAAGAAAGCCAGGAATGCGTGTGGATAAGGTCTTTGGTTCATCATATTCGTACTGCATGCGGACTATCTCTCATTACAGATGTTCCAACAACTATATATGAAGACAATGCAGCATGCATTGCTCAAATCAATAAGGGATATATCAAGGGTGATAGAACGAAGCATATTTCTCCAAAATTCTTTTACACTCATGAGCTCCAGCAGAGACATGAAATTGATGTTCAACAAATTCAGTCAAAGGACAATCTTGCAGATTTGTTTACTAAAGCTTTGTCGACATCAACATTCAAGAAGCTGGTGTATGAAATCGGGATGCGACGAGTTTGCGACCAAAATTCTTGAAATCTTGTACTTATGAGGGGGAGTAATTTTTTATGACATTTTACGAACTGTACTCTTTTTCCTTCGCCTAGGTTTTGTCCCATTGGATTTTCCTGGCAAGGTTTTAATAAGGCAGTGTCAAACGTATACACTATTATACGATTAAGTTATTACATTGTACTCTTTTTCCTTCGCTTTGGTTTTTTCCCATTGGGTTTTCCAAGCAAGGTTTTAATGAGGCAATTTTCTTAGCGTGGTGGTCATCCAAGGGGGAGTGTTGTGAATATGGTGGTGGATAACCACCACTTCTCTAACCCATAACCTCCCCCACTCTTCAACTCCATAACCCCCTCATTCAACTCCATAACCCTCCTATCTTAATCACCCCACTAACTACCCCCTCACCTCTATAGACTTGTAACTCCCCACCTTTGGGATTCCTCTATGCACCCTATAAATAGAGGGGTTTCTCATGTATTCCACAATCAACCAACAAATAGTGAATAAGAACCTCTCTCTACTTCTCTTCTATATGCTTGTTTATATACTCTTATATATCATATTCTATTTAGTTTACAATATACATAAAATAAAAGGATTTTTACATATATATATATATACCCTTGATATGATATGATTGTGTCAAAAAACCTTTATTCAAAATCATTGTAATACCCCCAAAAACTTTTATCACACAAGTTTATACAACAAGATAGTCTGTTTTGCCTCTAATTGGGTTCACATCTTTGAAATGTGTTTTAATGTATAAGAGTTGTGTTCACATATAAATATAGATCATCTTCCCCCGTTAAATGATGTGAGACTAAACTCATATAGTGTGAGATCTCACCTCATTCTCATCCCATTCATGTATCTTTTGGTTATCCCAGCCCACCACCCCCTTAATGGGCCAGATATCAGAATAATGCATTTTACAAGAGAGAAATAAATGCTTTCATTGCTCAACACCACTAAAATACAATTTAAAAAAGGGCACGTATATTTCTACCAACCAATTGACTATTATCACCAACAAAAAAAAAAAAAAATCATAATTTAAACAACTCTAATCCCACCAACTGTTCGACGGTTTCCCTGTCAATCACTGTTTAAATCATTCGACAAATTCTTTGTCAACCTTATTTTAAAACCTTCGACGGTTGGTCTATAACCTGAGAAGACCATTTAAATTTGTTCGGCTTTGATTTTTTTTTTTTTTTTTGTTCGGCTTTGTTGTTGTTTGCATTTGATGTTGGTTAATTGGTTGGGCTTTGTATATAGAACTTTTGGGTTGAACAAATCACATGTGTATTGTTTGGATTTGGAGTTGTGATGGATTTTGGGTGCAATTCTGTGTATGGTATGAGAAATAGATTGTTGCATTGAGTATTTCAATTTCCTTTGTTATTTGCATAATGCGTGTAGTTGGATTTAGAGTTATTGGTGTTTAAGAATAGCAAATTTGGATAGATTCATATGATGATATAATGATTGGCTATCAATTGAATATGATTTTGTTAGATTTTTTAGGTGCATGAGTAACTTCATTATTTTTTTTCTCTAATAATGGTAGTTTTGATTCGTCTAGTATTTAATTTAGCTGAGCTGTCTGGTTGTGATACCTTTGGAGTTCACATTATTGCAATTATGTTCATGTTTTTTTTAATGTGTTAAGAGTTGAGTGAATATATTGTAAATGTTGAGTGAAATGTGCATGTGAATGTGATTGTGAATGCGTTTATATTTTAATGTACATTGAATGTTGAATGTGGTCGAATGTGTCTCAGGTCGACAGACCAACTGTCGAAGGTTTTAAAGGAAGGTTGACAAAGCGTTTGTCGAATATTTTAACTGGTGGTTGACAGACCTACTGTCGATTGTTTTAAAGGAATGTTGACAGGGAAACTGTCGAATGGTTGGTAGAATTAGTGTTGTTCAAATTATGATTTTTTTGTTTTTTTGGTTGGTGAGATTAGTTAATTGGTTGGTGGAAGTAGACGTGCCCTTTAAAAAATTTAAAAAAAATTGTAACCTCATACAGTGTGAAAGAACCCATAATGATAACGCAGTATATACTATGTTGTCACAGTGTATGAGATTGTAGAAGAGAATACAAAATGAACTGTGTGTATAACACACTTAAATGATTTTAAAGAACATGATATTTCATGCTTATTTTCATCAAAAGTCGACCAGACTTGCAAATTGATATGTGTGGATGCAGTTGATCAAGCTTCGCAAATTAAATAAACCGCTGAAACAAGCGTGCGTGGGTTAAGATGTGTAGATGTGGCCAGTTGATTATAAATTACACTTGCATGCAACAAATTCATATATGCCACCAAATGTGATGTGTGTCTCATTTTCATAGTGGACTCTGCAATGAAATTAATATAGACTATAGAACTCTCCCTTTCGCATGGTGATATATAATTGTTAAACATGTCTAATCATAAAGAAAGTGTACCAACTGAATTACCTCACAATGCTTTTATATTAACCCCCTAGGCTCTGTAATGACAAAGAAGTTAAACTCACTTCTTTTATTTTGAAAACTTAATTAATAAGTTGATAAAATCATACGAGCCACTTTTATCTTTGATTTGTTTTTTTAATAGTGCTTGTATATAATTTTAAATACAAATTTTATGCTTAAGTGAAATGCAGGGAAATATGGTGCATTTTTTATTAATAATTTATTTGAAGTGTGGTGCAAGATTTTATCCCGATCAATCCGTCGACACCACAGGATTTTCCAGGTTCAAATCCACTATTTATCATGTAATACTTATCCTCTACAAATATAGATATTAATTTTTCAATCATCCTAGCTAATCTCAGGTTCTTGTGGGTTATGAGGATGTATGCATGAATGCACTTCTATGGTTAAACAAGTCCAGGTGCTTTGTGACGTGACAGGCACTGTAAGCATTTTCAGAGAACCGAATGGCATCTACGACACACAGATCAACAGAATACCACTCTGGATTTGCTCATTATTATGCTTGGATGTTTTTTTCTTTCTCACATGGTAGGCATGCGTCATAGTTATATAAATTTGGCAAACACACCCAATTTAAATACAGATATAAGGGTTGATAGCATAGAGGTCTACCAACCTCCAAAAGACCCACCGCAACATGTTCTTCCACCACAAATTTATAACATATAGCTATATCGGAATAGATAACAGTGTTTAACAGAATAAATTCATCTTTGTTTAGTTGCATTTTCTGTTATCCTTATTAAAAAACGTAAAAATGACTTCTTTGTTGTTTGATTCACCTTGAATAAAGTAATGATAAATGATGGATCAGAGATGGATACGAGTTCATTATTTTTAAATGACAACTATAGAGGTCTACCAACCTCCAAAAGACCCACCGCAACATGTTCTTCCACCACAAATTTATAACATATAGCTATATCGGAATAGATAACAGTGTTTAACAGAATAAATTCATCTTTGTTTAGTTGCATTTTCTGTTATCTTTATTGAAAAACGTAAAAATGACTTCTTTGTTGTTTGATTCACCTTGAATAAAGTAATGATAAATGATGGATCAGAGATGGATACGAGTTCATTATTTTTAAATGACAACTATACCCTTGAATAAATGTGAGAGATATGTAATTGATTTGATAGATGTGACAGTTTTTAGAATGGGTGTATGAGATTGTTAAGTGAGATAAATTTTTTAAAAAGATAGAGAATGATATTTTTATTCTCTAGCATGGATAAACCCTAATAAGATACTATCACATTTTATTAGAATTGTTATTAGGTCTTATCCTAACTTATTCAGACATAATTATCAGGATTTATTCGTGCAAAACAAACATCGAATAAGGACTATTCTACTGGGGGAGGGGTTTACGAGTTCCGTGCAAATGTTTGTTCCCAATCACTAACAAAATTTATATGACAAATATAATGAAAATACATATATAATTAGACTATGATTTTATCGAGGGTGGGCCACATCCAATCACTTTTCTATTATTTGATGGTTAAAACCCAACGTTTGTCCAACTTTATTTTAAGGAAAAACCAAAAACAAAAACAAAAACAAAGGGATTGACTCCTCAAACACACAATGTGTACAGAAGACTAATGTTGAGAGCACTCCGTCCGTTCAACTTTGGACGGCAATACTGACCGAGACGGTCGTTATCAGATTCTGCGTTAGTTATGTTACGGGTCCAATGATGGAATCCATGCAAGCAAGACCACATTAAAACTTCAATCCCAAGTTGACTTTTTCTATATCTTCATCTTCTTTTTTCTTTATGTAATATAGTTAATTCAGAGTTGAAATAACTCCACCTTGCACCAATGATAGGGCCATCAACTAGAAACACATCAACAATCAGGATATAATTTTCTCTACTAGCCCAAGGAAGTGCATCATATATATTTTATTTTTACTCCAATTTTATCACCTCAAATGTTGTACATTCAGGTCGAAAATATCTTACTACCATACCTCCTACGGATGAGACAACTCCCACCAGCCTGCTAACCAGAAAACCCTACGTTTTAACCAAAGAACTTCAGTCACATAAAGCAAAAACACTGACTTTGATCACTAAACAAAAGAATAACAAATGTGGGCGTATAACATTTGGTGCCCTATATGTTTTTATTATTCCTCAATTGAAATTAGGTTTCATGTGTCAATAAAATCTAGAATATAGATACATTCAAACTGTTTTAGTCCCACTTTTAACTTTGAGGTCATGTCTTTTTTAACAAAAAAAATAAAAATAAAAAAAATCATTCAAATAAATGTAGATAAGAAATTTGAAAATAAAGCTAATCAATATAATCAAGGAGCATGAGGATGTTTATTATGCTGGTGCAAAAAAAATGTTGTATTTGAGTAGTTGTCTTCTTATTGAGGAGTAGGTCATTTTTTGGGACGGGTATGTTATAGGTAGAGAGATATCATTTACCTTCATCACCTCTCATCGACCATTTCCTTTAGTATTTTATAATTTGATATTCATCTCAAATATAATCTAGGCAATATGATAAATAAAAAAAAGGAAGTAAACTAAAAATATAATATGTGTGATTCTACTTAATCTAGGACAATGTGATATAACCTGATAATGTAGTTAAATCAAATCAAACCTACTAACCAAGAATTGGTGTACCAAACGGGGTCATGTACCATAAAATTGAATCCAACAAAATCTCTTTCAAATCAATTTATAAATAAACTTTGCTAATACATGTAAGGAATATTTAAAACAATCCTTCAATATTATCATGCTTTCTATAGATTGAATATCAATCTTATGCAATGCCATTATTTTGCAAGTACAAAAAAATCTAATAACAAAAATTGAACCAAAATTTTTATATGAAGTGATTTTGTTTTGCCCTAAAAATAATATCATCTATTATAAATTTGATAGGATGGCATGTTCTTTTTTTATTAATCCAAAATAGTTTAAAAAATTCAAGTTATTGTATCAAGTCTCTTTTTTGAATTTATGTTTTTCTAATGAAACATATGATGAAGTATAGATTCTATTCCATGCAAGTCCATAATCTACCTCAACAATCCACAACATAGAATTAAGTAAGGTAATGTTTGAAAACATATTTTAATAAATAAATTTACTTGAACATCTTTTGAAATTCATTTATTAGGGAAAATATTTTTATAATTAGGAGCCTAAAAAAACTGGTTTTTATGATAAAATTATTTTTCATTTGATTCAAAATAGCTTTTCAAAAAGCTAAAATAAAAATGTTTTCTAGTAATCGAGTTTTTTAAAAAAAAAAAACTATTTTTCAAATCAAATCATGTCCCAAACGCATTATTAAAATAATCCAAACTCATTTCCACGTGTCCACAACTCCATTAATCCAGCTTTTTAGATAGTAAAAAACTAGTTTTATACATAGACTAAAGCACGTGGTACAACATTCCATATTATTTATGAAAAAATAATCATAATGATGTAAATATGTTATAATAAAAATATATCCCATAAATCAACAATTTTGTTATTAATTTTTAACTTGAAGAAATATGTTATAATAAAAATATATCCAGGGGTAAAGTTTGAAATAAAATTAAAAATATTGTATCATCTCATTCATTAAGAACGATGTTTATTTATTTAAAAAAATTCAAATAAATAAACTAAAACCATATAATTCTATAAATTTATTTTTTCATTAAGGCAAGTAGTTCAACAAGATAAATTTAATTAGTGAATATCTAACATTATCCTCTAAACTTTGAATAGAATATAGATAGATATGATATTTTTTAGTTGAAGAATAGAAAAACACCTAAAGAAATCTTTTAAGATTTAAGAATACTCAAATAAGCCATTTCTAAATTGTGTACCTAAGAAAGTCTTATTTGATACAACTAATAATTATTAAACGTTTTTCATGTATAAAACCAAAAAGAGAGACCCACACAGGAGGATCTGGTTGAATACAGAGAGTCAATAGAAACCCCTCCCCCGCTCCATCATCGTGTATAAAACATTCAACCAAACAACAACAACTTCCCTATCTTTTCCCAACGCCTTCGAATTCCACGTGTTTGACCACTCAAATCTCCCGGGCCGGCCAAGGCCATCCCCAACCCCAACCCCCTCATATTTAAAACCTCTCCTCCTCCACGATCCCTTAATCCCCACCACCACCACCACCGTTCGAATCAATCCAATCATGATGATGATCCCAATCACCATCACAACCCTCATAATCATCGCCCTAGCCCTCCTCCTCTTCATCTTTCTGATCAGACGGTGGAGATACTCCGAGCACCAGCACCACCACTATAGGGTCCCCTCCCTCGACAACGACTCCCTCCAATCGAACCCTCTCTACCGCCGCGTCTCCACCTACCTCTCCTCCCTCCCCTCCCTCGACGACTCCGACTTCGCCAACCTCTTCGTCTCCCGCTCCCCCAACGACCTCTCTCTCCGCCCCGACCCCAACCAACCCATCCTCGATTCCTTCCTCGGCGCCTCCCTCTCCTGGTCCCACCACCCCTCCGACGATCCCCCCTCGTTCGTCCTCACCCTCCCCAAACGCGACCTCCGCCGTCGGATCCTCCGCCCCTACCTCCACCACATCCAGTCCGTCTCCGACGAAATCGACCTCAAACGCCGCGACCTCCGCCTCTTCACCGCCCTTGACGGGCGGTGGAGGTCCGTCCCCTTCACGCATCCCTCCACGATCGAGACGGTCGCGATGGACCCCGATCTGAAGACCCGGGTCAGGTCCGACCTCGAGTCCTTCCTCAAGTCGCGGCAGTACTACCACCGCCTCGGCCGCGTCTGGAAGCGGAGCTACCTCTTCCACGGCCCGTCCGGGACCGGGAAGTCGAGCTTCGTCGCGGCCATGGCGAGGTTCCTCAACTACGACGTCTACGACTTCGATCTGGCGAGGAACGGAGCGGATCTGAAGTCGCTCCTCATCGGGACAACCCCCCGGTCGCTGATCCTCGTCGAGGACCTCGACCGGTACCTGACCGACCATCGATTTCCGGAGCTTTTGAACTTTATGGACGGGATCGTGTCCTGCTGCGGCGAGGAGAGGGTGATGGTGTTCACCGTGAACAGTCGGGACGGGATCGATCCGGCGATGCTCCGGCCGGGGAGGGTGGACTCGCACGTGTACTTCCCGATGTGCGATTTCACGGCGTTCAAGAGCCTCGCGAGCAGCTATTTGGGGGTGAAGGACCACAAGCTGTATCCGCAGGTGGAGGAGGTGTTCTCGGCCGGGGCGAGTCTCAGCCCGGCCGAGGTCGGGGAGATCCTCATCGCCAACAGGGGGTCGCCGAGCCGGGCCATCAAGACGGTCATCAGCGCCGGCAGGGCGTCGGCGAGGATCGGAGGAGGGAGGAGGTTGAGCGACGGGTCTGTGACGGCGGCGGCGGCGGTGGAGGAGGCGGAGGAGGCGATGGTGTGTGGGGAGGGACCGCCGGCGTTGAGGGAGATCAAGAAGTTGTATGGGTTCCTGAAGATGAGAGGGGGGAGTCGGAAGGAGGGGTTGCCGGATTCGGGTCGGGTTAGCGATTCGTGTCCGTTGGAGAACACGTCGTAGTGGAGTCTGTTTACATGGGTTGGTGATTAGTGTTGATGATAGGGTTTAGTGGAAATTAAATGGACAATTTATTTATTTATTCATCTATTTATTTTTTGTATGCCTTTTCACATTAGTCTCAATCAGAAAAAAAAATCAAACACTTCACAGTGGTGTCGTCTGTGCAAAACATCTTTTTAAATTGGCTGTTATTTATTGCCTTTTTTTTTCAAGATAAAAAGATAGATCTTCTTATTTTGATTTTCAGTTCTTGAACGTGAAGTTACAGATCCGAGTAAGAACAAAATGGTTGAAGTTGGTCTGAGTGAATCAGAACTCCATTATAGAACTACTTCTGAAGTTGTTTTGAGTTTTTTTTTTATCAGTTAAGTTGTTTAAATTGAATGTCTGTGGTTTTCTTCTTTGATTTTTTTTTTTATTATTATTGTTGAAGTTTGATGTTCGTATGTGATGTTTTTGTTGGAATGCTTGTTGATATTCATAGTTTATACCACTTTCACTATGATTAGTTTGAGCAAAAAAACATGCATTGGATCTCATCCCCTGGTTTGAGTTCTTTGAATTGTGTTGTTATGATATGCCTTTCCTTTTTTGTTATAACTCTATATTTTGTTTTCGTTTAGACGTAATTAGGCTCCATCAAGTAGTGTTAGACTGTTTAGATTTATTGTATAATTGTTTGATTTGATTGCTTCCATTTTTTTATGAGTTGAATTTTATATAACTGGTGCTTACTTCATACATTTCAAATTTTTTGGTTGTGGATTTTGATAAAAATTTGTTTAGCAACCTCGAAATTTTCTTATAATTTGGTTGAGCTCTGGGGCGTTATAATTTTCATATTAATTAGTTCACTCTTAATTCCGTAATATAGTTTTTACCTTTTAATATTCAGTATTTCTTTTTTACATAAATTCTCATTATTTTCCCAACATAACAAAACATTTCCCCATCTATATATATAAATTTTTATTTCACACACCCAATTGGACTTGATTTGGTGAGACCATAAAAGAATAACATGTTTATATTGTTTAATTTTGTATAGTACGTGAAAGTGGAAGAAAGAAAGCCAGAATCCCTGGCCTCGAAATGTGTTGCACATCACCCACGTAAATCCAAACAAATCCAAAACTGATCACCCTCTCTCATGTGAGTCATGTCTGAACTGATGCTCTCTCAACACTGACACACATCCCCACCTCATTAAAACAATATTGCACTATTAGACAGCTTTTACATGTGTAAGAAACTGCTTCTATAATTGTACAACTAAACAGTTTTAATGTAACAACTTAACTTTGTGTAGACAGATTTCAGAAACATAATGTTCAAAACTGTCATTTTTAAAAGTTATGAAATGTGAGCTTCTTGCAGAATCAATTTTAAAATATAGATTTTTGCATAATCAGTTTGCAACTGCACAACCAAGTGCACACTCAGACTCAGGTGGGCCAATTTTTTTCTGTTTTACTTTCAAATGACTAGCTCACATGAACTCCCCCTATAAGCTAAAAAATACTAATAATGATGAAATAGAGAGGACCCAGAGAGTGGTTCAGAGGGACAGTGAAATGATAACTAGATCGAATTTGAATTTTTTTTGAGTTGGCTTTCTTTTGTGCAGAGCCATAGGTAGCTCTCTTTCTGGTCTTCTGACTTGGAATTATCATGTGTTGAACTTTATATATTTTTTTTTTTTAATTAGGTAGGAGTACTTGATGAATGATAGATGGTTTGATAATAAATTTTTAAGATTTTTAGTTTTAGGTCCCTATAAACATTATAATTTTGGGATCGATCCTTGGATTCCTTCAAATATTTTTTAAATCCCTCTAATCTAATGATAACTCTGGTTTTAGTCCCTTAACACACTTTCCGTCAATATAGGGGTTAACATTACATAAAATACCTAAACTACCCTTTCACCATAAAATACCCCTTTCAGTCCCTCTACCCCACAAACCCTCGTCCCCACAAAAAAGAAAAGAAAAGTGCGATCCCTGCAACCGAAGCTTCTCCGATTCCCGCCGTTTGAAATCAATGTGGGTTACTTCTTGGTAGTGCGAGGAAGACGAACCTCTCCGTAGAAGAAGAGTTCACGTGAAAGGGGGCTCTTTTGTTCATAATCTTCAGACCAAGGTATGAAATAATATGACCATGTGGGTTTTCTTCATGTTGCTCTGTTTTTTTTCTTCAAAAAACCGATTATGACATGGTGTATGGTTTCTTTTTTTATCGGAATTTCATTTGAAAACATGATAGTTGGGTTTATCTAGGGTTTGAATGCTAGATTTAGGTCATTTAGGGTTGAAATGTTGTCTGTCACAGTAGTGAAACTCTATGAGTATCATTCATTTGTCAACTTCTTTGTGTGATACAGGTGTTGTCATGGAAGAGACACCTTTCAAAGTCACAATTTATCATGGTGGCTTTTGAAAAAATACCAGAAATGGGGTGCAAAAGTACATGTATGCAAAGCAAAAAACGGTTCTGATGAATGAAAACCACTGCAATATGATGACATTAGCTGAAGAAGTCATATATGTTTCTCAGTGGGCTGCAGGACACAACATAAATTTTTACTACAAGGTTCCAAATTCCAACCCTCCAAGGTATGAGAAGCTTATGAATGATGCACAACTGTCAAAGCTATTTAGAAATAACTGGATTTCTAGAAAGTTTAGCATTTGGCTTAGTGTAGAAGAATGTGGGCAACCTGTTATAGCTCCGAGAAGAATATCTCTGAGGCAAAGGAGTGCTAGATATAAAGGCCAGTCATCTAAACAAGTTGGTCCTCCAGCAGTGGTAGATATAGATGCAGATGATGAGGATGGTGGTAGTGGGTTTGAAGAAGATGAAGCACCTGTTGAGCCTGATGTTCATCCTCCTGCTGTTCCTCCAGTTGAACCCCATATTCAGCATTATATTGATCCTTCAGCACCTGGTAATGATGAGGAGGGAATTGGAATCAATAATGATGCAGACTGGGAGGTTGATAGAGAGGCTTTGGAGAGCAATGATAGTGAGTCTGCCTCTTCATTTGGAGACTCAGATGAGGTGGATACATCTGAAAGTTATCATAGTATAGCTCCTGGTTCAGATGAGTCCATGTCAGAGGGTATACATGAATTTGATGGTGACCACATGGAGGTTGACAGAGAAGCTCCACAAATGGTTGTTGGAGCAACATTTAAGGATGTTGAGGAGTACAGGTTGTGTTTACGGATGCATGCAATATCCAAGCAAACAGAATTCATTTTTTTGAAGAATGATCTTCTTAGGGTGACTGTTAGATGTGCTATGCATGGCTGCCCTTGGAGGATGCATGCATCTCGCCTTCAAGATGAAGTTACTTTTCAGATCAAAACAGTGCATGATGAACACACCTGCACCAATTTGAAGAAGGTGGGCAGCAAGATGGCCTCTAGCGCTTGGATATGTGACAAGATCTTGGATACATTGAAGAGCAAGATTAAGAAATCAATTGTAGATCTTCAAGAGGACCTACACAGGCAGTACAATATTAGGGTGCCTTACAATCGGGTGTGGGCTGCTAGGGAGTTGGCCTATGAAAAAATTCATGGAAAGGTTGAGGAATCATACAAGCAAGTTCCAGATCTACACAACCAATTGTTGAAGCTGAATCCTGGGTCTGTGGTTCATTATCAAATTTCACCAAATAGATGCTTTGAAAGGTGGGTTGTTGTTCAATATTGCATTTTCCATTTAGTTCAATAATTGGTAAATTGTTGTCTAACATATCATTTGTTTTTTCAGGTTTTTTGTCTGCTTTGCTGCATGTAGCACAGGATTTTTGGTTGGGTGTAGGCCAGTTATTGGAGTAGATGGGTGTCACTTGAAGAGTAGATATAAGGGTACACTACTTTCTGCTACTTCAGTTGATGCAAACCATGGCTTGTTTCCCATAGCATATGCTGTCTGTGAAGGAGAAAGTGGAGAAACTTGGACCTGGTTTATGGAGTGTCTAAAGGAAGCAATTGGAGAAAGGGAAGGTCTGATTTTTCTATCAGATATGGACAAGGGCATAGAGAGTTCTATTGCAAGTGTTTACCCAACATCCGAACATCGAATGTGTATGAGGCATATTTATAAGAATTTTTGTAAGAAGTGGCCTGGTGAATTCTTCAAAATAGCAAGTTGGGATGCAGCTAGAGCATTTACAGCATCTGAATTTGAAGCTGCTATGAATAGGATCAGAAATGTTGATGAAGGGGCAGCCAAATACTTGACTGACATCAAGGCAGTTTGGTCCAGACACCAATTTGGTCAGCGTGGAAAGTGTCATTATATAACAAACAATCTATCTGAATCTTTCAATGCCTTCATTGGGGATGCTAGGGAGCTACCAATAGTGGACCTTATTGATACCATCAGGCAGAAAATCATGACCAAGTTAGATGCCCGGCGCAGGTGTGCACTGAGGTGGAAGCATGCACTTGTCCCAAATGCATTGAGGAATGTCCAAGATGTAAGGAAAATGACAAATGAGTTTATAATCAAAAGGTCAGATGATATGAGGGCTGAGATAACTTCACCAACTCATCGGTTTGTTGTTGATTTAATAGCAAGGGAATGTAGTTGTAATAGATGGACATTGACTGGGATGCCATGCTCACATGCAACAGCCTTGATTCAGGAGATAAGGGGTTTAGACATTGTAGAGTTCATTGACCCTTGTTATTACACCGAAGCATATGGTGCAACCTATGAACTAAGGGTGAACCCTCTCATGGACAGACAGCTTTGGGAGCATGTTGATCTGGGATACACTGTCCTGCCACCCATGTCACGTAGGCCAAGGGGCAGGCCAAAGAAGAAAAGGATCAAGGATCCTAATGAAGCGAAGAAAACTAAAAGAATGCACAAATGTAGTAGGTGTGGGAATTGGGGCCATCATAAGTCAAGTTGTAAGGAATCACTACAAGCTATAGAGGCCCAGGGAACACATGCATTGCCCAAACAGCTAAGAAAACAGCAACCTAAACGCAGGTAAATGCTCAAATATAGTATATTCAATGAGTACACTGAAAAATAGACATATTAATTGAACTTGATTGATTCTTTTATGCAGGGTTAACAACAAAAAGACTACTTCTACACTAGGGACTGTGGGGGGTAGTCAACCACATGTTGAGGGTGGTAATCAATCAACTGTTGGGGTTTCAAGTCAGGTTTCAATCCTTATGTCTCAGAGCTCATCCATGTTGGCAGATTTGGACAGAGGGAGTCAATGAATGTATGTGATTTCAAGCATACTCACTGCATCCAACATTATACATATGAAGATTTGGTATACTTTCAATCAATTGGTTGTCAGAGGGAATTAACATATGGAGATTTGGTATACTTTCAATCCATTTTCTGATTGATTCTCTCTTCAACTGCTATGATTTGATATTTCAAATCAATGGTGGTGTGGTTGGCGTCGTCTAGCCACTCGAAGAACCCGCAATCATTTTCCTCCCTCCATGCCGAGCATCTAAAAAAGCGTCGACCCTTTGAGCCTTCACGTTTGGATACGAAGACACGACAACTCCTTTGGCACTGACACACTCGAGCTGGAGTTGAGGTACCGCTAAAATTTCCACTGGACATCTAACAAAACAAAATGCAGGTTTCTTTAAGGCATTTTATCAAACATTTAGTATATACGTTTAAATACCATGAAACTTACAAATTCAGACATTGTTGTTGTCGGCCTTGTCGTCGGCTCCGTCGTCGTTATCTTCTTCGTCGTCTCTGTGGGGGTCAGTGAGTGAATGAGAAGATCTAGCTGAACCAAATGAAGGAGAAGAAAAGGTGAATGACAACTCTGTTTTTATAAGGGCTGGGTTTCAGAAGTATCCGTTGGGGAAGAAGTCACGTGAGATCACGTGAATAGTGGGAGTCACAAGGGTGTAAGGGTTGTTTGGGTATATAAAGGGTGACAGGGTAGTTTAGGTATTCTCTTTAAATTTCAAACTTAAACGTAACGATGGAGGGAATATTCCCCGCATATGCTGACGGAAAGTGTGTTAAGGGACTAAAACCAGAGTTATCATTAGATTAGAGGGATTTAAAAAATATTTGAAAGAATCCAGGGATCGATCCCAAAATTACAATGTTTACAGGGACCTAAAACTAAAAATCCCTAAATTTTTAAGATTTAATCATGATTGTTAAGTGTGTGAATGAAAGTCCATAATTCTATGGAAGCCGGCGTCATATATATATGTGTGTGTTTGTTTGTTTGCCTTTTCAGTTAATCAGAAGGACCACCCACCAAAGTGTACCAGCAGCAATGCCAACCCATTCATGGCACACATTAATGATAGTGGAGGATGCACAGATGGGGCGTGGATCAAACATTACCTGTTCCAGTCTGATGTCTTCAAATTTATGCGTTGGATTTTTTTTTTTTTCTAAGTGTTGTTATACTAATTCTTTTTTTTAAGATTTGTTATTAACTTTAATATATATATCTAATTATTCACATGTGCTCATCATAATGAGGTATATATATATATATATGAGAGCATCTAATTGATTGATGTATATATTTCATTTTTTATAAATTATATCCAATTAAAGAAGTATGCCATTTTAAAAAAAAATCAAAATGAGCGCAGACTGAATTTCAAGTTGAAAAAAAGATTGCTTGTACATTATTCTTTTTTTTAAGGGCGCTTTTATACATCAAGGCTTCTTAAAATGATGGAAACAAACCCAAACAAAATATTTGAATGATTATTCATGGATGCACTGTTAACAAGTCTGGGTACATTGTTAAGAAGGGAGAGAGACAGTGGCAAAAGGGAGAGAGTCCCTGGAGGGAGGGGGTGACAAAAGACCACACACGAAGGAGAGTGGCTATTGTCTGTGTGGATGGAAGAGAGTGGAACACAAATAAAAGATAAGAGTAGAGGTAAAAATGAAAAAAATTAATTAAAAATAATCCCTATTGAATGGAAGACCCCATAGATAATAGTCCAACTAATCTAGTCCTAAAAATAACTCCGTATGTTTCAGAGACTTCAAAATAATTTAGGGGTTCCCATAGAAGTTGGAATGAATTTTCACACATTTATAAATTATAACTTTTTTTTTTTTTTGTAATTGTCCATGATATCTATTTTATTTTTATGAAAATACATAAATATACATTTAAAAAAAAAATCAATACGTATGAAAACTCTACGTGGTACTGCACGAAACTATCACCAACATTAGATTTTTTTTTCTTTTTGGTTCACATTATTCTTTAATAAGTTCCACTTTTTTTTTCTTTCTTTTTTTTTTAATTTTTATTTAATTGAGTTCTGGGAGCATTGAGCCGTTGGAGTTTATAGCCTTCCATGACCACATAAAAAGGGATTAAAGTTGAACATTGCAGCCTTTGAGTTAGTAGTACAATGACCTTGAAGTTCTCTTTAGACATGATTGTTGGCTTTGACTCTTGGGATAATTGGAATTCATGCGAGCAATTCCAATGCACATCAGTTAAGTCAAGTCGATCTCTTAATTTACCCAACATGAGTTATTAATAGCTCTTGAAATTTACCATGAGAGAAATTTTTATGAGGAGCCTCTCTCATGACTTATGAAAGGAAGTTCATCACTCTCTCCACTTATCATTTTACAATATAAAACAATCACAACAAAGTAAAGTAATTTATAGCGACATTCATCAAATATCTACAAAGGGAAAAAAATCCAAAATTCACTCAAAAATAATATAAAGTATAATAAAATAAAACGAAGTTTGGTGTGCAAGAAGAGAACTATATCTATAAAGCTTCTACAACTAAAGTTCCTTGAATTAAGTTTCTCCATCAAATCCAAGGAAAGAAGGCATGCTTTCTAGTCATTCTTCACCATTTTCGTTTATATCTTGGGGGCTCAAGGACCCTGATAACCCTTTGGGAGGTGGTGTTTACTACCACATAGCCAACGTTGGTTGGGACGCCATGTTCTGGTCCATTGAACCATGCTAACTTGAACAATCCATTCTATAAAAAAAAATATTACACAGATCATTTTACAATTCAAAATACAGGCCACACATGTTTTTATTTTTTTAAATATCATATACCTCATCTAATGAAGTATGTATTTTTATATATAAAAAAAAATGATTTATATACTCCAATAAATTGAATGAAATCATTTATAAAAAATGTGAAAAAATTTGAACGAGTTATATACCTCCATGAATGGATGGACTACCAAGATGAATATATATAAGATAAAAAAGACTGAGTGTAACAGCGCTCATGCTAAAAATATGATCCACACAATATAATGCTATTTTTTTTATATAAAGGCCCATGAGGTGCTACAAAATCTCATTCTATTATACTAGTACAAACCGTTGGATCAGCATGGACCCATAAACGACCAATGGGCCAAGACCCATAAGACAAGCCAAAAGGGCTTTTTCCCATTTTCTTCACTGTTCAACCGCTTTGTCAAAGCCGGGCGGGACCACACAATATAGTAATATTGTTATCTAGTAGTATAAAAAATAAAAATTGTTTAAAATATCCCAAAAACATTCATGATTTTTGACATGGACAAATTGCAAATCATAGTATTAAAAACCAATATTTACCAAAAGATCTATACTAAATAAACTTCACCTGAACAATAAATCAAACATTTCCAAAACTGATATTTACTGAAAAATTCCTATTTGTTTGGACTTTATGTGAATCCACATATAATACAATGTTTCCATCTGAAGTGACCTACTTTTTTATGGGAAATGGACTTAGAAACCTCATCTTAAAGCAGTAGTCCAGAGCCACTGCAGCAGATAAAAAGATGAAAACATTCTCTGACACATACACCGCTCCATCTATGGCATGGGATAGTAAGCTATCAGTATCCAGTTGCAAAGGTGATCCATCCTCCAGGACAGCAAGTCCTGCAATTCAAGTCAATATATATGCTCTTAGTTGGTCACACCATGAACCACTAAAGCCCCCTTCAGTAGTATTATCCGGTATAATCATTATATAAAGCTGTCATTGTATTCTAATAACATTTGACAAAAAAGATATCAGAAATATATGATCCTCAAACAGTGGTTTAACTCGTCCACCTGAGGGCTGGATAAAGAGAACAGATAATTCTTTAACCACTACATTATCCACCGCTAAAGGGGGCATAAATGATCTAGTTAAAGAATTATAGATCTTTAAGAAATTCACCATACCTTTAACAAAACCAAAGGCAGCAGATGTTCCTGTCTTGAGCTGAATGTTATCCAGGTCCCTCCTGATTGTGTATCGAAAGGTGATTCCAAACAAAGCGCAGCTAACAAATATAACTGCCAAGTGAAATGCTAGTTGGACACTGTTGGTCTCTTGGTAGAGAGAAATGGGCAATCCTGCAAGGGTGCCAAATATGGAAGACACGGTCGCTGCTTTTATGGACTCCCACCTCTCTGCTTCTCTGTCGATCTCTGAAATTTCTCCAGATCTATAGTCTCCCATGTTTGATGACAGGGAGCGCTCAGCTTCTTCAACCATAGATCTGGCTTCTAGTAATTCCCTCTGGGTTTGAGCAATCTTGAATGTATAGCAGTAACAATATCAAAAAAACAGCCCACACATAGGTGACCATCATTTAGGATTTAACCAATTTTTAATATGCAGAAAAATAGATTTATGCAATACCTTTTACAGAGATACCAATGCCAAGAACATCATATAATTCATATAACCATTTAATCTATGACATACCTTTTACAGAGATAGGTCATCAAATTAGGCATGTTGGATGCATATCGTTTCCCAAATTTATCTAAAGATCCATAATGTACAAGTACATTCCAATACATTGTAAGGAATCCACAGTGAATTCAATAATTGTTATAAACCTGTTTCAAGCTGATGAGTTATGATGGTGCAAACAAATTACATGCCGCCAATTTTAAGATCAAGATACATAGTAGTGAAATGATATATAAACACATCTAAAGGTGTTCTATAATGTGCCTGACCACCTATAATCCTAATGAAAATATGACTTTCATTCATCTATACAAGGAGGATCCAATTGCTTAATCATGGAAAGTCCTCCAGAGTCCTGACAAAGATGGACTCAATGCTAAATGTTATAGCTTCCAGGTCATCATTCAAAGTGCGCATTCATGTGTTCTTCTTCACCAATGAGAATGATAATCCTAGCCGATAGAACGGTTAATTCTTTCTGCTCACATACATATCGAAAAGCACACATTTAACTGCATAGACAACTCATCTATCGGGAATGTAATACTGTTGGCAGCAAGTAAGTTATTATATTCTTACAGTTCTGCCACATTTATGCATATCCCTTCAAGATTTCAAAATGTGGTACAGAAGTTCAGAACTTGAAACATGGGTTTTCCTCTCCCTTTCATAATACCATGGAACAACCTGAATCAGAGCAACAGATTCCTACACAAGTACTGGTCACCACCATCATGAAACTACCCTGCTCATTTTCTTTTTAATCCCAGTTGCTTTATAAGGGGTTCATCCAATTATTGAACACCAATGTCTAGTTTGGTAAGCGGATAGGATTTTGAGAATAAATTACCAATTTCAGGGGATAAAGGACCCGTGGCTCAGTAGTGGTTGACAAGAGAATTTACAACCAAGAGGTCTTAGGTTTAAGTCCCCGCATTTAGCCACCAAAAAAATTAGGAAATAAAAAGTCTGTCAGTTTTGTCATTATTCACATTTGTCAAAATCAGGACTTGAAGAGGAGACCAATGTTATTCTAACCTTCAGGCATAAAAAAAAATCTCAATTTTTATTCAAAACCAGGACAATCATCCGTAATTTATCCCTTCTTATATAAGGGATTGCTCTTAATACCAAATAAAGAGTACATATTAGGGATCAAAGAGAAGACCTTACCAAAGCAAAAACCACTACTATTGTTAAAAGGGAGTTGTTACACAGTCTCCGTGTTGAGTCCCATGTATCTCCAACAAGATATGAAGTATACGGAGGATTGCACGCATTCAGACCATTCTTGTTAAAATTTACTATCGGCATTGCTGAGAACTGCTGAATCACTATCATTCGATCAACCAACAAGAAATCCAAAAGAGAGGGAGAGAAAGGAAACCTCGGCTTCGCGGCTCTCAAGGCGGGCGATCTCCTCCTTGACGCGGGCGTTGTCGGCCTCGCGCCTGTCGATCTCGGCGAGTGCCGCCCGCGCCGACTCGACCCTTCGAGAGGCCTCGTTGAGCCCGTCGAGGAGCGGCCGGTTCTCTCTCCGATTGAGGAGGGCCTCCACCTCCTCCCCGACCATGCCCGATATCAGCCGTCCGATCTCCTTCTCGCCTCCGCCGCCGCCGACGCATCTCGTGAGGAACTTGAAGGGTCTGCGAGTGAGCGATGGAGGAGGTCTCGCTGTGATGCGGAGGGCTGTCTGTATTGCGACCGCCATTGTTGCTCTCGTTTTGTTTTACCATCGCCATTTGTTGCGGTTGCGGCGGAGGTTGCTATTTTGTTGATAATGTCCACGTGGCAGTCTGTGAAATGTTGTGATGCTCGCAAGTCTAATTTGGATGTGGAATAGAGCTCGAATAACATTGAATAAAAGTGCATTTTGGTTGTTTGGATGCATTGAATACTCTGGTATAACCTATATTAGAATAAACTGATATAAAGTAGTTTATGGATTTCAAACAACCACTGGAATTAAGTTATTCTAGGTTATTCAATTCAAAAGAATATATGAGCTCACTGTCAAATTAACTATCATCACCTCTTATAAATCAATATCATCATTTTTTCACATTTTATAAATTTTTATCCACACCTTATTCACATTTTATATAAACAATAAAAAATTTATTATTACATTTTTTAACGAGAATAATTCAAAACATAATCAAATATAAAATTATTTTATCCTATTTATACTATAATAGTTTTATATATATATATCGGAGGGACTTCCGTGACTGACCTTACAGTTAAACTAGGAAGGCTACCTCCACCTATTTGTCCCGATTCCACGGAAAATAATATACTAGAATAGTTATAAACCTCAAAAATAACTTAATTCTATATCCAAATGGGGTTTAATTAGTTGTTCGGTGGCAGTTGTATAATTTGTTTGAAGTGATCAAGTCTAAAGTTCTTGTTTGGATTTTTTTTCCTAATTAGTTTTGATTATTATAATATTTACTATATCAATCATGTTTTATAGAAAATTATCTATGTAAAACGCTCAGTGACAATGGAGTTATTAGTTTCAACATATTAAAACATCACTGTAATTAATGTTTTGACACTTCAAAAAAATTCGTTTCTTAATTCTTACCCAGCAGCATTGAAGTCATTAGATTTACACAGTTACTACATCAATGACAATAACATAAAATTTCAATAAATAATCCAATAACTGGCTCTGCATAGTGATCGGTAACCATATAAAAATTCACTAATTGTAGACTTTCGAAAAAAAAAAATTCCACTAATTGTCAAAATGTAAGTGACAGTATCCTCAACGACTTTGCCATGGGTGTAGGGACACCCCCACTATGTGGTGTTAATATATGAATCAAACCTTGTTTTTCTATTAAATAGATTTCTCTTTTTCGAATTCTCTTATTAATCATTAAATTACAGATCCAAACCTCAATAAGGACATGCATATCCCCCATATGGAAAAGGCCATCGGAGGTTGCCTCTTCCTTCATAGTCAAAGGCCTCATATTTTACTGATCACATGAATAAAACCAGGAACACAATACTCAATACTTGTTTCAAAAAATCTGGTGGTGATATAAGCATAAATTCAAAAATAGAATCGGGTAACAAACATATACTTTTTTTAAAAAAAAAAAATTCAAAAAAATACTTAATACTTGTTGAGCCGTATAGACAAGTTTGGTTTTGGGATTGGTGAATTTAGGATTGGCTTTTGAATTTTTTTTTTCTTTTTTAACTACTTTGAGGGGAAATCGACTGTAGAAGCATATAAGCAAAGCCAGCCTTATGCGTGTTTAATTTTAAAGAATGTGATAAATCATCACTATATTTAAATTTGAATAATTAAATTTATTAAATTAATTTGACTGATAGATGTGTAAAGCATCCAATCATAATATACCTTATGATCATTCTATTTTGGAAAATGTTACATATGGAAACCCTTCACAATGGGCGTACCCAGCATTGATTGATAGAAGATAATATGCAAGCTGGTGATGAAAAGGCAGAATAACTGAAGCATGGAAAAGGCAGTAAAGTTTGCTGGTTTCCATCTCTAAGTGTTGCCCTTTGAAAAATACTCAAACTTCGCAAGGATAAAAACCCACACAGTAGGAACAGCCGAAGGGGCAAATGTATTCTTGGTTTCCTTGATAGAAATGCCAAAAAAAGAAAGAAAAAACCTGGATCGAAACAGAAATTCACATTTTGCTTTTCTACACATGGAGATCAATAATAAAAAAAAAAAAAAAATTGTGGATCTATTTGTTTCTTTCCCCATCATGGGAAAAAGGAGTCACACCCAAATAAAGTGAAGGTAGCACTTGCATTGCATGTAATCTTTGGACAGCACAGTAGTAATGTAACTAACATTAATATCTAATATCCTGTTGGTCCAAAAAAAAAAATCTGATACCCTGAAATGTAGGAAAAACAAGGAGAAATATAGACAAAATGCCTGCAATGTAATAATAAGCATTTCGGCTGATGCTCCAAAAAGAAATTTACAACTCACTATGCAACATGTTATGTAAATAAAGAAAACATTCATTATGGTGTAAATTACCTTTAGATTTGGGCAAAATTAAAACTTACTCTCAGGTCTCATGGTCTTCATCTTCGTCTTCGTCCTGCTCTTGATCCTCATCCTGGTCTTGAGTTTCAGACTGAACGACAAGAAGATGTGTCATAACTTTTGAGAGCTCGGATATAGCATTTTGGATTGCCTCGCTATCCTTTCCTTTCCCTTTCATCCGCGATGCTAATTCTGAACCAAACTTAAATTCAGTAGCAGCAATCTTTGTCTTCTTTGATGTTGCTATAGCAGTCTCAAGATCTGCCTGTGTCAGGGCTCTTGGATTCTGTTTAAAATGTAGAAAATGGAGAGATATCAGAAACAAGTTGATAAACTCTTGCATACCTTTTCTCATATCCAGTTTGTCTTACATTTTCATAGATCTACCCTAATACCTAAGCTTATTCAATAAGTTCAAGTCTGCAAAAGTACAAGAAAATTTTATACTTACACTGGAGGATGTCTTGCCTTTCTTTTCATCTTCTAATAGGTCCCTGAGTGGAAAGTAGGCTGCTTTTTTGCAGATTTCAAGTAAATCTGAGCCAGTGTAACCTTCACACAACCTGGCTATATAGCTGTAATTAATGCCTTCTATTACTCTCTCACCCTTCAAGATTACCTTCAAAATCTTCTCTCTCTCACTTCTATCTGGCATTCCAATCTCAAAGGCCTGGGGAAGACGCCGTAGAATGGCCTCATCTAGTTCTGAAGGGCGGTTTGTTGCAGCAAGAACCATAACACGAGCATTTTCTATAATAAAGTTACAAAGAAACCATATTTCAGAAACACTAGCCTCCGTGAACTCTCTCAATAATATTATGTGTGATTGTATGCATTGTAATTTATATTAAATCAGTGATCTAGAAGATATTAATCTTTATTACACAGAAAGGCAAACAGTACACAGGGAATTAAAAAACCCTGTTTGTGTTTGTGTGCGCACGCACACAAAAGGAATGCAACATGTTCGTTTTGTTCCTTCTGCAATCAAGCTACATATAACTAAAATCAGACTAATTAAAGACTTAAGAAATTATAGTTTCACAATGTTCAGAGACAATCAAGCTGCAAAGCATTCACAGAGCAAGTGAAGAAGCATGATCCTTCTGGAATACCATAAGCAATGTATCATTATTCATGATTTCTAAGGACAAGTAGTCTATGAAATATGTTTCAGAAATAAAAGCTAGAACCAGGTGTCAGGAAAAAAAACATAAACTCAAAATTTGTTTGTTAAGGAAGTGCATAGCATTTTTTGTTGTGTCACAATGCTGGAGCTGTTCTAGATTTTATTGTATGACTAAATAAAGACTCGCATGCATTCTTCCATTATTTACAAATTAAAAAACCAAAACAACATGAAGCACACTGGAGAAAACATTCTATACATGCGCATAATACAGGAAATAGATAAGATCACTGTTGAAAACAATATGCATGACAGTTATAAAAACCATGATTTCACATATGGATCAATACTAACTAATCACTTGATTTCATGTACGAATTCAAGGTCAGAAAAATGCAAAAAATGGAATATATCCATATGTATATTTTCCAACCAGAATAAACCTCATCAATTGGAACATTAATTTTTAAAAATTAACCAAATGGACCAGAATACCAACTTTTACATCATGTATGTATGCAAGTTAGTTGTTTTTGCAGTCAGGCTTTTGTGATTGACAATGATGCTTCCCATTTTTAATGTGGTCATCTATAAGTCACTGTCCTTGCCTGAACTGGACCAGATGCGTATAATAAACACTGATGAGGAATGGTGGTCTGCATGGAAAGCAGATGTTTGGCTCTTATCAGAGGTAGAAGAAGAATTGGCAGCAGCTCACTCGTCTCGTTTGGGGTTCTTATGGTTGGGTGGAGGAATATAAGCCATCAAATGTGGGGAAGCACGGGGGCTGAGAGAGGCAGACAATTTTTTGGGGTCTTAGAGTGGGTTGTTTTGGGTCAGGCTTGTGGTCAGGATTTATATAGTTGAGCCTGAGGTTGACCTGGCCCAAAGCTGGGTATTGGAACTTTAAACTTGAACCTAGGCCCAGTTCCTATTGAGGTCCAGTTTTTAATGAGTTGGGCTCAGAAAACCAGTCCATCAGTCCACCCCTACAGCTTATGCCAATCTTATCCTTGTATGTTACATGGACAACTGCAGAATGCATACCCAGACATGAAATGAAACTACCACAAGTAGCAGAATATTTTTTGAGAGAAATAATCCTCAAGGCAAACTTCAAGTTGGAGGCATAATCCTTAAGGCACACCTCAAAGGCATGGAGGCATAATCTTTAAGACACATCTCAAGTTGAAGCACAGGCATTCTGCCTCAAGGCACAGAAAAATTATGCTTTCCTTTGTAGAGGTGCAAGCCTTTTGTGAAAGGTGTGGGCCTTCTATGCATTAAGCTTTTTAAATTCTTTTTCCCTTTTTGTTTTGTTGTTTTGCTGTTGCTTTTTGTTTCTTCCTAGAAAGAAAAGAGACCAATTTAAGGATCCTCATTCAAGGAATCCTCAAAAAGATAAGAACAGTTACTTCCAATTCATGCATGTAGTGATAGAAGACGAGGAGGAAGCCTAGACAGATAGAGCAGGCAATGAAGATGATGACTGGAATTGATAACATGGACAAGGATGAAGAACTCTCCGACAAAGATTTATATGATTATTAGATAGAGATTTAGAGATTAGAGAGGAGAGATAGACATTAGTTTATGTTCATTTGGGAATTTTGGATAACTTTGTGTCACTGTTATGGCATGACATTATATTACAATAAACTATTGAAAATTTTCAAGTGTTTCCTATTTTACTTCTTTCTATTGATTATTGTGTTTCAAAAATCTGAAGGCTTACGTCAACACCTCCCTTACGCTAGAACACATCCATCTCCAGGTTTTAGAACTTTGCCTACACCTAGAGCATTGTTTTCCACACAAGCCTTTGTTTTCCCCTTTAACAATATTTACTTTCTTCATTCTATCATTATTCTCCTTGCAATAAATTTAAATTTATCCCCAATCATAGTCAACTCATTCTTGAAGTATTTCAGTGTTGACATAGCAGATGGAAATAACATAAATTAACAAAAAGGCCTCCTATCTCAAAGAAGCTACTACTGGAGGAAGAGGCTTTCCGTAAACCATGTAGCTCTCATAAAAAAGAGAGTAAAAACCAGTAATCAAAAGCCAATTAAATTCTGCATTTTAATGAGATGGAAGATCCCAATGGTTCAAACAACATATAACCCTACTTCCTAAGGATTAAATATTCTTAGAACATCAATAGTAGTTTAATTCATTAAATGCCAACATCAAAGATGAAATGCAGTCTGTCCTTCGTCATGTGTGTGTGAAGACATACATAATGATAAGAATAAGATAGCTGAACAAGTTACTCACGGTCTGTAGTAAAACCATCCCATAGAGCCATGAATTCAGTTTTCATGTTCGCCATGGCCTCGTGATCAGTGCTTCGACGCTGGCCCAAGAAACTGTCAACTTCATCAATAAAAATGATAGCAGGTTGGAGCTTGTATGCCAAACTGAAAACAGCAGCCACTGCAAAACAGTAAGCTGATGAGCATACATCATATTCGCAAAAAAACCAAACATACTATGAGGAATGTTACGAGAGTTGCCACTTACTAATAAAACTAAGGAATTTTATTAAACCTAAACTGAAAGGGATAGCATTCAACTGCATGAACTTATCATATCAATCAAATCTAATCCAAAAGGAACTTTAAAAGCATTAACAATTCAATCTCAGAAGCTTTCAAGCCAACTAAATGAAACACATATCATGTCCAGTACACACACTCAAATAAGAAGTAACAATCACAAAGCTACTGATAAAGTTCTATTTTCATATTATAAAATACATATCAATCACATTACTGAGCAATCAGAGTCTCTCTGTAATTATCAGATGACCACCGAAATGGTTGCCAGTGTCCACAATTCATGTGCATATCTGAGACTTTTTCAATGATTAAACCAAAAACTGTGGCTAGAGATATACTGTGAGATGATGATGTAAACCATGTGCAGATCCTAAACCAAAAATATGGCTACACAGGTTGACAAAGAAATGGTATAATTTTTTCCATTTTTGTTTTAGAAAATAGTGGGAAAGAAGTCACAAGAACTGGTAAACTTATTAAGACACTGATGAATAAAGGACCTCCACCTTCTGCTATCCCTTGGAAGTTGGAAGGAGTACAGAGTCATCAGATTCCCATCATAAATTCATGAATGTGTTGTTCAACTGGTAAAGGAGCATGATACAATGCCAAAAATGAATGAACAAACATCAAAAATATACAAAATGCTGCAATAGCAAATAAATTTCATGAGATGAGGTTTATTATATATGTAAGAGTTGATGAATTTTCACTTGAATAACTTTTAGTCCACAAAATGTAACAAAATTATTATTTCCCCTGAAGTTCTCAATATGCTTGATTGCTTGATAAAACTAGCACCTTAGTTCAACTGAAAATTATTTGAGATATCATTCAATTAGCTTGAGATATACTGTGTGATGATGACGTAAACCATGTACAGTCCTAAACCAAAAATATGGCTACACGGGTTGACAAAGAAATGGTATAATGTTTTCCTTTTTTTAAGAAAATGGTGGGAAAGAACTGGTATAATTATTAAGACACTGATGAATAAAGGACTTCCACATTCTGGTATCCCTGGAAGGAGTACAGAGTCATCAGATTTCCATCATAAAATCATGAATGTGTTGTTCAACTGGTAAAGGAGCATTATACAATGCCAAGAATGAATGAGCAAACATAACAAATGTACAAAATGCTGCAATAGAAAATAAATTTCATAAGATGAGATTTATTAGATATGTAAGGGTTAATAAATTTTCACTTGAATAACTTTTAGTCCACAAAATTTTACAAAATTATTATTTCCCCTGAAGTTCTCAATTTGCTTGATTGCTTGATGAAACTAACACCATAGTTCAACTGAAAAGTATTTGAGAAACCATTCAAATTACCTTCAGATGTTAAATAATGCAATCTATTTTCTAGCTGATTGATATTTTCTTCCTCTCATGCTTCAATACATGTTCCAAACTTCTTTTAATCCTCATGAGAGAAGATCAGTGTCTATAATTTAAACCTCAACAGTACACCAGTGAATACGAGTGACATTCATTTGAATATTCATGATACTGTATCAAAATTAAAAATTTACTTCCATGGCAATCGCCTACCGTTTCTGTCAAAAATAAAATTTTACTTCCCCATGTAAAGTTACACTGTTAAAATTATCTATTTTACAATCATATGAATGTAAAAACTAAAAAGTTGAAGAAGAGGATTATTTGAAAGGGAATTTCAGAATATAAATTTGCTTATATCATTTAACATTTATCTCAACAATAAAAAAGAGAAAAGAAAGAGACTTCATTTAAACTTATGTGATATCTACGATGCGTATGTGGCTATGTGCATTTGTAATTACAAGTGCAGCCAAAATCCTAACATAAAAAACTCAACTCAAACACACAATAAAAAAGTGACCTTTCAAATATGTCAAATTGGAAGCTACGCTCTCTCCAATGGAATTCGTAGTAAAATCTTGAGCTGCTGGTGATAACAACCGATATAGTACAACTAGTGAGTGAATTTTTATGATATGAAAGACAGCATGCCAAGATAACTCATACTCTCAGAAATACAATTTTATCAAATATACTTCCAAAGCTTACACAAAATCAATATCAAATGAAAACAGCAAGCATTCAGCAAGACGAAAGTCCCATAGAATCTAACTCTCCTGACAATCAAAAGAGTCAGCATCACTTTGAGTTTCCACGGAAGCACTTGTTCAAGGAGATTAAATTTTTTACAAATAATGGCATAATATTATCAAATCGCATCACAAAATCATATAACATAACCAAATACCAGGAGAAACAATTATTTGCAGATCTCAAATTAGCAATGAATTCATCCCAAATCCAACCGGTAAGAACCCATCAATCCAAACATGCATTAAAAAAACACCATACAAAAGAGATCAACTCACCGAGCTTCTGGGCATCACCGAACCACTTGCTCATCAAATTGGACATCTTGACATTAATAAAAACGGCCCCCGACTCCTTCGCGATGGCCTTAGCAAGCATAGTCTTCCCTGTCCCCGGCGGCCCGTACAACAGAACCCCCTTCTGCGGGCTGAGGAGCTTCCCGTACGAGAAGAGATCCGGCCTCTTCAACGGGAGTATCACGAGCTCGTAAAGCTCATCCTTCACCTTCTCCAATCCCCCGATCGAGTCGAACTCCACGTCGATGTGATCCGGATTGATCACATCACACGCAATCACATCCTAAAATAAAAAAAAAGAGGGTTTTCAGAATCGGAAACCCTAGTAATTGAAGAAAACCATAGTAGGAGCATGGTTTGGACCTCGTAAGGGGTGGTGTTGACGAGGGGACGGTTGAGGCGCTTGGCAATCTCCTTCTTGTGCTGGAGGGCCTTCTTGGAGGCGGCGCGGTTGGGGTCGAGTTGGCGGAGGCCGACGACGAGGACGAGACAGCTCAAGACGGCGCTCGCCGCGTACAGCACCAGCTCCTGCACCAGCTTCTCCTGCGTCGCCCCCATCGAAACTCCGTCTCTCTGTCTCTCTCTCGGCGGTCTCCTTTTTGTTAGGGTTGCGTGGGGAGGACGGATTGGACGGTAGTGTACGTTTCGAAGGAATTGGTTTGGTCGGGGTTTTCAAATAGGGATATCACATTGGCTAGAAGCCAATGGATCGGGTCGGGGTTGGGGTTGGGGTTGGGGTTGGGGCCCTCGTGACGACAACTCGGACGAGTTAGCTTTGAGTTGAGAAAAATATTTGATTGGGAAACATTCATACAACCCCCTGAAAATCTTACTGAAACCATAAAACCCCCTGATTTTTCTTAAAATCTATATAACCCTAAAAAACACCTAGTAAATTCAAGTAACCTCTTGAATAAAATTTTTGTTAATAGATAATGAATATTTTGTGAATATTTCATTTGATTAACCATGACTGAAAACATAATATACTAAAAAACCACTACAATGTGTTAAAAATGTAAAAAATCTTATAAAAAGGACGATTTTACCCTTTTTGAATATTATAAAACTCTATCTCGAGAGATAAAATCGCCATTTATAGAAGATTTCTGCATTTTTTACGTATTATAAGGTTTTTTTTATATATAGTGTTTTCTACTATGGTTAACTAAACGTAACATTCACAAAATATTCATCATCTATAAACGTGAATTTTATTCAAGGGATTATTTGAATTTACTAGATGTTTTCAGGGGGTTATATGAATTTTAAGAAAAGTCAGGGGCTTATATGGATTTCAATCAGTTTACAGGGTGTAATATGGATTTTTTCTTATTTGATTTAATCATTTTTACAATTTAAAATTCAGATCATATATATTTTTAATTTTTTTTAAATAGTAAATATCATTTAATGAGATATATGCTTTGATAAAAAACGTACATCATTCAATTTCGAATTGAATGAATCCATTTTTAGTAAGTGTAAGAAAAAACTTAACGAGGTATATACATCGTATATGCTTCACTAGATTTTTAATGATGTATTAATAACTGTAATTTAAATGACAAAAAAAACTACGTATAACAACACACTTGAGCTAGAATCAACCCGAGCCTAACCCAAGATTCAAAATGCTCTATTTGGGTAATGTGATAGTGAAAAATTTGGTTGAATAAGAGAACGGATATTCCAATAGATTCTTTGTTGTATTTCTTGGCATTGAGTATGTTAAGTATTTGTTATCAATTATGATGGTCCTATTTGAAAACGAGTTTAGAGAGCTTTTGAGTTTACAGGAAGCTGAGTTTTCAATATTATTTATGTGAAAATGAAAATATGCACCATGACACGTGTCACGTCAAGACGGATATGGGCCATTATACTTGGGGTCCACAAATCCAAATCCAAATCCATAATGACATGATGACACTTGCACGATTAGATCCAGTTTCTAGTCGGATAGTCAGACACCTCGTGAAAGAATGTCACCTCGAGTAGTTAAGGCACGATCAGACTAGAGGTCTGGTTGGACAACCTTACTCCTCGTGAACGAGCAGGAAAGACACGACCAGACAAGAGGTCTGGTCGGGCGATCTTTCATCTCGCAGATGTACTCAAAAGACGTAACAGATGAACGAGCAGGTCAAAGGACCACGAGCAGACCAAAGAAACGGTCAAAGGAATATAAATGCATGTAACTACCAGGCGGACAGTCAAGGTCCACTAACTGCGCAACGTGGGCATTTCGTGCCTCATTAACATGTGGGGATTTCCACCAAAATCGCCCACTAAGTGTTTGAATGGGGAGACGGTTACAACAGCCAGAGGAGTGGGAACGACAATCTAACCGAGGAACTACATGTGACTTGATCCCTATAAAAATGGTGTGTAGGCAGTCTAGAGGGGATCTCAAGTTCAGTCAAATTCAAGCCACCAAATTTACTTTCTACAAAAAAACCTTCTTTTTAGAGTTTTAACCCCAATAATCGAAAAAATTAACTGAAAGAAAAAATATCCTCCTCAGTTTCTAAACATAAAAAAAAAATCTGCAACTTAAATAAAAGTTATAGATATATTACAAAAAATACTCAAAAATTAACTTTTCATAATATGTGGAGATGAATTTTCTACAAATTCAGTTTTAAACTCAGTTTTTAAAAAAATCCTTAACTCACACCCGACCGAAGTCTTCTATTTCTAAAACGGGAAAGGCCACATGGATGGTTCATTATGGTTTTCCTATGTTTCAAATGACACGTTTTGTAAACAATATAAATTATGACATGTAATGAATGCTTATGAGATGTGCACGTGTCACATTTTAATACGTTTGTAGATGATGGTGGTATGAACAAGTGTTTTGTGATGTAACATTTGCATATGTTTGTAATGTCTGACATCTGATTTTTGTGAATGATGTTATCTTTCATTATGAAATTTTGGGCAATGATTTTGATTGGAGTTGGTTGATCTTTCCTCAGAATGACACATATGACAATTAGAACTCCAATGTCTTCAGCATTTCTACCCCCTACTTATTTTTTGTAGTTGTACGTATAGAACAATGTTGTACAAAATACTACGCGCTAGCCGGGTGGTGGAAGAGCAACTATGAATTAATTGATTAAGTTGAGATTAATTAAGAATTAATTAATCACTTTTTATAACAATTAATATATATATATATAGACACACATATTATATATAGGGAGCAAGGCTAGAGAATACACACTTTAAATGGCATCATATCTTTTTTGGCTCCTAAACATAAAGAATATTTAGTATGGTTGAAGATGCTCTAATCCTCTACACAAAGCCTTTTGTTAAAGCTTGAGGTCAACATAGAAAATATTATTCCTGAAAGTAAGAGGTGAGACATAAACCGTATAAACTATGCTTTTATATAAATCACCATTGAAACGTCAAATTCATTCCTCGATAGTGTCCATGGTTTTACACCGGTGGATAAGGATGTCCACTAGAGGTGGTAAACGAGTCGAGCTTTGACATGTTCAAGCTCAGCTCATTTAGTATCAGGTTCGGCTCGGGAGTTCGGCTCGGCTCAGGATCGAGCTTAATTTTGTGTTCAAACTCGACTTGTTTGGCTCGTGAAAAGTTCGATTGAAGCTCGGCTTGACTTATTTGTTAAATGAGCCAAGTCGAAGCTCAAACCAAGACTCGGCTCAGATTTTTTGTTTCTCCCTTTTATATTAAGTAACGAACTCGTATATGCTCGAGCTCGACTTGTTTATAAATCGAGCTTTAAAAAGTGCTTAGGCTTATATGTCTAATTGAATAAGTCCAACCGAGTCGAGCCCGAGCTGCTCGACTTGTTTAGCACCCCTAACCTCCATCCTCTCATGGTTTCCTGGGTTCAATTCTTGGTGATGGTGAAAATGGACAAACAAGTAATAACCCCAATTGGGCTTGGGTTAGTTGGGCTCCGGCCCACTGTTGCCTTGTCCTGGTGAACTCTGTCCACCCATTTTGTAAGTCACCCTCTGGGCCTTGTAAAGTCTATGTAGCTTTGTTATATGGTTATAGAGCTTTTCTCTAAAAAATAAAAAATAAAAAAAATAAAAATCCAGCGGTCGATAAATCACATGATTCAGATATACCATTGTCATCATAGATGTCAAAATAGCCTGGTCCAATAGTTCACACCACCTTTGTTAGTACTATTTTGTCATGAAACCTGCGGACTATCGTTCATGCTGCATATTTATTATGCTTCATATCCTCATCATGTACCTGTGTGTGTTCAGTAGAAGGAAATGAATACGATGCACACATCCAAATGACTTAATGTTAACCATCTACACTCTTTATACAAAAAAAAACCCTAAGCCTCCTTTACTGCACTCACTTTCAATCTCACCCTTCTCACTCTGTAAACAGGTCCATATTAACAATTCCTTGTTCGTGCCTGATAATCAAAACACATCAACCAATTTTTATCAAATGAAAAACAGAGATGCAACAAATACAGATTGCACAAATTTACAACAAATTACAAGCTCCATGACTTTAAAAAATACAACATGTCATCAAACATGTATCACCAACATAAAAATATAGACAGGTAAATGTCAACACAGAAACAAAGTCCCACATCTTCCTAATTTTTTTTTAAAAATGAAGAGCTCAATACAAAGGGGAAAAAAAAACTTTAATATTATTGATAAACCAGCAACAATTATTAAATAGGATAAAAATATACCCAACTCCCATCTCTCTGCCCTTTTCACATCAAAAATATTTTAAAAACCATATCAACATGACAACATATCAACAACCCATCACAAAAAATAAAATAAAAAAACACCTGATGTTTATGTGCAACAAAATCCAACAGGAGAGCAACCAAAAAAAAAAAGAAAAAAACCCACAAAATTTAGATGCAAAGCAGTCCCTTATTGTCCTCAATTTAGGGTTTCAATCGAGAAAACCTGTCTTCTGAAAGACGGCGTTGCGGACGCGGTGGAGGTCCCTCCCCTTGAGCGTCCTCCCGACCCCCTCGAACACCGAGAACGTCGTCAATTGCGACCTCGCCACGATCTCGTGCGGCGGCAACATCATCATCTCCTCCTCCTCTTCCTCCTCCTCCAAATCCATCTCCGCCTCCACCTCCGCCTCAACGTGGAAACTCCCCTTCGGCCACGCCGGCACGTTCACCGGCGCCGACTCCGAAACCGCCGCCCGTGGGGCCGCTACGGCGCGGGCCGCGACGGCGGCGGAGGCGGAGGGGTCTTTTCTCCGGTGGCTCACGCGGGGGCTCGGGGCGTCGTCGGAAGCGAGGGCAACGGAGAGGCCGGAGAGGTCCTCCGGGAAGAAGTGGCGGCGGAGGCGGTCGGGGGAGGAGGAGAGGGATGTCACGCGGCGGAGGGAGGCGGAGGGGGAAGGCGGCGGGGAGGGGGAGGAGGACCAGATGAGGTCGCTCTCGTCGAATTCGAACGGGGGGCTGTTGTGGTGGGCCGGGTCGGGTTGTTTGAGGAGGCCCAGGAATCGGACGGCGGAGGATGATCCGTTGCGGTGGGCCGCGGAGGGAATCGACGGTGGAGGAGTCTCCTCTCCCATGGAGACCGAGACCGATCTCTCTCACTCTGTTTGTGTGTGTGAGACGATGAAGGAAGCTATATCATCGGTTCGTTCATCGATGTTGCGTTAAAAAAGAAGGGGAAATTATTTAGGAGTCACATGATCACCCGTGATTTATTTTTAAGTCCCTGAAAATTTTCAATCTTTTTTAGAGATCCCTAAAATAGTGAAAAATTATGGTTAGGTTTTTTAAAACGGATTTGGTTAATTTATATGTTAGATGCTAAAAATGCCCCTCACCGTTTAGTAACATTTTGTAATGTATTTGAAAAAAAATTGATCAGGGGTATTTTTAGTATTTTTGATGGATATAGTAATATCATCCGGTTCTTGAAATCTAATGATAATTTTTCACCTGATTAAAAAAACAGTTAAACATTTTAGGGACTTAAAAATTAATTCAGGACGGGTGATCATAAGGACTTTTAATTAATTTTTTTTTAAAAAATATTTAATTATTATGAATTAATTAATTGTAAAAATAATGTGATGGGTGTCTTGTCGTGGAGCGTGACGTCAGCATCGTCGGATTTATGAGGTTGGTGGGCCCGATTGGATGTGTGGATCGTAAACCGGGCCCATTGAAAAAGTTGGTGGGCCCGTCGAAGGAGGGGGTGATTATTGGCCACTGATAAACGGGGAATAATAAATAATAACCGTCCATTCGAAAGGTCTATTGGCACACAGCATTGAGAGGTGGAAAACGAGTTGGTGGGGTTCCTGGTTTATGACAGGAGGGAATCTGTTATCTGCCTATTATTATCTGTTATATGCATACTCCAAAAGCTGAGGGATAATTTTATTTGATTGTTTTAGTTATTTTTAAAAATGTTTTATTTAATGAGATAAGTATTTTAAAAAGGATTTGAATAAAAAAGAAAATGATCAAAAATGAATTATTTTATTAATTTGTGTGATGGAAAGTGATATGGAATATTTTCTCAAACTTGTCATCACATTCACATCTTTTTTATAAAATAGATAGAGAGAAAAATCTTGGTCAAAGAAAAATATGTCCACATGAAATGAATGTACCATTTTTTTTAAAAAAAAATAAAATCATAAGTTTCATTTTAAAAAGGGATTATTTACGAATATCAATGGATAAAAATATATATTTTTATCGTTTTCAAACAATTATCTTACATGAAACTCTTAAACACATTTAAAAAATATATTATATTTATTATCACACATATATTTCTCACACTTATTACAAAACACAAACAATTTATTCTGGGGTAAAGTCATAATTTTTTATCCATCTCTTATTCATTATTTATCATCAAATTAATTTAATTCAAGGTGAACTAAATAACAAAAAAAACTCATGAGAATAACAGAAAAGGTAGTCAAACAAAAAATTATTTATTTAGCATGAGAAATATGTGAGAATAAACTAAAAAAAATGTTGTTTGAGTTATTGGTGGCGAATAACTTTACTAAAAAAAATGTTGTTTGAGTAATGGAATAGGGGGAGAATATAAGGAAATAATGAGAGAATAAACTTAAAAAGCTGTTAGGATGGAAAATATAGATAAGTATAATTATGTCAGAATATGTGAGAATAAACTATTATTTGTGTTCCAGATCCCCCTAGACCCTGGAAGAAGAGGATGAATCGAAATATAGCTGCCACACCAAAACTGGGTGCAAAGAACCAACCAGACTGACCCAGTGGATAAATTAGGAATACAGAAACGAAAACAGCAATTGGACCAGAAAATGCGATTGCATTATAAGGTCGCAATTGTTTTATTTTACCCAATCTACTCAATTGATTTAAGGGGGTCACATGTTAAATCAACTGTTATCACCTCTTATAAATTAAAAAAAAAAGAGATAAAAGATAATCCTCATTGAATGGAAAAACGTAGAAATAACACCCAAACTTATTTAGGAACAAAAATAAATCCAAATGTTCCATGGACTTAAAATTAATTCAAGGGTTCCCCGGAGTACCTGAAATTAATTTTTCCCTGTATATTCCTAGAATAGTCATAAATCACATTATAATTTACGTTTCTATTCAAATGACACCTTAAAATTAAGAAAAAAAAATCCATATAACGCCCAGAAACATACGAAAATTCAGATAATCCCCTATATTTTTTCTAAATCCAGATAACCCCTCATAAACATAACCAAAATCCACAATCTCTTCAACGTCTGAAATGGTGAGGCATTTCATATCATGCATATCATTTGTTTGATAAAATGCATAAACCAATTTTTTCTTTGGTCTTTATGTATATTTGCATTTTATGTTAATGCCTAGATGATCTACTCTTACCTGGAAGAAAATGTTTACACAATGACTGGATGACTGGTATTTCAAACTGCAATCAGGGTGGAATACATTGGAAGAAAGGCTTAATCATCTGAGTGATATTGTGATACACTGCAATTACATTTTTGTATAGCTACAGGGATCTACTGGATTATACTAAATGGCTCTCACCCCAGCATATAGCTTTCATCAATTTATATCTTATTGATGCTATGGCTGCAGGTGGCATTTGTTGCAATTGAGCAACCATGGTTGGCAGCTTCACCTTTTGGAGGAAGAGGGGATGAGGAAAACAAAGGAAATGAGGTTTTTACTTTTTCTTTATTAAAATCTACTCTATAATAATTAGTTGTCATTCTCACCATGAACATTTCAGGCATTAAATTTGATCCTCTCTGTCGGTGCTTTGGGGATATAAGGTATAGGTATCGTTTGATAACATGATTGTAAACTGATTTTCTGTAAATGCTGGATTTAAAATTAATTATGTAGGAAGTTGTCTCTCCTCAGTTTTTTTCAATCGCAACTTTTGAGCACTATTTATTTAAAATCTGTCTGCAGGAAGTTACGATTACAAAACTGTTTAATTGCACGATTACAAAGCTAGCTTTCTAAAACATAAAAATTGTCCAATCGCATAATCAAACGCTGTCTTAGGTTTGTTAGTGGGGGTATAAATGTAAATGCACACGTTGGTTTAAATTCAATTAACCTATAGTTAACTTAACCAACAGAGGGGGCTGTTTTGAATTTTAGTTATGTTTACATGTGGTTATCTAGATTTAGGGAAAATGCAAGGGGTTATCTTGGATTTTATTATGTTGGTAGGGGGTTATGTGGATGTTTCCTTAAAATTAATCTACAAATAATTCATTTTTGTAGGGCACCTTCATCAGCAGAATCTCACACTAATCACTCGTATATTAAATTCTAGATCGCTCATTGGATTCCATGGGTGGGGCCGTTTGTCCTGTCGTGGACTCTGATGTGGACCATATAACAAAAAAAAAAAAAAAAAACACATCACACACACACACGTCAGGGTGGATGAACCCCTGTGTGTGACAAAGATGAAACCCCTCAGGTGTATTATTTTTTTGTGCAAAACTGTAGACTAATATCCATTCCAACCATAATTAAAATATACGAAAAAATGATTTAATTTTTTGAAAATTTATAAAAATTAAAAAAAATTTCTATAAAATTGATAAATCTCCTCAGGTCCCTGTCTTATTAGATAATATTTATTTTAGTCTCTATAACTAACCAGATGTGTGGTTAACCCTAACCATGCATGATAAATTACTATTATACCATTTCAAAATTTATTTTCTTTGTTAAAAAAAATCAATATAACTCCCTGGAAATTAATGAAAATTGAAAAAGTCTATGTGAAATTAAAAAATCGTCATAACTCCCTAAAATCTTCTAAAAATCATAAAAAAATCCATGTGATTATCTAAAAATATATACAGATTTATTTAAATTTTATTAAACAAATTATAGTTTTATAGTCAAGGTGTTATGCTTTTTATTGCTAGTAATTTTGAGTTAAGAATGTATTATAGAATTTTTATTTGGTTTTTAAATTGTTTTCTCTATTGATTTTGTAATGGAGTTAATGAAATTGCAATTTTTTTTGTTCAGTCTCTATAATGAGATTGAGGAGAGAAAAATGTTGAAAAATGACTTAATTTTGTAGATCAATTGAGATTTCGACGGATTTTTTTTTTTACAGATGAGGATGATATTTCAGGACATGAGGATGTTGAAAAATGACGAGGGTGTTTTTGTCTTACAAAAAAACTAAATCTGATTTTATAAAGTTTGTAGGGACTGAATCCAATTTTAGTAAGTTTATAAGGACTTATTTCAATATACTTTTGACCGGGGGACTAAATTCATTAACCATATATACTTTATGGAGATCTAGGATGATTTTCTTATTTTAGAGAGACTTTTTTTTTTTTATTTCATGAAGATTTCAGGGAGTTAAAAATATTTTTCCTTAAAATAAACACAGTATGAATAAGAGTGAGAAGAAATAAAGAAAACAAAAAATCATTACAAATGAAACCGGTCTTCCTCCAAAACGTTAACAAGTGCATTATTGAATCTCCTCTTCCTTTCGTCAACAGAGATTTTCACAATTTTTTTTAAACAGACACTATACGAAAAGCCCACAGATATTATAACGTATGTCTCTGGCTTTTTTTTTTTTTGTTTGTTTTTGCTGACATTGCTCACTTTGGCCTCTCGAGAGAATTGAGAGGTTGAGTGAGTTTTGGACCTTTGGTGTATCGTTTAGTACAAGTCTGCTGATGGCATTAATATATATATATTAACCGAAGATCCACCAAAGTATATGTATATATATTTTTCTGAAGACAAGCTGATATAAAATATTATCAACCCACACCAGATTTACATCTAGAATTATTTTTGAAAGATTGTTGGGATTCCTAGTCATTAAAAAAAATATGATCCGGAGGATCTCTCTTCGCGGGATTCTGCACAGGTAAGAAAATCTTTTTTTTTTTTTTGAGAAGCCATTTTGTTGTTTCTAGAGAACTGCTACTGAGTTGGACATTTGAGGAGACCTTTTGGAACAATAATGACAGGAATATCATGGCCTAGCTTTAATATACTGAAAGTGTGGTTCAACCGTCTTCGTTATGAAAAATCAATCTTCTGTTTTCCAAAATCATTGATTTCACCTACCCTTGAACATCAGGTGCTGGTTAAAAAGAGATATAAATTATTTTAATATTTATATTTATTTAAAGATTTATTGAATTTATCAATAGAATAATTGATTTTTTGTTTGGTTGTGTTTTCACTTATTCTCGTTGAAAAACGTAACAATAAAGGTTGGAATGCTTGGTTGATAAATAATAAAATGTGAATAAGGTGTAAAAAGTTGATTTGACGTATGGACCCCATCGATATATAAAAGGTAATGACAGGTAATTTGATGTAAGGCACGTGATTTAATAAGTGATTCCCCTTAGAGCATCTTCAACCACACTCCATATCTCAAAATTTAGAGGGTGGTGTACTCCAATCACACCTATATCCACCTCTAAATTTGGAGATTTGGATTTAACCATACAAATTTGAAGGCCACCTCCAAATCATATTTTTCACTTTTTACTTTATACACTAATTAATTCAACCTAATGTATATTTAGATCCGCTAATTCATTTTTAATAAAAGTATTATAGTTGAAAATATCTCATCGAGACCTTTAAAATGATACTAATATTAAATTATTTTAAAATTGATTTTAAATAAATCCTCATACGTTTGATTATTCGAGAATTATTTTATATATTTAATTAAAAAATTATTAATTTAAAGATAACTTCAAAATCATTTAATACTAGATTCATTTTAACCCGCCGTTTGGAGTGTAACATAAGGTTATTCGCCCTTGATAGCTATACTGTGATAGATAACAATCCATACTGAATAGATAAATTTTTGTTTGGTTGTCTTTTCTGTTATTCTCATTGGGAAACGTAAAATTGATCTTTTTGTTGTTTGGTTTACCTTGGATAAAGTAAGGATAAGTGGTAGATAAGAGATGGATAAGAGTTTATGACTTTTTAAATGACAATTATACCCCTACATAAATTATTTGTGTTTGGGAATAAGTATGAGAGATGTGTGTGTGATATGATAGATGTGACAGTTTTTGGAATGTGTGCAGAGAGTGTTAGGTTAGATAAAAATTTTAAAATGACATAGAATGATATTTTTATTCATTGGCATAGATAAGCTCTGATAAGCAATTCCACCATTTTCTTAGAATAGTTATCAGACTTTATCCTACCTTATCCAGACATAGCTATCAAGGTTTATTCTTGTCAAACAAACAGCTGTTTGAGGACTATTCTACTATATTCTCCCCTATCCATGGTTTATGCTTCACCCCAAATGGGGGATAAAAGTCTTAATGAGATCTTTTCAGTTGTATACTTTTTATATAAATGGATTAATAATAATAACATTTATTAATGAGTTTTCATATAACATTATATAATTTAAAAAATGATAAAAAAAAATGGAGGGTGATGGTTGGAGTACAACACCCTCTAAAAATGAATTTCCTTCCAATAAGAAGGGTCAACCCTCCATATTTGGAGGCTTGGGTTGGAGATGCTCTTATACCAGTGGATGGATTACACAATTCTATGAAGGAACTTGGAATACAAATATCAACTTATTCTCCACTAATTCTACATAGCTATACCCACTTATTCTCTTTATTCAAAAAACTTGTTTTTATTATTCTCCTTTATTTCCACCTATTCCTCCCCTGTTCCATTGCCCAAACACCCAAAGAACACTCATTTTTAAAAAAATAAATAAATAATTTTCACGGATTTTAAAAATGTCTAGATGTGAGATTGGAATGTAAAAATAAAAAAAACATTTAGATTTGTGTTTGATTTTTAAAATGCAAACTTTACTTAAACGTAGATCCAAACAAGTTTATTTAATTCAATAATAACTAAGTTAACCCCCCGTTTAGGGTGTGACATAAGGTTATTCGCCCTTGATAGGTATACTAGGATAGATAACAATCCATGCTGAATAGGTAAATTTTTGTTTGGTTGTCTTTTCTGTTATTCTCATTGGAAAACATAAAATTGATCTTTTTGTTGTTTGATTCACCTTGGATAAAGTAAGGATAAGTGGTAGATAAGAGATGGATAAGAGTTTATGACTTTTTAAATGACAACTATACCCCTGCATAAATTATTTGTGTTTGGGAATAAGTATGAGAGATGTGTGTGTGATATGATAGATATGACAGTTTTTGGAATGTGTGCAGAGAGTGTTAGGTTAGATAAATTTTTTAAAATGACAGAGAATGATATTTTTATCTATTGGCATAGATAAACCCTGATAAGCAATTCTACCATTTTCTTAGAATAGTTATCAGGCCTTAACCTAACTTATCCATACATAACTATCAACGTTTATCATTGTCAAACAAACAGCTGTTTAGGTGCTATTCTACTGTATTCTCCCATATCCAAGGTTTATGCTTCACCTCAAACAGGGGGTAAAAGTCTTAATGAGATCTTTTCAATGATATACTTTTTATATAAATGGATTAATAATAATAACATTTATTAATGAGTTTTCATATAACATTATATAATTTAAAAAATGATAAGAAAAAATGAAGGTAATGGTTGGAGTGCAACACCCTCCAAAAATGAATTTCCTTCATATTTGGAGCCTTGGGTTGGAGATACTCTTATACCAATGGATGGATAACATAATTCCATGAAGGAACTTGGAATACAAATATCAACTTATTCTCCACTAATTCTACATAGCTATACCCACTTATTCTCTTTATTCAAAAAACTTTTTTTTGTTATTCTCCTTTATTTCCACCTATTCCTCCCCTGTTCCATTGCCCAAACACCCAAAGAACACTCATTTTTAAAAAAATAAATAAATAATTTTCACGGATTTTAAAAATGTCTAGATGTGAGATTGGAATGTAAAAATAAAAAAAACATTTAGATTTGTGTTTGATTTTTAAAATGCAAACTTTACTTAAACGTAGATCCAAACAAGTTTATTTAATTCAATAATAACTAAGTTAACCCCCGTTTAGGGTGTGACATAAGGTTATTCGCCCTTGATAGGTATACTAGGATAGATAACAATCCATGCTGAATAGGTAAATTTTTGTTTGGTTGTCTTTTTTGTTATTCTCATTGGGAACATAAAATTGATCTTTTGTTGTTTGGTTTACCTTGGATAAAGTAAGGATAAGTGGTAAATAAGAGATGGATAAGAGTTTATGACTTTTGAAATGACAATTATACCACTGCATAAATTACTTGTGTTTGAGAATAAGTATGAGAGGTGTGTGTGATATGATAGATGTGACAGTTTTTGGAATGTGTGTAGAGAGTGTTAGGTTAGATAAATTTTTTAAAATGACAGAGAATAACATTTTTATCTATTGGCATAGATAAACCCTTGTAAGCAATTCCAGTTTTTTTTTAGAATAATTATCAAGTTTTATCCTATCTTATCCAGATATAGCTATCAAGGTATATTTTTGTCAAACAAACAACTGTTTGGTTGCTATTCTACTGTATTCTCCCCTATCGATGGTTTATGCTTCACCTCAAACAGGGGGTAAAAGTCTTAATGAGATCTTTTCAATGATATACTTTTTATATAAATGGATTAATAATAATAACATTTATTAATGAGTTTTCATATAACATTATATAATTTAAAAAATGATAAGAAAAAATGGAGGGTGATGGTTGGAGTACAACACCCTCTAAAAATGAATTTCCTTCCAATAAGAAGGGTCAACCCTCCATATTTGGAGGCTTGGGTTGGAGATGCTCTTATACCAGTGGATGGATAACACAATTCCATGAAGGAACTTGGAATACAAATATCAATTTATTCTCCACTAATTCCGCATAGATATACCCACTTATTCTCTTTATTCAAAAAACTTTTTTTTGTTATTCTCCTTTATTTCCACCTATTCCTCCCCTGTTCCATTGCCCAAACACCCAAAGAACACTCATTTTTAAAAAAATAAATAAATAATTTTCACGGATTTTAAAAAGGGAAATTAGCATTTTTAGCTCCTGAAAATTAAATATTTACAAAAATAGCCCCCCCACCCGAATATTTGTAAAAATTAGCCTCGATGGCATTTTACACTGGAGACGGATTATATATAATCCGTCTCCAGTGTTGCAATCCTAAAAAAAAACAACTAAGGATATATACTGGAGACGGCATATATATATGCCGTCTCCTAGAGACGGTATATATATATGCCGTCTCCTGGAGACGGTATATATATATACCGTCTCCAGGGACGGCATATATATATGCCGTCCCCGCTGCCAAGCCTAAAACACAAAAATTTTCACCTCTTTTGTCCCTCTTTCACCCACCCACCCGTTGCCAACCCCGAAAAATCATCAAAAACAAGTTTGAATCCGAAGGTAAACATCAAAACCCTAAATGTTCTTGAATTTTATTATTTATTTGTCAATTGTTTTGATTTTATTGAATAAATTAGGGTTTTTATAAAAAATCCTAAATGTTGAATGTTGAATTTATTTATTATTGGAATGTTGATTGTATGATGTTTTGTTAAGTGAAATGTGAATTTTTTTAGGGTTTTGGTTATTTTAAAATGTCTTATTTGTCAAAATAAACTTTTAAATCTTAAAAAAATTTGAAATTTTTTTTAAAAATTGTATGGCCTTAGGAAATAATTCAATGGCCTCTTATTTGTGCTTTTTAAAAAAATTAAAGGCTATTTTTAGGAAATATGCTTTGTATGTGTTGCATGAATATTTTTTGTGTTTAATGTGTATGTGTTGGATGGATTTTATTATTATGAATTTAGAAATATATTTACTAAGTTGAATAATTTATGGTTTAGATGGTAAAGAAATCCGATGTCCCGTTAATGTACTCTTTTAACGGGAGGATTGTTCGAAGCGAAGGTAGTTCATTTTATGAAGGAGGTACCATGAAAACCACCATCATAAATAAGAAGATCTCTTATGTCGATTTACTCCAAATGATGTACCATTTGACGGGGACCGATCCAAGTCTTTACAAATTGTCCATGACTGCTGTGCATCCAACTCACGACGGAAAGTGTTTGGGTGCCCCTCTCGAAGATGATATGGGGGTGAAAGTTATGATAATGATGTACCCAAAGCACGCGCATATCATTCAAATATGGTTAGAGAAGGAAGAGATCATACAAAGAGGCCGTGGCGCGATGAATTATGATGCAGAAGATTCATATCCTTCCATTGTTCGTGAACCATATCAACCTTCATCGTCGTCGTTTGTTCCGTGCACCCAAGAGAATATGATTGATGCAACACCGACCAATGCCTATGGGAGTGTGAATATACCACATTTGTAAGTATTGTGAATTTATAGGATGTTTTTGGTGGGTGTATTCATATATGTAAGTATATTGTGTTTGCATTTATAGGTCCCCATTTCATGACATGGGTTGGGACGATATTCGTGAAGGAATTGAAGTGAACAATGAAGGAGAAGAAGATCAAGAAGGGGGAGAAGAAGAAGATCAAGATTGGGGAGAAGAAGAAGATCAAGAAGGGGAAGAAGAAGAAGAGGATGATGATGAAGATACCGAAGAAGAAGAAGAAGCAGAGGAACCTGATAGTGAGGAACCTGATAGTGAGGAGGACCATGATGTGAGGAGTACTGCCATCAGTGAATATGGTGTTCCTCAAATGTTTCCTACACGTGAGCTTATGGAGCAGGCGGTGGCTGAAAATGTCCATCCATGCATTTATGAAATCGGATCTTCTTCGTGTAATGAACTTGAGGTTGGTCAGCTTTTCGCGAATAAGAAGTCACTCATTAATGCTGTCCGAACCTGGAGCATAAAGAAATGCGCACAATGTCATGTGGTGAAATCAAATGCAGAAAAATACGCCGTTAAGTGCATAAATGATGAATGTAATTGGAGATTATATGCGAGGAGGGTCGGTGGTTCAGAAATGTTCAAGATTTCCACTCTGAGAGTTCCTCATACATGCTTGGATCCTCTTCTCAGTTCAAATCACAGACAATTTAGTTCTGATTATATCTCACAGCTGATTATGCCAACGATTCGTCATAATTTGAGAATCAGTGCTACTGAGATAATGGACAGGATACGTGCTGATCATCACTACACAATTTCATATTCAAAGGCAAACCGTGCCAAATGGAAGGCTATGGAGAGGATATTTGGAAATTGGGAGGAATCATATGCTGAGTTGCCTCTATATGTTGATGCCTTGAGGAGGTCTAATCCAGGAACAACTGTGTTCTTCGAAGGCCCTGTCATACAAGAGAATAACATGGGCAGACCGATCCGACAGTTTGAACGTGTTTTTTGGGCATTCGGACCAGCCTTAGAGGCTTTCAAACATTGTCGTCCATTGGTTTGCATCGATGGAACACATCTGTATGGAAAGTATAAAGGAAATCTCCTGATAGCCACTGCTTGCGATGCAGAAAATGGTTTGCTTCCGATAGCCTTTGCTATAGTTGAATCTGAGAACAGAAGCAGTTGGACCTTCTTCCTTTGGAACTTGTTCTTTTCTGTTGGTGGTATAAACAATTTGTGTGTCATATCTGATCGGCACTTGGGCATCATAGCAGGCATGAAGGATATTGAGGAATCAAGCAATGTAACATGGCACCATCGTTTCTGTATGAGACACATGATAGACAACTTCAAAAAACATGTAAAATCAAAGGAGTTGAGTGACCAGGTGTGGAGGGCTGCCACCTTGAAATGTCCAAATCAATTTGCTGATGAAATGCGAAAGATTCTTAGTGCCTCCTCACAAGCTCGCACATGGCTTGATCAAGTCCCTCCACAAACATGGGCCCTTTGTTATGACGATGGCCGTCGTCATGGCACGATGACCACCAATAGAGCAGAAAGCATGAACAGTGTCTTGAAAGGTGTAAGAGGGTTGCCAATCACTGCCATATTACAACAGACATTCATACGAGTGTCAGAGTATTTTTATACAAGGCGTGAATCGGCCGAGAGCATGTCAGGTGAACATGTGCCATCTATGCAGCAACATTTGGAGAGAACTGCACATGATGCAAGGGCGATGTTAGTAAGAAGGCTTGATAGATCAGAATTCAATGTCCAAGACAAGAATGCGGTTATGTACATTGTTTTCCTATATCTGACAATGCAGAATGTCAATGTCATGTTCCGAAGTTGTTTCACTATCCATGTGCACATGTCATAGCGGCCTGTGGGTATGCTCGTATTAGTCCTGGGAGATATGTGTCACATTGCTTTCCTCAGAGTCATATAGACACACTTATGAACCCCGATTCCACTCCGTTGATGATAAAAGTCGTTGGCCGATTCCTACGGAAAACGATCCCATCTTCATCCCACCAAATGTTAGGAGACAAGCGGGGCGCCCTGTATCAACTCGCCGACGTATGCATATGGACTCCAGGGATCCAAGTCTGAGATATACATGTTCAATATGTCATGAGAAAGGCCATAGAAAAAATAAATGTCCACGTAGAAATACAAATGCTGGTAATTGATGTTAAATATGATTGTGATATGATGATGAATGTTCAATTGTTTGAGTAGATATTAACTTGTGTTCAAATTACAGGTGATGGACATCCGTGAGTGGCATGGACCCGTCGTGGATGATTTGCTGTATTTTCAGGGATCTCATAGGTCTCATCATGGATTCCAGGGCAAGGTATGACAAATGATGTGTTTTTCTCTAATGTTATTCTTCATATATGATTTTTTTCTTACTTGAATATATAATTTCCTTAAACAGACCGACTCTTCCAAGTTTACGATCCACATGGTGGCATTGCGTCACTGGGTCATGGATCCACGCATCGAGCCATACGTGAGGGCATCAGGGTTGTATTATTTGACAGAGATGGGATATACCAGATCAGATCATCGACTTCTACAAGCACTGACTGAGAGATGGAGACCAGAGACCAACACATTTCATCTGCGACATGGCGAGATGACAATTACACTTCAGGACGTTGCTATTATGACTGGACTACCCATTGATGGCAAGCCCGTGACTGGTATCACAGACCACGATGATTGGGCCAGCGTCTGTGAGGAGCTGTTAGGTGTTGGCCCCCCTGCAGATAAGATCAAGGGTGGAAGAATTTTTCTCTCGTGGCTTAAAGAAACCTTCAGCATCGTACCAGATGTTGAATTGGACGACGATATCCTCCAGCAGTATGCACGTGCATACATCTTATTTGTGCTTGGATCAACAATCTTCGCCGATGGCACAGGAAATAAGATACATGCGTGCTACCTTCATTTATTCAGAGATTTTGAGGATGCTGGTCGATATTCATGGGGTGCAGCTGCGTTGGCCCACTTATATAGAGCATTGTACAGAGGTAGTGTGCTTGGAGAGAGGATGTCGGCAGGATCTCATGGTTTTTATTCTTTGCTACAGGTAATATGCAAACCCCAATTTTCATCCATACATACTAAATTTGTTTTTTTTCCTGTGTTACTAAAGATTTTGTTCCAATGCAGCTATGGTCGTGGGAGAGATTACATGTGGGACGACCGTCATTGCATGATCCGGATTTTATTCTTGGAGATCGACCTTTGGGAGCAAGGTAATGTCAATATTTTCATCTTCTTTTGTCAATTCATAGAAGATCATATATCATTAAATTCGATATTTCAGGTGGAAGGTGACTCAGAGGTTTGATGAAAATTCGCGTGTTCTGATATACTATAGAGCACAACTGGACTATCAGCTTCAGTCGCAGGTGACTATACAATTAGCCATATATTTCACAAATGATATATTCTACGTTAATTGTCATACTAATTATATATTTGGTTTTTGGTAGGTTATATGGCAGCCTTATTCTGGGACATATGAGACACTACCACCTGCATGTATGGATCATATGGAGTTGTGGACGGCTAGGGTCCCACTGATTTGCTTTGACATTGTGGAGATGCACGTGCCGGATCGAGTCGCACGTCAATTTGGATGGCATCAGGACATTCCATCTGATGTAGAGGCCATCGACCGGGTAAACAGACGAGGTAGACAGGATGTGAATTGGATAGTTTTTCACCAGACTTATATCGAGCGTTGGGACCAACGATTGGATCACATCCACCAATTCTCTCATACCCGGAGTTCGAGGAGATATATGGAGTGGTACTGGGAGAGAACAGTCAGACATATCACACCTCCACCACCCCCACAGTACCATCCAGGCTATGTCGCACCAAATTCGGTAAGAATTTTAAACGCGTGTTACATTTTTAGATAGTGATAAATGATTTTATATTACTTATCATATTGAAACTTTTGTTAACAGGGGGAGTTACACAGAACATTACCGAGGTGCTTGCAAGGGGGTTGGTCTTATACCCCAACTGCGGTGAGTGGGATCGTATAGTTGCTGTGGCACGGGACTATGCAGATGCGATGATGGGAGACAGGGGACAACCTTCGAGTACCCCCAGTGCATCTACGGATGCTGATGATTCTGAGGATGTGGTAGATGATAGTTTCGCTCACACCGAATTCACCATTGATGAGTTCTTCAATGATGTACGACTCGATGCAGAGATCGATGAGCAACCACAACAACCAGCCCCAGCTCCTGATCGAGCTCCACAGATGACACTCCAGACATATACTCGTGGACCACGCAGGGTTTGGTGTACTTCTACTACTGCCAGTCGGGGATCGGGTGAACAATTTACCACTCCACCACAATCAGGTGTGCCGCCATCCATAGCAACTGACGTACCCTCTTCATCAGCACCTCCTGCTCCGAGAAAAGCTAAAAAGAAAGGACTTATGAGAATATTTGGATGATTGTATTTATGGGATGTAAAACACTTTTATTATATTCATGCATTTTCATTTGTGTGTATTGTATTTATGTATTTTCATTGGTGTTTAGAAACAGGAGTCAAGTGATTATAATGGATTTATGTAAATATCAATGCATTTTTATTATATTTAGACATGTTCAAGCAAGAATTTTTATACAGGTCAGATAACCAAAATTGTATACAACCAAAAAAAAAAAAAAAATACTGAAGACGGATTGTATATAATCCGTCTCCAGGAGACGGATTATATACAATCCGTCTTCAGGAGACGGGTTATATATAACCCGTCTTCAGGAGACGGGTTATATACACTGAAAACGGTTATATACACTGGAGACGGGTTATATATAACCCGTCTCCAGTGTAAATCCATACCATTTACACTGGGGACGGATTATATATAATCCGTCTCCATTGTAAATGGCCACTTACGGATTTTACACTAGAGACGGATTATATATAATCCGTCTCCAGTGTAAAATATTACCGGGGCTAGTTTTTGCAAATATTCGGGTGGCGGGGCTATTTTTGCAAATTTTCAATTTTCGGGGGTTAAAAGTGCTAATTACCCTTTTAAAAATGTCTAGATGTGAGATTGGAATGTAAAAATAAAAAAAAACATTTAGATTTGTGTTTGATTTTTAAAATGCAAACTTTACTCAAACGTAGATCCAAACAAGTTTATTTAATTCAATAATAACTAAGTTAACCCCCCGTTTAGGGTGTGACATAAGGTTATTCGCCCTTGATAGTTATATTAGGATAGATAACAATCCATACTGAATAGATAAATTTTTATATGATTGTCTTTTTTGTTATTCTCATTGAAAAACGTAAAATTGATCTTTTTGTTGTTTGATTCACCTTGGATAAAGTAAGGATAAGTGGTAGATAAGAGATGGATAAGAGTTTATGACTTTTTAAATGACAACTATAACCCTGCATAAATTATATGTGTTTGAGAATAAGTATGAGAGATGTGTGTGTGATATGATAGATGTGACAGTTTTTGGAATGTGTGCAGAGAGTGTTAGGTTAGATAAATTTTTTAAAATGACAGAGAATGATATTTTTATCTATTGACATAGATAAACCCTGATAAGCAATTCTACCATTTTCTTAAAATAGTTATCAGGCCTTATCCTAGCTTATCCAGACATAGCTATCAAGATTTATTCTTGTTAAACAAATAGTTGTTTAAAGATTATTCTATTAGATTCTTGTCTATCCGTCGTTTATGCTCCACCTCAAACGGGGGGTAAAAGAATGAAATTAACCCCACGATGTCTTGTACTTATCCCATTCGATAAATCTAGAACTGCGAAACAAATAGTGAGTGATTGGGTCGTTATGTACGAGCTTCAGCTGTCGCGTTATCATATTTGAAGTGTTGACGATATGATTGTGATGTTATAGCAGCTACGGTCCACAATACCCAAACATAAATCCTCAGTCTTATCCCTTGATTTTATTGGGTTTTGCTGCCAGGCAGGAGAATGTTGATAACCTAAACACCCAAACTATTATCCACAGTTTAGACATGATATCCATTTTGAGGAACACGGTAGAGTATTGCTAACTTAATTTTATTAAAAGATTTTAAAGTTACGATCTCTGAAAAATGGGTTATTAAAAACGAAAACAAATACAGAAAATAAACAATACAAACATGTCAAAGAAGAAAGAATAGATGAGCCATCTATTCCTCCCCCAATGACAACCACATACTCTATCTACTTCTCAATACAAAGAACCCCTCGCCTTAACACAATGCGCCTGGCACCTGCAAAGACTCTTCTCCACTCACGAATGATAATTTTAGACATGATAATTATTCAAAAAAATATGCACATCCAGCTCAGAATCAAAAGATATCCAAATTAGAATATTAACATTTGTGTTAGAATGATTCAGGATGGAATAAGATAACTGTTAAGATCATTTACTCAACTTAACCATAGTTACATGTGTAATCATAGGTCATGCAAATACCTCTTAACCCATACGGATGTGACACACCTCAACTGACCCAACTCATGCATTTATTCATTATTCTCGATTTAAACCCATTTTATTTCACATTCTCCACTCTTTCAGATTTTTTTTAATAGTCCCCTCCCTTTTTTAAAGTCTTATTTGAAATACAAAAATTTTGATCAGGGGTGATAAACGAGCCGAACGAGTCGAGCTTTGACCTGTTCAGGCTCGGCTCATTTAGCAGTAGGTTCGGCTCGGCTCGGCTCGGCTTAGGACTAAGCTTCATTTCGTGTTCAAGTTCGGTTCGTTGGACTCGTAAAATGCTCGGTTGAAACTCGGCTCAGCTCGTTTGTTAAACAAGCCAAGCCAAAGCTCGAATTAAGGCTCGGTTCGGGCTCGTTTAGCTAAAAAAAAATTTTGTTTAACATTTAAGAAGTCACATTTCATAAATCATAACACCTATACATGTGAAAATAACATAAGCTCGGGCTCGGCTCGGGCTCGGGCTCATTCTCCTTTTTTCAATTAAGTAAACGAGCTCGTCTCTGCTCGGGCTCGGCTCGTTTACAAACCGAGCTTTAAAAATTGTTCAAACTCAGCTCGTTTGTCTAATTGAACGAGCCTTAACCGAGCCTGAGCAGAGCCTGAGCTGCTCGGCTCGTTTACCAGCCCTATTTTTTATTACATCAGTTGTAATAACTCATATTTGAGGTGGTCAAAGAGCTTTGGTGAGAGCGGTCCGCGGTCGATGAAGTTCCAATTTGAAAAGGTTAATGTTATATTCAGCTCCATTTTTAATCTCAATTTCAATTTGCATGTTTTTTGAATTTTTTAAAAATAATATGTTTCATCTAATAAGGTACATATTTTTATAAAAAATAAAACATATACTTTAATAAATTGCATAGATGCATTTATAGAAAATGTAAAAAAATTCTTTCAAATATATGCCTTATTAATATGAGCATATGCATCGATAGAAATTTATCGACTCATATAGGACTGGAATTAGGATCGAAAATAGATCTGGGTCACTAGGTGTAACAGCGCCAATTTGAAAATGCTACCCCGTCTCGATTTCGGTCCCAAATGTAATTTGTTTTTATTTTTTTAAAAATCATATACCTCATCAAATGAGACATGTACTTTTATAAATGGTGAAAATATACACTTCAATAAATTATGAGGAAATTAATTAGAGGTCCCTGGGAACACCTCTGTAATAATAATAGGTCCATTGACAATTTCTTATTTTCTTTAGATCTCCAAATTAGTGGTGGTATTTTATTTAGGTTATTCCATCCAATTTTCATCCAACTTCCATCCATTCTATTTTTTTCTCTCTTTTACCCTTAAATAAATACTATTTGCTTCTCTATCTCCCCCAACCTCTCTCTTTCTCCCCCAAACAACTCAACAAGTTGTGAGACCACCTCCACCAGCCCCCCATTGCGCCGATCTTGACCCTAAAGCCGATCGCACCCCTCGACCTCTCTTGACTGTCTCTCGCGTCCCATCTGTGAGCCCAAATCTGTGAGCCCAACCCCCTCTTGCGACCCTTGTCCTTTTAACCACCTCTCGCGACCCATCCTTGAGCCTTACCCTCTCTCGCAACCTATCAGCGAGCCTTATCCCCTCTCGCGACCGTCCGCAAGCCCAACCCCCTCTCACGACCCCGTTCGTGAGCCTAACTTGTTACATGTATAACAGTGTATAAAATGAGCGTAACAGTGTACGCAGTGTAACACACAAAAACCTGTAACATGTATAACAATGTACATATTAGAAATAACAGTGTACATAGTGTAACACAAAACTTGATATCTGTACGAGTTATAACAGTGTACACAATGTGCGTAACAGTGTAACACACACAACCTGTAACAGGTATAACAGTGTACATATTAGGAATAACAGTATACATAGATAACACAGAATCAGGAGACGGCTCGCGAACGAGACGCGAGACACGGTCGGGAGAGGTCGACGGGCGCGATTGGCGTTGGGTCGAGATCAGCGCAATGGAGGGCTAGTGGAGGTGGGTTTACATCTTGTTGAGTTGTTTAGGGGAGAAAGAGAGGTTGGGGGAGACAGAGAGGCAAATCATGTTCACTTGGGGGTAAAAGAGGGAGAAAAAAAATAGAATGGATGAAAATTGGATGGAATGACCTAAACAAAATATTACCATTAACTTAGGGACCCAAAGAAAACAAGAAAAAATCAAAGGACCTATTGTTATTGCAGAGGTGTCCTAGTAGAGGTGGTAAACGAGCCGAACGAACCGAACTTGCCAAACTTTGGCATGTTTAAGCCTGGTTCATTTATAAACGAGTCGACTCGAGTCGAGCCGAGCTCACGAGCCTAGCATTCGTCTTTATTTTATAATTTTTATGGGTTGAAAATAAAATTTTAACCTTAATGAGCCAAGTTCATGAGCTTAAACGAACAAAACTTTGCATTGATTTAATGTTCTGATTTTACAAAAGAGTTGAATCAAACATCAACTAAGTTTTTTTATAACATAAATGAATCGAGTTTGAATACAAAATGAAGCTCGATTCAGGTCCCGAACCTAACCGAGCTTTAAAAATTGTTCAAACTCGCTCATTTATCTAATTGAACGAGCTTGAACAAGTTCAAATCGAGCCGAACACGAACCGCTTGATTCATTTACCAGCCTTGTGTCCCAGAAACCTCTAATTAGTTTCCCCATAAATTATTAAATATCATTTATAAAATTATAAAAAAAAATTCAATAAGTTACAGTGAGTGAAAGAGCTCTTAAGATATATAAGATTACATTTAAAACAGTAAAACAGACTTAAGTGTCCTGAAGCTCTTTGAATTTAAGGAATGAAAAATGATTAAAAATAAAAGAGGGTGCATGTACACTTTATTTTCTTTTGAACCATCTACAGGTAGGGCTGGTAAACGAGCCGAGCAGCTCGGGCTCGGCTCGGGCTCGGCTCGGTTAAAGCTCGCTCAGGCTCGTTCGATTAGACAAACGAGCCGAGCTTGAACAATTTTTAAAGCTCGGTTTGTAAACGAGCCGAGCCCGAGCCGAGCCCGAGCCTAGACGAGCTCGTTTACTTAACTGAAAAAAGGTTAACGAGCCGAGCCCGAGCCGAGCCCGAGCCCGAATTTATGTTACTTTCACATGTATAAGGTGTTATGATTTATGAAATGTGACTTCTCAAATGCTAAACAAGATTTTTTTTAGCTAAACGAGCCCGAGCTGAGCCTTGATTCGAGCTTCAGCTTGACTTGTTTAACAAACGAGCCGAGCTGAGCTTTAACCGAGCTTTTCACGAGCCCAACGAGCCGAGCTTGAACACAAAATGAAGCTCGTTTCCGAACCGAGCCGAGCCCGAGCCGAGCCTGAGCAGGTCAAAGCTCGGCTCGTTCGGCTCGTTTACCACCCCTATCTACAGGACACCCGTTGGTTGATCTGTCATCCCCACTTTTGAAGAATTTCGGGGATGTGTTTACAAAGAAGGTTTTACCAGAGGTATATATGTAAAATCCCTTTTTATTCTCATGTTTTTTTATTTTTTGAAATTCTCAACAAAAAACAAAATATTAGAAATTTTTTGTCTTTACCAACATGGGATCCAATCAAACCCTTGATAAATAAAGTAGAAGCTCAGCATATGGAAAGAGACTGATATTAAATCTTCTGATATCCTAAAAGCCCACCCTGTATAGTGCCTAAAGTTGGATGTCAATGATTCTGTACCTGGTAGTTGATAATAGCATGGCAAGGCATTTTGAAATCAACATTGATGCGTACCGCTTCCATACTGCTTTACCCTACGAAGAGTAAATCATTTAGAAAGACAGATGAAACATTTGTCAATATGATGATTGCTTTGGAAAAAGATTAATTCAATGAAAGTATAACAAAATCACTGCAATTCACTCTCAGAATTTGACACACTGAAAAATAAAAACTGAGAATTGTACACTATACGGAAGTTATTATAATTTAGTGACCACGACGAGGTCTGGTATTATCTTTCTTGAATCAATGTGACTGGTTATCTGAGAATCATCCCGTCACAATGCCAGCAAGGACGTCACTCCTTCCCCGTGCATAGATGGTATAAACAAGACGGATCGCATCCAACCATCCATCCAGGGATTCCCATGTGTCTGCAACCTGGTACAATAAAACAAAATTTACACAATCAGAATTCTTTGGGAAAATCCATGTACATGTGTCCTCTGTGCATCGAGATTATTCTCCTTTTATACATTGTGTGACATCCATAGTTCAAAGTGCAGCCGCATGTAGCCGCACATGCTGATGTGCCCCCCTCGGTGCACATCAGCACCTTGGTGCTATCCAAGTGCGGGTCATGTGCGACCATGTGCTGTCAACCGTTCGAACCGAAAACAAACGGCCCTTGGGTGTTCGAATCCAGTTCGAATGGAAAATCAAACAACCCTTCAGGCATTCGAACTCGGTTCGAACGGGATTCAAACGGCTCTTCGGCATTCGAACCAGTTCGAATGGGATTCAAACGGTTCGAACCGAGTTCGAATGAGATTCAAACAGCCCTTACGCGTTCAAACCCAGTTTGAACCGAATTCAAACGGCCCTTAAGCGTTCGAATTCTGTTTGAATGTGTTTCAAACACCCATATACTATTTTTTTTTTAAAAAAATAAAAATAAAATATACAATGTGCTGCCGCATATACCGTACATGTGGCCGCATGTATTGTATGCGAACTCCACCGCATATGGGGTCCGCACATGTTTTTAAACTATGGTGACATCTGTAAATACTTCCACTGCAAATGTTTTTTAACAACTAGTTTCCAAGTTCTTGCTTCTATTAAAAGCCTCAACCATACAGGTTCCATTATGGACCTACTCAGATGCTCACATGCAAGTAATTTGGTCTACTACAAACACTTGAATGAATGGCAGAAAAAAATGAGAACATTATATATGTTCAGGCAGCATTCCCATCAGCTAAACACACACAAAAAAAAGGCATCTGATTCCATGACAACACAACAAAACACTGGTACATGAATGAGTTGATTTGAAATATCCAGGCATCACGGGTTGCCTGCATGAGGGATGAGGCTAGCCACAGAATTTCAATTGAAGTTATATTCTACCAATTGTGTGCATGGATGAAGTATAACAGTCGCTAGGCCACATGCCTATCAAACAACATTACAGTGATAAAAATAAGTAAAACATTTTTTTTCCTATTTCTATCTGTAAATTATTTGGATTTTAATAAGCTATAATACTGAGAAGTTAGCTTACCAGATGCCAGTAAAATACCAATTGAATTATTTGGGTGTAAGTTAATGCATCCAAGGAAGAGAATACTTACCAAAAAGAATGGTCCCCGAGTAGTATCTATACATAGGCCAGCACCAGGTGGTAATGTAAGATCTGCGCATGCTGACACACGAACAATATCTGGTACATCAACTTTGACAGCAGATTTATCTGTGTGGATTCCCCCAGAAGAGCTTTGTGATATTTGTTTGCTGTCATCCTTCAGCTGCAGAAATGGGAAACATCAGATGAGCATCCTAAGACACATATGATAATGTCATACAAGAGGTTATCTCAATATCAGAAAAAATCTACAAGATCCATTGAGCATATAAAGGAACGTAGACATGATAGACAATCTAAGGTGCAAAAAGGTTTGAGATTACATTTCTCTATTATCTTCAGATGTTTACCATATAAATCATATTTTCTAGGCATACCACTCTATCCCAAAACATTGCACAATGCATTAATTTCAATGGTGAGTATGGAAAATGGATGTTCCATATTAATTAACCATGAAAGGGCAGAATGTTATATTAATGCTTTTATTTCATTTTGTTATCCAACCTTTTTTGGAAACACCATTTAAAATTGAAAAGAAAACTTATCAAAACACCTCAATACACGCTGTTTCATTTTTTTAGCATAATCTGGTAAAAAAACACCTCAATACACTGCTGTTTCATTTTTTTAGCATAATCTGGTAAAAAACACCTCAAATACACGCTGTTTCATTTTTTTAGCATAATCTGGTAAAGATGTAAGAACTAAGATTTTTATATAAATCAGTTGTTGAAAATTAATGCCCTCAATACAAGGAAACATTATGGCTCTTCCAGGAACCCTCCCACTTTATTAAAATGACTCTACCACATACAATCTTAGTCTGATACAATTGTCCATTTCCAATGATTTTTAGTATCTGATGACAATTAAATACCCTAATCGTTGTTTGAAAAAATGACACTTAAAATTAATCTTTCCTTTGAGAACAAAATATCTCACAAAAAGGTTCATAAGCCATGGAACAGTAGGCAACACATTATTTGACAAAATTTCTTTCATGAAATAAAACACTTATCCCTTGCTTCCTAGCTTCTAAAAGAACACAATTATGTTATTAATATTCTCACAAAAGCTTATTGAATCAAATTGATTCAGAGAGTAATAGATTTTAAGGTTTCATTAATGCTAAGGAAATATCAAGTTATTCATTTAATTCATTTACTTTTATTCAGTCTCCCAGCTTTTGTTACAAAAAAAAATTTAAAATTAAATTCATATGATGTAATTGAAACAATTAATTTCACAAGGCCCAACATGTGGGTATTAACACCCAGTACTGCCAAGACACTCTTTCAAAATGAAATGGTGGAATACATAATATTGTTGTACATTATGTAATCAATTGGACTCTGCTGAAAGTATATGTAAACTCTAATGTGTTGTATGATCAAAACACCATTATAAATTTAAATGAGAAACTGTGTAATAACAAAAAAAACTATGCTTTAACACGTGGTTGATAGCATTTTTATATAAAAATGATTTCACACTTGAGTGGGGCAGTCCTGCCAAATTTAATTATCTTAAGGTCGCAGATTATTAAGATATACTTGATCTGAAACAAGGAACAAAACAGGATGCAGGCATTTCAGTAGTTTGTCTTGTTAGTTCTCTAATGCAATTTATGAGGTGGAAATGAAGTTCAAAGACCCCAAAAGAATGGTTTTCACTCTAGTCATGGTGTATTAAAAACTTTCCCTTCACATATATAATTTGCCAACAGTACAGTGTATCTGAATCGATGGTTATGTGAAAGTTGAAAATTTTGTCATATCCCTGAATAACATGTCTTGCAGTATTTTTTGGGCCATGATAGGCAGACACATACTCAATTGAGCTCATTTATTGGGCACATTGGGTTCATTGAGTTTCTAAGGACTCACTAAAAACAAGTGACAAGATAAGTGCCAAAGTTGCTCCAATTCCATAAAAACTTGAAATGAATCATACATAATTTTTTTAAAAAAAATTAATGGCAGAATTATTTTGTTTAAAAGAAACCGAAACACACAAATGTCAATGGTATTCTGCTCTTTCTATTCAGAAACGACAACAAAGAACAATCATTAAACACAATTGGCAGATACGAGGTGGAATCAATGTTAACACTACAAGAGCGAAAGGAAGAGATAGTGGAGGCACCATTCTCAAGCAGTAGAGGTTCTTTTGATGCTTCCAAGGAAACAGAGAGATTAAGAAACAGATGTTGATCATTACCATGCAGTAAGTCTCACCTGTTGGAGGCATTCATGGTTCAATACAAATTGTGATCTTTCCCAATCACAATGTGGTGCAATTGGATTTCCCGCAGGTGGTGTAGTCAGATAGCCCACCTTAAAATAGGGCAACGGTAACTGCCATAAAAGACTACAGTCAGGGAAACTAATCACTCAAACATATATATTAGAAAACAAAATACACACACCGTTTTTCATATGCAAGTTTGATCTCAATTTGGCTTTTTAATATTTCCTTGTATTAGCACTCTATATTAAACAACACACATAAAAATTGGTCCAAGTGTGATGCGAAGGTGGATACCAACACATAAAATCTTTGGATAATCTCCCAAACAGGTAAGTTTCAAGAAAACATCAAGATAAAAGTACACTGAGCTAGAATAACTTAAGGGATTGGTGTAAATAGAATCTACGTGCAAGCACAAAGAGATTGCATAGAGACGGGGACTTTTATTGTGGAATAGAAGTGTCTTGTAGCTGTTTAGGCTCTTTGTGGGAAAACTCCTCAGCACCTCTTCTGGATGTTTACCATTTTAATAATTGGTGAACATTACCTCACTTAGGTTCAAAAGCAGAAAGCTTCACCAAGATGTTAATGGTATTTTTATAAAAGGAGAGTATTGATAAAGAAAAACCAAATAATGCAATGAGTATTATCTGAAATTAAACATCATAATTCACAGATTTTTGAGATGATCGTACGAAACATAAAACAAGTGTGATTTTAATTTTTTTGGTTCAAGCAATATGCTCAACAATAAAAAAGCAAATGTTGGTCACATGGGATATGAGAAACAAATTTCTTATGGAACAACCAGTTCTTCACTTCAATGAGAAAATGATCATTTTCATAAAAACGTACACTATGGAGAGACTATTATGAAAAGTCGTCCAAGGCTGATCTCGCAACCAATCTTTTACACACTGCATGTCCTTTTGGATTTTTTCCCACTAAAAATTAGAGTTTTTTTCGGTAAGTGGTAAAATAAATTTGAGTATTGAAAATCTACATCAAAAGTTTCTCCTTAGTAAAACACAAGCAAAGAGGGAAACTAGATCCAAGTCCAGTTGCATCCTTCACTTGTATCTAAATAAGGATCCACATTTTCACAAGATTACAATTACAATCAGGAAAAACAAAAATCTACATAAACTACTCTAACAGCTTCTATTTTAATCTGATTCTATACTGACCAGCACCAGATTTGTCTCTCTTTAAAATCTTCACAAAATCTGGATGCATTTCCTCAATTGCCGTATATAATCAAAATTAAAGTTAATTGTTTATTCCCTGTATAATCTTCAATTTCTAATATAATTTATATGCTTATGACTTGCGATATATTCATATGGTTAGCTTGATAGTAACACATCATTTCACATTTTTTAAAATTTCACTTTGACATCTAAAATATGGAGGCTAACAAAATAAATAAATAAATAACTGTCCAGTAGTTTACAGTTACACATTACACACTGACCATGGAACGGACAAGTCTCAAGGCACTGCGGTAAACCTGCATGAAAACGACAACATCTCCAATCAGTGTGCTGCCAGTAAGCTTTCAGAAATTTCATGAACATATGCTGCAGATTGCCAATATAAACAACAGGACCAGCAACAAACAACAGTAAAATCCATAAATGAGAACACCATAAATGAGAACACCAAACAGTTCCACTAGACCAGTAAAATCCAGCATTTATCCCAAAAAATCTGGAGTCAGCTCAGGACCCGACCAGCAACAAACATAAAATTATAAATCCATAAATGAGAACACCAAACAGTTCCACTAGACCAGTAAGCCAAACAGTATCAATACTCAGTAGCCAAGAATAACATCAATAGCAAGCCATGTCTGAACCATATTTTTTTTTTTTTGGTGGGTTGTCTAAACCGTATTTTGAATATGCATCTGTGATGGGAAAATATAAATTATCCAAAGGCATGTCTATGATTAGTTACTGAAGATGCTATTAAAGAATGCATATCCATAGAGGAAAATTCAAGAGTTTTCCCATTGCACTACATTCCACAGGCTGCATGTGCATGATCACATATGCGTGTGTTATGCACAGGCTAAAAAAAAAAAAAAACTTTGGAGCTAAAAACGAAAAGAGATGTGAGCAATACCAAAAGTAGTTACCGAGTAATTTGGTTTCAATGCATGGGCAGCTGCAATATAAATAGCAGATTGGCTGTAAAGCTCGTCTGGAGACACTTCTTTTGTATTGACTGGCCTTCCAGATCGAAAGGTGTCCTCGGCAAGCCCATACTGCAAAATCATTTGGAGTTACATATCAGGCATGATGGCCAGATACCAAATTTAGTATTTTGACCAATTGTTAAGAGGCACAGATGAAGATCATAACATAAAAATACTCGGTCCTAAAAAATGAAAAGAATCGAGCTGTATGATACCAACCAAAACTGTACCAAGGTTGTAAATTGCCCGGTGAAAATCAAATTGTAACTGGATTGCTGCACGAAACTGCCAAGGAAATGAACAAAGAGAAATCACGTGTAGGCCCATAATGCTAACTCTGATACAACACAATTTGGGACTCATATCCATACTTTAACATGTCGAACATGGTGATTGCATGACTTTAATGCACATCATTTACCTTGCTTATTGCAGTTCTCACTATGTTCTGTTTTTCCCGAGCAGGTACTATAGCACTGAGTTCCTAGATGTCATGACAGGGAATGAATCAAGCTCACCTTCGCAAATGATAAGGGAATCTTTACACAAAATAGATGAAGAAGAGAGAGTATAACATCTAAGCAAAAGATTGTAAAGAAAAAGGTGCAAGTAGTTTCGTAGTCAGGGATAAATATTCAGAAGTCACACATTGACAGAAAGATACCTGAAGTGCAAGTCCCCAGTTGTTAAGTGCCTGACATTTAACAAAAACAGAAGGTTGAGAACTTTGCAACTGAACAAGTTTTCTAGACAGAAAACTACAAAAAGTATCATTGACAATGTTGCTTTTTGAAATTGAACAGATAGAGCAACATGCGAAGGTAGCCTTCCCAGCTCGGCTGAAAGGTCAGCTATGGAGGCCCCTCTGATATTAAAAAAAAAAAAATTTGATAGAGCAACATGTCCTCTTAAATTGACTCAAGTTGTGGAAGCCAATGCTTATGAACATTATGAATGATGAATATCATACAAAAAGGACAAGGATACACATCACATAATGCTTAGCAAGACAGGTTAAGTACTTCATGTACATTCTAGATGACATGCAGAGCATGGCAGATTGAATAATTTCTTAAAAGTAATAACCTAGTTTATTTTACATTTGGAAATTGGGTATGGCACTCAGCAATAGGGAGATGAAAAAATGGTCATTTCAGAGTGAGAAGTTCAATAAAAAAAAAAGGTATTATATATTGCAGTGCAAAAGGATGAACCATGTATGCCAGAATATCACTACTTCAAACATCATAAAAAATCAAGATGATGTTTAGAATACTTATACCTGGGGACTATTCCAGTTGAGCTGGACAGCTTTTTCATAATTTTTTGTTGCCTGAAAAGAATTGGACAAATTTAATGCACAGTGCTCATCTAAACATTAAAATATTACCACCTATGATGCATGGTTATATCTCTTCATCACTATAGCATAATCACATGACTAGACAGACCACAAGCAAATAAGTATGATTTTTTAATAGATATACATCAATACAAGCATTCATTATCCTGTTCAAAAGATAAAACAGTGATACAATTGAATTTATTAAATATATATATACAAGCAGTGCAGTTATGCATGCTCCCGCAACACATCCAATCCAATATATTATGTAAAGCACAACAAAATTTTTGATAAATGGCGGCGGTACCCACCAATTCTTATTCAAATTGGAAATTTAAGGCATGCTTATAAAGTACAAGTTTGCAAAATAAGAGGTGCGAGACATAAGCAATGTCTCTGCCAGAAGACCTCACACTCACAGGTGAATCCTCCCTCAACAGAAAGGACCCTGCCTAGAAATAATTGCCTGTGGCCTGCCTTAAGAATATGGGAGCTCCAGCCTTAAAAAAACATATCACACCATCCAATGTGCTTTCAACACAGATTCTTTTCCTCTGAACATCTCTTTGAGCCAGATGGCACAACAAACAGCTTGAGGCATCATAGAAATAAACTCTATATTTTTACCTCTATCCCCTGCTTTTGGAAAATCTGCAGCAGTGCAGCATTGATTGAATAGACATAAGGTTTATAGGATCAACCTAAGCCATCTTGAGCTTTCCCCATACGATCTCACTGAAAGAAACATTTAATGAAAGATGTTTTGCGGTTTCAATCTCAAAGCCTCAAATCTCACAGCTCAAAGAAGCTCCAGGTGTATAAACTATAAACTGCTCTGTTTAATTGGTGAGAATCGTGTTAAGAAGAACAGTCCACATAAAGCCTGTTTTCCGAGGTAAATTGGCCTTCCAGGAACCTTCATAACCCAGCCACAAATCCCATTAATCACTGAGATACCTCTTGAGAATCAGGAGAGAGCATTTTGCAAAATGAATTCTCAAGAGAATCCAAAATCTGATCTTCTCCTCCACACCAATCATCCTGCTGCTGGGTTAAATCATCACCGTGATAACTCAAACAAAATCATTTATTGATCATGATTTTGCAAGAAAATAAAAATACTCCCAACATATACTGGATGTTCAATAAATTTCTGAAGAAATGCAATGGTAAAAAATATGATGGCACACATGAATATGCATGTTGGACAAACACGTTGTCAATGTCAAAGAAGATTGTCTAAAAAGATGTCAAAAGATGACTATAACCCAAGAGATGGCTTCAACAGCAAAGTGAGAAGATGATCAAAGGAATGTAGTGCAGTATTTGCCAACCTGTTTCCACAGCTCTTCTGCCTCCTTCGTACGACCACGCATTTTTGCTCGATCAGAGATTGCAATAGCCCAATTGTAATATGCCTAATAAATTGCAATGTATCATTAAGATCAAGTTATTTATTGACTCCTTCAAGTATTATTAACTCAGACAAGCAAGCATACATCATGAAGGGTGGGACAAAGCCGAGTAGCCTCATCATATTTTTTACAAGCCTCCTCAAGCAGAGCATCTTTTGAAGCTGAATTAGAATCTGGACCAACATTATCTGCACTTTCCTGCATGCAAGATGGCAGATGAAAACATGATGTGATTAGCATATAAGTAAACATGTTATATTGCAAATTTCATAAGAGAGTTGTTGAGATAGTGGCTTGGATCTCCTATAAATACAATAATGATAGAGTTGAATAAACTTGCAAGACAAAAACAATTTATGTAAATATGAATAAATCAACAAGTGAAAGAAACATTTGCACAACTGTTGAGGTAACTGTTTGAATCTCAAGTCTGGAGGTTCTCGAACACATGAAATATGGATAGTTATTCCAGTTTTGTGATGATTAAAGCATCTTGCCTAGTATGTATGCAATAAACAGATTCTCTAAGATGTGCATATTGCGTGTATGAATGTGCTTGTGTATATGTACATGTAAATTTGAAGTTAACAAAGGCGATTTCTAAGAGATTCGAGGGCCCCAACGAATTCTATACCCATTTTGCTATGCAATTGTCCAAGGGAGTGATTTCCACCCCACAAAAATTGAATCACTCCGTTATTAAACCCACCACATACTTTTAAAAAAAACTAAACCCATCCCATATACATGTACAATGTTTTTTTATCTCGAAGCCCACCTCAACCTTTCACTCCTCGTCCCTCCCTCCATGTCTCCTTCACCGTCGTCATGCCCTCCTCACCACTGCCATCACCACCATCACCGTGCCCTCCTCCAACCAATCACACTCTCTCTCAATGCCGTCCTCGTCGTCATCATGCCCTTCTTCATCCAATCCCTCTCTCCCCGCCCATTGTGTCCTCATCGTTAACATCCCCATGCCCTCTTCCAACCTACCCTCTCTCTCTCCCCCTACCCCTCATGCCCTCCGCCGTCACCAGGCACTCTCATCATTGACATCGCCATGCCCTCCTTGTCGTCGTCGTGTCCTTGCCACCACCATGAGAGGAGGAATTTTGTGTGTTGTTTAGTGTGGGGTGGGTTTAGTGTTTATGGGTGGGCATAGTATGGTGGATTGAATTAATGGTTTCCAACAGGGCATTTTCCATGTGCATTATAGGGGTGAATTCATCAATTTGTGGGGTGAAATTGTGAAAATAACCGCGTCCATTATCACATCTATATGACAAAATAACTGCAGCAGGTGATTTTGTCATCCGTATATATGGACTAAAGATATTCAAACCAAACCTGGAGAACTAGTGCCCAATTGTAGAATGCATCATGATCTTCTGGATTTCTTTCTATTGCACTAGCATACCTGCAGATGACAACAATAGATTATTTGAGGTATTACTTCAAAATAAATGCAATACATTGAGATTGCACTTAATAAAAATTTCCAACACAACGTTAAAAATTTATACACCAGCATGAAGGTCAAAAGTACAAAGGCTAATGCAAATATCTCTATGGCAAGATTAAGACAACAAAAATATATCCTATAAAGAAAATGTTAATTTTCCTTATCAAGACCTAATATGAATACTATTTAATGTCATGTTATCACAAGAATAAGACGTTGATATGCCCAATAGACCACAAAACCACAAAAATCACCCAGACTTCCAATCAGAAGAATATGACAAGGGTTAAAAAAACTGAGGGTATGCTGAATTTGAATATAAGAACATGGCATTGGGATGCTGCAATGCTGGTCAAAACCACTGAATCCCTGTAGTTGAGCACTATGCCACACAAACACAAGGCACACAGTTCTTCTGAAGCATTTTTCTTATAATCAATTCAATGCTAATGATTCCCAAGAAATGCCTCCAGCACTCGTACAATGATGATGTTGTCAATGTTTTTAGCATCTTGAGCAGCCCTTTTTCTGGAGTTTAACCTAACTCATAAATATGGTGGTAGATTACACCTTCATTCAATAAGTAATTAGAAAAATAAGAAACTATGACCACTGGGGTTTTGACTTGGCTAGGGAGCTCCAGATGGCTCAGATTTGGGATATTAGGTCCTGTTTGAAGATCAGGAAGATGTGGATATTCAGCCTAAACAAAACCCTCACCAAAGTAAACAGGACTAGATCTGCCTAAGGTTTAAGTATCATGGGTCTTTTGTGTAATGGGGAGGAGGAATCTCGAGATCATCTATTCTTCTAATGTCTATTTAGCATTGAAATACGGAGTAATCTAAGTGCTCCTCGAAAGAAGGATCTAAGAATAGAAAACTCTCAACAAATGCGGGAATAGCTCAGAAATTTAAAAATAAGGATGAGGGTACAAGCCAGCCAGCTTGAAACTCACAAATGATCCCTCATGCAGTGTGTTGAGAAATTTGATCATAGAGATGCAAAACTTCTCAAAGCTATCCGCATGTAGTCAATACATGGGATTCCTTCTAACCTAAAAGAATGAGCAGTAAAACATTGGGACTCATTGGCTCAATTTCTGCTCATATATCAAAGATAACATATCTTTCTTGGAAAATCCATGCCTTCATCTAATAGAACTCTATACTGACATTTAAACAAATCAAATTTTAAGATATAAATAGAAGGTCATGGACTAGAATCCCAACAGATACAAATATTGTTGTCTGCAAGTGCTGAAATTGCAAGGAATACACAATTTATTCAAGCCAGTCAATGCATCCATTAAGCATCAGTAACTATAAACTTTTGGCAATGGTAATGAATAATTTTTAAATAGACATTTTTGAAAGAATATGTACAACCTCTTAGCAGCAAAGGCAAGAATGCGCTGACGAGAGCGACCCTCCTCATCCACACCAGTGACACTGTTGATCAGCTCCATCGCCACATCGTTCTGCGCTATAAGGTGTTGCTTCAAGCTATCCTGACTGAACCAACAAAAATCTAAATAAGCACCCCCATAAAAAAACCAATTTTACAAGGCATAAGCATGAGATTGTTCAGCCATTATAACATGCAAAATCATATCTTCCTGGAAAATCAATAACTAAGCAGACCAATATCCCTCATTTTCATCCACCAATGCATCAAACGGCTCACGTGATCTCAATCGATACAGACCTCTGAGAGGATCTCCGATCCTGACCGCCCGTCACAGTGTTCCGCCCCAGAACCTCCTCGGCCTTCGGTGTCTCCCTGTCTTCCTTCAACTCACTCAGGAGCTCCCTCATCGTGAGGGTACGACTTCCCTCGCCATCGTCAAGATCATCCGACCGTCCAATTGCATCGGAAGGAGACTGCGAAGGCTCCTCCGCACCGTCCGATCGGATCTCCTTCTCAATCTCTTTGAGATCCGGCTCGGGCTCTGGATCGCCTTCTGTCACCGATGGGCCTGCTTCGGCCCCGCTCGGGATGTTGGGTGTCTCTACAACTTCCGCCTCCAATTCGTCTGGATGGATGGTCATTTCGAAATTTAGGGTTTTAGAAAGAGAGAGAGAGAGAGAGAAGAAGAAGATCTAGAGAGGGATCTGAGATCGCGGGAGAGAGAGATAGACAATGCAGGTCACTCTCCACCCTTAACAGAAACAAAGGAATGACGGTGTTGTGGTACACCGGTGAGAATAAGAGAAGATTACCGCCGTATTTTCAAAGCCCCCATTTTGGTAACGGGTTACGCTCGGATAAGGGTGGTATAAGAATGGATATGGAAAATGACTATTTGTTTACAAAGTATAATTTAGTATTACTAAGTTAGTTTAAACGAGTATAAGAGAATATAATAATTCTAAGTAACCTCTAAGATAAATTATAGTCAATTTATCTATTCCCATGGGTCTACATGTCAAATCAACTTTTTACACCTTATCACATCAAATCACCTATCAACACTTTTTATACATCAAAAGGTCCACATGTCAAATCAATTTTTTTACACTTTATTTATATTTTATTCTTTATCAACTAAATAACTCAATCTTTACTCTTACGTTTTCTAATGAGAATAATAAAAAACACAACCAAACAGAAAATCTCTTCTTCCTATAGAATTATTATCTATACTGGTATAGTTATTTATCCAGAATAATTCAATTCCTCAGTTCAAATAAAGAGAAAGGAAATAATTCATTTGAACTTAATTCATTTTCATTATATCGTTGTAGATGGGATATCTACCACGATCCTGCATGGACACCACCGCTCAAACTTATAACTTAATTTTATCATCATCTGTGTTTAGACATGATGAGTATAATATTTTATTGGATAGTAATATATTTGGAATATCAATTTTGTCAAGTAGTTCTTTTTTTTTTTCTCTATCCCAGTGTTTTGAAATCTGATCGACAAATTCGATTGAACCGATTAAATTTTTACTCACTTTTGAATTCTGATTCGGTTTATCCTTAAGACCCGATGTTATAAAAATCAATAAAACCCAATCAACACACCAGTTGAATCGATAGTTTTTGTGAACTGGCTATGGGCTGATTGTATCAAATGGTTCTTTATCGTAAAAATTGTGATTAATCACTTGTTAATATATGAAATTTAATAAAAATTTTATATTTTATATACTAAAATCATGTTATGATATTAATTAAAACTTTATGCAAAGATTTTCTAAAATATTTCATATTTTTTATTTAGTAATGATAATTAATATATTTAGTATATCATAATTATGTCATTGTCCAAAGCCGATTGAACGAGTGGCTCTTGATTCATTTATTTTTCTAGTTCACTGAACGGTTTGATTTTTAAAACATTGCCTTTTTCTTAGATCACCTCTCCGTTACTCAGCCTCTCCACGATGGCTCTTCCTCTGGTACCAATATTGGTGCAACCCCTTCCCCCTCCATGTTTGCCATCTTCATTGATTGTAAATCTTTTCTTTTCTGTTGTTGAATTATGTATTTTTAGCCACTAGGTCTTTAACAATATTTGAAGATGAGGCAAAATAATACTAGTTTAAGATTTTATATTCAGATATGATTTTTCCATGTTTGCATATTTTATTGAATATCAATACCTCATTCAATTATCTTTTGAAACCTTTCATGTAATGCTCTTCTTAGTTCTTACTATCTCTAAAGGACTCTGGTATAAGATTTGAGGATATGATTTGATTGAGTTATCTCATATTTTATGTTTTTTTTTTAATTAAAACTGTTAGATACTGAGATGGTAGATTAATTTTATAAGGGTAAGGGAGATAGATCACTTTGTTGGGTTTTTATAAATCAAGGATTTTAATCTTAATATCATTTTATAGGGTTTGATAAGGTATGTTTTTTTTGTTTACTCTTTTGATATGTTATGCTCTTTTTAACATGTGAACATGGAGATGATTGTCTTGAATTCAGATTTAATTTTTGTAAAAATCGTGAATGTGAGTTTAGATATCCATCTTCCAATTGGTATTCGAATAGAACAACATGGATCGGTGTTGTTTGAGTTATATGGTGGAGTTTCTCAATTGAATTTGGTTCATCAGTTCATGGATTGGGCTTGCATGGTGGATTCAAAAATCCTAATTTTCTCTTCATCATAGGCCCCATTTGGATTTGCATTTGGGTAATTTCTGTGTTTAAAAAGCTAAAAATTCTCAAACACGTATTCAAACATATTTTCAGCGTTTAACTTTTCAAATAATCATTTTCCATTTTTAGCCTAAAAACTCTTACGATTGAAAAGTTAATAAAATAATGCTTTTTACAAGCTGAATTTAAAATACAAAATTTTAAAAATATCATATTTCAACCTCACATCTAAATGCAGCCTTAAGCTCTAGGAAAATAACAATCATTTCATCAATTTTTTTCTCTTTTGTTCGATTAATTAAATTGATTAATAATTTGGCATAACAAGTCCTGTGAGCTCGACCCATATTTGTTAGATTAATTCTTGGGCAATTTTCACAAATAATCCCATATCTTGAATATTTTTAAAAGTAGCCCCGTCTGTTGAATATTAACAAAAAATATCCGTAGACCCGATCAGCTCTGTCACGTCAGAGCTGACTGGGTGTTTTTTTTTTCTCAAAGGAATCGTGATTTACTCCATTTTAGTTACTTAAAAAAAAATTCATATAGAAGATTTTTTTTTGAAAAATTAATTAGGAGTCCCTGTCCCGTGAATTATTTTTAGGTCCCTTGAATTTTTTAAGGTGGTGTTTGGTAGCACTGATAATCAGTGATTATTAGACTTAAAGCTGAAAAATCCTGCTTAAGTGTGTTTGGTTGGGGCTCAAATAAACAGTGATTATTACCCTCATTCAGACATTTTTCGTTGAAAAATTTAAGCCCAACAAGATAGATGAAATACCCGGCAAACTCATTCAGCACATTGGTCCGTCTGTGAAAAGATGAGAGTGCCCCTGTTAATTTGTAGTTTTTACATAGGGTATTTAAACCCTTACCCAAGTGAAGGGTGCTCTCTCTCTCCTTTTTTCTGCTCTTCGAAACAAAAACAGCAGCGACAGGAGCCCTAAATATGAGATCCCGTTCGAGCTATGGTTCTCCCTTCGCCGAAAACCTAAACCATGGATGACTAAACGGCCGGGATCACAAGTGTCCTTCGAGAAGAGCATGGTGTTCGTCGACTGATCTGCCGAATCCTCACGAATAGGGACGATACAATCCGATGTCCCTCTCATCGTCTCCAACAAACTGTCCAACACTTCGATCTGTTTCATAGCCTATTTGGATCTCCTCTCCAGCCAACGATCTAGGTAAAACCCTCCAAATATCCTCCCTTCATGTATTTTTTCAGATCTGTGCTATGAAAATCTGTTTAGGGTTTTGTGGAATTGAATCTATAAGGAACTATGGGAGGTGTGTGAGTTTTTCCTTCTATTCTGGGTAGATTAGATTTTGGAGTGTGATGATTGATTGCTTTTTTGGGTGTGAACTTGATTTTTTGAAGTGATATGCTCTGTAGATTAATAGCTTTTTTGGGTGTGATTTGTACATTGTATGCTTTAATAGGATTAGAATTAAATGCACTGTTAGCAAAAAAAAAATGATGTTTAGTTGAGTTTAAAGATTTCTTAAAACTGATGTACCCAATGGAGAGGTTGATCAGTTTTGGAATAGGGTCAGGGGTAGATCCTAGTTGCTCTTTTATGTGTGCTGTACAGAAGAGGAGGTGCTAGGCTTGACCAGCCACCCTACCTCTACATAATTATCAAGTGCTTGATCATATGGGTTTATTGCTTTATTGTGTTGCATGTATAGGCTTGGTATATCATCATAGTTATGATATTTTCAACAATTCAAAGTATGAATGAACCCAATGCATCTATTTCGAAAAAGAAAAAATTTATGGCACTGTTTATTGTTGTGACTGTTTGTTGGCGCTTTTATACAATATTGCTTTAATCGGATTAGAAATGAATGCACTGTGAGCAAAAAAAAATTTGATTTTCAGTTGAGTTGAAAGCTTTCTTTAATCTGCTGTACCCAATGGAGAGGTTGGGATATATTGGAATAGGATCAGGGGTAGCTCCTAGTTGCTCTTTTCTGTGTGAGATGGTTTTTTTTTGGGTGTTTACCTTGTTCCTGATCTTGTTTTTGAAAGAATTGAAGTTAAATTTATGTTTGCTTGGTTATATGGTTTTTATTCTTCTATAATGTGCTCCACAAGTTTGGTATATTTTGCTATAAAATTTAAAATGGTGACTAATTTTTTAATGTATCTTGGTCACAATGGAAGAAGCTTAGCTTGTTATATGTCCAACTGGAAATAGAAATTGGTTGAGGTTTGATGCCAATCATGGCTTAATGAATTAAAGAACCTTCTTGGAAATGAAAATTCAAACAATAATCAATTCCTGCAGAACTTGTGGGTCTCAAATAAGCATGACTCAGGACTGGTAGATGTAAGCCTTTTCTGGGTATTGATGTGAGGTTTGGATCTGGTACTTTTTGCCTATAGGGAGCACAACACATAATAATTCAATGAACTGGTTTTAAAATTATGTCAGTCTGTTTTCTTGTGGCTCAAAATTGAACTACAATGCAAGTGAGCTGTTATGTATGTTCCATGATTGGCTACAAACATTATCCCATCAGTATACACAACTATATATGACAATATGAAATCATGGGACCTCATGTTGATGAAATCATAGGGAATTTGGATTGTGAGGTGGATCAAAAAATTGTTTGAGGTTAGTGAAATGCATGCCGAATTGACTCTGATCAGATTGCTTGTTTTTGCTGTTTTTCAATGTTGGGAAAAGTTGGAATAGGGTCAGGGGTACATTAGATGCTCCTAGTGACCTGGGTAGTCCGGCTTGAGCTAGGCTTGACCAGCCACCCTACCTCTACATAATTTTCAAGTGCTTGATCATACAGGTTTATTATATTATTGTGTAGCATGTATAGGCTTCATATATCATCATAGTTATGACATTTTCAACACTTCAATGTATGAATGAACCCAGTGCATCTATTTGAAAAAATCAACTGAGTTATGGCACTGTTTATTGTTGTGACTGTTCGTTATTGCTTTTATACAAGATTGCATTGTGAGAATTTAATGAAAGTTTTGAGGAGATGAAAGTTTAGATGATTCTATTAAATGAAAGTTTAGAGGAGATGAAAGTTTACATGATTCTATTAAATGAAACAAAGTCATGGCCAATCTGCTATTGAATTGAGATAGGTAGGTGATATTAGTCTGTTGTAAAGATATCATCATCATCAAGACATTGATTGTTGATTGACATTTTAATGTTCATAAATTGTTTGTTAGTGATTTGCTATATGTAAGGACAAGTGTAGTTTTATATAATTAGTACAATTTTACAAGAGTTGCACAAACAAAGTAATGCATGTATTTTGTGGGTGTTGGTTGAGAAGGGGATTTGGATGAAATGAATTATGGGTTTTGTGTTTTGATTGATTTTTTTATCTGGGTTTTTGTTGTTTTTATTTTTTATTTTTTGTTCTTTTTTCTCTTCCAAATTGAGGGATGGGTTCTCTGTTTTTGGAGGGACTCAATGGAATCTTTTCAGGATTTTTTGATTTGGGAAGCTGAACTTGTTAGATGGGTTTCTGATTTTGTGTGAAAAAATTTGATTTTTTATATGGGTTTTTTAAATTTTTATGAGAGCAAACATGAATCTATGTGTTTCAATTCTTTTGTTTGTTGAGTGAATCCTTAACTAATGTTCCTTATCTGATATCTGGATCATTTTTTTTTAATTCTCTTATAATTTTCCTCTCTCTCATTTTTGGGTCTGATTTTGCTAATGTGCTTCTCTGTTAGAGTATCTTTTTGGGTAAGCTTGAAATGATGATTTACTATTGCTTGACAAATGGTCTTCTTTTTCTTCTTATGAATGGCTCCTTGTGAGTGAATCCATCATTTGTTTTTGACATAGTATTCTTCCATTGTTACCTTTCTTTACTTTGGATGTCTCCTTCTGAATTTTGTCCTGTTTTCACTCATCCTTCTCTGTGTTTTCATTGTGTTTCATTATATTTCAAAGATCATCTTCATTTGTGCTAAATTTTTTGTTTTAATCATAAAATACTATATTTGAACTGGGTTTCCTCTTAAATTGTTTGAATCTGCTTGTTCTGAATCTATGGTGGGCAGCTATTTCTTTTGAGTCATCACACATGGCCTCATGTGGGTTTTAATTTGTAGGTTTGGGAAATCAAAACAGTTCAATTGATATAGAAACCTGGAAAGCTTGTGAAGAAGATTCTGTCTGCGGTGTGGTAGGCGAAACAAGACTAAAAAAACAATGTGATTTGTTAAACTCATGTTGGTTATGAACAGACACATAATGCAGTTCTATTTCAAAACTCTGCAGTTTGTAAAAATCTTGTAAAAATAGCATGTAACAGTTCAGTATGTAAAAATATAAATGAAAGAATAACATGTAAAAATCTTGTTATGTGGAAGAAGATGCACTGTTTGTTTATGTGTATAATGTGGTCTTTATATGAAATGTACAGTTCTTGTAGGAGCAATAAATGTGTAGGAAGTGTCACTTTGACTTACTGCCTTAAGCTGTGGTGTATGTTTAGGGTTTAATTACACTAGGAGAACGGTTTAGGAAGACTATCCACCACTTACCAATTTAGGAAGACCCTACATGTTGATGAAGTTGCATATTGGCTTGAAACTCTCACCATTTTTTTTTGGAATGTAGAACATGGATGGCAGGACTGGTAGGGCTGCATGGAGCCCAGAAATGAAAAAGCTGTTCATTGACTTATGCTTAGAACAAGTCAAATTAGGGGGTCGGCCTGGTTCAAACTTAAAAACATCGGCATGGAAGAAGGTGAGGGAAGAGTTTAATAACAAAAATATGACAAATTACGATAAGAGGCAATTCAAGAATTATTGGGACATGCTGAGGAAACAATGGAATGCCTGGAAGAAATTGATTTCCCTAACCGGCATAGGAGAGGTTGCCCCTGGACAAACAGTGCAGATGGACCAGGAGAGATGGGATGAGCAGATTAAAGTAATCGTTATTCATTGATAGGTTTGCCAATGCTTGGGAAATACATAATAAATGCAAAATTTTTGGGTGTATAGGCGAATCCCGAGGTGAAACAGTTCAAATACAAACCCCTTCTTCATGCTGATAAGATGGAACAACTATATGGGGGGGTCACGGCCACAGGAGAGCACCAATTCACTCCGGCCACTGGGGACTCCCTTCTTGATGACATGGGCAACATTGCTTCCACGTCCCAGACGCCCTTCCCCACAGCATCCCCCTCGAGTATTTCAGAAACCCCAATGCCTGACCCTGTTCCCATTGAGTCTGAGGACAATTTGAATGAACCCATATCCTCAATGAGACGCAAACGCCATTGTCAGCCCAGGTCGAAGAGGTCTTCAGTTTCTCAAGAATTTGTGGAGAAGATTGATGGAGTGTATGATCGGATTGCAGCCTCCGCTACCAGCTAGGCAAGCGCGCACGCTCATGGTGCGCATGCTCACTATGTACCACCCCCACCCACAACCGAAGAATTTTTTGCGTCACTCCAATAGATGCCTGAGATTGACCCAGATGGTGAGCTCTATGTGCTCGCCCTTTGCTTCTTTTTGGTTGATGAGCAGCGCAGGATTTGGATGTTGGAGAACAGACCCAGTGCGAGGATTGCATTGCTGCGTTCAGTGTTCAATAAATAGGTGTCTCTATGTGTTGTTTCATGTATGTGTATGTCTGGTACTTTGATAATGTGTGGATGATTATGTTTTCATTTATGTTTAGGTTAATGTATAGAGGATTATGTTTTTTGTTTAGCTTCATGTATGGATGATTATGTTGGCATTTATGTTTAGGTTAATGTATGGATGTTTAAGTTTATGTTTATGTTAATGTATGGATGATTATGTTGGCATTTAGGTTTAGGTTAATGTATGGATGTTTATGTTTATGTTTAGCTTCATGTATGAATGATTATGTTTAGCTAGACATGTGGAGAAATGATTGTGACTGTTCATGTAGGGAAGAAGTCCACTTTTTCATGTAGGGACAATTATGAGTTTGACTTTGGTTCAGGAAGGGCAATTATGTTATGTTAATAAAAAAATCTAATGGATTCTAGTGCTCTGAGATCCTAGTTATTATGGTGATATATTTCATACATGATCATCTGGATCAAAATTGGGTACGAAGAGTAGTTCATGATTCTAGTTTGAGTGGGGTTGAATATATGAATTCGATACTTCATGGACACCCACGCCCGTGTCAAGATTTATTTCGCATGGAACAGGCAGTGTTCAAGGAATTGGTTAAAGAATTCCGAGATGAAGGATGGTTGAAAGACACAAATAATGTGTATGTTGAAGAACAACTGGGTATCTTCCTACTAATTGTTGGACATAACGCGAGGAACAGAGTTTGCCAGGACCGCTTCCAACACTCCGGGGAGACCATATCCCGATACTTTAGAAAGGTCCTAAAGGCTTGTTTGAAACTGAGCGAACGAAATATCTCTCCACCTGATTTGTCTCACACACCTGACCAAATTAGGAATAGTTCAAGATTTTACCCCGCATTCAAGGTACGGGCAACTTCGTTTCATTGTGGCAATAATTTTCGTTGTTATTTTAAGCCTCCTAATTACATTAGTGAAGGGGAACTCATTTGGGTTAGTAACATGTTTGTATAGGATTGCATCGGCGCGCTGGATGGAACTCGGGTGTATGCAATCATAGATCGGAATAACCAAGTTCCATACAGGGGTCGAAAGGGGGATTGCATGCAAAATGTGCTTGCCATGTGCTCTTTTGACATGCTATTTACTTATGTCAGGGCAGGGCGGGAAGGAACTGCCCATGATTCGCGCATCCTTTCGGAGACCATTAAAGACCCTGCCAAATTGTTTTCATTGCCCCCCCCCAAGGAAATATTATCTAGTTGACGCTGGATATACAAAGAAAATGGGATTTCTTGTACCTTACGGGAACGTCAGGTATTGGTTGGGAGATTATAGGGGGCGTGCAACACCTCAAAACAAAGAGGAGGTGTTCAATCAGTTGCACTCATCACGTGATTGAACGCAAATTTGGTGTGTGGAAGGCGCGCTTCCCCATTTTGAAGAGAATGACATCTTATCCATTTGATGTCTAAGTACGGATAGTTCCCGCAACTATGGTTATTCATAATTTTATCAGAAAGAAAAAGCTACATGATTCCCTGTTCAAGCAGTTTCAGAGTACCACAGTTGATGAGGATCGTTCCACTGAGCAGCTGTTCCCACAAGTTTGACCTGAGAACGATCAAATAGAAATGAATCGAGTGGAGGATGAGATTGCCAGTCAGCTAGTGCCTAGGCGTTGATGCACTGTTTGTTGTATTCCTAGCTATGTATGTACATTATAATGCTATATGTATGATGCAGAAATATTTTTGACAACATGAAGAACACTAATTTTGAGATTCATTGTGCTTGTGGCCGAGGACCAATGACCCTTCATAGGGCACAGACAGATAAGAACTATGGGCGGTGGCTCTTTAGGTGCCCTGCGAGATTGGTATGTGTTCTAATAAGTGCACTGATCTTCACTATAGATATATATGTATTTTTTTTGTGTTTCCATATTGATTTGTATTCACGACCCAGGGCGGCCGTCCCCGGGAGCGGGCAAGTGTACATATGATATCAGTAACAGGAAACCAACAATATACCTCAAATAAAGACTGAGTCTGTAGTCAAAAACATACTACAGACTCGATACATAATCATAAGTCCTGTGAGAGCCAACATGCCCATATATACACAAATAAAATCCCAAACATAATCCAACTAAGTGCCCAAGCACAGAACATATACGTACAACAGAAAGAAGCGTGCTGATGGCCTCAAAACTCGGCATAATATCACAATCCGGGGGTTCGTTCATCGCCGAACCCCATACCCTTACCCTCACCCTCACCCTCAACAGGTGACCTAGGATGTTGGGACTTAGCGGGTTGATAATCATCCATACATAATCCTGTGGGTCGTCGCATCGCCGGCCCACCATACCCTCACCCTCACCTCTCAACAGGTGACCTAGGCTCTTGGGACTGACTAGGCTGGGTAGTCTCTACACGGATCCGACGAGGGGAACAGAACAGCCTATCCATCGCATATGATCCACTCGGATCTGCTGACAGCACATCTCTACGACTCTAATGTCCCGAATTCCTCAGAATTTCACCAGCGCGTACAGGACGTCCCGACAACCATACAAGGAACACGGAGTACCCTGACCCGGGTCTCAATGTTGACCTCGCAAGGCCCCTCCCTATAATATTGACTAAAACATGCAATCCTCATTTATGCTAGCATTTGAATAAACAAATCAAACTAATAGGACGCATGTAGAGGTCGGGCTTTCCTAGCATGATAGCGAGGAGGCAGGATGCATGGCTCATGCACAATCCTAAGGGTGCAAGTCCCTATCACACAATCTAGGGTGGCATGCAATTCTACACACATATCATGCATACATGGATTACATCAAAGCAGTTAATACTAACTATAAGCCCCAGGGGAGGACGGTACACGCCCAAAGCATGTAGCGCCTCCCACACTGGGTTGGGTTGTCCCACTCACCGGGAATCGGGTCGACGCGCGACCGTCCGTCGAGATCTGCAAGACAGGGTATTAACTGGTTAGAATAAATCCACAACTATCCAATAATACACAATAAATACCCAAAACAAAACACCCAACACCCCCGGCACCCCCGCACGGCCACCCGACCGCCCGGGTGCACCGCCGCGCTTCAGCCCGCGCATCCCGCGCTCCGCCGGCCCCTGCCCGCCGCTGGGACACGCCGCCGCACCAACCCCGGGCTCCGCGCATCCACTGCGCCCCCGCCGCCGTAGCCCGAGCGCCCCAAACACCTCGCGCCGCCCCGCGAGCACCCCGCGAACACCCCGCACGGCCCCCGCGCGCAGCACCCTCCCGCGCGCACCCCGCGCGCACCTCCGCCGCCTCGCCGCGCCTCGCGCGCACCACTGTCGCCTCACCGCGCCCTCCGCGCGCACTCTGCACACCCGCGCGCACTGCCTAGCACCTCGGCCACCACCTCGCGCACGCCTAGCACCTCGGCCACCACCTCGCGCACGCCTAGCCCACGCCCACGCCTAGCACACGGCACCCCCGAGCGCACACTGCCTGTGCTGCCTGAGGCCCCCAGCTTGAGCACGCCAGCCCTGCCAGCCCGTCCCGCGCGCCCAGCACGACCAGCACTGCCAGCCCCAGACCCGCGCACACCCGCGCACATGCCGCGCGCACGCACGCCCGCGCGCGCACGCGCGCATCCCCGCACGCGCCCAGCCTACGCGCTGCCTGGGCCGCTGCCGCCGCTGCCTGCTGCCCGGGGCAGTGGCCCTGCCTGCCGAGCACCTCCAACCACCCCTCCCACTGCCGCCGACCACCTCCAACCACCTCCGACCACCCTCCGACGACCCCCACTGCCACCGACCACCTCCCAAACACAAACCCCCCCCCTAGCAATCATCTAGACAAGAAAAAAGAGGGAAAGCCGAAACCTTTCCCAATGGCCTTCTCACGCCCCGATCTAGCTTGGCCTTTGAAATGGGCCAAAATAGAGGACGAAAAGGGGAGGTCGGGGAGGCTAGGATCGTCGGAACTCGGATTTGAAGACACCGGAGCGTAGATCGGGACCCGATCTACACTTCCCGTGCTTTAGGTTTTTGGTTTTGAGGGGTGTAGGGGGCTCAAACGGAAGAAAAACGGAGAAGAGGAGAGAGAGAGCAAGTCGTAGGGATGATGAATAGTAACTCGGGATATTTTAGATTCCATTTATATAGTGCGCGACTTAAAAACCCGGATACGCCCCGGAACTGTGAAATTTTTGGAAACGATGCCGGAATTCGATGAAATTTTCATGAGTGGCTTAAAACGGCACCAGGACACATAATATGCAGTTAGATTTTCAATCGGAGTCCTCTAGCTCAGACGATAGCTAACAGTCTGAAATTATGCGGTTCCGATCGAAAACACAAAAATTTTAAAACTGCTAAAAATGCTCCAATGGTTGCCAATAGGCCAAAAGTGACACATATATAACGTATATTTGGTTGGATGCAGGACCACCGTGCCTCTTTCATGTGGGCAGATACATTGTCTAGGATGGGAGAGTTTCAAGATAACCAACCGCAAATCCTTAGGAAGGTGGAGAAGGACAATGCAGGACCACGGCCAACGGGTTTAATGATTTTCGGATATTGTGCATGCTTTTGTATAATGTTGTTGGTGTTTGTTATCTTTGTTTTGCTTTTAATCCTAGCTATCAAGTAAATGTAGAAGTTCCATTAGCCCACACATGTATGTAACATTATAAACATCTCTATCGAGCAGTCACTTTTGTAACAAATTTGAGAAAACCTCATCTGTGGGAGTGTTGAAATCCAAACAGTACTGCTTATTATGTCAGACCAATGAAATTATTAGATTGACTATTACTTGTCTATGTGGACTTTTTATGTTAAAATGAAACATTTCTATGCTTTCAGTTTTGTAGAATTTATGTAACTGTCAAACTCTTGTAAAAGTGCCCATCAAGATTTTTTGATGTCCTCTTTTTTAATTTTAATGATGGCATTTGGATGTGTTTGTAGTCCAATTGAGGAGTCTTTGCAATCATATGAGATATCAAAGTTTTCAACGGATTAAACAAACAATCTATTGTTTTTCAACATGTGGGTATCCAGACGCTATATTGTTTTGGCTCTTCAAAGGGTATTAGTAGTTGATGTATTTTTAACATGTTAAAAAAGAATAATCTTTAGTATCTCCAAAAGAACATGTTTTTTCCATTTCAACCAAACATCAAAATAACATTTAACACTTATAAAATGGATCAAAATACCCTTCCAATAAACACATATGTCAAATGGTTAACCAAACACACTTATCTAAAATACTGCTTAATATTTTCTGCTGAACCAAACTTTTTTTTCTTCTGAACTCTTAAAGATTATCATCATAACCTCTTTCTGCACTTATTAAGCAGTATTTAAAATCCGCTTTTCGCCGCTGCCAAACACCACCTAAGTTCTTTTTAGTCCATGAGGCGGTGAAAAATTATTTTTAGGTCCCTAGAACCGGATAATGTTACCATGTCCATCAAAAATACCAAAAATACCCCAGGACATTTTTTAGTACATTGTTAACATTTTTCAGTATATTGTTAAGTATTTCTAGTACACTGTTAACATTTCCCCGAGGGCGGATTTAAGACACTTTTTCGGGGTGGGCTAAACTAACAAGAGAAGTTTTTTGGGGGGCTTTATTACATTCAATTTTTTTTACAATGCAAAATACCTTTATATATATTTCATTTGAGATCCAATGAATCATATACTTTGTTAGACGATAAATATACATCTTTAAATATTTTCTTACACTTACCAAAAATTGGTTCATTCAACTCGAAATGAAGCGATATATATTTTTTATTAAAACATATATCATTAGATAATGTTTACTATTTAAAAAAAAATGAAAACATGTGTGGTCTAAGTTTTGGTTGGTAAAAATGACTGAGTATAATATTTTCCTTTTTGGGGTAAATTTAGATTTTATAAAGCAATGATATTTTGAGGTTTTTCTAACAAAAATTTGGGCTGAATTGGTATTTTGAAAATTTTTCAACAAAATCTGGACTTGACTATATTGAGGTTTTTATAGCAAAACTGGACTGAGCTGGTAATTTATAATTTTTCTAACAAAATCTGGGCTGAGCTACAGCCTGACCTAGCCAACTCTTGTGTCCACCCTTGCACTTCCTAGCATATTATTAACTTTTGCAAAATGTTGATAGGCAACGAGGGAAATTTTCTGTTTTTTTGACGGACAGACTAATGACATCTTTTTCAAGGGCCTAAAGATAATTTTTCATTGTTTTAGGGACCTAAACATAATTCACAAGTGATCATAGGGACCCCAAAGAAAGTTTTTCATTTTTTTAATAATGGAGATGTGATTTACAAATCATGTCTCATTTCTCTCTTATATTTTTTTTACGTATATTTCTTATTAAATTAAACTAAAAACAAATAAGATTGAAAAAATATTTAAATATTTAATTCTATCTCAATATTAATGGATAAGATTATTTTAAATTTATCTCAACCTCAACAGATAAGTTAAAATTTTAAAATTTTAATTATATGAGATTTTAAAATTTAGATAAAATCTTAATAGAAAAGAATGAAATGAAATTTAAATTTTGAATATAATTTATATCTCAATCTAATCTATTAAATTACATATAATTTAAAATTTAAATTTTATCTCCATCTTATCTATTGAGATTTTATCCGAATTTTCAAATCTTAATAATAAAAAATTTAAAATCTCAACCTCATTTGTGTTGAGATTTAGATAAAATCTAAAATAATTTTATCTAGATATAATTAAATATTTAAATTATATTTTAATATTATATGATTTTAGTTTAATTTGAAATCCAATTTAAAAATATAAGTGGATATTAGATATAAAAAAATGCGCAAGAGAAAAAAAATCACATCTATAGATGTAATATATATATCACGCATCTATTTTAACTGGAGGCATTATATCACTTATATGTATATCACGCCTCTAGTTAAATGTATAAAAAAATACAGTGTTGTCTGACGTGACAGCACTGACTGGGTCTGGAGCTTCTTTTTGCCCATATCAAGGGGACGGGGTTAAACTTGACAATTTTAGGAGGCCATTGTTACAAATTATCATTTATTATTTGATAACAATAATAATAAAAAAAACAATCTATGCACTTGCGATATTCTTAGAAAATGATCAAAAAATATATTTGTAATGTGCGTTAAGCATATGAAAATACTGCATAGATTAATGCAGCAACCAGGGTCACCTGAACCTAATTGGCCATCAACACTTGTCGTGACTACACGAACTAACAGCCTTGCCTACCATGCTGTTCAAGTAGCCACCCAACCTGACCAGTCTTATCGGTCGAGCTACCATTTCCTCCTTGAACATCAAAACAGGTTTCTGGGACACCTAGCAAGCTCCCTGGCTAGGCACCTAAGCGCTCGAGTAGACACCTGGCCGCGCCCACTCACCAAATTGAGTATTCTTCATGATCCCTAGGACCGGGACCTGGATGTCCCAACGAGAAGCTCAGACACCCGACGATGCTTCTTGAGAGCATATAGTCCCTCTCTGGTATGGCCGCAATCTAGGAGCTCAACAACTAGGAGCCTGACCTTGTTTTTTATGGTATGGAATCAAAGATTGGGGATACTAACATTGGGGGAGCGCCGCGTATACATCTAGAGGAAGATATTTTGTCCATTTCGGCGTGACACGAAGGTGAGTCAATCATTCTCAGAATGGTAAAAACATTTAATTTTCTACTTATTTCGCATTGTATCCACTGTTCATTCTCCCACCTTGTTTTGTATTTTATTTCTTTCCTTTGTTTCTTCCGATCTCCCATTCGAGCATGTTCTTTAATTTTATTAAAATGAAGATGTCCACATATATAGGAGCCTAATCCAACACCGAATGACATCATTGTAATAGCCCGAACCCTCATATGCTGAATTATATTAATATTTACATGTTTAGATTGCATGATAGCATAGGTTTATGCTAATATGTATAATGTCTTTATATATTTGAAGTCGTGCATTCAGTTTATTTATTGTTAAGCACCTTTGAAGCATATTAAATATTTGAGTGAACATATGAAGCCTTCATTTTTTAGTTACTTTTCATATAAAATTGGTTTTGCATCATTTGAAGCTATATTGAAAAAGTTATGGTTGTTTTACCATTGTTGCCCCTCGAAGAAGAAAGCGCTAGGTCTTCTGTTTGTCACTATTTTTAACATAGTTAGAGACATCGTCTATTCTTAGGCTCCGTTTGGATTAGAGTTCCACAAACCCGCGTTCCTGAAAAGGCGCGTTCGGATTGGAAGTTAACAGTAGCCTGTGTTAAAGTGTGGATCTCCCTTGGGTTCACTGCCTGTTTGGGGGGACATTGCGTTGCCGACGCCGAACACTAATTTTTACCAAAATACACCTCCTTACGTCCCAAGTCCACCCCTCTCGAGAAATCCCTAATTTCATTTTCTTCCCTCAACGGTCGAGCAGCTCTTGGAATTTCTTCAGGACTTTGATCTGGACAGGAAGAGAAGAAGAGAAGGGGTAAGCAACAGAACATACAAACCATAAAACTCCCAATTGAAACCCGGAAGCATTATGAAGGTTGAAGAGGGGTTGAATGCCCCATATGAGATAGCAGAGCATGAAAAAGCTATATTTAAGATCATCCTCAAGTGGCGAGTGAAATACTACCACCTAAAACTCCTTTTGAATACTGAAAAGCCACCTCCATTGCAAGACCTTATCATTAGGTAGCAGGAATCGAAGAGGGATGATGATTCAAAAATACGTACCTGATAGTTACTAGCGGATGTTTCAGAATCTTCGAAAGGGAAGAGCAGGAGTCGATGATGGTTGGAGCAGATTGGGCGAGAGGAGAGGGAAAGAAGAAGGGATTTTTGTTTTTCAAGGCTCATGAATGTGTGAGAATGGTTGGGGATAGGGTGTGGAAATAGGTGGAAAGATTATGGGTATACTAGTCTATTCCATCAATGTATCCAGAAAATAGAGGCTGCGTTCGAAGAATCTATGTTTTAGAGTGTCGGGAGGTATTTTTTCACTACAAACGCAAACACACGATCTATGCGAGATGCCAACGCCAAAGCCTGTTTGGTTTGGAGTCTCTGTGTTTGATAGCTTCCAACACGCAAATGTGGATTGGACGCCAACCCAAACGGACCCTTAGTGTAAAAAGAGAAGTTGTAGATATTGTCGTTAATATTTCAAATGGCTATTGTATCATTCGAATCAGAGTTTTGAGAGGTGATGTGTACATGCTAGGGTTTTGGATGCGGGCCGTCACCGTGTATATGACTCTCTCTCTCTCTCTCTCTCTCTCTCTCTCAGAAAACATCCCTTTGAGCGTGAAGTGCGAGTTTCTAATGCCATCGCCCACAATTAAACTGTGTTCAAATAAACTGTGTTGGTGATCACGTGGATTGCGAGTTCTTTGAACAAGGTGGGTTGGCCATTGAAAACTGCAAAAAAATAATTGCGTGGTAGGTTAGGTGATCTGCATTAGTCACACATTTGTTGAATATTGAATTCTGACTCACAATTTTCATTTTGCAAAGTATCTCGCGCCATCAAAGGCATGGTCAAGGCCATGCATTTTTCATTTGTGGAAGATGACAATTGACAATATACGTCGTCTGTTACAACCGTACTTTACATGGTTTTCAGTTGGTTTGTCAAAATGTATAGTAAATGTGTTGAACAGGCTATAGCCACAAATGATGTATACAATACTCATTTCGCTAATATAAACTAAACCCTTAAGTGGCCTTTCCAATTATATATATATATAAAAAAAAAACTTTTGGAGGGAAATAACATCTGGAACTAGGGGTGCAGTTCGATTGGTTTAGTTTGATTTTTTATAAACTTAAATTATTTTGAAGGATCGACCCTCAAATTATTTATGGGAATCCCTTAAATTATTGGAAAAATGACAAAAAAAAAAAAATCTCGTAAGAGTTGGAAATACTCAAATCGGTCTTTTTTTAAAATTATACTTAAAAAGTCTCATTTCACAATTTTGAAAACACAAAAGACTAATTTGCTCTTATGTAATCAAATATTTAATATCCCTCTCTATTCCACACTAAAAACTTATTTTTCCTACGAAACAACAATCTCTCTATAAATGATGAAAATCAATCATCTTAGAGGTTTGGTTATTATATATTATATTGTTTGTTTCTTATATATATCTTACATGATATTGTTTATCATTTTTCATTGTGTATAATCATAATGTGTAATTTAAATCTGTGTTGTGCCCCAATGCAGCTTATGATATTTTAGTATTCTAAATTTTTATTCACATTTTTTATTTTTTGGCTATTTACATATTTTTATGATATTATTGGTACATTCCATTTTTTAAAAAAAGCATCAACATTTAATGGAATTCATCATAAAAAACTCAAATTATATTGGTACATATTTCACAAAATCCACCTAATCACATAGAATTTACAATAAAAAATAAATTGATCTAGATGAAAATGTATGAAATATATTAATAAAATTAAGAGGATGAAATATTTTAACAAAGTTAAGAGATATAGAATGTATTAATGATCTGATTGCATAAGGGTAGATTAGTTTTTTGTGATTCCAAAATTGTAAAACGAGATTTTTTTAAGTATAATTTTAAAAAGTTACTGATTTGGTTATTTCTAACTTTTGGGAGACTTTTTAAGTCATTTTCCCTAAATTATTTTTTTTACAAAATTTTAAAGGTAAATTTGAAAATACGAAAAAGGAGGAGGGTGTTCTTGTTATTTTCTACCAACGTGACGCCGTCCAGTATCTCGTTAATTTTCCACCAATTTGATTGTCTAACGCGTTCTTAACTGTCTGATCTTTTTATTTTGTTGTGATTGAGATACTTTGTAAGATTTTAAAACTACACTTAGAATGCAATTAAATTCTAACCCTTCCTTTATAGGATTCAATTAAGGCCCCGTTTGGTTTGTGTCAATTTTTTGGATGGAATTACTTTATTAGGATTCAGTTTACCAGGAATTATTTTATCAGAAATCCAGATTTCATGAGACTGTTTGGTTTGCTAGTGGATTTCTTCAAAGAATCATTTTCGAGTGTTTGGTTCATACATGAAAAATGATAAGGAATTTGATTTAAATGTCTTAGATACCCTTACTATTATATATATACTTGTAAAATTTATTTCTTTATCTATATCACAATAATAATAATAATAATTTATAAATATTTTTATAAATAATTAATGAATGCAGATAAATAAAATAACCAATTATGTAATTAAATATATAATAATAGTAATTTTTTTAAATTAGTTGAATATTATGAACTCCCCTAAAAACTAAATAACCAATTTTATTAGTTAGGATTCAGAGATATTGCTTTAGGCCTAAACTCACATCACACATCACATATTATACCAATTATAATAATATCTAAATCCATCTACAAAAATAAAAATTAAAATTTAAAATATAAATTAATATATAATACACAGTTAAGATTTTTCATATCACATATAAAAATTATAACATAATTTTTTAGTTAAAAAATCAAAATGACTATATAAACCCATTATATGGGTAGTGGGAAAAAAAAGAAGAGGAGGCTATTTATTTTAGATGGGATATATATAGTAATTTCATTAATTTGTAAAGGGTATAATAATAAACTAATTTAGGATTCTTGGTAGAATTTGAGATTACCATCACAAATTGTGGGAATCTGATTCCACCATATTTTTTATGGATTTTAATTCTAATGAGACTTATAATTATCATCAAGATTACCACGAATGAAACACACTGGATTTTATACATTTTTCTACTAATCTCACATAGAATCAAATTCTATTACAAAATAACATGAATCAAACAGGGCCTAATTTGTGTATCTCAAAATAAGAAGATCGGACGGTAAAAAATGCGTTGCGTAACTAAATTGTTCACACGTCTGTTGGATCTAATACCCCGTAAATAAATACCACCAAATCCCAAACCATTCTGTACTCGCAGTTCTCTTATCGCGACTGAAGTTTTGGTGAAGAAGGTTTTCGATTCTGTCTCTGTGAGATCCGTTTTTTCTCTCGTTTACGATCGTTGATTGTAGATCTAACGGTCCAGATCGATCGATCGGCTGACATAATCAGATTTTTTTTTTTTTTTTGTTCTTGGTTTGAGCAGAGGATGGAGTCGAAGTCGGATCTGAAGGTCATAGCCTTCGATGATGTGGTGAAGCACAACGACACTCATGATTGCTGGCTCATCATCTTCGGAAAGGTACGAATTTGATCGTTTCGTCTTTGATGATCATGTAATCGACCTTGTTTAGTCACTACTGAATCTTTGTGCTGTTTTTTAGTTTTCTCGAGATGTTTGTATTCACTTTGTGTTACTAATTTTTTTTTTTTTTCTGTGTTTGGATTCAAGAAACTGGTTAGATTTAATGTTTCTGCTGTTTGAGTGAAATATATTTGTTTGATGTCTTGTTTGGTTTTGATTTTCATGAAAAGGTGTTTCGAATTGAAAAACTGTTTGTGAGATAGGCATGCGGGGAATGTTAGAGAGACAAAACTGTCTTATCAATTGTAAAATAAAAAAATTGGGTGAATAGGTAGACTCAAGTACTCAACCACCTTTTTTCCCCCTAATTTAGAGTTAGATTTTTGGATGCTATTATGTTTTAACCCTGAAAAGTCTAAATTATTTGAAAACTGGTCTTTCTGGTTGTTAGGTATTCATTCAATGACACTATTTGAGAGACACGTATGGAAGTAGGGTATGTTGTGCATAGCAGAAGCAAAATAACAAAAAACAAATACGAGATCATAGAAGGACACAAATAACAAGAGGAGGAACACAAATTTAACATAGTTTGACCTAAGCCTACATCCACGGGGCTATAAATACGGGAGCATCCATGGAGTATCTCTTAACTATAAAATAGTTGAGATTTACGAATACATTGAAACTTACATGCAAACATCTTATGGAGTATCTCTTAACTATCCTACTCGACATCCATTAGGGCTTCTACGTATATACAAAAGTGCCAAGCCAAGCCAAATGATAAAGTCTTTATATATGAGATTTTATAGAAATAAATCTTACAAATTATCCCCATAATCTCTCAATAAATCTTCTTAGAAGGTAGACTTATTCAAATTGATGATCTAGTCAATTAGGTGTCCATTCTAAATGATTTCATCCTGGCCATCCAAAATTGATATACCAGATTTGAGACATTTTTCCAACAGGGTATGTATATTACACGACATAGTCACTTACAATAAAAGAAAATGATTGTGATCCCTCCCCGCAGATAAAACCAATGGGCACTCCATTTTAGGGTGTGGGAGCAAATATAAGTCACTCTTGTATGATGCACGGTCAGCCATGTTGAAGGTATAACTGTAAATGTAGTGAGCATTTACATATTTTCAATTAATGAAATATGAAAACTTCGCATTAAATTGGTGGGGAAAGGATGGAGGTTCAGAGCCTCTCAATGATCTCCTTAATAATTTTTTAAAAGAAAAAGAGCTATCATATTAAAATTGTGCCCCTTGAACGAAATAGAGACGAGGGCTCTCCAATTACAAAAGGAATGATAAAATGAAAATTAAAAGACTTCAAAAGAACCCCTCGTCTGAGAAAACAAGATCATTTATCTTCTCATTTATCCCCATGATATTGAAAGCCTTTTATTCTCCTATGCGTACCATAACCTGAGCCCTTATTGATGTGTAATGGCCGCCCAAATATTTTCCTCATATGTCCGTTTCCTTATAAAATGTGCTCGTTGCATGTGAGCAAAATGGCCCAACACATTGCATGCGGAATAAGGCCTTGGAATTTAGCATAATTACAATGATCCTCTCTTTTCCTTTTCGAAACCACTTCCACATTCCTTCAACTATCTCCTTAATTTTTAAAATTACATATATCCAAGAAAAGATTTGTACAAAATAGATGGTAACGTGATGCTTGTTCAAAATATTTGAAATGGTTTGTAAAGAGCTAAATAAAAATAATAAGAATGCAAAGTTAAAAAAACTCTTGATGGATTTGTATGGTACTTCCTTTTATCCATTCGTTCCCAAAGAAGAATTCTTTAAATTTCTCATTTTGAATTCAACAATGATATAATATTTTATTATGGATATTAGAGCATAGCTAGTTTAATCGAGATGGACTTTGGGGTGTGAATTACAAACTCTGGATGCACAGTGTTTCCCTTCACAAATTCATTTATACAGGACAAATATTTTAACTTTTGACTTTCCCATTTTTCAGTTCAGCAATAATCAAGTTGTTCTTTTAAAAACATATTTGTGTTCTTCCATCTCATTCACTTGGATATTGGCTGGGCTTCAGTATTTTGGTTTGGTTTCATAAATTGATATATACAATAGAATTTGTTTGTTTTGAAGTAACTTATGGCTAGTTAAAAGAATTTCTACCTCATGTGTATTTCCCAACGATCTCTATGTGCACATAGTTGGAGAGTGGCATTTACTCCAAATACCATCCTTTAACAGGGTATATTTGATAGCGGTTGGCACAGTTGCAAATTCTGTTCTTCTTTGGGTGCATTTCAAAATAATAAGCGGTTATGGTTTTGCATTTATAGTTTGTGCCCGCTAGCTTATGTTTTTTAGTTGTAGACTATATAGATGTTGCATCAGTGATGTGCACTGGGATCACCACTAAAGAAAACAACACTGTTTATGCATGGTTTTCAATTTTCTTTTATAGTTGCAATCATAATGATCTTAAGAAATTAGAAGAATTGAATTTGTGTCAGTTGTGTGCTTCTTGAAATTTTAGAGGTCTTTAAATTTAACTGTTTGTCAAATTTAAGGTTATTGAGAAAAGAAGCTTGTATCGAACTCACTGATGCAAATTGCAGAGTTGTTTGTTCCATATGACCTCACAGATGTCACTGCCATTTGCCATTTATATAAGAAGATTAAAAAATCTGATAACCATGACAGGAATGACCTCTGTCATAACTTCAACTACAAAATCATCGTAAAATATGTGATGAATAGGTGTCCTGATAAAAAAATAACATCATCTATTTGAATCTGATTGGCGTTAAGGATGTTGCCACATAGGATAGTGTATCATCTGATAGATTGTCCAACCAAAAGTCTATTTAGTTTATTCTTGTTATATCATTGTCAAACTTTTAATTCTGGGAGGGCCAAGGTATAATGAAGATTGTGTCTCACCCTGTCCCCACAGACACCATGGAACAATCTTTTAGTAATATTCAAGAGCGCTGATACACGCAGTCCTTTTTGCAGCCCTACGCGCTATGATAATGTAGTATATACTGCACTAGCATAGTGTATGGATCCTATCGTATTATATGACCCAATTTTTTATTTTCATTTTTCCATTATGAAAAAAATACACTAATGTATCTCAGTATATACTATATACTTTATTTCATATAACAACATGTACTTCAAAGGGTAAGTGTATGATTTAAAAAAAAAAGAAAAACTGGATGGACTGTAATTGGGGCTGCAATGGGGGTTGTGTATATCTTTTTCCAATATTCAATAAAAAGGGCATATATATAACTTTGACATATAAAAGATCTTTGATATGTTATTTTTGTATTGCAAGTTCCATAGTTTCATTTCTGAAACCTTGCTTGATGTGACGCTTGATTGTGAATTGAAACTTATTACAACCTCATCGAAGTTCAACCTTTAACCTTTTTGAATCCATATGGTAGAGTACAATTGATTCCTTCCTTGATAGAAACTTAGAATGCAAAATTGCCACAGTCATAATTGCCTTTTAGCATGTTATCTGAGTCTACAAGTTCAGATTATGGTATGCATGCCCAGCCAATTTTTCCATGCTATATTTCAACCAATGGATGGTTTTCTTTAAGCAACTAATCAACAGAAGGTTCTGTCTGTTATTTTTTTCTATGACTTGCGTTTCTGCACCTTTCTGTGACTAAACACTTTGACCGTGAATTGAAATTGACTAAGGACCTATTGAACTTCATTGTTGACTCAACATGGTACCATCCATGATTCCCTCTTTGTTAGAAACTTTTGTCATCACATTTTAGCATGTTATCTGAATCTACAAGTTTAGATAATGGTTCCCAGATTTTTTTTTCCCTTCCAATGGCAGATTTGGCATTTTATTGTTTGCCTGTCTTAATGAAGAGAAATCTAAGGCATCCGTATATTGTTTCAGTGCAAGGGCTATAAGCGGAGTGCAGATAGTGATCATACATATTTCATGTTGAGCTAGAGATTAGATACATACACACAATTTAACATCTTTCAACAGCAAATAATGGGGTTATGATATCTAGGTCTATGACGTAACCGAATTTATGAGTGATCATCCTGGGGGTGAAGAGGTTCTGCTGGCAGCAACTGGTAAACCTTTTTCCTTTCTATCTTCATATAAATTCTTTGAACAACTGCACATTTTTTCTTAGCTTTGAGATGTCACACCATTACGCATTACAAGTAACACAAAACCGCTTAGTAATTTCTGTCAATTTGATCATCGTCACATACATCTGCTGTTTCTAGGAAAGGACGCAACAAATGATTTTGAAGACACCGGTCACAGTGATTCGGCGAGAGAAATGATGAGCAAGTACTGCATCGGCGAAATCGACACCTCGACGATTCCTTTGAAGCGAATGTACATCCCTCCCCAGCCTGATCGATACAACCTTGACAAGACCAACAATGAGTTCCTCATAAAAATCTTGCAGTTCCTTGTGCCCATCCTGATCTTGGGCCTGGCATTTGTTGTCAGGCACTATACAAAGTCAGAGTAGGTGCTATTTAGTGTACCATTCCAAGGTGTGTCGAATTGTTTCGATCCTCCGTGTGAGAACTATTAAAATGGGAGTATCAGTATGTGTGAGGAATTAAGTCTTAGTTCTGCTTGTGGTAGATGCCCCTAGTTGTTGATGGAGTTTCTTCTTTCTATTTTACCAGATTGAAAAGAAAAGTTATGGGGCAGACAATAAAGTCTTTGCAAATTTGCATGATGAATAAAGTAAGTGATATTTTCATTGGTGTGATACTGAAATTTTAATTGGTAAAAAATGGTTGTTGTCCCAGTTATACACTTCTGCGATGATTTATGCTATATTATCTATTTTGGAAAATGTAAAAATGCAGAGCAGATATATTTTATTTTTGGTTGTAAGTCTTCTATTAACAAAACACGTTTGGTAGTTGAGGGTCTCATGTATTTTTTGCAAGTCTTCATTTAACAAAACACGTTTGGTAGTTGAGGGTCTCATGTAATTTTTTGCAAGTCTTCATTTAACCGACACATTTGCTAGTTGAGGATCTCATGAGGTCAATCAAATCTTTTTTTGACCAGAGTGCACTTTGTCTTCTGGCCAAAGAATCATCAATTTTTTCATGAGCATTGGTACAATATAGTCTCATATAGCTTGTCAGTTCTTCTCATTTATTATATCATTATTTTTTACATTTTTTTTGGATTTTTTATTTTTAAGTCTCCATATACTATAGGATCTAGTGATTGATCTCTCACCTTTTTATATTTTAGTTTTAATCCCCTTATTTATGATATATTCTTTTTAAATCCCTCTTAGGGACTAAAAAAATTAAATAATTTAAGGATAGATCCCTCCTCTTAGGGACTAAAAAAGAACATATTCTTTAAATCTGAGGACTAAAACTAAAATATGAAAAAATGAGGGATCGATCACTAAATCCTATAATTTATGAGAACTTAAAACTAAAAACCTATTTTTTTTTTTATAAATGATATCATTCAATTCATAAAATGATATACTAAACTTTTTATAAAAATACATATTTTATTATAAATAATATCATTCAATTCATAAAATAATATACTAAACTTTTTATAAAAATACATATTTTTTTATAAATGATATCATTCAATTTATAAAATGATATACTAAACTTTTTATAAAAATACATATTTTATTATAAATGATATCATTCAATATTTTAGAGTATGTATTACACCTTTTATAAAAATAAAATACTTATCTCATTTGAGACATGATTTTAGAAAAAAAAAAAAAAAAAACAGGAACAAGAAATGAAACATTTTCCAGATTTAATTAACTGAGCGTGGGAACAATGACATATAATGATCTCTATCATAGTCCGCCCGAGCATCCGTCAAAGCAATAAATCCAAGATCCAACAAATTAGCAGTTACAAACCTTTTCAACATCCTCAAAACACAAGATCATCATCATCAAATAAATCAGCAGATGAAATGCTCGCCTCATCCGAAAAACCACCATCAGATCTTATCATGAAGACCCACCACCAAATCGTGGGCGTCGTCGAGGAGCTTCCAAACGTCGAGTTGCCCCGCCATGCTATTGCACTCCCTCAGTATCTCATCCATGCTGCTGTACTTCTCAATAATGAGCTTCCTCCGCTGTAGTACACACGCTGCAATCGCGTAAAGCAGTAAGTCTTCCGTCGGTGGTGCGCGCTGCCTTATCCTCCCCCAAGCCGACTTGCCTATCCCCGCCCGTATGGCGGCCTGGTCTGCCCACATCACCTCCCAAAGACACACTGTCTGCTCGAAACTCAGCTCCCTCCTGAACAGCACCACCACCATCCTGTACACGAAGAAGCAGTCCTCCGCCTGCAGCTTCTCCAGGTGCCTGTACAGGTGCGAATCCTTCGACTTGATGATCTTCGAGACCGTGTTCAACTGCCTCCTTATCCCCACCTCGTCCAACCTGAAGTTGTGGCGGGCCTTCTTCATGAACCCCACGAAGCACCAGAACGCCTCGTGGTCCTCCTCGATCACCGCGAGAATGGGCGAGAGCAGGTCGCTCATCCCCTGGCAGTAGCCTGTCTCCGGGTCGTACAGCGCGTATGCCTCGAGGACAGCGACGAGGCGGGCCGCATGGTGTATCCTGCAGGGCTCCAGGTGGTCATAGTCTTTCAGCCCGACGGCCTGGGCGGCCCGTATGGACTTCGCCTTGGAGACTGTAGCTTGGGCTGGGGAGTATACGATCCATTCATCGTTGGCGCGGATCGCATCCAGACGGATGATCCGCTGCCATGTGGTGAAGTCCTCCAATATCTGACCCTCAGAAATATTTTCCTTAGGTGGGACTGTCTTCTCTTCGCTCCCTTCAGTGGCAGACTGCGTCACATCAGAATCTTCATTGTCATCTTCAATGGAAGTTTCGGTACCTGAAGATTCGGTGTCAGCCGCTGTAGAATCCATGTTGATGAGGCCACTCCTATCATCTTCTTCCATAACTGAGTTGGAAGGAGGGACTGAGTCATCATATTCTGCGCTTCTTTCATCCCCTGAAAGAGATTGTCTGGCACTGACATCTTCAGAGGCAGGGGAATCTAAAACTTCATTGAGAATGTCGCTTTCTCCATCTTTAGAGTCATCAGCTTCCTTCGTCTTCTTCTGGCTGTTATCAACGTGCTTCAGGAGTTTCCGACATCGTCGCCTCAGATTTTCATATTCTTTCCTGTATGTATTTATATAAACAAAATGTTATGCAATGAGATTCTAGGAAATGTAACTATAAAAAGATTGAGGCTCTGCAAAATTGTTTTAAATGTACATTACACATTCATGGTATATGGACTTTTAACCAACTGGATTTCATTAAAAAAAAAAAAAGAGATGATAAGAACTACCACCTTGGATGCCAAATAGCTCCACTCTATATGCAGGATTAACAACAGTTAGAAGGTTCCTCTTGGCAAAATGTACCAGGGAAACCTTGTTCATGTAAACTATAAACTATTTTTTCTGGGAAGAATCAGTAGGAATCCAACCAACAAAGTTCATTGAAATAAAACATGGGGGAAAATACCACTGTGCGTGTGGGTGGGTGGGTTTTTTTTTTTTTTTGGGGGGAGGGGGAGGGGAGCTTAATTTACATACCTATTTTGTATTTTAATCGCTTCTCTCTCAGCCTTTGAACTATTTAAGTTGTATCTGCACAGAAAAACTGATCCTGTTAACATTTATCAAATATGCTGGCAATTTCATCATAAAGTAATTAATTGGTTCTAAACGATACAACAACACTGGCATAAAATGAGCATAAAATCAGAGATTGCAAATGCAGTGCGACAACATGTTGAAAACTACTAAATTACACATTTAGAAAACAATTTATTTCCAATTACAGAATGAGAAATAAGTGCATATTATTTGTTAGACATGCAGATAATGCTGGAAAATGCATCATGAATTATATAATTAAAACTAAAATTATAGATTTCTGTAGTGCAGGCAACTACATGCTTAATTCAACATAGCCTGTTTAACAATGGCATGCATAAATTTAGATATTCAGATCTTGAGTAATTCCTTCACTAATTATGCAGATTAGATTCCTTCAGATGAGCTTCTGATGAACATAGCAATGCGAATATGTCCATCAGTTGGTATAGAAAAGGATAATCAAGAATAATATCATTTTTCACAATTATAAAACTTCAAATATAGTCATGAATACTATAGCAATACAGTACTCGTGAGTTAAATATACAAATAAAATTTCTCCAATTTATTATTTCCATCACCCCACACGCATACTGGCCCTGAAAGCTGGAGTCATACCCCCCTCCCCCCCCCGGCTGGAGCCCTTGACAATGCTACCTACCCGTGTTTTTGTCACAATGCAGGCAATAACGTCAAGGGAAGATGAGATCATCTGTGGCTTGTTACACAAAATTTCCTGTTGTAGCCAATCATGTGGTGACATGTGACAACTGTAAGGGTATTATTGGAAAAAGAAAAAGAAAAACCAACAACACTGTGTTTCTCCAATAAAATTTTATAGTTTTTTTTTAAACAATATGTTTCTCCAATAATACCCTCTGAGTGCCACATGGCATTGTCTCATAGGTTGGTACAATAAATCTTCCTGTGGTTAGACACAGGCACAGCTGCACAGGTGATGCAATCCCACGTCAAGGGGACTTGTGGAGGGGAATCTGAGGTGAGTGTGTAGGTTTGTGGTTCTTTTATGGCGTTTAGACAGATATGTCAATGTCTTAACCATGACTGGTTCTAATTTAAATATCTAAGAAATTAAAGAAAATTTATACATTTATTATGGTAAATCCACCCACTTGTAATAGATTTTATCCTTCTATTGCATGTGTGACAATCATATCAATGATTTCACTCTCATTAATGGCTAAGATAGAAGAAGAAACAGCTTGTGACATAAGTTGCTACCAGATGATAAGAATGATTTACAGATACACTTTGTTTAAAAAACAAATGAAATAGCAGAATTTTGAACTCAGTTTCCAAGCAACAAAACGTCAATGAAAGATGCAAAAGGGAGGTAGAATCTTACACTCCGAGGAGGAAAGGCCAGACCTCAGCCCTTATGCTTGGGTCAACTCCCTGCAACACATATTAGCAATGATTAAAATAAACGGAAAAGGAAGAAATATTAAGAGGTTAAAAGTGTAGGACAGCATAAAGTACTCACTCCACTCCGGACTTTTTTTAAAAGCTTCACTCCATCTATGATTTGTCCATTAGGTGAAAATAGACTGTTCCACTGCTGAGGTGAGAGGGCACGTTTCCTTTTCCTCCGAGACCAAGGTGATTTTAGAGTACCCCTGAAATGAATGAGCCAGGATCATACCCAATTCTTATTAACAAAGGCCACTAAAATGTGATGTAAACCAATTAATAAGCCACACAGCAGAACAATCACCCAATTGAATATTTGGAAAAATTGTCATGTTGAAGTCCATGAAAAGTAAATCAGACAACAAGCTGAGGTAGCGATCAGAAAGAGAAAGACATACATGTTAATTACGAAATTAGGGCATTTCAAAACTGCTACCTTGGATGGAAAGAACACTTGACTAATTGTGTATTTAAAGTATGTTGTATTCAATGCAGACTTGCGCATATGAAAGAAGGGTCCTGTTCCCCGTGCAAATTTGGATTCTGTTCAAGTGTTTGACAGTATGTCTGATAAATTTCAGAGGAAATATACTACCTCCAACATCAAACATGACATTATCTATGCCTTAAACTATATTTTCAAGCAATGTCTAACCAATTGAGCCTCAGGTGGGGAGGAAGAAAACAATTCATTTTCTCCACAAATATCAGGACAATTTCAGAGAGAAGTAATAGGAGCCTAGGACAATAGTAGTACTAAACAAAAAATGGTCCTGAATATCAAGCTTCATATTTTATTTACATAGCTTTGAAATACCTTGCCATTTAGGCTGTAAATCCCACAAGATTATCTCAAACATCAATCCTCTTTTCAAAGAAAAGAAAAGAAAAGACATCTTGATAACCGTCATGGGGCTTCCTGCGTCTGTGCATAAATGTGTTTGATGAATGCTCTTTATGTTTTGCAATCTGATCTTATGCATGTCTTTTAGTTCTTTTAAGCCCTATTTAAATGCTTGCCTACTGTTGGTATACCCAAAAGGACTTGGATAAGTTACTTTCATGGAAGCAGGGAGATAGAAAAATTGGTATGCTAAGTTTTGAGATGCTGATGATACTTTGGCATCATATTCATATAAATATTATTTTCTTTCTTCTTGACAAACTGTCTTGGGATTCCTGTAAGCACATAGCTCAGTTGAACCGTGAGGTGAGATTGGTGAAGAGTGTTGTATTCATATTTATTTAAATATATATTATATGAATAATTTATAAGAGGTTTGTGCATATGTAGCCTAAATGGTTGTGCAACAGGTTGGAGATTTCCTGGTTGTTCACTAGGATTATTTTGATGTTGGAAATTTAATCAGGAAAAAGTTATCAAAGGGTCAAAGCAAAAACCTTATGCACTGGATTTCCTACCCCATAATCCCAAAATAATTTATATATAATTTGAAATTTTTTAATGAACATTCTCTCTCCCTAGATGCCCACCAATCCAATAACCTTCATAGGGTAAAGTAACAAATATCAATCTTAAGCCTCAATGGCTTAAAGGAAAATAATAAGCGTCAATACTTCAGATATATTTACTTGAATATTCTTTATTCAAAGTTGAATATCTGCATTGTATATGTAAGAGAGGAATTGCCTTTCTTATTCTGTGTCAGTCGCAAGAGTTCTTCCACATGCCCATTTCACCTCCCAGAGTTCCTTCATTTGTGGTGAAACTCTGTAAAATATTTACTTGAAATTCCTAGAAGCTCCAACATGAAAAAGAAATATAACCTACTTACCCCTCAAAATTTGTGATTTTTTCATGTTGCCATGCATGATAGATCCAAAGTTCTAACTTCAAATTTTATCATAAAGTTGAGGATAATAATAATCAAAATGGTTAAACTGCTTCACACATAACTTCACCAATAAACTATGTAAAAATCACACACTCATCACTCGTCAATCACTGTATATGTTTCCACACACAAAGAAGTAGGAAGCAGATGATTCCCCTTTCCCAACCTTCACACCTTCCAAGTCTCTCTACATCCATGTCTCCAAAAACCAATCATAAAAAAAGGATAATATTACTAACCAACAAGACATTCCATAACTGAAGCCACTTAGCCAAAACTCTGCTAATGACATATCAGGTGCCATATTTGACATAAATAGGTACTTGCATCTCTACATGACAAATAAGCATACAAAAAAGAAAATTTTGCCCTTTTTGAGGAGAAAATGTTAACTACATGCAAAAAATTTATGAGAAATATTGATTCAATTGCAAAGAGACAATCAAGAACAGGAAATTCCACTAACATTAAATGCAAAAAACACAGAATTCAAATCAAGGCACTTGGAAAGCCATATATATAGTCACACCCAATATAACATGATCTTTAGTTCTTTAGTGCACTGTGCACTCAACCCATCACATCTCTTGTATCACTCAAGACCCAATCTTAAAGCATCTATCAACTACACCATTCAGCACTCAGAATGAAGTGAGGTTTACTAGTGAGAGGGAAAAAAAGGTTGAACCACTATTTCAACATCACCAGTGCTCCCCCCCAATATAACTACAGTTACTGTTCTATGGAAAAAAAGCCCATCCAAAACAAGCAGATCAAATTTCATCTACTCTTCGGAAGATATGGGATCTGAAATCATAAGTGGAGATCAGGAGATGAAGTTCCGGACGGAAACTAAACTAGACCCTTAATCATAATCAAGAAACGAGAGTGATCAAGGAGGACTCACCGATCAGAGACGGGTGAGGAGGCGGCAACGACAAGGAGCGATCTCAAATGGATCCATGAAGAGGACGGTGGAGATGATGAAGAAATCGACGGTGAAGATGACGAAGTTGTTGTATGTGTTCTCCGTAGGGCTTTCATTTATACCTATAGATCTAAAAAAACTAACCTAATCGGATCGATCGATCGCATCCATCCAAAGATCTGGTGGTCGTCTTTACCTACTAGTGGTGTAGACGATGGTGGCAGCCAAGGCAAGGCCGGCCATGGCCGTCACTCCCACCGCTATTTCCACATTCCACCGCCCTCCTCCGCCGCCCCAGAACCACCATCCCCCGCCGCCGGTCCTGACGCTGCCTCCCAACCAGCTCCACACCACCATCGATGTCCGAAACCCTAGCTTCTCGATCGCACCCTCTCAACCACTACAACAACCGCCTCTGCTGATGCTGATGTAGTGACTGCTGCGCCGCCTACCTCCGCCCGATCACCGGGAGCACCACCACCTCGACCACCGACTCTTCACCGACGAAGACTTCGATCCCTACCTCCAATGCACGGACTCTTTCTTTCAGTGATTGTTATCTCTCTGTGATGGACTATACGAATGTCCCTTTATTTGTTTTTATTTACGGTAATGCCACTTTCATTCCTACCCCCACCACCGACCGCTCTGTTTACGCGGCGGCGGAGCCGGTAAGACGAACGCGTTTGTTGATTGAAGATTTATTAATCTGAGCCGTTCAAATCCGATCAGACGCCGTTTGTAACTTTATATAAAAATCTTACCCATATAAAATGTTTTTAGCGTTACATAGCCTCCCATGTCATGAACGTTGGCATAAATACATATGATGCTGTGGTTGTCAAATGAGGATTAATTTAATAATTTTGATTTAAACGTAGAATGAAAAAAATTTATTTCATATATATAAGAATGAATACATGAATGAAATATTATGGATACAATTTTCTTGGAGGGCTGACTTTATTAAAGTTCAATTCGCTTGTATGCAATATTTTAAAAAAATTTAAAATGGTGAAGAGATGAAATTAGTGATACATATTTAAAAATATTTTATAAAACAATAAGTAAATAAATTGTGCGTGGATATACATATTTAGTCTTTTCGGTTTTTTTTTCTTCTTCATGTGATAAATCAAATTAAAGTAAATTTTATTTACCTGAAATAAACTTTGATTTAAAAAGTTTTGGATCTGATCTTTCATTGACTTAAGTGAAAATTGTTTGTTTTTTTATGTAGGTCTGTTCGGAAACAAGTTTGAACGACTTTTAAGTTAGCGAAAAACTCTTTTTTTAAAATCCGTTTTCAAACAGAAAAATTGAGACAAAAAACTGTAGATAAATTTTTTTAAAAAAATACTTAAAACATGAGTTTTTTAAAAGCTGTGAAGAAACAATTTTCTGTAAAATCAATTTTAAAATTCAATTTTATTTATAATCAATTATGCAACCAAACACTGGTGGAGTAAGATAGAATTGATCAATGGATTTTGTATCAGGATGGCTGATCAAACCTAGATAACTTGATGAGGAAAAATCTTAGGTGATCTACTTTAACAAAACCTGATACACAATTAGTTAAACATAAATGCTAACCCAGTAAAGTGTAAAAATGTCTAACAAATCTATTGTCCTTTTCAGAAACTGCTTCTCTTGAAACAAACAATATACTTGTATTCTATGAGATGGTCGTAGTTCATTATATTTATTTTTGATCTATATTTTAATTTGTAATATATATTTATATTAATTCATTTCAGATGGTGACATATGCATGACTTAATTTGATAATATTATGTAACTGAATTTATTAATTATCAATTTTAAAAACTATTTTATTAGTACGATGAATTCTTCTATTTATTAATTTTTTATATATATAATTACATTTTTATTTGGTTGATTTTTTCAGTTTTATGTAATTTATTTAATGACAATAATCATGTTTATTAAAACGTGGACTTTCAGATTTTGATGGACAATGACACGTTTGTAAATGATTGGCTGTTGTTGATGACAATGTCTGTTAGTTATCCGTAAGGATTTAGTGCAATTACAGAATTATCCAACATGGTATTTTGGCAGGGAAAGAAGTGATGACCTCTTTCAGTGGGTTTTATAGGAATAAAAAATAACATATAATGATGATATATATTAATAATCTATAATAAAATAAATTCAAACAAACAATACACTTTGGACCTAATGAAACATTAACCAATTCCAAACAGCAATAATCACTTGCATGAAAACGATTGTTAATTTTTTCGAATTTTTATTTGGTTGGTGATATTTTTGGTTTCAATCCTAAGATTATTGAAAATGTACATGTTTGTTGGTGTTGTTATTGGAAATAAACGTGGGTCTCACAAGATTGAAATAAAATCAAATGGAATAAAATGGATTGCCAAAATTCCTAGGGATTCTATTTTTTTTAATAATTATTATATATCATAATAATAACAAAATTATTTAATGATATTATTATTATTATTATTAAATGAATATTTTATTACATTGGTATTACATTTTTTTATAATTGTAAAATGGTAAGGCGTTTTTTTTATGTTTAAATAATTTTTTTTTGGGTTATTTAGTTTTCACCTCTTCTAAAACAGTCAAATTATTAAAAACCCTTTCTAAAACACAATATTATTATAAATCCCCTTTAAATGTTAATTGGATTTGTAAAAAACCAAATGAGTTATTTTTTTGACGGAATATGTTATTAAATGATGGATTGACAATAACACCCTTCCTAAAAAATCCTAACTTGATAGAAAAAAATGTTATTTAGTTTCTACCCCTCCTAAAATAGGAAAATTATTAAAAAAAAAATACTATAAAACACAAATCATTATAAACCCCCTTTAAATGTTAACTGGATTAGTAAACCCCAATAGTCAACAAAACAAAAAGAAATTAGTACTCCCAATTTTTTTTTGACGGAAAGGGGTTTAGGTTAATGAAAGGATTTTTTTTCCATCAAGTTAGGATATTTTTTAGTAAGGGTTTATTGTCAATCCATCTTTTAATAACATATTCCGTTAAAAAATAAATTATTTTGGTTTTTTACAAATCCAATTAGCATTTAAAGGGAGTTTATAATAATATTGTGTTTTGGAGGGTTTTTTTTAATAATTAACTTGTTTTAAGAGGGGTGGAAACTAAATAACCCTTTTTTTATGTTTAAACAATTTTTTTTATGTGTGAACTAAACACTGTATAATTAATTTGAAGTTTCATGATAAAATTACCCATGGTTATATAATCATTGATATAAAAAAATTCTTTCAAATAATGATAAGAAATAAACGATGATCTTACAACTATGACGGTAAATGCAGGTTCTTTTTATTGTAGTTAAAATCATACTCGTTATAATTTTCCATCTATTCAGAACTTGATTACTCACATCCATCCATTAAAGGAAAATATTGTTCAGCAGTGTATATAAACATGACCAATGAAGTACAATTTTTTTTTTATAAAAAATAAAATATATATTCATATTAATTTAATACATATATTTTCAAAAAATGTTATGTAAAATATTTTTTCAAGCTATAGTTCTAATATTCACATATTTTAAATTTATAAAAATAGCATACATCCATTAATAAGATGTGGGCTTTTATAGAAAATGATATATATATTTTAATAAATTGCATTGATTCACTTACAGTAAATATAATTTTTTTTTAAAAGGTATAAACATCATTAAAATGAGTGTGTGACACTATCGAATTATATGTGACTAAAATTTGAGATAATTTAGTAATTTCATGATATAAGTTAATATTAATTAGATAGATTAACCTAAATTTTTATTTTTTTCTACAATGTAATATATATTGGTATAGTAATAAAGTATATGCTACGTGTAAATACTGTATTAACGATGTAATGACCATATATGAGGTTTCAAAAAACAAAGTAAGTGTATTTACAAATAAAAATAAATTAATTTTAATTCTCATTTTAAAAAATTAAAAATTAATTTTAATCCCTCCCAATCATTAAAAGTATAATTTTCTTTTGCTATAAACGGTGATGTCTCTTTCATCCAACGCTCACTCTTTATTTTTGGTCAAATGCCTGCAAAGAAAAGTCCAATTCAGATTTGGCGTTTGGGAACTTGAAAGCAACAGCGATCGATGAGTCGGTCAAAAAAATCAGGCCATTCAAAAGATAAAAGAAAATAGTGTCCAGGAATCCTTCAATCATTCACTGTTGATACAGCCAAGCTGTCTCTAATACATAATAAGACATTGAAGTTTTTTTTAATAGAAAATTGTTGGGAAAATTAATTACAGGTGCTTCAACATATCATTATATTAATTTTAAATCCCTACAACTTTTCTACGTAATTATAGGTTTCAAGTACTAACACCTATTATGTCTATTATGCCTTTCCTTCCATTCTTTGTTAAACCCGGCCATTTTTTTTCATTTTTACCCTTGGTTCCTTATCTTTCTTTCTTTTTTTTTTTCTCTTTTTCACTAACTCTCACAGACGGTGGCCCTCCCCCTTCCATTGTCTCTTTTCTCAATTTTTGTTCTCCGACGGTTCACATTAGTACACACAGATCACTAACGGTGTACATAAACACAGATAACGATGTATACAAAATGATAACAATGTATACATAATTATTATAGTTGCAGTTGATTAACAGTGTACAAACTGTTTGAATGGGGGTAAAGTGAAAAAAGTTGCAGAGACTTAAAATTAATACGGTGGTATATTGAGAGACTTGTAATAATTTTTCTCAAAATTTATTTGTAACAAAGGTTGTGACAAAGTTTCGGTGAAGGGAATAAAGAAAATGTTAGCGAGGTTGGGCCATGTTCAAAGCATTTTATAGGTAAAACAAAAAGGAAAGAGGATGAGGGGTACCACATGCCTTTGTTTCCCATGCACATGACATACCACAATAAAATAATGGGTCCACATGAAATTGAAATATTTTTGTTATTGTTAGCTAGATCATGTAGAGATTTTTGCCTCCCATTGATTTCCCCCACATTAGTTGTGATTGTTTAATGTGTGAGGGGGTTGTAGTTGTAGTACTTAGTATGTGTGTTTTTACGAACAAAATATTCCTTTTTTTTTTAATTTTGAAATGAGTAGAGTTGAGGATCTTCTTGGACCAGAATATAGACAGTACATATATGATTGAAGAATGCTTGGAGAAAATATAGACACTGATATAATGCTTATCCAAGAAGATTCGATGATCAAGTGAGAATGAAATTCTCGATGCGAGCTTGAGTTCTCTCTCTATAAAAGAACAAGAAAGAATATTTGTAATAATTCAAATAAACATTTTTAGGGTGCAAGAAAGCATGCTTTGATGTAAAGATACAACTCATAGTAGATACGATATTTTTTAAATAAAAATAAGAAGCATCTACAATAGAGTTCATGAAGAGGTGCTTACAGATTTGAAGGCTACTAGAGTTCATTCTATATTCGTTGAAGGCCTTTGCAATTCACTGGAATCTATTTGAAGGAGGCTCTCGAGGAACTCATCTATCAATAGATTGCATCTCTTACTCTATTTTAATTTTTATTAGTTTAGTAGTTTTTTATTGTGTTAATTGTTACACCAATATGTAAACATTGGATAAAAATAGGATTAAATGCTTATTATGTAACTAATATGTTGTATCGGTGGACTTGCTCGATTTAGAATGCATCTTATTAGATTATCTAATTCTAATGCACGTCAATGTTGTAATGTTACACCCAAAATTCAACTTGAAGTTCATGAATACTCTGATTAAGATTTTAAGATTTTAAAGTTTTAAGAACCTCTAGTAGATATTTTCACCCATTCATGAGAGAAGAAAAATGATGATGATTTTATAGCAATTTACCACACCGAAGTTATTCAACCTAGAAAACAAATTCATGATTGTTCTAGGTTACCATTGGATATATTATTTTATCGGAACAATGATGCTGTGAACCCTAGAAGTAGAACACAAGCACTAACACTGTAGCTCCCCAGACTTATACAACAAGATATTGTTTGATTTGCTCTTGATGGGTTTTAAAATGAATAAGAGCTGTACTCATATATGAGCACAAAATCGATGCAACTCCCTTGAAACTTATGAAATCAGAAAAAGTCTCTGTAAGATTAGTAAATCCCCTCAAGTCCTTATATTTTTGTCCTAGCTAATGGTTCTAGTCCCCGAGTCAACATTTGTCAGTACAAGAAGCATATTCCATTTAGTTAATAGAATCTTTAAAAACAATATTCGAATATGTCCCTGAAATACCAATAAAATCTAAATTAGTCCATTTTATGACTAAAATACCCTTCAAACATAGAAATACTGAGAACGCCCTTATCACCTCTACTGAGAAGCCTCTTACTGTAAGAAAATTGTTTATTTTCTTTTTTGATTAATGTGTTAGAAAATCTGATTTATATAAAATTTATAAAAGATATTATCTATTTAAATATTAAAATAAGATTAGGAGAAGAAATAATTGTTTAGAATAATAAAGGGTTTTAATAATTTTGTAAGGGTAAAAACAAACAAAAGAATTACAAATACAGTTGAAAAACTTAACACTCATGCTTAGTATAATAGAAAGATAAAATATCTGTTCTCAACATATTACATAATACAATTTGTTGTGATTATAGTATATTTGTAGAGTACCTAAACCAATTTGTTTTCAACAATGTACAGCTGCAGTTAGTTCTGGTTACGATAAGAAGGAAATAAATTTTGCCTAATAAAATAAAGATTTGAGGGTATTTAATGATTTTATATGGATCTTTTTCAATTTTCATAAGTTTTCAGAGAGTTATATTGATATTTTCCTAAGAAAAAAAATAAATTTTAAAAAGGTATTATAGTAATGAATCATGTATGGTTAGAGTTATCTATAGATCTAGTTTCAATCGCGGTAAGGACTAAAATAAATATTATCTAATAAAATAGGGATCTAAAGGGATTTACAGATTTTACATACACATTTTCTAATTTTCATAAATTCTTATGGAGCTATATCATGATCACATGGGCATGGACATTGGCTTAAAAACATGAACAATTTGGGGTCGGACAGACCTCCTAGACTAGTAATTTTGAACCGCTGACAAGAATGAAACATGCTAGCAATTTAGGATAAGTTTCTAAAATCGTAAATGGTTATTTATTGTTCAAAAAACAAAGGTTGATTCGGAAAAATTCTTTCACATTGATTTACGACATGAGTATTAAAAAAATATTTGGTTCATGGGGTTTGATCTTCTTTGCAGGTTTAGCCTTCCTCTTAAAACCACTACCAACACACCTCTGTGCAATGGATTTTGTGTTTTCTCACCCTCACAAGTGGTATATGTGAACGAAATATCTCGAGTAGTGTTTTCAGCTGCCAACAAATAAAACGTCACTGTCGTTGGCGTTTTTTTCTACAACAGAAAAAAATGCCAACGGCAGTGGCGTTTTTAAGGATCTTGTATAAAAAAAATGAGCAAGTGTTGAAAATGCCACTCCAGTTAGTGTTTTACAAAGAAAATTAAAAAAAAAAATTACAAGTGATAAAACGCCACCTCCGTTGGCATTTTAAGCGGGCATATTAACAAAAAAAAAAAGCTAATGCAGTTGGTTTGACCGGGTCAAATGACTAGTTTGATAATTTTTTAAAAACCATGACTAGTTTGGTAATTAAGGCCTGGTTTGGCATTGGGATAAGAGGTTGGGATAAGAAATTAATTGGGTTAAATCACATGTTATCCCATGTGGCATAAGAAAAAAAAGGATAAAGCACGGACAATTGTCCGTATTTTGAGAAAAAAGTGAGGATATTTTGTTCTAGATAAAAGGTGGAATAGACTTTATCCCCATTTTTTAACCTCATTTTACAAAACATGGACAACATTTATGACTGTCATTTTCAAAAACACAAAATAAAAAACTTTATAAAACCAAAACCAACAATATTAATGCCCCTTTAATAGAAATGGTAGACTTGATATTTTTAAATCTTTGTTTGAAGTTATCACATTTTTTCATCATGTGATCCAAATGCAAAGTTAAGTATAAGAACACAAAAAAATAGGGATAACAAAATGCATTACCAAATGTAAATATGAATAAAAATAATGGTCTTTTTATCCTCATAAATTAGGCTAACTTATCTTAAATATTTACCCCTTTACCAAACTAAGCCTAATTGGTTAACCGTGATTAATTTAGAAAAAAAGCCAAAAGTTTTAGTACATAAAATCTATGGGTCTTACTGAACCATCTCTGGACAGATTGGTTGAGGTTACCCCTCATATGTTAGATTTAACGATGTAAATATCCCAGCTAAGGATCAAGAATTAAGCCACTGTTTGGTTCTAGAATAGGGATTGGAATAACCAGGAATTAGTCGGAATAGGAAAAAATAGGTGTTTGGGAGAAATGAATATAGTGGTATTTGGATGTTGGAATAACCGAGAATAAATAGATATATCAATTCCATGTGTTCCTTGATATTAGTCTATTCCAACCATTGTAATAAGTGGATCTAGATCTCACACTAATTTTTTTCCCATTTGTTTGCCCATTAAAAATGTCAATTCAAAATTATAATCACTTATCCACATCTTATCCAACAACTTATTCAAACTCAACCAAACATAAAATGACTTATTTCATATCATATTGGTATACTTATCTATCATAGAATAACCTCTATCCAACGAGGTGTAAGTGTATCATGAATTAAGTGCTTATTATATTCGTTAATATTTTTTATTTTTAATAAATTATGTAATCATACTTAACCCAATACCGAATTTGATTTAATTGATTCTATATTATAAATTACGTAATCAGATTTAACCGGTTACTTTTTTAATGAGGCCGGTGAAAGTTGGGCAAGCTCTATTTAATTACAACAATGATTCACAGGCCTCATATAGGCCCCATGAGATGGCACAAGGTTTAATACCTATTTTGTTCTTTCTGTCTTTTTCAATAATTACTCCCCATAATCAAGGAGTCGGTTTCAATGACTGATGTGTTGTGATTTTTTTAATTTGTTTGGAGGATCAAATCCCATGATTTTTTATAATTAATAGTCTTCTCTCTTTTGCTTTATAAGATAGAAAGAAAAAACATGATCTGTCTGTCTGTCCCATCTATGGCTTCTTTTTCATCTCCACTTAAAATAAAATTTGTATTTCAGTTACATTCTTTGTTTTGCATTTATTACCATTTTTATTATTGAATTTGATGCTAAATGTTAAATTCGATAACTATTTTATAACATTTTTTTTAAGAACACATAGAACTAGACCAAAAGGTTGTTTTGAAGGTTTTTCAAGCATTGATTTGTTTTTCGAATGACTTTTTAGCCTCCGATCAGATCGAAAATCATAATTGAACGATGGTATGTCGTTTCCAATGTTTGTCGATTCAGGTGCGGCCTTTTTTTTTTTTGCATTTGTTATAATTTTTTTATTGAATTTGGTGCTAGATGTTAAATCTGACAGCCTTAAATCTGACCATTTGATCTTTAAATTATTTAACAATTATATCTAGAAGTCAGTTACATTTTGGAATGTAACTAACTTTTAATTGCTTTATATAAACGAAGTCAGTTATATTTACAAATGTAACTGACTTCTAATGCAATTTATTATTCAAATTAAGTTACATTGTATAAATGTAACTGAATTTTATTTCGAACTCTAATTTTATATTGTGATTTGTGTTTCATTTCTGTATTTATTGGGAAAAAAATTGCATCAATCACAAATACTTTATTTGATTATTGGAATCGAAAAAATACAAATTAACAACAGTGTTTAAAAAAACGTTGATTATTCCTTATCGCCATCGTTTTCTGATTGAATGAGAGGCCGCAAACAAAAATTTGATCTTTTTTTTTTGTGTTTTTGATGAAATGTGTTTCTTGAATAATTTCGTTTTTCAGTTGTTTTAAGAAACCCTAGAAGATTTGAATTTCGGTTTTGTTTTCATAAATGTAATTAATGGTTTCTTTTTTATTGGTTTTAAAAAAATAGGTTTCTTGAAATAAATTGAATATGTTGACATGTTTTTCGAAAAAGGTGGAGAAGGATTTAATGAGGGAGAAAATCGTGTGTTTTCAGCTAGGATTTGGGAAGTTGGGGTAAGCTAGGGTTTTGGATCTAGGGTTGTGAGAGAAGTAGAGAACTATTAAAAAAGATGATTATTTCTAAAATAATGACACACAAACAACATAAATAACAATCTGTAAGGGATATGAATCAAGGGGAGCTATATTACCACCCCTCTAGTTCTCTAACCCACCCCCCAAAAAAAAATTTTGGGGGTGGGTTAGAGAACATGAAAAGGAAGGGGCAGAGAGCAATAGGAAAAGAGCGGAGAAGAGGAACCCGCACCTCCGCACATCTTCCCTGCCATTGCCGCTACCACCGCACTTCCGCCACCACATCCCCGCACATCTACCGCCATGTCACCGCACATCCTCTTCCCCATCATCATCTCCACGTCCCGTGCTTTGCCGCACTACGTAAGTCCACCAATCATGGAAGACCACAAAATCACGTCTTGGCTAGACATTTCATCGAACAAGATTCGCGCGGACGTCACGTCGCCGCGATCGGCGTCCATTTGCATCAGGACGAACCCCAGAAAGCCCGCTGCGGATGACGTGACCGTGAAACTTCAGACCCTCGACCCAAATCAGGAGGATCAAATTTGAGGGGAGGATTGGGGTCGTGGGTTCCTCGTCGCCGTTGGGTGGGGAATAGGATGTGCGGGGATGCGGCGGTGGCGACGGCGGATGCAATGGCAGGGAATAAGATGTGCGGGGATGCAGGTTCCTCTTCCTACTCTCTCTTTTTCATTTCTTTCACTCTCTATCACTCTTTTCCATGGTTCTCTAATACACCCCATTTTTTTTTTTTTTTGGGGGGGGGGGGGGGGGGGGGGCAGAGGGGTGGTAATATAGCTCACCTATGAATCAATTAAATCTCACAAAATTCGGAAAGTACATGAAAAAGAATGAAAACACATTTAACTCGAAGAACAATGGAAGATCAGTCTTTTAAGCCTCTTCAATCACAAAGAAAACAAAGTTTTTTTTTTTTTTTGAAGAAAATAGGATGGGATCAAAGTTCCACAACACTCGTTTCACAGCGCCAGTCAAATCGAGGGTTTTTGTGAGGTGAAAAATGAAATCAACCAAAATGAAATAGGAGAAAAATGAATAGACTGTTCGAATGCCCATACGCGTTCAAACAGCTTGTTTGGAACGTGCATCGATCATGTGTTGGCCGATGCCTGTTGCACCACTTATTAATACTGATAGATGGTGAAAAGATTTTTTATTTTAGACAAAAAAAATTAAAAGGTCTGTTTGGACGGTCAATGCACACCACATAATACAACACATGCAGACGAACGTGCGGTTTGGACCCCAATCACAAATAACATTGGCTAGGAATCTGAACAACATAAACCTTTTAAACTTATTAAACATACATGAACACAGGCTCTACTTCACAATATGGATACACTTTTTCAGGGTTACGTAGGTATCATTTTCTATGTGATTAAAAAAGTTATGGAGACTTGATTTAGCTCACCATAACCCCACCACCTCTCCACCACCATTTTATTAACCAATTTTGGTTAACAAACTTTTCATGTTAGCTCAACCTCCCCTCCCTCCCAACTCTCTATTTACTCTCTCCAAACTCTTCCAACTCCCATCACAAGTTCAAACCACCAAGGACTCCATCCATGGCAGAGAAGGCAAGGGCCGGAGCGGAGATCGTGTATGGCGCTGAAGCGTGCCACAAGCATTCCATGGAGCTCCTCAAGGAGCTCGGCTTCCCTAAAGGTGTCCTCCCCTTGAAAGACCTGGAAGAGTGTGGATTGGTGCGCGAGACGGGGTTTGTGTGGATGAAGATGAAGAAGCCCTACGAGCACTACTTCACCGGGACGAAGACGAGGGTGAGCTACGCGAACGAGGTGACTGCCTACGTCGAGAAGTTCAGGATGAAGAAGATGACAGGGATCAAGTGCAGGCAGGTCCTCCTGTGGGTGCCCATAACCGAGATGAGCATCGATGACCCGAAATCCGAGAAGATCTACTTCAAGACTCCTTTGGGGGTCGGCCGGTCCTTCCCTGCCTCGGCATTCCTCACCGACGATGAAGGGACAGATGAAGGGGATGAATGAGGGAGAGGTTGCATGGACCAGTGGTTGTAGTTTGTGTTTTGTGTCTGGTTTTTCTCTGTTTTTGGTTCATCAAATAATTCATGCTTGGAGTGTTTTTTTTACAGACTATGGTTTCTAATAGATATGTTTCACCTTGGTGTCTTTTGTTTTATAAAATGCAACCTAATGAGATTTTGGATTTGATTGAAGGGGACCAAGGAAAATAATGAGGAATAGAATAGACGAAACAAACAATACTTGTTTAATGATGCAAGGGAACTCCAACAGCCCGATAGGGTTGATGTCCTGGTTGGTCGGTTAGGATACCAAACATCTGTCATTTCATGCTCCATTTAAGCATATATAATTTTTTCAATAAGAAAACTTGAACATCGGATTTTGATTCAAAGCAGTATATAAGATAATTAAGCTGACACTATCTATACATGTAAAACCTAGTTATATAACTAGATCCAAGACATTAAATTAAGGCAAAAAACTAAACTCCACTTTAAATGCTAAAAGAAAAAATGAGGGTGAGTAGAAATAGAAGCAAAGATGGCATTGCTGGAAATAAAAAAACCTGCATAGAATCATAGACCATTCAGATTTCAAAGGCATGTCAATGAATTGTTTGTGCAAATTCAAGAACAGGTTAAAAGAGTTACTGATATTTGGTAGGATGGTAGGTGACCACAATTAGAAACAATACAGGTATGCTTGAAATCAATATATTTCTAGTGATTCAGTACATACTTTATTCATGAAGACAATTTCTGATTACAACAGTCATTTTAATTCTAGCCGTCACCAGAGAGAAGGTAATCCCTGGGTTCTCATCATTTTATTACAAACCCCACATTCTACATACGGGACATCTGGGATACCACGTCCAAGGGGTAAAAAAGAGTAAAGAATAGAAAAAAGAGATTTCCTGCGTGCAAGTTGAATAGCTTCATTCATGGATTACCATACAGATCGTAATCAGCCTCTGCAACAAGTAAAGGTTGAAGAACAATGATTTATGTCTTCTTTTTTTGCTAAAAAAATCTCATGTTAACACATTTAAAAACAAAATTTCCTAGGTAGTAGGCCTCGGAACATGCTGTACACTGTAGTAGTCCTTTTCATATGGAAGGAAGAGTTTCAATGGGGTGCAGCAATGGTTCTATTTCCTGGTTCTAGTCCTGCTCAATGACTGCAGAATAACTAAAATGGAAACCTAGTCTATTCTATGCCAGTGACAAACTCTCTGTGTATGGGTAGTTTGTTTCTCACCCTATAACATATGGTCACATCTTTAGATTTAAAGTACCATTCCTTTTCAAAGATATAACTATAACACCACATACATATCTATAAAGACACCTACAAATGTACCAAGCAAAAAAAAGAAACCTACAAACGTAGATTTCAGCAATAATCTATTTCTCTCCACAGATATAACTATTTACAGCCAGTGACTACATATATTTTGGTCTCTCATTCAATAATGAATTTAAATGACAATGATGAGAACCACATGTTCACCTTCATGATTTTTTTCTCACAGGACATGTACTCCATATTACACACAAGTAACTTGATGGCATTGCAAAATTTGCAGACTCTGTCTACTTGAAACAAGCATAATGACAACTGACAGCAAGAGCTATAAAAAATTGTTGAAGTTCCAGAATTTTGATGCTTGTATTGTATTTCAAAATTTTGATGCTTTCCTTGTATTTGAACTATTCTATTACTATAAGCATCCAGTTCAATAATAAAAATTAAAACTTAAAAATTTGAGGTTTCCGGAGCACAGAGCTTCATGTCACTTCATGTTTTTCATATTAATAGCTCCATGACAACCTGCATTTGGGTAATTTATAATGGTTTGATCTTGAGCTAAATTTCATAAATTTTGAAAATGTTTTTTACTATAAGCATCAAACCAAGTAATGATGTCTAGATGTTTTCATCCAACATTTTATTCTCCTTTGAGAAGGTCAAACTAGTCAAGAATTTGTTTTCCCTATAACTAGTAGATGTCCCAAATTCAAGTGTCAAATGCATTTATTCTACGGTAGACCCACATTTGAGAAACAGATATTAAATATTACATTAGAATGGGTTGCAAAGCCAAAGTATGGGAGATCCCAAAAACAAAATAAGACTGACTTAGATTATCATCTGAAGTCACAGTTTATGTATCGTTTACAGCCTATTATGCAGCATAGAATTCTCTTGTGACGGATGTATAAATAGTAAATCAGTCCTTATAGTGGATATTCAGTTAATGAATATTGACAGGATAAGGCAAAGGCACCTTATTGATGACACAATATCAACTACATAAATGAAAGAAAAGCATTAGAGGAGAAATGCAAAACTCTACCATCACAATATTAAAAGTTCTTCATAAAGAGGAAGCATAGACAAAGAGACTTTTTGCCGGAAAGATCCTATGGTGGATTATATATAATCTCATCACTGTAAATCATAAGCCTTGTATAATTGTTTCTCATTAAAACAAGCCATGCTTCAGGTGTGCCTATAATTACAGTATCGACTACAATGCACTAACGATATATAATTAGATAAGAGTAAAAATATCAAAACAGTTGCAAACTTACCCAATTACAAGGATGCCTTGTCTTGCAGTAGTGAAGCTGCAGCCTCATCCAGGAACCAAGTCAGTTCCCCATCTCTCGGAGTAACCATCGCAGCAGGCAGAGGATCAGAAGTCTTCTCAGTCCCCAACGCATTGTGGACCGCTGCAGCTTTATTACTACCACAAACCACTTGCGCAATGTACGAAGACGAGTTGATAACAGGAAAAGTAAAAGTTATTCTTTGCGGGGGTGGTTTTGGGGAATCCTCAATGAAGGTGACCCACCTTTGGTTCTCTTTCACCAGGGGATGCCTGGGGAAAAGTGAGGCGACATGTCCGTCAGGACCCATCCCTAAAAGCATGAGATCAAACTTCGGTAACCCATTGTCTTTTGATAATTCCAAGACCTCTGTCTTAACCAATTGCCTCAGGCAGGCCTCATAGTCATTTGCAGCACCCTCCGGGGAGAGCGCATCATTGATGGCATACACATGACCAGGAGGAATCGGGACCTGTAATTGTAAGAGATCAAATAGACATCCTCATGAATTGTACTTCCAAAATTTGACATGCTAATCAATTTTATAAAACAAGGGATTCTCCCAGCTCATGCAATTGCAAAGAAATAGACTAAACATCAACAAGAAAGATAATACTACCACACATTGTAAAGACACCACATCATTCATCAACCTAAAAAGTAGTAATCACCTGGTGCACAGAGTTTGTGGGCTGTGCACCTAGGGATTTTTCAACTCTTGTTAGGGCTATCAATTTTTTTTTTAAAATAAAATCAAAGCAACAAAACCCTCACAAAAAGAAAGAAGTTTCAGATTCACCTTCAACCGAAAACAATCAGGAAACAATACAACATCCTCCTTCATAATAGTCAGGTAACAATACAACTTCCGCATCCGATCCACCAAACCAATTTATTTTAAATTAAAAAATTCTAATTTTTAACATCAAAGGATCCAATCAAGATAGAGAATCCAATCAAGAAGCAAAAGAAACAAAAAAAAAAAAAAAGAAGGAATTTTCGAGATCCACCTTCGAAAGGAACCCATCGAAAGCGAGCTTGTAATTACTGTCCGGGTGATCCTTCTTCACCACTCTCTCATCAACCCAAAAGACATGCCACCTCGCCCACTCAATCGAATCCACAAAAGGCGCTTCCAACAACTTCCTGAACCGAAAAAGAGCCCAATTTCAAAACCCTAAGAAAACATCAACCACCGATCAACAAAAAAAAAAGAAAAACCCTAAATTTCTCTCTCAGAACCTGAGGGACTTGATGAGGGAACCTCCAGACAAGACGACCGTGAAAGCCCCCCTCTCCCTCACGAACTTCTCAGAGAGGTCGGCCGTGTACTTGGCGAGGGACTTCGAGAGCTCCTCCTCCCCCTTGAAGACGATGTGCTTCGGTTTCTCAGACCTGATCGAGGCCTCCGCCATCGCAGCCGTCCGATGGGATCTAAGTGGTTCTGTTGGTGATGCGACGATCGGGGAAAGGCTTGGTATCTTCCTCGCTATGAGGGGTTGAAGTGGTCGGTGGGTTTTGGCGGGAGAGGAAGGTAGGTTGGTTAAAAAGGGGAGTCGATGCGAATGTGCGAGGGGAGCGTAGAACGAACGCGGAGGGGCGGCGGACTCCATCAAACGTCTTTTTATTAGATGCGCTTTTACTCTTCCCGACCTTTTCTGGTTAGTGCTTCGACCAGGGGTTTGGGTTAATAGTTTAAATTTTGTTTGAACATGGAATTTGGCCTGAATTAACTGAATGGAAGTGAAATTTAAAAACATTATTATTTAAAATTAATATTCATTTAAATCATTCCTCTTTTTTTTTTTTTTTTTAAGTATACGATGAATAATTGCTACCTCAAAAATATATTTATCAAAACACTCCTTTTATATTAAAAACTATATTATTGTTATAACATTAATATTCATAAAAAAATTAAGGCAAAAACCTAAACTTCACTTTAAGCCTATATTTGGTTTGAGAATAAGCCCAAAATAAATTGAAATTAATCAGAATAACCTCATTATGGATGTTTGAATGACTGAAATATATATAAATCTTTATGCTAGAATTAACTAGTATAAAGTTGTATATGGATTTCATCCATCTATCAGAATTATGTTATTATAGATTATTCAAATCAAAAGAATATGTGAACTCACTGTCAAACCAACTGTCATTATCTCTCATAAATCAACCGTTTATCATTTTTTTTTACCTTTTATAAATCCTTATCCACACACACTTTATTCACATTTTATCCAAACAACAAAAACTTTATTATTACGTTTTCTAATGAAGATAATTCAAAACACAATCAAACACAAAATTATTTTATCCTTATTTATACTCGAATAATCATAAATTTCAGAATAATTAATTTTCGAACCAAACATGGACTAAACGTTAAAAGAAATAATGAGGGTGAGATGGCATTGATGGAAATAAAAAAAACCTGCTTAGAATCATAACCATTCATATTCAGATTTCAAAGGCATGTCAATGAATTGTTCTTGCAAATTCAAGATTAGGTTAAAAGAGTTGTTGATATTTGGTAGGTAGGTAGGTGACCTTAATTAGAAAACAATACAGAGCCAAATATGCTTGACATCAATATATTTCTACTGATTCAGTACATATATTATTCATGAAGAAGACTTCTGATTACAAAACAGTCATTCTAATTCTAGCCCTCACCAGAGAAAGCAGTCCCTGGGTTCTCATCATTTTATTACATACCCAACAATCCAACATTCTACATACGGGGCATCTGGGATACCATGTCTAAGGGAAAAAAGAGTAAAGAAAAGAAAAGAGAGATCTCATGTGCGCGAGTTGAATAGCTTCATTCATGGACTCCCATACAGATCGTGATCAGCCCCCTCTGCAATACCAAGAAAGGTTGAAGAAAAATGATTTATGTATTCTACCTTAAAAAAAAAAAATTCATGTAAACACAATTTTTTTAAAAGAATTTCCTAGGTAGTAGGCCTCATAACATGCTGTATAGTAGTCCTTCTCGATATGGAAGGGAGAGTTTCAATGGGGTGCAGCGATGGTTCTATTTTCTAGTTCTAGTCCTGCCCAATGACTGCAGAAAAACTAAAATGGAAAACTATTTGATTCTGTGCCGGTCAGATACTCTGTTTATAGGTTGTTTGTTTCTCACCCTATAACATATGGTCATATATTTAGATTTTTAAGTACTATTCCTTATTTCCTTTCCACATATATATAATTATAATAATACCACACGTATAAAGACACCTACAAATGTAGATTTCAGTAATAATCTATTTCTCTCGATAGATATAACTATTTCCAGCCAGTGACTAGATATATATTAGTCTCATTCCACATGTTCACCTTCATGATTTTTTCTCACAGGATATGTACTCCATATTACACAACTTGATGGCATTGCAAAATTTGCAGACTCGGTCTACTTAAAACAAGCATAATGACAATTGACAGCAAGAGCTATAAAAAATGATTGAAGTTCAGTTTTTTTATGCTTGCCATGTATTTAAACTCCCCCATTAACTTTGGTTGAGGTTACTTTCAGCTCAACAATATAAGTTAAAACTTAAAAATTTGATGTTTCCGGAGCACAGAGCTTCATGTCACTTCATGTTTTTCATATGAATGGCTCCATGACAACCTGCGTTTGGTAATTTATAATGGTTTGATCTTGAGATACATTTCATAAATTTTAAAATTTATTTATTTATTTTTTTACTATAAGCATCAAATTAAGTGATGATGTCTAGACATTTTCATCAAAATTTTCATCCAACATTTTAGTCTCCTTGGAGAAGGTCAAACTAGTCAAGAAAACTTTTTTTCTTCCTATTAACCGGTAGATGTCCCAGATTCAAGTGTGTCAAATGCATTTATTCTACGGGATACCCACATTTGAGAAACAGATATTAAATATTACATTAGAATGGGTTGCAAAGCCAAAGTATGGCAGATCCCAAAAACAAAATAAGACTGACTTAGAGATTATTATCTCTCAGTTTATGTATCGTTTACAGCCTGTTATCCAGCATAAAACTCTCCTTGTGTTGGAAATACAAATAGTTAATCAGTTCTTATAGTTGATATTCAGTTAATGAATAATGACAGGATAAGGCAAAGGCACCTACTTAATGACCACAATATCAACTACATAGATGAAAGAAAAGCATTAGAGGAGAAGTGCAAAACTCTATCATCACAATATTATTAAAAATTCTTCATAAAAAGGAAGCATAGACAAGTAGACATGCACTATAAATAAATAAGTAGACAAGCATAGAGAAGATTCCTATGGTGGATTATAAATAATTGCATCACTGAAAATAATAAGCCTTGTATAATCGCTTCTCATTAAATCACGCCATGCTTCAGGTGTGCTAATAATTACAATATTGACTACCATGCACTAACGATATATAATTAGATAAGAGTAAAAATATCAAAACAGTAGTGAACTTACCCAATTACAAGGATGCCTTGTCTTGCAGTAGTGAAGCTGCAGCCTCATCCAGGAACCAAGTCAGTTCCCCATCTTTCAGGGTAACCATCGCAGCAGGCAGAGGATCAGAAGTCTTCTCAGTCCCCAACGCATTGTGGACCGCTGCAGCTTCATTACTACCACAAACCACTTGTGCAATGTACGAAGACGAGTTGATCACAGGGAAGGTAAAAGTTATTCTTTGCGGGGGTGGTTTTGGGGAATCCTTAATGAAGGTGACCCACCTTTGGTTCTCTTTCACCAGGGGATGCCCGGGGAAAAGTGAGGCGACATGTCCGTCAGGACCCATCCCTAAAAGCATGAGATCAAACTTCGGGAACCCATTGTCTTTTGATAATTCCAAGACCTCTGTCTTCACCAATTGCCTCAGGCAGGCTTCATAGTCATCGGCAGCACCCTCCGGAGAGAGCGCATCATTGATGGCATACACATGACCAGGAGGAATCGGGACCTGCAATTGTAAGAGATCAAATAGACATTCTCATGAATTGTACTTCCAACTCTTATTTTGACATGCTAATCAATTTTATAAAACAAGGGATTCTCCCCGCTCATGCATTAGCGAAGAAATGGACTAAACATTAACAAGAAAGATAATACTACCACACATTGTAAAGACACCACATCATTCATCCACCCAAAAAGTAGTAATCACCTGGTGCACAGAGTTTGTGGGCTACTCTGTGCACCTGGGGTTCTTTCAACTCTTGTTTAGGGTTTATCACAATTTTTTTTTAAAAAAAAGAAAAATCAAAGCAATTAAACCCTCACAAAAAGAAAGAATTTTTCGGGTTCACCTTCAACGGAAAACAATCAGGAAACAGTACAACTTCCTCTTCCGATTCACCAAAACAAAATATTTAAAATTCAAAAATTCTAATTTTTTTTTTAACATAAAAAAAAAAAATCGACTTTTCGAGATCCACCTTCGAAAGGAACCCATCGAAAGCGAGCTTGTAATTACTGTCCGGGTGATCCTTCTTTACCACTCTCTCATCAACCCAAAAGACATGCCACCTCGCCCACTCAATCGAATCCACAAAAGGCGCTTCCAACAACTTCCTGAACCGAAAAAGAGCCCAATTTCAAAACCCTAAGAAAACATCAACCACCGATCAACAAAAAAAAAAAAAAAAACCCTAAATTTCTCTCTCAGAACCTGAGGGACTCGATGAGGGAACCTCCAGACAAGACGACCGTGAAAGCCCCTCTCTCCCTCACGAACTTCTCAGATAGGTCGGCGGTGTACTTGGCGAGGGACTTCGAGAGCTCCTCCTCCCCCTTGAAGACGATGTGCTTCGGTTTCTCAGACCTGATCGAGGCCTCCGCCATCGCAGCCGTCCGACGGGATTGAGTGGTTCTGGTGGTGATGCGACGATCGGGGAGAGGCTTGGTCTTCTCCTCGCTATGAGGGGTTGAAGTGGTCGGTGGGTTTTGGCGGGAGAGGAAGGTCGGTTGGTTAAAAAGGGGAGTCGATGCGAATGTGCGAGGGGAGCGTAGAACGAACGCAAAGGGGGGCTTTCATTAGATGCGCTTAATTTTCCTGCTTTTTCTGATTAGTGGTTCAGCTACGGGTGCGGTCGGTTAATTATCTGAACCGTTCCAGATTTGTTTTTTTTTAAGGGATTTTTAAATTTAAATCCATGTAAACATGTCTATTTAGAGATCGGTCTCTCACTTCTTCATATTTTTTTTTTAGTTTCAATATTCAACCGCCTATTTGATTTTTAGTCCTTCCGTCAAACATCCGTTGTTAATTTATAAAATATGATTTATTTTTAAGTTCCTGTAAACTATGTTATTTAGTGATTAGTCCATCCCTTCTTCATATTTATAGGAACTAATCACAAAATAACATAATTTACAGGGACTGATCACTAAATAACATAGTTTATAAGAACTTAAAAATAAAATCACATTTCACAAATTAACGGTGTATGAATAGACATTTGACGGAGGGACTAAAAACCAAATAGGTGGTTGAATATGGGGACTAAAAACCAAATAGGAGGTTGAATATGGGGACTAAAAAAAAATATGAAGAAGTGAGGGACTGATCCCTAAATAGACATGTTTACAGAGACTTAAAATTAAAAATCCTTTTTTTTTTATAGTTTTGGGTTAATAAATTTTTTTTTGTGTGGTTTGTGTATGAACTAAAAAATATTAAATCCATATTCTTTGATTTGGGTTTGATTTACTTAAATAAATAAAAATTAACTAAACTGAATTGAATTAAATTTAAACACATTATTCATAATCAATATTCATTTACATTATTTTTTTTTATATTAAAAACTATGATTTTTTTAGTTTTAATTTCTATAAACATGTCTATTTATAGATCTATTCATCCCTTCTTTATATTTCATTTTAAGTCTCTAACTTTTATTGTCTATTTCATTTTTAGTCCATCCATCAAATATCCGTCCGTATACCGTTAGTTTGTGAAATATGATTTTTATTTTTAAGTTCCTATAAACTATGCTATTTAGTAATCAGCCCCTCCTTTCTTCATTTTAAGTTTTCAAATTCAAATGTCTTTTTCTTATTAGTCCCTAGACAAATGTCTGTATGATTTTGTAAGTATTTTGATATTTGAAACTTGTATACAAAATATTTAATAAAATATCTAAACCAAAATTGCATTTGAATCGTTAGGTGTTCAGTGACCATTTAAGTGTTTTTCAATAGTACATATCCCCATCCAATCCGATATTGCATTCTCTTGTAGTATTAGCTGTTTAATTAGGATTGATTACATAAGCAGAAGAATAATGATTCCATAAGCAATTGTGAGTATTTTTCATTATTGAATTTTGATTTTCATGATCTTTTCTTGGTTGAAAAAATATTAAATTAGATATTTTGAGTGTGTTTAGAATTTTAAAATTAAAAATTTAGATACCATTAAAAAATTTGTCTGCAGTTAATGACAAATTTAAAAAAATTGTATGCAGTCCAGGGTATAATAAAAAAAAATGTGTTTGAAGTTGGAGACTTAATATGAAATATGAAAAAGAGAGGGATTGATAATTAAATAACATAGTTTACAAGGACTAAAAACATAAATTGCATTTTACAAACTAATGGTATATGGATGAACGTTTAGCGAAAGGACTAAAAATAAAATATGCGGTCGAAGTTGGAGACTTAAAAAGAAATATGAAGAATGGAGGGATTGATCCCTAAAAAGGCATGCTTACATGAACTTAAAACTAAAATCCCCTAAAAACTATATACCATTAATATTTATAAAGATGAATTACACTAATTTAAACTATCAATCTCTAACTTTTTAGATATTTATATAAAGTTGTAAATCAATCCAAATGGTAGGAAGAAAAAAATAATTGGGCACATATATATCTATAACAATTTGGTTTTGTTCGATTTAGTTCGAGTTAATCAAACAGATGACTCTATTTGAGTTCCTTTAAATTATAAGTAAGCCCCTCATATTTTTCTAAAAAAAAAAAAAAAACTCTCACATTTTAATTATTTAATATACAAACCCCTCATGTATTTATCTCGCCATATTTAAAAAATCTTCCATAACAAACACATTAACAACGTAAGATAAAAAAACCTCTCATGCCAAGAAAAACTTAATTTTTCTCAATGGCCCCATCTAATCTATCTCCTCCAATAAAGACATCAAATTTCATTCAACAACCAAAAGATAATCTGTAATCCAAAATCGTGCGAATGCCAGACCTGTAAAGGAATCAGGCAAGGCCATACGGCGTCCGATCCCCTGAAAAGGCCGCCAAGAACACCACATCCACATCACAGTCAGACACGACATCTCCGGCGGCCCCCTCCATCTATCTATTCTCCTCCGTCTCTGGAAGATCTCCTTGTTATGCTTATCATTCAAAAAATAGTTCCGCAGCGGCGTCGTGTGAAGCATCGCCTGAAGCACCGAATTCATGAAACAAGTACTGTCCAGTTTGTTTAATCCCCTCAACCCCCATGGAAAACAAGAAGTCCTGTCGCCTCGGTGTCTCCCGCTCTAAAAGATCGCAACTTTCCTCCTCTTCTTTTTCTTATTGGGTTTACTTATTGGTGGGTTTACTTGGTAGAAATATCTAAATGAATCTTTAACAACAAAATTCATTTAAGTGGGACTTATTTACAAGTCAAAACGGCTCAAATAGAGCCACCATAATCAAACAATATCGGTGCGGTTGTGTTTTCAGGTTAGGTGTAATTATAATTTTGTTCAATTTACTTTTACAAAAAATCGAACCACACCGATCGACTGATGCTTAAAACAATAGTCATGCAAGCATGCTTCAAATAATGAAATACCACATGAAACAACATCATCAATCATGCGTCGTTATACTCAAACTATATGCCGAGTTCTCATGAATAGAAAAACAATGCATTTCCAAACCCATACATACATATATTTAAAAACAAAGAAGGTAAGTAAGGATCCACTCATCTCTATCTTGACACAACACACGTTTGATGCGAACTGTGATCTTTAGTAGCTATTATCATATTTTAACGTGAACCGTGATCTTTAGTATCGTGGGCTATTGTAGTTTTTGTAGTAGCGGATCAAGAAACAATTGGCCGATTTGGATTTGCGAATTGTTATCGATAATTTTGGGCAGCTTCTTTGAGCTCATGTTATTGTTTGCGATGTAAAAAATGTTTATTCTTTCATAACTATTTCAACTCATGAATAGTCTGCATATGTTTTAATTTCTTAAAAATAGTAAACCTCGTCGAGTGAGATATATACTTTGATAAAAATTATATATCATTCCAATTCCATTTTGAATTTAATAGACTTAATTTAACAAATGTCAATCTTTTTCAACACATGCTTCAGAATTACATTGTCAAGGTAGTGCACCTCTCTTTGGCCAAACTGACAATTCAAATAAATATATTTGTGAAATCTTACTACAAACAAGGTAATTTTTAAATGCTGAAAATGCTCATTCCATTTTTTACTTTATATAAGAATATCATAAGCTAGGATGAATTTTATCAAATTATTTTGAAATACCTCATTTATCAAGTGGTAAAGAAGTGGTTCTTTGATGTTCGACCTTATCTTGGAAAGTGGGGTCCCAAATGAGAATAATTGGAGCAAAGTCACTTTTTAACTTTTTCTTGCTTCATTGTTGAATTTAAGATCCCCAATTAGCTTATCACCTAGTGTGGAATTGTGGATACCCCTTGAAGAACCACCTCTTTATCTGCTACTTTGAATTTCATTTGGAACTTAGCAAAGTACCACAAAATTAGACCAAGTGTACACATCCCCTGAGTGCCCAACACAATATGATACTCATCTAATGAGAGTAAATATAAACCCATAAAAATTATTATTCCTTGCAAAATTAATTTTTACCATACGTTTGTGCACTTAGCTGGACTGGATAATTTATCATTCGAAGCCATCACTACTTCAAATCATCCTCGACACTCTGCCTTGTTACGATTTTGGATCTTGGGATACAATCAATCAAAAGAAATAAACAAACAAATCGAAGCAAAGACACAAAAATTTACGTGGTTCGGCAAATCTTGCCTACGTCCACGGAGCACACCAGAGATCAATCCACTATCAATGAGAAGTTTTTACAATGGTCACACCGAAGATAAACAATCCCCATCCGTTCGACAAAAAATTATGTGGTTCGGCAAATCTTGCCTACGACCCCCGTCCGACCCTACGTAGCGCCAACAATCCTCTGCGCACATCATCAGGCTCCACAATATATAACATGCCTCCTTTCATCATCAGGCTCCACAATATATAACATGCCTCCACATTATTCTGTAGTGTAGTTTCCTCTCTCTGAGATCTGTCAACTATTTGCTGTGACACTCTAACTACTGCAGTATTGTTAGGCTCAAAATAAACAGGATCAATATTCTTCGAATCACTAGACTGTGTTGCATTTCTGTCCTTGTACATCAGCTTTTCATTGAATATGACATCTCTACTTCTTATAAACTTTTTTTTTTGGTCATCCCAAAAACGATAACCAAAATCATCACCACCATATCCAATAAAAGTGCATTTTAGTGATTTAGAGTCAAGCTTACTCCTAGCATTATCACTAATGTGTACATATGAAACACAACCGAAAACTTTTAAATGAGAAAGGTTTACCTCTTTGTCGCTCCATACCTCTTCTGGTATTTTGTGGTCCAAAGGTACTGATGGTCCTCGGTTGATCAGGTAAGATGCTGTGTTGACTGCTTCTGCCCAGAACTGCTTTGGTAGACCTGACTGTATACGCATGCTTCTGGCTCTCTCAGTCAATGTTCGATTCATCCGCTCTGCTATACCATTCTGTTGTGGAGTCCCTTGCACAGTTCTCTCTAATCTGATTCCACTATCATAACAGAATTTCTTGAAATTGGTGTCTTCATACTCACCACCATTGTCGGACCTCAGCCTCTTGATTCTCAAGCCTGTTGCATTTTCCACCATTGCCTTCCACTTCTTGAACACTTCAAACACCTCTGATTTCTGTCTCAAGAAGTAAACCCATACCTTCCTGGAATGGTCATCAATGAAAGTCACAAAATATGACTTTCCGCTAATGGATGAGACCGCAGCCGGTCCCCAGACATCTGTGTGAATCAACTCAAGCTTATTCTGCTTCGGAGTTCTGCCACACGTCTTGAAACTGATCCTCTTCTGCTTTCCAAAGATACAACTCTCGCACAAGTCGATATCAACTGACTGCAATCCTGGCAATCTCCCCATCGAGTGCATGACTTTAAGTCCCTTTTGACTCATGTGACCAAGTCTCTGATGCCATATATTGGGATCATCCTTGCTGTTAGCAACTGCAATAGAACCACAAGCATCAGTTGTCACATAAAGAGTACCAGTCATTTTACCTCGTGCAACGATCAATGAGCCTCTCGAAACCTTCCAGCTGTCACTACTGAAGGTTGTCATGTAACCTTCATTTGCTAGCTGCCCAACTGAAATCAGGTTCTTTCTTAGGTCAGGAATGTGTCTGACATCATTCAATTCCCATACAGAGCCATTCAGCTTGATCTGCACTTTACCCTTGCCGACCACATCGCATGGTTGATCATCACCAAGGTACACCTTCCCAAAGCTGCCTGGGACGTAATTTCTGAGAAGATCTTTGTTAGAGGTCGCGTGAAACGATGCACCAGAATCCATCACCCAAGAATCGGACTTGTTCTCCATGGAACAAATCAATGCATCATCTGATTCTTCTGAAAGAACATTGGATTCATTCTTGTTGTGTGTTTCTTTCTTCTCTGACCTGCACTGATTTCTGTAATGTCCAGTTTTACCACAATTCCAGCACTCAATAATCTTCTTCGCATTCTGATTTTGATTATTGTTGGAATTGCTTGGGTTTCTCGATTTGGATATGCCGTTCCTCGATTTTGATTTGCCATGCCCATTGCCCTTGTTTGAACTTCTGCCTCTGCTATCAACATTCAACGCTGATCCGGAAGTGGAACCACCATCTGCTTGTCGCCTGATCTCCTCTGTCATAATCAGATTCACCACATCATCGAACTTCAATTTTTTCTTTCCTGTAGAGGAACTGATCGCGGTAACAGTGCCGTTCCAACTCTCGGGTAACTGCCCGAGGATCAATAAAGCACGGATCTCATCATCGAAAACGAGATCGACTGAATTTAATTGATCCGTAACTTCATTAAATTCGTTGAGATGATCCTTGAAATTGTAATCTTCGGTCATCTTCATATTGAATAACTTCTTAATGAGACGCACCTTATTTTCCGCAGAAGGCTGTTCATACATCTTGGACAATTTGACCATGAGAACAGTCGTGGATGTCTCTTTCTTGACATTAAAGGCTATATGCCTCGACAACGTCTTCCTGACTGCGCCGAGAGCCTTCCGATCTAACAGATCCCACGCCGCTTGCTCCATCTCTTCTGGTTTCTCTTTCAACGGTTGATAGAGATCTTTCTCGTACAGATGATCCTCCACCTGCATCTTCCAGTAGCCAAAGTTTGTGCCATCAAATTTTTCGATTTTAGATAATTCCTTATCTGAATCCATTGCTCCCACTCGAATAGACACCTTCTGTGTTCTAGATTTTCAGATCCCGCGAATAGGCACCTCCTGTGCCCTAGATCTACAGATCCCGCGAATAGGCACCTCCTGTGCCCTAGATCTACAGATCCCGTGAATAGGCACCTCCTGTGCCCTAGATCTACAGATCCCGCTGATAGGCACCTCCTGTGCCCTAGATCTACAGATCTCGCGAATAGGCACCTCCTGTGCCCTAGATCTAGTAAAACCGTGGCTCTGATACCAATTGTTACGATTTTCGGATCTTGGGATGCAATCAATCAAAAGAAATAAACAAACAAATCGAAGCAAAGACACAAAAATTTACGTGGTTCGGCAAATCTTGCCTACGTCCATGGAGCACACCAGAGATCAATCCACTATCAATGAGAAGTTTTTACAATGGTCACACCGAAGATGAAACAATCCCCGTCCGTTCGACAAAAATTTACGTGGTTCGGCAAATCTTGCCTACGACCCCCGTCCGACCCTGCGTAGCGCCAACAATCCTCTGCGCACATCATCAGGCTCCACAATATATAACATGTCTCCCTTCATACGTATTGTTTCCGGTGCTCCTACCAGAAATAACATGCAAAGAAATTTCAGACACCTTGAAGTCTTCCTCATTCATGATTACATTCACTTTTGCAGCAAAACCTGACTAGTTATGGGAATGGCTTACATAATCATTTGATAAAGGAAAATATTACATGATCCATTACAGCAAAGAACAACTATAGATTATTCCATATCTATATATATATATATATTTTGATATCGGAGAGATTCTCCGTGGCTGACTTTACAGTCAAGTTGGGAAAGCTACATTCGCCTGTTTGTCCTTGGTCCCACAAAAAATTCTTTTAAATTTCATCTAACAAAACATGAGGTATGACACAGTGCCAAGACTCGAATCTAAGACTTACCCTTAACACAGATAAGTCCTGAACCGTTGTGCTATGGCCACTGGGGACTGGTGGGCTATTGCAATTACAAGAAGATTGGGCATCCTCCGCACTGAGCTCCCAGGAGCTTCTGTCATATCCAATTCCTCTGCTTTCATGTCATCAGGCAGCCTCCAATCAAACCGATACAATAAGTTAGCAAGCGCGAGTTCAACCCCTACCATGGCAAATTGTATTCCTGGGCAAATCCTTCTCCCCGAACCGAATGGGATGAACTGAAAATCATTTCCTTTGAAATCTATGGAACTGTTCAAGAATCTCTCGGGTCAAAATTCCTCTGGATCTTCCCATGATTTTGTGTCCCTCCCAATAGCACTACAAAAAAAATTGTGGGATTGGCCGATTGGGACCTCTCATCTTCCATCAAAGTTGGCGGACGCGCAGATCAATGACGGACGGGTGGACAGTTTATTTATTTTTATTAATGTAAGTTGTTGTTTTATTTTCAAAAGAAAAGTTTATGTATTAATAAATATATGATAAGAGTGAATGTTTTTGAAAATTTTAAAAAATTTATTTATTTTAAATGACCTTATCTATAAAAATTCCTGCAGCCACCACTGATGGCTGCAGATGCCCTTTGCGCGAGAGAAAGTATGCGAGAAAGAGAGAGTGTGAGAGAATGAAAGAGAGTGTGCGAAAAAGGAGAGTTCGAAAGGGTGGGGTTGATAGTTAGAAAGGGAGGAGGATATTTTGTGATATTTCAATGTGTAGTTAGGGTTAACCCTATATTTGGTGTGAGTGTAGAGACTAAAACAATAATTAACAAATTTTCTAGGGATATGTGGTGATTAAACGATTTTGTAGGGACTAAAACAGAACTAACTAAGTTTACATGGAGTTATATCGATTTTTTTCCAAAAAAAACTGTTATAAAATATGCTCGTGGGAAGGTTGAATATTTTTGCCCCTCGTTTGGGAATTGACATATAGGGCTATTCAGCTCTGATAGCTATACCGGGATAGACAACAATCTATATAAAATAAATAAATTTTTGTTTGGTTAATTTTTTTATTATTCTTATTGAGAAATGTAAAATGTAGAATTTTGTTTTTCGGTTCACCCTGGATAAATTGTAGATAAATTGTTGATAAGGGAAGTATAAAGAATTATTAGTTTCAAAATGTCAACTTTACTCTTGGAATATAATTTTGTGTTTGGATGCAAATCAATCCATGATGTGTGTAATTAAATCTGGACCGTCCATGATATATTTAATAATTTATGATGGACCTTTAAATATTTTATACAACTAATAAATTAAATTAAGCCTATATATGGTTAATGGTGATTTCAATTATTGTTTAATTTAATTAAATCCACACAATCCATTGGTCAGTGGGAAATAAATTAATGAAATAATATTTTGGTTATAGTTTACACATTTAAATAAATCATATATGTTGGCAATATCATAATTGTAACATGAAAATAACTACTTTTGTCTTTGAAGTGTTTCACATAGGGGTGCAACTTGGGTGGGTTAGGTCAGGTTGGAGCTCAACCTGAGGTTGGAGAAAACTAACCTAACCCAATCCAACCCAACCCAACCCTCGGATTTGATACCGAGGGAAACTCCCTCCATAGAGAGTTGGGCGTCTCCTCAGACTTCATGATTGACGAGTTGTCTGAAGATGAGGTCCCCACCCTCTTTCTTGACTTTGTCCTCCTCCATCCGAGTTATTTCACGGATGGGGGTCTTTCTCTTCCTCTACCACGCTTGGTGACAGAGTTTCTTAATTTCTTTGGCCTCCATCACATCTTGGTCGTCCCCAACGTGTACCGCGTCTTGATGTGTGTGGTCGCGTTGGGGAAGAAGACATGAGTTGAGCTAGGTCTGACCGAGGTTTGTTGGATCTATCAGGTCAAGGCTTCATCATCCAGGCGGTTCCCGTCCTTCTACATCTCTCGCTGGGCCAGAGCGCCAGAGCTGGTCCTTGGCATGGTTCGGGGTGACATCCACCACTGGGAGAGTCGCCGGATTCGGGTCCGGGGTCCTTGGATGCCAAATGGTTGGGATTCATCCCATCGCCACTTGTGTCGCCCCTGGAAGCCGATGGTGGATGCCCCCAGGCCGGAGGTCGAGGAGGTGAAGATGGATGACATCTCTCGAGTGATGGAGTATCCGGACCGATCGTGGTGGGAGCTTCTTGAATTGGAGGAACCGCGACGTGCTCCACCCGTTGCAACGCTTCTTGCCGGTGTGGTTGAGTCAGCGGGTGGCCCTGGCTTGGTTCCTCCTCCCACCGCTCCGCATAATGGGGCGAGGCGGCGCTCTTCGAGGTTCCTCCGGTTGGGTTTTTGATCAAATTTCATTGCCCTACTGGTGGACTTAACCTTATCGCCACCGCCTTCTGTCTCACCATCTCCATCTCCTTCTGTTCGATCATCTTCTTCTTCATCATCTGTTCCCCTTGGGAAAACTGTTCCTCCCACCCGTGACATGGATGCTGACGCCCTACCGGCGGTGCCCCCAATGACCCTGGGTGCTAGGGCAGATGCTACTCCTATTCCCGAAGACTGTCTTCAGGGTGTCCTTCTCCCCCCTGGTGGCCCTTCGAGGAATTTGCAAGCCTCAGTTCATGCCGCCTCCCTCTCCATAGATCATCAGTTGCGGTCCCTCCGCGAAGCTTGTGAGGGTGATGAAGAAGATCGCCTTCTGAACTTCATCAGCGGCTACCGCTTGGGCTATGCTGACCACTCACGTGGTTTTCGAGAGATGAGCAACGAGGAACTGCCTGGACTGCACCAAGTTGCGAGGGAGAGGAGGCTTCGTGGGAAGGGGCGAGTAGAAGATCGAGCAGAGGGTTGAACTTTTTCTCTCTCTGTTTTTTTTTTGTGTAATTTTTATCCAATCAAATAAATAAAAAATTACTTTCTCTACTCAACCTTGCTCGATTTTATCTACTCGCACGCTTCGCATATTACCTCTCCTCGCTAAACGATTCTATTCGTGAACCGCAGAGTCCTAAAAACTTGTCGTACCCACGATCATCTGTGAACAGGATCTTCGAACAGGATTCACGAACCAGGTTCACGAACAGGATTTCTCTGGTCGTGCCCACCTGTCCGCAAAGGCTTTCTCGTCGTTCCGTCTTTTCTCCATGCCACGTGGAAAATACGTGACAATAAATTTTCCACGTAGGCTGCACATTCGTTGAAACTGACGCCTCGTCTCTCACGCCAGCTGTCCCTCTATATCTGCAGAAGATTTCGGCAGCAAATCTTCCATGATTTCGATTTTCGCGCTTCTGTCATGATTGCGGGAAGTTTTCGAAGGAGGACTGCTTTATAAGTTTCCATCATCCGACGAGAAGAGGAGAGAGAACTCAAAAAATCAAATCCCCTTCTCGTTTTCAAACTTTGCCTCTTCTTGAATTCCTTCTCGCGCCACCATGTCAATGGACATTATTCAGAAACTAAGGTCCTCCCTATCAATTCCTAAATCCATCATCATCACACCTACACCTTTCAAAACCGTAGATGAGCTTAAGGGCAGCGGCCCTGAGAAGCTCTTCATGTCACGCCCCAGGGCGGCCGTCCCCGGGACGCGGCAAGTGTATATATGATATCAGTAACAGGAAACCAACAATAAACCACAAACAATCACTAAAATGACAACACAGATAAAAGCAGGGCTGACATAATATATACACCAAATGCGGAAGCTAAAAAGACTGAGTCTGTAATCAAAACATACTACAGACTCGATACATAATCGTATGTCCTGTGAGAGCCAACATGTCCATATATATACACAAATAAAATCCATACATAATCCAGCTAGGTGCCCAAGCACAGAATATATACATACAACTGAAAGAAGGGTGCTGATGGCCTCAAAACTCGTGGGACGCGGCGCTACTCCTCTACTGGTGTAGTCGCTCGGGAAGCTCCTCCCTCAGAGATCACTGAAAAAGATAATATGCGAGGGGTGAGCCACACGCTCAGTGAATAGCACAACCCATGCATACAGTTCATATTAACCACATTTAAGCAAGTCATAAGCCACAAGTGGCATAATATCTCAAATCCGGGGGTTCGTTACATCGCCGAACCCCATACCCTCACCCTCACCCTCACCCTCAACAGGTGACCTAGGATGTTGGGACTTAGTGGGCTGATAATCATCCATACATAATCCTGTGGGTCGTCGCATCGTCGGCCCACCATACCCTCACCCTCACCCTCGCCAGGTGACATAGGCTCTTGGGACTGACTAGGCTGTTGGTCACCCTTGGTCCACCGATAGTTTCTCCTCACTCCGTAGGTCGTTTGGCCACTCTCATGTTCAGCACAGTCCTTCACCAAAATCAGGAGGCGCCTACTAATGGGAGCCCCTGCACGGGACAACCTGTCTAACGCTGAGGTAGTCTCTAACAGGATCCGACGAAGGGAACAGAACAGCCTATCCATCGCATATGATCCACTCGGATCCGCTGACAGCACATCTCTACAATCCTAATGTCTTGAATTCCTCAGAATTCCACCAGCGCGCATAACCAGTATGCGGGGAACATGCATTTATTAATCATAATACAGGGGTGCAATATTATTGGGAAAGTAACCTGGGGAGGGCAACGTGAGGTCCCGATACAGGACGTCCCGACAACCAAACAAGGAACACGGAGTACCCTGACCCGGGTCTCAATGTTGACCTCGCAAGGCCCCTCCCTATAATATTGTCTAAAGCATGCAATTCTCACTTATGCTAGCATTTAAGTAAACAAATCAAACTAATAGGACGCATGTAGAGGTCGGGCTTTCCTAGCATGATAGCGAGGAGGCAGGATGCATGGCTCATGCACAATCCTAAGGGTGCAAGTCCCTATCACACAATCTAGGGTGGCATGCAATTCTACACACACATCATGCTTACATGGGTTATAATTGCAACAGTTAATACAAGCTATACGCCCCAGGGGAGAGCGGTACACGCCCAAGTGCGTGTATCGCCTCCCAAGCTGGGTTGGGTTGTCCCACTCACCGGAAATCGGGTCGACGCGCGACCGTCCGTCGAGATCTGCAAGACAGGGTATTACTTGGTAAGTATAAATCCACAAATATCATTAAATACTCAAATAAATACCCCAAAACCCACCACAAACACCCAACACTCGGGCAACTACCCGCACGGCCGGCAACCACCCGCACGGCCACCCGACCGCCCGGGTGCACCGCCGCGCCTCAGCCCGCGCACCCCGCGCACTGCCGGGCCCCTGCCCGCCGCCTGGACACGCCGCCGCACCACCCCGGGCACCGCGCGTCCACTGCGCCCAGCCGCAGCAGCCCGCGCGCATCCCGAACGCCTCGCGCCGCCCCGCGAGCACCCCGCACGCCCCCGCGTGCAGCGCCTCGCCCCGCGCGCACCCCGCGCGCACCTCCGCCACCTCGCCTGCCCCACCGCGCCTCGCGCACACCTCGCACACAGTTCGCCCAGCCCCTCGCGCACAGCTGCTCGCCCAGCACCCCGCGCACAGCTCCCCGCGCTCGCACGCCCAGCACCCGCACGCCTGGCTGGCCTCCAGCTCCTCGCACACAGACCCGTGCGACCAGCTCCCCCGAGCGCACGCCCGCGCGCACGCTCGAGCGCACGCACGCGCGCACGCCCAGCCAGCTCCTGCGCTCGCTGCCTGTGCTGCCTGAGGCCCCCAGCCCACACGCCAGCACTGCCAGCCCATCCAGCGCGTCCTGCACGACCAGCACAGCACGCCTCCCGCGCGCGCCTGCGCGCACGCCGCGCGCACGCACGCGCGCATGCCCGCGCGCGCCTAGCCTGCGCGCTGCCTGAGCCGCTGCCGCTGCTCTGCCTGCTGCCCGAGAACATCTCCCACCAGCCCGAGCTCCCCAACCACCCACCTCCGACCACCCCACGGCCCTCCGACGGCCACCACAGCCCTCCGACGGCCACCCACCGCCGCCGACCACCACCCAACCCCAAAACCATCCCCCTAGCATACATCTAGCATGAAAAAAGAGGGAAAGGAGGCTTACCGAGGGGAGGGAAGGATGTTCGGTAGCCCTTCGCGCGCCGAAACCTCTCCCAAAGGGCTTCCAACGCCCGGATCTACTCCCACCTCCGAGATGGGTCAAAACAGCGGAGAAGAGAGGGCGGACGGAGGGGTGAAACTCGTCGGAATCGAGATTCGAAAACACCGGAGTGTAGATCGGGACCCGATCTACACTTCTCGTGCTTTAGGTTTTTAGGTTTGAGGGGTCTAAGGGCCTCAAAAGCAAGAAAAAGAGAGAAGGGGAGAGAGGGAGCTTGGGGAGGAAGACGATGAACAGTACCTCGAAAATTAGATCCCATCCTTATATAGTGTGCGACTTAAAAACCCGGATACGCCCCGGAACTGTGAAATTTTCGGAAACATTGCCGGAATTCGATGAAATTTTCATGAGTGGCTTAAAACGGCACCAGGACACATAATATGCAGTTAGATTTTCAATCGGAGTCCTCTAACTCGGACGATAGCTAACAGTCCAAAAATTTTGCGATTCCGATCGAAAAATGCAAAAATTTTAAAAACTGCTAAAATGCTCCAATGGTTACCAACAGGCCAAAAAGTGACACATATATAACACTTCATGTATCCTTCTCAGATGCTGATGAGCTCCCTTTCTTTTCCTCTCCCTGAACTGATCAGGGACTTCATGCGCCGATTCAAGCTTCACCCGGTGCAATGCTCCCCTAATCTGTTAAGGGTGCTGATGTGCGTTCTCACGATCAACCGCAAGCTGAAGCTTCAACTCATGGTGGACGGCATCCATAATCTGTACGATTTGAGGAAGTCGGAGCATGCTTAATATCTTCGGGCGAGACCGGGTGCGATCTCTCTCGTGGAAAAACTTCCTTCATCCGACAGCGGATGGAGGGATGAATGCTTTGTGCAACTGAGTGGTCCTTGGGTGCTTCCTGCTCCCATGGTTTGACTTCTAAAATATATCATTTTAAACAATTAAAACTTTGTAAAAGTCAATGTTCCACATGAAAAAATAAGAAAGACGAAATTAAGGAACATTTTTATTAAAAATACGAAAATGAAACTATAGAATTCATATATTATAAAAATAAATAAATTGAACAATTCAAATTTTATTTCATAATAAATTAAAAAAATTAAAATATGACTTAGAATATTAAAATTTATCATCCCTACTTTCGGTTCAGGTTTCCAATCTCTCAACCCAAACTCAACTTAAATTAGGCTCGGGTTGCTTGAGTTCCGGTTGAACGCGTACACTAAAATCCCAACTCAAACCCGTTCAAATGTCGGGTTGGGTCTGATTCAACCCATCTAAATTGCACCCCCTAGTTTCATATTTTCACTATGAAAATAACTATAACAATGGTTTATGTCAAGTTTCTTTCATTAACTAATCCACTGACGTTCTTATTTACGCAATAATGTGTAAAAACAAATAAAGGGCGATGGATGAAGAATTATGAAAATAATAGAACACATTGCCTTTATTAATACAAAATAATTATTCTGTAGATTTGAATTCAAAATTTGTTATGTACCATTGCCTTTACAACACATGTCGGGGCGATAGTGAGGATTGCAGGTTAATTTGAACGACCTAGATTATAGCTTGATGAAGTGTGTAATTTGGATAGCCAGGATTAAATGTGATCAGTGAATACAATGATCAGATGGCCATGTTTTATATGGATGTATCAATGGGATGTGTTAAATAAGTGAAAGAATTTTTTTATAATGATAGTGAAGGGATATTTTTATCCCCAGGGATAGATAAGATAACCTTTGATAAATTATTTTTACATTTTATTAGAATTTTTATCAAATTTTATTCTAATTTATCCAAACATAATTATTAAGATTTATACGAGCCTAACAAATAGCGAATAAGGGCTATTATATTATTATTCACCCTTATTATCTATTTATTTTAGGAGACACAGGGTGATTAGTGTTTTGAGGTACAAAATCGGGAATTAGGAGAATTATAGTTCCTGTGTTACATTCAGTACATGAATGTTTTAATTTTGTATACAGTTTTGGTGGGGGGACTGTCCCCATCACATAAATATTTTTTTATGGTAATATAATATAGGCCTCTGAGGCACTCTTACTGGAAAAAAAAAAAAAGTATACATAAAAAATGTAGTCTGCAGTAAGGAAAAACTTATGTGGATGTAATAATAATAATAATAATAATAAAAAATATTTAAAAGGAGATGCAAGATCTTTATAAAAAAATTGTTTTTTTTTGGGAACCACGGTACTCTTTGAGGATAATGGGCTTCTTTGGGGAACAAAGTGTATTGGAAATTTTTTTGATTTTCTAAACCCATTTTCAATCTACACGTATTTTGATTTTTTTTTAAAATAATATATTTTATTTAATGAGATATCTATTTTATAAAAAATAAAATATTTATTTTAATTAATTATATAAATGCATTTATAAAAAATATAAAAAATTTTAAACGAAGCATATATTTTGTTAATGTCAGTATATGACACGCTAACGAAGCAAATAGAATCAGAATTAGGGTTGGAAAAAGACAGTGTAACCGAGCTCAATTATAATCCATCATTGAAACCCCACTGGCCCACTATTTCATCATCTTCATGCTTCGATTGAAGCCTTCCAAATCCTTTTCGATCCTCCATGATAGGCACAACTAACCCAATTAGAAATTATTCAAGTAATAGCAGTTAGATTTTCATTTTCCTCCTTTCTGCCACTTCCACATCCTTTTCGATATTCTGGAGAGAGCATCAACTAAAAATGTTTTCTTTGAACTCATCACCTCACCTCTGGATTGAGATCATCACAGCCAATGAGGAGGACAAGCTTATGCCAGGTTATGAACGCATTAATTGATCACTGTCAGAGGCGGAACCCGGATTCTACGTACCTTTTTCGCTATTTTCACTTTTAATTCTGGCGGAGATAAATCACACAACTGATAACACCACTTGTTTTTTTACTTCTTTTAAAATTTGAACATCAAAAGCGCCATACATTAAAATATCAAAATAAAATATTAGAGAATAAATAAATAAAATGAAAAGGAAGATAACAAGACTCTCTCGGTCCCCACTAACATGCACAATAAAAAATCTAAAAAATATATATTTTGTCTAATAATCTCAAACAATGATATAAATAAATCCTTATCCACTTGAACAACTTTAATATATAAAAATATATACTCATAAATTAACATTTAAATACACTTATACATCTTAATTGCATTATCAATCTCATCACACATTTTTTTTAATACAAAAAAGGGGATTGGAACACATTCTAGAAGTAGATTAGTAGACGAACCTGCAAATAAAAATCAACCATTACTCCCTGTCTCCTACAAGTTAACCAGCTGTCCATTCAATTTTATAAAAAACCACAATAAACTAATGCCACAATACAAGGCTACAAAACAGTTGTCCTCTGAAATTGATTAAAAACCCAAAGTCCATAGACGGACAGATGACCAGTCAACCAGTCATAGCTCAACGCCCCGACGCTGTCCATCTTGTCAGGAATTGCCGTCCGTCTCGTCAGTGGACAGTGGGGGAGGGAGAGAGACGGGAGAGAGGCCGAGAGGGAGAGACAGCAGATAGGAGAAACAGAGGGATCATGAAAAAAATTTGAACCTGATCCCTTGGTCCGCCTCATCATCGCCCGGTCACTGTCTGCACAGATTCGCAACAAAAATTGTTGGATCCTTGGAGGAAAGAGAAGGGTTTTTAGTTTTAATCGATTTTTTTTATTTGGTATGATTAGGGTTGTGTTTGGGCATGGGTTAGACAACCTGGGCTGGGTTGAGTTTGATTTTTTAGTTGGGTTTGAGATTGGGCTTATTTAAATATTTTTTTTCAAAGTTTTAGGTGGGGCTACAGCTCGGTCTAGCCTACTGCTAGCTCTGCCCCTGATAACTGCAATGTTTAACATTAAATATGAAGAGGAAGAACAGAGGAGGTCAGAGCGTCTTGCAATTATCTCCTATCTATGTACTCTAATGTGTGGATGAGGGGAGGGGGGTGTTTCTGAACTGTCTATCATGGTTTTGTGAACTTGGCATAATTGACAAGGGGTAGTTGATAGGCTGTTATCTTTATTCCCATTTTGAAGAACTTTCTTTTTATCTTTCAATGTTTTTTATAAAAGGGCTGTGCATATGTACAAAGTTCGATGGTAGAGTAATACAAAATCTTGATTATAAAAAAATGTTTTCTTTTCCTTTTTTACATTTAATAATAAAATCAAATCCCATCAACTTATATAGCCATCAATCCTAGTCTGAAATAATAATCTTTTGGTCCCACAATATTTTAAAAGCTATGTCGATCGGTTCTCACCACAAATTGTCGCCCCAAAAAATACGGGTGCCACTTTCACACAACTAGTACTGATGTTGACAACAAGAAGTTTTTGTTAGTGTTGGGCCCATTTTGAATGGCCCATTCTTTGGTTGACCAAAAATTAAGTATTCCTTTTTCCCCTCCCAACACTTTAGTCCCACATCGGTTAAAACCACTTCATTGTTTCATCTTATACATAGAGTCAAACCATTCCACTGTTGAGACTTGTTGGACCAAACCCCTACGCGCGCGCACACGAGGCCCAACCCATCAACCCTGGGGTTTGGATTTCTGGTGGAAAAACTAGTTAACCGAGCGTGCGCGCTCGCACGAGGCGGGCCGGACCGGGCTGGGTTGCGGGCCACACTTGGGTGCGCGCGCAAGGGTGGGGGGGGTGCAAATCCCTCTCCACGGGCTTAGCGCGTGGGTTTCTTTTTGTCTCTCGCGACATCTCCTCTTGTTCCGTGATCTCTCGTGTTTTTCTAGTCCTTTTCTGATAAAGAGTCCACTTCCATTGACCTTACCAAGGATGCCGATCCTGATAAAACAGCAGATCCGAAAGGAAAAACTATTGAATTAGACGGTGCCTGGGAAGAGAAAGATTTCTTGTGCCATGGTCGAATCTTGAGTGCCTTAACCCCTGAGTTGTATGATATTTTTTGTACTACAAAATGCACTTTTGAACTGTGGACAGAACTCGAAAAAAAATATAGTCTTGAAGATGCTGGGTTAGAAAAATATGCTGTCGGAAAATTTTTAAAATTCAACATGGTTGATAATCTGTCTATCATGAAACAAATCGTAGACCTGAAAACTATTATTCATGAGATTAAAAAATATGGGATGATTCTTGATGACACCTTTCTTGCATACTCCATTATTGAAAAATTGCCTCCCTCCTGGTCTAATTTTGCTATCAAACTTAAACATCGTAGAGGTATACCTGTCTTGAATGATATTTTGACCACTATTAGGATAGAAGATGAGCATAGGCTTCAAGATAAGGTCTCTAAACTTCCTAAAGAGTTTTCTGCCAAAGCACACATAGCCGAAGGTTTTAAACCCAAGTCCAAACCTTTTAAAAAGAATGGGGCAGCTAAGGGTCATGTAAAGCCACAGTTTAAAAAGAAAACCAATGATGAAGCTGGTTGCTACGTGTGTGGGAAGAAAGGGCATATTGCAAGAAGTTGCTACAAACGAAAGACCCTTCCTCAAAATCTGAATTATAAAAGCAACCATCCTACCCAGAAGGACTCAGAGAATAAGGTCCAAGCGAATGTGGTGATTCATGACCCTGCACCCTCTTCCTCCCAAATTAGGTTTGTCACTGTCCATCCTGAGTTAAACTTAGCTTGTCAATCTACTGATTGGTGGATAGACACCGGAGCAAATGTACACCTTTGTTCTGATAGATCCTTATTTACTTCCTATCAGGCCATTGATGGACATGTGAGAATGGGCAACAACTCTGCTGCACGTATCATTGGAGAAGGACATGTTGATCTACTCTTCACGTCCGGGAATGTCCTATCACTTCAAAACGTGCAACACGTTCCTGATTTGAGGAAAAACTTAGTTAGTGGGTCGCTGTTGATACAGCAAGGTTATAAACTAGTTTTTGAAGCAAATAAGGTTGTAATAACTAGGTTTGAAACCTTCGTTGGGAAAGGCTATGTGTGTGATGGTTTGTTTAAGTTGAATATTATGTTTGAATGTTCTTCCTCCTTATTTACTACTGCTTTGAATGTTGAATCTCATAATATGTGGCATGCTCGTTTAGGACATATAAACTTAAGTACCATAAAAAGAATGATGTTTCTTGATTTGATTCCTAAATCTCATCTTAATGAAACTTCTAAATGTCATATCTGTGTGCAAGCGAAACAGCCTAGAAAACCTTTTAAATCTGTTGATAGAATTTCTGAACTGTTAGGCTTAGTACATAGTGACATATGTGAAATGAATGGTATGCTTACTCGAGGAGGAAAAAGATACTTCATAACCTTTATTGATGATTTTTCAAAATTTTGTTATGTGTATCTATTGCGTTCAAAAGATGAGGCTCTAGAATTTTTCAAAATTTATAAGGCAGAAGTAGAAAATCAATTAGATAGAAAAATCAAAGTGATTAGGTCTGATCGAGGAGGTGAATATACATCGAATGAATTCTCTAAATTGTGTGAAGATAATGGCATCATTCATCAGACCACCGCTCCCTATTCACCCCAATCCAATGGTGTGGCAGAACGGAAAAATCGGACCCTGTGTGACATGGTTAATTCCATGTTATCAAGTTCTGGTTTATCTGAAAATTTTTGGGGAGAGGCCATATATTCTGCTTGTCATATTCTAAATAGGGTTCCCTTTAGAAATTGTGATAAAACTCCTTATGAATTGTGGAAAGGTAGGAAACCCAACCTTAGTAGCATCAAAGTTTGGGGATGTTTGGCAAAAGTGAATATTCCTCCTCCCAAAAAGAAGAAGTTAGGACCAAAAACAATTGATTGTGTATTTGTGGGCTATGCATATCATAGTGCTGCATATAGATTTTTAGTCCTACAATCTGGAATTCCTGAGATCAGTCCCAACTCAATTATTGAGTCTAGAGATGTTGTCTTTTTTGAAGATACTTTTCCCATGAAAACCACAAATTCTAAAGCTATTGGACATAAATCTACTGCTGATCTAGGGGCTTCTTCTTCTTCCTTTGTTCCATCTCTTGAGAATGAACCTGAATTAAGAAGAAGTAAGAGACCTAGAGTAGAAAAAACATTTGGAGATGACTTCCTCACATTTCTTATTGAAGATGATCCCTTAACCTTCAATGAAGCTATGTCATCTCCAGATGCACCTTTTTGGAGAGAAGCAATTAATAGTGAATTTGATTCCATTCTTCATAATAATACTTGGGTTCTTACTTCTCTCCCTCCAGGTAGTAGAACAATTGGGTGTAAATGGATCTTCAAAAGGAAATTTCGTCCAGATGGCTCTATAGAAAAATACAAGGCTAGGCTAGTAGCAAAGGGCTTTAAACAAAAACCTGGTGTGGATTATTTTGATACATATTCTCCTGTCACTAGAATTACCACTATTCGGATACTGGTCGCATTAGCTTCAATTCATGGTCTTGAAATCCATCAGATGGATGTCAAAACCGCTTTTTTACATGGAGATCTCAATGAGGAGATCTATATGGACCAACCTGAAGGATTTGTGGTTCCTGGACAAGAACAGAAGGTGTGTAAACTCGTGAAATCTCTGTACGGGCTCAAACAAGCTCCTAAACAGTGGTATGAAAAATTTGATAGAGTCATCGCTTCTTTTGGTTTTAAAAATAATGAGTATGACAGATGTCTTTATATGAAAGTGAAATCTGATGCTTGTGTTATCATTTGCCTATATGTTGATGATATTTTAATTTTTGGGTCTAATCAGGACATTATTGAAGAAACCAAAATTTTTCTTTCTAAAAACTTTGATATGAAAGATCTTGGTCATGCAAGTCTAATTTTGGGAATAAAATTAGTCAAGACTTCATCTGGTATTACACTTTCACAGTCTCACTACATTGAGAAGATACTCAAAAAATTTGATATGTATGATTTTTCACCTGTGCATACACCATATGATTCATCAATTAAATTGAAAAAGAATTTGGGAGAACCTGTTGGACAGGAATTATATGCACAAATGATTGGAAGTTTAATGTATCTTATGAATTGCACTCGTCCTGATATTGCATATGCTGTTTGTAGGCTAAGTAGATACACAAGCAATCCTAATAAAGAGCATTGGACTGCACTCACACGTGTATTTAGATATCTGCGAGGATCTATTTCACTTTCATTACATTATACTGGTTTTCCTCCTGTACTTGAGGGTTATTCTGACGCCAACTGGATCTCTGATTCAGTTGATATTAAATCAACCAGTGGGTTTGTGTTTTTGATAGGTGGTGCAGCAATAGCATGGAGGTCTGTTAAACAGACAGTAATTGCTCGTTCCACAATGGAATCAGAGCTTATTGCATTGGATATTGCAGCTTCAGAGGCAGAATGGCTTAGGAATCTGTTGAGTGAGATTCCATTGATGGGAAAGCCTATTCCAGCAATTTCCATAAGATGTGACAACAAAGTTGTGATTGCAAAATCATTACAAAATAATGATAATGAGAAAATGTCTAGACACTTGCGCTTGCGATATAAATCAATTCGGCACCTGATTTCTCAGGGGATAATTACTCTAGAGTTTGTGAGATCCGAGAGAAATCTCGCAGATCATTTCACAAAAGGACTTGTCAGACGACTTGTCCATGAGACATCGAGGGGGATGGGGCTTCAGCCCATTATATAAATTACCTACAGCGGGCTCCCTACCATTGTGATTGGAGATCCCATGAAGATGGTTTTCAAGGGGTTAACGAAGCTGTATTGGTAAACTTGTGAGTACTGTAGAGGAAAACTCCTCTAACTCATCCCTATGATATCAGTACTATACTGTGGCGGAAGAAGGTTGAGCTTACGCTCTTAATGGGTTCAAGTCCTTTTCGGACAGGGTGTGGCCCACGCAGGCACCCTGGAGAACTCACCTATATGAGTGCACGGACGTGAGGCCGCGTTCTTTGAGATTTGGGCTAAGTCTCTAAGGCACTCAAGAAAGGATACGAGCACATGGCCGTAACGTGCTACCCCAGAAAACAGGACCCATATCCTGTACCGTGTGTGTGACTAGTGAATTCTGGCTTAAGGGGTCGAATTCAAGGACATGGTCTATTCAGACTTCTCAGTTGGATCTAGTTTACACTAAGTGAAGGTTCAAACCCAGAAGGTACCTTCATCTATTACATGGTATAAGATGCTCATATCATATTCTTTCTTCTACAATTTTAGGTCAAGGGGGGGATTGTTAGTGTTGGGCCCATTTTGAATGGCCCATTCTTTGGTTGACCAAAAATTAAGTATTCCTTTTTCCCCTCCCAACACTTTAGTCCAACATCGGTTAAAACCACTTCATTGTTTCACCTTATACATAGAGTCAAACCATTCCACTGTTGAGACTTGTTGGGCCAAACCCCGAGGCCCAACCCATCAACTCGTGGGCTTGGATTTCTGGTGGAAAAACTAGTTAACTGGGCGTGCGGGCTCGCACGTCGCGCCTGCACACGAGGTGGGCCGGGCCGGGCTGGGTTGCGGGCCACACTTGGGCGCGCCCGCATGCGCGCGCAGGGGGGGTGCAAATCCCTCTCCACGGGCCACTCTGGGCCCTTTGCTCGGGCTTGGCCCGTAGCGCGTGGGTTTCTTTTTGTCTCTTGCGACATCTCCTTTTGTTCCGTGAATTTGAATTGTTTCTAAAACCGCCACCATGATTATTTCCAAAACCGTCCGTGCCGAGATCTCTCAACGGATGCGTGTAATTATTTCAATTAATTGTTCGTTAATGTGCGCAATTAAGTGGTCGGGTTACAATTTTAATGCGTAATTAAGTGGTCGGTTTTTCTTTTAAACGTTGCTGGACTGCCTATATAAAGGTGTCAAATTGGTCTCTCTCACAATCAACGAAATCACAAGTCCAGAGCACACCTACAACCACTGTTCTTCTGTTTTGGTTTTTTCTTTTGTAGAGGAGTCTGTTCTTTCCACTTTCTTTATTCTCTGATCTGAGCGTCTGAAAGGATCGCGGCTGTTCACTGTGGTCTCCTCATAGCTCGCACCCCGAGGAGGCATAACCCTGGTGGTCGTATCTCTCAGTGGTAGGAGCCGTTCATCCCTGTGCGTGAGGGGGCCTTATTCACCGAGGACAGAGCGTCTCTGCTCGCTTCCACCAAAACTGATATGTTTTTCTAATCCTCTGTTCTTTATTTGCAGAATATTTTGCTGTGTTTTCATATTGGTTTGAATCTGTGGCCTTACTAGGTTCTTTGCAATGCCCTAATATTTTTATAAATTTCATCAGTTTTTTCCATGTAATGCATGAGTCTTTATTAGGGCTCCCACACCCGATCTGCTAGCATCGTATTGAATGATAAATTTCTTTGAAAAGTCTGGTAGAGCTAACACCAGGGATTCATAGCTTCTTTTAAATTCTGAAATGCTACATCTGCAACTAGTGTCCATATGAAGGAGTCCTTCAACATTCTAGTAAGTGATCCAGCTATTTTTCCCAAGTTCTGTATAGACTTGCAAGAGTAGCTAGTGAACCCAAACAGGGGTGGAGCTATGAGTGGACATTTCGCTAAACCATTTTATTATTTTGTCTCTCATTGATTTTAAAGAGGTTATGAAACTCATTTTATTGTGAGTCAACTATAAATCTCTTGCATATTAGATGCTTCTATGTATTGAAAAAGAATATGATAAAAAAAATATAGATTCAGATTTGATAACATGTGATTTCTATTATTTGAAATATTGTAAGGTTTAATTTTAATAGGAAAATGTTAGGGATAATATTCATGTATATGAGACTGTAATTAAAACTGTAAAAATGACTATATGTAATAAATGAAAATACTTTTTATAAGAGAGAAATTAATGCCAATCCACCCAATTGTATCACCCTAAAAATCTAAAACTTCAAAGTGAATTGAATGTAATGAAGGGTTCAAGGATCAACCACAAGAAGTTCTTGGATTCCCACCCCCCAAAAAAGTAATATAATCTATCTTTGAGTACCTCAATTCTGAAAATGTGTTTTGATGAATGATAATTAATAAAATTTCAATTACAAAAAAATAAATAAATATTAAGAGCATGATTGAAAACAGAGAATGCCTTTAAAACACTATTGGATCAATATTATTATGAACTGTTCCACTCTTTTTGAACGATCTAGTCTTGGATTGTTAATTGTGTCATTCACTTTTGAGCAAAAAGCAGTGTCCAAGCCGATGAGCGATACTGTGATCACACGGAATAGCATAACCTGATTAGTTATGGGAACGGTTTACATATTTATTTATGCGAAACTTTTCGTAAAGGAAAATATTACATGATTTATTACAATGAAGAACAACTATAGATTTCATATTTATGTTGAGACCTTACATTTAACACATGGGCGACTGGTGGGCTGTTGCAATTACAAGAAGATTGGGCATCCTCCGCACCGTGAGCCCAGGAGCTTCTGTCATGTCTAATTCCTCTGCTTTCATTTTATCAGGCAGCCTCCAATCAAACCTATACAATAAGCTAGCAAGAGCGAGTTCAAGCTCTGCCACTGCAAATTGGATTCCTGGGCAAATCCTTCTCCCTGAACCGAATGGGATTAACTGAAGATCGTTTCCTTTGAAATCTATGGAACTGTTCAAGAATCTCTCGGGTCGAAACTCCTCTGGATCTTCCCATAATTTTGGGTCCCTTCCAATCGCCCATGCGTTTACCATGACCATCGTCTTCGCTGGTACTCGATAGCCTCTAATTGTCGCTTCTTTCATAGACTCGCGTGGTAGCAACATTGGGGCTGGTGGGTGTAGGCGAAAAGCCTCCTTTATCACTGCGTTTAGATATGCCATTTTAGCTATGTCGCTCTCTTCAATCTTTGTTTTGTCCTTCATGATGCACCTTATCTCATCTTGCACCTTTTTCATGGCTTTCTGGTTTCGCATGAGCTCCGCCATGGTCCAATCGAGCAATGCAAATGATGTATCTGTTCCAGCTGAAAACATGTCCTACACAAACATGATTTGGTTGATATATAATTATTGAAAGAACTTAATAATTGGGATTTAATGAGAGGTGAGGGAATTGAAACAATACCGTGATGATCGCTTTGATATTTTTCATGGTGAGTGAGAGACTGGAGTCTTGATCTTTTTGAAGGGAGAGAAGAACATCCACTAAGTCTGCATTAGTATTGCTTTGGGAGCCAACACTATGAACAACATGGTCGTTGATAACTTGATCGAGTAAGCCATCCCAATCTTGGAACCACTTGTTCAATCTTTTATTCATGCCGTTGATCGTGTACAACCACGCAAGATAGGGGAAATAGTCGTCCAGGCGACTTGTCTCGAAGAGGGTGGAGAATTCTGCGATCAGCTTACAAAGCTTGTTGTTCACGCCCTCCTCCAGAGAGTGCTTGGTCCCCAGAGCAACTCTGGAGATCGTGTTGAGGGTGAGAGAGTTCAGTAACTTGGTTAAGTTTACTGGTCCAAGAGAGGACTTCCGGGAGACCTTTTCGATCATGAGTTCCACTTCTTCCTCTCTAATGGCTCCAAAAGATTGTACCCTTTTAGAACTCAAGAGGTGTAAGACGCAAATTTTCCTGGCTTGCCTCCAGTAATCACCGTAAGGTGTAAATGCGATGTCTTGGGAATCATAAACTAGTTTGTCCAGCATAGCCAAAGAGGGTCTGCTTGAGAAGTTAAGGTCATGTGTCTTGAAGATCTCTTCAGCAAGATCCGGAGATGAAATTACGATAGCCGTGACACAACCTAATTGGAGATGCATTATTGGGCCATATTTTTGAGAGAGGGCACAGAGGGTACGATGAAGTGGGGAACCCAATTGGTGAAGGTTTCCAATGATGGGGAGCTTGGATGGTGATGGTGGGAGTTTGGTTTTTTTGGTGGAACATCTTTTATGGTTCAGAAGTAAGAGAAGGAAAGGAACTATGAAGAGAATGGTAGCTACTGTCACTGACATTTTTTTATCGTTTTGGGTTTCTCTGGTTTTGATCTTCCACACCTGACACTCGGAACAGCGGATACTTCGTCTTATATAAGATTGGTGTGGTTTGATAAGTTCCTGTTTGTTCAGTTCCTTTGATGTCCCTCATTAATTTACAATAATGTAATATGGGAGATTTAATGCCGGGTCAACCAGGACAATATTTAGTTACCCTAAAAATCCAAAATGCCTCATTCAATGTATTCAAAGTTCATGCTGTAGAAATCTAAGATAAATATAAATAAACGGAGAAGAAGAAAGAAGGAAGACGATGAATCCTATTTATAGACTCATCAATGTCTTAAATTTGGATAAAGTCAAATATGAAAGAGTTTATTAATTAAATAATTCAGTTAAGATTTGATCTTATCAAATATAATTCAATCAAACTCTTATTCTTAATACCTCCTGCAATCACATGTTCTAATAGTAAAATAATGTGATTGCTACATATATAATAAGAAAAACCTAATGACTCGATTGTGTGAATTGAAAATCGTCGTCTGTCTTTTGGAATTCACTAGTTGATGTACATGTGCATTGCACATGAACTACTTTAGTGAAATATAATGAACTAATATTAGTTAAAATTAGGGATGGCAACGGGGCGGGTTGAGACGGATTTGGTCAATCCCAATCCCAAACCCGCTAATAAAATTTTATCCCAAACCCGTCCCAAACCCGTGACGGTTTTATTATGTCATCCCAACCATGTTCCAACGGGTTTTTAAAGAACCCAAACCCATCCCATCCCATCTTATTTAGAAGGGTATGAATTTAAAAATCCCAATTTTTTTAATATTTTTTATTCTTTCTTATATTAAAAATTAAATAATAATTGTTATTCGTTATGTTATATAATATTACTTAATGCATGCTAAAATATTTTATTAATAATAATAATATATAATATGTTAGTTTAATTTATCTATCATATCATTTTGGAATTATATAAATGATTTAAATGAGATATAACAGGGCGGGGCTGGTTTTGCACTTGAATCCCAAACCCGTCCCATATCTTCATCAGGTTGGGACGGGTCAAGTTCGGGTTTGACATTTAGAGGACCAAACATGTCCCAATAGGGTCAGGTCAGGGTGGGTTTCCTATTTATCCCATCCCTAGTTGAAATTATAAGTTTGCTCACTTCGTTGTGAACTATTATCATTAGTTATTAAAGTTTGTCTACCTCAATCATGTATATATAATTTTTTAATACAGTGTTAATAAAGTTTTTGGTAATGCGCAGAGTTTTAGATTATTGTTAGAGCTGTAAAAAAGAGAATAAATTAAACTTTAAAACACCACTGCCATCCCTAGTTGAAATTATAAGTTTGCTCACTTCGTTGTGAACTATTATCATTAGTTGTTAAAGTTTGTCTACCTCAATCATTTATATATAATTTTTCAATACAGTGTTGATAAAGTTTTTGGTAATGCGTAGAGTTTTAGATTATTGTTAGAGCTGTAAAAAAGAGAATAAATTAAACTTTAAAACATACATACACACACACACACACCCCTCTAATATATTTCTTAGGTCGGTTTTAAAAAATTTAAACTTTTAAACAGATAGTTTTTAAAACAAGCTTCATGTTCATTAAGAAGATAGAGTTATATTTAAAATCATAATTTTTTCAAGATTTTTTAAATCTTAAACAGATGTTTATAAATATTATGATCTGAATTAAATGATTTTTTTTTTGTTAAAACACATCTTTATTTGATTAGGGAAATTAAATTTCAAACGGGGCATAGAGCTTTTACAAAAGACCAAAATAATTAAAATTGATTTATATGACAAGTCCATGTGTTGTCAATTTATATATATATATATATATATATATATAAATGAAATGATGCGCTGAATTTTATAGATTTGATTATTTATCTAATATTTAATGTGAATATTTTGAAAAAAAAAACATAAAATTGATTTTTATAATAAATCAGTTAATGAAATTTTATATAGGATGGGGTTAGATTTTGAAGAATTTGAAAGGTAAAGATATCTAATAAAAGTTCATTTGGGATAATGATGGATTTTCAATAAATGTGAAGGGTAAAGTTGTCAAACAAATATTTTTCATGGATTGATACTTTTACAGGTAGTATATATATATATATAACACACACACACATAGAAGATTGGGCAAAAGAGAGAGATATCCTTCTCAACCCCAGTGTTGTAAGTTTTTCTCTTCTGTAAGCCTATGTGCTACGTATTATGTATTATACATGTTGCTTTGTAATATGGTTTATGCATGTTTAATAAAATAAGTCTTTCCAGTTTCTATCCTATCTATCTTCAGTCAATTAATTTTCAAAATTAAAAAAAAAAAAAAATTGGTCTCTAAAAGAATACCAAATTCTTTTAAAGACCAAAATTACACTTTCAAGATCAATTTCTTTTAAAGACCAATTTTTTTTTTTTTAATTTTGAAAATTAATTGACATAAGATAGATAGGATGGAAACTGGAAACACTTATCTTATTTTATATAATATATATATATATATATATATATATATATATATATATATATATATATATATATATATATATATATAAATGAAATGATGCGCTGAATTTTATAGATTTGATTATTTATCTAATATTTAATGTGAATATTTTGAAAAAAAACATAAAATTGATTTTTATAATAAATCAGTTAATGAAATTTTATATAGGATGGGGTTAGATTTTGAAAAATTTGAAAGGTAAAGATATCTAATAAAAGTTCATTTGGGATAATGATGGATTTTCAATAAATGTGAAGGGTAAAATTGTCAAACAAATATTTTTCATGGATTGATACTTTTGTAGGTAGTATAGATCATTTCGCTCTCTCTCTTTAGCTCCCGCTCTTCATGAGTAGTCGCTCTTCCTATTCTTGAGTTTGTCAAGGCCACTCCCGCTCTTCTAGAATTTGTAGAGTCGTTTCTCTATTACATCATATCTGTCACGATCTCTTCCAATAAACACATTACATAGAGTCATATCTCAACAAATAGAGGAAACTGTGCATATGTTCAATGCGTTGAAAGTTCATTCATTGACTTTCTGAAGCTTATCTATTCAATGCATTGAAAATTCAATGCATTGAAAGTTCATTCAATGACTTCCTGAATCTTATCTATTTTTTTGGTTGAAGCTCATCTATTCAATGTATTGAAAATTCAATGTATTTCTCTGTCCGATATGTCAATGACAGAGAAATAAATGAAACATAGTTTTCTTGATGGTTACTTTCGTAGAAAATGTAGGGTTTAGGTTTGGGTATTAGGTTTTTTTATGCAAAAAATGTAATAAACTATCTTTGAGGTCCTCAATTTTGAAAATGTGTTTTGATGACTGATAGTTAATAAATTTCAATTACAAGAAACATATGAATAAAATGCTAGAGCATGATTGAAAAATCGAGAGTTGCCTTTAAAACACCATTGAATTAATTTTATTATGAACAGTTCCACTCTTTTTGAATGATCTTGTTATGGATTTTTTTTTTGTTTTTTTAAGATTGGTGCTTCCTAGATTTAATACCTTGACATCCTTCACGTAGAAGGAAACTACCAGCCAACTAATCAAAGCTCAGTTTAAAAAAAATTAGATTATTTCTCAATTTATACATGTTATCTTTGCACAGGGGGTCATGTTAATCTTCTCTGTATCGTTCTAATTTTATTTGATATGTTACTCGTGTCATTATTTTTGTAGCAAAAGTAGAGACAAACTGAGAAGTGATACTGTGATCACACGGGTTGAGCATAACTTGATTAGTTATGCAAAGGGTTTATATATTTTGTTATGCGAAACATTTGGTATAGGAAAATATTACATTCAGTTAAGGGTCATCATTTGGTTCGAGGCCCAAAAACACGGCTCACCTGACCTGAAAACTTGGGCTTGCTTCTGGGAGCCCGCCTGGCCCACAGGCCAACCCGAATTCGACCCGTTCGGGCTGGTCCGTAGGCCTATGTGTGCTACTTTAGAGAGGTGCCCCCCCCCCATTGATATATCATTGCAATAAATATTATGCAATGATGCAATTTTTCAACTAACTAATTCATTTTATTTTTTATTTTTGAAAATCTAATGGATGTAAACATTTTTCTAATATATATAATACATTCAATTAATTTCAATATTATATTTTTATTTTTTATTAAAACATTTAAACATTAATATACAAATACACATTGAAAAAAAAAATGAAATTTGGCCCGCAAGCCCGCCCATGGGCCCGAGCCCAGCCCGAGCCCGCTGGCCAGATAGGCCTGCGGGTCCTGGGCCCAGGGCCGGGCGTGGGCCCTGTTTCAACGGGCCGAGCTGGGCCGGGCTAGCTTGTTCTTGATGCCTACATTCAGTCGTTTTTAAAGTGCAATCCAAATACGTTTTGAATTTTTATGAATTATATATTTGTTTAATGAAATATATACATATTTTTATAAAATAAAAGTATATATTAAAATGAATTGAATGCATATATTATAACAATTTTAAAATAGAGTATATACTCACATAATATACAATATAATCTAGAGATTTATATAACGAGACGGGAATGACTGAGTGTATAAACACCCTTAAAAGAAAATGTAAATAGGACCAGTCCAATTTTGCATTTTTTCTATATATGAGAGATGTTACCCTCAATCCTTCTTAAATCTCTGTTACAGTATCATATATTTAGTTAGCCATCTGCACTTACACTAATGAGATATATATCTTCATAGGAAATTTTTTATATTTTCTATACGTGTGTATACAATTTATCAGAATATATAATTCAGTTTTTATAAAAATATATATCTCATTGAGGTATACTATTTTTTTTTATAGAAAAATTATAGTGGGTGAGAATTGAATTTGGAACTATGATGTAACGCCCCCAAAAATCCAACCATTAAATTGGGTAATTTCTGTGACTCGTGTCTTTTTTTTTTGTATCATCAAAGTATACCAGGATCACCAACATCAATATTAGATTAAAAAGGAACAATAATTCTCCAATACTGTTGTTCTATAAGAGCAACTAGGATACAACAAATCCAAATCTACAAAAAAAACCATGACTTATTGTAACAACTCTGTAGATACCCTAATTTTGACCGTCCAACGAAAACAAATTTACTTCAAGTAATATTGGAAACAACCACATTTGGACATCTAAAAGAAAACTCCCTTAGAAACCAAAGACCGGAAATCCTGGTCCAAACCCTTAGGAAAACCTAGGACCTGGACAGGGGCTGCTACTTGAGAGTAGCCGCCCCATACCAGGCGGCTAGTTACAACTAGCTGCCCCATTGACCGACCCCAAACCGCCTTCCTGGATGGGACATAAAGCAAGCATGATTACGGCGGATTGTCCTTTCTAGCTGCCCCATCTCAGCCGGTTCATCCTTAGTAACCGACCTAAGCCATCGCTTGTCAGAGATGAGACGTTTGGCAGGTTATGATGGGGGCGGCTACTTGAGAGTAGCCGTCCCTATCTGGGCGGCTAGTTCCAACTAGCCGCCCCCTCACGTAGACATTGTTAGAGAACAAAGATCTAATGGGAGGTCAAATCAACCACCTTATTACACATTTTGATCTATTGTCCAGTGAACACTCCCCTACACCTCTTTTACTATAAATAGAGGGGTTCAAACTCTTTTTCTAACATGACCAAAATAATCAATCAATTCATTCCCAAGCAACCAATCCACACCCACACTCACAAGCCTATACCCCCCCCCCCACACCACCATTTCAAAAACCCTTGAGAGAGAGTGAGAGAGAAACCCATTTCCTACACAAAATTACTCTCCAAATCCACTCTCCAAAACCCAGGTTATACCTAGCTTAACTTCTGCCAAACACCCAAATCAAACCCTACCCAGGTTCTGTCCAAATTGAACCAGACACCAGGCGGCTACTCCCAACTAGCCGCCCCCCACCAGGTGGCTAAATACCACTAGCCGGCACTTCCCTAGCCCACCTCAGTCCCACTTCTCCTTTAGTCAGGTTCCCGAAGCAGAAAAGGATCCCTGTCTTCACCTCTGTGTACGGCATATCCGTATCTCAGAGCGGAGACCCCACAAACTCCCCCCGAAGGCGATCAAATCCGCCCCAACTTTTCCTGCTTTTTTAGAAAAGCAGGTGGCGATCACTACAACCTATAAATTCTCCTGAGGACCCGTCGGCCACCTCAGCCAGGAACGAAAAACCCCCCACAACTCCTTCCGAGAGACAATCCGACCGAGTCTTCCAAGGCGCAACTCTCCGGATCCGAGCCTCCGAAGAACCCCCACACACGCACAACCCTGGAGGACGAGGAGGAGGAAGAGAGGGAGGAAGGCTTCCCAGAGCACCCCCCTTTACTATTTTTCTTTTCCCAAAATCCGATATTGACAGCCTGGCAATCACGGTGGGACCTCCCTCGTGAAAGACAACAAAAGGTAATCCTCTTCTGCTTCCTTCCGATAAACCTGACTAGAATGCCATCACCCCTCTAGAAAAGCTAAGATTCCTCACCCCTCAAGTCTGACCCTCCTGTACTTTGCATTACAACATCCTTAACTGCTTTAAGCCGCACACAGCTGCGCACCCCTTTTACTGTTTTAAGCCGCACACAGTTGCGCACTCCTTTACTACTTTAAGCCGCACACAGCTGCGCACCCCTTTACTGCTTTATTTCCTACTTTGAATCTGCATTCATTCACACCTAGGCTTTCCCATATTCACACCATGGAGGCCTACACCCAGGAGAAAATAGTAGAGGAGAAAGACAACCAGGGAGACCAAACCGCCCAATTCCTCAGCCACCTAGAGGAGAGGATGGCTACCCTAGGATACCAGTCAGTCGAGGACATGTTCAATGACCTCACCGACTATCACCAAGCGAAGACCTTGAAGCAGGAAACTCCTGTTAAGACCCCCAAGGCTTGCCCCGCCCCCAATACAGTACCAACACCCGGCCTCTCGATAAATCCGAGTCCAATCCTCTTTTCCTTTGCCCTGCCTTCCCCCGTGAATCCAATATTCCCATCCGCTTCTGTCCCGAGCCCTTACCAGGCTACCTCCAACTTGGGAACACTAATCCCTAGGGAGAATCGTTGGATGAAACCATCTGGAGAATCCTCTCCGAGACTGGCCCTTCCGCCCCCAAACACATGTCTTTGCACAACCTGAGATAGATCCCGCCAGTCCATCTACCGGAGGGATTTAAAATCCTAAAATTTTGCCGGTACAACGGTCGTGGAGACCCAGACGTTCATTTGACTGCCTTTTATCTAGACGCCCGACCGTTTCTAGATAACCAACCTCTGCTAGTATCTCTCTTCCAAAAATCATTGGAAGGAGAAGCACTGCAATGGTTCTCCACCCTCCCTGTAGATCATTTGTCAAACTTCTCGGCTGTAAGTGAGAAGTTTCTAGGCCGCTACGGTTATCAGAGGATTATGACCCCCTCTATTTCAGACCTGACCGTAGAAAGAATGAGGCCTAGGGAGGAATTTGAGCAGTACGTGTCCACGTGGCGCACCCTCGTCCACCGAACTGGCCTGCAATTAACAGAATGTCAAGAAATTGACATGATGTTGCAAAGCCTGAGTCCAGAGCTCCGTACGAGTCTTTCGTACGGAGACTGTACCACGTACCAGCTTCTCATTGACCGCCACAACAGGATTTCCCATTGTACAGCCCCAGCAGTCCAAACCTAGTCCCCACCTATCAGCCATAGGGTTGGACAACCGCCAAGAAAGGCGCACACCCCCACGGTAGAGGGGATAACACATATTTTGGTACTCTACCCAACAGAGCGCGAGTTCCTGATCAAGGACCAGCTCCGAGACAGTATACACCCGGTCCATCGGATATGTGCCGCCTCAGCAAGCCAACCAAAACTTCATTCATCGATCAGTACCCGGCCCCCCGTGTCGATATGACAAAACCCAGTAGTTGGAAGTCCTCCAATCCGAAGCCCCACAATTCAAAGCCAAGGCCAAACTAGGACTCCCCCTGCTCATTCCGCTCCCCCAAGAGTGCAAAACCTAACCCCTAGACGGCCTACACAAAGCTCCTATAATGAAGTCTCCCCTCCAACCTCCTATGGCCCAAGATGGTTAAATAGAAGGGATTGTTATCCACCACTCCCGGAAACCCTAGCAAACATCTTCATGGCCTTGGTAAAGACCAATAGTATTTCTTTGCCCATTGCCAGACCTTCGCCTCTTGGTGCCGATACTGCTCGTTACTGCCCATACCATCAACATCATGGTCACACCATTGAACAGTGATTTTTATTCAGAGACATTGTTTATGACCTCGATGAAGAAATACGCCTGGATTGGGCCACCATCAGGGGACTCAAAAATAGCCCAACTACGAAACCACCGGGGATCCACTTGAATTCTTTACCCAAACAAAACCAAGCCCTAGCACGTCCCAAACCTGTAATCAATGCCGAAACACAAGACCCAAAACCAACCATGCAAGCCTTCATAGAAGAACCAGAAAGCCTGAGTTTCAAAAGCATCTACACCATAAGGGCCACAAACCGTGAAGAACTGCCCAGGATCATTCCTGGTGGCCTAATTCTTCCAACACCTTCCCCCATCCTCCCAAGCCCCATAAAGTCTCTCCCCTCTCATACAAGACCATCCCCAGGCTTAGCCCCATCCTGCCAGTTAACAAAAACCTAAGCCTATTAAAAAACAATTTTCTCGGACCACGGTTGATACCTTAAACCATCATACAACTAGGGTCGGAAGAATCTTTAATGCTGTCCCCACCTATAGGCGTCTCATACCCGAAACAGAAACCGAGGAAGAGAGTGTCGTGGATAGGATTGACATCCTCGACCAGCTCCAAAGAATCCCCGCAAAGATCTCTATCCTAGAGTTGATCGAAACCTCGGAACACCACCAACAGGCCCTAAGGATGTTTTTAGAAAGAGTCCAAGTTGACCCTCAAATCTCCACCTTAAATATGCCAGTAGCCTTGGCTGCTGCAGGACTGGGGCCTATGATAACATTTAGGCCCAAAGAAGAAGTCCGCGATAAAGTTATCAACACCTCAACCCTATGCATCATAGTTGATATCGACGGGCATCCCATAGATAAAGTACTAGTCGATACCGGTGCAGGAGTAAACCTCATGTCACTATGCACCTTTGAACACATTGGCGGACATATCACCACGTTCCTGGAGACAGATACTTGGATATTCGCCTATGACAAGACGGCTCACCCAGTTCTTGGTTTTAAAGACTTCCCATTAAAAATAGGGTCCTTAGAAACAATTGTCGAAGCATATGTTTTAGAAATGGACTCTGACTATAACATGATCCTAAGACGTAAATGGTTAGCCTCAATTAAAGGGGTCTCTTCTCCCCTGCACCAGTGTTTGAAATTCCCCTTGGGAAATCAAATAATCAAAATACGGGGAGACGCAATCAAGGAACCCAAATCAGGGTTCACTAATAATGAGACTACCACTATCAAAACCATCAACCCAAGGCCAAAAGAAACCACCATCCACATCCTAGACTTCCCAGCCAATTTGCTAAACCCTCAAGACACCCTCACCCTCACCAGTGCTGTAAAGGCAAATCACCCTAAGCCTAAAAACCTAGGTTGGCACATGATGAAAGCCATGGGTCACATCCCGGGAAAAACATTAGGGCTAAAAGGTGGGATCCTAGAGCCCATCAAACTCCCAGCCTGGCTAGATAAGAAGGGCCTTGGCTCATCTAACAAACACATTGATTTAAAAGGGAAATGTAATTGGGGACTATATGAACACTTCATAAAGGGAACAACCGCCGAGCACCTTGAAGAAGCCATGTATCCTCGTCCCTTAACCTCTATCCAAGAAAGAGAGCCGGACTATCTCTCGGGCTCCCTTAACTGGTTATTTCCACACCCCGATAAACTCTTAGACACACCACCAGTCGGTGAAACTCTAGCTGACCAAGCGCTCTTCCCTCGCAGTGCGCAAGCATTGCAACAAAGGAGCGCCAGCTGTTGGAGGAAGGTCGGTTGAAGCACCCAAATTAATCCAGTAAGTTGTAAATATTAGTTGTCTTTTCCTTTCAAAAAAAAAAATGGAAACTAAAACCTTAGGGTCCTTATTTGACAAAGATGACTTCACCCCAGCATGGCACCCCTTCAGTGCTGACTCTGATCTTCTAAATAACTTGCGACATCTAGCCAGCCAAACTAAACATTCCAGCCCCAGTACCCCACTTAAAACAATCAAGCCCTCTAGAAGTCAGATACCTGACCATATCATTAACCACATAAAAGGACATAGTGGGACCTTTTTTGGCCTAGAGAAATTTGAGTCTATAACAGTTATAGAAGAACCAGACCTAGATAATATAGAAAACTTAGATGAGGATTTGGGAGTCTTCAAAATCTGCGATGAAGACAACAAAAAAGAAGACATCTCCGAAGAATTTAAGCGGAGCCTCCAGAGGTTTGATGAGAGGACAGAAGGAGCAGACGAGAAGGTAGAAGAACTAAACCTGGGGACTGAAGCTAGCCCCAAGGTCATTCTGATTAGTGCTGTCACGCCCCAGGGCGGCCAACCCCGGGACGCGGCAAATGTATATATATCATATCAGAAACCTACACAGGAGGTCAACTGTATATACTCTAAACCACAAATAAAATGACAACACATATCAAATAGGGCTGACATAATATATATACAATATAGCGGAAGCAAAAGACTGAATCTGTGAATAAACATTCTACAGACTCGATCCACAATCATACGTCCTGTGAGAGCCAATATACACAAATACAACTGAACATATACAAACGTGCTCAGCACGGAAATACAATACATACAGCCAAGGAAAGGGATGCTGATAGCCTCTGGCACTCGCGGACGTAACGCTGCTCCGCTACTGAAGGAATCCCTCGGAAAGCTCCAACTGCTGCTCCGGCTCAGTGGCAACTGGGGAAAAACATATGCGAGGGGTGAGCCACACGCTCAGTGAACGGCACAACCCATGCATCACAGACAATATTGACCACAACATATTAATCCATTCTAATCCACAATTTCCATAACCCAGATCATACCCTCACCTTTACCCCTCAACAGGGGACTCAGGATGTTGGGACTAACAATCATCCATAAACAAAACTAGCAGGTCGCTCATCGCCAACCCACTACACCCTCACCCTCACCCTACCACGGGTGACATAGGATTTTGGGACTGACTAGGCTGTTGGTCACCCTTGGTCCACCGATAGTCTCTCCCTCCACTCCGTAGGCCGCCTGGTCTACTCCCACATTCAGCACAGTCCGTCACCAAATCAGGAGGTGCCTACTGATGGGAGCCCTCTGTCAGGAAGGCCCTGTCTAACGTTGGGGGTAGTCTCTACCGGATCCAACGCAGGGAACAGAACAGCCTAATCCATACGCATATGATCCACTCGGATCCGCCGACAACGCATCTCTCCAACTCAAATGTCATGAACTCTTCAGAGTTCCTCCAGGGCGCATATCCAAGATGCGGGGAAACAGTACAATCAAAAGCAGTGTTGGAATATCACTGGGGGAAAGAAACTCGGGAGGGCGGCGTGAGTTCCCGATACAGGGTACCCCGACAACCAAACAAGGAACACGGAGTACCCTAACACGGGTCTCACCGCTGTCCTCGCAAGGTCCCTCCCCTATAATATTCACTACTCATGCTAATAATCATACCAAACATACAACTCTAACGTTCTGAATTCCTCAGAACCCACCAGGGCGCATAACTACGATGCGGGGAACATGCATAAGGTTATATCATAGTGAAATATTCTTGGGGGAAAGCAACTCGGGAGGGCAGCGTGAGTTCCCGTTATAGGACGCTCCGACAACCAAACAAGGAACACGGTGTACCCTAACCCGGGTCTCACCGCTGTCCTCGCAAGGCCCCTCCCCTAAAATAATCACTATAACATGCAATTCAACAGATACTAGTATTTAATTTAATAAATAAAACTAGTAGGACACATGCATAGGCCGGGTTTCCTAGCATGTAAACAGGGGACATGCTGCAAGGCTCATATGCATATCCTAAGGGGCAAGTCCCTAACACGCAAAGACTAGGGAAGCATGCATTCTACACATAAATTATACAATCATGGATACATATTATTGCAGGTTAATATTCATCCAAGACGCCCCAGGAGAGGTCGGTATACGCCCAAGTGCGTATAACACCTCTCGACTGGGTTGAATTGTCCCACTCACCAGTATCTGGGTCGACGCGCGACCGTCTGTCGAGATCTGCAAGACAGGTATTATTTGGTAAGTATTAATCCACAATTATCATTAAATACATAAATAAACACCCCTAAACCCACAACAAGCATCCAACACTTCCCCAACAACTACCCGCGGCCTCGGCAACCACCCGCACGGCCCCCGGCAACCACCCGCACGGTCGGCCACCGCCCGGACGCGCCACCGCGGGCCCCGCACGCCTCGCGCCGGTCCGCGAGCACCCCGCGCGCCCCCGCACGCAGTGCCCCGCCTCGCGCGCACCCCGCGCGCACCTCCGCCACCTTGCCGCACCTCGCGCGCACCTCGCACGCACCTCGCACACCTTGCCGCACCTCGCACGCACCTCGCACGCACCTCGCGCACTGCTCCGCGCCCCGTGCCTCCTCCGCGCGCGCCCCGGCACCTCGGCCAGCACCTCCGCGCCTCGCGCACGCCTCCGCGCGCGCCTGCTCCACGCGCGCCACCTCGCGCAGCACCACCCGCGCCTCGCGCACGCCTCCGCGCGCGCCTGCTCCACGCGCGCCACCTCGCGCAGCACCACCCGCGCGACCTGCTCCACGCGCGCCACCTCGCGCAGCAGCCTCTGCTCGCCCAGCACCAGCTTCTGCTCGCCCAGCACGACCAGCACCCTGCACCAGGCCCGCGCGCCTTCGCGCGCACGCCGCGCGTACGCGCGCCCGCGCACGCACGCGCGCCTGCCCGCGCGCATCCGACCTGGCGCCGCCTGGGCTGCTGCTGCTGCTGCTGCCTGGCCCGGACGACCTGCCACTGCCCGAGCGCCACCACCACCCCTCCCTTGACCACCGACCACCTCCCACCACCTCCGACCACCCTCCGACGACCCCCACAGCCGCCGACCACCCCCAATCACAAAAACCTCCCCCTAGCATTCATCTAAGCAAGAAAAAAGAGGGAAAGAAGGCTTACCGAGGGGAGGAAGAGGCGTCCGGTGGATCTCCACGCGCCGAAACCCTTCCCAAAAGCCTTCTCACGCCCCGATCTAGCTCCACCACCAAAATGGGCCAAAACAGAGGAGAGAGAGGGGAGGTCGGAGAGGCTAGGATCGCCGGAATTCGGATTTGAAGACACCGGTGTGTAGATCGGGACCCGATCTACACTTCCCGTGCTTTGGGTTTTCGATTTCGAGGGGTGGAGGGGGCTCAAACGGAAGAAAAATGGAGGAGAGGAGAGAGAGAGTCCAAGGTCGGGGATGATGAATAGTGATTTCAAATTTTTAGATTCCATTTATGTAATGCGCGACTTAAAAACCCGGATACGCCCCGGAACTGCGAAATTTTTGCAAACGATGCCAGAATTCGATGAAACTTTCATGAGAGGTCTAAAATGGCGCCAGGACACCAAATATGCAGTCAGATTTCCAATCGGAGTCCTCTAGCTCAGACGATAGCTAACAGTCTGAAATTATGCGGTTCCGACCAAAAACCCTAAAAAATTTTAAAAACCGCCAGGGCGCTCTAACGGTTACCAACAGGTTAAAAGTGACACATATCTAACAAGTGCGGAGCTGAAGCCTGATGAATAAGAAAGTCTAGTCAAAATACTACGTGAATATATCGATGCCTTCGCCTGGTCTTACAAAGACATGCCTAGACTCAATACCTCTTTGGTCGAGCACCGATTAATTTTAGAGCCTAACACAAACCAGTAAAGCAGAAGCTAAGGCGCCTTCATCCAGAGGTGGCTTTAAGAATTAAAGATGAGGTGGACAAACTCCACTAGGCTAAATTTATCTGGGTAGTCTTATACCCGAAATGGGTAGCTAATATTGTTCCAGTATCCAAAAAAGACGGCAAGATCCGAGTGTGCATTGATTTCAGGGACCTCAATTGAGCGTGCCCGAAGGATGATTTCCCACTCCCGCATATCGATCTCCTTGTCGATAACATTGCAGGATGTGAAATGCTCTCTTTTATGGATGGCTTTTTCAGATACAACTAGATTTGGTTGGAAGAAGATGACTAGGAAAAGACTTCCTTCACCACACCCTGGGGGACATACTGTTATGTAGTAATGCCTTTTGGACTTAAAAATGCGGGTGCAACGTATCAGAGAGCGATGACTTCAATATTTCATGATATGATGCACAAGCTAGAAGAGGTTTACGTAGATGAGATCCTAGTCAAATCTAGGACTCGAATAGGACATATTTGCACTCATCGAAGAGAAAGATAGGAAGACATGGACACTGTACTTCGATGGAGCAATTAATCAACAAGGGAGAGGGATAGGAATAGCATTAATCTCCCCCGAAGGCGTCATTATCCCACGGGCATTTCAGCTCACATTCAACGCCACCAACAATATTGCCGAATATGAAGCTCTGATAGCAGGTTTGAAGACAGCTCTAGCTCTGGGGGTCAAAGATCTAGACATTATTGGAGACTCACTTTTAGTAATTCGCCAGACCTTGAAAAAGTGTCAGACTAGGGACCCAAAATTAAAACCATATAGGGAGCTAGCTATAATCCTATTGAAACAGTTCTGTAAGGTCACCCACATCTTTATACCTAGAACATGCAATATTCTTGCAGACTCTTTAGCCTCATTAGCTTCATCACTTGCCTTCCCCATATCCAAGAAATCCGAAACAGTCACTATCCAGAGACTAGAGACACCTGCCACCGAACTTCGAGATTGTAAAACTCAAAACCTCCTAAATCAACAAAACCAAACAGAAGGAATCACTAGTACCACAAAAATCCTAGCCCTTGATCTAGAGGATATGGATGATGGAAATCCATGGTACTTTGATATCAAAAACTACCTCAAAGATGGTTCATTTTCAGAATACGCTACCGACGGCGATCAGAAGATAGTTAAAAGGATAGCGATCAAATACTGCCTCCGAGGGGGAATACTCTTTCAAGCATCCTTCAATAGAGAGTTACTCAGACGCATGGACGATGAGGAGGCATACACCATTGTGGAAGAAGCTGACTCTAGAGTCTGCGGAGGTCATGTCAACGCTCAAATGCTGGCAAAAAAGGTACTAAGAATGGGCTATTACTGGCCCACACTCAAAGGGGATTGCAACAAATATGTTCGACGCTGTGTCCAATGTCAGACTCATGCCAACAAAATACATGCACCAGCATCTTCCTTGCATCCCATGACTTCACCATGGCCATTTTCTATGTGGGCATTAGATGTAGTAGGACCATTCCGAGACACAGTAGAAAATACCACCCAGAAAGCTTTCATCCTCACTGCCACAGAATATTTTACCAAATGGGCCGAAGCCGAGTCCTATGTACTGATCAAAAGCTCCACCCTGGCCCGTTTCATTGGTATCCATATCCTTGCACGGTTCGGCACTCCCAGAATGATCATAACTGATAATGGCCTCCAATTCATTTCCCAAGAATTTCGAGATCTGTGTGATAAACACCACATAGAGCTTCATCACTCCACACCATATTACCCCCAGGGAAATGGGCAAGCAGAGGCCACCAACAAAACCTTGCTCAGAATCATAAAAAAGACAATAGAAACCCACAAAGCTACTGACTAGCCAGACAAGTTAGTTGATGCCCTCTGGGCTTACCGAACCTCTATCCGAACACCCACCAGCCAGACCACCCCATATTCACTCACATTCGGGGTAGAAGCGGTAGTACCTTACGAAATTCTTATCCCATCCTTAAGAATAGTATTAGAAGAAGACCTGCAGATCGAAGAGAGAAGAGAGGCGCTCCTGCTACGCCTAAAACTATTAGATGAAAAGAAGTTAAGAGCCGCGGACTATGCCCAGGCCTACCAGAGGAGGGTGGCAAGGGCATTTGAAAAGAAAGTAATAGAGAGAAGATTTAAAATTGGGGAGCTGGTACTCAAGCAAATCATGCCATCAAGGCAGCCCCACCCCAAAGGCAAGCTGCAACCTACATGGGAGGGACCCTATGTGATCACCCATGCCTATTCCGGGAATGCCTACTGCTTGGTGGACGTTGAAGGAGTCGAAGTCTCAGGTTTGTGGAATGCACTTTATCTAAAGAAATTTCATGCATAGAAACTCTCGATACTTGAGAAATATTATTCTTCCTTCTTGTGATTTTCAGTGTTTAAACCTGATGATAGAATTGTAAGACTCTCAAAGATAACTTGTATTTTATTTGAACTCATATATTCACTACTCATGCCACCTCCATCACACCAGTATGACTTAGGAATTGGCTTATTTGATAAAAGGATTGCCTACCCTGTAGACTGGGACAATTTTATAAACCCAAAGCATCTCCCCTTATTTTTGCACACACTCGTATTAACCCAAAAGCAAAATGAGGAATTACCCAGACTTGGCATATGTCCCAAAACTGGCTCTGGCACTATATAATTACTTCTAGAGGGGAAGCAGAAAAGAGCATGGGTAAAAAGCAGAAAAGCTCCCCCACTCAAAAAAAACAAAACCAAACAAAAGAAAGGCAATGAGAGGCCAAAGATCAAAACAACACCCAGACAACGGGTTAACCTCTCTACTTTAACAGGCGTGAACGGCTTTACGCACAATATATGCTGAAGAAAAGGCTATACTAGTACACATCCAAGCAAATGGATTGTACTCTTCACTCGAAATATGGGTATACGCTCAACAGGCTGTACTCTCCACCCAAATAAAGAAGTTGTAACAAGAAGAAAGCTAGAGGGACCTAGGAAGTAAAGACATATGCCAGACTGGGACAATTCTAAAATATTGCCCCAAAGGAAGATATTACTCTTACCCCATTCACCCCCACCCTTTTATTTCTTGCTATGGAGTTGGAATTGAACTATGTCTACTCGGAAAGGTGAAATCTCAACCAAAGATAGACCTTTTTCTATGTTTACAACAGCACACACTCACATGAGTTCACTTAAAACACTTGCCTATCTAAAGGAAGCTTATTTGACTTAAATCTTGGTGCATTCATGGATTTCTCAGCATGTTTAGAATAATATGATCAAGCATTCGAGAACCATGAACTTGAGAAATTGACACTTGAAGCCAACACCTTTCAAATACAATCCTGGTTTGGACATGAGTGACCACAAGGGCCCCTCTTCAGGGACTTGATGGTGTCTTTTACTTTAGGAAATTGAAAACATTGCCCTCTCCACACAAAGGATCCTTTGAAAAACTAAAATGCTCCCTTATGTCACCCACACCTATACATAAGATTGTATTTTCCTTTTTCAAACATTTAGACATTCAATTTTTTCAAAATACCACAATTAACTCCCATGCCAAAGGAAATTTGCCCCTATTACTTCCATTTCATACCCTTTCACACACATTTGAGAAAGAAAAATTGCCCCACTCTCATACACACCTGAGAGTCTCTTTTATTCTCACAAAATCACACTCAGAGCCATCTAGGCTCCCTCCTTTTTATGCCGAGCATGGTTTCTCACACTTTTTTTCCTTACTTACCTTAGATGGGTTGTAGCCCTTGACAATTCGAACAAGAAGGACTCGAAAGTCAGTGCAGGGGCACAATCCGGACAGATTTAACACTTGGTCCATGGAAATAATGTTTTTACAGGTTTTTGAAGGTTGAACAATTACCCATAGGACTCTCAGCAGTGATAGCAAGACAGTAGAATCAGAAAAATTGTCCCAAGCTAGGGGCGGCTAAACCCGACTAGCCGCCTGCCATCAGACGGCTGAAACCAATTAGCCGCCGCCCTACAGGTAAAATCTACTAGTCCTGGGGCAGCTAAAGACAACTATCCTCCCCTCACTGGGCAGCTAAGAACAACTAGCCACCCCTCACCTGCTGCCCGACCTGCACTGTCAGTCCAGTTTTAAATCAACTCTTCAAACCTTTGAGATCTATTAGGAATATTTCTTCCCAAAACCTGCATACACGCATTTCATACACATATATTCATAAAACCTGTATAAATATGCTTCAAAAACAACTATATTTTGAAATCACATGTCCATCCATGAATCAAACCTATAAAACCAAAATTCATTCATACACATACGCATCCACATACCTTTTCAGAACACCAAAACTTCCACATTAATTACACCAAACCATGCATATACTAGAAAATTATCCCACAAAAGACAAAAACATAAATTGTCCCTAAAACATAAATACTATATGAAAGAAAGTCCCCATAAAAAGCAAAAGAAAAGATAGGTCCACCAAAGGCTTCAAACTCCGATGTCTTGAGCTATGCATCATCAAAACAATCACCTAAGCCAAAATAAAAGAAGAAAAGCATGAATTCCTTGCATATATACATTTCTTCTACCAAAACCAAGACACAACAAAAATTATACCTCAGAGTGTCGTCATCCCCAGAAGGCTGAGTGGGAGGAACGTCCTGACTCGGCTGAGAAGGAGGCGGTGGCTGAGGAGAAGACTGAACTTCTGGAGCATCTGGAGCACCAAGAGTCTCCCTCACCGAAGTAGCAGCCCTCGCGTATCTCCCATGGCTCTGTGTCGCCGAAGGACGAGAAGTTCGACTGAAGATGGTCCCCATAGCAAAGGAAGCAGAGACTGAATGATTAGGCTCGAGAGGGAGAAGGACGAGGTCTGCCTCCGTCATAGACCCTCCGCCAACCAACGTCCCCCTCATGGTAGCCTCCCAGAGGTGGACTTGCTGCATATCCCGATCTCTTCTCTCCAACCTCTGGTGAAGGCGGCCCTCCATGCTCCTGGATCGGTCCTCGGCCACCCTCAACCTCTCTTCCAGCTCCCGTGCCCTCGCCTCCGAGACTCTGAGAGCTTCCCGGTCCCTGTCCCCGGCTGCCTGAAGAGAACGAACCAGGTCCCCCATCAAACCACCAGGCACGCCAGCTGACATCTCCAACTCTGACACTCTAGCCTAGAGGGAGTCCCACTCACGACCTAGAATGGAAGATTCTTCCTCCCTCAGCATGATACGGGACCGCAGCTGGTCCATCTCCCCCTCTCTCAAAGCTCTCTCGGACCGCAACAGGTCCACCTCATCCTCGGCCCTCGCAGCCCTCTCCCTTGCCTGATCAAGCTCCATCCGAGTGGCCAGTAGCTCACTCCTGGTCACGCCCTGCTCATCTATCAAGTCGAGCTCTCTATCGGAGGCACTGGTCGGAGGAGGAGCAGAGGAGGAAGAAGCGCCGTCGGCTCTCGCTCTCGACAGAGCATCCACCTGAGCCTCAAGGACCTGAACCTGGTCCTGCAAGCGTCGCCTCTTTACCCGCAACCCTTCTACTTGCCCGGCTCGTGCTTGGAGGTGATTGTTGGCGGTCTCGAGCTTCTTCTCCAACTCATTCAGCTCAACCTACAAAAGAAGGCATCATTTAGAACACAAAGAGAAGAAGCGAGGAGAGAAAAGAGAAAGGATTTTTCTTACGTAAGCATCTAGGATCTCCTCCTCCATTGTCCCGAGGATGTCAACATATTCCTGGTGGAACCAGGCCATATACTCCTTGCTGCTAACCACCTCGAGATGATCCTCAACCAAGGTCCCCCTCTCAACCAATCCCCGCATGTACACTGCATAGTTCCTTGGGAGGTTCGTATCCCGAGGAATTCCGACCACCGGGATCAGAGGACGCTTCGACAGAGGATCTGGCACCCACTGATGGTACCCTAGCTGGCAGACTACCCGACTTATCGCGTGAAAGACCACCTCATTGAAAAAGATCAGCCAGATGTCTCTCGACAACGCCTCTGGGACCTCCTCCTCAACATAGGGCCTCCAAGTCATCTACAAAGGATACCAAGGAATAAAGAAGGGAGCTTAGTCAAAAGAAAATCAAGTACAAGCTAGAAATCCAGAAGATATATAGCTCTTCTTCCTTAAAGGCACGGACCGCCTCCTGGAACTGAGCAAGGCGATGCAGGCGAGAAGCCCCTAGAGGCGCCCATCTCATGGCCCAAGGGAGGGCGCAGTCGAAGACTAGCTGGGTCGGACGAGCAATGGCGAAGTGCTCATACCAAAAAATTTACAGAAAAAAATTCAAAACCAAAGTCAGGTGAAGTTAATGAACTTAAATCAAATCATTTCTATCTTCACTAAACTATACCTGTAGAAATGCCGCAAAACCGCTGAGATTCTTGCCCCTGGCCCTCTTCACCTTCTTCGACAACTCCACGAAGAGATGAGCCAACATGGCTGCGCCCCAAGCGAAGCGACCCATCGTCACCAAGTCCCTCATCAACAACAAGAAGTGGGAAGAGACCTTGTCTGAGGCCGTCGAAAAGGGGACCTGACCGAAGAAATAGAGGAAGAACGCCCTCAACTCCCTCCGAGCCCTCTGTGGGCATCCCCTCCCTGGCCTCGATTATCAGCCTCCACCTCTCAAAATTGGCTGTAGCCTCGCCCTTCTGATGGTGCATGAATGAACCGAGGCCGTACTGCCTCGAAAGCTGTCCAAGAGGGATCCGGTTCAACGTCCTCTTTCGCTCCACATACTCCCAGTCCCCAATCAACTCTCGGAAGAGCGCCTTGTAGTCCGGACTGGTAGCCGCTATCACCGCCTCGCCCAAGGCCGGGAGGCCTGTGATCTGCTCCACATCCTCGAGCATAGGCATCACTGCACCAGTAGGGCGGATGAAGGCGCAACTCTCCGGATCCCATCTCTCCGCCAATGCCTCCAGATAAGGATGATGGATGTGGAAGGGCTCGATCAAGAAGAAGGAACGAAAGCCCACTCCGTCCACCAAGTCCCTCTCCCCCCTGCCCCAAGGTGGAATAACACCTCTTCGTCCCATGCCACAAGGCTCGAATGCAATTCGGCCGCTGAAACAACAGAAGAAGGGGGGTTAGTCTAAAATGAAAGACGTCTACAAGGTGAGAATCCTAAACGAAATTTTCATTCTAAACCATGATTAGAAAAATAAATATACATATACAACCATGAATTATTCAAATGTACATATACAAGCATGAAATATTCAAATATACATATACAAGCATGAAATATTCAAAACATGAATACACCTCTTTTTTTCCCCATAAACACTCCCACCGTGGTCTTTCTCTAAAAACAAAGTTCACCATGCTTAAAACTACATAAACACACTTTCTTCTTGTCATGTAAAGCATGCTTATAACACTCCCACCATGATCATAAAAACATGCTTACACTATCACTTCTAAAAACATACTTATTCAAGAAAATAAAATTATTATTCCCTTTTACCATCTCTTGTATCAAAACCAAGCACCATATTTCTATAACACAAATTAAGCACCATATGAGCCATAAAGAAATCATGCTTATAAAAATCCCACCGTGATCATTTTTTCATACACAAACAAGCATGCCTATTAAAAGACGCGTATATATGCTTCTTACACATTTCATGCAATCGAAACATATATATACATATATCTAGAATAAAATAAATAGACAAGGGGAAATAGAGGCATACCATGGCTCGTGTAGCCCCGGAAGCCTCCACCTCACCCTCATCGGGATCGCCAATCCCGTCGTCGTCTCCCTCCTCATCATCCCCCCCTCCTCCTATGCCTCAACCTCAGCACCAGCCCCCGTGGCCCCCGTATCCACACCCACGGCCTCTTCGGCCCCAACCCCAACATGGACACTCTCGGCCCCCGCGGCCTCAGTCCCTACACCCTCGCCTTCCTCCGCGCCCACCGCGCCGGAGGCTAAAGCCTCAAAGGCACCCATAGCCCTTCTCTCCTCCTCCTCAGCCCTGGCCTCTGTGGCCTCCCTGTCCAACATCCCCACTATAGCGTCCAAAGACGCCCTCACCTCCTCACTAACTCCCTCAGCCCCCACCCCCTCAAACGCGCCCTCGGCTGCCCCTCCAGCCTCCAAACCCGCGCCCTCGGCCACCGCCGATTGGTCGCCACGCCTCCTCTTGCGTGTATAACCAATCACATCACCCCCTACCCCCGAGGATGCACCCGCACCTCCACCGGTGCCCCCAATGGCATCTCCACCATTTGGGTCGTCTCCTCCGTGACCCTCCTCTCCACCCCGTCGCTCTCCGACGAGCTAGACCTCGAGGCAGCCCCCCTCTGCCCTCGTGAAGACTGAAGACGCTTCATCATCGAAGCCGTCTTCTTCCCCTTCGTCATCTCCTCCGATTTCGTGAAGAAAGGAAAACCTCAAAAGTTCTTAGGGTTTTGAAATCAAGAAGAAAGGAGTGATCTAGGGCGAAATCAAGCGAATCAAAGTCAAGGAAATCAAGGTTTTTCGGTTTCAAATGAAGAAGAAGAAATATTGGAGGGAGAGAAATTGTTTTCAAAAACGTGCGGGAGAGAGAGGATCCTTTTCGGTTATAAGGGACCCAGTCGGCCGACGGCTACTCACGAGTAACCGCCTCCTGCCCGATGACTAAACACCACTAGCCGCCCCCTACCAGCTTCTCAAACACACTTATTTCCAAGTTTTCTAAACCAAATAGCCATGTATTGGTTTATTTCTAAGTTTTACTTGATCAAACACAACTTTTTAAAAGTTTTACCACAATTACCAGTACCATTCAATTCAAATTTCTTCAGTTCTGGTTCTTTTTCAGAATCTTTGTCTTTCGAATGATCCAATTCACCAAATCAAACACACTTTATTTTTTCTTTCTGTTTGCGATATCCTCTTGATTTGCTGAGCTACCCAAGCACGGGTATGGTAGGCACAAGGAAACTGACGCTGGGCTGCTCCATGGACGATGGCTAAGAACCCCGTCTGAGGGTTGGATCACTCGCTTCCTTACTTTACTCATTCTCCCACCTTGATCAGTACTTAGATAACCATTCTAGTCAAAACTCAGCCTCTGATGACCTAAATTAACTCCCTAAATGGTATTTGGTCATGTGTCCTAAACTTCGTGAAGGTTGGGCCGGCCAAAATAAGGGTCTCTTTCCTTATCATCGATCGAAGTCTTTTTATTTCACACAAAGACTCCGTCCGATGATACCCTAATTTTGACCGTCCAAAGAAAAGAAATTTACTTCAAGTAATATTGGAAACAACCACATTTGGACATCTAAAAGAAAACTCCCTTAGAAACCAAAGACCAGAAACCCTGGTCCAAACCCTTAGGAAAACCTAGGACCTGGACAGGGGCGGCTACTTGAGAGTAGCCGCCCCATACCAGGCGGCTAGTTACAACTAGCCGCCCCATTGACCGACCCCAAACCACCTTCCTAGATGGGACATAAAGCAAGCATTATTGAGGTGGATTGTCCTTTCTAGCCGCCCCATCTCAGCTGGTTCATCCTTAGTAACCGACCCAAGCCACCGCTTGTTAGAGATGGGACGTTTGACAGGTTATGATTGGGGCGGCTACTTGAGAGTAGCCGTCCCTCAATGGGCGGCTAGTTCCAACTAGCCGCCCCCTCACCTAGACATTGTCAGAGAACAAAGATCTAATGGGAGGTCAAATCAAGCACCTTATTACACATTTTGATCTATTGTCCAGTGAACACTCCCATACACCTCTTTTACTATAAATAGAGGGGTTCAAACTCTTTTTCTAACATGACCAAAATAATCAATCAATTCATTCCCAAGCAACCAATCCACACCCACACTCACAAGCCTATACCCCCCCCCACACCACCATTTCAAAAACCCTTGAGAGAGAGTGAGAGAGAAACCCATTTCCTACACAAAATTACTCTCCAAATCCACTCTCCAAAACCCAAGATATACCTAGCTTAACCTCTGCCAAACACCCAAATCAAACCCTACCCAGGTTCTGTCCAAATTGAACCAGACACCAGGCGGCTACTCCCAACTAGCCGCCCCCCACCAGGTGGCTAAATACCACGAGCCGGCGCTTCCCTAGCCCACCTCAGTTCCACTTCTCCTTTAGTCAGGTTCCCGAAGCAGAAAAGGATCCCTGTCTTCACCTCTGTGTACGGCATATCCGTATCTCATAGCGGAGACCCCACAAACTTCCCCCCGAAGGCGATCAAATCCGCCCCAACTTTTACTGTTTTTTTAGAAAAGCAGGTGGCGATCACTACAACCCCTGAATTCTCCTGAGGAACCGTCGGCCACCTCAGCCAAGAACAAAAAACCCCCCACCACCCCTTCTGAGAGACGATCCGACCGAGTCTGCCAAGGCGCAGCTCTCCGGATCTAAGCCTTGGAAGAACCCCCACACACGCACAACCTCGGAGGGCCAGGAGGAGGAAGAGAGGGAGGAAGGCTTCCCGGAGCACCCCCCTTTACTATTTTTCTTTTCCCGAAATCCGATACCGACAGCCTGGCGATAACGGTGGGACCTCCCTCGTGAAAGACAACAAAAGATAATCCTCTTCTGCTTCCTTCTAATAAACCTGACTAGAATGCCATCACCCCTCTAGGAATGCTAAGATTCCTCACCCCTCAAGTCTGACCCCCTCTACTTTGCATTACAACATCCTTTACTGCTTTAAGCCGCACACAGCTATCCCTTTTACTGTTTTAAGCCGCACACAGCTACGCACACCTTTACTACTTTAAGCCGCACACAGCTGCGCACCCCTTTACCGCTTTATTTACTGCTTTGAATCTGCATTAATTCACACCTAGGCTTTCCCATATTCACACCATGGAGGCTACACCCAGGAGAAAATAGTAGAGGAGAAAGACAACCAGGGAGACCAAACCGCCCAATTCCTCAGCCACCTAAAGGAGAGGATGGCTACCCTAGGATACCAGTCAGTCGAGGACATGTTCAATGACCTCACCGACTATCACCAGGCTAAGACCTTGAAGCAGAAAACTCCTGTTAAGACCCCCCAGGCTTGCCCCACCTCCAATACAGTACCAACACCCGGTTTCTCGATAAATCTGAGTCCAAGCCTCTTTTCCTTTGCCCCGCCTTCCCCCGTGAATCCAATATTCCCATCCGCTTCTGCCCTGAGTCCTGACCAGGCTACCTCCAACTCAGGAACACTAATCTCTGGGGAGAAACATTGGATGAAACCATCAGGAGAATCCTCTCCAAGACTGGCCCTTCCGCCCCCAAACACATGTCTCTGCACAACCTGAGACAGATCCCATCAGTCCACCTACTAGAGGGATTTAAAATCCTAAAATTTCACCGGTACAACGGTCGTGGAGACCCAGACGTTCATTTGACTGCCTTTTATCTAGACGCCCGACCGTTTCTAGATAACCAACCTCTGCTAGTATTCCTCTTCCAAAAATCATTGGAAGGAGAAGCACTGCAATGGTTCTCCATCCTCCCTGTAGATCATTTGTCAAACTTCTCTGTTGTAAGTGAGAAGTTTCTAGGCCGCTACGGTTATCAGAGGATTAGAACCTCCTCTCTTTCAGACCTGACCATAGAAAGAATGAGGCCTAGGGAGGAATTTGAGCAGTACATGTCCAGGTGGCGCACCCTCGTCCACCGAACTGGCCTGCAATTAACAGAATGTCAAGAAATTGACATGATGTTGCAAAGCCTGAGTCCAGAGCTCCGTACGAGTCTTTCATACGGAGACTGTACCACGTACCAACTTCTCATTGACCGCCACAACAGGATTTCCTGTTGTGCAGCCCCAGCAGTCCAAACCCAGTCCCCACCTATTAGCCATAGGGTTGGACAACCGCAGAGAAAGGCGCACACCCCCACAGTGGAGGGGATAACACAAATTTTGGCACTCTACCTAACGGAGCGCGAGTTCCTAATCAAGGACCAGCTCCAAGACAGTATACACCCGGTCCATCGGATATGTGCCGCCTCAGCCAGCCAACCAAAACTTCATTCCTCGATCAGTACCCGCCCCTGTGCCGATACGACAAAACCCAATAGTTGGAAGTCCTCCAATCTGGAGCCCCATAATTCAAAGCCAAGGCCAAACTAGGACTCCCCTTTCTCATTCCACTCCCCCAAGAGCGCAAAATCTAACCCTTAGATGGCCTACACAAAGCTCCTACAATAAAGTCTCCCCTCCAACCTCCTATGGCCCAAGATGGTTAAATAGAAGGGATTGTTATCCACCGCTCCCGGAAACCCTAGCAAACATCTTCAGGGCCTTGGTAAAGACCAATAGTATTTCTTTGCCCATTGCCAGACCTTCGCCTCTTGGTGTCGATACTGCTCGTTACTACCCAAACCATCAACATCATGGTCACACCATTGAACAGTGCTTTTTATTTAGAGACATTGTTTATGACCTCGATGAAAAAAGACGTCTGGATTGGGCCACCATCAGGGGACTCAAAAATAGCCCAACTATGGAACCACAAGGGACCCACTTGAATTCTTTACCCAAACAAAACCAAGCCCTAGCACGTCCCAAACCTGTAATCAATGCCGAAACACAAGACCCAAAATCAACCATGCAAGCCTTCATAGAAGAACAAAAAAGCCTGAGTTTTGAAAGCATCTACACCATAGGGGCCACAAACCGTGAAGAACTGCCCAGGATCATTCCTGGTGGCCTAATTCTTCCAACACCTTCCCCCATCCTCCCAAGCCCCATAAAGTCTCTCCCCTCTCATACAAGACCATCCCCTAGGCTTATTTCGATGGAAATAAAAAGAGGAAGTGCAGAGAGAAAAATAGGAAAAATTGGGGAAAGATTTGTGGGCAATTTTCACGCTGTTCTAGGTAAATATTATCTTTCTTTTCATTGTTGTTCTACGTATAGGGTTGTTCTATTTCTGGTTTGAATCAAAATTGTGATTTGAGACTAAAATATGAATATGTTTTGGGGCTAAATAGATAGGATTTAGAGGGTTGTTTTTATTGTATCAATTAGGCTTTGTAGTAGGGGTATTATGTTTGTCTTGAGGTATTTGAGAATTGCTTGACTAATGGGAATATGGTTTGATATTTGATTGAGGTTATATTTGTATCAGTGGGTTCCTATCTGCGTAGTTTAGGAGTTGGATTAGGGTGAGTCCAGCTTGTGGTTGTTAGTTGCGAGATAAGTGCCCGGCATTTGCTTGTTTTGTTCCATTCCACGCTTTATTGTTGTTGTCTCTATTCTGTTTCTATATGGAAATTTAGACTTGTTGATCTTGTGGTTATTTAAGATTCTGAATATTCTTATCATTGGTTTATTTATTTCTTGAAATATTTATTTCCGAATAGGGTGAGTCTAGGATTAGGGTGACTCTGAATATTCTCATCATTGAGGTGGATTAGGGTGAGTCTAGGATTATTTATGAATTGTAGCTTGTGTAGGATCCAATGCTTGCTTATATATCATGCCCATGCATGAATAACCATACTTCCATACCCCCTTTTCTAGTATAATAATGTAATATGCCCATACATGAATGCGTAAATATAAAGCAAGCCTTATGTTGTCTCTTGTAATCCCACTTCCATGAATATCTATATACTTGAATGATTAAATCTCTTATGCATCCATGATGCATGTTTAAATCTTTAGCTAAATGATAATTTATTATGTATATGTGCTTAGAATAATAAACCCCTTTGCCTAGCTGTGTTAGGCATGCGTGTGACCCGTCTCTAGTGTCATTCTATGACATTAGTTACACGAGAACTTAATTAATCCTCCTACATCTGAATGATGCATTGTCGTATGATTTCAGTTGGATTTAATATCGTTCGGTGACTGATAACCGATGATGGGGGATCCATAAGTGTCATATTGTAAGCGTAGAATGCTTCTCCTCTACCTTGTATTCATGTTGAAGCTACCCGGCGTTGGAGCTATCCAACATGGTGCCGCCACATCATAGAAGGCCCAATGTGTATTTTATACTCTTGTGACTTCGTACCTATCCTGGAAGACTGTCAGGAAGAGGGTTACCTAGAAGAGGGCTACCGAAAGATTATAGGAGTTAGCGAGTTTGGTTTTCTTCTTCCAATAATCCCATGTCACCTCTGAGGGTGAAGGGGAGGATGAGATTGGGGTTGTATGACACTTATGATTGCTAGTTTGTTTCCCTTAGTTGTTGGGATTTTATATTGTTCTATGGGATATTTATTATTGCATATGATGTGTGGATATTTGCCACTCACTGAGCTTGTAGCTCACCCCTCGCGTGCTGTTTCTCTATTTGAGGTTGGGTTAGATGTGAAGACGGAGCTCCCGTGAGGCGTATTGCGTCCAGTCTTTTGGGTCTGCGAGCTTGAGGCCGTCAACATTCCTTCATGTATGTAATTGTATTCGTGTCAGTTGCACATATTGTCTTTTGTTGTTGACTAAACTTTGGGCTCTCACAAGATAGTGATTATAATATCCGGTCTGTAATGATATTTTGAATTGCAGACTTTTATATATTTTACATTTTTGTATTTTCAGTTAACCATTGCTCATCATTGCTTTGCTTGCGTTATCTGATTCTTATGAGTTACTGTTGTACTTTGTTGGAGTCATTATTGACCTTCATGTATGATTCCCTAATATTAATGTTATTGGAACGCTCCGGGGATGGCCGCTTTGGGGCATAACAAAAACAAGATGTTCACAGAAACTTTCATCGTCATGCAACATTCATATGTCCTCAAACCATGCCATGCTAGCACCAAAACAGTCTGTCTCATGCATGCGTACCATAAATCATATGTCATTTGATGCTTAAAACAATAGTCATACAAGCATGCTTCAAATAATTTTTTTTTTAAATAAAAGATAGATATTTGCTACCCGATTTCATTGTTGAATTTTAAATTATAAACTCCGAACGGGGGAGATTAGAAGATGAATATAAAACAATGAAATACCACTTGAAACAACGTCATAAATCATGCATCGTTATACTCAAACTATATGCCGAGTTCTCATGATGATTATTATAATAAAACATGTATCTCCAAACCCATACATATAAATATAAAAACAGATATGGTATGTAGGGATCCACTCACCTCGATCTTGACGCGGCCGTCACAGATGAAAAACTTGACACGATAATATATAATACTGATGCAGCACGATTATGGACTATTCAATCAATGTTGAGGACCACCATATAGAGGATTCTGGATGATTTGTACTTATCAGTATTTTAGTTTTATTTGTTAGATTTATTATATCTTTTCTAGATAATTAGGGTTAGTTAATATTTAGATATCATTCAGATATGATTTTTTAATTTTTAGTTAGGATTTGAATTTGAATTTTGAATTTAAATTCAAATTTGAATATTAGTTAGGGTTAAATAAAGATGTGTTTGTTATTTTTTGATTTAGATAATTAGTTGAGATCACTTTTCTTTGTATTTTATAAAGAATATGAGTCTTTTCAACGATGGTTCTTTCTACTCACAGATCGGATACAACGAAGGAAGCAGCTGAAGCCTGTAAACCAATGGATTAATAAGCATTGATTATTTGAGTTTATTATTTTTATTTATTATATTTTTTTATCCTAGGAGGATTAACATTTACATAGAATTTCTAATTGTCTGGTATTTCTGAAGAAATCAACAGATCATTGAAGCCCAATGCCCCTAACATTCTTCTTGAAGAATCAACAGCGCCTTTGGAGCCTACCAATTTTGTTCCTTTGATTGAATCCGTAGAGGAGCGTATTCGTAAGCTACATTAGTTGGTATTAGAGCCAGGTTGCGACCACCACCGAGAGCTATCGTTGAGCACCGCCGCCATCGAGAACAACTGCCTCTGAGCCTCGTTGCCGCCGAATAGTCGTCATCGCTGCTGTCATCAAGCACAGCCACCGCTTCTGTCGAGAGTCGCCGCGCGCCGCCCTCGTTGTTGTTGGCGAGCCGCTACCATTGGTGAATCCATATCCCATTTATCTATTCCTTCCCTATATTTTATCAAAAATAAAAATACCACACCATCCCATACAACCCCACACCCCACCGGAACCATGTCCTCTTAATTTCATAAAAAAAAAAAAAAATTCATTTGACCCTCATACCCAAGTTTTCCTTCCAAAACACCCAACCCCACACATATTTCTTTTCATTCCAATCAAATATAGATTTTTTTTAAAAAAAAATCCCACGACCACCGGAGATAGAAAGAATACTATAAAATAAAAATTCAACGGAAAACGTCATCAGCTGCTCGGACTTCATCACTAAATCGTTCAACCAAACTCGAGGACGAGTTTTTCTGAAGAGAAAATGATGCAGCACGATCATGGACCATTCAATCAATGTTGAGGACCACCATATGGAGGATTATGGATGGTTTGTATGTATTTTAGTTTTATTTGTTAGATTTATCATATCTTTTCTGGATAATTAAGATTAGTTAATATTCAGATATCATTTAGATATGATTTTTTAATTTTTAGTTAGGGTTTGAATTTGAATTTTGAATTTAAATTCAAATTTGAATATTAGTTAGGATTAAATAAAGACGTGTTTGTTATTTTTTGGATTTAGATAATCTGTAAGGATGTTTACATATTTAGATAATTAGTTGAGATCTTAATCTGTTAAGGATTTTCTAACTCTATAAATAGACCTATAAACCAATGGATTAACAGGCATTGATTATTTGAGTTTATTATTTTTATCTATTGTTCATCTTAGGAGAATTAACATCTACATGGAATTTACAATTGTCTGGTATTTATGAAGAAATCAACAAATCATTGAAACTCAATGCCCCTGGCATTCTTCTTGAAGAATAACAGCGCATTTGGAGATTTGATCAAAGGATCGAAATCAGTAGGCTCCAGCGGCGTTGTTGATTATTCAAGAAGAATGTCAGGGGCGTTGGGCTTCAATAATCTGTTGATTTCTTCAGAAATATCACATGATTGAAAATTCTATATAGATATTAATCCTCCTAGGATAACAAAATACAATAGATAAAAATAATAAACTCAAATAATCAATGTCTCTTAATCCATTAGTTTACGTGTCTATTTATAGAGTTAGAGAATCCTTAACATGATCTCAATACAGATTATCTAAATATGAAAAATATCAAACACATCTTTATTTAATCATAACTAATATTCAAATTTGAATTTAAATTCAAAATTCAAATTCAAATTCAAATCCTAACTAAAAATAAAAAAATCATATATGAATGATATCTGAATATTAACTAATCATAATTATCCAGAAAAGATATGATAAATCTAATAAATAAAACTAAAATACTAATAAATACAAATCATCCATAATCCTCCATATGGTGGTCATCAACATTGATTGAATGATCATGCTTCATCAAATACCAAATCAGAAGATATACATATGAACACACTCTAGCCAACCTATTAGCCGACTACCCACTTAATACCAACTCCCAATAATCCATATATATAGTCATATCATTAAGATTCACGTATCCATTTAACCCAATTTCAATTATCCAAAAGCCCCTAACTCAAGTTCCATAAGTAATATAATTCAACGAATCAAGATAACATCTAATTCACATATATAAGAGCCCAATCGTCATTTAAGATCCAAATTTCATCTTTTAGATTCCATTTAATTATGATGTAGGACAGATTTGGAAAGAAATCATTGCAGAATATTTGATTTCAAATCTGTTATCAAAATAAATTTTTATGAGATTTTATTTAGGAATTTAGGATTTTTAGGATCTTATGTTTTATTTTATTAAATTTTAATTATTGTCATTGTAATTGTGTCTTTACTATTTTTAGTAAAGTCATAATTCACATTATGAATATGTATTTGATGTTTGTGGTCTATATAATGAGTGCCACCATATTTTGTAAAAAAAAAAAGTTTTTATCAATAATATTTCAAATTTCCTCTATTGTGGGGCTTTCTTCCTTGTGGATTCAAGGAGCTTATGAGATCTCAACGCTGGTTGGATCTTTTTATCAGTTTCATGCTGCGTTAGGTGGTATCAGAGCGAGGATTTGCCTGGCTTCGATGACACATAGCCGTGCGGGAAACAACCATCCCATTGACGGTGATCGTGGGGTGCAGGAGCTGTTTCGGCCGTTGCGGGAGGACCAGAAGCCACTTCGGGAGGAGTTTCATCAACAAACGCGGCAGACTCTTCGTGAGGTGAAGGCTGGCGTGAATCTCAACACCGACAACAGACGACCTGGGAGTGACAGGATGCACGCAGAGGGATTCGCCTGAGACCAACCTGTTGCTTATAACGTTGTTCGACGACATTCTCATTATCTACCCGATTATGAGGATGACTCGGATGATGAAGGCGGTGAACTGTACGACTATCAGCTGAGAAAGCGGCACACGTACTACTACAATTATTTTTCAAAGGTGGACATCTCCTATTTCAACGGTGATTTGCCAATCGATAAGTTCCTTGATTGGATCTTAGAGATTGATAAATTCTTTGAGATAATGGAGGTGCGTGAAAAGGAGATGGTCAGATTGGTGGTGCTTCGACTCACGAGTAGTGTCGCTAATTGGTGGGACCACTTTCAAAGGACCAGACAATGACAAGGAAGAGCACCTATTCGAACATGGAGGAGGATGAGACAATTTTTCATGGATCGCTTCCTTCCTCTAGATTATGAACAATATTTGCTTTAGTTGTACTATAATTGTTGTCAAGGTAATCGTTCCGTATTCGACTATACCGCTGAATTTTTAAAATTTTCTGGTCGGTATAACCTCGCAGAAGCTAAATGGCGACGAGTGGCCCATTATCTTAATGGGTTGAGGTCTTCAGTTCGAAATCGTATTGCTTCAGAAGAGATTTACAGCTTGACAGAAGCAATCTCTGCGGCCGTAAAAGTGGAATCACAACTGGAGAGATCAAGGGTGCACGTGATGTCTAAAGGCTCTTCCATGATCAACCCGCTACATGTTGCATTAAGTCAAGATATGGTTGATGGATCGATGGAGAAGACCGAAGAAAGTCCACCAGAAAATCAGGAGAATTTAGTGACCGACCCCCATGATCAACCTCTAGTTGAATCAGAAATTGATGAGGACAGGGCAAATAAAGAAGTGGAGGATGTTGTTCTCTCCGTTGAATCTGAAAAGATTATCGGAGGAGAACAAGAGAAGTCATTTTCTTATTCCTTAGTGGTGACTCCAGAGATAGAAAAACCTCTAGTTGAATCAGAAATTGATGAGGACAGGGCAAATAAAGAAGTGGAGGATGTTGTTCTCTTTGTTGAATCTGAAAAGATTATCGGAGGAGAACAAGAGAAGTCATTTTCTTATTCCTTAGCGGTGACTCCAGAGATAGAAAAACCCCTGCAAACGTTCGTGTTGCAGACTACATGCCACATCAACATGAGCGTTTTTTATGCCATCGTCGACAACAGTAATAATGGGGACATTGCAACTACCACAATGGTCGATTTGATTGAGAAGGAATTTAAAATCAAGAAGATGTCTCTCCTCTTGCCAAAGGTCAAATACAAAGATGCATCAAATAAGATGGAAGAAAAGGTTTTAATCTCTCCTATTGGTGTATTTGATTACATCAAATATCATCCTCCTGATCATCTAAGATCTTTTCTTCTTAAATTCGAGGACGAATTTTTTTTTAAGAAGAAGAGACTGATGTAGGACAGATTTGGAAAGAAATCATTGCAGAATATTTGATTTCAAATCTGTTATCAAAATAAATTTTTATGAGATTTTATTTAGGAATTTAGGATTTTTAGGATCTTATGTTTTATTTTATTAAATTTTAATTATTGTCATTGTAATTGTGTCTTTACTATTTTTAGTAAAGTCATAATTCACATTATGAATATGTATTTGATGTTTGTGGCCTATATAATGAGTGCCACCATATTTTGTAAAAAAAAAGTTTTTATCAATAATATTTCAAATTTCCTCTATTTTGGGGCTTTCTTCCTTGTGGATTCAAGGATTCCTTGTGGATTCAAGGAGCTTATGAGATCTCAACGCTGGTTGGATCTTTTTATCAGTTTCACGCTGCGTTAGGTGGTATCAGAGCGAGGATTCGCCTGGCTTCGATGACACATAGCCGTGCGGGAAACAACCATCCCATTGACGGTGATCGTGGGGTGTAGGAGCTGTTTCGGCCGTTGCGGGAGGACCAGAAGTCACTTCGGGAGGAGTTTCGTCAACAAACGCGGCAGACTCTTCATGAGGTGAAGGCTGGCGTGAATCTCAACACCGACAACAGACGACCTGGGAGTGACAGGATGCACGCTGAGGGATTTGCCGGAGGCTAACCTGTTGCTTATAACGTTGTTCGACGACATTCTCATTATCTACCCGATTATGAGGATGACTCGGATGATGAAGGCGGTGAACTGTACGACTATGAGCTGAGAAAGCGGCACACGTACTACTACAATTATTTTTCAAAGGTGGACATCTCCTATTTCAACGGTGATTTGCCAATCGATAAGTTCCTTGATTGGATCTTAGAGATTGATAAATTCTTTGAGATAATGGAGGTGCGTGAAAAGGAGATGGTCAGATTGGTGGCGCTTCGACTCACGAGTAGTGCCGCTAATTGGTGGAACCACTTTCAAAGGACCAGACAACGACAAGGAAGAGCACCTATTCGAACATGGAGGAGGATGAGACAATTTCTCATGGATCGCTTCCTTCCTCTAGATTATGAACAATATTTGCTAGTTGTACCATAATTGTTGCCAAGGTAATCGTTCCGTATTCGACTATACCGCTGAATTTTTAAAATTTTCTGGTCGGTATAACCTCGCAGAAGCTAAATGGCGACGAGTGGCCCATTATCTTAATGGGTTGAGGTCTTCAGTTCGAAATCGTATTGCTTCAGAAGAGATTTACAGCTTGACAGAAGCAATCTCTGTGGCCGTAAAAGTGGAATCACAACTGGAGAGATCAAGGGTGCACGTGATGTCTAAAGGCTCTTCCATGATCAACCCGCTACATGTTGCATTGATATGGTTGATGGATCGATGGAGAAGACCGAAGAAAGTCCACCAGAAAATCAGGAGAATTTAGTGACCGACCCCCATGATCAACCTCTAGTTGAATCAGAAATTGATGAGGACAGGGCAAATAAAGAAGTGGAGGATGTTGTTCTCTCTGTTGAATCTGAAAAGATTATCAGATGAGAACAAGAGAAGTCATTTTCTTATTCCTTAGTGGTGACTCCAGAGATAGAAAAACCTCTAGTTGAATCAGAAATTGATGAGGACAGGGCAAATAAAGAAGTGGAGGATGTTGTTCTCTCCGTTGAATCTGAAAAGATTATCGGAGGAGAACAAGAGAAGTCATTTTTTTATTCCTTAGTGGTGACTCCAGAGATAGAAAAACCCATGCAAACGTTCGTGTTGCAGACTACATGCCACATCAACATGAGTGTTTTTTATGCCATCGTCGACAACAATAATAATGGGGACATTGCAACTACCACAATGGTCGATTTGATTGAGAAGGAATTTAAAATCAAGAAGATGTCTCTCCTCTTGCCAAAGGTCAAATACAAAGATGCATCAAATAAGATGGAAGAAAAGGTTTTAATCTCTCCTATTGGTGTATTTGATTACATCAAATATCATCCTCCTGATCATCTAAGATCTTTTCTTCTTAAATTCGAGGACGAATTTTTTTTAAGAAGAAGAGACTGATGTAGGACAGATTTGGAAAGAAATCATTGCAGAATATTTGATTTCAAATCTGTTATCAAAATAAATTTTTATGAGATTTTATTTAGGAATTTAGGATTTTTAGGATCTTATGTTTTATTTTATTAAATTTTAATTATTGTCATTGTAATTGTGTCTTTACTATTTTTAGTAAAGTTATAATTCACATTATGAATATGTATTTGATGTTTGTGGCCTATATAATGAGTGCCACCATATTTTGTAAAAAAAAAGTTTTTTTATCAATAATATTTCAAATTTCCTCTATTTTGGGGCTTTCTTCCTTGTGGATTCAAGGAGCTTATGAGATCTCAACGCTGGTTGGATCTTTTTATCAGTTTCACGCTGCGTTATTATCCAAGTTCACTATTTAACTTGTGAAAATTCAAGAACCCAAACAAATTTTAATCAACTAATTAGACAACAATAAACTTAAAAATGTTTATATCATTTATGCGAAACATTTGGTAAAGTACCTAGCAAAAAAAAAAAAGAAAAGAAAACATTTGGTAAAGTAAAATATTACAAGATCTATATTACAACGTAGAACACCTATATATTTTATATTTATATTGAGATCTTACATCAATCACACATGCGACTGGTGGGCTGTTGCAATTACATGAAGATTGGGCATCCTCCGCACTGTGCTCCCAGGAGCTTCTGTCATGTCCAATTCCTCTGCTTTAATGTCATCAGGCAGCCTCCAATCAAACCGATACAATAAGCTAGCCAGAGCGAGTTCAACCCCTGCCATTGCAAATTGTATTCCTGGGCAAATCCTTCTTCCCGAACCGAATGGGATGAGTTGAAAATCGTTTCCTTTGAAATCTATGGAGCTGTTCAAGAATCTCTCGGGTCGAAATTCCTCTGGATTTTCCCATGATTTTGTCTCTCTCCCAATCGCCCATGCATTTACTATAACCATCGTCTTCTCTGGCACTCGGTAGCCTTTAATTGTTGCTTCTTTTATAGACTCGTGTGGCACAAGCAATGGAAGTGGTGGGTGTAGACGTAATGTCTCCTTTATAACCGCTTTTAGATACGCCATTTGAGCTATGTCACTCTCTTCAATCTTGGTTTTCTCCTTCATGACACACCTTATCTCATCTTGCACCTTCTTCATTTCTTTCGGGTTTCGCATCAGCTCCACCATGGCCCAATCAAGCAATATAAATGATGTATCTGTTCCACCTCCAAACATGTCCTACACGAACATAATTTGATGATATATAATTATTGGAAGAACTTAATTATTTGGATTCAATGAGAGTTGAGGGAATTGAGACATACCGTGATGATTGCTTTGATGTTATTCATGGTGAGCGAGAGACTGGAGTCCTGATCCTTTTGAAGGGAGAGCAAGACATCCACAAAGTCTGCATTAATAGTGTTTTGGGAACCAATACCATGAACAACATGGTCATTGATAACTTGATCTAGAAAGCCATCCCAGTCTTGGAACCACTTGTTCATCCTTTCATTCACGCCGTTGATCATGTACACCCACGCAAGATAAGGGAAGTAGTCCTCCAGGCGACTTGTCTCGAAGAAGGCTGAGAGTTCTTCGAGTAGCTTACAAAGCTTGTTGCTCACGCCTTGCTCCATATAGTGCTTGTTCCCCAGAGAAACTCTGGAGAGCGTGTTGGCCGTGAGAGAGTTCAATAACTTGGTTAAGTTTACTGGCCCAAGAGAAGACTTTTGGGAGACATTTTTGATCATGAGTTCGACTTCCTCCTCTCTAATGGCTCCAAAAGATTGTACTTTCTTAGAACTCAAGAGGTGTAAGACACAAATTTTCTTGGCTTGCCTCCAGTACTCCCCATAACGCGCAAGTGCAATGTCTTGGGAATCATAAAGTAGTTTGTTCAGCATCGCCACAGAAGGTCTGCTTGCGAAGTTAAGGTCATGTGTCTTCAAGACCTCTTCAGCAAGATCTGAAGATGAAATTATGATAGCCGAGACACAGCCTAATTGGATATGCATTATTGGGCCATATTTTTGGGAGAGGGCACAAAGGGAACGATGAACAGGGGAACCCAATTGGTGAAGGTTTCCTATGATGGGGAGCTTGTATGGTGAGGGGGGGAGTTTGGGTTTTTTGGTGGAACATCTTTTGTGGTGCAGAAGTAAGAGAAGGAGAGGAACTATGAAGAGAATGGTAGCTACTGTCACTGACATTTTTTTCTTTTCTGGGTCTCTCGTTGTTTTTGATCTTATGCACTCAACACTAGGGGGGGCCTTTACATGGAATAAGATATTCCTGTTTCGTTTTTCCTTTGATGTCCCTTATTTCCAATAAGAGCATTGATATTTTCAGTTGCAATATGTTTTGTAGATCTGTATACTGTGATAGTATAGTATATATTGCGTTACTAGATAAAATCTATCAATGTATGAACTATTTTTTTAAATGAAAAAAGTATTATTGTATCTCAGTATATATTACATTTCAAATAACAATATATATTTCAATGAAAAAGTGTATAATTTTTAAAAAATAAAAAACGATGTGGATTGCAAATAAGGTTGCAATGAGGGACATATCATTTTCCTTTCAATAATGCTTATGTTATTTTATCTTTTATGATATGTGGTTCGAAAAGTCAAAGGAGTCTAACTACAATACCCGCACATTTTGATTTTTTAAAATAATATATCTCATATAATCACGTATATGCTTTAAAAATGATAAAAGATGAAGCATATTTAGTTTAATGAATTACATGATTTCGTTTATAGAAAATGTAAAAAAATTTTAATAAAAAATCCCATCAATGGGAGTATATATAGACGTCTAATGACAATAAGGAATAAGTGTGGCTGAAAAAAAAAAAAAAATTGTGCACCAATGCTTTTCAATTAATAGTTGAACTAAATCCCTCTGCGATGAAATTAATATGAAAATACCCGAGAGGTATAAAAACAAAAAAAAGGAAAATGATATTTTTAGACAAGTTTGAAGTCCCGTTCGCAAACCTCACTCCTTTTTTTTCAAAATGTACATACTCGCCTATTGAATATAAAAATGAAGTATAAATGGGGATCGAGAAATTCCATATGATTACAATAGACAAGAATCCAATTATGTACTAGTTGGTTTACCTATTAGTGATTATCTAGGAGAAGAATATTTTATTGGCGGAGATAAAAATTCGGATAGAAAATATTTTGATTGGAGGATTCTCCGTTTTGACCTTAGAAAGGATCTTGATATTAAGACCCAGATCAATAGGGATACAGAGACCAACATGAATTAAAATGGAACTAATAATTATCAACCAATTAGTAAGAAAAATCCTTTCTCTCCCGATTTATGATTTATCGAGAAATCAATTCATGCAAAAAAAAAAAAAAATTTTATTGGATGGGAATGCACAAAAAATTTTTACAACATCCGATAGTGAATCTGGAGCCTTGGTTTTTCCCAGAATTTGTGCTACGTTACGATGCATATAAGAATAAACCACGGATCGTATCAATCAAATCCCTTCTTTTAGATTCTCAGAAAGACGAGCGAAATGAAATAATTAGTAAAACAAAAAACATCAACAAAAAAAAAGATGCATGGATATATTTTTAAAAATTAAAAAAATTATTTTTATATAATATAATAATTATATATATATTACATTATCACAATGAATATGCGATGGATTGAATACCAGCCACCAGCCAGTATGTATAGGCGATTGATTGAATGCCAGCACCCATTAATCCATTATGCACAGGCGATTGAGTGAATGCCAGCCACCCACTTCATTGTTACCCTAAAAATCCAATGGTCTCAATCAATGTAGGACAGCTAGGACAACTACTTTTTGGATTTTTGCTCACATAATTGATATGCACAAGTTTGCCGAGATTTTCAGATGATGAACAAAACAGTGTTCACACCAAACAACATCTGACTGAGAGTGTAAAAGAAAAAAATGGAGCGGTGATACACTTAGTCAGTTTTATAGTTCTGTCTACATCCATATTTATTAGAATATTGCATTATCATAGTATATAGAAAGATGTTATAATATATGATATAAGTTTTTTTTTACATTTTTTAAAATAAAAAATATATTATTGTATCTCAATATGTATTTTATTTTATATAACAATCTTCTTTTAATGGGAGTGTATGATTTTTCTTAAAAAAAAAAAAATGATGTAGATTGCGAATGGGGTTACAATTAGAGTTGGACATATCATTTTTCTTAAAAAAATATAGTCTACCCTAAGAAAAAAAATTGCGGGCACTTTTTTTTTTTTTTTTTAAATGAGATGCAAGATCCTTGTAAAAATTTTTTTTTTTGGAACCACAGGTACATTTTCAGGATAAATATTGAGATTCTTTGGGAACACAGGATTCATCATCCTTCATACATTGATTCAAGCCTTGCAAAACTAAATGGAAAATGTTACACTTAGTCCACTTCATAATTCAAAACACAGTTCAAACTGACTTCGCTACCTCCTCGATATGCTCAACCCAAATAGAAATTGGTTGAGTAATAGCTGTCATGCTTTCATTTTCCTCCTCTCTTTCATTTTCCTCCTCCCTACCACTTCCACATCCCTTTTTTCTCGAGAGAACATCAGCCAAAATACTTTCTTTTCCCCTCTTAGAGCATCTCAAAAAGACTCCTTACATTACATTTTACTTTATATAGGAAGTCAAAAACCTTAAAATCCACCTTCAAAAACCTCCTCACACCCTTTCCTACCATATTTTTTTCCCTACTAGACTCCATACATATATGGAGCCTTGTAGAAAAAACTACAATGCAAAAATACTTTTTTACCCCTTTCAACAAAACCTCTTTTTTTTTTTTCAACCAACTCTTTCTCTCTCCCCATTTTTTAAATCATCTCCCCCAAATGTATCCCATCTTCCTCTCTACCCTAAAAACACTAAAAAAATAAAAAACCAAAACCTTCCATTTCATCTGTCGTCCGTCCCGCCCATCGTCCGTCCATTCGCCACGTCCACCGTCCATCAGCCGGCCGTTCATCCGTCCACTGGTCTCTCTCTCTCTCTCTGTAAATCTTTGGTGAGGTTTTTTTTGGTGGGTAATCTTTGGTGACTTTGTAGATTGTGGTTTGTTGTGAGGGTTCCTTTGATGCTTGGTATTGATTTGTTCTAAGGTTTGTTGATCTAGGCATGATTTTTTAATTCTGGGTTGTTCTAGGGTTTGTATGAAGATAGATTGCATATTTTGAATCATTAGGGGTAAAAGATTTAAAACAATAGGGTTTTTTTTTATGGTTATTAAAAAGATGGGTAAAATATAAGATTTTAAATATGTAATGTTAATTTAGAATTCTTGATGATATCTATATTTTTGGAGACCTTTTGATCTCTATATGTAATGTCATGCTTATTATTTTTTCTTAAAGGAGATGGTGGATCAAGTCTTAAACATGATTCTTGATGATTCTGACTCAGATGATGAAGTTGAGTTGCTCGCAATAGCTACATTAGATTTGATACGACTCCGTAATCAAAGGCAATCAAGATCAATGAGAGGTTCCCTTCAAGGTCATGCAACGATTATGCGTAATCGACTTGAAGGACACAACAAACTATTCCAGGATCCATATTCCTAAATCTTTAAATGCTACTTCCATTGACAATTACAGGCCAATATCCTTGTGCATTACTTTGTACAAAATCATTACGAAGATCATGGCTATGCGATTGCGTCCCATTCTCCCTCATGTGGTGAGTGAGCATCATACGGCTTTCATCAGAGGTAGCAGCATCCATCACAACATTCTTCTTGCCCACAAGCTAGTAAAATATCTCAACGTTCAAGGGTGATATCGGGCTTGTATCAAAGTCGATCTTCGGAAGGCCTTTGATAGTGTTCGATGGCCTTATCTTCAAGAGGTTCTTAGAAGCACCAACTTAAATGATCACTGGATCAATCTTTGTATGGAGTGCATCACATCAGCAAGGTTCTCTATATTGATTAATGGCTCTCCAGAAGGTTTTTTTTCCTCTAGTTACGGCATTAGGCAAGGTGACCCCCTATCCCCACTTTTATTCACTTTGGTTATTCAATCACTTTCTTTGAGGCTGAATCAGATGGTGGAGGAAGGTTCCGTTGGTCCTTTTATACAAGGAAAGCTTAACATATCTCATCTGGGTTTTGCGGATGACTTACTTGTCTTCACAGACACAGTGGATTCCACGGCCCATTTCCCTACAAGCCTTGTTCTCTTCATTTGCTTTGCTCTCTGGGTTGCATCTTAACAATGCGAAGAGTCAGATATTCTCCACCCGGAGTCCGGCTTCAATTCATTTTGGCTCTTTGCTTAATATTGATATGCATTCTCTTCCAGTTCGCTACTTGGGCCTTCCACTCTTCAATGGCTCCCTCAAGAGCAGTTTATGTACTTCTCTTCTGGACAAAATCAGAAAGAGAATTTCATCTTGGGCTGGGCATTCTCTATCAAAGGTGGGAAGGGCAGAATTAATTCGATCAGTACTTTCTACATTTCAAATTTTTTGGTCTTCGGCCTTCCAGTTACCCTGTTGCATTCAAAAGGATATTGATAAACTCCTTCGTGACTTCTTTTGGCAAGGCACCTCGGTGACTAGGAAGGCCCACCAAGTAAATTGGTTTGATATATGTAAGCCTCTTGATGAAGGAGGTTTGGGTATCAGGCACATTTGGGACTGGTCATTTGGGGCTTCCGGGGTTTGTTTCTAGGATATTGCCAATAATAGAGCTTCTCTATGGGTTCGGTGGATGAAACACAGGTACCTCATAAATAAGAATATATGGAATGTTCACCCCCCAACAGGCTGTTCTTCTTCATGGCACTCTATTATCAAGGCGAGGGAATGTATCACATCGAAGACTAGGTACCTAATATTCGAGAGGAAAGCCACAAATCTTTGGTTTGATCCTTGGATTAATGGTCAGAGTATTCTACAAAAGATTGGGAGAGTCACATATGACTGCGGTCCTCCACAAGAAGCCAAAGTTTTAGTTTTCATTGAAAATGACCACTGGCTGAAACCTTCAAGAGGTCCTGCAGAGATCGAGCAAGTTTGGGATGATATTCTACAGTTAGAAGTTGGGGGACAAGGGCAAGACATTTTACTATGGTCTCCTAGCAAAACTGGGCGGATGGGTCTGACGGATGCTTGGAAAGAGGTAAGATCAAGGAGGGTATTCGCTGATTGGACGCAGTGGATATGGAATCCCATTCAAACTCCTAAACATTGTCTTTGTGCTTGGCAAGCATTCAAAAACAAACTTCCCACTCTATCCAGACTTCAGTGTAAGGGGCTGGTTCGCTCTACAATCTGCCCTCTGTGTTACTCAGGCCACGAGGAGATTGATCATCTCTTTCTTGGGTGCTCTTACTCGAGGTTCATCTGGTCAAAGCTCCTCCGCAACTTATCTGTAAGGCAATCCCCTCCTAGTAGGCTGGAGAGTCTCCCCTCCTGGCTATCAACCAACATCAAAGACCCATTTAAAAAAGAGATTGCTCTCCTTATCCTCTCTTCTACATTCTGGTTCTTATACCTTGAGCGAAACAATAGAATTTTCTCAAGAGGCCATATGCACAAGATGGTCACCTTGAAAAGGATTAAGGATAGCGTCAAGGTGAGGACCCTTCACAAGGTCTTCCAAACTCCCTCCACGCCAGAAGTGTCTGCTATTGCCACTGCTTTTGGGTTATGCATTGAAGAAAAAGCACCCTTGCCGCGGATTGATGATCTGTTTGACCAGCTCCAGGGAGCGCGTGTCTTTTCTAAGATCGATCTCCGTTCGGGCTACTATCAGCTGAAGATCCGGGAGTCGGATATTCTGAAGACGGCCTTTCGTACCCGTTATGGGCACTACGAGTTCCGAGTACTGCCGTTTGGGTTGACGAATGCGCCGGCAGCTTTCATGGATCTGATGAACCGGGTGTTTCGGCCCTTCCTCGACTCCTTCGTAGTAGTCTTCATCGATGATATTCTGGTGTACTCGAGGAGTCTTGAGGAGCACGCTGACCATCTCCGCACTGTCTTAGAGACTTTGGCCCGACATCAGTTGTTTGCCAAGTTCAGTAAGTGCGAGTTTTGGTTGGAGCGTATGGCCTTTCTAGGCCACGTGATTTCCGGCGAGGGTATATCTGTGGACCCGGACAAGATGCTCGCCGTGTCGAATTGGCGGCGACCGTCGAACCCCACCGAGATTCGGAGCTTCCTGGGTTTGGCGGGTTATTATCGGAGGTTTGTCGAGGGTTTCTCGAAGATAGCTGTTCCTCTGACCCGCCTCACTCGGAAGGATGTCCGGTTCGAGTGGTCCCCATCTTGCGAGGAGAGCTTCCTGGAGTTGAAGCGAAGACTCACCTCAGTGCCAGTTCTTACCATTCCGTCTGGGAGTGGTGGATTCGCAGTCTACTCCGATGCATCGCGGCTGGGTTTGGGTTGCGTCCTGATGCAGTACGGTAAGGTTGTGGCTTACGCGTCGCGTCAGTTGAAGCCCCATGAGCAGAATTATCCCACCCACGATTTGGAGTTAGCAGCGATCATCTTTGCGCTGAAGATGTGGAGGCACTACCTCTATGGCGAGGAGTTCGAGCTCTTCACCGATCACAAGAGCCTGACTTACTTGCACTCCCAGCCGGAGCTCAACATGCGTCAGAGACGTTGGGTCGAGTTCCTGAAGGACTATGACTGTGACATCGCTTACCATCCGGGTAAGGCGAATGTCGTGGCCGATGCTCTCAGCAGGTAGCCCTTGGGCATGGCTGCCCACTTGGCTGTACGTCATTGGAGGCTTCTGGAGGAGGCCGCTTGCTGGATCAGCGTTCGAGAGACACATGCGGGTGGCTTTTTGGCCAGGCTAGTGGTGCAGCCCGTTCTTCTCGACGAGATCCGCATGGCTCAGGGGCAGGATCCTCACTTTCTAGTCCTCTCTGAAGGCGTCGCCCGGGGCGAGCGTCCGGACTACCAGATTCACGAGGACGGAATCCTGCGGTTCAGAGGTCGAGTATGCATTCCTGACGACGCAGAGTTGAAGCAGAAGATCTTGGACGAGGCCCATCGTTCGAGGTACACAGTGCATCCTGGTGGCACGAAGATGTACAGGGGCCTTCGTCGTGGCTACTGGTGGCGCGGGATGAAGGCGGATATTGGCCGTTTCGTTGCCTGTTGCTTGGTATGCCAGCAGGTGAAGTCGAAACATCAGCGTCCTGCGGGGAAGCTGCAGTCCATTGAGATTCCTCAGTGGAAGTGGGAGCAGATCACCATGGACTTCGTTTCGGGTTTGTCGAGGTCACGTTCGGGTCGCGATGCCATCTGGGTAATCGTCGACCGACTGACTAAGTCCGCTCATTTCCTCCCCATTCGACTCACTGATTCTCTGGACACCCTGGCATAGTTGTTTGTCTCCGAGATTGTTCGTCTCCATGGCACTCCCATCAGCATCATTTCTGATAGAGACACGAGGTTTACTTCGAGGTTCTGGCGCAGCCTTCAGCACGCCCTTGGTACGAACCTCCACTTCAGTACAGCGTTTCATCCGCAGACGGACGGCCAGTCGGAGAGGACGATACAGACCCTGGAGGACATGCTGCGAGCTTGCGTTCTCGACTTTGGGGGCAGTTGGGAGAGGCATCTTCCGTTGGTGGAGTTCGCCTACAACAACAGCTACCACTCGAGTATTCGGAAGAGCTACGCCGATCGTCCTCGCCGTGAGCTCTCCTTTGAGGTTGGTGACCATGTTTTCCTGAAGGTGTCCCCGACGAAGGGCATCTTCGGTTTCGGTGTGCGGGGCAAGCTGAGTCCGCGTTACAGCCTTTAGCTCCGAACTTTTCTCTGCGATACTTCTTTTCGTAGCTAAAAGTAACTTTTACCGACGATTTATTAGTTCGTAGGGAATAGTTTAATCAATTGGGCCGTTTCTCATCCTTGAGCGGATTGGAGAGGTGGCCTATCGCATAGCCCTGCCCCCACAGTTGGCTCAAGCCCATGACGTCTTCCATGTCTCGCAGCTGAGGCGTTACGTCCACGATCCTGCTCACGTTATTCCGTTCGAGCCGCTCGTCTTCGAGCCGGACTTGTCATTCGTGGAGCAGCCGATCGAGATCCTGGACCGACGCGAGAAGAGGCTCCGCACCAAGACCGTCCAGCTGGTTAAGGTGCGATGGCAGCACCGTTCTGGTGTCGAGGCCACTTGGGAGCGCGAGGACGCCATGCGTGGCACATATCCACATCTTTTCCCTTCCTAGATGTTTTTGTATTAATTTTGTGGACAAAATTTCCTAAGGGGGGAAGAATGTTATATATGTGTCACTTTTTAGCCTTTTGGTCACCTTTGGGACATTTCTGGCAGTTTTTCAATTTTTCTTTTTTTCGATCGGAACCGCTAAAATTTTGGACTTTTAGCTATCTGCATGAGCTCGAGAACTCCGATTGAAAATCTAACTGCACATTATGAGTCCTGGTGCCATTTCGAGCCACTCACAAAAATTTCATCGAATTCCGGTATCGTTTTAGAAAATTTGGAGTTCCGAATGGTATCCGGGTTATGACCGATTTTGGAATGTCAAAGGGGGACTTGACCAAGTCAAGAAGACTTGGACCAAGTCAAAGTTGACCATTGACTTGGTCAAGGGTTTTTGTTTTTTTGTGTGGTTGGGTTGACTCAAAGTCAAGCTCCACCAACCCTTTTTTTTCTCATAAATGTGAGTGTGTGTGTGTGTGTGGTCCTATTAGTGGGCGTCTCCCTTCAATCCCCATCTCCCTCTCCCTCTCACTCTCTCCTTCACTCCCTCTTCTTTGTTGGTGCCAAATAGAGGTAGTAAAAGAAGAAGAAGAAGAAAGACCTAGAAAGGAGAAGAGAAGGTATGTGTGTGTGCAATCTTTGTGTGTTGTTTGTTTTTGTTTCCCTTCTCTCTAACTCCCTCTCATGCCTCTTCCCCACCCCTGTTTTCAGCCATTTAAGGGCTTGAAGAGTGGCTGAGAAGGTGGTGGTGTTGGTGGTGGCGGTTTGGTGCGCAAAGGGCACCCGAGTTTCCCCCTTTTTCCTTCCCCTCCTTTTTGGTAAGTTCTCCTCCTCCCTTAGCTTTGTTTAGATGATTGTTAGGGTTTTTAAGTGGTCAAGCATGCTATGCATATGTGGTAGGGAGTGAGGGAGGGCTGAGGAGGGGGTGGGGGAAGGTTGGGCGGGCGTGCGGGGCCATCTGCGCGCGTGCGCGCGCGTAGAGGGGCGCGCTGGCGAGCGCGCGCGCGTACGCGCAGGTGCGCGGGCGTGCGCGCGGGGTTCTGCACAGGCGCGCAGTGCGTGCGAGGGAGCGCGGGCAGGCGCGCGGCAGTGCGCCAAGGGTGCTGGGGCGCGTGCGTGCGTGCGCGTGCGGGGGGCCATGCGTGTGGCTGCCCGAGGGTTCGGGTAGGTGTCGGGGCACTCGGACTCGCGTGTGTACGTGCGTGCTCGCATGCGTGCGAGTCCGTATGCATGCTTGTCCGAGTATTTGGTATTTCTAGTAAATTTCATGTATATTTGTGTAGTTTACTCACCATATTGAATGCCCATGTCTTGCAGATCTTGGCGAATGGTCACGCAACAACCCGGGTTACGGTGAGTGGGTCAATCCAACCCAGTAGGGAGGCGTTCGATGCACGTAGGCGTGCATTGCCCTTTCGTGGGGCACCATAATTGCATATTAACTTGTGTCAATGAAAAACAATGTTAATGCATGTTTTACTATGATGTAACCATGCCATATTAGACATTGTATGCTAGGGATATACATCCATGTATCATGTATAGAGGCCCATACATGCCTAGACACCATGTCCCATGCTTGAAAAGCCTTGATCTATGCATGTTTCCCATTTAGTTTAATTTAATTAAATCAAAATGAGATTATATTGGTATAAGCATGCCTTAGAGAATATTATAACCTTGTTGTTATAATATATGTTTCCTCGCATCTTAGTTATGCGCCCTGGAGGAATTCTTGAGAATTCATGACATTAGTAGTGTTAGAAATCGTTGTCGACGGATCCAAGAGGATCGTATCCGTGTGAGTAGGCTGTTTTCTCCCCTTCGTTGGATCCGAGTAGGGACTCCCCGGCGTTGGAAAAGCTGTCCTGACAGAGGGCTCCCATCTGTAGGTACCACCGATGCGTTCGGAGGGTACTGATCGTGGGAGTATACCAGGTAGAGGCTACGCGAGGGAGAGGCTACCGGTGGACCAAGGGTGGAGAGCAGTCTAGTCTGTCCCAAAAGGCCCATGTCACCCCTAAAGGGTGAGGGTGAGGGTGAGGGTGGGGTGGGTCGGCGATGTTACGACCCACTAGCTTGTACAGTTACTCCCGTTTAGGGACTTTAATTATTTTAAGGTTAATATGAGTTGTGTTGCATAGATTGTGCCATTCACTGAGCGTGTGGCTCACCCCTCGCATATTCTTTTCCTCCAGTTGTTACTGAGTCAGATCTGAAGGAGGAGCTCCCCGAGGCATCACATCAGTAGCGGAGCAGCGTTCACGTTTTGGGTTCTGCGAGTGAGAGGCCATCAGCATCCCCTTCTTTGCTTGTATGTATTGTTATCCGTGCTTGGGCACAACACTTGTATATGGATGTCTTTGTTTATATTGGCTCTCACAGGATAGTTGATTATGTATTCTAGTCTGTAATATGTCTTTGAATTACAGACTTAGTCATTTAAGCTTCCGCTATATGTATATATATTATGTCAGCTACATTATTGATTGTGTTGTCATTTTCGATGTTGTTTAGAGTCTTTTATTGATCTCATGTATGGACTGCTGATATTATATATATTTGCCACGTATCGGGGACGGCCGCCCTGGGGCGTGACACGAGGTACTGGAGGAAGTGCTCCAGGAGCTGAAGTGCGAGGTACATAAACAAGAGGAGCACCATCACGAGCACGCTTACGACATTCAGATTGCACGTGTCCAAATTTATGGCAATAATAGCAAGTGACCCGAGTGTAGCGATTCTCTTGACGATGTGCAACATTGACAGAACTGTGATCAACGATAGGCGAAGTGACAACAGTGCGAAGACGCGTCTCCTCAGCAACTAACTCAAAAAGAACCGTATCAAGAGACGGTTTGGGAGAACGATGAAGAATCTGTGCACGAATAGCCTCGAACTCAGGACGAAGACGCATCAAGAATTGGTACAATCGTTGACGATTACGGTACTCATGATAGCGTGTCAAAAAAATACCCTCCATCTGAGGATCCATAGGTGTGAGTTGATCCCAGTAATCAGACAAAAGAGAATAAAAATCACGAATAGAAAGCTCCCCTTGATAAGAAGTAGAAATGGCCTGATGTAGATAGAATTCCTGAGCACCATCGGTCTGCGTATAAAAATTCTTCAGAAAGTCCCAATATTCCTTGGCTGTAATGAACGGCTTCAAATGTTTACGGATATTTGGAATAACCGAAGAAGCAATATAAGCTTTCACCCGAGAATCGGCCTCCTTCCATGTCAACAAAGCCTTAGTATATGCCTCAGCTCTGGCCTTGATGGTGGTCTCATCGGAACCCGGTGGAGATGATTCAAGTACAGGAGCTAGATTAGTGCCAGTAACATGACCCAATAGGCGACGATAATCAAGCTGAAGCTCAAGACTAATAGACCAGACATCATAATTGTTACCATCAAACTTAACATCGATGATCTGAGTGTTATCCGTAGCCATAATAGGCAAAAAAGAGAATAACAGAAAAAATATATGCCTCGGATGATGAAAATATAGTCACAGATGCGTGCAGAACAAAAAATGGAGCAAAATGAGTACCAATATGACTATATTTGGAGTCCGAATGAACCCGTAGCGGCCGGATAAAGAAAATACCGAAAAAGGCGATGACGGGCGGTAAACGGGTCGCGGATCCGGGTCGGGCAGCTGACGCTGGAACCGGGTCGGGCGCTGGAGCCGGGTCGGGCAGCTGGGCCGGGCGCGCGGGCGCGAAGCACAGGATCCGGGACGCGTTGACGCGTTTGGACTCGGGACGAATTCCCGGGAGATCCGGGATGCTGTCCGTGACAGAATCCGGGACAGGATCCCAGGAAATCCGGGCTGATGGCGCGGATCTGCGCTGATCACGCAACGCGGAGACTACGCGCAGGCAGGCGCGAGCAGTGCGCGGACGGGGAGCGGGCAGTGCGCGGACGGGGCGCGGGCAGGGCAGGGTGGCGCTGGACGGCGCGGCAGGGTGGCAGAGCAGCGCGAGACGGTGCGGCAGGGCGGCGCAGCAGTGGCACAGCAGCGGGAGGGTGGCGCTGTAGCGGCAGGGCTGCGCGGCAGGGTGGCGCAGCAGCGGCAGGTCTGTGCGAGGCGGCGCGGGGTGGTGCAGCGGCGGCACGACGACGGAGCTGCAACGGCGCGACGGCGGCACAACGGTGCAGATGCGGCAGATCTGCGTGGGACAGCGGCAAAGCGGCGCGGGGGCGGCTAATATGCACGGGGTGACACGAACGGGGCGACGGGGCATCGACGATCTCGCGAACGGAGAGTAACGCCAACAGAAAATCAAAGAAAAAAATTGGATTCAAGCTCTGATACCATGTTAGAATATGAAAAGAATGAATCAAGAATCTTATTAGGGTTTGTATCCAATATTTATAGTACAAAAAGAGAAACAAGGAAAAGACTAATCTACTCTTAACCCTAACATATATATACATTTAACAAACACTACTCATCATCTAGATTTTTTTACCTACAAATATGCTTCCATACTCATTTCTTGTCTCTCAAAGAGATTATAAACCTTTTTGTTGTCTTCTGTTCTATATATGATTAAGTTGCAAGAACCTCACAAGTATGTATCAAATTCTACCCTATTAAGAAACTATTGTCCATTTTCAAACATGTAAAATCCACAAATTATGTCAGATCGATGGTTACCTTGGAGCTATTGAGAGATAGAGTGATGGAAGTATACAGGGGACTCCATGATCTAGTTGTGGGCATCAGAGCGAAGGCGATCTCCACCACTGACGGACCCGAGCAGCTCCTCCTCCCTCCACCGCCGCGGTCGGTGGGGAGGTGATGAAATACCCAGCAGTGTAAAAATCTGATAAACTCAACATCTTTATAAATGACCATTTAGAATAAATAATGAAATAAAACATCCAATGAACCAAAGTACCCAATGAGAGCAGCAGCTAATTCGAGGTGTTTTCTCCTTTAGTTTTTGCACAACATTTACACAAATCTCCCACACACCAAATCCCTTCAGAAAACCACCTACCCATCAAAACCTCTGTTTTACCAATCATGACATAAACCTTGTACTCTTTGTTTTACTCTGGGATCTAAGTTTAAAACACTTCTATCATTTCATGTATTTGAGGATCATATACCAGTTTTGAAGGTACTCAAATTCTAATACAATTACTACAAATATCAGATGTCCTAAACATAATTCATATATCAGATAGACCCAACATTCTCATACATTTGAAGATCCTTTTAATGAAATAATCCAAAATTGCACCAAAATCACATAAATTCTAAAACAAAATAGAGATCCAGTTAAACATTTGATCTTTCAAGATTCAAATAAAGAAATCAATGCTACAAATTCATCAATTCAAAGATCCAAATAGAGACGCATTTCAAAAACCTAAAACATATTAATCACCGAATATTCCAGGACACAAACATATACATGGAGAATCTATGGGAGTCGATGCTGACTTGTATAAAAATTGGGGGACTGTGTGTGCGGGGGCAAGCAAAGTCTTGTAATGGGGGGGGGGGGGGGAGGGGGATAATGAGATTGAGGAGTAGTCCTTGGTGTTGATTGTTAATTTTGTTTGTTTTGTTTTCTTGGTAGACTCCTTCTCTACCTTTCTCTGCTTTGGACATGTTCGCTTTGGTTTTGAAATAAAATTAAGACGCTTGCCTACCATTTAGTCAAAAAAAAAAAACTAAAACATCTAAAAATGAATCCAAAATGATTTATGAATTGATTTAAACCTTAAAAATAGAGCAAAATCTTAACAGTATTACCAAGCCACCTCTGATATAGAGATTGAAAGAAAGTGTCGATTGAGAGAGAGAGAGAGAGAGAGAGAGAAGACTTTCCAATGGTTTGAGGAGGGTATTTTTTAAACCCTACCTGTAGATAGCACCGCCTCACCGAGGAATAGCATGAGATAGAGAGAGATAGGGAGAGGGAGTCCACAGTGATGAGAGGCCTAGAATAGAAAAAACATTTGGAGATGACTTCCTCACATTTCTTATTGAAGATAACCCCTTAACCTTCGATGAAGCTATGTCATCTCCAGATGCACCTTTTTAGAGAGAAGCAATTAATAGTGAATTTGACTCCATTCTTCATAATAATACTTGGGTTCTTACTTCTCTCCTTCCAGGCAGTAGAACAATTGGGTGTAAATGGATCTTCAAAAAGAAATTTCATCCAGATGGCTCTATAGAAAAATACAAGGTAGGCTAGTAGCAAAGGGTTTTAAACGAAAGCATGGTGTGGATTATTTTCATACATATTCCCCTGTCACTAGAATTACCACTATTCGGATACTGGTCACATTAGCCTCAATTCATGGTCTTGAAATCCATCAGATGGATGTCAAAACCTCATTTTTACATGGAGGTCTCGATGAGGAGCTATATGGACCAGCCTGAAGGATTTGTGGTTCCTGGACAGGAAGAGAAAGTGCGTAAACTGGTGAAATCACTGTACGGGCTCAAACAAGCCCCTAAACAGTGGTATGCAAAATTTGATAGGGTCATCTCTTCTTTTGGCTTTAAAAATAATGAGTATGACAAATGTCTTTATATGAATGTGAAATCTGATGCTTGTGTTATCCTTTGTCTATATGTTGATGACATTTTAATATTTTGGGACTAATTAGGACATTATCGAAGAAACCAAATTTTTTCTGTCTCAAAACTTTGATATGAAAGATCTTGGTCATGCAAGTGTAATTTTGGGAATAAAATTAGTCAATACCTCATCTGGTATTAGACTTTCACAATCACATTACATTGAGAAGATACTCAAGAAATTTGATATGTATGATTATTCACCTGTACATACACCATATGATTCATCAATTAAGCTGAAAAGAATTTGGGGAAACCTGTTGGACAGGAATTATATGCACTAATGACTGGAAGTTTAATGTATCTAATGAATTGCACTCGTCCTGATATTGCATATGTTGTTTGTAGGCTAAGTCGATACACAAGCAACCCTAATAAAGAACATTGGATTGCACTCACACGTGTATTTAGATACCTGCGAGGATCTATTTCACTTTCATTACATTATACTGGTTTTCCTCCTGTACTTGAGGGTTATTCTGACGCAAATTGGATCTTTGATTCAGTTGATATTAAATCAACCAGTGGCTTTGTGTTTTTGATAGGTGGTCCAACAATAGCATGGAGATCTGTCAAACAGAAGGTGATTGCTCGTTCCACCATGGAATCAAAGCTTAGTGCGTTGGATATTGCAGCCTCAGAGGCAGAATGGCTTAAGAATCTGTTGAGTGAGATTCCATTGATGGGAAAGCCTATTCCAGCAATTTTCATAAGATGTGACAACAAAGTTGTAATTGTTAAATCATTACAAAATAATGATAATGAGAAAATGTCTAATGGAATCCAAGCTTAGTGCGTTGGATATTGTAGCCTCAGAGGCAGAATGGCTTAAGAATCTGTTGAGTGAGATTCCATTGATGGGAAAGCCTATTCCAGCAATTTTCATAAGATGTGACAACAAAGTTGTAATTGTTAAATCATTACAAAATAATGATAATGAGAAAATGTCTAGACACTTGCGCTTGTAATATAAATCAATTCGACACCTCATTTCTCAGGGGATAATTATTCTAGAGTTTGTGAGGTTCGAGAGAAATCTCGTAGATCATTTCACAAAGGGACTTGTCAGACGACTTGTTCATGAGACATCGAGGGGGATGGGGCTTCAGCCCATTATATAATTACCTTCAGCGGGCTCCCTATCATTGTGATTGGAGATCCCATGAAGATGGTTTTTAAGGGGTTAACGAAGCTGTATTGGTAAACTTGTGAGTACTGTAGAGGAAAAACTCATCTAACTCATCCCTATGATAACAGTACTATACTGTAGCGGAAGTAGGTTGAGCTTACGCTCTTAATGGGTTCAAGTCCTTTTCGGACATAGCGTGACCCGCGTAAGCACCTTGGAGAACTCACCTATATGAGTGCACAGACATGGGTCCGCTTTCTTTGAGATTTGCGCTAAGTCTCTAAGGCACTCAAGAAAGGATACGAGCACATGGCCGTAACGTGCTACGTTGCAGAATAGGACCCATATGCTGTACCGTGTGTGTGAATAATGAATTCTGGCTAAAGGTGTTACGCCCCGGAGCGGTCGTCCCCGGGACCATACTAATTATACAATATCAGGAGTCATACACAAGAGGTCAATAACGACTCCAATTGAAAATGAACAATAACCAACATGATCGCATAAATAACAAGGCAACAGGGAAGCGATAGCTAACTAAAAATGCGGAAGCATAAAATAGTCTGTAAATCAAAAATATTATTACATACCCGAATACACAATCACTGTCCTGTGAGAGTCCAAGTCTAGTCCAAATACAACCCATATGTGCAACATGCACAATTACTAATATATACACAAGAAAATAGGATTGCTGACAGCCTCGCACTCGCCAACCGAAAGGTGAAACGCTTCACGCACGAATCACGCCAGAGGGATGCTTCAGCTCCACGCCAACCCAGTCCCTGGTGGATAAACAATACACGAGGGGTGAGCTACAAGCTCAGTGAGTGGCAAGAATCCAAGTTCTACAAATATAGTATAATATTAGCACATTTTTCTTCTAAGGAAAGATATGGACGGGAGAACCACCCCAACAGATAAATGTCACGTGGGGATGTGACCTCACCTCACCTCACCCACACCCCGAAGGGGGGAGGGGAGGTTTGGGGAACAACTAATCCATTAACAGTGACGTATAGTATCACAGACTAGCATTACGCTACAAAGATTATCCGCATCGAGATATAATACGTTACGATGCCTTGCATCATCTGGTAGCCCTCTCCCGGGTAGTCCTCATCCTAGCGGCCATCCATGGTCGGTACTCGGGCCTCGTACGATAGTCACATCATCCTATGGGCATTCCCAACGATACGGTGGCACAACGCAAGACAGATTCAATACCGGGTAGCTTCAACGCACGATGATGTAGGGAAACAATACTCCACTCTCCCGATATCATCCGATAGCCTTCTCCCTAGTGGCCTTCCAAGATAGGTACGAAGCCACAAGGGTATCGAAATACACATTGGGCCTCCCATGATTCGGTGGCACCATCCAGGATAGCTTCGATGCATGATGATACAGGAGGAAGCACTCCAACCTCATCCTCACCTTCATCCCTAGGGTGACATGGGACTATTGGAAAAGAAATCAACTCGCTAACTCCCTTAACCTTCCGGTAGCCCTCCCCCCGGTAACCCTCTTCCTGACTGCCTTCCAAGATAGGTACGAAGCCACAAGAGTATTGAAATACACATTGGGCCTCCTATGATGTGGTGGCACCATCGAGGATAGCTCCAATGCCGGGTAGCTTCAACACGGATACGAGGTAGGGCAGAAGCAATCCACGCTCTTAAGATGATTCTGGTAGATCAACTATTATCAATTAGCAAATACCAATATCATCCGGTAGCCGTATCCCAGGTAACCCTCTTCCTAACAACCTTCCAAGATAGGTACGAAGCCACAAGGGTATTGAAATACACATTGGGCCTCCTATAATATGGTGGCACAATCTAGGATAGCTCCAACACTGGGTAATTTCAACGCACAATGATATGGGGAGAAAACACTCCACGCCAGCAATACGAATCCTCACGAATCAACTACTATCGGTTAGCACGTTAGCACATACTGATGCTAATTGAATTCCCATAGAGACGCATCACTCGGATGCAGGGAAAAAGGTTAAGTTCTCACACTGAACAATGATAAGGCATGACCCTAAAGGCGGGCCATCCACGCGCGCCTATTACCGATAGGCCAAACATACTATCATAATTATCGATTGACGAACACCGATACAATAAAAGAATTATCTGAATTCCCATATGAAAGCATCGCATGGATGTAGGGCAGATAACCTACTATAAATCCATCATACTCAATAATATTACATAAACAAATATAACATGAGAAATTCTACCCCATAAGAGGTACATGAACCATATGTCCAAATAAGAAAATCAATCAAGAACTAACTATGCATAATTAAGTCCTAAGATATTCACACAGTTCCACAATATGCACAGATAATAGTGGAACTCAAATAATTGAGATATCAAGTGTGTGTGTATATATATAACTAAGAAAAATCACAAGGACATTAGGGGATATGCTCAAGCAAGGATTAACTAGCAAGTTAATAATAGTTATCTAGGTATGGAAAAAGCTAATATGACATATCACATTATAATAGACTAAGAACGGCATACACTACATAGATGAACATGAATGCAATTAATTTAGCATACACACAAGGTATAGCCCACTCTAGGCTTCAAGCAGTTCACATAGAATGAGGTTAAAATAGCATAAAAGGGCATGCAACATAAGTCTACACTAGCATGCATTTCGAATAACATCCATGATCACCAACTAAAGGGGCACAAAATCAAACTTTCGTATAAGCAAGTTCATGCTAAATATCTCTCATGTAAACTAGAAATGTAAGTAGGAACCACCTCTACTACTTAGTTAAAAAAAGTAAGAGAGAATCTCATCATCTCATGTAAAGACCAACAGTCTTACCCCAACATCTATGGCAGCAAAAACATCACCACACACTCAAATTCACAACAAGGCCCAGTAAGTATGCATCCAATGCTTCGCATTAATTGATCATCATTTCTCATTCACAAATACACGTCATATGACATCTCAACATATGCTTACTAGTAAGCTAATACAAATGCTCTAGCAAAGGTTAAGCGTAGAATTATACGGATCAACTGATGATTAACCACGCTAAATATTTAGTAATATAGAGGTAATATTATAAAGAACTACATAAGACATGTCATACTTCACATTTCATGATATATCATCTACATGATCATAATAGCAAGTAGTATATAAACTCGGATCCTTAGGTGAATTTATATAACACTGAGAGAGCTAGTACAAGACACGTCATTCAAACATGAAATGCCAAAGAAGAAAAGATGCATGCATAACTCACTACAATAGCTAATAACTCCTTAAATACTTGATCATAGGTTAAAAGACTAAACAAGAACAACTCAACTTTTGACATTTATATAGCTCATAAAACTAGGCAATAACAATTATGTTAATATGCATCAAGTTTTACAACACTAGTGAATTGGTCAAACCACTCACTGGTACTTGGATCATTGCGGTCGCGGGTCGGGTCTACAAGATCTGCAAGACACAACCAATGATGCTCAATTAAATATAAAGCATCCCGAAACATATACAAGCCTACTTCATGAAGACAACAACTCCTGATATTTCCCACACCATGCATAATAACTCTTTGACACACAACTATGCAAACTGGTGAATCTACTACAACCAGCCCTAAACTTTGGTCTCCATGGAACCAAATACACCTTCAAAAATTCTGACATAAATAACACACATTCTATGACATGTTGGGATCATAATCTATGAAGACAGCATAACCTGGTTTAGCCACTACATGCCCAAAATAAAATGTTTTTGGAAACTGGTCATTTCCCACCCGAATCTGGACAGTTCTTACAATTCAGCTTATAACTTACAACACATGTAACATTATGACACCAAATTTCATATATAGCATTGCGACACATGGATAATCATATTACATGAGGAGGCAATGCTCATAATATGCTTCTAGGTACTAGTTTCACAAAGGTTTTTACAAGACAAAGATCTGCCTTACCACAAGAGACCCCAGAAATTTAGCTGAAGGTTCAAGAGGCTCCTCCAGCCTGAATACACCAAATCAGCCTTTCACAAATTTCATGAAGCTTCTCCTAGATGTCATAAACCAACTTCATTTAGATCACTAGGCTTGAAAACCCTCCAAATAATTTCAGAAAAATAAAATAGCAAGGGGGGTCAAAACAGTAATGGCACACACACTTTCACACACATCCATATACTTTCTCTTCCAATCCTTCTCTACTTCACTTCCACCCATTCCTTGCTGATCCAAAACACACAAAGAGAGGGGGTATGAGAGAGCATGAAAGGGAGAAGGGGAGATCAAGCAAATGCACACAAATACAAGCATCCCTACCTCTTTTTTTTTTCTTTTTCACTCCACCTCTCCCATGCTTTCTCTTTTCTTTCTTTCCCTTCTATTTCTCTGTTTTTTTCTCCTTCTTCATTCTCTGCCAGCAGCAGCACAAAGAGGGGAAAAAAATATGAGGGTGTGAGAGAGAGATGGAGACAAAAAGCCTATTTAAGGGGTTTTGTGTGATGAGATGATTAGGGGGTGAGTTAAGGCAAGTTTCACTCACCAAATAATGATTAAAGTGAGGGTGGCTTGCTCTGCAAGTTAATGCGAGATGAAACATCAATTTCACCCACTTTTCAATCCAGTAAAAATCAAACCCAGATACCAATCGGAACTGCATAATTTCTAAAACGACATCAGAATGCGATGAAAATTTACAAGTAGCCCAATATTAATACCAGGAGAATAAATATGTGGTCAGATTTTTTACTTGAATGCCCAAACATTTTAAAATAAATAAAACACGATATTTGACCTTTAAAAAGTGACACAGTCTTAACAAATGGGGTCGAATTCAAGGACATAGTCTATTCATGCTTCTCTGTTGGATCTAGTTTATACTAAGTGAATGTTCAAACCCAGAAGGTACCTTCGTTTATTACATGGTATAAGACGCTCAGATCATATTCATATTTCTTCCTCCTACAATTTTTGGTCGGGAGCGTTTATTTTCACCCCTTTAAGTGTTCAACCCACCCCTAAAAAATAATAAAAAATTATTTTTTTTGTTATAGAGGAACCCACCCCGACCCGAGAGCCCCTTTTACTGCTGGAAACTCCTCGATGTCGTGAGCTGTGGCGCCTCACGCAAGTGGAGGGACGAGATCTTGAAAGAGAAGCCGCCTCCACCGCTTCCAACGATCAATAGACCGTGAAGCCCTTCCTTTCCCGCACCAAAAACATAGACATTCCATGTCTTCTTCTTAATTAATAATCTCTTATTCCCTTCACAAACCCTTAAAAAAATTGACATACAACAACAACAGGAGACGAAGCGCCCCATATGGGATTGCGGAAAGCTCCCTTTACGACGAGTTCGAGCTCAACTCGTTCAAGCATACGCTCGACTCCGCCATGATCACCTTGCGCACCCAATCCATGCCGAGCATGCCTTCTGAGGTGCCCGTGCTGCCGACGCAGCAGCCGTCACTGAAACAACAACACCGCCTCCGTCGCACGTCGAAGCTGTCGCGGTCACTAAATAGACTTGTGCGCATGGTGTTCCAGCTGAAACCCGGAGGGGTGGCGCCTTTCCTGTTCGAGCAACACCACGAGAGAGGGCAGAGAAGGGGGAATCTTGCGACGATACCAGAGGTGGCGGAGAAGAGGGAATCGACGAGTCGATGGGTGTGTCGTCGGAGCTCGACGTGTTGCTCAGGAGGACTGCGTCAGAGTGGTTCGCTGGGGCATAGGTGGAGGCGGTAGTAGAAGGGGCTCGGGCTCAGGGTGGGTTCCTCTATAATAAAAAAAATAATTTTTAAAATTTTTGGGGGTGGGTTGAATACTTGACGGGGTGGAAATAAACACCCCCAACAAGCGGAGATTGTTAGTGTTGGGCCTATCTTAAGTGGCCCATTCCTTAGTTGACCAAAACTTTGGATCTGTCCTTTTTCCTTCATAACACTTCAGTCCTACATCGATAAAAACCATGTGGATTTTTCACCTTATATATAGAGACAAATCATTCCATTGTTGAGACTTGTTGAATCAAACCCATACGCGCGCGTGCACAAGGCCCAGCCCATTAGCCCGTGGGCTTGGATTTCTGTTGGCGAAACTAGTTACCCAGGTGGCTTGCGCACAAGGCGAGATGAGCTGGGTTGGGCCACAGGCCACACCCTGGGCGCGCCCACATACGCGTGGGGGGGGGGGGGGGGGGTGGAAATCCCTCTCCTCGGGCCACTTTGGGTTCGGGGTTGGCCCTCGTGCGTGCGGGTTTCTTTATTTGTAGAATATTTTTACTATGTTTTCATATTGGTTTGATTCTATGGCTTTACTAAGTTTTTTGCATTGTCCTTGCCATAAAATTTTAACATAAAATTATACAACAATGCTCTTCAACTAATAGTTGGACTGATTTCCTTTGAGATAAAATTAGTAGTTTGTTACTGATATATACATTTGATTATTTATAGAACCCCCACATTCTCTTTAACTCATTATGACAAGATGATGATATGAAAATACTCCAAGGGGTATATAGAAAAAAGGAAAATGATATTTACATACCTTTGTGCACTTTTTTGTTTTTAAATTAAAGTATATATATACTCACATATTAAAATACATATTATTATAAATATAAAGTATACATTGAGTATACTAATGCAATTTTTTGAAAAATTAAAATATTATTTTTATATATTGTGATATAAATACTGTAAGGGAGATTGAATGTCAGCCACCCAGTGCATTGAGTCCCCCAAAAAATCCAAAACGTTTCATTCAATGTTTTGAAGGAAGTAGGACAGCAAGTTTTGGGATTTTTGCTAACATTTGCAGAGACGTCGCATGCGTTTGCAGAGACGTTCAGATGATGAACACAACAGTATAAGCACTCGCCACCATATATCATATTTTAGTGTCAACTATATTACAAAAAAAGTGGTCCATGGGTGCGTTTGTTTTAACCTAAAACTCATTGCATGAGCTGATTTTTCAGAAGATGAGTTACACAGAAATGTTTGGATTTTTTTTAAAATTATGGTGATTGAAGAATGATTTCCGTAACCGCTTTAAAATTTTGATTTTGAGATTAGCCTAAGGAGAACGTACGTCATTTTCCGTATATCAATTTTCTTCACAAGTATTCTCAAAGCCTCACCCAAATTATTTTGTACAATGGAAATATAATTTGGAAAAATTAATTAGGGGTTCATGTGATCGCCTATGAATTATTTTTAGATCTCTGCACTTTGTTAATGTTTTTTTAGTCCATGAGACGATGAAAAATTATGTTTAGGTCATTGAAACCGGATAACGTTGCTGTGTCCATCAAAAATATTGAAAATAACCCCCGCCAAATTTTTTCAGTACACTGCTAACATTACCCAATACATTGTTAAATATATTAAGTTCACTATTAACACTTCATAATACATTGTTAATCTTTACAAAATATTAACAGGCGGCAATGGGCTTTTCGGTATTTTTGACAGACTGACTAACAACATCCGTTTCAAGAACCTAAAGATAAATTTTCCCTACCTTAGGGACTTAAAAAAAACATAAAAACTTCTAGGGATCTAAAAATAATTCATGGGTGATCACAAGCACCCCTAATTAATTTTCCTATATAAGTTATATGACATGCAAGATCCTAATATATGGGATTATTTAGGAACAAAGTATATTGCAAAATGTTTTGATTTTCTAGCCTCATTTTCAATCTACATGTATTTTAATTTTGTTTAAAAATAGTATACCTTATCTAGTGAAATATATGCTTTATGAAAATGAAGTATATGCTCTAATCAATTACATGAAAGCATTTATAAATCATGTAAAAAATTTCTAATAATGCGTATGTCTCTTTTATGTGAGTATCTAACTTTAACGAAACACATGAGACCAGAATATGGGCTGCAAAAAGGGCTGCCTAACAGAGCTCAATTATATTCTATCATAGAATTCCCACGGGTTGAAGCCTTCCAAAACTAAGTGGGCGCTATATTACACTCAGTTTTTCTCAGTTCCAAACTAATATTATATGCCTCGTTAAAAATCGAGTGAAAATATATATACATTGTTAGATGATGTATATACCTCATTAAATTTTTTATTTCATTTTTTAAAAATGAGTTCATTCAATTTGAAATAGAATGTTATACACTTTTTATCGAAATACACAACTCATTAAATTATGATTACTATTTAAAAATAACGATAATAACACGCATGTTTTGAGTTTTTGACTGAATAAATGATTCAGTCTAACATTTTTCAAACTAAATTTCACTTTGCTTCCTTCATGATAGGCACAACCCAATTAGGAATTGGCTTGCTGTCAGGTTTTCATTTTCCTCCTTTTTGCCAATTCCACATCTTTTTCTTCTGGAGGGAGCAGCAGCTAAAATATTTTTTTTCACCTTTTTACATTTAATAATAAAATCAAATCCCATCCACTTAAATAGCCACACGATTACAATAATTGCAATATTTTACGGTACTAAGAATCTCGTTTCATGTTAAAACGTGATCATAGATACTTATTATTATAAATTCTTTTAAACCGTGATCGGTGATTGCTCAAAAACCATGATAATTTTTTTGAAATTAATATTTGTTCACAGTTGCAAAAAAAGGCATGATTAAATCTATTCCATTATCACGATTTTAGTATATCATGATCAAATATTAATCATTTGAGCATGGTTTATATAACCTACGATCACGATGATATTCAAAACGTGATTAAAATTGTGCTTAGAGTAATTTATTATCACCAAAGAAGCATAATGATCATGGTTTATATAATTCCATGATCGAATAAATTATTTTTAAATTTTTTTAAATGATTGCTATATAATATGTGATCATGGTTTATAGAAAGAAAACGATCGGACATGAAATATACATATTAAAAATCTCGGTTTCTTATTATTAATATTTTTTTACATTAATAATTGATCTTGGTTTTACTAGAAACGTGATCACATATATATTATACTATCAGACGTTGTATTAATTAACGATGATTTATAAATTGTGCATTACAATACGATCTCAGTTACATTTAAAGCGTGATAGAAAGATGTATTTGATCATGGTTTATAGATGATTAACAATCACGGTTCCAAGTATAATGTGATAAATGTTGTGAATATGGTGGTGGATAACCACCACTTCTCTAACCCATAACCTCCCCCACTCTTCAACCCCATAACCCCCTCATTCAACTCCATAACCCTCCTATCTTAATCACCCCACTAACTACCCCCTCACCTCTATAGACTTGTAACTCTTCACCTTTGGGATTCCTCTATGCACCCTATAAATAGAGGGGTTCTCTCTTGTAAACAATCAACAAATAGTGAATAAGACTCTCTCTCTACTTCTCTTCTATATGCTTGTGTGCTTTGTTCATATACCCTTATATATCATATTCTATTTAGTTTACAACACGTTATCAGCACGAGAAGCTCTTTGTTAAAGATAAAGGTTTGTATTCGGTGGGTTCTTAATGATCTATATAAAAAATATACCCCCTTGATGTTATGTATTTTTATGTAAATCATCTACTACATACATATGATTAATTTTTTTCAATATGCATGGAACCGTATGCAAATTATGTGTAGAACTCGTATACATCTATCTTTTATTTTCATCTGATGTACTGCATACATCTATCTTTTATTTTCCATGCATGCAATCCCCGTGAAAATTTTTCATACATATGTTATGATATGATTAATTTATGAAAACTAGTATGCAATTTTCTCATGCAACAGTATGCGGCATCTATCATTTGATTATTTATTTTTCATGTAACTGTTTCATGTTTGTCATCTTTTATTAAAATTTAAATATTACACATCTATGTGTAGAACCAGAAGTTCTCACAAATATCAATTAATTTGATATTTATATTTGATTTGAAATTCATTTTAATGTTACAATGTCATGTGTCCCTATAGGATCATACAAAAATTGTAATTACATGGATCCCTGAAGGACCATGTAGAAGTTATGAATAATGTGTTCCAATTAAGACCATGTAAATTTTATTCTATCCCTGAAGGACTACAAAAATTATTACATGGATCCTTGAAGAATCATGTAAAAGATATAATTAAAAATGTCCCTGAAGGACTATGATTATATTGTATCCATGAAGGATCATACAAATTTTATTTTATTTTATCCCTGAAGGACTGTACAAAAATTATGATTATATGAATCTTTGAAGGATCATGTAAAATTTTATTTTGTTCTATCCCTGAAGGACTATACAAAAATCATGATTGTTCGTGTCCCTGTAGGACCAAACAAAAGTTATATGATATATTTTTTGGGTCCTTGAAGGACCAAATAATAAAAAAAAAAGATCCATGTATCCCAGCAGGAACATGTAAAATTTTATTTTGTTCTATCCCTGAAGGACTATACAAAAATTATGACTGTTCGTGTCCCTGTAGGACCAAACAAAAGTTATATGATATATTTTTCGGGTCCTTGAAGGACCAAATAATAAAAAAAAAACCCCATGTATCCCAGCAGGAACATGTAAAATTTTATTTTGTTCTATCCCTGAAGGACTATACAAAAATTATGACTGTTCGTGTCCCTGTAGGACCAAACAAAAGTTATATGATATATTTTTCGGGTCCTTGAAGGACCAAATAATAAAAAAAAAGATCCATGTATCCCAGCAGGAACATCTAAAATTTTATTTTGTTCTATCCCTGAAGGACTATACAAAAATCATGATTGTTCGTGTCCCTGTAGGACCAAACAAAAGTTATATGATATATTTTTCGGGTCATTAAAGGACCAAATAATAATAAAAAAAAAAGATTCATGTATCCCAGCAGGAACATGTAAATTATGATTAGATTTCACTATCATCATCATAATGAAGAGGATTTAAAGATTAATACCTCATTGACAAAGGTCCACCGACCATAATGCCTCAAATATGCTCTAGTTGTAGCGATATTGAGAGCATTAATTTTATGTATTCTCGTTGCCGAACAACGATTTTTTAAAATATCATGTAACTCAACTCAATGGCATAGCATCATTACCCGAAGTAAATGCATTTTATTTTATGTTCGCTATGGGAGTTGTGGTCATGAATGATGAGATCATGATTTATATAGTTGAGAAAGCACAACAATCATAAAGTTTGTAAAGTTTGTAAAGAACTAGAAGTGATTTGACCGTCTCGGATATCCATGGTACACGATGATGCATTGAACTATTCACTTGGGCATATACTAAAGAACTAGAAGATTCTTTTGCTCGATGATAGTTTTTACCGCATGATTTGTGGATTTCCATTTTAATGAGACGATATTCCCGTCGTTAGGGGGAGGGAAGAACGTATCTGAAGTACGATCTGTTCCTAAAGAACAACGAGAATTATCGTGGAATACATCCACTTTGTCTTATCTAGACTCACGTACCGCTCAACGTGAAAATCAAATTCCTAATGCACGCCAGATGCGTGACAAACTTATAGGTTCAAAAGATTCAGCTCTCCAGAAGTAGAGATCAAATGAAAAATCATACTCTAATAATGCTTTAGAAGAACTTATACATAATGCTTCAGAAGAGATTATGAACAATAGATCCACTTTCTCTAAAAACTCCAGAAGAGTATAATGTCCCTGAAGAGAAACAAGTCTGAGAAGTGACTACACAAACTCTTGAAGAGGAAAAAGGTACCTAATAATATTAAGATCTCTATATTTTATATGCATATAAGAGAAATGTGGAATCGCAAATAAATGATCATCGATGACATATTTATCATACAAAGTAAATTCTCTTTCTATTATAAGATATCTTGAACCATTGACAAGGGATGTTTTTACCGCTCGATTTGCGGATTGTCATTTTGATGAGACAATATTCCCGTCGTTAGGGGGAGAAAATCCGTCGCCAGAAGAACGACGTGAACTTACATGGAAAACTCCATCTTTGTCTCATCTTGATCCTCGCACTAATCAATGTGAAACTGAAGTGCAAAGAATCACCCATCTTCAAAGAATTGCGCATCAATTGCCAGATGCATTCAATGATGCAGCAAAAGTGATGAAATCACATATTCCAGCTGCTAATACTCCAGCTCGAATTAATGTTCCAATAGGAAAAACTGCTAATATGCCGGCTAATGAATCAACAAAAACACGCCTGAAGCGTGGAAGACCTATAGGCTCAATAGATTCAGCTCCCCGAAGGAGAAAAACAATGAAGAATGATTCTCTAGAAGAGTATGAAACACTTGAAAGACCCACAATAATAACTCCTACAGAGGAAGAAGTCCCTGAAGTGACACAAGTCCCTGAAGAGACTGACGTCCCTGAAGTGACGCCCGTGCATGAAGAACAAGTACATGGAAATGAAGAAATTTCCATAAATTATGCAAATTCACAAATATTGTGGGATCGAAAGCAAGTGCTTGTTGATGATATATTCTCATTTGCAGTAGCTACAGAAATCATTTCAGATAATGATTTAGAACCACGTTCAGTGGATGAATGCAGACGAAAAAAATTGTTGGCCACAATGGAAAGCTGCTATTCAAACAGAATTGGATTCACTTGCAAAACACCAAGTATTTGGACCAGTAATCCTAACCCCTGAAGGTGTTAAACCAGTAGGATGTAAATGGGTGTTTGCAAGAAAACGAAATGAAAGAAACGAGATTGTTAGATACAAAGCTCGTCTTGTGGCACAAGGTTTCCTGCAGAGACCTGGGATAGGTTTCCTGCAGAGACCTGGGATAGATTTTGAAGAGACATATTCTCCTGTGATGGACACAATCACATTTCGGTATTTAATTAGTCTTGTAGTCTCAGAAGGACTTGACATGCAGCTAATGGATGTGGTTACTGCATATTTATATGGAAAATTAGATACCGACATTTATATGAAAGTTCCTGAAGGACTAAAATTGCCTGAAGCAAAACCACGAAACATGTACTCAATCAAGCTAAGACGATCCTTGTATGGGTTAAAGCAATCTGGACGAATGTGGTATAACCGTCTTAGTGAATACTTAATAAAAGAAGGATATGTCAATGATCCAATATGCCCCTGTGTATTTATTAAGAAAACGGAACTCGGATTTACCATTATTGCAGTATATGTTGATGATATTAATCTAATTGGGACTCCTGAAGAGCTCGAAAAGGCTTCCAAATATCTGAAAAAGGAGTTTGAAATGAAAGATCTTGGAAAAACAAGATATTGTCTCGGCTTGCAAATTGAGCAAAGTTCAAATGGGATACTTGTTCATCAAACAACATATGTTGAAAAAAAATCCTGAAGCGTTTTAATATGGACAAATGTCATCCATTAAGTACTCCAATGGTAGTAAGGTTACTTGACCCAAAGAAGGACCCTTTTCGTCCAAAAGAAGATACTGAAAATCTTCTTGGTCCTGAAGTACCATATCTTAGTGCAATTGGTGCCTTATTATATTTGACCCAATGCACTAGACCTGACATTGCATTTTCAGTTAATTTATTGGCCAGATTTAGCTCTGCACCAACTCGAAGGCATTGGAATGGTGTGAAGCACATTTTTCGTTATCTTCGTGGAACGTCAGACATGAGTCTATTCTATGCAAAGGATTCCAATAATGGTGCACAACTAAAGGGTTATGCAGATTCAGGATACCTTTCAGATCCTCACAAGGCTCGCTCACAAACAGGCTATGTATTCACTTGCGGTGGCACAGCAATCTCTTGGCGATCTACGAAACAGACTTTGGTCGCCACGTCTTCTAACCACTCTGAGATTCTTGCACTCCACGAAGCAAGCCGGGAATGCGTGTGGATAAGGTCTTTGGTTCATCATATTCGTACTGCATGCGGACTATCTCTCATTACAGATGTTCCAACAACTATATATGAAGACAATGCAGCATGCCTTGCTCAAATCAAAGGGGGATATATCAAGGGTGATAGAACAAAGCATATTTCTCCAAAATTCTTTTACACTCATGAGCTCCAGCAGAGACATGAAATTGATGTTCAACAAATTCAGTCAAAGGACAATCTTGCAGATTTGTTTACTAAAGCTTTGTCGACATCAACATTCAAGAAGCTGGTGTATGAAATTGGGATGCGACGAGTTTGCGACCAAAATTTTTGAAATCTTGTACTTATGAGGGGGAGTAATTTTGATGACATTTTGCGAACTGTACTCTTTTTCCTTCGCCTAGGTTTTGTCCCATTGGGTTTTCCTGGCAAGGTTTTAATGAGGCAGTGTCAAACGCATACACTATTATACAATTAAGTTACATTGTACTATTTTTCCTTCGCTTTGGTTTTTTCCCATTGGGTTTTCCAAGCAAGGTTTTAATGAGGCAATTTTCTTAGCGTGGTGGTCATCCAAGGGGGAGTGTTGTGAATATGGTGGTGGATAACCACCACTTTTCTAACCCATAACCTCCCCCACTCTTCAACTCTATAACCCCCTCATCCAACTCCATAACCCTCCTATCTTAATCACCCCACTAACTACCCCCTCACCTCTATAGACTTGTAACTCTTCACCTTTGGGATTCCTCTATGCACCCTATAAATAGAGGGGTTCTCTCTTGTAATCAACCAACAAATAGTGAATAAGAATCTCTCTCTACTTCTCTTCTATATGCTTGTGTGCTTTGTTCTTATACTTTTACATATCATATTCTATTTAGTTTACAACAATAAAAGTTTTTTTTTAATTTTCTAGTGCCGCAATTTTCCTCCTCTCTCGTCAAAACAATATATGCTGTTCCACCCACCAAAAAAAAAAAAATGCTGTTCCCTTCTTTTTTTCAATTATTTGGGCTCACGTGTGATTAAATTTAAAGGACCAATTTATGATTGTTTCATTATATAAGGACTAAACTGCAATGCTTTTTTTTTTGGGGCGGGGGGGATGGATTGTTCAAATACCCTTAAATTTTGTTTTTGCCCCTGAACTTTTTTTCATTTTTTATTTACCCCTAAAATCTAGTCCTATTTTTTTTTTGCCCTTGAATTTTCTTAATACCCGAACTGTTCCTTACAGACAGAGTTTCAGAAATACAGAAATATAATGTGATACATACAAATATTATACACATAGTTACATATATTTAATAGTTATCTACAAAAATATTAAAATACACAAAGATGTTTATGCACAAAATGGTCATATATACATTCTCAATGTCATTACATTATCATCTGTAAATGCATTTAATGTATACAAAATTATTATAGATACAATATCAAAATTTCGTATAAATAGATACATCAATTGTTTGAATTACAATGTTTTCTTCAAATCTTAATGATTAATTGTTATCTCCCCCTTAATCCTTTTCATGTCCTCTTGGGTAAAATGAAACAAAATTATCGAACTAGACATTCAATGTATTTCATAACGAAAAACAGGTTTTTCAAGCTCTATGAAAAATACAACAATCAAACACTTAAATAAATTTTTATTTAGCAATATAAACAAAATTAGTAATATCATGAATCTGAACTAAAAATTTATGAACAATTGTAATATTTTAATAAAATTACCTCTTGATTCATGTACTTAACAATTACTGAAATTAACATTTACATAACAACTGAATATAGAGTTGTTCTCACTACCAGTTCGATATTTGAGAGTTCCCCTTTTTCAATGAACTCTCTCTCTGAAGTCCCATTCAGAACTCTCAACCGTAATTTTTTAAAATACATAATAGTCTATTAAAATGTAAATTGTTATAAAAATAAAATATACACCGAGTATACTAATATATTTTTTTAAATAACAAAATTATTATTTTTTATACTATGATAGTTACATAGGCCTAGTTTGGTAAATGGATAAATTTATAGGATAAGTTAGCCTAATTTATGAGGATAAAAAATCCACTATTTTTATCCAGATTTACATTTGTTAATGTTTTTTATTATCCTTATTTTTTGTGTTCTTATCCTCCATCTTGCATTTGGATCAAATATGGAATAACTTCAAATTTTTTTAAAAAAATGCAAAATCTACCCTTCTATTAATGAGACATTAATATTATTTAGTGGAACACATTCTTTTTTCTTTTTTTTTGAAGGGTAGTTATAAATGTTATTCTAATTTTACAAAATAGGGATAAAAAATTGGGACAAAGTCTATTCTATCTTTTACTTATAACAAACTATCTCTATTTTTTTATCTTAAAATGTGAACAATTGTTCATATTTTATCTTTTTTTTATGTTATATGAGATAACAAATAATTTAATTCAATTTTTTTCTTATTCCAACCCTTTATCCGTATATCAAACTAACCCTAGTGTATTGAATGCCGGTCACCCAGTGGGTTGTCATCCTAAAAATCCCAAACGTCTCACTCCAATGTCACTACGGCTCATTTGGTTGCGCGTTGGGGCATGTTTTTGTTTTTTGAAAAGCTGAAAAGCTAAAAGCGTGCAGCCAAACGGGGCAGCTTTTTACAGAATCGGAAGCTGGATTCCTTTTAATTTTTCTCTCGAAATCTGTGTTTTAAAAAGCTCAGAAACAACGCTTTTTGGTCGAAATCGATTTTTTGAATTGAAAAGCAACTTTCTCTGCCAAACATTAAACTCTTTTCAAATATTGATTCCTCATTTTAAAAAAAGCATCCTAAAAAAGTCAAGGTCTAAAATCATCTTAAAAAGTAGCTTTATTCCAAAAGCTACTTTTCAATCTGTGTTTTCAAACGGACCCTACATTGAAAATGTTGGAGGATACATGACAACAACTTTTTGGATTTTTGCTAGCATAAATGACAGGTATATGTTGAAGGATACAGGACAACAACTTTTTGGATTTTTGCTAGCATAAATGACGGGTATACGTTTGCGGATTTGTTGATGGACACGTGGAAACTATATAAAAAAATCCCAATTTATTTTACGGCCACCTCTGTAACTTTATCATAGTGTAATATATTTATTATTATGATATATATGATCATATGACGCAAAATAAAAAAATATATATTATTGAATTTCAATATATATTTAATTGAGTTTTGTTACACAGTTTATCTTTTTTTTTTTTCTCCGATTCCAATCTCATATGTAGATAGAAAAAATTATCAGAGGATATATTAATATTAATGAGGTATATGCTTCGATAATTTTTTTTATATATATTTTATAAATGCATTCATGTATTCAGTAGAGTATATCTTTCTCGAGCAGGATCTTATTAACTGTTAGGAGAGTTTTTTGAGCACCTAGCTATTTTTTAATTAGTATTTTATTTTTATTTTACTTACACGAGATTGTATGAAAAATAGTTGTATAAACCATAATCCCTTTCATTTAGACACCCATTATTTTAAAAGCAAAAACATTCTCTAATACATTTATTTCAATTTTATGCCATGATATTAAGTTCAAAGCTCAACATTTAAGAAAAGAGCATTGTTACACACAATCCGTTTTGAAGCCTCCTAATGCAGTCTTATATACTTTATTAGCAATCAAATGAGATATATTCATATATACATCTTTCAATGAATGTTATGCTGGGATTATGTCTCAATCCGGTGTATCACATCGGATGGCTATGATTAAACTATATTAGGTTGGGCACCTAATAAGTAGAATATTATTTAAGATTTGATCTTAATTAATATTTAAAGTAAATCTCCTAAAATAGGAAACAATATTTGTTTATTAATTAGGAGAGTGAATATCTCCTAATTAATGGGAACAATATTTGTTTGTTAATTGGGAGATTACTTGGGGATGAAGTTATTTAGCTCTATAAATATCTTCTATGGTTTCATGGCAAGACAAGGCAATGTATACAATGTAGAGATCCTAAGGGAAGGTTGAGAGGGTTCTAAGAGAGGGTAACTCAATGAGAGAGTTTGTGAGTCTCTTAATGTATCTCAACTATCAAAGTGGATTCTCTGTTTTTTGTCCCGTGGATGTAGGCCTAGGCCGAACCACGTATATCTTGTGTTCTTCGTGTATTGTGATGTTTCGTTCTTGTGTTCGATCTCGTGTTTGTTGGTGGCTTCCGCGAATAACCTTCCCAACATGTTATAACTCGTTAAATTTTTGTTTACATTTGTTCAAAATCAGTCCATTAAAAAATGAGATAATATACACTTTTTATCAAATATTATATCTCATTAGATATTTTTTTAAAAATTAGATATCTCATTTTATTAAATAAAAAAAGGTTCTCATAAAAAAAATATTATTATATTTTAATATATATTTTATTTCAGATAATAATATATACTTTATGGATGAATATATGCTTTTCCTTTTAAAAAAATAGTATAGGCGGCGAATGTGGGTGTATAATTTGGTTTCAATAAGGTTTATATTATTTAATATATTTTATGTTATGTGTGGTTTGAAAAATCAAAGTAGTTTGATTATAATGAAGAGTGATGTAATACGTAGTGCTTTTTTCGAACTGATCCAACTATTGTACTGGCATATTTTGATTTTTAAAAATAATATATATATATATATATATAAAAGACAAAAGATGTAACATATTTATTTTAATAAATTATATGAATTCATTTATAAAAGATTTAATTTTTTAAAATAAAATATAAATCTCATCAAAGTGAGTATGTATAAATGTCTAATGACATATATGGGATAATTGGACTATAAGTGAGGCTAGAAAAGAAATTATGCAACATGGCTCTTCAATTAATAGTTAGACTAATTCCCTCTAAGATAAAATTAGTAATTAGATAGTGATAAACTTGATTATTTCCATAACCCTCATATTCTCTTTAGCAAGTTATGACATGATAATTTGAAAATACCCAACGAGATTTGGGTGGTTACAACACGTTTGATTTTGAAATTCTGATAGGATCCGGTGCATTAGTGCATTAGTGCTGGTATGATTGCACCTTTAAAATATAAATTGTTATAAATATAAAATATACACCGAGTACACTAATATTTTTTTTTAAACAAAAAAATATTTTTGTATACTATGAATGTATGATAGTTATTTTTGTATACTATGAATCTATAAGCGGGAGATTGAATGCCAGTCACCCAGTGTATTATCATTCTAAAAGTCCCAAACGTCTCACTCATTCAATGCATTGAAAATGTTGTATTATCATTCTAAAAGTCCCAAACGTCTCACTCATTCAATGCATTGAAAATGTTGAAGGGTACAAGACGACGACTTTTTGTATTTTTGCTGACATAAATGATACGCATACGATTGCGGATATGTTGATGGACACATGTTAACCGAAAAAATAAAAAAAATAAAAATCTCATTTTATTTTACTGTCTCATCTGTAACGCTATATAGTATAATAGTATAATATATATCAATTATTATAATATATGTGATCATAAAATAGTGTATGACGGAAAAAAAAAATTATGGTATTTCAATATATATTCATTGATTGCTGTTACACAGTTTTTTTCAGACCCTAATTCCAATCTCATAGTCGATAAAAGAATATCGGAACATATACTCATATTAATGAGATATCCTATTAATTGTTACAGAGCATATACTTTCTATAAATGTATCCATGTAATTCATTGGAGTATATCTTTCTCGTGCAGAATCCTATTAATTGTTACGAGAGTTTTTGAGCACCTATTTCTTAATTAGTATCTTATTTTTATTTTACTTATATGAGAGTGTATGAAAAATAGTATAAATCATAATCCCTTTCATTTTGGACACCCATAATTCTAAAAGCAGAAACATTCTGTAACACATTTATTTCAATGTTATGCCATGATATTAAGTTCAAAGCTCAACATTTAAGAAAAGGGTATTGTTACACACGGTCCATTTTGAAGCCTCCTAATGCAGTTCCACATACTTCATTAGTCATCAAACGAGATATATTCGTATATACATCCTTCAGTAAATGTTATAATTCGTTAAAAAAAAATTACACTTGTTACAAATTAGTCCATTAAAAAATGAGACAATATACATTTTTTATCAAAACATATATCTCATTTGATATTTTAAAAAAAATTAAAACATGTGGAGATTAGACTATCAATGGAACTGCATTTGGGATTATACCTGACATTATTTTTAATTGCTAATTGTAGTTCCCAATTTTCGTGCTAGACAATGCAATTGTCCATAAAAGTATGTAAATTGGAGCTAAAAGTTATGCTATAAAAACATACCGGAAATATCATATTAAAATTAATCAACTTTTTTTGGTTAATCTTTATCGTATGAAAATTAATCATCTTATACTATTTGAGAAACCAACGGGACGGAGGATTTGTTTGCGAAAAGTTCAATCGGATTAAAGAGATCAGGATTTACCAAGCTGATACTTTGCTCCCCAATGAATCCCATTATCCCGGAAAAGTACTTGTAGTTCTGTAAAAAATCATTTTTTTGCAAGGATCTGGTATCTCATATTATATTTAAAAAAAAAAAAAATTTGTTTTTTTTCCTTTGATGCTGACCACATTTTTTATTTTATATATATATTGTGTATAAACAGACTCGGACAAGGACGACTCAATACAACGTCCTGACACCACCAGCTTATAAAAGCCGTGGGGGACCACCCCATTTGTTTATTGTAGTTATTTTATTACAAAAATTAGATATGACTCAATGGTTAACTAAATCTGTTTTTGTTCTTGTAAGTTAAAAAATCATCACAGGTTTTCAAAAAGGATATGTGTAGTTAATGAATTTAGTCTCTAAGTTAAATTACTCCCGTAAACATATTCAAATAAGTCTTTACAAAATATGAAAAATATAATTTAGTCATTTTGATGATAAAAATGTCCCTGTTTTTTCTTAAAAATTCTCCTGCTATTTTATACTCACTAACGGTAAAAGAAAATAGAAAAATTGATTAAGTGCCGTGAGAACTAATGAAAATTGAAAAAGTCATTGTAAAATTCCTTTAAAGTCAATCACAAATTTGGTTAGTGTGTCACTGTAATTTATTAAGTAATTTTAAAAAAGTATTATAACAATTTATCATGTATAGATAGATTCAACCACAGATTTAATTAGTTATAGTTCTGACAGGGACTAAAATAAATATTGTCTAAAAAAATAGGAATTTGAGGAGACTTTTCAATTTTATAGGGACTTTTTTTATTTTCATAAATTTTTAGGTAGAGCATCCGGTAATTTTTAATATGTAGTTAGAATTAATCATGTACATGATTAATTGGGATGACGATGATGACTGAAGCTATATTTTTCTAATAACATAGAAATCTATTATGATTTTCAAATTTTATATGAAATAAAACATATTTAACTAACTTTCCATCAGTTATATCGATTTTTCCATATTTTGTTCACCAATAATGATTTTTTGGCCCCAATTGGGAGACCCCATCCTAAGCCCCATGAGGTGGCAAGTGTAAATTTCCTATATTACCCCCCTAACTAATCTCTTCGTTGCTTCCATAACCGGTCCAATAATTACAGGGTTAGTTACAATTTGGAGATCACTTCCCTTTCTGGAATATAATAATTCAATTGCACGTTTAAGAAAATAAAAAATTACGAGTTTCATTTTTTTTTTTCCAATTGATCTGCCGCAACGAAAACAAACATCAAATTTTATTTTCATTCACATTTGATTGGCGGAGAAGAGAATATTTCAACATTTTTTTTTGTGCGATCTGTTTGTGGTGCAAACATTCACGTTAGGCCAATTGGAACCCCCAAAAATTGACAATTTATAATATTTAGATCCAGTTTATTCGGTGAAAATGAAAACAAACATCGAAATCTTTTTTTTTTCAGTTTGATCGGTTGAGAATATAAGAATTACACGATTGTGGTGTAAACAATGGCGATCCATTCAGCTTAGATTGTTTTTGATCTAAATAATTCAAATTGATCTGATTTTTTTGTTATATATGTGTCACTTTTATCCTGCTGGTAACCGTTGGAGTGTTCTGGCGGTTTTTCATTTTTTTTTCGATTTTCGATCGGAACCGCTAATTTTTGGACTGTTAGCTATCGTCCTGAGTTAGAGGACTCCGATTGGAAATCTAACTGCATATTTGGTGTCCTGGTGCCATTTTAGGCCTCTCACGAAAATTTCATCGAATTCCGGTAACGTTCCCGAAATTTCGCAGTTCCGGGGCGTATCCGGGTTTTTAAGTCGCTCACTATATAAAGGTGGGATCTAATTTTCGGATTACTATTCATCATCTCCTACCTTGAGCCCTCTCTCTCCTCTTCTCCGTTTTTCTTCCGTTTGAGCCCCCTACACCCCTCAAAACTAAAAACCTAAAGCACGAGAAGTGTAGATCGGGTCCCGATCTACACTCCGGTGTCTTCAAAACCCGATTTCGACGACTCTAGCCACTCCGTCCCCCTCTCTTTGTCCTCTGATTCGGGCCATTTCGAGGGCCGTGGTAGATCGGGGCGTAAGAGAGCCTTTGGGAAAGGTTTCGGCGCGCGGAGAGCGTCCGGACTTCGCTCCCTCCCCTTGGTAAGATCTTTTTCTTCTCTTTCCTTGCATAGATGTATGCTAGGGGGATGGATCTAGGGTTGGGTGGTGGTCGGAGGCGGTGGGTGGCCGTCGGGGGCAGTGGGAGGCGGTCGGAAGCCGTCGGAGGCTTTTGGGTGGTGGTGGAGGTGCTCGAGCAGTGGCAGGCCCTGTTCCGGGCAGCAGGCAGAGCAGCAGCAGCGCACAGGCTGGGCGCGCGCGGGCATGCGCGCGTGCGTGCGCGCGGCGTGCGAGCAGGCGCGCGCGGGAGGCGTGTTGTGCTGGTCGTGCAGGCTGGTGCTGGGCGGCTGGTGCTGGGCGAGCTGGTGTGCGAGGTGCTGGGCGGGCTGGTGCGCGAGGAGCTGGTCGCGCGGGTGCTAGGCGTGCGAGCAGGGGTGGTGCGTGCGCGAGGTGGTGGCTGAGGCAGCGGAGGTGCGTGCGCGAGGTGGTGGCCGAGTGCAGGGTGCGCGCGGAGGGCGCGGCGAGGCCGTGGCGGTGCGCGGAGGGCGCGGCGAGGCCGGGTGGTGCGCGCGAGGCGCGGCGAGGTGGCGGAGGTGCTCGCGGGCGGCGCGAGGCGTGCGGGGTGCGTGGGCTGAGGCGCGGCGGTGCGCCCGGGCGGTCGGGTGGCCGTGCGGGTGGGTGCCGGCCGTGCGGGGGGTTGCCGGAGTACTCGGGCTAGCGTGCGTGCGGGTTGTATGCACGTTTGCCCGAGTGTGGGGTGTTTAGTTGTGGGTTTATGTATGATCTTGTGTATTTTGTGGTATTTATGGATTTTAACTCACCATATTGAATGTCTGTCTTGCAGATCTAGACGGACGGTCGCGCGACGACCCAGATACTGGTGAGTGGGACAATCCAACCCAGTAGAGAGGCGTTATACGCACTTGGGCGTATACCGACCTCTCCTGGGGCACCGTAGATGTATATTAACCTGCAATAATATGTAATCCATGCTTGCATGATTTAATTGTAGAGTGCATGCTACCCTAGACTTTGCATGTTAGGGACTTGCACCCTTAGGATATGTGTATGAGCCATGCACCATGTCTCCTGTTTCATGTTAGGAAACCTCGACCTATGTATGCGTCCTACTAGTTTGTTTATTAAATTAAATGCTAGTGTATGTTAAATCGCATGCCTTAGGTAATATTATCGGGAGGAGCCTTGCGAGGACAGCGGTGAGACCCGTGTTAGGGTACTCCGTGTTCCTTGTTTGGTTGTCGGGATGTCCTGTATCGGGACCTCATGCTGCTCTCCCAAGGTTTCTAGTCCCAATAATATTATAAGTAATGTTGTATGTTTGGTATAATTATTAGCATGAGTAGTGAATATTATAGGGGAGGGGCCTTGCGAGGACAGCGGTGAGACCCGGGTTAGGGTACTCCGTGTTCCTTGTTTGGTTGTCGGGGTATCCTATATCGGGAACTCACGCCGCCCTCCCGAGTTTCTTTCCCCAATGATATTCCAACACTGCTTTTGATTGTACTTGTTTCCCCGCATCTTGGATATGCGCCCTGGAGGAACTCTGAAGAGTTCATGACATTTGAGTTGTAGAGATGTGTAGTCGGCGGATCCGAGTGGATCATATGCGTATGGATGGGCTGTTCTGTCCCCCTCGTTGGATCCGGTAGAGGCTGCCCCAGCGTTAGAAAGGCCGTCCTTCGGAGGACCCACATCAGTAGGCGCCTCCCGATATTTGTGACGGACTGTGCTGAAGTTGTGGGTGGAGACCAAGTGGCCTACGGAGTGGAGGAGAGACTACCGGTGGACTAAGGGTGACCAACAGCCTAGTCAGTCCCAAAATCCTATGTCACCTTTGGAAAGGTGAGGGTGAGGGTGTAGTGGGTTGGCGATGAGCGACCCGCTGGTTTTGTTTGTGAATGATTGTAAGTCCCAATATCCTGAGTCCCTTGTTGAGGGGTAAGGGTGAGGGTATGATCTGGGTTATGGAAATTGTGGATTAGAATGGATTAATGTTTATGTTGTTCCTGCCCCTCTGAGGCGGGACGAATAGCTGGATTAATATGTTGTGGTCAATATTGTCTGTGATGCATGGGTTGTGCCGTTCACTGAGCGTGTGGCTCACCCCTCGCATATGTTTTTCCCCAGTTGCCACTGAGCCTGAGCTGGAGCCGGAGCAGCAGTTGGAGCTTTCCGAGGGATTTCTTCAGTAGCGGAGCAGCGCTACGTCCGCGAGTGCCAGAGGCTATCAGCATCCCTTTTCTTGGCTGTATGTATTGTATTTCCGTGCTGAGCACGTGTTGTATATATTCAGTTGTTACTATGTATATTGGCTCTCACAGGACATATGATTGTGTATCAAGTTTGTAATATGTTTTGGATTACAGACTCAGTTTTAGCTTCCGCTATATTGTGTATATATTATGTCAGCCCTGTTTGATCTGTGTTGTCATTTTATTTGTGGTTTAGAGTATATATATTTGACCTCCTGTGTAGGTTTCTGATATGATATATACACCTGCCGCGTCCCGGGGACGGCCGCCCTGGGGCGTGACATTTTTAACTGTTCCTTTGAATCATCGTATACTTTTGTTTGACACAGAATTTAATTTAAATTAAGATACGTGTTGTGTATCTGAATTCTAATGCGTTCTTGTGTTTTATGTATGATCTGCATAATCAGCTTTTTAGTGGTTTGTATATGTACATTTATGCATATTAAGTCATTCAGTATATTTTATAGCTTTGAATGATCAGTATTCAACTCATTAGATTCAATATTCGGCAGTATCGAATGTGTAGATGTTAATTCCAATTCCCGATACATGTGTATCTTGATGTTGTTTCTAGCCCAATTTGAAGTTTGATTTATTACTTATATGGATTTGATTAAAGCCTATCTGATTAAAATTTAATTGCTATTTGTCGTATGTATATAAAGGCTTAAAGGACTTTTCATTGAAAATCTATGTTCTGCTAATTAGCATGTAGACCATTAAATTGTTTGTTTTGGTAAATACAGCACTATATCTCAATTTTATAACATGTGACAGCTTTTCTAATTTTTCAGCAGGCAGTGATGACGATTGTATGGATGACACATGTCAAGACTCAATTCATTTGAAAGACATCCATGATTCATGTGATCTGGAAACCAATTTGATGAATGATCTATCTGATTTGGCCGATCAGTAAAATGTAGATGAGATTGTAGCATGTGCAGAACAGTCTATTCCATCTGTTGGGATGTGCTTTCATTATGAAGATGAGGTGCAGATGTTTTATAATAATTTTGCTCACAAGGGTGGATTTGGGATTTCCAAGATTCATGGGAAAAAGGATGAAAATGGAAGGCAAAGGTTTTTTTTCTCTTGCTTGCTGTAGAAATGGGAAGCATGTGCCATCTGGAAAGAATGCCTTTAAAGCTTGATCTTCGATCAAGACTGGTTGTGGTGCCAGCATAAACATCAGTGTGAAGGGAAACAAGTGCTTTTTGATATCAAAAGTGGTTTTAGATCATAACCATCATTTAAGACTCCTTAAATCTCGTCCTTTTGCATGTCACTGGAAGATTGATCCTATGTTGAACAAGGTTTTGGATATTAATGACCAAGCTGGAATTAGAGCAAGCAAGAGTTTTAACTCTTTAGTGATTAAGGCTGGTGGTTATGATTGCATATCTTATGAGGTGAAGGATGCTAGGAATTATTTGTCCAGATCTAGGCTTGCCAGGCTTGGTGGGGGAGACGCCCAAGCTGTGTGCGATTATTTTGTTCATATGCAAAAGAGAAATCCAAATTTTTTTCACCTTGTTGATTTTGATGAGAATTTTAGAGTGAGGAATATTTTTGGGCTGATGCAAGATCTAGAGCACTATATGAGTCATTCTCATATGTGATTTCATTTGATTATACCTATTTGACAAATAAATATGACATGCCTTTTGCCCCTTTTGTTGGTGTTAATCACCATGGGCAATCTGTTTTGTTTGGATGTGGTTTATTGTCCAATGAGAACATTGAAACCTATATTTGGCTGTTTAAAGTTGGTTAGAGTGCATGTCAGGACGTAAGCAGAATGCTATAGGGAGCTGTGGCTCAAGTATTTCCGGAATCTCGTCACAGACTCTGTTTGTGGCACATCATGAAGAAGCTACCAGAGAAGTTGGGCATGTGTGCATGGTTTTGTTTTGATTTGAACATGTTAATTTAATTTCAGATACAGTGGGGAATTTAGATACAACCCTGTGTTTCATTTACACCTTTTAAACTTGACTTATAGTTAATATAAGTGATGTATATGTTTGCAGCTTCAAAAACTATGATGAAATTAAGAAACGAATGAAGTCTATTGTGTACGAGTCTCTTACACATGGTGATTTTGACACCAATTGGCTACAAATGGTAGAGGAGCATGGACTGTTGGAGAATGCGTGGCTCTCTTCATTATTCACTGATCGTTTACGATGGGTTCCAGTATATGTGAAAGAAACTTTCTGGACTGGTATGTCTACTACGCAGAGAAGTGAAAGCATGAATGCATTTTTTGATGATTATGTTAATTCAAAGACAACATTGAAGCAGTTTGTTGAGCAGTACGACAATGCCTTGAAAAGCAAGGTTGAGAAGGAGGAGAAGGCTGATTTTCATTCGATAAACTCAATCATTCCTTTGCTCATGGAATTCTATTTTGAGAAACAATTCCAAGAGGCATATACACATGATTGCTATAAATTAATGTATGAGGAGGTATTTTACTGACAGTAAAATCACACATCCAGTGATACTCAACGGAGCTGATGGATATTTTTTTGATGGACTGCATCAAGGTATCCAATATTGAAGGAATAATCCTTGATTTTGCTGATGTGCTCAACATATTTGAAATAACCCTAGCTCAGTGTTTGTCCACTATTTGTGTAGAAAAGACATACGAAGGCATACAGGCAGCAGAGTCTGGTGAAATCTTCATAATCTGTGTTTGTATCTCCGGAAAAAGCTTTCAGGAGCTGTTCCTTTACAATTGGAGCATTCGGACTTTTCACATTTTGAAATTTCCTTTGAACAAAAGCAGTCTTTGGTTTCCCTTCCAACGCAACTGTGTTTTACAAAAATAATGATAATGTCAAGATTTCAAGATACAATAGGAAAAATAAAACTTAATAATCTTCAATTGAATGAACTCTAATAAAATTTTATACCTTCAACTTTTTTGACCCTTGATTTTATCCCAAATATAAGATCCACTTCATTTGTAGTAATTTTTATTATCTTCCCACCAATGTTGAAGCTGTCGGACTTATGGTCGAACGATTGGATGATGGACAGGACATCATCATGATTTTTCTTCATCTTGCTGTAATCGTATGACTGGTCAATGAAGGACTTGAATAAATTTCAGAATGGAGTTCTCTGGAGCATCTCTGAATGTCTCCTGCTCAACTCCATTGTTGCAAACATTTTAAATATTCTGTGCAATGTAGATCTATACTGCGGATAGTATGCGCGGTTCCTTCTTTGTTCAGCAATTCTATCTTTTTGAGATTTTGCACAATACGTTTGATATTGAGAAATCATATTGATACGCAACCAGATACAATTTATATGTCATTACATTGAAATACATATGCAGTTGCCAAAAAAATTATTAGTTGACACACAAAATGCAGAGGTTTATATTTCTGCTACATGCATAACAGCCACATTCCACACTAATAAATGATGATTGTTATTTCAGATACAGCCAAGGATTTACATATGTTTAACATATCTAGATACATTGAGTATCAGACTCATGTATCTGAAAGACAGATACACTAAATTCATTTAGAGAATGTGGGTGCCCCATGTTAACCTTATCCATTGTGTCACATTTTCAGATACACTAAATAAATTTGTCTATATAGCAAATTTGTTTATATAGCAAAAAGATAAAAATACATTCCAGATACACTAATTTGTTTGGATATCATACTCATGTATCTGAAAGACAAGTTTTGTTTATATAGAAAAAAAAAAGAAGATAAAAATACATTCCAGATACACTAATTTGTTTGGATATCAGATTCATGTATCTGAAAGTTAGATTTGTTTGTATTGCTAAACAATAAAAATTAATTCCATATACACTATTTTGTTTGGTTTTCAGATTCACGTATCTGAAATACTGATTTGTTTGTATTGCTAAAGAATCTAAATTAATTTCATATACACTTTTTTGTTTGGTTTTCAGATTCATGTATTTGAAATATTGATTTGTTTATATTGCTAAAAAATAAAAATTAATTCCAGATACACTATTTGTTTGGTTTTCAGATTCATGTATCTGAAATACTGATTTGTTTAAATAGCAAAAAAAAATCCAGATAAACTAATTTGTTCGAATTTCATATTCATTTCAGATTTTAGATTCATGTATCTGGAATTGCGTCCTCTCATATTTGATTATGAAAATAAGAGATTTCTTCGTATAAGAAGTGCAATAAATCCATCCAATCGACATGTTTTCATAGCAAAAAAAAAAAAAGTTGACAGGGAAGTGTCGATTGTGGGAAGAAATCTAACCTTTATTCTCCGTCATTGTCGACGATTAGTTTGGGGAAGAGAACGGATGATATCGTCTCTTGATAACCGATTTTTTTTTTTTTTGTGTTCGTATGTTTTCGCCAAATTCGAAAACCCTAACCTTTTAATTTTTTCAAAAATATGTTTAGTCGGGGAAGACAATTGTAACTCGTTTGGTTTGCAGTTTGTTTGGTTGCGCGATTTTTGGGATTCCAAAAACGAGGATTAATGGCGGTATTAATTGGAGTCAAATTTTAAATTTCTCATAAAGGTATTCTAGTCATTGTCTTTTTTATGGTTTGAAAAAATTAAACAAGGAACCAATAGGATTGTACCACCTAATAAGGCTTATTAAAAAGGCCTAATTTATGAGGCCTAGGCCGGAGCATTGTTTATTCACTAAAAACGCATGCAATCAATTATGTCAATAAAATCCCAAAACTTGCTATCCTAGATCCTGACACCTTCAATGCATTGAATGAGCCGTTTTGGATTATTAAGATGACTCAAGGCACTGGGTAGTTGGCATTTAATATCCCAACCGCATATACATGTCATCACGATATATATGATTTTTAAAGAAAACAATCATTGAGTATAGATATAAAAAAAATCATGGTATAGTAGATTTTTTTTTGGAGAAATTAATTAAGGGTCCGTAGGGGTACCCATCTATTAATCATAAGTCCTTGAATTATTTTAAGTTTTTTTTAAGTCTCTCAGTTAGTGATGGCATTTTGTTTAGGTACTTCCATCCAACTTCCATCCAATCTATTATTTTTTTTCTTCTTTTAACCCCAACTCAAACATTTAATGGGTTTTTTCCTCTCTTTTTAGCCCCAAACACTCTCTTTCTCCCCCAAAAAATCTGAGAAGGTGAGACCACCTCCACCAGCTCCCCCAACCGCCCCCGACATCGATCGCGCTCTCCATCGCGCCCCCGACGCATAACAATGTACATACAGTGCATAACAGTGTACACAGAAGAGTCCATATAACATGTTTAACAGTGTACACATAGTGCGTAACAATGTACACAGTAGAGTCCATATAACCTGTTTAACCTGTTAAACTTTCAAACAGCATCTTCTGTTCAAACATTAACATCTGCTGTTCAAACATTAAAATTTGTTGTTAACATTAACATTTTCCGTTCTAACATTAACATCATGTAAAACACCACCACCACCGATATAAAACACCACACCAAATTAACATCACGTACACATTACATTTGCTATTTATATGTATTACTCACTTCTTGTATTTTCTTTATGCGATGCTCAATCTCTCTAGCTCTTTGCATGACTTTGGCTGCGTACTCCCCTCTTGGAATGTCTTTTTGCTCAAAATCCATGTTGGTTATATGAGGGCTTCGGCTGTCAATGTGATCGGCCTTCCACCAATCTCAAAATAATCTTCATCACGGTTGTAGCTGTTGGCAATGACGTCAACAAACTATGTTGGAACTGTACCTTATGAATGTTCGCTAAGATGTTGGATAGATTCTTCTTGAACAATCTCTTGTGGCAGTTTCTAATTGTCATCCCATCCATCGCGCCTTTGTAGTAGATTGGAAAACATCTATGCCGCACTAGCATAGATTTGGGGAGGAAGGGCATCACATCCCAATTATAAGATTGTACAAAAATTGATTAATAGTGTACAAAGAATTTTAACAGTGAACACAGAAAGGTTAATGGTGTACTTTGTTAATATTGGATAAAAAATTTAAGTCACTGGATCATTACTCTAAATATAAAAGTGTACTCAACCCACAAGTCCAAGAGGCACAATAACCCATTGAAACAAGGTCTCTCCCCCCAATACTAATGAATGCATCGTAATAAATTTCAATAGGGAACAAATATACATCCTGTTAAAGGTGTTAGAATATATTTTAGTTTGTTATTATATTAGTTCATATTTATCAGTGAATTTTAGAGTTCTTTTATCATGTGGATACCTCTATAACTACAAGAGTACAAGCAAAATTAGCAAGTTAGAGTTCTGGATACTAAGATGACCAATGCTAAGCTACTTTCTATATCATATTATGAGCATAACAGTGTATAGGGATAGCCTAATAGTGTACATAAGAAGCATAACAGTGTACAAAAATAACATAACAATGTACATAGAGTTTGACTGCTCCCTATCTTCTAAAATATACACAGAATTATATGTACTTAAAAAAAAAAAACAATCACACATAATTATACATGTAGACCCACCACCAAGACAGAACAACAACAAGATATGTTTGTGCATATTCCACATAAATTTTTAGAGAGTATATGCATATTCCACAACATAACAGCAAGATACACAATTTTATTACTTTTATGCATATTCCACATAAATCAAGATATTCGGTTTTCATACAAAATTTGGAGATGCACATGATCTCTCTACCCCCATTTACAAAGAAACCTGAATAATAGAGAGTATATGGGCATTGACACCTTAAGCATGAAGTGTTCCTTCTTATTTTAAGAAGTGTTCATTCTTAATTTAAAATTTTCAAATAAATTTATATACTACATCTCATCAACCCCTTATATTTATATTCACAAACCTCAGAAGCCTTAAATTTGAAGTTCTACTACATCACTCTATCTACATGCATGACTTTTTAACTCATTTCAAATGTATATAAAAATTGCAAAGTCATCTAGGGTTAGGGATATAAAATCAAAAGAGGCTATGGGTGTATAGATAAAGCATAACAATGTAGAATCAAAAGAAGTTAAGGATGTACATATGAAGCATAAGAGGTTAATCAAAAGATCAATACAGAGCATTGCTTCTTGATACAACCCAAAACCAGAGAAGTTTCAAATTTCTGATAAGAGAATATACATAATACATGAATAAAAAAGGGATTCATGCATATCATCAATTGCACTAATAAGTCAGGGTTAAAAACCATGGTGGTCCAAAGACAATTTGGATCAATTCAAAATCCAAATTTAGGATTTACAAAATGAACAAATTTTCACCTTTTCCCCCTCAAGCAAACCCATGAATGTGTTAGAATCAATAAAATTCACACTTATGGATTACACTAATATCATAGTTTGAAAGTAAGATAGCCAAAAACATAATGTGAATGGTTCCATAATTCAAGATAAAAATTCCAATGAACAATTACTTTCCTATTTTTCCATCATCATAAAACATCTACACTTTGAGTCAGAGTTGGGAATTGAAACCACCCTTTGAAGCCATTTGATCATAGCAATTTTTCAAATTAAATAGATATCAGAATATTCAAACCAAAAGACAATATTTTCATCCTTCAAACAAGCTCTTCCAAGCAAGCTAAAAGAACCCGTTTGACACAAGAAACTCTTTTGCCTACTAACTTTCCAAACAAATCCATACAAAGAACGATAAATATATAAATAAATAAATAAATAGATCAAATGCTTCTTTTTCTTCTTCTTCTACCTCTCATCATTTGGTAGTAAAAAAATTCAATCCCTTCCATTGGGTTCAACATTCAAATTTTCAAGAACTGAAAATCAGAATTTTTTTGAGGAGTGCAAAACCCAACAAGAAAAATAAAAACAAAAACAAAAAAACCAAACAATCCAAAACCCTACAAAAAATATCTTAGTTTCTCAGTACCTTTGTGTATATGTGATGACGGTGTAGTGAATGTGGCCGACGGCAAAGTTGTTGGCCTACTTCGCGGTGTGGATCCGGCGAACCTCGTCGATCGGGCGGTGGACCGGGTGGACCTCGTAGATCAGTGGAGAGGGGAGGCCGGCGTTGGTGGAGATCGTCGAAGGTTTCATTAGGGGGAGTCGTAGGGTTTTTTGTTGGGGGAGAAAGAGAAGGTTTGTTTAAGGGGTAGAATAGGAAAAAAATAACGTCAGTTAGGGGTTCGTTTGGAGTCTGTTAGTGAGAGGGACCTAAAGATAATGGGTTGAGGTACTTGAGGACTTATTGTTAGAGTACAAAGTTACAGGGACTAATGGTTAATAGATAGGTATCCCCAGGGACCCTTAATTAATTTTCCCATTTTTTTTTAAATAGAGAAAAATCCATACAACCCTCTTACTGAACTCTATATGACTCTCTGACTTTTCTTAAAATTCATGTAACCCTCTGAAAACACCTAATAAATCTATATAACACTCTGAATAAAATTTTTGTTAGTGGATGATGAATATTTTATGAATATTGTTTTGGTTAACCCTGACTGAAGACACAATATACTAGAAAATCACTACAATATGTTAAAAATGAGAAAAATTCTATTAAAATAACAATTTTACCCTCTTTGGATGTATTATAAAACCCTTTCCGGAGGGGTAATATTGTTCGCATTCGTAACACATTGTAGTATTTTTTGGTATATTGTGTTTTTTACCAGGGTTAACCAAATATAATATTTATAAAATATTTATCATCTATAAACGTAAATTCTATTCAGAGGGTTCTTTAGATTTAATAGGTGTTTTCAGGGGTTATATGGATTTTAAGAAAAATCAAGGGGTTAATATGTATTTCAATCAGTTTACAGGGGGGCTATATGGATTTTTTTTTCCTTTAAAATAACGATGAGATTGCATGCCGGGACTGCACACAGGTCCGCAAAAATCATTTTCATTTTTTTTTTTTAACCTTATCTAGTATTTTTTATATCTGAACGTGTATTAATTGAATTGCATAATTACACATAACTTTTTAAGTCTCTCACGTATGTCTCATTTAACATATGTATATACTCTCCCACTATTCTTTATTAAACTGTGCGTTACAATATGCTATGACTTTTCAAACCACACATATCTAAGATAAAATAACAGAAACATTACATTATTGAAAACAAGGGACATCAAAGGAAATGACATAACTTGAACTTTTCAAACCAAACATATCTCATCCTATGTATAGATGAAGTATATGCAGTTCCGAATGTTGAGTACAGAAGATCAAACACAAAAGAGACCCAGAAAAAAAAATGTCCGTGACATTAGCTATCTTTCTCTTCATAGTCCCTCTCCTCCTATTACTTCTAAATCATGAAAGATGTTCCACCAAAAAAACCAAACTCCCACCCTCACCATACAAGCTTCCTATCATTGGAAACCTTCACCAATTGAGTCCCCCACCTCATCGTTCCCTCCATGCACTCTCTCAAAAGTATGGCCCAATAATGCATCTCCGACTAGGCTCTGTCTCAGCTATCATAATTTCTTCTCCGGATCTTGCTCAAGAGGTCTTCAAGACACATGACCTCATCTTCGCAAGCAGACCCTCTACGGTTATTCCGAACAAACTATTTTACAGCTCCGAAGATGTCATTTTTACACCGTACGGGGATTACTGGAGGCAAGCCAAGAAAATTTGCGTCTTACACCTCTTGAGTTCTAAGAAAGTGCAATCTTTTGGGGCCATTAGAGAGGATGAAGTGGAACTCATGATCGAAAAGGTTTCTCGAAATACCTCTCTCGAGCCAGTAAACTTAACCATGTTATTGAACTCTCTCACGGCCAACACGATCTCTAGAGTTTCTCTGGGGAACTATCTAGAGGAGGGCCTGAGCAACAAGCTTTGCAAACTGATTCAAGAACTCTCCGCCTTTTTCGAGACAAGTCACCTGGAGGACTACTTCCCTTATCTTGCATGGGTGAACACATTCAACGGCGTGAATGAAAAGATGAACAAGTGGTTCCGAGACTGGGATGGCTTTCTTGATCAAGTTATCAATGACCATGTTATTCGTGGTGTTGGATCCCAAAACAGTATTAATGCAGACTTAGTGGATATTCTGCTCTCCCTTCAAAAAGATCAGGACTCTAGTCTTTCGCTCACAATGAATAATATCAAAGCAATCATCACGGTATTCTTTCATTCTCTCAATAAATCCCAATAATTTAGTTCATTAGTATATTCTAGAATCATATATCATACAAATATGTTTGTGTAGGACATGTTTGCAGCTGGAACAGATACATCATTTATATTGCTTGATTGGGCCATGGTGGAGCTCATGCGAAGCCCGAAAGCCATGAAGAAGGTGCAAGATGAGATAAGGTGCATCATGGAGGAGAAAACTAAGATTGAAGAGAGCGACATAGCTCAAATGGCGTATCTAAAAGCGGTGATAAAGGAGACTTTGCGCCTACACCCACCAGCCCCATTGCTTGTGCCACACGAGTCTATGAAAGAAGCAACAATTAGAGGCTATCGGGTACCAGCAAAGACGATGATCATGGTGAACGCATGGGCGATTGGGAGGGATACAAAATCATGGGAAAAGCCAGAGGAATTCCGACCGGAGAGATTCTTGAATAGCTCCATAGATTTCAAAGGAAACGATTTTCAGTTCATCCCATTTGGTTCGGGGAGAAGGATTTGCCCAGGAATACAATTCGCAATGGCGAGTGTTGAACTTGCTCTGGCCAATTTACTGTGTCGGTTTGATTGGAGGTTGCCTGATGACATGAAAGATGAGGAATTGGACATGACTGAAGCTCCTGGGATCACAGTGCGGAGGATGTCCAATCTACTTGTCATTGCAACAGCCCACCCAGTCGCGTGTGTTAAGATGTAAGATTGCAACATAAATATGGGATCTATAGTTGTTCTACGTTGTAATTTACCATGTGGGTCAACATTAATATGGGATCTATAGCTGTTCTACTTTTATAATAAATTATGTGGGGTTAACATAAATATGGAATCTATTGCTGTTCTATTTTTGTAATAGCTAGATCATGTGAGTTCTAGTTGTTTTTTCTTGTTATTTTTTGTGATCATGCATGTAAAGTTTGGTAATTGTTTAGTTTTTTTGTTGGGTAATTGTAATTATTTAGTTCCATTGGCGGACCTATGAAAATTAAATATATATATATATATATATTAAAATGGTGTCTCATGCATTAAGTGGGAGGGAGGGGGGCTTAATCCCCAGAAAATTGAAAAAAAAAAAACACTAGCTATAAATCTTGACCATCAAACAATAATAAAAAGAAGAGCTAAATAATAAGAGAGAAGAGGGCTCTTCTTAGTTCATATCTAATATAAAATTTTAAAGTTCATTCATCTAGAAATCTCAGTTTATCTAAAACAAGGCAAAATCCATCTGGTGTTTAATTGATTTTCAAAACATCAACGGTACAAGATTTCTCTATTTTCTAACTATTTTATAGCTGCTGGTATGTTTTTTATTTTTTACTTTTTTATAATGATTTTCATTGAATTAGTTCTATGATTTTTTTTATTAAGCTCTCAAGTTGTGTGCTTTCCCACAAACAATTTAGTTTTTACCCCCTCTTTCTCTGCTCTGTTCTTGCATGTGAATACATGGTTATATATATATATATAATGATAACCGATTGAGTGCAGTGGTGAGGTAGGTGCGGATTCAATTAGAGCCGTCTGATCATATAGTCTCAGATCTAACGGTGAAGGTAAAAAATCACTGAAATCCACTCACAAGGTCAACCGGTGACCATCTCTCTCCCCTCCTAATCCGTTTTTCAGCAGATCTGAAATTTTTTCTATCTGTCTCTTGACCTCTCTCACCAGATCTGAAAATACCAACTCTACGACGTCCCCTCCGAGCCCACCACCTGATGCGACGCCCCCTCTCTCGCCTCTCTCGACCCCTCTTCGCCACCGCCACCGCCACCTATTGCGACGCTCCCTCCGACCTCCCTCTGCCACCACGATCTGCCGCGATACCCCTACGACCACCACTCCCACCACCCCTCCTCCTCGTGTGGCGACCAACCCCAACAGGCCGCAACCTTTCCTCGTGCAACCACTCCGTGGAGAAATTTTTTTTTAAGTGTTTTTTTTTTCAAAATTATTTTTAGATTAAGTTTCTGTTTTCAAAATCACGTTCAGATCTTAGGTTTTTTAAAAAATTAGATTTATTTTAGATCTATGGTTTTTAAAAAATCAGATTTATTTTAGATCTAGGGGTTTTTTATGTTCAAATATTGTGACCAATCTCTGTTTTTCATCATTCAGAAAGATGTCGTTCGCCTTTAATTGCATTTGTTCTTATATTCCAATTAAAATGTTTCATTGAGGTGCTGAATTCATGAATGTGTTCAAAATTTCTGATATTATATGGTGATGATGGTAAAATTTGAGTACTGAATGTTGATGAACATGTTCCTTTGGTGACTGCTGCTTTGGGCATTGTTGTATTTTACTTGAAACAATTGAATCTGATTCTAATTGTTCATTGTACTGTTGTTGATTAAATACTGCTGTTGTTGATAGGTGGTTTTTGGTGGGTTCATGTTATTTGGAACAGGTTTCAGCTTTAGTAAAATATTGAAATGCCTATAAATACGCAGTTTACAAAACATACAAACTGACTTACCTAGTCAAAAATAAAAAAACACAAACTGCTCATTCAGACATCACCATTAATGAACCAATTATGAGGAGCTCAGAATAGCACAACATCAAGGGCAGGTGCAGTCGTTTCAGAAGTTGAACCCAATACATGAATATAACTCATCCACAACTGCAAAGAACTCTGCTTTATTGAAGGAACTCTCTAAAATTTTAAAAAAAAGTCAACAAGGCAAACTCAATTTAAAGAGTTGTGGGTTGCTCTTACTTCTGTTTTCAATGCGCAAACACACAACATAAAGTAGAAAAACAAAGGGTCTTTCTCTAACTACAGGGATTGAATTTCTAAACCCTGAAATAGAACCCAGAGAAACAATACCTCACTAACCAAAATAAGAGCTTACCCAGTGATGAATTTTGATAATAAAAAAGACTAAAATCATAAAAAAAGACTTGATTTTGATCCACACAGATCTCATAACAAAAGATTGAAACGCATTCATGAACTGAATTCTGGCCTAGATTCTACAAACATTCAATATACAATTAACAACAAAAATTGAAACGCATTGGATTGAATATACACATCCAACAGTAACAATTAACAATAAAATCTGGAACAAAAGAAAACAACATTTCAACTTCTTTGAACACAAGCTATTTAAAAGGCACCTGTTTAAAGACCAAAACAACATATATTATTGAATAGACAAAAGGGGAAAAACAATACAACTTTAAATAAACTTTACAACACTATACAACAACATTACACCTCAATCATTACAACTATACAATCCCATGTTTTACAGGATATAGCCAGCTTCTTGAGTCCTCAATTTTTTCTTCATCACAACTTGGGTCCGATTGTGTTAATCGACTCGAACAATATTTAAAATCAGTTCGCTGAGGAAACCACCACCTGGTTCAAGATTCCAATATGTCAAAAAAATAAAAAATAAACATCTAGCCATGAATAACATATAGGACATATATTGAAAAATTCTAGCCCAGTTTGATTTGGGCATTCATCATGAATTGTTTATATTGCACATAACTTACATTGCATTACTAGTCTCATGATTTTTTCTGAATCCATATATAAATATAGTTTGGCATGTGATCCCAGTGAAATGCAACAAAGCTCACCTTTGTGAATTTACATCTTCAAAAAAATATCATATAAAATAGTAAGATAATCAGGTAAGATCCATATCAGATTATATCCATTGTACATTGCAAATCCTTTATAGTAAACCATCATACTACTCTACAGTGGACTAATCACTCAGAAAAGTGAAGGACTCCTCTACAGTGGACTATCATGGACTCTATAGATGATGGAGAAAGGATTGGTAATGAACGCACAACAATAGATTGATGCACCGTCATTTACAGAAGCACAAAACAGATTATTTAAACAATCTCACATGCAACATCATTTATAGTAAACCATTATATTACTTTGAATAATACAACCAGTGATGCTTTATATAGCAATAATCAATAAGATAATCAGGTAAGGTCCATATCAGGTAAGATAATCAGGTAAGGTCCATATCAGTAAGACAATCTCACATGCAACATCATTTATAGTAAACCATCATACTACTTTGAATAATACAACCAGTGATGCTTTATACAGCAATATCAGTAAGATAATCAGGTAAGGTCCATATCAGATTATATTATGTGTAATTGCTTATTTTTACTAACAATGACAAATCTATGAGACTTGAACTAAGTCTGCCTAGGCACAGAACTGGAGCACATGTGGGATCCTAAATCAGGCGTAATAATTACACAAGATGGGGCTTAATCACAATAAAACACACTTCAACACAGAAAAAATGATTTATTCCTATTATCTCATGGATTTCCGCCCATTAATTTCAACCAACAAAATCCTTTCAAAGACACCCATTCACCTGTTCCACAAAAAAAAATCCCATTTCTGTTAAAGCACCCTAGATCTAGGACAGCTCATTCAATGAGGCTCAGATTCAATCAAAATAAAAAATACTAGATAAGGTAAAAAAAATGAAAATGAAATTTTTTTTACCCTATTATTGAAGGTAAAAAAATGGGAGTCAGGATCTAGGACAGCTCATTCAATGAATTGAATGAGCCGTTTTGGATTATTAGGATGACTCAAGGCACTGGGTAGTTGGCATTTAATATCCCAACCGCATATACATGTCATCACGATATATATGATTTTTAAAGAAAACAATCAGTGAGTATGGATATAAAAAAAATCACGGTACAGTGATTTTTTTTAAAAATAGGGAAATCCATACAACCCACTTCCTGAACTCTATACAGTCTTCTGACTTTTTTTAAAATTTAAATAATTTTTTGAAAATATCTAATAAATCTATATAACCCCCTAAATAAAATTTTTATTAGTAGATGATAAATATTTTATGAATATTTCTTTTGGTTAACCCTGACTGAAGATACAATATATTAAAAAATCACTACCATATGTTAAAAATGAGAAAAATCATATTAAAATAACAATTTTATTCTTTTCGAATATATTATAAAACCCTATCCAGACGAGTAATATTGTTCGCATTTTTAACACATTGTAGGATTTTTTTGGTATATTGTGTTTTCTACGAGGGTTAACCAAACATAATATTCACAAAATATTCATCATCTATAAACGTAAATTCTATTCATAGGGTTCTTTGGATTTACTAGGTGTTTTCAGGGGTTATATAGATTTTAAGAAAAGTCAGGGACTATATGGATTTCAATCAATTTACAGGGGGTTATATGGATTTTTTCCTTTAAAATAACGATGAGATTGCATGCCGGGACTGCACAGAGGTCCACAAAAATCATTTTCATTTTTTTTTTACCTTATCTAGTATTTTTTTATATCTGAACGTGTATTAATTGAATTGCATAATTACACGTAATTTTTAATTCTCTCACGTATGTCTCATTTAACATATGAATATACTCTCCCACTATTCTTTATTAAACTGTGCGTTACAATATGCTATGACTTTTCAAACCACACATATCTAAGATAAAATAACAGAAACATTACATTATTGAAAACAAGGGACATCAAAGGAAATGACATAACTTGAACTTTTCAAACCAAACATATCTCATCCTATATATAGATGAAGTATATGCAGTTCCGAATGTTGAGTACAGAAGATCAAACACAAAAGAGACCCAGAAAAAAATACGCAGTTTACAAAACATACAAACTGACTTACCTAGTCAAAAATAAAAAAACACAAACTGCTCATTCAGACATCACCATTAATGAACCAATTATGAGGAGCTCAGAATAGCACAACATCAAGGGCAGGTGCAGTCGTTTCAGAAGTTGAACCCAATACATGAATATAACTCATCCACAACTGCAAAGAACTCTGTTTTATTGAAGGAACTCTCTAAAATTTAAAAAAAAAGTCAACAAGGCAAACTCAATTTAAAGAGTTGTGGGTTGCTCTTACTTCTGTTTTCAATGCGCAAACACACAACATAAAGTAGAAAAACAAAGGGTCTTTCTCTAACTACAGGGATTGAATTTCTAAACCCTGAAATAGAACCCAGAGAAACAATACCTCACTAACCAAAATAAGAGCTTACCCAGTGATGAATTTTGATAATAAAAAAGACTAAAATCATAAAAAAAAGACTTGATTTTGATCCACACAGATCTCATAACAGAAGATTGAAACGGATTCATGAACTGAATTCTGGCCTAGATTCTACAAACATTCAATATACAATTAACAACAAAAATTGATACGCATTAGACTGAATATACACATCCAACAGTAACAATTAACAATAAAATCTGGAACAAAAGAAAACAACATTTCAACTTCTTTGAACACAAGCTATTTAAAAGGCACCTGTTTAAAGACCAAAACAACATATATTATTGAATAGACAAAAGGGGAAAAACAATACAACTTTAAATAAACACTACAACACTATACAACTACATTACACCTCAATCATTACAACTATACAATCCCATGTTTTACAGAATATATTCAGCTTCTCGAGTCCTCAATTTTTTCTTTATGACAACTTGGGTCCGATTGTGTTAATCGACTCGAACAATATTTAAAATCAGTTCACTGAGGAAACCACCACCTGGTTCAAGATTCCAATATGTCAAAAAAAATAAAAAATAAACATCTAGCCATGAATAACATATAGGACATACATTGAAAAATTCTAGCCCAGTTTGATTTGGGCATTCATCATGAATTGTTTATATTGCACATAGCTTACATTGCATTACTAGTCTCATGATTTTTTCTGAATCTATATATAAATATAGTTTGGCGTGTGATCCCAGTGAAATGCAACAAAGCTCACCTTTGTGAATTTACATCTTCAAAAAAATATCATATAAAATAGTAAGATAATCAGGTAAGATCCATCTCAGATTATATCCATTATACATTGCAAATCCTTTATAGTAAACCATCATACTACTCTACAGTGGACTAATCACTCAGAAAAGTGAAGGACTCCTCTACAGTGGACTATCATGGACTCTATAGATGATGGAGAAAGGATTGGTAATGAACGCACAACAATAGATTGATGCACCGTCATTTACAGAAGCACAAAACAGATTTTTTAAACAATCTCACATGCAACATCATTTATAGTAAACCATTATATTACTTTGAATAATACAACCAGTGATGCTTTATATAGCAATAATCAATAAGATAATCAGGTAAGGTCCATATCAGGTAAGATAATCAGATAAGGTCCATATCAGTAAGACAATCTCACATGCAACATCATTTATAGTAAACCATCATACTACTTTGAATAATACAACCAGTGATGCTTTATACAGCAATATCAGTAAGATAATCAGGTAAGGTCCATATCAGATTATATTATGTGTAATTGCTTATTTTTACTAACAATGACAAATCTATGAGACTTGAACTAAGGGTCCGTTTGGAAACACAGATTGAAAAGTAGCTTTTGGAAAAGCTGCTTTTTAATATGATTTTAGACCTTGACTTTTTTAGGATACTTTTTTAAAATCAGGAATCAATATTTGAAAGGAGTTTAATGTTTGGCAGAGAAAGTTGCTTTTCAATTCAAAAAATCGATTCCGACAAAAAAAACGTTGTTTCTGAGCTTTTTAAAACACAGATTTCGAGGGAAAAATTAAAAGGAATCCAGCTTCCGATTCTACAAAAAGCTGCCCTGTTTGGCTGCACGCTTTTAGCTTTTCAGCTTTTCAAAAAACAAAAACACGCCGAATCGCGCAACCAAACGGGGCCTAAGTCTGCCTAGGCACAGAACTGGAGCACATGTGGGATCCTAAATCAGGCGTAATAATTACACAAGATGGGGCTTAATCACAATAAAACACACTTCAACACAGAAAAAATGATTTATTCCTATTATCTCATGGATTTCCGCCCATTAATTTCAACCAACAAAATCCTTTCAAAGACACCCATTCACCTGTTCCACAAAAAAAAATCCCATTTCTGTTAAAGCACCCTAGATCTAGGACAGCTCATTCAATGAGGCTCAGATTCAATCAAAATAAAAAATACTAGATAAGGTAAAAAAAATGAAAATGAAATTTTTTTTACCCTGTTATTGAAGGTAAAAAAATGGGAGTCAGGATCTAGGACAGCTCATTCAATGAATTGAATGAGCCGTTTTGGATTATTAGGATGACTCAAGGCACTGGGTAGTTGGCATTTAATATCCCAACCGCATATACATGTCATCACGATATATATGATTTTTAAAGAAAACAATCAGTGAGTATGGATATAAAAAAAAATAGTAGATTTTTTTTTAAATAGAGAAATCCATACAACACTCATACTGAACTTTATATAATCCTCTGATTTTTTTTTAAAATTTATATAATTTTCTGAAAATATCTAATAAATCTATATAACCCCCTAAATAAAATTTTTATTAGTAGATGATAAATATTTTATGAATATTTCTTTTGGTTAACCCTGACTGAAGATACAATATATTAAAAAATCACTACCATATGTTAAAAATGAGAAAAATCATATTAAAATAACAATTTTATTCTCTTCGAATATATTATAAAACCCTATCCAGACGAGTAATATTGTTCGCATTTTTAACACATTGTAGGATTTTTTTGGTATATTGTGTTTTCTACGAGGGTTAACCAAACATAATATTCACAAAATATTCATCATCTATAAACGTAAATTCTATTCATAGGGTTCTTTGGATTTACTAGGTGTTTTCAGGGGTTATATGGATTTTAAGAAAAGTCAGGGGCTATATGGATTTCAATCAATTTACAGGGGGTTATATGGATTTTTTCCTTTAAAATAACGATGAGATTGCATGCCGGGACTGCACAGAGGTCCACAAAAATCATTTTCATTTTTTTTTTTACCTTATCTAGTATTTTTTTATATCTGAACGTGTATTAATTGAATTGCATAATTACACGTCATTTTTTAAGTCTCTCACGTATGTCTCATTTAACATATGTATATACTCTCCCACTATTCTTTATTAAACTGTGCGTTACAATATGCTATGACTTTTCAAACCACACATATCTAAGATAAAATAACAGAAACATTACATTATTGAAAACAAGGGACATCAAAGGAAATGACGTAACTTGAACTTTTCAAACCAAACATATCTCATCCTATATATAGATGAAGTATATGCAGTTCCGAATGTTGAGTACAGAAGATCAAACACAAAAGAGACCCAGAAAAAAAAATGTCCGTGACATTAGCTATCTTTCTCTTCATAGTCCCTCTCCTCCTATTACTTCTAAATCATGAAAGATGTTCCACCAAAAAAACCAAACTCCCACCCTCACCATACAAGCTTCCTATCATTGGAAACCTTCACCAATTGAGTCCCCCACCTCATCGTTCCCTCCATGCACTCTCTCAAAAGTATGGCCCAATAATGCATCTCCGACTAGGCTCTGTCTCAGCTATCATAATTTCTTCTCCGGATCTTGCTCAAGAGGTCTTCAAGACACATGACCTCATCTTCGCAAGCAGACCCTCTACGGTTATTCCGAACAAACTATTTTACAGCTCCGAAGATGTCACTTTTACACCGTACGGGGATTACTGGAGGCAAGCCAAGAAAATTTGCGTCTTACACCTCTTGAGTTCTAAGAAAGTGCAATCTTTTGGGGCCATTAGAGAGGATGAAGTGGAACTCATGATCGAAAAGGTTTCTCAAAATACCTCTCTCGAGCCAGTAAACTTAACCATGTTATTGAACTCTCTCATGGCCAACACGATCTCTAGAGTTTCTCTGGGGAACTATCTAGAGGAGGGCCTGAGCAACAAGCTTTGCAAACTGATTGAAGAACTCTCCGCCTTTTTCGAGACAAGTCACCTGGAGGACTACTTCCCTTATCTTGCATGGGTGAACACGTTCAACGGCGTGAATGAAAAGATGAACAAGTGGTTCCGAGACTGGGATGGGTTTCTTGATCAAGTTATCAATGACCATGTTATTCGTGGTGTTGGATCCCAAAACAGTATTAATGCAGACTTAGTGGATATTCTGCTCTCCCTTCAAAAAGATCAGGACTCTAGTCTTTCGCTCACAATGAATAATATCAAAGCAATCATCACGGTATTCTTTCATTCTCTCAATAAATCCCAATAATTTAGTTCATTATTATATTCTAGAATCATATATCATACAAATATGTTTGTGTAGGACATGTTTGCAGCTGGAACAGATACATCATTTATATTGCTTGATTGGGCCATGGTGGAGCTCATGCGAAGCCCGAAAGCCATGAAGAAGGTGCAAGATGAGATAAGGTGCATCATGGAGGAGAAAACTAAGATTGAAGAGAGCGACATAGCTCAAATGGCGTATCTAAAAGCGGTGATAAAGGAGACTTTGCGCCTACACCCACCAGGCCCATTGCTTGTGCCACACGAGTCTATGAAAGAAGCAACAATTAGAGGCTATCGGGTACCAGCAAAGACGATGATCATGGTGAACGCATGGGCGATTGGGAGGGATACAAAATCATGGGAAAAGCCAGAGGAATTCCGACCGGAGAGATTCTTGAATAGCTCCATAGATTTCAAAGGAAACGATTTTCAGTTCATCCCATTTGGTTCGGGGAGAAGGATTTGCCCAGGAATACAATTCGCAATGGCGGGTGTTGAACTTGCTCTGGCCAATTTACTGTGTCGGTTTGATTGGAGGTTGCCTGATGACATGAAAGATGAGGAATTGGACATGACTGAAGCTCCTGGGATCGCAGTGCGGAGGATGTCCAATCTACTTGTCATTGCAACAGCCCACCAGTCGCGTGTGTAAAGATGTAAGATTGCAACATAAATATGGGATCTATAGTTGTTCTACGTTGTAATTTACCATGTGGGTCAACATTAATATGGGATCTATAGCTGTTCTACTTTTATAATAGATTTTGTGGGGTTAACATAAATACGGAATCTATTGCTGTTCTATTTTTGTAATAGCTAGATCATGTGAGTTCTAGTTGTTTTTTCTTGTTATTTTTTGTGATCATGCATATAAAGTTTGGTAATTGTTTAGTTTCATTGGTGGACCTATGAAAATTAAAAAATATATATATATATTAAAATGGTGTCTCATGCATTAAGTGGGAGGGAGGGGGGCTTAATCCCCAGAAAATTGAAAAAAAAAAACACTAGCTATAAATCTTGACCATCAAACAATAATAAAAAGAAGAGCTAAATAATAAGAGAGAAGAGGGCTCTTCTTAGTTCATATCTAATATAAAATTTTAAAGTTCATTCATCTAGAAATCTCAGTTTATCTAAAACAAGGCAAAATCCATCTGGTGTATAATTGATTTCCAAAATATCAACGGTACAAGATTTGTCTATTTTCTGACTATATTATAGCTTCTGTTATGTTTTTTTATTTTTTTATAATGATTTTCATTGAATTAGTTCTATGATTTTTTTTATTAGGCTCTCAAGTTGTGTGCTTTACCACAAATAATTTAGTTTTTACCCCTCTTTCTCTGCTCTGTTCTTGCATGTGAATACATGGTTTTATATATATATATATATATAGACTCGTGATTACCTACGGTCGTTGCGGTTTTTCCATTTCGTGCGGTTTCTTATCTGGACCGTCCGATTGAGTGTCCATCGATCGGACGGTCCGTTTTAAAAAAAGTCACTGAAGGTTCTCTTCGAGGGACCAAAAAAAAAAATTAAAAAAAAAATCTTTGAGAAGTCAAAACCCTCTCGTTTTCCCTTCTCTCCTGCTCCTCACATAACTCCTCCCTCCGCCACCTCTTCTCCTCACACCCCCCCCCTCCGGCGCTCCTTCTCCGGCAACTCGTCACCGTCCATCCCCTCCGGCACCTCGTCACCGCCCCAAAACATTCAATGTAAGTATTTTCTTTAACTTGACTTTGTATCCAATTATTTAGGTATAGGGTTTTGATTTGTTCTGATATTTGATTATTTGGGTTTTTTTTTGTTTGACTTTGTAAAGGAACCCAAATCTTGTTGTGATTTTAATTTATTCTATTAGTCGATTATTTAGGGTTTTCTTTTGTTCTGGCTTTGAAGAGGAACTCAAATCTTCCAGTGATTTTGATTTGTTCTGTTATTTGATTATTTAGTTTTCTTTTGTTTTAGCTTTGAAGAGGAACCCAAATCTTCCATAAACAGACAAGTTCCTCTATTTTTATTTTTTTTGGAGACTCAAAATATCACACCTTTACATTGTAGGCTTAGATCTTTAGAAGACAAAACACAATGAAATCTCTGCTACTAAAAATTCAATCTTTTTTTTTTTTTGATTCCTACCATTTCAAATTATAATTAATAAAAAAAAGAGGTGTCTCTGTGTGTGAGTGTGTTGAGTGGGAGAGATGGAGGTGGTGGTGGTGGTGGGGATGGTGTGAGAGAGGGAGGTCAATAAATGGCATTGAAAGAGCTGTTCAAAATGTAGGTTTGATTGATCATTTTACATGTTTATGTGAGTGTGATTTGTATGTGTTTTTTTATATGGTAAAAAAAATGTAGCTTTGTAATGTGGCATGGATAATTAGTTAATATGTATGAGTACTGTTTGATTTTAAATTAATTGTGGTCATGTTTGTTTTCTTTTTGGAGAGACTTAACATATCATACTTTTACATCGTAGGCTTGGATCTTTAGAAGATAAAACACATTGGAATCTCTGCCACTACACATATGGTCTGAGCAAGGAATGGTTGATATCTTGAAGACAAATGCTTAGACATAGGTTGTAATAGGTTTCAATATCAGATAATTGGATTAGAGAGACTTGTGTAGGTTGTAATAGGTCCTTGTGTATGAGTTTGTTTTGAAGTTTTATGTAGTGCTTAGATTAGGTTGGAGTCCTTAAGGTTTGAGGATCACACTTGTAAGTTATTTTAGAGATATCATTTTACATATTTGCAATAAATTGTTTATGTGTATATGATTAATTTGTATGTGTACAAACTTTTAATGTCATAACCAAATTTGTTTTATCTTTATAGAGGAAAAATCTTGTTGGCAAAACTTGGAACTATGGAGATGAGAATTTCTAAAGTTGAAGCACTACAAGAACGAATTTCTAGAGTTGAAGCACTACAAGGACATGTGGAAGAGTGATTGACCATATTAGAGCATTGAAATCATCAACCTTTCCTTGTGTTTTTTTTTTTTATCATGTTCGTGTTCGGGATATTTGTAGGCTCCATGTTAAATTGAGTTTAAAAAACAAGCTTCAATCACTATGTATACTTTGCATGTATTAGTAGCTTCAAGGTTGAGAGACAGTTTTATGCCTCTTCATTTTTTATAGATCCATTCTTTTGGATGATATGTCCATAGTTTATTATCTTGAGACTAGACTGGGGAAACTAAATTGAACTGGACTGCAGGTGCTTAGAGTAGGACTGGACTGTGGTGACTGGATTGGTCTGGCTATAATGTCTAAACAACATCCTCCCAGCCTAAAATCATGTGACAACAACTAGCTAACTTGATGAGAGCATTCCCCTTCCACAGCAAGCCCAGCAACCAGCAAACTTGAGCAACCCTCTAGCCCCGTGAAACCTGTGACAATATATATGACAATCATAAAAGAGGTTCTTGTGCTGGATTTTGTATTTTATGATACTAAATTGTTGTTGTTTGTTGGTTCTTTGAGTTTGTGCAATAGTTAATATGCTTTATTTCATTTTATACATGTTTCAGTTCCGACCTCCCTCTGCCACCACGACCTGCCACGATACCCCTACGACCACCACTCCCACCGCCCCTCCCCCTCGTGTGGCGACCAACCCCAACAGGCCGCAACCTTTCCTCCTCGTGCAACCACTCCGTGGAGAAATTTTTTTTAAGTGTTTTTCTTTTCAAAATTATTTTTAGATTAAGTTTCTGTTTTCAAAATCACGTTCAGATCTAAGGTTTTTTAAAAAAGTAGATTTATTTTAGATCTATGGTTTTTAAAAAATCAGATTTATTTTAGATCTAGGGGTTTTTTATGTTCAAATATTGTGACCAATCTCTGTTTTTCATCATTCAGAAAGATGTCGTTCGCCTTTAATTGCATTTGTTCTTATATTCCAATTAAAATGTTTCATTGAGGTGCTGAATTCATGAATGTGTTCAAAATTTCTGATATTATATGGTGATGATGGTAAAATTTGAGTACTGAATGTTGATGAACATGTTCCTTTGGTGACTGCTGCTTTGGGCATTGTTGTATTTTACTTGAAACAATTGAATCTGATTCTAATTGTTCATTGTACTGTTGTTGATTAAATACTGCTGTTGTTGATAGGTGGTTTTTGGTGGGTTCATGTTATTTGGAACAGGTTTCAGCTTTAGTAAAATATTGAAATGCCTATAAATACGCAGTTTACAGAACATACAAACTGACTTACCTAGTCAAAAATAAAAAAACACAAACTGCTCATTCAGACATCACCATTAATGAACCAATTATGAGGAGCTCAGAATAGCACAACATCAAGGGCAGGTGCAGTCGTTTCAGAAGTTGAACCCAATACATGAATATAACTCATCCACAACTGCAAAGAACTCTGTTTTATTGAAGGAACTCTCTAAAATTTAAAAAAAAAGTCAACAAGGCAAACTCAATTTAAAGAGTTGTGGGTTGCTCTTACTTCTGTTTTCAATGCGCAAACACACAACATAAAGTAGAAAAACAAAGGGTCTTTCTCTAACTACAGGGATTGAATTTCTAAACCCTGAAATAGAACCCAGAGAAACAATACCTCACTAACCAAAATAAGAGCTTACCCAGTGATGGATTTTGATCATAAAAAAGACTAAAATCATAAAAAAGACTTAATTTTGATCCACACAGATCTCATAACAGAAGATTGAAACCCATTCATGAACTGAATTCTGGCCTAGATTCTACAAACATTCAATATACAATTAACAACAAAAATTGAAACGCATTGGATTGAATATACACATCCAACAGTAACAATTAACAATAAAATCTGGAACAAAAGAAAACAACATTTCAACTTCTTTGAACACAAGCTATTTAAAAGGCACCTGTTTAAAGACCAAAACAACATATATTATTGAATAGACAAAAGGGGAAAAACAATACAACTTTAAATAAACTTTACAACACTATACAACAACATTACACCTCAATCATTACAACTATACAATCCCATGTTTTACAGGATATAGCCAGCTTCTTGAGTCCTCAATTTTTTCTTCATCACAACTTGGGTCCGATTGTGTTAATCGACTCGAACAATATTTAAAATCAGTTCGCTGAGGAAACCACCACCTGGTTCAAGATTCCAATATGTCAAAAAAATAAAAAATAAACATCTAGCCATGAATAACATATAGGACATATATTGAAAAATTCTAGCCCAGTTTGATTTGGGCATTCATCATGAATTGTTTATATTGCACATAACTTACATTGCATTACTAGTCTCATGATTTTTTCTGAATCCATATATAAATATAGTTTGGCATGTGATCCCAGTGAAATGCAACAAAGCTCACCTTTGTGAATTTACATCTTCAAAAAAATATCATATAAAATAGTAAGATAATCAGGTAAGATCCATATCAGATTATATCCATTATACATTGCAAATCCTTTATAGTAAACCATCATACTACTCTACAGTGGACTAATCACTCAGAAAAGTGAAGGACTCCTCTACAGTGGACTATCATGGACTCTTTAGATGATGGGGAAAGGATTGGTAATGAACGCACAACAATAGATTGATGCAACATCATTTACAGAAGCACAAAACAGATTTTTTAAACAATCTCACATGCAACAATAGCAGAGCGTCGTGCCCTGCCGTGCCATGCCCTGCCACGTTGTGCCCTGCCACGCCCTGTCCTGCCCTGCCGTGTTATGCCTGTGTCATTTAGAGCCTTATTTTTTTTCGATTGGAGTCGCTAAAATTTTAGCTTTTAGCCACCTACGGAACATGGAGTACTCTGATTGAAAATCTAACTGCATATTATGGGTCCTAGTACTGTTTTGTACTACCCATAAAAATTTCATCGATTTCCGGTAATATTTTGAAAAGTATACAGTTCTGAACCGTATCCGGGTTTTGAGAGTTCTTGGTTTAGTTGGTCGAATAGTGTTACATATTTTGGTGAATGTCGTCACCTTTGGTAAACTTACCCCCCTTTGCTTAGTGGTGAAGTAACGACTTAGTCTTTTGGTATGTGAGTGGGTGACCCTAACCCTAAACTCAACCCCCCTCTCCCAATCTTGTTCTCACCCCCCCCCCCCAAACGAGAACTTTTTCTCTCCCACTCCCTACGTCTCCCTCTTTTTTTTTTTTGGCTCTCTTTCTCTATTTCACACACTCCCCAAGTGTTTCATTTTATGCCAAGGAGAAGAAGATGGAGCAAGAAGAGGAGGTGCAAGTGCAAGACTAGGTGAGTGTGTGTGCTTGTGTTGTTGATTGTTTCTCTTCCCTCTCCTCCTCCCATGGTGAATACCTGATTTTTCCCCTCTCCCTCTGGTCAGCCAAGTAGAAGAGAAGCAAGGATGGAGGTGGTGGTGGTGGTCGAGGTGGTTAAGGCGCTTGCGAGCCCCTACATCTCCCCCTTCCCTTCCCCATCTCTTTTGGTAAGTCTTCCCTCTTCTTTAACTGGTTTTTATGCATGTTTGGGGGTTAGGGAAGTCAAGCATGTTAGATGAATGGGTTAGGGTGAGTGAGGAGTGTGAGGGAGGGGTTAAAGGGTTCTAGGCGCGTGCGCGGGTCTGTCAGAGGGGCACAGGGGGGCACGCGGGTGCGCACGGAGCGAGCGCGCAGGTTCGCGCGGGTGCTGGCAGCAGAAGCGGTGCGCGCAGGTCATGCCCACGGGTGCGCGCGCGCGGGGCAGTGAGTCTGGGCACGCCTGGGCATGCGGCAGGGCGCCAGTGTTGGCGCCCGCGTGCGTGCGCGCGCGTGCAAGGGCACGCGCGGGGGTGCCCAGGGGCTCGGGTAAGTGCTGGGGCACTCGGGCATGCGTGCGTACGCTCGTGCTCGCATGCGTACGAGCCCGTATGCGTGCATGTCTAAATCTTTGGCATTTCTAGTTAAATTCTAAGTGTTTTAATGTGGTTATACTCACCATTTTGATGCCCTTACCTTGCGGATCTCGTCGGATGGGATGCGTGAGGTCCCGGGTTGCGGTGAGTGGTTCGATCCAACCCTTTTGGATGCGCTCGATGCACGTAGTCGTGCATCGCGCATCCATGGGGCTTCTTTGCACCCTAAATATGCTAGATATTTGCATGTTAGGATTGTATAGCTCGTATATTGCGTAGAACCCCCTTTTCTACCATATACTTGCCCTTGTATCATAATCATGTGTGAATTATTATGTATGCATGTGCCGTTCATGTATTGGCATGTGTGATGTGTGTTGTTATGAATGTATAGAATATGGCATGCCTTAGGTAGTCCCTATGAGTAATACTATCATATTAATTGGAATATCTAGCATGATTAAGTCTGGGTTAATAACGGGTACATGCCTAATATTCCCTTGCAATAAGACTCGAGGGCGTGGTGTAGTTATTGCGCCCATGGTAATGGGGCAAAGCTATGACCAACTTCAAGAGATAATGAGCTCTCTCTCGCCCTCTCCCTTTGAACGAACTGAGTAAGTAGATGCGATTTCCTACTCGACTCAGGTTCGTTTGAAATATTGGCATGCATCTGTTAGTGCGCGAGATCATGCTTGACCCTTCCCTTTTTAAGTTGGTGATATCCAACGCATTTTAAAGTATAGCTTGTATGCTTATATACTTGTATGAGGTATGCTTATATGCTTGCACGCTTGTATGCATGTTGTATGATTTGTTGTTTATGATGTAAATCCATGTTAGGGGATACCCTTATAGTCAATTATTAGGTGATCGTGCATATGGTTCATGCACATAACTAAGATATAATTCTCCTGTAATATATATGCGCATGTTAAAACTAATTAGGCCTATTTGAAATAGGCGTGGGTTCCTCATTAGTTAGTGCGCGAGCAATGTAATCGCCCCTGCATCCGTGTGATGCACTTGAATGGAATTCAGGAGAATTCATTTGTTGTATCGGTTTTGTTAAACCGGTGGCTAAGGCATTAAGTTAGGCCTACCTGTGCCAGGTGCATATATGAACCGCTTGTTGGGTTATATGCCTTGGGCTTATTTCTGCGTGAGAGCAGAGGTAACCCCTCGTGTCCGAGCGACGCACATGTGTGGGAGTAAAAGAGTATTCGATATCATCGATATGTGATTATCGAGCGTAGCCCATAGGGTTCGCTTTGCGAACGTGGGGTACTTCCTCCCGACATCGTAATGCGTCAAAACACCCCAGCGTCGAAGCTGTTCTGTTTGGGTGCCACCACTCGTAGGTGCTACTGATGAGTATCGCGGTGCATATCTGGATGATGTACCGATCGTGGAAGGCCGACAGGTAGAGGCTACGGGGGAGAGGGCTACCGGATGATTTTGTGAGCGTGGAATTGTTCTCCCCTTCTTCGGATCCGCGTTGAAGCTACCCGACGTTAAAGCTGTCCTGACAGAGGGCTCCCACCTGTAGGTACTACCGATGCGTTCGGCAGATGTACTGATCATGGGAGTATACCAGGTAGAGGCTCCTCGGGAGAGGACTACCGGATGACGAAGGGTGTAGAACAAAAGGTTTTCTTCCAATAGTCATGTGTCACCCTTAGGGGTGAGGGTGAGGATGAAGTGAAGTCACGTCGCCACGTGACCCATTCATTTTTTGTCCGTTCCCATAGTTGTTGGGTCCGGTTACGTATCGATGTTCAGAGACATCGTTGGGCAGTTATCTCGATGTAGATGATCCAGTAGTGTTGTGTAGACCAGTAATTCCGCGTCTCTTCGACCAACGGTATGGTCTCTCCCCAAAAGTCCCAAGAGTCTTCCTCCAGGAGTGAGGGTGAGGTTTATTGCGCCGCCGCGTGACCTTGTTATCCATTGGGTTTCCACCCATATTTTCCTTGAAAGAAAATTGCTTTAATATTGAACTGTTGTATTGGTGATTGGTTTCTAGCCACTCACTAAGCTTGTAGCTCACCCCTCGCATACTGTTTCTTTTACAGGGGCAGTGTTCGGCGTGGAGCTGGAGCTTCCCTATGGCGTGGTCTTATGTGCGTTGAATGTTCTGTCCGGCGGGTGGCGAGTGCGAGGCTGTCAGCAGTCCTATAGTCATTTTATATATTGTAAATCGTGCATGTGGCACAGGTTGTATTTTATTTGGACTAGACTTGGCTCTCACAGGACATTGATTGTGTATTCAAGTTTATAATGATATTTTTAGTTTACAGACTTATTGATATTTTTATGCTTCCGTTTTTTAGTTGAGTTATCAATTATCATTGCTTTGCCAGCTTGTGTATTATTTATTGGAGTCATTATTGACCTCTTGTACTTGATAGCTGATACCTTATATATATACGGCCGCCCTGGGGCGTGACATGCCGAGCGCCCTACCACGTCGTGCCCTGCCACGCGCCCTGCAGCGTTGTGCCCTGCCGCGCGCCTGAACCTGCCCGGATTACCCGGGATCTGTCACGCCCGAGAAATCTGCCCAGGCACCAATCCGCTGATTCTGCCCAGATTTCACGGGATCTGCTGGGACAGCTTGTGCCAGCCCGTCTCGAGCATCCTGGATCATCTCGAGCGCCTGACCCGGCACCCGACCCGAGTCCACTCAGCATCCGACCCGGACCCTACCAGCGACACGGATCCGCGAACCCGGCCCAGCATCTGACCCGAATCAGTGAACTCAGCCCGGCACCCCACCCGAGTCCGACCTCAGGTCACCTCCGGCCGCCCTTCGGCTCCTCCACCACCGGCCGCTCTCCGCCGCCTTCGACACCTCCTTGAGACTTTGAATCACTAAATCGGTCATAACTTCTTCTCCAGAAGTCCGATTAAGGTGATCTAGGAGTCCATTTTGCTCAATTTTTCATTCTCTATGTCCTCGTCTACTTTTGATCCTCATCCGAGTGGTTCTGCACAATGTCAGAAACCAACGGCAACCTTACTCTTCCGACACCGGGTTCGAAGGTGTCTTGTCAGTCTACTTCGTCATTTATCTATGAGGGCATCTTGGTGGCCGCTCCTGCTACAAAAATATGATGACCTTCTAAGCAGCATTATCAGCTGAAAGGTTGAGGACATCATCTTCCTCCTGTTGCCGCTACGACTGCTACTTCGATTCCCTTCATTCAGTCACACTCGGATAAGCTTGTCCAGATCAGTCAGTGCCTCGACCATCTTATTCTACAGCAGTCTCTCTCTGGTTCTTCTTCTCCCTTTGCCTTGTCTTCTACTACGGGTAATCCTACTTATTGGATATTTGATTCGGGTGCCTCACATCACATGACGCCTGATAGTTCTGTCCTCATTGCATGCTCACCTGCACCCTCACACCTACCTTCGATTCATACTACCAATGACTCTCCTTTAGTCATCACGCAGTGTGGATCGATCACCACCACATCTCATCCCACTGGCCGCCTTTCATTACCCTTTGTTTTACATGCTCCTGACCTTTGCATGAATCTTGTGTCTATTAGTAGATTGTGTGATTCTGGATTCACCGTTACCTTTACCTCTTCTTGGTGTTCTGTGTAGGATCCACGTTCAGGGCAGAGGATTGGTGTTGGTCGTCGGATTGGCGGACTGTATTATGTGGAGTATCTTCATCTTTCTGTACCTGATTCCTCAGTTTTCTGTGGCACTGTCACTTTTGATACTGACTTGTGGCATAAGAGGTTAGGTCATGTTTCTAAGTCTCATCTTAAAGACCTTATTCAGTCTGGTGATTTAGGTCATGTTTCTTTTTCTCCTCTTTCTGTTTGTTAGGGCTGTAAATTGGCCAAATCTGTTGCTACTTCATTCCATTCTAGTAATCATCAGTCCTCTAGTCCATTTGAACTTGTTCATTTTGATATCTGGGGTCCTTCTCATATCACGTCAAAGGGTGATTTTTTGTATTATATTAGTTTTATTGATGACTATTCTCGCTTTACTTGGATTTATTTATTGCGTCATCGATCTGAGGTCTCAAAGATATATGAAGTTTTTACCACTATGATTCACACCCAGTTTCAGACTCGTATCAAAATCTTTAGGTCTGATTGTGCTCGAGAATATATTTCTTCCACGATGCGTTCTCTTCTTCATTCTCATGGCACTCTCTTTCAGCAATCATGCCCTTATACTCATGAGCATAATGGTGTTGCTGAAAGAAAACATTGCCATATTCTTGAGACCGCTCGTTCCCTCTTACTTTCTTCTTCAGTCCCCAGCACATTCTGACCTGAGACTGCTCTTCTATCTGTTCATCTTATCAATATCACTCCCTCTTCTGTTCTCTCTAGTATGACTCCTCATGAACGCCTTTACTCCTCCAAACCTGATTATAGCAAACTTCGCACATTTGGATGTATATGTTTTGTGCTTCTCCCTCCTCATCAACGCACCAAGTTGGCCGCTCAGTCAGTAAAGTGTGTATTCTTGGGGATTAGCTTCGAACACAAGGGTTATCGCTGTTATGATCCTGTTGGAGATCAATTTTGGATCGCTCGTCATGTGTCCTTTGTCGAGGATGTTCCCTATTTTTCTTCTACACCCACTCCGTCCTCTCCTTCTGTGCATTCTCCTGTTCAGGTCTCTCCTGTGCATTCTCCTGTTCAGGTCTCTCCTATTACGTCTCTTCCTTTTCCTGGCCTATCTGTTGCACTAGAGTCTGTTCCTACCCCTGCGTCTCAATCTGACACTCCTGTAGATAACCCACCCTCTCCTCCCAGTGTGTCTCCTATTGCCCCTAGTGAAGATACTTCCGCTGGTCCTCCGACTCCCATGCCTGACACGCCTCCTCCTACCATGGATCCTCATCTTTTGCCTCGTTATCCTCAACGTGCGTGTCACCCCCCTTCCCGATTCAGTTACGACTCGGGACCACCTGACCAGTTTGGTTTTGCATCTGTTAGTACCTACTCTCCACAGTTTCAGGCCTATCTCATAGCTATACATGCCCACCATGAGCCCCGTTCTTACCGCGAGGCAGTTGAGTACCCTGAGTGGAAGCAGGCCCATGGCAGAGGAATTTCAGGCATTTGAGCAGACAAAGACTTGGGATGTTGTTCCCCTTCCAGATGGTGTTACACCTATTAGCTGCAAATGGATATTCAAGATCAAGCATTGTCTTGATGGGTCCATTGAATGGTATAAAGCTCATCTTGATGCTCGAGGTTTCACCCAGGAGTATGGTAATGACTATGAGGAGACGTTTGCACCTGTCGCTCAGATGACCATTGTTCGTACTCTCCTTGCTGTTGCTGCTGTTCGTCGTTAGCCTCTCTTTCAGATGGATGTGAAGAATGCGTTTCTTCACGGTGACCTATCTGAGGTTGTCTGCATGCAGCCACCTCCAGGTCTCAGCACTCTTCCTCAGCATGTCTGTCGCATTCGGCAGGCTATATACGGACTGAAACAGGCCCCTCGTGCCTGGTTTGAGCATTTTTGCAGTGTTATTCTGACAGCTAATTTTGTTGAGAGCCACCAGGACCACTCTATGTTTATGCGATCCTCATCGCAGGGCCGGGTAATGCTTCTTCTGTATGTTGACGACATGATTATAACTGGCGATGACTCCGCTGGTATTACTCTGGTCAAGAACCACCTGAGTCGATAGTTTCAGATGAAGGATCTTGGTACTCTTCGCTACTTCCTTGGTCTTGAGATTGCACAGAGTGATCGTGGGATCTTACTTTCTCAACAGAAGCATACAACTGACATTTTAGAGCGTGCTGCCCTCTCCGATACCCGCAGCGCGGATACTCCTCTCAAGCTTCATGTGAAGCTTCGTCCTACAGATGGTGAGCTTCTCCCAGATCTTACTAGATACAGACAGATTGTGGGTCAGCTTGTGTATCTCTACATCACCAGACCTGACATTGCTCATGCTGTTAGCATTGTTAGTCAGTTTGTCTCGACCCCTCGATCAGTGCATTATGGTGCTCTTATGCGTATTCTCAGAAGTTTACGTGGTACTATCACTAGATCGTGTATCTGTCATCCACTTCCACTTTGGTTCTTAGAGCTTACACTGATGCTAATTGGGCTGAAGATCCGACCACGAGACGCTCTACCACTGGGTTCTCCATATTTCTTGGAGATTCCATCATCTCTTGGCGCAGCAAGAAACAGGAAGTTGTTTCCTTGTTTAGTACTGAGGCTGAGTATCGCGCCATGGCTATTACCACCAAGGAGATTGTTCATCTTAAATGCCTCTTGGTTGACTTAGGAGTCACTGTGACTGGTCTTACTACTCTTTATTGTTATAATTGGTCTGCTATTCAGATAGCTAGCAATTCAGTCTTTCACGAAATGACCAAACACATTGAGATCGATTGTCACTTCGTTTCATCAGCACTACCTTACAAAGACAGTATCGCTTCCGTATATTTTCTCTGCAGAGCAGTTTGCTGATTTCTTTACGAAGTCACATCCAATTCCTCGATTTCAGTTCCTCATTCGCAAACTCACCTTGTATGATCTACCATGAGTTTGAGAGGGGCTGTTAAATTATATGTGTTATGTCATAGTGTATTACACGTGTAATCCTATGTGTACTTGTATATAAGAGATTAAATTCTAAAGTGCAATACAAGGATTTCCATTATTTTATTCTCTCATTCTAACTACCACATATCATCATTCTGACAGCTGCCGCCACTTCTATAAATCTTCCCCGAAGACTCCGATCACTCCGCCGCTGACGTCCAACCCCTTCGACTTCTTGAGAGAGAACCGACGCCGCCCTCGCCGAGAACAACCTCTACCTCTTCTTGTCCAAATCCTACAAACTTCTTCCCCAGACTCCCATAACATCCTCTTAATTCCACTCCCCGACAGATCACAGCGAGTATTGGCACAACTTTATAAGGCTTTAATTGATTAAAAAGTGGTCCTACCTTCCCTATATGTCATCCAAGTTCAGTGCATAAAACAGTGTTGAATTGCCAATTAAGTAGCTATAGTTATGTGTTCAATTTAAGATTGCATTTGATTAGAATGGAATCAAAAAAATATAGAAAGTTGTGGTAACAGATATTTGGCTCGAAAAGTTTGGGATACCTCCAATAGAAAAAAAAACAAAAAAAAATTGGCAGGTAGATACTACTGTATTGCAATAGCAGCAGGTCACTGCATTGTCATCTGTTCAATTCCAATAGAAGAGGCACTACAGTTTTTTATTTTTTCCAATTTCAGAGCACTACAAATGAAATATTAAACATCAACAGAGCCACCTAATTTTTTTTTTTCTTGTTTTTTGTTTGAAAGGCTCAACTTGGGCAGCAACCACACTATATTAACTGATTAACCTTTTACACCACCCGTACATCACCAAGGCCAGGCCCAAAAAATTCATCCTGAACCTGTTGTATACAATCTACAAAAGATGAAAAAGCAGATGTCAGTGTTCTTATCCCGTCCACCTTGAATGTGTACATGGTCTATGAGCTCTGTTGCCTAAGGGCTTGTTTTTTGAAGATTGCTGCCCGAAGCTTTGATTCTTGATCATTCTTTACGGAGAAAGGTACTAGCCGACTTTCTCAAAGCTCGGTTAACAGACACGAACATATTGATGATCAACTATTCAACTTCAACAAACAAAGTGAAAACAAATTGATTTCCAAGAACTTGGAACATGAACAGAGCCACTTAATTGCGTATTAACATTATCAATTCAACATCCAAGCACAACAATAACAACAACAATGGCATTAGGTGGTTTTGGGAGGACAAGGGTATTTCAATCATTTTTGGAGTTGTTTTGAATTTTTCTTGATTGTCAAGGGTTATATAAATATATTTTTTTAGGCCTCCGTTAAGTCACGGAATATTTCTAAAATATTCTTAAAAAAATAGGTGGAAAATTAATCCAGACAGATGTATAGATACTTAAAAATGACAAAAATTAAGTGATTATATGAATTATCAGAAAAAATGAATGATCAATATAGATATTGACTAATTTTAAAAGGGTTATATGCAATTTTCTTATAATTCTTTTAAAAGAATTATATTTTTTATAAATAAATTCATACAATTTATTGAAATAAATATGTTTCATCTTTTATTTTTTATAAAATATACTGGGCTGTAATTGGACTGAAGAATGTATTATATGTTACATTATTATTGTTTATTGTTGTGAATATAGTGGATAACCACCACTCCTCCTAAGCCATAACCTCCCCTACTCTTCAACTCCATGACCCCCACTATCTACCCCCTCACTTCTATAAACTTGTAACTCTCCCTTTTGAGATTCCTCCATGCACCCTATAAATAGAGGGGTTTAATTTCTCATGTATTCCACAACAAAAACAAAAGAAGAATACATCTCTCTACTTCTCTATTTACCTGTGTATTTTGTTTATGTAGTTATATTTTACTTAGTTTATAACACGTTATCAGCATGACGACGCTCTTGTCTAATTCGCTAAAGAGAATGGCTATGGTTGGTGACATCTGTCTGGCAGACAGCGCTACAACGCATACAATCCTACGAAATAAAAAATATTTTTCAACGTTGACATTAATTAATGCAAATGTTAATATCATCTCTGGTACTACAAAATTAATTGAAGGCTCCGGAAGAGCAAATATAATATTACCAGGAGGTACAAAATTTTGTATTAATGATGCATTATATTCAGCAAGATCCAGAAGAAATCTGTTAAATTTTAAGGCTATCCGTATTAATGAATATCATATTGAGACTATAAGTGAAAACAATATGGAGTATTTATGTATTACTTCAATTGTTTCAGGCCAAAAGCATATATTAGAGAAACTTCATGCTCTCTCATCCGGGTTGTATTATACAACCATAAAAACAATCGAATCATATGCTGTAACGAACCAGAAGTTCTATGATTCAGATATTTTTACACTTTGGCATGATCATCTCGTGCATCCAGGGTCTACAATGATGCGTCGAATAATTGATAATTCATTTGGGCATTCGTTAAAGAACCAGAAGATTCTTTTACCTAATCACTATCAATGCACTTCGTTCTCACAAGGAAAATTAATAGTTAGACAATCCCCTACAAAAGTCAATGTTGAGTCACCAATATTTTTGCAAAGAATTGAAGGGGATATATGTGGCCCAATCCACCCTCCATATGGACCATTCAAGTATTTTATGGTATTGATAGACGCATCTGCTAGATGGTCGCATGTTTATCTATTATCCACTCAGAATGTTGCATTTGCAAGACTACTTACACAGATAATCCGATTATAGTCTCATTTTTTGGATTAACCTATAAAGTCAATACGCCTTAATGGACTGGTGAATTTACATCGAAAACTTTTAACGACTATTGTATGTCGCATGGCATTGATGTTGAACACCATGTTGCTCATGTGCACACCCAAACTAGATTAGCTGAATCATTTATTAAGCATCTTCAGCTAATTGCACGTCCTATGCTTTTGAGGACAAAATTACCCGTTTTAGCTTGGGGTCACGCTATATTACATGCAGCGGCATTAGTTCGCTTTCGGCCAACTGCTTATCATCAATATTCCCCTTTACAGCTCGTACTGGGTCATCAACGAAATATTTCACATCTTTGAATTTTTGGTTGTGCTGTACAAGTTCCTATTGCTCCTACACAACGAACTAAAATGGGCCATCAACGTCAATTGGGAATTTATGTAGGCTTTGATTCTCTTTTTATTATAAGATATCTTGAACCATTGATAGGGGATGTTTTTACCGCTCGATTTGCGGATTGTCATTTTGATGAGACAATATTCCCGTCGTTAGGGGGAGAAAATTCGTCGCCAGAAGAATGCCGTGAACTTTCTTGGAAAACTCCATCTTTGTCTCATTTTGATCCTCGCACTAATAAATGTAAAACTGAAGTGCAAAGAATCACCCATCTTCAAAGAATTGCGCATCAATTGCTAGATGCATTTAATGATGCAGCAAAAGTGATGAAATCACAAATTTCAGCTGCTAATACTCCAGCTTGGATTAATGTTCCAATAGGAAAAACTGTTAATATGTCGGCTAATGAATCAACAAAAACATGCCTGAAGCGTGGAAGATCTATAAGCTCAAAAGATTCAGCTCCCCGAAGAAGAAAAACAATGAAGAATAATTCTCTAGAAGAGTATGAAACACTTAAAAGACCCACAATAATAACTCCTACAGAGGAAAAAGCCCCTGAAGTGACATAAGTCCCTGAAGAGATTGACGTCCCTGAAGTGATGCCCGTGCATAAAGAACAAGTACATGGAAATGAAGAAATTTCCATAAATTATGCAAATTCACAAATATTGTGGGATCGAAAGCAAGTGCTTGTTGATGATATATTCTCATTTGCAGTAGCTACAGAAATCATTTCAGATAATGATTTAGAACCACGTTCAGTGGATGAATGCAGACGAAAAAATTGTTGGCCACAATGGAAAGCTTCTATTCAAACAGAATTAGATTCACTTGCAAAACACCAAGTATTTGGACCAGTAGTCCTAACCCTTGAAGGTGTTAAACCAGTAGGATGTGAATGGGTGTTTGCGAGAAAACGAAATGAAAGAAATGAGATTGTTAGATACAAAGTTCGTCTTGTGGCACAGGGTTTCCTGCAGAGACCTGGGATAGATTTTGAACAGACATATTCTCCTATGATGGACACAATCACATTTCGGCATTTAATTAGTCTTGTAGTCTCAAAAGGACTTGACATGCATCTAATGGATGTGGTTACTGCATATTTATATGAAAAATTAGATACTGACATTTATATGAAAGTTCCTAAAAGACTAAAATTGCCTGAAGCAAAACCACGAAACATGTACTCAATCAAGCTAAGACGATCCTTGTATGGATTAAAGCAATCTGGATGAATGAGGTACAACCGTCTTAGTGAGTACTTAATAAAAGAAGGATATGTCAATGATCCAATATGCCTCTGTGTATTTATTAAGAAAACGGAACTCGGATTTGCCATTATTATAGTATATGTTGATGATATTAATCTAATTGGGACTCTTGAAGAGCTCAAAAAGGCTTCCGAATATCTGAAAAAGGAGTTTGAAATGAAAGATCTTGGAAAAACCAGATACTGTCTCGACTTGCAGATTTAGCAAAGTTCAAATGGGATACTTTTTCATCAAACAACATATGTTGAAAAAATCCTGAAGCGTTTTAATATGGACAAATGTCATCCATTAAGTACTCCTATGGTAGTAAGGTTGCTTGACCCAAAGAAGGACCCTTTTCGTCCAAAAGAAGATACTGAAAATCTTCTTGGTTCTGAAGTACCATATCTTAGTGCAATTGGTGCCTTATAATATTTGGCCCAATGCACTAGACCTGACATTGCATTTTCAGTTAATTTATTGGTCAGATTTAGCTCTGCACCAACTCGAAGGCATTGGAATGGTGTGAAGCACATTTTTTGTTATCTTCGTGGAACGTCAAACATGGGTCTATTCTATGCAATGGATTCCAATAATAGTGCACAACTAAAGGGTTATGCAGATTCATGATATCTTTTAGATCCTCACAAAGGTCGCTCACAGACAGGCTATATATTCACTTGCGGTGGCACAACAATCTCTTGGCGATCTACGAAACAGACTTTGGTTGCCACGTCTTCTAACCACTCTGAAATTCTTGCACTCCACGAAGCAAGCAGGAATGCGTGTGGATAAGGTCTTTGGTTCATCATATGCATACTGCATGCGGACTGTCTCTCATTACAGATGTTCCAACAACTATATATAAAGACAATGCAGCATGCATTGCTCAAATCAAAGGGAGATATATCAAGAGTGATAGAACGAAACATATTTCTCCAAAATTCTTTTACACTCATGAGCTCCAGCAGAGACATGAAATTGATGTTCAACAAATTCAGTCAAAGGACAATCTTGCAGATTTTTTCACTAAAGCTTTTTCGACGTCAACATTCAAGAAGCTGGTGTATGAAATCGGGATGCGACGAGTTTGCGACCAAAATTCTTGAAATCTTGTATTTATGAGGGGGAGTAATTTTTTATGACATTTTACGAGCTGTACTTTTTTTCCTTCGCCTAGGTTTTGTCCCATTGGGTTTTCCTGGCAAGGTTTTAATGAGGCAGTGTCAAACGCATACACCATTATACGATTAAGTTACATTGTACTATTTTTCTTTCGCTTTGGTTTTTTTCCCATTGAATTTTCCAAGCAAGGTTTTAATGAGGCAATTATCTTAGCGTGGTGGTCATCCAAGGGGGGGTATTGTGAATATAGTGGATAACCACCACTCCTCCTAAGCCATAACCTCCTCCACTTTTCAACTCCATAACCCCCACTATTAATCACCCAACTATCTACCCCCTCACTTCTATAGACTTGTAACTCTCCCTTTTAGGATTCCTCCACGCACCCTATAAATAGATGGGTTTCTCATGTATTCCACAACAAAAACAAAAGAAGAATAAATATCTCTCTCTACTTCTCTATTTGTTTGTGTATTTTGTTTATGTAGTTATATTTTACTTAGTTTATAACATTATCAAAATCAAGTTACTTTGACTTTTCAAATCACAGGTATCATAGAAGATAAAATAACATATATTTTTGGTAAACGAGGTACATCAAAGGAACTTACAAAACGGGAACTTTTCAAACCACACCACATCACACGTATCTTCTCACTACATATAGACGAATCATCCTCTGTTTCGAGTGTTGAGTGCAGAAGATCAAAACCAAAGAGACCCTCCAAAAAAAAATGTCATTGACAGTGGCTATCTTTCTTTTCATAGTCCCTCTCCTCTTTTTACTTCTAAATCATAAAAGATGTTCCACCAACAAAACCAAACTCCCACCCTCACCATACAAGCTCCCTATCATTGTAAACCTTCACCAATTGAGTCCCCAATCTCATCGTTCCCTCCATGCAGTCTCCCAAAAGTATGGCCCAATAATGCATCTCCAATTAGACACTGTGATACAGATATTATAGTCACACATCATATGGACGGACGAGATCAGATGAATCAGAAAAAGAGAAGACATCTTGATCGATTGGGAGCACCGTAACTTCAAACAACCATAACTTTTAAACCGTATATCAAAATCGCTATTATAATATGTGTCACGCCCCAGGGCGGCCAACCCCGGGACGCGGCAAGTGTATATATAATATCAGAATCTACACAGGAGGTCAATAATATATCATACACAAACAACCAGAATGACACACATGCAACAAAAGGCTGACATGATATATACACCAAATGCGGAAGCAAAAGACTGAATCTGTAAATAATCATACTACAGACTCGATACTCAATCATCTGTCCTGTGAGAGCCAATATACACAAATACAACTGAATATATACAAACACGTGCCAAGCACGGAAATACAATACATATGGTCAAGAAGGGATGCTGATAACCTCTGGCACTCGCGGAACGTGGCGCTGCTCCGCTACTGAAGGAATCCCTCGGAAAGCTCCTACTACTGCTCCGGCTCCAGCTCAGGCTCAGTGGCAACTGGGGAAAACATATGCGAGGGGTGAGCCACACGCTCAGTGAACGGCACAACCCATGCATCACAGACAATATTGACCACAACATATTAATCCAGCTATTCGTCCCGCCTCAAAGGGGCAGGAACAACATAAACATTAATCCATCCTAAACCACAATTTCCATAACCCAGATCATACCCTCACCCTTACCCCTCAACAAGGGACTCAGGATATTGGGACTTACAATCATCCATAAACAACACCAGCGGGTCGCTCATCGCCAACCCACTACACCCTCACCCTCACCCTCAACGGGTGACATAGGATTTTGGGACTGACTAGGCTGTTGGTCACCCTTAGTCCACCGGTAGTCTCTCCTCCACTCCGTAGGCCGCTTGGTCTCCACCCACAACTTCAGCACAGTCCGTCACAAATATCGGGAGGCGCCTACTGATGTGGGTCCTCCGAAGGACGGCCTTTCTAACGCTGGGGCAGCCTCTACCGGATCCAACGAGGGGGACAGAACAGCCCATCCATACGCATATGATCCACTCGGATCCGCCGACTACACGCCTCAACAACTCTAATGCCATGAACTCTTCAGAGTTCCTCCAGGGCGCATATCCAAGATGCGGGGAAACAAGTACAATCAAAAGCAGGGTTGGAATATCATTGGGGGAAAGAAACTCGGGAGGGCGGCGTGAGTTCCCGATATAGGATACCCCGACAACCAAACAAGGAACACGGAGTACCCTAACCCGGGTCTCACCGCTGTCCTCGCAAGGCCCCTCCCCTATAATATTCACTAATATGCTAATAATCATACCAATCATACAACATTACTTATAATATTATTGGGACTAGAAACCTTGGGAGGGCAGCATGAGGTCCCGATACAGGACATCCCGACAACCAAACAAGGAACACGGAGTACCCTAACACGGGTCTCAATGTTGACCTCGCAAGGCTCCTCCCGATAATATTATCTAAGGCATGCAATTTACATAAACTAGCATTTAACTTAATAAATAAACTAGTAGGACGCATACATAGGTCGAGGTTTCCTAACATGAAACAGGAGACATGGTGCATGGCTCATACACATATCCTAAGGGTGCAAGTCCCTAACATGCAAAGTCTAGGGTAGCATGCATTCTACAATTAAATCATGCAAGCATGGATTACATATTATTGCAGGTTAATATACATCCATGGTGCCCCAGGAGAGGTCGGTATACGCCCAAGTGCGTATAACGCCTCTCTACTGGGTTGGATTGTCCCACTCACCGTATCTGGGTCGTCGCGCGACCGTCCGTCTAGATCTGCAAGACAGACATTCAATATGGTGAGTTAAAATCCATAAATATCACAAAATACACAAGATCATACATAAACCCACAACTAAACACCCCACACTCGGGCAAACGTGCATACGACCCGCACGCACGCTAGCCCGAGTACTCCGGCAACCCCCCCCCCCCGCACGGCCGGCACCCACCCGCACGGCCACCCGACCGCCCGGGCGCACCGCCGCGCCTCAGCCCACGCACCCCGCACGCCTCGCGCCGCCCGCGAGCACCCCGCGCGCACCTCCGCCACCTCGCCGCGCCTCGCGCGCACCACCACGGCCTCGCCGCGCCCTCCGCGCACCGCCACGGCCTCGCCGCGCCCTCCGCACGCACCCTGCACTCGGCCACCACCTCGCGCACGCACCTCCGCTGCCTCAGCCACCACCTCGCGCACGCACCTCCGCTGCCTCAGCCACCACCTCGCGCACGCACCTCCGCTGCCTCAGCCACCACCTCGCGCACGCACCACCCCTGCTCGCACGCCTGGCACCCGCGCGACCAGCTCCTCGCGCACCAGCCCGCCCAGCACCAGCCGCCCAGCACCTCGCGCACCAGCCCGCCCAGCACGCCTGCACGACCAGCACAGCACGCCTCCCGCGCGCGCCTGCTTGCACGCCGCGTGCACGCGCGCCCGCGCACGCACGCGCGCATGCCCGCGCGCGCCCAGCCTGCGCGCTGCTGCTGCTCTGCCTGCTGCCCGAGAACATCTCCCACCAGCCCGAGACCACCCCCCGCTGCCCGAGACCACCCAAACCACCACCCACCGACCTCCGACCACCTCCACCGCCCTCCGACGGCCACCCACAGCCGCCGACCACCCCTCATACATAGATCCACACTCCTAGCATACATCTATGCAAGAAAAGTGAAGAAAAAGGCCTTACCAAGGGGAGGAAGCGAAGTCCGGGCGCTCTCCGCGCGCCGAAACCTTTCTCAAAGGCTCTCTTTCGCCCCGATCTACCACGGCCCTCGAAATGGCCCGAATCAGAGGACAAAGAGAGGGGGACGGAGTGGCTAGAGTCGTCGGAATCGGGTTTTGAAGACACCGGAGTGTAGATCGGGACCCGATCTACACTTCTCGTGCTTTAGGTTTTTAGGTTTGAGGGGCTTAGGGGGCTCAAAAGTGAGAAAAAGAGAGAGGGAGGAGAGAGAGGGATTTGGTAGGGACGATGAACAGTAACTCGGAAAAATTAGATCCCACTCTTATATAGTGTGCGACTTAAAAACCCGGATACGCCCCAGAACTGCGAAATTTCAGGAACGTTACCGGAATTCGATGAAATTTTCGTGAGAGGCATAAAATGGCACCAGGACACCAAATATGCAGTTAGATTTCCAATCGGAGTCCTCTAACTCAGGACGATAGCTAACAGTCCAAAAATAAGCGGTTCCGATCAAAAAACCGGTAAAAACTGAAAACTGCCAGAACGCTCTAACGGTTACCAACAGGTTAAAAGTGACACATATATAACAATATGTCCACGAGTTCGTATCGACGAGCCCTACAGGAGTAGTCGCTATGCCATTTGGCCAATTTTTGAGGCATTTTGAGATCGTCTTGAGGGTCAAATCGACGGTTGAAAGTTATTTTTACTATTTTTGGCAGTTTTGAGTTTGTTACGATTTTATGCATTTGTTAGGATTTTACTATATTTAGATTTGAATTTCAAATAATGATTTGAATTTGAATTTGAATATTAGTTAAGATTAAATAAGGATATAGTTGTTATTTTACAAATTTACATGATCTGTTAGGATCATAGTTTAGATTGGAATAATCAGTTGAGATTTTAATCTGTTAAGGATTCTCTTCTATAAATAGGCATGTAAACCAATTGATTAGACAAATTATTGATTATTAGAATTTGTTTATCTTCTCTACTGTATTTTGTTATCCTAGGAGGATCAACAACTACATAGAATTTTCAATCATCTGGTATTTCAAAAGAAATCAACAGATCTTTGAAGCTCAATGTTCCTGGTATTCTGTTTGAAGAATCAACAGCACCGCTGGAGCCTGCGAATTCGTATCTTCAATCGAATTAGCAGAAGAGTGTATTCGTACCCTGCATCAGTTGGTATCATAGCTTATGTCGATCTTTGGCGCATCGTTCTAAAAAAAAAAAAAACAAAGAGAACATGCCGTCGAAAAGACGTCCTCTTAGTGACGCCTACGACAGTGAGGAGCACCAACAAGCCATCGCAGCAGTTAGCAGGCGCGTGGACGAAAAATTTGAAGCACTCACACGACAGATGGAGGTGATGATGGCGTTTATGCAACGTCATGAGCGATCTCCAACTCCACGACCTCGATCGCCAGCCCCATGATCTCCAACCACGCAATCTGAAGTGGATGATTCCAATGGGGAAGATTTCGATAATACATTTGCGAAGGCAGGACAACGTCGATGGGAAGGACTTTTCGGATCTCCTAAGGTAACCTCTAATCGATGGCAAACGGGCCTCAAAATTGATATTCCAGAATTTCAAGGAGGCCTTCAACCTGAGGAATTCCTCGATTGGTTGAGTACCGTCGAAGAGGTCCTCGATTTCAAAGAAGTGCCCGAAGACAAACGGGTACCATTGGTTGCTACGCAATTCCGAGGAAGAGTTGCAGCATGGTGGCAACAGATGAAACAAACCCGATCTTGACGAGGCAAATCGAAGATCGAAACATGGGAGAAGTTAAAGAAACATATGCGTGAGGCGTTTCTATGGCATAACTATGTGCAAACGCTTTACCAACGGCTTCAAAATCTGCGACAAGGCACACGATCTATTGATGATTACACGACATAGTTCTATCTATTGGTTGCTCGCAATGACCTCGCTGAATCTGAAGATCAACTCGTAACTCATTATATTGGAGGCACGCGTCAACAGTTTCAAGATACTTTGAATATGTTTGATTATTTTTCTGTTTCGAACGCACATCAACGAGCCTTGCAAATAGAGAAGCAATTGAGTCAACGGAACTACACCTCTTCAGGTGGAGGAGGACATATCACCTTGCCTCTAACAAGTCGAATTCTAGTGCAAGCAGGAAGCGCACTAAGCCGACCCCGAACAATTTACCACCAAGGGTGTCGTCCATTAATCCTGGCTTCAAATGCTTTAAATGTAGCGAAACTGGACATCGGGCTGCTGATTGTCGCAAGGGAGACCATCCAGGAAAAGCACTATTCGTTGACGCAGACGAGACAGGAGAAAATGAATTTGCATATCCAATTGATAACCCGCTATATGATGATGATGATGATCAATCTAATGAAGTTGTCAATAGAAATCAAGGACAAGCTTTAGTCGTTCGTCGTGTGTGTTATGCTCCAAAAGAGGAGGAAGGGGGTAGATGGTTTCGCAACAACATCTTTCATCCCATTTGTACCAATATCGTTGACAAGGTATGTTGCCTTGTTATTGACTCAGGGAGTTGCGAGAATGTCGTAGTGGAGAACAACCTCTACGCTAACCCCGCGGAGAACAACCTCTACATTCAAGAACAGTAGATCCATGCATTACAAATTGAACACCGACAGAGCCACTTAATTATTATTTGTTTAGTTGAAAGGCCCAACTTGGGCAGCAACGACTTTTACAACACCTGTACATCAGCAACGCAAGACCCAAAAAATTCAGCTTGAACCTGTTGTATAAAATCAACAAATGATTAAAAAACAGATGACAGTGAACTTCTTATCCCGTCCACCTTGAACGCGTCCAGTGGCAATGAGCAATAATCTCCAGGGGGCCACGAACATATTGATGATCCTTGCTAGCTAACTTTTTTAAAGCTCGGTTCATGGTCACGATCATATTGATGATCCACTTCAACAAACAAAGTGAAACCAAATTGATTTCCAAGAACTCAGAATGTTTACAGAGCCACTTAATTGCATATTAACATAATGCAAATTCAACATCCAAGGACAACATCAACAACAATGACAGGGGCATTTTAGTCAAACGCAAAGAATTTGTGAATTTTTGTTGAATGTCAAGGGGTTATGTATGAATATATATTTTCATGTTGTCATTAGGTCATGAAATATTCTTGAAATACTCTTAAAAATAGACGAAAAATTAACTCAGGGGGTTATATGCTTCACCATGATAAAAATTAAAGGATTACATGGATTTTCAGAAAAATAAATGGTCAATATAAATATTGATGAATTTTAAGGGGGTTATATGCATTTTATCCTATAAATTATTTTAAAAAATTATATTTTTTATAAATAAATTCATGTAATTCATTAGAATAAATATGCTTCATCTTTTTTTTTTTTAATATATATGCCTTATTATACGAAATATATATATATATATATATATATATATATATATATATATTTAAATCAAGACTCTAGTTAGTATGAAAAAAGTATTATGCATTACATTATTGTTCATTAAAATCAGACTACTTTGACCTTTCAAACCACCTGAATCATAGAAGAGAAAATAACATAAACAATATATATATTATTGTAAATGAGGATATCAAAGGAACTCTTGTTCATTAAAATTATACTACTTCGACTTTTCAAACCACACGTTCAATAGAAGATAAAATAACATAAACGTTACATTATTAAACATTACATTATTGTAAACGAGTGACATCAAAGGAACTGACGAAACATGAACTTTTCAAATTTCAAACCACACGCGTATATATAGACGAAGTGTCATTCCGAGTGTTGAGTGCATTAAGATCAAAAACCAGAGTCAAAAACAAAATGTCGCTAACAGTTGCTATCTTTCTCTTCCCAGTCCCTCTCCTCCTTTTACTTCTGAATTTTAAAAGATGTTCCACCAAAACACCCAAACTCCCACTCCCACCCTCACCACACAAGCTCCCCATCATAGGAAACCTTCACCAATTGGGTTCCCCACCCCATCGTTCCCTCCATGCACTCTCTCAAAAGTATGGCCCAATAATGCATCTCCAATTAGGCTCTGTCGCAGCAATCATAATTTCCTCTCCGGATCTTGCTGAAGAGGTCTTCAAGACACATGACCTCGTCTTCGACTCTTCGTAAGCAGACCCTCTATGGTAATTGCGAACAAACTATTTTACAACTCTGGAGATGTCGCCTTTTCACCTTACGGGGATTACTGGAGGCAAGCCAGGAAAATTTGCATCTTACACCTCTTGAGTTCTAAGAGAGTGTAATCTTTTGGTGCCATTAGAGAGGATGAAGTGGAACTCATGATTGAAAAGGTTTTTCGGGTAGCAATTAAATATCTACCTTTTTTCAAAAAAAAAAAATGATTAAAAAGGTTTCTCGAAATACCTCTCTCGAGCCAGTAAATTTAACCATGTTATTGAACTCTCTCACGGCCAGTTTCTCTGGGGAACTATCAGGAGGGCCTGAGTAACAAGCTTTGCAAACTGATAGAAGAACTCTCCGCCTTTTTCGAGAAAAGTCACCTGGAGTACTACTTCCCATATGGGTGAACGCGATCAACAGCGTGAATCAAAAGATGAACAAGTGGTTCCGAGACTGGGATGACTTTCTTGATCAAGTTATCAATGACCATGTTTTTCTTGGTGTTTGTTCCCAAAACAGTATTAACGCAGACTTAGTGGATGTCCTGCTCTCCCTTCAAAAAGATCAGGACTCTGGTCTCTCGCTCACAATGAATAATATCAAAGCAATCATCACAGTATTCTTTCCCTCTTCCCTCATTAAATCCCAAAACTTTAGTTCATTCTAGAATCATATATCATACAAATATGTTCGTGTAGGACATGTTTGCAGCTGGAACAGGTACATCATTTATATTGCTTGATTGGGCCATGGTGGAGCTCATGCGAAGCCCGAAAGCCATGAAGAAAGTGCAAGATGAGATAAGGTGCATCATGAAGGAGAAAACCAAGATTGAAGAGAGAGACATGGCGTATCTAAAAGCGGTGATAAAGGAGACTTTGGGCCTACACCCACCAGCTCCATTGCTTGTGCCACACGAGTCTATGAAAGAAGCAACAATTAAAGGCTACCGAGTACCAGCGAAGACGATGATCATGGTGAATGCATGGGCGATTGGGAGGGATACAAAATCATGGGAAAAGCCAGAGGAATTCCGACCGGAGAGATTCTTGAATAGCTCCATAGATTTCGAAGGAAACGATTTTCAGTTCATCCCATTTGGTTCGGGGAGAAGGATTTGCCGAGGAATACAATTCGCAATGGTGGTTGTTGAACTTGTTCTCGCTAATTTATTTTGTCGGTTTGATTGGAGGCTGCCTGATGACATGAAAGCAGAGGAATTGGACATGACCGGAGCTCCTGGGATCACACTGCGGAGGATGTCCAATCTTCTTTGTCATTGCAACAGCCCACCAGTCGTGTGTGTGTGTTAAGATGTAAAATTACGACAAAAATATGGGATCTATTGTTGTTCTACTTTTATAATAGATCATGTGGGGTCAACATATATATGGAATCTATTGCTGTTCTACTTTTGTAATAGATCATGTGGGTTCTACTTGATTTTTTGTTGGAAACAGATTCGTGGAAGCATTCAACAAAAATACCAGATTGAACTCAAGAACGGAACACAATCATACGAAGAACACAAAAAATACGTGGTTCGGCCTAGGCCTATATCCACGGGGCGAAAACTGAGAATCCACTATAATAGTTGAGATACAAAAAGGCTTTACAAACTCTCTTTCATGGAGTTACCCTCTCTTAAACCCTCTCAACCTCTCTCATATGAATCTCTACATTTTATCTGTATGTGCCAAGCCATGTCAATTTTTACCTGAAACCCTAAAAGGATATTTATATGAATAAATAACTTTCTCTCTAAGTAATCTCCTAACAAACAAATCGATTTCCCTGATTTTAGGAGATTCACTTTATATCTTAATTAAGATTAAATATTAACTAATTAGCAATTAGGTGCCCACCCTGATATGGTTTCATCATGGCCATTCGATGTTGATACACCGGATCGAGACATAATCCCAACAATCTCCACCTTGGCTCGAATTCGGTAAACTCCGACTTCCACGAACCCCTTGAAAATTTTTGTAGATGTCTCCACCTTGCTCTGCAAACTCCACCTGGCTGAAGAACTTCTCTTCTTCCGGAAGTTTGCACCGCCGCATCTTCAAATCAGTATCTTGACTTGGTAATCATGTGAAGTTGTCGCATGCTTTATGTGCGTTTCTGAAGAAGGATCTTCTAGACTTCATCTTAAACATGCTACATCATGCGCTCGCAAGCTCTGAATACCTGGACTCGCTTTTTACCTGAACCACCTGGGACGCCACCCGGGTTCAGAACGCCTTCTCTGTGTCGCATTTCTGAAGAAGGATGTAGAGTCCACCTTGAACAAGCTACACCACGCGCTCGCGAACTCTAAACCTGGACTCATTTTTACCGGAACCACCTGGGACGCCACCCGGGTTCAAAATGCCTTTTATGTGTTGCATTGTTCCATCTTCTTCTTCTGCACGAACTAAGCATTCACATCACGTGCCTCGCCTCGCGTAGGTCATTTCACGCTCGTCGTCGCATGCCGCCTCGCATCTCGCGTCTTCGCACGCGCCTCCGCACATGTCCCTACGTGTTGACTCACACCCACGGTCCCACACTAGTACCCGTGCCTCAGCTGTCTCTGCATAGCTATCGTCATGGACTCATGGGTGCCTACATGGTCCTCACGTGCACGAGCACCTCCCATGCAATCAGGGACTTCACGTCCATGCATACCAATTGCATGAACATTTTTTTTTCATCAATACACGGCTCCTCGTGTATTTTTTTCTTCTTCGTATGGAACCTCGATACGACATCGTTGGTCTTCTCCGACCCATGTCGTTTTATCGTTCTTTAGATCTCGTCCTCCTAGGTCGCAACTTGGAGCTCTGATACCAGTTGTTGGAAACAAATACACGGAAGCCATCGATAAAATGCGAGATCGAATATAAGAACGGAATACAATCACACGAAAAAGATAAAAATACGTGGTTCGGCCTAGGCCTACATCCACGGGGCGAAAACTGAGAATCCACTATAATAGTTGAGATACAAAAAAGCCTTACAAACTCTCTTTCATAGAGTTACCCTCTCTTGAACCCTCTCAACCTCTCTCATATGGATCTCTACATTTTATCTGTATGTGCCAAGCCATGCCAATTTTTTCTTGAAACCCTATGAGAATATTTATATGAATAAATAACTTTCTTTTTAAGTAATCTCCTAACAAACAAATCTTAACTAATCAGCAATTAGGTGTCTACCCTAATATGATTTTATCATGGTCATCCGATGTTGTGGATCGAGACATAATCCTAACATTTTTCTAGTTATTTTTTGTCACCATGCATATAAAGTTTGGTAATTGTATAGTTCCACCGGCGGACCCATGAAACAAAAAAAATATATATTATATATGTTAAACGAATGGCCTGCATATAAGACAAACAGTGTAAACGAATTTGATTTTCCAGTTGTACCCATGAAACTTTGTTTAATGACATGTTTGTTTAATTATCTATGTTGATCTTTCTGGGGTTGGTATTAATGCATCAGCGATAGTCCTATTAAGAAAAAAAAAGAAGGGTCGAGACGGATCGAGGACTTCAGGCCCATCTGCCTGCTCAAAGGCTGTTATCTTCTTCTGGCAAAGGTGCTCGCATGCGAGGTGTCTGTAGTTCAGATCATCGAGGAGGAACAATGTGCTTTCCTGCCTGGACGAAATTTACTAGAGGGGTTCGTGGTCACACAGGAGATAGTATCCGGACTTCATGCGAATGCACGTCCCGGGGTGATGTTTAAACTTGATTTTTCTAAGGCTTATGACCATGTCGATTGGGCTTTCTTGTTACGGTTGATGCGCTTGCATGGTTTCAGTAACAGGTGGTGCGGGTTGATCGAGCAGTGCATCGGATCAGCGAGGGCATCGGTGCTCGTCAACGGAAACTCTTTCAGCTTCTTCCCGCTCAATAGGGGACTCCGACAAGGTGACCCACTCTTGCCGGTCCTCTTTTCCTTGGTGGCCAATGCTCTATGTATCATGTGCAAAGCAGCGGCATCGGATGGGTGGATTGAGGGGCTCGGATGTGGGCCGGAGACCACCAAGATTTGTATATCGCAATACGTGGACGACACCATGTTGTTTGGAGCTCCTAGCCTGGGCGTGGTCAAAGGTTTTCGATTTATAGTCGAATGCTTTGGGCTACTTTCCGGCCTACGGATCAACTTCGCGAAGAGCACAATGCTTCCTATTAATATCAACCCAGAGGAAGCAGCAAGGCTGGCGGGGCTGATGAGCTGCGACATCGGACATTTTCCTACTTGTCACCTAGGCCTGCCATTAGTGGCCAAGAAGATGCAACAGAAGGACTGGGATCCATTGTTAGATAGAGTGGCCAAAAGACTGGAAGGGTGGAGCGGGCGGCTGCTCAGTCTCGGAGGCAAATTGAAACTGTTACAGGTAGTGCTTTCGAGCCTGCCGGTTTTCTACCTTTCCATATTTAGACTGCCAAAAGGGGTTCTGAGCAAACTAGACGTCATTCGCTGACGTTTTCTTTGGAACGGACCAGATTGGGATGCTAACAAGCCTCACTTGGTGCGTTGGGAGCTGGCGAGTCTACCTTATCAGGAAGGCGGTCTGGGCATTCGTCGATTGGAGGAAATGAACAAGTCAGTTCTTGCCAAGTGGGGATGGTAGTGGAGGACAGACCCAGGGTCAGCATGGGTGCGTATGTTTAGCGAGCGCTATGGACAGATCCAGGGGAGGAACACGCTCGGCACGGTGACTCAGCCCTCTGGAATGGTAAGGGGTTGGTTACAGGTGTTCGACGAAATCAGTTCCTCAATCTAGTTGGAGGTGGGCAATGGGCAGTCGATCCGATTTTGGAAGGACTGCTGGTGTTGGGAGGGGCCGCTCATGGAGAGGTTCCCCGCCATATTCCAAATAGCACGAGATAAGGACAGCTGGGTTCAAGACTGTTAGGCGACAGAGGAAGGAGGTGGTGGATGGCGCATTGGACTCTCGCGTGGCATACAAGACAGTGAGTATGGTCAAGCGGAGGTGTTGCGGGGAGTCCTTCACACGGTCACGCTTGCCAAGGGGGTGGACGACCAATTTCGCTGGTGGTTCGACATGAGCAGGGGATACACAGCGAAGACAGGCTATATCTGGTTCATTCGGGATTCACAAGTGAACGCTCGCATACTCCCCAAGTTAACTGAGATATGGCGACCGAAAATCCCACGCAAAATCAAGGTGTTTCTGCGGTTGGCATATCAATGCCGAGTTCTTAGTAAAAGTTACAGAGCTAAATGGGCACTGCTCGCATCCACTACATGTGTGGTATGCATGGCTGAAGTCAAGACTGCGGACCATCTATTTTGTTCCTGTCAGGCAGCACAGGAGCTATGGACAGCGATAGGGCGGGGGGTGGAGCAGGATTTGAGATGTCAGTCTATGGATGGGCTATGGCGGGCAGCTTCACGCATGACCAATCGGAAGGACAGGACAGTTCAGGTCGAAGTCCGTCGATGTCTAATACCGGCGGGGTTGTGGGCATTATGGCTCACGAGGAACGCGGTGGTCTTCCGCGGGCAACGTTTCTATTTCGATTATCTTTGGGACTCATTCGTTGGCCTATCAAGTGAATTGGGCAAGGTTCTTGGCAGAGCGAAGAGGGTGGACATCTCCAAGGATGGCATAAATATCATCTTGGAGGGGGGTGGGGAGCATGGGACGGATCATATAGATGCCTCTTTTATGTGGCCGTTACATGTCAGTTTTATTTCTACCTATGTAATTTATGTCTTCTCTTTCTCATGTATCTCTTTCAGCCCAAAGCTATACGATCTTAATACAATCGGGGTAGTTTTAGTCTACCATTTTTTTTAAAAAAAAAAAAACAATTTACCCTAGGTGGAGGTATATATATATTATTACTTATAGATTAAAAGAATGGCATAAACGGTGAAACATATAAGACAAATCATGTGGGCTATTTGCAGAAAGCCCCCCACTTTCTACCAATTTAACAATGAGGTCCCTCACTAAGACAAACCCAATTTTTTATCTCCTCTGGGCTACTTGCAATTGGACCCCCAATCTATCCCAGTTTTATAATCAGGCCCCTTCCTAATACCGGCCAATTTTGTCTTTTAGGGGTTTTTTGCACGTCGATCCTCAGATTCTATCAATTTCACAACCAGACCCCTATTTGTCTTACAAACAAATGGCATGTACCTCGTCCATATTTTCCCAAACTTCTAATTCATAAAATTACATGCAATAGTTTCTCAGTGTTATATCCATTAAATATGTATTTAGAGTAATTTTTTAAAATTAGTTTAATTAGAGTAATTTTTTGAAATTAGTTTAATTAGTTGAATGAAAATAAATAAAGAGAGGAGGCACTGAGTAAAAAAAAAGAGAAGATGCTATTTATTTTAGAAGAAATAGTTTATCGGTGTTATATTCATAAAATTATAAAATAATTGTATAATTAAATATGTATTTAGAGTAATTTTTTAAAATTAGTTAAATTAGTTGAAAGAAAATAAATAAACAGAGGAGGCACTGAGTAAAAAAAAAGAGAGAAGATGCTATTTATTTTAGAAGAAATATAGATAATCTAATTTAATATTCTTGGTGGAATTTGAAATTATCACAAAAAATGGTGAGAATTTGATTTCACCTTATTTTTTCACATGCATGATTCTAATTTTAGTGGGGTCCACAATTACCATTAACACCACCACTAACAAAAAATGAAGTATATACTATAATGAATTTTATTATCAAATTATTTTTTGTTCTTTTTTTTTACATAGGTTTCAAATAGAAAATATATTCATAGATCAAATTGGTTTTTGTTCTTTTTTTTTCGTTGAATGGTTCATTTATTAGTTATTCATTGTGTATCTGTGATTAGTAATTAACACGTGCATTAGCGCGTGCACCTTACCTAGTATATATATATTAAAAGGATGGCCCCTTATAGGACAAAACGGTGTAACCCTTTTTTTCTCTATTTTACCCTTACACCCCTACAACATCCGTGGAATGACATGATTTTATACATTTGGTTTGTTTTTTCCCAAGGGTAACATTGACATTTTAGCCTTAGTTTTCTTTTTTTTTTTTTCTTTTTGGTGTCCCTATGGTGTTTTTTTTTTTTTTTTTTTTTTTTTTTTTTTTGGTTTCTCTGTGTTTTTTTAGGTTTTATGTTTTGTGTTTTTTTTGGTGTCCTTTTTGGGTGTCCCTTTATGTTTGCTCATTATAGTTGGTTATAGATTGTATATGTATTGCCATTTTAGCCTAGGTTTTATGTTTTTTTTTTTGGTGTCCCTCTGGTGTATTTTTTTTCTTTTTTTTTTTTGGTTTCTCTGTGTTTTTTTAGGTTTTATGTTTTGTGTTTTTTTTTGTGTCCCTCTTTTTGGGTGTCCCTGTATGTATTGTTCGTTATAGTTGGTTATAGATTTTGTATGTATTGCTCATGTACAGGGATTTTATTTGTTTTCATATAGGAATTTTTTTTGAAAAAATGTGTTGTAGGATTTGATCTCTTAAGTAGGAGTTGCTTGTTGACTTAATCAAAAGTCGGTTCGTTTCATATAGGGATTTTAGTTTTCATATTTTTTGCATGTATTGCTAATGTATTTTTTTGTATATATTGCTCATGTATAGCGATTTTATTTTTCATATAAGGATTTTATTTTTTTCATGTATATATAACTCATATAAGATGGTTTGGTGAATGCTTTATAAAACTTTTCCATTATCTTTTTATTGACAAGTAATTTGTGAACCTTTTCAATTGCCTTTCTATTGAAATGTAATTTGTTTTTGTCATCCCACAAAGCAGACTTCTATTTATGTAGTCATACTATAATTCAATTAAGTTATAACATTTACTATTTATTTTCATTACAAATGGAAAAATAACATAATGACTGGTTTTGAAAATTATGAGCTTATTTTGAAGTAACTTTTTTTTTAGATAATAAGTATTTTTATTTTATTATTCATTACATATATGTGATTAGTAATTAACACGCACATTAACACGTGCATTTAAAATAGTATATATATTAAAAGGATGGCCCCCATATAGGAATGGTGTAACCCTCCATGTAGGACAAAATGGTGTAACCTTTTTTTTCTCTATTTTACCCCTACAGCACCCATGGAATGACATGATTTAATGATTTTGATTTTTTTTCCCGAAGGGTAACATTGACATTTTAGCCTAGGTTTTTTTTTGTGTCTCTAAGTTTTTTAAGGTTTTCTTTTCTTTCTTTTTTTTTGTCACTCTTTTTGGGTGTCCCGCTCATTATAGTTGGTTATATATAGTAAGGGTCCCCAAAAAACCCGAGGTCTGAAAGTCCAGCCCGGGCCTATTTGTCGGCCGTGTCGGCCCAGCCCTTTTTCAAGGCGGGATGGGCTTCATTATGGCCTGCAAGCCTGCGTGCCCATTTTCAAGGCGTGCGGTCCCCAGAATGGCCCGCATGCCCGTGGGGGGCACTCAAATAAGTAAGTCGCATGTTATTTTATGTAATTTTTATTTGAATTGTGGTTGAATTATGTAAATTATTGACATTTATGTAGGTGGCAATCTAGTTGGTAACCTGTAGTTATTTAGTTTTTTAAGGTAATTAATTCATTTAATATTTTTATTTTTTAAAATTTATGAATATTTTTTTCAACATTATACTTTCAACTTTATGTTATTTTAACATTTATATACAAATAAACAACTTAAAATTAAAAAATCCAAAAAAATAAAATGATTAAAATTTGGACCCGCGGGCCTGCTCGGCCCGGCCCATCAAGTCTGTTCAGGCCCGGGCCCATGAGCAGGGCCTAGGCCCTTTTTTCCGCGGGCTGGCCCGGCATGGCCTGGCCCGTTGCCGATGATGCCTAGGTTATAGATTATGTATGTATTGCATTTTAGCCTAGGTTTTATGTTTTTTTTTTGGTGTCCCTCTTTTTGGGTGTCCTTGTATGTATTACTCATTATAATTGGTTATAGATTTTGTATGTATTGCTCATGTACATGGATTTTATTTGTTTTCATATAGGAATTTGTTTTATAGAAAGGGTGCTTCCTAGGATTTGATCTCTTGATCTATTTGACATAGCTGAGAGGTGTTTGTCGACTTAACCAAAATTCAGCTCGTTTCATATAGGGATTTTAGTTTTCATATTTTTTGTATGTATTGCTCATGTATTTTTTTGTCTATATTGCTCATATATAAAGATTTTATTTTTCATGTATATACAACTCATATGGGGTGGTTTGATAAATGCCTTATAAAAGTTTTCCATTATCTTTTTATTGACAAGTAACTTGTAAACTTTTTTAATTGCCTTTTTATTGAAATGTAATTTTTTTTTATCATCCCACATAGCGGACTTCTATTTATGTAGTCATGCTATAATTCAATTAAGATATAGCTACTACTATTTATTTTCATTACAAAATGTAAAATAACATAATGGCTGATTTTGAAAATTATGAGCTTATTCTAAAATAACTTTTTTAGATAATAAGCATTTTTATTTCATTATTCATTACGTATATGTGATTAGTAATTAACACACGCATTAGTGCGTGCATTTAAACTAGTATATATATTAAAAGGGAGACCCATACAATAAGGGGGAGGGAGGGGGCTTAATCCCCATAAAATTGAAAGGAAAAAAACACTAGCTAAATCTTAACCATCAAACAATAATAATAATAATAATAATAATAATAATAATAATAATAATAATGATTTTTGGGCCCCAACTAATAGACCCCAACCCAAGCCCCATGAGGTGGCAATCTTGAAATACCTATATTAGCCCTCCTAATTAATCTCCCCGTTTTTTTCAATAACCGTTCAATTAATGCCGAGTTAGTTACGATTTGATACGCACGATAAAAAAAAATTAATGCCTAGCATATCAACCGTTCAATTAATTTTCGGTGTATGAAGATACTTCATTTGCACGATAAAAAAAAAAAAAAATCACAGAGTTTTATAAAGATTGATATGCTGCAAAGAAAACAAACATCAATTTACATTTTTCGTTCAGACTTTCAACGTTGAAAGAGAGGATTTCATCGTTTTTCTTTTTTTTTTCGTGCGATTTTAATGGTGGTGCAAATATCCAGGTTAGGTATTTCGAACCCTAAAAAAATATCACGATTTACATTTATTTTATATCTAGATTCAATGGTGGAAGTGAAAACAAGCATCGAAATTATTTTTTTTTTCAGTTGAATCTGTGGAGGTTATTATAATTGCGCGGTCCATATATTTTTTTGTTCGCGATCGATTGTGGTGAGACAATGGCGATCCAATCAGGTTAGATTTATATTCGATCTGAATAATTCATATTCGATCTGATTTGTTTATTACTCATTCGATTCATCACATACCTTTTTTATTTGTTTTAATTTCTCTATCAAAATAATTTCCAGATACACGTGTATCTTGATTTTATTTTTCAAGCACGATTTGAAGTTTGACATTTTATTTCTCCATGGAATTGATTAATGTTTATGTGATTCATATTTAATTGCTAATTGTCATATATATATATTCCAGTATATGAAGGCTTGAAGGACTTTTTTTAAAGTATATGTACTGCTAATTAACATGTTTGGTAATTCAAAATCCACATGGTTGTTGTTTGGTTTTAAGATACAGCATTGTATCTTAAATTGAATTTTTGACATTTTATTTTTCTCCATGGAATTGATTAATGTTTTATCTGATTCATATAAAATTTGTAATTGTCATATAGATATAGATATATATATATATATGTATAAAAAGTATTGAAGGACTTTTTTTAAAGTATATGTACTGCTAATTAACATGTTTGGTAATTCAAAATCCACATGGTTGTTGTTTGGTTTTAAGATACAGCATTGTATCTTAAAATCAATTTTTGACATTTTATTTCACCATGGAATTGATTAATGTGTACTTGATTAATATTTAATTGCTAATTGTCATATACGTATATACATATAAAGGTTTGAAGGACTATATTTGAAAATATGTACTGCTTTTAACATGTCCGGTAATTCAAAATCCATATGGCTTTGTATTGGTTTTAAGATACAGCACTGTATCTTAATTTGATCATTCCTTTACTGATCAAGGCGTCATGTACATTTGCCTGACCATGTGATCTTCATCTGTATATGTATGGTGCTTGTCATTCAGAAATTTATGCATAATGTGTGCTCTTATTGGTCTGCACTTCTTTCTATCCATCGTATGCGTTGTCACTTCCTCGTTTGCAGCATATTGTTTCATGATGTTTAGGATGACTGGACCACAATCCATCCTGGGAATAAAACAATTTATATTATGATACAGATAATAAACTTAATGTTGAGCATTTATATTGAATTTCACTTACGACATTTGTTCTTGCTGTGGTGCATCTGCCATTGAGATGATTTTGCCACCTTTGTTGACACTGAAATGTTTCTCAAACTCTTCCCTCTGTATAAATTCCAGAATACACAGAAAAGACATATGTGTGATACACATTTTTCATTATCATATGATAGTTAGTAAAACTATGCAAGGTTTTTATGAAATGTTACCAATTTTGAGACTAATTGTAAATGGCTGTTATCTTCTGCTTCAACAATTGGAAGGAGTGAATTATAATGTCTCCACACGTTTTCAGAAACGTCATACACCGCTAACGTCCAATGGCCATGGTTGTGGAGTGGAAAGTGTATGTATCTGTGAAAGTTGAGATCCACCTTCTTGTTCACTAGGGCATCAAACAAATGCTCCTGGCTTTGATTTAAAAGTGACTGGGATATGTTGGCAGATACAAAATAAGATGAGCCAACGTCCATTGATTTGTCTCCTTGCTCAGCATATAAAATCTCCGTGTATGCATCAATGACCTAGGCAATTATAATGTTTTTGTAGAAAGTTAGATAATCATTTTGAATTTCATATTTCTTAAGATACAGCTGTATCTTAAAAAAAAAACTCAGATTCATATACTACATTACACTATATTTAGCTGATGATACATACATTGCTTGGGACTTCATCTTCTTCTGAAATTGCCCTCATGTCTTCATAATGCACCACGCCAAAATTTCCTTCCCATATTGCTCCACTGCATTAAATGAAAAAGCACATGATTGTTGATCACAACAGCGACATACCTTATTTTTAAGATACAGCTGTATCTTAAATTAGCTATCTATGGTTTAACTTTTCAACTGACCAATAGCATACAAATATAAAATCAGGCAAGCTTTATTTTTTAACAGTTTATCCATTACCTTCCTTCTGTGAGTGTCACAATGTGTTTCAGTTTTTCCAAGTCTTGAATGTCCATGAGCTTGACAACAGCAGTCTTGGGAAAGCTGTATCTGAATTTTTTGGGTTTCGCTGGTTGTTTGTTACCCCTCCCACTGTTTTTCCTCTTTCGACCCCTAGCCTTGTTCGATGAATCAAATGTATATTTGAACTCAGGGTTCTTTGTGCTCTTTCGCTGTTCAGCTTTGATATTTGAAATCATAGATTGATTGTTGTTATTCTGTACAGCAATTGTCTGATATTGGATGGTGTCCACTGGTCCATGCATGGGCGACCAGATTTGTAAGGGAACTATCTGAAGAGGACTTTCAGTGCTTGATCCTTTAAATTTCTGCAGATCAGCGATTATTTCATCCCTTTCTTTGAGCTCTGCTTGTAGGAATTCGTTTTCTTTTTCCAAACTGACTTGTTGTGTGATGTTATGGACTGTGGCATCCAGTTGGAATTCCTCAATCTGCTTATGCTGTTCATCAATTTTTTTCTTTAGCATCCTGGCAGCTTCTTTCTCTGCTTCAATTTCTGAATCTTTCAGTTTATCTTTTTCTATCAGTAGCTTAACGCGGTCCTCCAAATTTTGGATGTAATCAATTTTTTTATCTAATTCTGAGGTGAGCTTCTGGCACCCCTCCCGCCACTCAATAGTTTGTTTTTCCATCTCTTTGTCTTTTTGCAACAGTTTTACATTTTCCTCCTCCATTTCTGCCATCCTTTTTTGTAATTCAACCAACGTACTTTCATGGTCTTCATCATCCCCTGGTGATTGATTTCCACTACCTCTTTCATTCTCTTCATCTGTTTCCTCCTCATTGTCTTGAAGAGATTCAGTGTGAGTTTCAGCATCATCCTCATCATCTTCTGTTTCTGATTGGGCCCTAGAAGGAGTCCTATTGCCAAGTTGTTTTAATTCATTTAAACTGTAGCTGAGCTCCTCAATGATCACCTGCAGCAGCCATTAAATATCAGTCATCAGTTATACATAAAATCCAATCTACAATTAAGATACATCAACCTAAAATCTTGGTCATTAAGCTACAACTACCTTAAATGAATAATATTATACACATACATAGTGAATGTTTAAATTAGAGTTGTATTTGACAAAGAAAGATAAGGTAATAGATGATCCGTTTTGATAAGGTAAGAGATAATGTGTTTGAAGAATGGTAATATTTATTTGTTAAGATACTGTAGCACTTCACAGTTCTTTAAAACAATAGTCATATATGCATTTATAGTCTTTCAGATACATATGTATCTTAAAAAGAAAATCACAAGAGCTTAAATACTTATTCAGATACATCTCTATCAAAAAAATCAATAATGTGAGTTGAAAAGTTAAGAGTCATTGTAATGTAATAGCCATTTTAATTTTTGTAAAGACACATATGTATCTTAAAAAGAAAATCAGAAGAGCTTAAATACTTATTCAGATACATCTCTATCAAAAAAATCAATAATGTGAGTTGAAAAGTTAAGAGTCATTGTAATGTAATAGCCATTTTAATTTTTGTAAAGACACAACAGTAGTAAATGCAATCAGATACATATGTAAACCCAGAGATTTTAAGATACCTATGTATCTTAAAAGATAAAATTAACAGTATCAAAAAATGTTTATCAGACATAGAGTTATATTACTGATCATACATAATCATTTTTCTATAAGATACAGATGTATCTGATGAGGTATATAATGTGAGGACTGCATGCAGTAAAGAAGGATATTCTAAGTACCTGATCTTTTTTAATTTTCTTGATTTTTGTTTTTGCCATGGCTTTATGCAGCTCACGTAGATCCCATTTTAAGAGCCGTGGAAATTTGTTTGCATGTGATGGTTGAATTATGCGTGTGTGTTCACACAACCAATACTGCATAAATGAAAACATTTGGTTAGTGAATGAGTCATGGAATTGCATTTAAATGTAAAATGTTTAATTTAGATGGTTTCTCACCGGTAATAACAACACACATCCTGCGACACTTAATGGAGTTGATGGATGCTTCTTTATAGACTGCATGAGAGTTTCCAATATTGAGGTGGACCACGCATAATCTTTGATCTTGCTTATGTCATCGACATAACTGAAAAAATTCCAGCCCAGTGTTTGTCCACTATTTGTATAAAAAAGACAGACAAACAGATACAGGCAGCATAGTTTTGTGAAGTCTTCAAAATCTGTGTTTGTTTTGCCTTTGAATGCTTTCAGTAGCTGTTCTTTTACTTGTGGAGCATTCGGCCTCTTAACATTTTGAAATCTTCTTTGTACAAAAGATGTCTCTGGTTTACCTCCCAAAGAAACTGTTTGAAAATGATAGATTATGTCAAGAATTCAAGATACAGTATAATAAGTAAATTCTTTAAAATTTCAATTGAATATACTACATTAAAAAATTTACCTTCGACTTTTTTTTTTCCTGATTGTATCCCAAATATTAGATCCACTTCATCTATTGTGACCTTTATTCTTTTTCCACCAATGTTGAAGCTGTCAGACTGGTGGTCAAACGACTGGATTATGGACAATACATCATCATCATTTTTCTTTGTTTTGCTGTAATCATAGGATTTGTCGATGAAGGACTTGAATAGGTTCCAAAATGGAGTTCTCTGTAGCAAGTCCAAATGCTTTTTGTTCAACTTCATCGTAGCGAACGTTTCAAAAAATCTGTGAATTGCAGATCGGTATTGGGGATAGTACGCTTTGTTTCTTCTGGGTTCAGCAACTCGTTCTTTTGGAACTACAGAATTACACAGACATATTGATTCTTAGATACAGAACAATCCATCACTAATCAATACACTCTAAAATGCATAATATGCTGTCATAGTCTTACACTTTTTTTAAGATACAGGTGTATCTTAAACATGAATTCAACAGTTGCTAAAACAAATATGCATACAGGGAAAAAACCTCTTTCTCATCAAGTGTATTTGTATAAACATGAATATCAACTATATCCCACACCAAACTACTCCATCAGATGTTTGGTGTGATAATAAACCATTGCACAGTGCCATGTTTTTCAGATACAAGTATCAGCAAGGGTATTTTGTGTTTAAGATACATAAATCTTAATGTGTGATAATAAACCATTGCACAGTGCCATGATTATTCAGATACAAGTATCTGATATTTCAGGCTAATTGCATCATTCCATGCTGAATATGAATGGTGTGCACAGGAAAACATAAAACATTTGCAAAATGTCAAATTTGTGATTTCTCAAATTAAGATACACTGCCGAATTTCAGATACATAGTATTAACGGAGGAAATAAACCATTGCATTGTGATAATAAACCACTGCACAGTGCCATGATTTTTCAGATACAAGTATCTGATATTTCAGGCTAATTGCATCATTCGATGCTGAATATGAATGGTGTGCACAGGAAAACATAAAACATTTGCAAAATGTCAAATTTGTGATTTCTCAAATTAAGATACACTGCCGAATTTCAGATACATAGTATAAATGGAGGAAACAAACCATTGCACTGTGATAATAAACCACTGCACAGTGCCATGATTTTTCAGATACAAGTATCTGATATTACAGGTGAATTGCATCATTTGAAGCAGAATATGAATGGTGTGCAGAGGATAACATAAAACATTTGTAAAATGTCAAATATTAAGATTTCTCAAATTAAGATACACTGCCGAATTTCAGATACATAGTATTAACGAGAGAAATTCAGATGCGCGGAAGGAAATATTTGTGATCATAGACGGTATCTTGATTGGATTCAACATTTGCGCGAAGTGCAAAAAATTAATCTACATTCAGTGCCGAATTTAAGATACACAGTATTAATGGAAGAATTTCAGATGCACGGAAGGGAAAATTTGAAGACTGAGACAGTTTCTTGATTGGATTCCACATTTCAAGAAGTGCAAAAACTTAATCTAATGTGTATGTTTATATCGCACAAAAAAAAAAAAAACGGGTAGGTATGGACGATCTGCAAGAACTGTAACCTTTGTTTTTCCCCATTGTCGACTATTTCTTTTCGGGGAAGAAGATCAGTTCAATCCGGATTGTCGTTTCGCCTTCGTTCACCTGGATTTGCCGAATTTCAAAATCCTGTGAACGCCCTAATTAGAAACCCTAGTTTGTTAGGTTTTTTTGAAAAAAATAAATATGAGTGGAACGATTAATGACCCCGCGATTTTTGGGATTTCGTAACGAGGATTAATGGCGGTATGATCTTATTGGAACGATTTTTTAAAATCATGGTAAGGGTAGTTATGTAATTGGCCTTTTGGTGGTTAGAAAAAGTCAAACAAGGGACCAATAGGATTATGCCACCTATTGGGGCTCAACAATGGGGCCTAATTTTTGGGGCCCGGGTAGCAGCACTGATAATAATAATAAAGAGTCCTTTGTTTCAATCCTATGGGACTGAACTCAAACTCTTGTTACTACTTCCAAATTTTGATGAGTTATAAAAGTCTATATTTTTCTAAATAAAAAAAAACAATAATAATAAAAAAAGAGCCCTTTGTTCCAATCTTTTTTCCTTCTAATTAGGCATGCTAATAGGTCAGGTCTGGACCCGGACCCGATCTAAATCTGACCTGATAAAAAGTACAAAATACTCGATCTGAATGATCTAAAACCCGTTATGGACCCGACTCGAAGAACATGATCGTTGAAATGGGCCGGATCGTGTTTGAGTCCACCGCGACCCTCTCCTGTGGACTCGATGAACCCCATATATAATAATATATGAAAAATGATATATCCGACCTCAATTGCATCCTCATCCACAATCCACACCGTTTTTTTTTATAAAAAAAAATCATGCACTCTTCCATTGAAATATATGATGTTATATGAAATGAAATATATATTGAAATACAATCCCATATTTTTTCGCTTTGAAAAAATGAAAAAAAAAATTGCGGCATACACTATGATAGAACCGTATACATTATGATAGCGTAGTATATATTATATTATCATAATATATGGGGATGTAGGCTGGGTTGTAAAACGGACTATCAACATTTAGTGCTCATAGGGCGCTGTTCCACTCAGTTTATTTTACAGTCCGAAATACAGTCTTATATACTTTGTTAAAAATCAAGTAAAACATATACCTCATTAGACGATGTATATAACTCATTAAAGTTTTTTTTACATTTACAAAAAAATGGGTTTCATTCAACTCGAAATGGAGCAATATACATTTTTTTATCAAAGCATACACTTTATTAGATGATGTTTATTATTTTTTAAAAAATAAAAATATGTGTGGTCTAAGTTTTAATTGATAAAAATGATTGAATGTAACATTTTCCAAGCTCATAATATATTTCTGATTTTTTTTCTGTTTTATGACCCAACCCAATCATGCCTCAACTACCCAACATAAACTACCCAGGCCCTAGCCCATTACACCCAAAGGTCAACCTGACCACCCAAAACCCAGCTTGACTAGTGACTACCCAATACAGTACCGCCTACCCAAAGTCCATACATTAAAATGAAGAGTGCTGTTACACTCAATTTTTTTCTCGACTAAAAATACAATCCTATATACTATGTTAGAAATTCAATGAAACATATACCTCATTAGATGCTATATATACCACATTAAATATTTTTTACACTTATTAAAAATGGATTCATTAAACTCGAAATGGAGCGGTATGCACTTTTTATTTAAACATTTGTCTCATTAAATTATGTTTACTCTTTAAAAAAAATAAAAATATGTAATGTCTGGATTGGTGAATGTGACTGAGTCTAACATTATCCTAAAATAAAAATAGACAAACTCATAGACCCCCTCTCACATCTCATGATTCTATCGCCACCTCTCTCTACGGTCTCCAGATCTATCTCTCTCCATCTCTGTTGTTTGGTAGCTGTTGTTTTTTTTAGTGTTGTTACACACTTTTTTACGGTCTTAATTTTAATCTCATATGTGTCGATAAAAAATTATTGAAGCATATACTCACATTAACGAAGTGTACATTTCGATAGAAATTTTTCACATTTTCTATAATTGCATTCATACAATTTATTTGAGTATATGCTTCATCTTTTATAAATATGTGTACCTCATTAGATGAGATATACTATTTTAAAAAATTCAAAATAATTGTATACTAGAATTGGGACTGAAAAAGGGATTGTGTTAAACTCAATTTTTTTTTACAATTCCAAATATTGTCCTATATAATTCGTTAGAAATTCAATGAAGCATAACGATATATATACCTCGTTAAATATTTTCTTACACTTATTAAAAATAGGTTCATTCAACTCGAAATTGAGATATATACACTTTTTATCAAAGCATATATCTTATTAGATAATGTTTACTATTTTTAATATGTGTGGTATGAATTTTGGACTTTAAAAATGATTAAATAAGTCTTACAATTTCCTTTTTTTTTTTGGTAGAATTATTGGGTGAATGTCGCTTTTTTGTTATACATTTGGTGAACGCTGTTTTTTTTTGTAAAATTTGGTGAACATTATTCAGGCCCAACTTTGGGTGTAGGCACAGAAGGTAGTTGCCTAGAGCCCCACCCAGGGAAGGGCCCCTCAGCCCAAATATAGCTCATACTATTTTACTATGCCCGATATCCTGTTTTATGGAATTATGGGTCTCAATCTCCCCGGGCCCACTACAAAACTAGCTATCTTAAATCTGAGCGGTAGTCCATTTTACAGCTCGTTTTATAGCTCCATACGCTATGATAACGTAGTATATACTGCACTATCTTAGTCTACGAGGTTCTATCATAATATATGGCATAAATTTTTTTATTATTTTTTCAACTTGAAAAAAATACAGTAATGTATCTCAATATTTACTTTATTTCATATAGCAGCATGCACTTCATTTGAAGAGTGTATGATTTTTTAAAAAAGAAAACCGGTGTGGACTACAATGGGGCTCTAATGGGCTGGATGTATCATTTTCATTTAAGTTTAACCCATTCAAGGCTCTAAATGGAAAGAAAAAAGCAGTAATCAATCCCACCCATCCATTGGCTATAAATATTTATACATAATTAAATTTTTAAAATTTCTTTTAGGAAGGTGAATAGAAAGAATAATCACCCTCTTTGATTAGTCTCTTTAATTACCTAACCGTTTTTTTTTCTCCCCAAACCCCAATTGATCTCTCTCTCTCTCTCTCTCTCCCTCTCATAATGTTCGGTCACTCCCTCTCAAGTCTCTCGGTCTCTTTCTCTCTCATATTCTCTCAGCCCTCGTTTGGAACGGGGATAGGGTTTATTCTTGAGTATATATTTATCCGAGCATAAGTGAATATAAATAAGGATAAAGTGATTTTGTGTTTAATTGTGTTTTGAATTATTCTCGTTGGTAAACGATATTTGATTTAACATGTGATTTATAAGAGGTAATGACAATTAATTTAACAATGGGTCCACATATTCTTTGGGTGGAATAACTTAGAATAACTTTTATTCTAGGGCTTGATTAGAATCCATATACTACTTTATACCAATTTATTTTGGCATACTTTATCTGGGGTTTTCCGGGCTTTGCAAGCACAATAAAATTTCTATCCAGGGTTATCCGGGGGTTTATTCTCATTCTAAACATGGGCTCAAGTTTCCAACCATTCCAAAGAATAAAGATTTAAAATAAAAAGATTTATAACAAATTAATCTCTTTTATAAGGTACATAGCCCCTTTTTGAATCTTAGTTTCATTTATTTATTTTTTGTTTTTGGATATATGTTTATAATTCTTGGCACATATCCCATTTTATAACAAACATGGTCTTTGAAGTGTAACCTATTTTTTCATATGTTCTTAAGACTTCTAATAAAAATATAAGATATTTATTATCTATTTACTAATCAAAATTTACTTTTTTTTTATAGAACTCCAACATAAAATATACAAAATATTTGTTGGTAGTACTGGAGAAGGTTGGCAATCAGGTTTTATTGTTATTTTAAATTTGATTTCAAAACTCTTGATTATTGCGTGTTGGATTTTGAATTGATTTTAATATGTTATGGATATGAAAAAAAAATATATATATAAGATGAATTGAAAAAAATAAATACAATTTATTGGGTCATATGTAGACTTTTTTTTTTATAGGGCCTCATTTTAAAAAATTGCCTAGGGCCCCACCCAAATTTTCAAATCTTAGGATCAACCCTGACGTTGTTGATACATGTATGTGAATGTTGTTTAATTAAAAGTTCGTACATATGTGTGAATGTTTTTGTTTTCTTTGCAGGTTTAGGTGAACTGAGAAGTGCCCATCGGACCCAGGTCAAATCCGATACAGTGTTGTCCAGGACCCGACGGGTCCTGGACAAGACTCAGGATCTGACGAATCCACTATGGGGTCGGGTGGGGTCCATCCTGATTTAGCCCTAACCTAACCTAATGATAGGCCTGCTTCCAATCCACATCCGTAATGTTTTTTTAGTATATCTCATCTAACGATGTATGCATATACTTTTATAAGATAAAGTATATTTTCTGACGATTTGTATGGACTCATTTAATGAAAATGTAAAACATTTTAATGATACATATAGGGCTACAACTTGGGTCGGGTTGAACCCGATTTTTACATGGGTTGGGTTGACCAAATCGGGTTCGGGTTGGCCAATTCGGGTTGACTCACAAATCGGGTTGGGTTCGGGTTGGCCTCACTCACAACCCGACCCAACCCGAACCCGTAAATTAATAGTTAAAAAAAAGAGATCAAGGCCGTTCATTTTGTAGCTTTTAATCTAGGTAGTCCAAATTTTAGGTAAACCTAGCTAATCTTACGGGTTGGGTCGGTTTGATTTATTTAATTTGCAAATCATGTTAGAAAATCGGGTTGGGTCGGGTTGGTCCAATTCGGGTTGGGTCAGGTTGGTTTATTTAATTAATGGTTGAGTTCGGGTTAGTCCAATTCTGGTTGAAAATCGGGTTGGGTCGGGTTAGGGTTGAGTAGTTTGGAATTCAGGTTGGGGTCAACCCGAACCCAACCCACCCGAGTTGTAGCCCTAGATACATACATCTCTTTAATGTGAATTAGGCGACTAATTGATGAAATATATGAGATTGGAAATGAGGTTAAAAAAAAAAGATTGTATGTAACAGGATTCTTTTCATAAGGGTGCTGAAAAACTCAGTTATTCATGGAGTATTAAACCTAATGTATAAAATCTCTAATAGAAATTATATTCTATAATGTGAGTATGTAGTTAGAAAACATATAAAAATATATACATTCAATTAAATTAAATTGAACCTGTATATCATTTTTTCCATAAAAACATGCATGTCTTTCATTAGATAAACAGTTTCTCGTCAAGTGCAACTTTTGCATGAGAAAATTGTCAAAGATGATGCACGACCCTGGCAAAGAATTAATTAACTCAAGTTAAAAGGGAACGGAAGAGCGATACCAAGGGGGCGGTTCGATAGTAACCACAAAGAAAAAGATAATATTAAGGACAACTTTAAATATGAGTACAACTAGGACTGCAACTTGGGTCGGGTTGAACCTAAACCGACGGATTGAACCTGATTTTTACAAGGGTTGGGTTGACCAAATCGGGTTGGGTTCGGGTTGGCCTTACTCACAACCCGACCCAACCCGAACCCGTAAACTAATAGTTAAAAAAAAATCATGGCCGTTCATTCTGTAGCTTCTAATCTGGGTAGTCCAAATTTTAGGTAAATCTAGTTAATCTTACGGGTTGGGTCGGGTTGATTTATTTAATTTGCACATCATGTTAGAAATTCGAGTTGGATCGGGTTGGTCCAATTCGGGTTGAAAATCGGGTTGGGTCGGGTTGATCCAATTCGGGTTGAGTCGGGTTGGGTCGGGTTGGTTTATTTAATTGCGGGTTGGATTCGGGTTGGTTCAATTCGGGTTGAAAATCGGGTTGGGTCGGGTTAGGGTTGAGTAGTTTGGAATTCGGGTTGGGTTCGGGTTGGGGTCAACCCGAACCCAACCCGCCCAAGTTGCAGCCCTAAGTACAACACTACAACTTGGATGGGTTGAATCCAACCTAATCCGAAATTTTTATGTGAAAAAAAATAAGGGAATTTAGATCAAATGAAAAGTGGTGGAAAGTAAAAGAATTTCTCTTTGACCAAATTTCATGGTGTTTGTGCATGTGGTAGAAAAATTTTCCATCACTTTCTCTTAAATTTTTATCTATGGGGAAGAGAAAAAAAAAATTTCACCTTTTCTAATAAGTCAAAAAGGAGAGAGAAAGTGATGGAAAATTTTTTCCCTTATTGTTTGGCATAAACACTAGATTTTTAAATGGTCAAAAGAAAAAATTTCACTTTCCATCACTTTTCCTTTGGCACAAACACACCCTAATAAAAAATGTTCCTCATTTTTCTCTTTTTATTTTTGTTACGTGAATTGACTCCGATAAAACTTTAATTGTTTAAAATTATACATTTTTTAAGTCAAACCTAAACCCAATATGAACTTAACTCAACTTAAATCAAACTTGAACCCAACCTGAACCCGAAGAAAACCGGAGGGGTTGGGTTTGGATTGACCTTCCCAAACTTGAGGGTTGGGTTTGGATTGTTTTTCTCCAAGCTCATGTTGGGTTCGGGTTAAGCTCTAACCCGAACCCAACCAACCCAAACCAACCCAACTCAACCCAACCCAACAAGCCAGAGTTGCACCATTAGCCCCAAATGTAGTCTCACTCTCACAGACAATCCGCACATGTTTTTCTATTAAGATATATGCTCTGATAAAAAGTATACATCATCATTTTGAATTAAATTGACTCAATTTTTAACTAGTGTCAAAAAAATTAACAATGTTTGGTAAGATTGCCTTCATCCACAGGTGACGAAGATGAATATTAATGTCAGATACAAGTTATATACGATTTTCAAGCACAAAAGAGGAAGAAATAAGGTTGATTTTGCAATCTGAAAATCCAGACATTTTTGCCACCTATTGTTCTAAACCTGTGAATCTAAGCCTTGAACACCTTTTTCCCAGGCAGATCCTTCCCGAGCCACCGGTCTATACAGATTGTCCTGATCATTCTTTAAACGTCCCAATGATCCATCTGAACAAGAGCTTCAAAATACTCTCTGATCATTTATTGATATGAGCCATATTTCAACTGTTAGAATTTTGGATCTTGGGATGTAATCAATCAAAAGAAATAAACAAACAAATCGAAGCAAAGACACAAAAAATTTACGTGGTTCGGCAAATCTTGCCTACGTCCACGGAGTACACCAGAGATCAATCCACTATCAATGAGAATTTTTTACAATGGTCACACTGAAAATAAAAACCCTAGAGCCTAATGAAAAATATGAGATGCCATTTTATACTGACATCTCATTAAGAGCAAAAAAGAGCTTGATCCCCGCAAGCTCTGCGGGGAGCTCGACCCCCGTCTGACCCTATGTAGCGCCAACAATCCTCTGCGCACATCATCAGGCTCCACAATATATAACAATCTCCCACTTGGAGACTGAACCAAGAGTAAATAACTTCTATCAAATGATTGATCTATAATCTGGTGTGCTCATCCCTATCCTCAAGCTAGAAGACCAACTGAAGTTGCGCACAGCTCCAGTTTCTCTGTAGTCACTGTCTTAGTCAACATGTCAATTGAATTCTTGTTTCCCTGGATCTTCTCAAGCAATAGACTCCCATCATCCAAAAGTGTCCTAATGAAATGATAACGAAGTCCTATATGCATAGTCCTCGAATGAAATGCTGAATTTTTTGCCAAGTGTATAGCGCTCTGACTATCACTATGCAAAACATTCTTTATCTGTCTGAATCCCAACTCTGTCAACAAGCCCTGTAACCATATCATCTCTTTACTAGCCTCTGTCACAGCTATATACTCTGCCTCTGTAGTGGATAAAGCAACAATCTTCTGTATTTGTGAAATCCAACTAACAGCAGTAGTACCTACTGTAAAGACATAACCAATAGTGCTCCTCCTATGATCAACCTCGCCAGCAAAGTCTGCATCTACAAAACCCCATAGCCTCTACTCGCCTCTGCTGAAATATAAGCATTTGTCAGTCGTACCTCGCAAGTATCTAAGTATCCACTTTACTGCTTCCCAGTGTTGCTTGCTTGGATCTGACATGAATCTGCTCACAGCTCCCACCACATAGGCTATATCTGGTCTCGTGCTAAACATGGCATACATCAAACTTCTAATCGCTGAGGCATATGGAACATTCGCCATGAAGTTTCTCCCCTCCTCCATTTTGGGACTTTGATCTTTGGACAGTTTGAAATGACTAGCCAAGGGTGTGCTAACTGCCTTAGCATCAGACATGCTAAACCTCTGCAAAACATGATTAATGTATTCAGGCTGAGACAACTGCAAAGTACCTCTCTGCTTGTCCCTCGTAATCCTCATCCCAAGGATCTTCTTTGCTGGACCCAGATCTTTCATATCAAACTCAGTTGATAATTGCTTCTTCAAGTTCCTGATTTCATCCATATCTGAACCAGCCACTAACATGTCATCAACATAAAGTAGCAAAATAATATAACTGGAATCAAACCTCTTGAAGTAGCAATGATCAGCGTTGCACTTGTGGTAGCCAGTTCGCTGCATGAAGCTATCGAATTTCTTGTACCACTGTCTTGGAGCCTGTTTTAAGCCATACAAGCTCCTCTTCAACTTGCACACGAGTTTCTCCTTGCCCTTCACTATGAAACCCTCTGGTTGCTGCATGTATATCTCCTCCTCTAAGTCACCATGCAAAAAAGCAGTTTTGACATCTAACTGCTCAAGATGCAGACCCTCGGATGCAACGATGCTCAAAACTGACCGAATGGTAGTCAGTTTCACAACTGGTGAGAAAATGTCGGTGTAGTCAATCCCCTCTTTCTGCTGAAAGCCTTTGACCACTAATCTCGCCTTGTATCTCTTAGAGCCATCCTGCTCCTCTTTGACTCGATACACCCATTTGTTGTGAAGAGCCTTCTTCTCCATGGGTAACTCAGCTAGCTCCCATGTCTCGTTGGAGATGAGTGACTTCATCTCATCTTCCATAGCAAACTCCCACTTGCTAGCATCCTCTCCTTGACATGCCTCAAAATAGCATTCAGGTTCACCTGCATCAGTCAGTAATAAATAATTCATATACCTTCTGTTCGGAACATGTGGACGGGTGGATCTCCTGAGTGGAGGAGGCTCAGGAGCTGGGGCCTGTGGCATATCAACTTGCTGTTGATTATTCTGTGGTGTAGTTTCCTCTCTCTGAGATCTGTCAACTATTTGCTGTGACACTCTAACTACTGCAGTATTGTTAGGCTCAAAATAAACAGGATCAATATTCTTCGAATCACTAGACTGTGTTGCATTTCTGTCCTTGTACATCAGCTTTTCATTGAATATGACATCTCTACTTCTTATAACCTTTTTCTTTTGGTCATCCCAGAAACGATAACCAAAATCATCACCACCATATCCAATAAAAGTGCATTTTAGTGATTTAGAGTCAAGCTTACTCCTAGCATTATCACTAATGTGTACATATGAAACACAACCGAAAACTTTCAAATGAGAAAGGTTTACCTCTTTGCCGCTCCATACCTCCTCTGGTATCTTGTGGTCCAAAGGTACTGATGGTCCTCGGTTGATCAGGTAAGATGCTGTGTTGACTGCTTCTGCCCAGAACTGCTTTGGTAGACCTGACTGTATACGCATGCTTCTGGCTCTCTCAGTCAATGTTCGATTCATCCGCTCTGCTATACCATTCTGTTGTGGAGTCCCTTGCACAGTTCTCTCTAATCTGATTCCACTATCATAACAGAATTTCTTGAAATTGGTGTCTTCATACTCACCACCATTGTCGGACCTCAGCCTCTTGATTCTCAAGCCTGTTGCATTTTCCACCATTGCCTTCCACTTCTTGAACACTTCAAACACCTCTGATTTCTGTCTCAAGAAGTAAACCCATACCTTCCTGAATGGTCATCAATGAAAGTCACAAAATATGACTTTCCGCTAATGGATGAGACTGCAGCCGGTCCCCAGACATCTGTGTGAATCAACTCAAGCTTATTCTGCTTCGGAGTTCTGCCACACGTCTTGAAACTGATCCTCTTCTGCTTTCCAAAGATACAACTCTCACACAAGTCGATATCAACTGACTGCAATCCTGGCAATCTCCCCATCGAGTGCATGACTTTAAGTCCCTTTTGACTCATGTGACCAAGTCTCTGATGCCATATATTAGGATCATCCTTGCTGTTAGCAACTGCAATAGAACCACAAGCATCAGTTGTCACATAAAGAGTACCAGTCATTTTACCTCGTGCAACGATCAATGAGCATCTCAAAACCTTCCAGCTGTCACTACTGAAGGTTGTCATATAGCCTTCCTTTGCTAGCTGCCCAACTGAAATCAGGTTCTTTCTTAGGTCAGGAATGTGTCTGACATCATTCAATTCCCATACAGAGCCATTCAGCTTGATCTGCACTTTACCCTTGCCGACCACATCGCATGGTTGATCATCACCAAGGTACACCTTCCCAAAGCTGCCTGGGACGTAATTTCTGAGAAGATCTTTGTTAGAGGTCGCGTGAAACGATGCACCAGAATCCATCACCCAAGAATCAGACTTGTTCTCCATGGAACAAATCAATGCATCATCTGATTCTTCTGAAAGAACATTGGATTCATTCTTGTTGTGTGTTTCTTTCTTCTCTGACCTGCACTGATTTCTGTAATGTCCAGTTTTACCACAATTCCAGCACTCAATAATCTTCTTCGCATTCTGATTTTGATTATTGTTGGAATTGCTTGGGTTTCTCGATTTGGATCTGCCGTTCCTCGATTTTGATTTGCCACGCCCATTGCCCTTGTTTGAACTTCTGCCTCTGCTATCAACATTCAACGCTGATCCGGAAGTGGAACCACCATCTGCTTGTCGCCTGATCTCCTCTGTCATAATCAGATTCACCACATCATCGAACTTCAATTTTTTTTCTTGTAGAGGAATGATCGCGGTAACAGTGCCATTCCAGCTCTCGGGTAACTGCCCGAGGATCAATAAAGCACGGATCTCATCATCGAAAACGAGATCGACTGAATTTAATTGATCCGTAACTTCATTAAATTCGTTGAGATGATCCTTGAAATTGCAATCTTCGGTCATCTTCATATTGAATAACTTCTTAATGAGACGCACCTTATTTGCCGCAGAAGGCTGTTCATACATCTTGGACAGTTTGGCCATGAGAGCAGTCGTGGATGTCTCTTTCTTGACATTAAAGGCTATATGCCTCGACAGCGTCTTCCTGACTGCGCCGAGAGCCTTCCGATCTAACAGATCCCACGCCGCTTGTTCCATCTCTTCTGGTTTCTCTTTCAACGGTTGATAGAGATCTTTCTCGTACAGATGATCCTCCACCTGCATCTTCCAGTAGCCAAAGTTTGTGCCATCAAATTTCTCGATTTTGGATAATTCCTTATCTGAATCCATTGCTCCCACTCAAATAGACACCTCCTGTGTCCTAGATTTTCAGATCCCGCGAATAGGCACCTCCTGTGCCCTAGATCTACAGATCCCGTGAATAGACACCTCCTGTACCCTAGATCTACAGATCCAGCGAATAGGTACCTCCTGTGCCCTAGATCTACAGATCCCGTGAATAGGCACCTCCTATGCCCTAGATCTACAGATCTCATGAATATGCACCTCCTGTGCCCTAGATCTAGTAAAACCGTGGCTCTGATACCAATTGTTAGGATTTTGGATCTTGGGATGCAATCAATCCAAAAGAAATAAACCAATAAATCGAAGCAAAGACACGAAAAATTTACGTGGTTCAGCAAATCTTGCATACGTCCACGGGACACACCAAAGATCAATCCACTATCAATGAGAAGTTTTTACAATGGTCACACCGAAGATAAAAAACCTAGAGCCTAATGAAAAATATGAAATGCCCTTTTATACTGACATCTCATTAAGGGCAAAAAAGAGCTCGATCCCCGCGAGCTCTATGGGAAGCTCGATCCCCATCCGACCCTACGTAACGCCAACAATCCTCTGCGCACATCATTAGGCTCTACAATATATAACATCAACAATGCTAACCCTTCCAGTTTTTGGATCAACTTTAGTTTACCAAGGCCAAGACTTTGAACAAATAAAATGCTATACTTTTTCATTATTGTTGCAGTCACTTTTGCGGAACACATATATTTTCAAATTTTTTAAAAGTGTATTAATTTATCTAGTAAAGTATATGTTTTTACGCAAAAAAAAAAAAGAATTACGTACATAATTGAATCAATTAAATGCATACCTCTTTGCATTTTTGTAATAAAAAATATATGCTTTCATAATGAAATACATATATATATATAGTGCATTAGGTGATTTCATATGCTATGTTCGATGACATGGTGTGGCAGGAATGATTGCAAATGTGTCCAATTTAACAATGCCCTTGAACAAAAACTTGTGCACAAATAGTCACCCAAGCCAAGAAATATACATAGAAACACCTTTTTAGGCAAATTCTATGCTTGAAAAGCCAAAGATTTTCACATGAAAACCCAAATACATTTTAGCATTCGATTTTTCAAACCCCCTCTCTGTTTTTTTTTTTTCTAAAAAAAACAAAAAAAAAATCATTTGAAAGCTAACAAAACAATACTTTTGAAAAGCTTGATTTGGAACTCTAGATTTTAAGAATTTTCCTGTTTCAACTGCACATTCATAATATACATAGCCACATAGCCTACATAGCCACCGCACAGATACGTGGAAGTCGTCGATAAAAGATGAAATCATACAAGAACAGAACACCATCACACGAAGAACAAAAAAATACGTGGTTCGACTTAAGCCTACATCAACGGGGTGAAAACTGAGAATCCACTATAATAGTTGAGATACAAAAAAGCCTTACAAACTCTCTTTTATGGAGTTACCCTCTCTTGAACCCTCTCAACCTCTCTCCTATGGATCTCTACATTTTATCTGTATGTGCCAAGCCAAGTTTTACCCTGAAACCCTAGAGGATATTTATATGAATAAATAACTTCCTCTCTAAGTAATCTCCTAACAAACAAATCTATTTCACTGATTTTAGGAGATTCACTTTATATCTTAATTAAGATCAAATCTTAACTAATTAGCAATTAGGTGCCCACCCTAATATGGTTTCATCATGGCCATCCGATGTTGATACACCGGATTGAGATATAATCCCAACAATCTCCACCTTAGCTCGAATTCGGTAAACTCCGATTTTCAAGAACCCCTTGAAGATTTATGTTCATGTCTCTACCTCGCTTTGTAAACTCCACCTGGAAGAACTTCTCTTCTTCCGGAAGTTTGCACCGCCGCATCTTCAAATCAGTATCTTGACTTGGTAATCACGTAAATCTGTCGCATGCTCCATGTGCGTTTTTGAAGAATGATAGTCTGGACTCCACCTTAAACAAGCTACACCACGCACTCGCAAGCTCCGAATACCTGGACTCGCTTTTTACCTGAACCACCTGGGACACCACCCGGGTTCAGAACGCCTTCTCTGTGTTGTGTCTCTGAAGAAGGATTTGAACTCCACCGTGAACAAACACACCACGCGCTCTCAAGCTCTGAACCTGGACTCGCTTTTTATCTGAACCACCTGGGATGTCTCCCTGGTTCAGAACGCCTTCTGTGTGTTGCATTGTTCCATCTTCTTCCTCTATACAAACTGAGTATTCACATCACGTGCCACCTCACGTGTCGCTCTTCGCACATGCCTCTACACATGCATTTCGCCCTCGAGCTACACCTGCACTCGTACTTTACGAATTTGCAACCGTGCCCATGCATCACGCCTTGCACGAGCGTCTGCTGCATCGTCCGAATCACCTTGGAAGAGAAAAATACATTTGCATGGATCTATAGATTGATGACATCACCGATGCAAATTTCATGCGAAGTCCCTTCTCTAGGGATTGAATTTTTTTTTTCTCCATCCACGGGTGGAGGCAAATCTTCTTCCTTTTTTTTTCTTCTTCTTCTTCTTCTTCGTCTTGGTGTGGAACCTCCATACGATATCGCTGGCCTTTTCTGACCCATGTCGTTTCGTCGTTCTTCAGATCTTGTCTTCCTAGGTCGCAACCTGAAGCTCTGATACAAGTTATTGGGAAACGAATACGTGGAAGCCGTCGATAAAAGATGAGATCATACAAGAACGGAACACCATCACACGAAGAACACAAAAATACGTGGTTCGGCCTAGGCCTACATCCACGGGGCAAAAACAGAGAATCCACTATAATAGTTGAGATACAAAAAAAGCCTTACAAACTCTCTTTTATGGAGTTACTCTCTCTTGAACCCTCTCAACCTCTCTTATGGATCTCTACATTTTATCTGTATGTGTCAAGCCAAGTTTTACCCTGAAACCCTAGATGATATTTATATGAATAAATAACTTCCTCTCTAAGTAATCTCCTAACAAACAAATCTATTTCACTGATTTTAAGAGATTCACTTTATATCTTAATTAAGATCAAATCTTAATTAATTACCAATTAGATGTCCATCCAAATATGGTTTCATCATGACCATCCAATGTTGATACACCGGATTGAGACATAATCCTAACAGATGCAACATTGTCCACATTTAGTTGTTGTACAAACTTTTAAAAGCAAAATGTGTTGCTTGATAATACGGGCTATAAACCTATGGTGCGATCCTCCAAAAGAGCCGAGTGTTGTGCAATTCACGTTTTGTTGTTATACACTCAGTCTGCTTTGTAACCTCGTCTACAATCAAAAGTAGTCATCCATGTCTAAGATCGTATTTTAATGTGTTATAAATGCAGCAATGACTGTCTATTCTATATATGGTTGGTTATAGAATGCTAACATCGTATTTTAATGTGTTATAAATGCAGCAATGACTATCTATTCTATGTGCTTATATGTGAAATTTGTCATAGTTGGTTTGAAACTTGTAACAATGTGAATTTATTTTCTTTGAGTTTAACTCGTCGGGCTTTCTGGCGACCATACTTCAACACCGTCGCCCAAGTGGTTGCTGACCTGGGTTGATACATACGCCAAACTCTCAGTCAACCATAATTCACCACCATCGTCAGAGAGAATGCCGACCTCAGGGTGGGTTTACTCTTACTGCAACAGTGCACAAAAACTGTTTTTTTATTTTTTTAAAAGGGTGGGTTTCTTGAAAAGTGGGGGCCGCCATTGGCACCCTTTTCCTTCACGTTTTAGTCATGAGCAGAGTCAGCTCTAAATTTAACCCAACTCATAGCATATCAGGTCCTAGCTAGTTCTAGCTCCTTCTAGTAAGGCTAAACCAAAAACAAATTAGGGTCAAGGATCAAATATAATACTGAGTGGTAGAGAATTTTCTGTGTAGTTTAATTTAGTCACAGAGAGATGCTGTCTTTTTATGTTTATCTCCTACCAAAAAACAGATTCTCAGCCATCCTTATTAAAAGCTTAGACAGATGAGCGATGGGTCCCAAAGTTCCCAATTCGACAATCTTCCAGTTTTAGCCAATGTCCAATGAGGATAGGACCAAAATATGATATTGTACCATGGTACTTGCAACCAGCCAATCACCTACAATTTTCCCTATTCTTTCTGTCGGGAGCATCGAATACCTCCCACAGATTTCGAAGAATACCATTTATGCAGGTCATCGTTTAAATATTTTTATACTCACTCTCTTTGAATAGCCATAAGCATTCCCCAAAGCTCGAATAAAAACTTTGTGGTTGTTAGGAGGTCGTTTTGCATGCAAAAAATAATCTCCAACCATATGCAAGATATGCAAGATATAAAAAGCAAGCTTCGGGAGATATTGTCACAATTTCATAAATAATTAGTTTCAATAGTCATAGTACAACAGTTTATATCTTATTTATATCAATGATAACAAAAATTCAAAAAAAAATTATGGAATCAAAACAAATAGACAAAAATAGCCTTCCGGCTTAGCCGTAACTCATAAGGTCAGTCACGATGGGTGCCTCAAATATCGAATTAAAAAAAATTTCATGGATGGTTAGGTAGGATATGTGTTTTTTATTTTCTAATAATTGGCGAGGAGTCCTTATTTAGAAAGTTCTCTATATTTTTTAAATATATAATGTGGGTAATGGATTTGGACATTTGTAGTACATTAGATCTAACTCATTTTGGTAGTACATGTATGTATTTTGTCTGTTTTGTTTAAAACATAGTGGGGAAATTAATTAGAGGTCCTCCCAGCCACCCCTCTATTATTTTTAGGTCCCTTAACTTTTTTGAATTTTCTCTAGATCCCTGTCTCCCAAAGCAATTATTTTTAAGTCCAACTTCACAGTTTCCGTCAGATCCCTTTTTTGAACATCTAAAAATACCATTTCAAACCTTTTATTTTCCAACCCATCCTCTCCTTTCACATTCGGACCCTTCTTCATCGAGCGCTCCCTTTTTTTCTTCTAAAATTCATTTCTCCTCTCCGATAACACCCTTTTTTTCCCCAAATCGTAGGGAGAACGAAATTGAAACTCTTTGTGCCTCTCCATTCGAAACCTAAAAGCCATTGCGATCTTTCCTTATTTCTTGTTTAGTTTCTTTCTATTTTTTTCTTGTACATGAATAGCATAAAATCTCACCTATTCTTGTATGGAAAACCTTTTGGTGCTCTTGTTAAAATATAGAAATGGGTTTTAATTTTTCACTGAATCTATGATATTAGCTTTTATTTGTCCATTTATGAACTCTCCTAACTTAAGATGCCATTTAGAGTACTAATGATTGTCTAGGAGCATATTAGCTGTTATTTTGAAACCTAGTTATGCAAATTCATTATTGTGGCCTATTGTTGTTATTGTGTGTAAATTGTTGTTAGCAACTAATTTTATTTTAATTTTATTTTTGCACATTGTGTAGGATTGGAAATGGTTCGAACAGAGGATTTAACACTAAGAAGAAGTTTGAGTTTTATAATGGTGGCCATCCACTAAAGCCCCTACTCAAAAGCCATCCACCAAAGCTCCATCCAAGTTATCCACCAAATCTCCTACTCAAAAGTCATTGACAAAACTCCTTCCAAGAATGTTGTATATTATATATAACTTGCGTTATACCATTATGAATGAAAATTGTGTTATGAATGAATCTTGAGTGTATTTGTTGACCAATTGATGTTATGAATATAAGTATTGTTAAGAATGATAGTTGTGTTATGAATGGTATAACTTATGTAATATTATTAGTATCTTGCATGCATTGACTATTAGTACATTGTTAGTTCATCTAGGCACATTGTTACACACTACCAGTACAATGTTAGTTCATTTGGGTACACTATTAAATATGCAGGTCTTGTGGTTGAAAGCGTATTTTAAGATGTATCATTAATTTCATTGAAGTTGAGAACTGGTCAACCATCAGGGATGACATTTAGGGTAGACTACAGCATGTTCATAAATAAATTTGGTTAGCATCTTATCAAAATGATGGACATTCGGATAGAGAGACATTCCAAGATTTAGAGGAGAATATACTACGAAGATCCTAGAACAATCCAAAGAAAGTGTGTTATAAATGGACATGAAATATGTTACATATTATATATAACTTGTCATTTTTCACATTATCGTACCTTATTATGCTATAGCACCTTGGACACAATAGGATGACATTGAGAAATTCAATTGTAGTTGAAGAATGAAGTCATTGATCCAATTTAAAAAACAACTTTTTGTTTTAATTACATTATCGTATTGCCATGTATGAACATCTGTTTGTATTAAATCAGATTATTATATATACTTATTACTTATTGAGTACATGGTAATCTGATGACGCTCTAACTATTGTGAATATATAAGGGTAGTAGGTAACAGTGTACCCAGTTGATCTAACAATGTACTAGTAGTGACTAACAGTGTACCCAGATGGACTAACAATATACTGGTAGTGAATGCATACAAAGTACTAATAGTATTACATAAATTATACCATTCATAAAACTACTATCATTCATAACATCAGTTCTATTCATAATATCAATTGGTCAACAAATATACACAAGATCCATTCATAACACAACTTTCATTTATCATGATATAACACAAGTTATATATAATACATAACATAGTTCATGTCCATTTATAACACACTTTCTTTGGATAAAACAATTATCATTTACAAAATCAGTTCTATTCGTAACATCAATTAGTTAACAAATATACACAAGATTCATTCATAACACAACTTCCATTCATAATGGTATAACACAAGTTATATATAATATATAGCATAGTTCTTGTCCATTCATAACACTTTCTTTGGATCATCTTAGGATCTTCGCAGCATATTCATCTCTGAATCTTAGAATGTCGCCTTGTCTGAAATTCATGTCCATCCTTTTGATAAGATACTCACCAAGTTTATTTACGAACATGCCGCAGTTCACCCTAAAAAATTTAACAGAACTATCATAGTATTAAAACATTCTTAAAGGAGGAATAAAAGAACAATTACTCATTCGTTTGATATGATGCACAAAATACATAAGTTATATATACACCAAAAGACCAAGAATATATATGTACTAAGAGACTAAAACTAGGACCAAGCCAAAATCAGCACATCATTCTTCCATATGATGTACAAAAATAATGTACCTAATAAAGACAAGCTAGCTAACAATCCAGATCAAAATCACAACTCACAAGTAACATATACATACATGATAATAGTGTACCCAAATAGATTAACAGTGTATCCAGATTAATTAACAATGCACCCAGATTAATTAACAATAACAATGTGCATAGCTATAAATCTATGTATTTGATAAACATATTCTATCTGACATATTATATCTGATAAACAAAAGATAAACATTCATATCTTATAAACATATATATGATTTATACTAATACACATGCATAGCCATATTATATAATTGACAAGATGGTAAAACACCTCATCTTTTGTTAAAAGATGTGACTTATACTGGTGGGGGTGATCTAGGACAAGATCACTATATATGTCTTTTTCACAATATATATAATAGCAAATAAGTTGTACTGATTTTTTTGGGTATCTATCCATTATTAATGTGTATGGTTAAAGAGGGGGGAACATCCTTGCCTAGGCCTATTGATTATATGAAAAGGAAAACTTTTTAAGTGTGAATTTCTATTTAAGTATTACTTTATCCATGTGGTATTGTTAATTCCAATATTAAACAGGGGTTTTCAGTGTTTAAGACTAGGGAATTCTCATAGAGTATAAAATGATTAATAAACTTTATGTATCATAAACATTTAAGAATTAACATATACATGCATGATAACAATGTACCCTGATAGATTAAAAATGTACCTAGATTAATTAACCATGTATCCAGATTAATTAAGAATGTACAAAGTACATAACAACATACATTTCACAAAATCAACAAGTGGAATACGGAGAAATGTTTACATCTGTTTCCTTCGATGGAAGCCTTGGATGTTTGAAGTGATTCCTTCTTCATTTCAAACAAGGTAATCAGAAGCCATATCAAAGTACCAAAATGGATTAATATAGCTTACAATGGGGAGTCCTTGTCGGTTTAGGGTTTTGAAGTTGGTAGGATGCATCTTGTGGTTCCTCCTTCGTCACATTCATCGTCGGAAAGTGTTTGACGGTGTTAATCATTGTCGTCATGGATCTCTAGGTTCGATTTAGGGTTTCGAAGGCACGATTTTGGGTTGATCAGCCATTGGTGGGTTCTTTTAGGGTTTTGAAGAGAAGGTTTTGAACGATTGGGGAAGAAGAACGAGAGGAATAGTCGGTGTGAAAGAGAAACAATGGGTTTTGGATATTTCATGGAAAATTTGATTGTTAAAGGGGTATTTTTGGTATGCTAACGGAGGCATCCGACGGAAAGCGTTAGTTTAGACTTAGAAATAATGGGATTGAAAATTAGGGACCCAAAAATATCTTTAAAAAGTCTAGGGACCTAAAAATAATAGAAGAGTGGTTGGGAGGACCTCTAATTAATTTTTCCAAACATAGTTGATGAAGAGTGATTTAATAGTTTAGAAAGAACTATACATGCATGATATCTGTCCCCATTAATCAAGCAGCATCAACGGACATTAAGAATCCATATTTTTTCAAAAAAAAGGGTTAATTATTTGGGTCAGTACATGCGGAATCTTTGAAGATTTGTTATGTCTTCGAGGCCATGTTTTAATATTTATTATATGGTTTAGTTAACTAGTGTCTTTAAAGTACTTATTAATTCATATTTATTGTTAACTTTTTAAGCAATCAAATAAATTTAATTATGATATAAATTAATAAATTGAATTTTTTTAAAAATAATTATAATACTCCTAATAAATTCACCACATTTTTTTCTTCTTCCCTTCCATACCCAATTTTTCTTCTCATATCCAAATTTTTTAATAAATCAACATTTTTTTTACAAGTGTTTTTATAATTTAATTTTTAGTAAAACAATTTTCAATGCACAATCTACAATATCAACCCGCTATAATAAAAAACATAAAAGTTAAATTTTAGCATCTACTCTATAAACAAAATTACAAAGCACCTCTCTTTCTTCATTTATTACAGATCCGCCTACAACGATTTGATGTGAAGTACCGGCAGGAGCCGGAAGCATGCATGACCATTTATTCATAATACATTGAGATAATTCAAATGATAAAAAAAACTAATAAAGAATGGAGGTGCATATAAAATATTAAATCAAACAAGAATAAAAATAAATTACCTTAGATACCGCATAAAAAATATATTCACATAAGCAACACTAAAACTAGGGGTGATAAACGACTCGAACAAACCGAGTTTTGACATATTCAAACTCGGCTCATTTGATATCAGGCTCGGCTCAGCTTGTTTGGCTCGTGAAAAGCGATTGAAGCTCAACTAAACTCATTTGTTAAATGAGACAAGCCGAAGCTCGAACCAAGGCTCAGCTTAAGCTCATTTAGCTATAAAAAAAAATTGTTTGGGATTTGAAAAGTCATATTTCACAAATCAGAACACCTTATACATGTAAAAATGACATAAGATCAGGCTCGAGCTCGGCTCGGGCTTAGCTCGTTTTCAAACTGAACTTTAAAAAGTGTTCAAGCTTGGCTCATTTGTTTAATTGAACGAACCCGAACAAGCTTTAACCAAGCCATGCCCGAGCTGCTCGGGCTCGTTTACCACCCCTAACTAAAACAAGTATCACAATCAAATAAGATATGAGATAATAACAAAAATGAAAGAAAATGTACATTTTTACATTTTTCATATAAAACTTTTGTGGGAGAGAAGGAAAAAAAAAAATAGGTATGGGAGGGAAAATTAAGTATGCGAGGGAAGAAGAAAGAAAAACAGTGAATTTATTATGGTATTGTTCGTATTTTAAAAAATCTTTTAATTTTCATTCATATCATGATTATATTTGTTGGGTTGTTTAAAATTAACAATAAATATAGGTTAACAAGTACCCTAAGAGCACTCATTAACAAAATCCTTTATTATATTTTTTTGAAGTCTTGGTTACGAAGTTTCGAGCAAATAATCATATCTGGGGCAGGTTGCACGTTTAGACAAGAAGATAGCAGGATAGGATTTTGATTCTATGGGTCTCACCTTTGAAGATTAGTATTAATTAAGGAAAATGATATGTGCACCCCTGCTTGCAATCTCATTGCGTATGCGTATTGATTATTTTCAAAAGGAAAATTTTACATTCAGTACATCTTACCATCTAAAACACAGTCCGCCAATATTATTATTTTTAATTAAATTATGTACCTTATTTAAAGAGATAAATATATACTCCAATGAACTAATTGGTTATCATTTAAAGAAAATGTCAAAAAAAATTTCAATAAGGTATATGCCTCATTACAATCAGTGGATAAAGCTAACGACGTATGCGGGACTGCATTTTGAATTGAAAAAAAATGACTTGAGTGTAAAGCCCTTTTATGAATTATATAAGTATCCCCTATTTGGGGTAAAACATAAGCGAGAAATAAAGAAGAATAACGAAAAATAGCAAAAAAAAAACTATTTGTTTTACTAGAATAAACTTTAATAGCTATGTCTGGATAAGTTAAAATAAGTTCTGATAACTACTCTTAGAAAAGGCTGGAATTACTTATTTGGGGTAAATCAAATGCATATTTTTTTACATTTTTTGTAATCGTAGATAGTATGTACTGAGATAAAGACATGTGTTAACACTACAAATTTATATTTTACGTTTAGTATAACATGATGAATGCAAACGGGGCAATTCAACACAAAGTGATAAGTCCAATAATTATTTCCAATAACACAAAGTGATAAGTCCAATAATTAATAGGAGTCTTCGAACATATATATGGAAACTTCTTTTTAGGATTTGAGATGATTGAGCTCTATTAAATATTTTTTAAAGACTTCAGTTCTTACACGAGACGTTACTAAATAGAAAAGTTATGACATCAAGCACATGACATCATCTATGCCACGTGTCAAACCAAATATTCGAGATGATTGAGCTCTATTAAATATTTTTTAAAGACTTCAGTTCTTACACGAGACGTTACTAAATAGAAAAGTTATGACATCAAGCACATGACATCATCTATGCCACGTGTCAAACCAAAGATTCGTGCACTTCACAGCCTTTACATAGGCCACAAATGAATATGAATGAGTCACTATCCCTTATTAATATTTTTGAGTTAGAGAGAAATTTGTAGACCTATTGCGTGTGTGATTTCAAACTAGATATCGGACAGTCTTTAATTTCTAGAATTCTCTTAAAAAGCGATCATTTTTTAATAGGCATTTAGGGTGCACCCCTTGTTGGAGGGGTGGAGTGGTGTGGTAGAAGTCTTTTTTTATCATTTCTTCACTCCTCCCATTTTCGTTGTCGTACTCTTTTTCTATCTTCCTCTACGTTTTTGTTTTTGTATATTCTCATCACCAATCAGACATTGTATATTGTAAACTTTTTTTAAATAAAAAAACCTACAAATTACCAAAAAAAAGGGTTCTCATATTGGGTGTGGAGATTTTTTACTCTCCAGTCATATTAATGTACAAGTAAATTATATTCTACGTACTGTCACAAATGGCGATCACGTTCAACAAGTCTGACTTGATACATTTTAAATGATATTAGGAATCAGCTTATTCAATTATAAATATTATTCTTTTGACTATTGGTCGTCTCGTAATCAAAGTCACTGGAAGAGAATAAAAAAAGAGATATCGGTTGTTGGATCAGATACATTCGCCTCTAGGAAACACTTGCTTGCATCATTTTCAATGGGCTAAGAAGGATGTCGCTCTCATTGTAAAATTGTCCTGCACGCACGAACGCGCGAGCTATGTTTTTTTATTTATATCTGAAACGATAGGTAAGTGTCTTTATTTTATTTAAAATCAAAATAAAACATGTTCAAAACATAAAACAGGATAAAAGAGAAATCTACCAACAAAAAATAAAAAACACCACCTACTCCGATCCTCAATCACGATTTTCCCCACAATATACACTTCGTTTGCCCCAACACAAATAATCTCCCATTTTATTTATAAAACTCAAATCGTTATTGAATCCTAATTAATATCAATCCATAAGTTTTCAAGATAAACTCTAATATTTCTGAAGATCTGGTGATTAAGAACGAGACAGATTTTTAATGGGTGTTGTTACAACGTTTATATTCCAGTCTCACTTCCAATCCTATATGCGTCAATAGAAAATTATCAGAGCATATACTCATTATATGTTTTGATAAGTTTTTTTTTATATTTTTTATAAATATATTCATGCAATTCATTTGATATATATGTTTTATTTTTTTTATAAAAATAAGTATAAGAGGAGGTAAGCCACATAACTTTGTAGTCATTTTTGTAATATCAAAATTTTAAAAATTATATAATCATTCATTAAATTCTTCTTCTAAAATTAAAATATATACCGACAAAAGTCAATCAAATCGATGTTTTTCAATACTAAAATAGTCCTCATTGCATTACTAGCTGTTGTTCAATAGTAATTGGCCTTTCTCCTTTCTCTATGATCAGTTGGATTGAAAATGGGTGGAGCGGTTGCAGAGGTTCAGTTGGCTGAGTCTGTTCCCTGGCCACACTCTTCTTTCTTTTCACTTTAATTAAATTGTCATGGCATTGCAATCACTGCTCCTCCTTTTTATACAGTGTGTTTGGTTGTACTAGTAGAAAGTTTTTGCATTTGTTTGAAACTGTTTCTGTAATCGTGCAATTAAATAATGTTATTGTATCAGCTTCCTATAAATAGATTTTAGACAAATAACATTCAAATGTTGCGATTTTCAAAAAACTAAGGGATAAATGTTTTGAAGAATCAATTTTACAATCACGTAACCAAACTCACCTAAAAGTCATACACTTAAGAAGAAATACAATTTTGGACTTACGCATATATAGCATGTAAAGATACATTGTATATGGACAGCAATCACCTAGTGTACGTATCAGTTTTTTACTGATAAATTTTAAATAAATAATATTTAAAAATGTGATTTTTAAAAACTTAAAAGGATAATTTTTTTAGAGAATCGCAACCAAACTGACCCAAAAGTAAAGAAATACAATATTGGACGACTTAGCACACATAGCATGTAAAGATGCACTGTATATGGGCAGCCATGTTAACCATGCATGGCCCCATCATTTTGAGTGATATCCGACAACGTACTACCCCGCAACTGCCACGTGGCGTTCTCCTCACCCCTCAGTCCCTTCCTCACTCACTAGTGGCGGCGCTCACGAGCGAACCTTCCGTTATAGAATTTTCCATTTTTTTAACGGTCTCTCTCTCTCTCTCCCCCTCCACCGCCTCTATAAATAGAGAGGCCACAAACTTTCCTTCCATGACTGGCCATGGAAACCACTATCGATAGCTGGTGGGCTCTCTCCCTCATCGCCGCCAAATGCGGCGCCTCTTCCCCTCTAAACCTCCTCCACTCCCTCTCTCTGCTTCTGCTCCTCCTCTGTCTCCCCGCTCTTCTCCTCCACTGGGCTCACCCGGGAGGCCCCGCCTGGGGGAAGCGAGCCCACTGTTCTCCCCCGATACCCGGCCCGAGAGGCCTCCCGCTCATCGGCAGCATGGGCCTCATGGTGGGCCTGGCCCACCGCAAGCTAGCCCACGCCGCTGACACCCTCCGCGCGAGGCGGCTCATGGCGTTCAGCCTCGGCGACACCCGGGTCATCGTCACCTCCCACCCGGACGTCGCGAGGGAGGTCCTCAACCGATCGGACTTCGCGGACCGTCCGATCAAGGAGACCGCCTACGGCCTCATGTTCCACCGCGCCATCGGCTTCGCCCCCAGCGGCGCCTACTGGAGGACTTTAAGGAGCATCGCAGCCACACATCTTTTCTCCCCGAGGCAGATCTCGGCTTCCGAGGCGTGGCGCCTCGAGATCGCGGCGGACATGGTGAGGGCCCTGGGCCGTCGCGGTTTCCGCGTGCGCGAGGTCCTCAAGCGCGCCTCGCTGAACAACATAATGGGCTCGGTGTTTGGAAAGAAGTACGAGCTGTTCGCGGAGGATGATGAGGCGAGGGAGGTGCAGGGCTTGGTCGAGGAGGGGTACGAGCTTCTCGGGAAGCTCAACTGGTCCGACCACCTCCCCTTCTTGGCCGGTCTCGACCTCCAGGGGATCCGGTTCAGGTGCTCCCGACTCGTGCCAAGGGTGAACCGGTTCGTGAACCGGATCATCGAGGAGCACCGGAACCGGACCGGTGAGAAAAAAACCGGGGACTTCGTCGACGTCCTCCTATCCCTTCAAGGCCTCGACAAGCTATCCGACGGTGACTTGGTCGCGGTTCTATGGGTAAGCTCAAAAGTAGTATTTGAAATTCCGAAATTACCCTTGGTTATCAATTTCTTTATGGGTTCCAGGAGATGATATTTCGAGGGACGGACACGGTGGCGGTGTTGATAGAGTGGGTGCTGGCACGGATTATTCTACACCCGAGAGTGCAGATGAAAGTTCAGGCTGAGCTGGATTTGGCGGTTGGGAGGTCTCGAAGCGTGGAGGAGTCGGACGTGGCGAGGCTGACGTACACTCGGGCATTGATCAAGGAGACGCTTAGGATGCACCCACCCGGGCCGCTGCTGTCGTGGGCCAGACTGGCGATATCCGACACGTGGGTGGACGGGTGGCACGTGCCGAAGGGGACCACGGCGATGGTGAACATGTGGGCGATCGCGCGAGACCCGCACGTGTGGGTCCGGCCGGAGGAGTTCGAGCCAGAGAGGTTCCTTTCCGATGGGGTCGGTGACGTGGAGTTTTCGATATTCGGGTCGGATCTTAGGCTCGCTCCGTTCGGGTCGGGCAGGAGGAGCTGCCCGGGGAAGGCGCTTGCGATGGCGACGGTCGGGTTCTGGGTGGCGACGCTGCTTCACGAGTACACGTGGCGTGCATCGGATGAGGCCCCGGTGGATCTGACGGAGGTGCTTAGGTTGTCGTGCGAGATGGCCTCGCCTCTCACTGTCACTGTGTGCCCGAGGAGGGGACTGTAAATACGTGTGGAAAGTAGTTTTTTTTATGGTTTTAGCTTTACATATGGTGTTTTTCAGAGTGGGCGTGTGTATTTTGTTTTATTAATGTATAATTATAGGTTAAACTGAATGAAAGCGATTTTGGTTGTATCTGAACATTTGGAGTGGATGTGTTGTGACTTGTGATAGATCTTAGTGAGTTCAAAATCCTCTTGATTTTATTTGTAATTATATTTTGAATTATTTATTTATTTCTTTTCTCTATTTTCAAAGGGTCTTTATGTCTACATGAAGAATACGTGAAAGTCAACTACGGTGCTCGTGTATCTCCGTTTTAGTTCTTGTTTTAGCTTTTTCTGCATCTTATAAAAATATTTTGATACCATTTGGATCTAAAAATAAGTCTACATATTTTAGAAATAAAAAAAAATTCAGAGTTTTTCAGATGACATGTAATTAAGTTTTTCATATATTTTGTATTTCATATATCAAATAAGAAGAAATAACAAGCTCTGTGAATTTGGAAATATGAACGTCAATCAAAATTTTTGAATAATACCTCAACCTGTACATGAATAATGTATGGATAATAATGAATCTCTCATGGTGTATCACTATCAAATCAACACACAGTTTCCTTCTACAGTGTACAGCACCTGGTTGTTGTACGAACTTAAATCAACACACAGCTTCCTTATACAGTATACAGCACCTGGTTGTTGTACGAACTTATTTGAGAGAAGTGACCTTACATGCTGCTATTTGGCCATTGTTTTGTGTTAATAAAACTTTTGAATTCTTAGCACGTAGAAAAAGTGTTCGCACGTTCAAGAACAAACTACACACACTACAGTATTACACCAAATTAAAAAAAAACTACACACAACATATTTACCTGTTGAGCAATAGACTATTGCGTTGCTAAACACCCTTTTTTTTTCAACTTTATTTTCCATCTTATATACCTTATTAACTACATATATTTATATTAATAAAATATATATCTCATTATAAACATTATCGAGAATTAGTAGGAACTCACCTCACTATCATCAAACGAGGTTTTATTGGGCTAACCTATCATCACCTACTAATTAAACGGACAATGGTGTCAAGACAGGGCGTCAAAGATGACAAATTCATCTTCCCCCACCAGGTCTGCTTTGTGTAGCTCATTTCACACATTTTCAACATGTAACAATGGTTAGTGATTCAGAGAAACAAAAGCCAAAATTTTCACTGACATTGATATTTATATGGTCTCAGACTGGGAAAAGCCATTGAACGTGTATTGATCGATTGAACTACAGTGTATCATGCATTGTATTTACATAAATTATTCCTCATCTGGTCTGGAATATATTCTGGATCATCCTTCGAGGAGACTCCATTGCAGCAGATTCCAACTCATCGATCTCATCTGAGCTGAGGCGCCAACCAAGAGCGCACAGATTCTCTTTGGCTTGTTTAACAGACTTCACTCCTGGTATAGGCACTGTGCCTTTGCATATACACCAGTTTATTGCAACCTATACAATGTTCAATATGGTAAATAAAGATACTAGAAGCATTTTAAATGGTGAGCATATGATATGTTTTACATTGTCTCCTATATTATATGTAACTTCAAAAGGCGCCAATACACAATAATTCCTCCAGTCCCAACTACGTATGTAAAATCTCAATAGAGCATATACTCAATTATCTCTGTATATAATCTATTAGGGAAAATGTAAAAAGGTATGCTTTCAGTTCATTGGAATATGTACTTCATTTTTTTTTTTTTTAGTAATAGTACATATATATTTCAAAAACATTTAAAACGTGTTGGAACTGCAAAACTAAATGCAAGAATGACAATGTAACATTTTCAAATTTCAAAAGGCTAACATTCTCCTTGCTTTTCAAAGAGTATTAGATACTGAGTCTGGAGGAAAAGTTGAGACGGCAGAAGAACAAGTCCATATAAAAAAGAAAGTAGTAGTTGTTTCAAGTTTCAATAATATAAGGGACAGTGAAAATTACTTGAGGTATGGTTTTGCCTCTTCGCTGTGCAATTTCACCAAGAGAGCTCAGTAGAGGTTCCAACCCAGGAAGGATTTGGCAGAATAGCAGACCCCTTCAATTCAATGAGAAAAATATCATCACCTTCATCAGTATGTACTATGTAAACAACCCAACACAGATTACACATATTTCTAGTGATCTCCCCCCCCCCAAGAGTCGTGGAAACCTAAAACTAAGAAGCACAAACACTTCAATGGCCATGTTGTGTCTCTGTCAGTCACGCAACACAGACACATCATATGACATGAGACATGTTGGACACGTGTCAACATGTCCCGTCCCATATGTGTGCAAAATTCAAAAATTAATTTTTGAATTGTGGACACGTATACTATTGTACTTATATCTACTTTTTGTAGTTTATGCTTGTGTGCTCAATTTGTTTTTTCGAATAATCATAGTATAAGACATTACTTTTTTTATTCATTATCGCGTCTTAGCTGTGTCTGTGTCGTATTTTTTCAAGAATTGTTGTGTCACTGTGTCCATATCATGTTGTCCCATGTTCGTGCCCATGCTCCATAACATTAAAATGTTTATACCTTGGTCCTCGGGGAAGCCTGGAAATTGTATATTTCCCGGTAAGCATGCCTAAGCCAAGAGGACTGTATGAGATTAAGCAGATTCCAAGAGAATCACAGAGTGCCTTCAGCTCCATTTGGTCCCTGCCCATGCTCAACAATGAATATTGCACCTGCAATCAGCACTCATAGGAAATCAATTGTATAGTCATGTTTTACATTACTTTACCCACTGATGCCAAAACTTTAGGTTGAGAAGAACAACCTGGGCAGAACATAGTGGTACCCCTCGAGATTTTAGGTAATCATGAATCTTAACAAGCTGCTTAGGCCCATAATTGCTAACACCAACAGCACGAACTAATCCCTGCCAATGTCAAAGGAATTTTTGTCAAATGGAAAACAAGTTTTATGGTCAATGAAGATGCAAATGTCTGAACCAAGAAGACATTTAACAAGGCTCTTAGTCATGGAAACCTTTTTGATGAATCACAGAATCACACAGACATCTCTAGTCCATATATGCATACAAATAATTATTTAAAGTCATGAAAATACTGCACATAAGAGTGATGCTTACTAGTAATATTTAGTTTGTGTGGCACTAGCAGTCACAGTATTGTGCTTCAGACTTGAGAGAATGACTGAGCCATAATTGAAGCTATGAACCTCACTTCTAAAAGTCAGATAAAACAACGCTCCTTGCATTTTCGAGAAGAATTGTATAATGGGAGATATATGCCAAACAGATATTGTGTTTAGCTGAGTTTACAAAATTCCATTGAAAGCGAAAAGGCGCAACATCAGAGCTTCCAACACAACCACCCCCCCCCCCCCCCCCCCCCCCCCCCAGCTCCAAAATAATAAAAAAAAAAGAAAACCCCCAAAATATATATTAAAGGAAGAAAAGCTTGTTTAAACTGCCTAGAAAGGGACACATAGGGAAAAAAAAAATCAGACCATCATATCTATGAATTCCGAGTTCCTCATAATTAGTAAGGTTAAAGAACATCAACCAAACCCTTCCAAAAAACTAGAAACTATGTAACATGAATATAGACATATCGCCATTTTATACCCGAAATGATGCGTCCAGCATAAAATCTTCAAAATGCCACAACAGCGTACACATCTATACAATATAAAAAATAAACTAGATATTGATCAGATGTCATTTACAATACATATCATTTTTATTACATTGAAATATTAGATAGGGCTACATAACAAGGATAAGAATGGACATTGAACTACACACTGGAGACACCTTTCAAACAAGATAGTATGATGCAACATGAAGACATCTCCTTCTTATGTGTTGGAGACAAACATGACACAGATCAGGAGTGTCCAACTCCAACACAATTCCAAAACCCGGTCATGAGGGTGCCCTTATACATAGACTACAAGCATCCAAAGTCTTGTTAAACAAAGTCTTGCAAATAGAAAGAGAACAAAAACATGACGCACTAGATTGCACTGATGAGCTATACTTCGTAATACGAGTAGCTTATGAGAAATTAAAAATACATAAAAGCTTAGTACTCAAAAGATTGAATATGCAGGAGAATGCCAATTGCGTCATAAATCCACCAACATAAGAAAAAAGCTCAGGTTTCTATAATTTCTCAATTAGATAAAAATCCACAAGCATAAACCATTTTAAATATACATATGGCTAGAATATAGTATCCAGTACAGATTCACACGAAGTTCATATATCATTTCTTGGATGGAAAAAAAATTCAGCACAAATCTGACAGATGGTTCCATATTAACTTTGGTAAAGCAAAAGAATTGGAGATGCTAGTGATATAGTTGCATCCTGGACCTGTATTTTTGGTGAAGAATAAGGACTGGAGATAAAAAAAAAATGATATAGAAACATATTGGAATTGTATGTATCTGATGAGAATAGACATTAAACAATAACCACTGAACAGGAAACCATAAAGCAAGTCAATTAGTGCAAAGAAAAAATGAATTTAGTAAAATTTAAGAATATATAGGACTCCTAATGCTCAATCAGTATTCGGTAGGGAGAATATCTGTCTACTTTGATGTTAATCAAGAATGATAAAAACCTCTGATCCCCAAATCTACATCTAATCAGAATCTTTGAAAATGACAAAGAAAAGCTAAAACAGCACAAGTTCCTAAATGATACTACCGATACAATGCTATCTCACTGGTCATGCTTGAAATGTGTAACCTTCTCATACATTGCTACCAGCCCGTCCCAGAGGGCCAACTCCTGCAAAGGAGCATAGTTTGCAGTTGACCAATGCAGCTGCCCTATTCCAATTTGTTCAATCTGCAATCGATCTAATGAAGACCTGTAAAAAAAAATCTGAACCAAATTATGGAAGGAGAAAGTAACCATCATTGCCAGCAGAGTAATCACATGCTGATAAAACACAAATAGCAAAATGAAACAAAGAACACTCTTTAACAATATGTATCTTTGTTTAAGTGCACCCGAACACGCGCTTGTGTAAGAACAGGTTACATGCCAACCAAAAAAAGGCACCATAGGAAAATCACCACAAAGACTCAACACAAAATTCGTGTATAGCTAATATTTTGTGGGGGTTCCATTACATTTACAAAGCATAAGGGACTAGTATGGAGATAATTAAATACAGGCAAATTTTTTATGTTGGGTGTGAAAGAGACAACGACATTTAAGTTTTTTTTTTTTTTTAATTATAAAGAATGTGGTAAACCGTCCAAACTAAATGAATACCAGGATTCTAAAGATACGAAAAACACAGTTCAGCAAACAAAAACTATGTTTGGCCAATAGGTAGAGGAAGTTTGGAGTACTCTGTAACTATGCAACTGAGCAAACATACTTGCAAGCTTTCACAAACTGTTCAGGAGTCAATCGCCAAGGATAAGCTGCGAATTTCGTAGCGATGGTGATACTGTCTCGGGTCCTCTTATCTCCTGCAAAACAGATAACACGTTCTCACTGCACAGTTAACGTGAACACATTTCAACATGTAATTCAATTTTTGCATTATATATGCACCAACCCAATATGGGAATCGGAGAGAACCATTGATCGCCCAACTGACCTGGGAATTCACGGATGAATTGTCCGAGGAGCCGCTCGCTCTGTCCATTGAGCCTCCCTGTACCGTAGGAGTCGGCGGTGTCGAAGAGGTTGATACCATTGTCTACAGCCAAATTGAAGGTCTCCTGCAGTTCGTTGTTCATGTCCTCTTCATAACCCCAGAGGAGCTGGTTGCCCCAAGCCCAAGTCCCAAATCCCATGGGAGAAACTGATAATGGCCCAATTTTCACCTGCTAAACAATTGTTAAACAATGGCTAAAAAAAAAAAAAACAATTTTCTCCAAGCACCTAAACCAAGAAAGAATATACAGCATCTCATCATTAAAATGAAATGAAATAAAGAATGGGTTAGTGTTCGAATATATGCATTGGGGAGGAGGAAGGTGACCTTCTCCCATGGCCAAAACAGGGGACCCAAGCGGGGAGGGAACTTTAGGGCTTTGGTAGGAGGAGGAGAAGTGCGGGTGTCGGTGGGAGTCTCCTTCGAAGCTCTGAAGCTGTGTAGGTAGGACGACGTTCGCAGTGGGAGAGCCATGGCTACTCTCCCGCTCTCGGATTGATAAGGGTCGGTTTTTATGCCTTGCCTCTCTTTTTTTGTTCTTTTACTTTATGTGATGGACCCCTTTTTTTTTTCTACGGCAATCCTTTTTTTTATCGCACAAATACAGTCCAATGTACTCAATTTGATTTTATCCATCCAGCGGAACATATATTTTTTTTTTATATAAGATATATATCTTATTAATTTTTTTACATTTACTAAAATGATAAACATTTCATTAAGTTTACGTTTGGATGTGAGATTGAAACATTAAGATTCTTGTGTTTCAAATTTAATTTTTAAAAAGTATTATTTTATTAGTTTTTTAACCACAAGATTTTTTTTATCAAAATAGTGATTTGAAAAGTTAAACGCTAAAAATGTGTTTAGATCTGCATTTGAAAATTTTTAACTTTTCAAACATAGACTCACATGAGCTAAATCATATTCTTCATTCGATGAGTTTACTATTTTTAAAATTAAAATACGTGACGATTGTGAACAACATTTGAGGTTATGCATAACATTGTCTTTCTTTTAATGTAAACATTTTTATAGCTCAATTATAATAATTATGTAGGTAGAGACTAGCCTCACCACTTGAAATTCCAATCCAACCACCTAGAAATTTTTTGGGTGGTGGAGAGGGAGAAAAGAGAGAGAAAGGGGAGATAAAAATAGATGAGAAAGTGGCAAGAGGTGAAAAAGGAATACGACGCGACAAGCGAGGACAAGGTGAGCAAGGAGGGGGACAAGGGTGGGGCGGGGTTAAAGATGGGTGAAGGAGAGAGAAAGTTAGGAAAGAATGGGGTAAGATTAAAAGAGGGTTGGAGGGACACAATCAGAGGGTGGGGGCAAAAGAGGGGTCACTCTATCATCCTTATCCACGTCAATTGTCGCTCCCCTCTCTTTCATCTAAGCAGTCTCTCTCTCTCTCTCCCCCGTCAATCAAAAATGAATATTTTTATTAGTGGGGATAGACACATGGACGGTGGGTTCAGGGTTTTGGCTAATTGTAATTGGGATGCTCCCAAATCCCAATTACAAGGGATCGGAACCTCTGTTTTCTGAGAACAGAGAAGCTCTGTTTCTACCACTAGAAAGACGACGCGTGGCCACGTCGGGGCATGTGAGATGAAACAAAAGCACGTGTTCTCACTTAACAGACCCATCTCATTTTCCTCCGTTTGCTTCCGTTAGTTTGTCTCGCCCATCTTCACATCCACTTCTTCTTCTCTTCGACCTAACCCCTTCAGAAAACCCATCTTCACATCCACTTCTTCTTCTCTTCGACCTAACCCCTTCAGAAAACCCATCTTCACATTCACTTCTTCTTCTCTTCGACCTAACCCCTTCAGAATACCTTAGCCGATCCCTCCTCCATCTCTTCAAAATCCATCTCTCACATCGACCTAAAAGACCCGTTAGAAGACGACGATACAGCGTTGGACGCCGCCGACGGCCCCGGGTTGAAGAACGCTCGAAATACCCTAGCCCCCTTCGATCGGATGTATGTATCGCACATGTTTGTTGTAATTCCTAAGAGGGTGTCAAAGAATTATACTTTTTTGTTTGTTGGGTATTCTATAAAACTTTGGTTATGTGGGTTTTCGTTCGTGGTCAGAGTTTATTATGATTTGCAATCTGGACATTTTTTTGGGGGTTAGTTGTATTATCTTAGTTGGGATTCATGTTTTATGAATTTTATGATTTATGCTCTATGTGTGTATGTGTTTGTGTTTTTATGAATTTTATGAATTGTGTCTCTTATTTAACATATGTATTTGTGTTTTATGAAACCTGAAATGAAATGATACGGAGGTAGAGACTTTCAATTTTATTTTTTTGGAATGATATGGGACTTCAGTTGTTTTTTTTTTTTTTTTTTTTTAGAAAGACACCCACTTCATTTTTTTGTTGTTAGAGACTTCAATTTCATAGTTCTGTTTTTTTTTGTCGGTCTTGGATACTAAGTAGGAAAAAATGAAGTGGGTTGTTCTTTTTTTTTGTCGGTCTTGGATACTAAGTAGGAAAAAATGAAGTGGGTTGTTCTTGACTTTTTTTTTTTTTGTGACAGGCTATTCAGGCTTGAAGGGGGAAATGTTTTTAAGTTCTTATTAAACTTGTGGAGAGAGAATGTGTATGACATGTAGCCTTTGTATTTTTTTTTTCTGTTTTGGGTTTTCAATTCTAAGTAATAAATTGAGATTGAATGCCTACCCTTCACTTGAAAAAAGAAAAAGAAAAAAACTGTGATGCTGATGATGACATGAATTGAATGGGTCTTATTCTCTTCTCTTGTGGTCCTTTATATGATGCTGGACTGTGATGGTTAGGGTAATATTTGGTCATGAATCACTTGAAATATAAGTTGGCACGGTTGCTAGAGGCTATAGATATGGGTTGTACATTCTTCGATCTTGTTTGATTTTTCAAGTATCCATGTGTCTATGTGTGTGTGTGTATTTGGAGATTATTTTTTGTGGAGTTATTTTAATTTGTTGTAGATGATATAGATTTTTTGTGATTTGATTTTTATATTTTTGTGGCTTTTAGATCTAATCTGATATTTTTTTATGAGTTATTTAATTTCATGCCAATATATAATTATGTTTTTAATTATGTCTTTTTCTTAAAAGGTGATTATTGATATCAATATGGAAGGTGACAATGAGTGTATTGATGAATGTAATGATAATGGTGTGCCTGAAGTTGGTATGGCATTCGATTCCGAAGAGAGTGCATATCAATTTTACAACGCATATGCAAGATCAGTTGGATTTAGCATCCGAAGAAGTGGCGTATCGAAGTCCAATGGTATAGTGACAAAGCGAAAATTTTGTTGTTCTAAAGAAGGGATGAAAGGGGTTGATAAGCGAAAAGTCTTGCACCCGCAGCCGGATACAAGAACAGGATGTGAGGCACATATAGTTATCATTTATCAGTCTTCTGGTGCTTATTGTGTCACTAAATTTGAACAAAACCACAATCATGATCTTGTAACAACCCCTTTGCGTCACAATTTGAGGTCTCACAAAAAAATTGAAAAGGTTCAAGCTGCTCAGGTTGATATTATAGATGGGTCAGGATTGGCACCAAAAACCGTTATGGATTTGATGAGTGGACAAGTTGGAGGCAGAAGGAATCTTGGTTTTGTCTTAAATGATGTGAAGTCTTACTTGCGCACTAAAAGAGAAAGTAGAATGGAAAATGGTATTGCGGGTGCTCTTTTTCAGTATTTCAACAACAAGCAACAGCAAGATCCATCATTCTTTTACTCAATGCAACTTGATGCCGATGAACAAATAACAAATGTGTTTTCGGCTGATTCGAGGTCTATTGTCGATTATGCACATTATGATGATGTAATTTGTTTCGACACGACCTATCGCACAAATAATCATGGGAGGCCATTTGCACCATTCGTTGGAGTGAATAATCATAGACAAACAATTATTTTTGGTGGTGCATTGCTTTATGATGAGACAGCCGACTCATTTATTTGGTTATTTGAAACTTTTCTTCAAGCAATTTCTGGGAGATGTCCACAGACTATTCTAACAGATCAATCAGCGGCGATGGCCGAAGTTATTTTAGTTGTTCCACCAGAGACTCATCATCAGCTATGTCTGTGGCACTTGACCCAAAATGCAACAAAACATCTTGGACATCTTTATGCTATCGAAGGCTTCAGAAGTTCCTTCTATGCTTGTATTTATGGGTACGAGACGGATGATGAATTTCTATATGCTTGGGATAACATGCTTGAGAAATACAATCTTCGAGATAATAAATGGCTTCAACAAACTTTTGCTGAGAAGGAGAAATGGGCTCTAGTGTATGGGAGAGACACATTCTGCGCGGATATGAAGAGTACACAACGTAGTGAAAGCTTCAATGCTCTTCTGAGACGCTACCTGAACTCAAAGCATCGGCGTGAAAGTGAATTGAGTGCTGATTTCAAGATGATGAATACAGTACCGGTAATTCCATTTCATGCTTTGATGATGACATGTGTCACAAAGGTTTACACGCCAGAGATATTTGAGTTATTTCAAGCAGAGTATGGAAAATTTTTGAATTGTTCTATTTACATTCATCGGGAGATGGAACATATGATAGAATACAAAGTTCGTAGAGATTGTGGCAGTGAAAGAACCATTCTTTATAATTCATCTAATGAGATGGTCACTTGTAGCTGTAAAAAATTTGAATTTATGGGTATCCAGTGCTGTCATGTTCTAAAAGTTCTTAATTACAGAAATATTAAGGAGCTTCCACAACAGTATATCTTGAAGAGGTGGACAAGATATGCAAAATCCGGTGTTGTGCATGATATGTGTTCTTCTTCGGTACAAGTTGATGCTATTTCTGATTTGGGAAGACGATTTCAACAATTAAGTCATGGTCTCATTCAAGTGGCATCCAAGGCATCTGAAACAGATCATTCAACAGAGCTACTTAAACGTCGCACAAAAGAGATAATGGAGGTTGAGATAGATTTGCGGACATCATCTCAAAATTTGCATCTCAAAATTTGCAAGATGACAATGAGCAACATGAGGTGGAAAGCAATCTGAACAATGAGATTGCTAAAGGCTTTAAAAGAAGAGGAAAGAAGACTGTGGGAGGGAAGCCTCAAAAAAGATGGATCAGCGCGTTGGAGAAGGGATCACGAGGTCAAAGCTATCAAACTCAACGTGTGTCCCAACATGCGTCCCATATTGCGATTGAGAGCCCTCAAACATTTGCGCAAGGAATGAGAGCCCCCATAGTTGGGAACTACGATAGCAGTCAAGGAATGACTTCAATGACTCAGTTGCTTCAGGTACATTTCATTTTTTTTTGTCGTGGATGGAATTTATATTTCATATATACTTCAATGATGTTAAATCAATTCTATCGCAGGCACAGGAATCCCTTTTTTATCCTACTCAAATGAGTGAAGCATCAAATTTTTCTGAAGAATGGAGGAGGAGCACAGATTTTTTATTGTCATGTGTAATGTTAATTTTTAAAATACACTAGTATACTTGATTTCATTTAATGAGTTCATCACAAAAATTAACTTAGATAAATTTATATTACAGGTGCTAGATGGAGTTTGGAGTCTTACACAATTCAAGGTTGTCTGGACTGCTTTTGTCTCTTGGAGTTGCATCTATTTCCATATTCAGTGGAGTGGAGTTGTCCTCAAACATTATAGTGTGTGTGTTCTGCATTTTGCGATTATATTATGTATTGTGGAATTCTGATTATATTATGTATTGTGGAATTCTGAATGTAGTGTGTTGAATTTCAAAATGTAATGTGTTGAATTTGAGGTGAAGAATTTTAAGGTTCAGGGGAATCTCATCAAGACTCAATAGCATCCTTCCTTGACACACCCACATAAAACATCTTCCCAAAGAATTATGCTTCCAGAAATATGCATCACATCATTACCAACATATAGCTTCCTCTGTTATGCTTCCAGAAATATGCATCACATCATCACCAACACATAGCTTCCTCTGTTATGCTTCCAGAAACATCAAAATGAAACATTCATTCAAATACAAACTTTCATAACCATACACATTCCTTCAAACACAGATGTCCACAACCATAACCTATTGTCCCAAATCAAAATTACAACTCCAAGGCATCAAAACCAACCAAAATTACATGTGATAAAAAATGAGGATGAGAATTGTGAGAATCAGGACCAACAAGAAAATAGTACAACCGAACATGACAAGTATGATATGAGTGATAGGCAAAACAACTGATGTAGGTGGGCATTCATGTGGATGCTGAGCTTGTACTACCTCTCTTTGCAGTGGATCAGTTTGGGAAATCATGCATGTAGGTGCTGAGCTTGAACTACCTCTCTTTGAAGAGGTCAGCAATGGAGTGGAATGGTCAGTAGTGGAGTGGACGGCATGCTTGGTAACAAATTCATTGGCCTCCTCAAGATTTTGGAAGCCCCTGAATATTGGCTCTCGAAACTCATGTATTTGTGCTTTGCATTCAGGCCAATTGGTATACACGCCTGGGGTCCTGCCTATTGCAACTGCGTAATACTTAAATTTTGCCATGAACCTACAATAAAACATATCATTCATCTCATATCATTCCAAAAATTAGTACATGATTCAAACCAACTCAAATAATGAATCCAAATGAGCATACATAAAAAACCCTATGAACCAAACTATAAAAAATTACATACCCACTAAAGATTTCAGTGGAAAATGAGAACTAAAGGCAAACAGAAAAAAGAAAGCTACTACAAACAGCATTACAATAAACCCAAGAAGCAAAAGAAAAGAAATCATATAAAGGACCACAAGAGAAGAGAATAAGACCCATTCAATTCATGTCATCATCAGCATCACAGTTTTTTTCTTTTTCTTTTTTCAAGTGAAGGGTAGGCATTCAATCTCAATTTATTACTTAGAATTGAAAACCCAAAACAGAAAAACAAATACAAAGGCTACATGTCATACACATTCTCTCTCCACAAGTTTAATAAGAACTTAAAAACATTTCCCCCTTCAAGCCTGAATAGCCTGTCACAAAAAAAAAAAAAAAATCAAGAACAACCCACTTCATTTTTTCCTACTTAGTATCCAAGACCTACTTAGTATCCAAGACCGACAAAAAAAAACAGAACTATGAAATTGAAGTCTCTAACAACAAAAAAATGAAGTGGGTGTCTTTCTAAAAAAAAAAAAAAAAAACAACTGAAGTCCCATATCATTCCAAAAAAATAAAATTGAAAGTCTCTACCTTCGTATCATTTCATTTCAGGTTTCATAAAACACAAATACATATGTTAAATAAGAGACACAATTCATAAAATTCATAAAAACACAAACACATACACACATAGAGCATAAATCATAAAATTCATAAAACATGAATCCCAACTAAGATAATACAACTAACCCCCAAAAAAATGTCCAGATTGCAAATCATAATAAACTCTGACCACGAACGAAAACCCACATAACCAAAGTTTTATAGAATACCCAACAAACAAAAAAGTATAATTCTTTGACACCCTCTTAGGAATTACAACAAACATGTGCGATACATACATCCGATCGAAGGGGGCTAGGGTATTTCGAGCGTTCTTCAACCCGGGGCCGTCGGCGGCGTCCAACGCTGTATCGTCGTCTTCTAACGGGTCTTTTAGGTCGATGTGAGAGATGGATTTTGAAGAGATGGAGGAGGGATCGGCTAAGGTATTCTGAAGGGGTTAGGTCGAAGAGAAGAAGAAGTGAATGTGAAGATGGGTTTTTTGAAGGGGTTAGGTCGAAGAGAAGAAGAAGTGAATGTGAAGATGGGTTTTCTGAAGGGGTTAGGTCGAAGAGAAGAAGAAGTGGATGTGAAGATGGGCGAGACAAACTAACGGAAGCAAACGGAGGAAAATGAGATGGGTCTGTTAAGTGAGAACACGTGCTTTTGTTTCATCTCACATGCCCCGACGTGGCCACGCGTCGTCTTTCTAGTGGTAGAAACAGAACTTCTATGTTCTCAGAAAACAGAGGTTCCGATCCCCAATTACAAGTACCGTGACTTTTTTTTTATTTCAATTACACGGCCAGGTAGGCTAGTTTTCAATTACGCTGCCTCTGTTTTTTCAATTACCCGTTGGTCAGAACTAGCAGCAGGTGGGCTAATCTATGAATACAGATCATCCAAGCGATTGATAAAAAAAAATAATAATAATAATAAAAAATTTCCCCTACACAGCGAACACAGGGACATGGATCCATCACAGAACAACACGGCAACGACGACGGCGGCGAGCAGTAACGGAGGGAGCAACGAAGGAGACATGGAGGCGAAGCGGAGCCTTGGACGGGTCACGGAATCGATCAAGAAGACACTCGGCCTCCTCCACATGCTCCACCTCACCGTCTCCTCCTACAACGTCTCTTCCCAGCTCATCCTCCTCCAACGCCTGTAATTCACGACATCGAATCTTCTTCTCTTTTTTTTTTTTCATTTGAGGATGTCTAGGGTTTTGATTTTTCTGTCCTGATTTGTAGAAATGCCCTCGTGACTGAGCTTGATAACATGAAGAGGTTGGCGGGGGACTGTGACATTCAGGTTCCTATGGAGGTCGTGAAGTGAGTTTCTTTTTCGCTTTTCTGCGTTTAATGAATTTCTATAGTTTTTGTTGTTCTTGGTTTGATTAGGTGTTTATTGTCTGTTTTTTTTTTTTTCCCCCTTCAGTCTGATTGATGATGGGAAGAATCCAGACGAGTTCACGAAGGACGTCCTTAACAGCTGCATCGCAAGGAACCAGATCACCAAGGGCAAGACCGACGCGTTCAAGGTGGGTCATTTTCCATAATTTTTTGTTTGTTAATTTTGATATGGTACCGCGAGGAGAGAAGGATAAACCCAAATTTAAGGATGAGAAGTCTCCTCAACGCAATTTCAAGGATTGAAATCTGAAAGAGATATTTTCAGTTTACACCTCTTGAGTTATATAAGATGCTTGATTGTTCTGATTCATGGAAACCCAAATCCTAACTTAATCGCGAATGAAATACAACTCCAATCGAACACTGTACAGAAGATTATCATAATTGGACCTCTAAATATTCCTGAGAATAATTTGTGGAAATCTTAGGAGGGTTTAGATGAATGAGTCATGAACGCAATAGAAATGGCCGTGTTTATTACAGGTATTCTTATGCTGAATTTGCGGTTGTTGATTTAAAAAGGAAAGAACAATTGAAGAAGAAGAGTTAATCTGCTTTTCTGATAGTTTACTGGTTTGCAATTGAGATTTTTTGTCTTATGAATTTATCATGATAGCTAAAAACACAACAAAGGAAGACCCATTATGGCTAGCGAATTCACATGTTTTCTGATAAATCATTTATGCTCAACCTACTTAAATTGTGTGCATGACATTGTTTTGTGATTTAAGGTGTCTGATTTGGTAAATCTTGATGATGTTTGTGTGGAGATGAGCCCCGTTTTCCTCATCTTCTTCTACATTTTTTTTTGTGTAGTATATAATCATGGTCTTCAAAATTGCATTATGTTGACTAGCATGGATCTGCAAATTGTGTTCTTTCATGTACAACATATACCCTTCCCGTGGATTTTTGGAGAAATTAAATGATATAAAAATGGAATATTTTGTCTTAGTGTTTGATTGTGTGTGCTTAGTTGTTTACCAGGAATTTGCTACTTTGCAATTTCTCTAGTGTGCTTTTGTAGAAAGAATTGCTCAATAATGTCTAAAGCTTCTAGGTGTGCTAGGTGTTTGATGCGGCTAACAGATTAAGACATTTCTCCTTTTTTCAATGGATGTTGTAGAGTATGAGAAAGCACCTTCTGGAAGAACTTGAACAAGCATTTCCTGATGAAGTAGAAGCTTATAGAGGTGCACGAGCGTCATCTGCTGCTGTAAGTTTTTTCTTCTGAACTTCTAGCATCTGAATTTGTTACACTGTATACCTTTTAAATTCATAATTGATTAAATTTTGGTATAGGTTTCTATCAGTAATTTTTCACAGTGGCATGCTGTGTTTGTCTAGTAGGGAATTTTGTCAAAACTGTTGCATCTAGGATTAAAGAAAATATATTATATGTTCCATAATATTGATACCCAGTTTCTCTTTTGGCATAATGAGAATTTAACCATACCAGTCCCTTTATGTAGCATTTGTTCTTGTCTCATTTTAAAAACCTTTTCTTTATCATGGGAGAAATGTATAAATGAGTAATTATGTAATGCTTTTAGAAGAGTCCTTTGCCGAAGTATGTTACTTGGTTTCTTGGATAAATTTTTTTGTGGGGTTGAGAGGTATTGCACAGAGAATTTTATTAGTACTGACAAACTACTGAAAGAAAAGTACAAGAGAAAAAATGGGGATATAAGTGATATACCTGCCAATCCATGGGCGTTACAAAGGAAGATGAAGTGTTGTTCAACACAAAACAAATCCTCCCCGTTGATTCTGATAGAATCCACCTGGAGAACATTCTCAATTCTTTCTATTAATTTTCTATCTCATAATATCATTTTCTTGCTTTTCTTTTCTTTCCTTTTTCTTGGATAAATATTGATTTCTATAACCCTTGTAGTCAATCTAGGTGATCATACATACATAAATTCGTATGATGCGTGCACGCTTCACATTTCTTTTTATTTTCTAATATTAAACTTAAGATATATATAAGTCTGACATTGAAACTAAATCACACTACCTCTGGATTTATTCTTGTACTTTCGAAAAAAAAAAAAGAGGCAGATCATACTGAATAAATTGAATCTTTAAATTCAAAATTGCCCTATTATTTTTACAGTTTGGTTTGTATACTCAAATTGCAGAAAATAATAGATTGTAGAGTGCTCTGTAGTGACTCTCATTGAGAGTAAATGTAAAAATATATATGGTTCAAGGATGTTTAACTTAAGAAGTGGCATAGGGTCTCTTTGATAATAATAAAAAAAATGAGGTCAAGAACCTCAATAAGATTTCAGGTTGGTTTGGTTGCAAAGATAGATCCTCAAGATTCATCTTTGCCAACATTGTTGCACATGACGGACAGAAAATCACAAATTTATAGTAGATGTGGCATGACTGATAGTACCCAGGACTCTATACAAACACCTTGCAAAGTCAACAGTAACACTTGATAAAATTTATACAGAGCTTTTATTTTGTTGGATGGATTGTTATATAGCAGGCCATTGGATTCAAGGTCAAATGCCTCTTTTTAGAGAAAATTTAAGTTTGAGGTTTACCATTCCACATATAGAACAAGTGCAGTTCCCCTGCCCTACCCCTTTAGGGAAAAAGAGCAACTCATGGCTTTATAATTTTTTTGGAAAAATGGAAAACCTATTGGAATGAGTGCATGATTTTGAAGACATGGATCTTCTTATGATTTCTTTTCTCTTCCACATGTTTCTGAAATTATGTCTTTATCGAACGCTTCAAATGTCTTCATTGAAGACACCAATCTACTATTAGTCAAGAATGAAGACAGAAGTAATCTCCCAATTATGTTGAGAATTGAGAAAGATAAGCCCCAGGGAAGCTAAAATCTTAACTACGTAGTTCCTATGCCCCAAGTTGGAGCTGCCTAGGTCCGATGTCGTGGCTGTGTAGGATGCACAAAATATACCTGCATCGACTCCAATTGTCCTGGTTCTGTTTTGTGGGAATCTTAGCCACATAAATGGCTGAATATTCATGGTGATTCAACCCTCTGTATTTCCTTCTCTTTCTTCACTGATTCCTGATTTGGAGCCAAGTCACATTGTCTAACAAACCTTTACAGAATGATTTCACCGTGAAGACCTTTTTGGTTCTGGACCAGCAGCCCCCTGTCTTTTCTTCATGAATTTCCATGCTGTCATCTTTGAAGAAGAGTCCCTACCTCAGCCGTCATCTTCTCTTAGATTCGTTCTGAGTCTAGGGAACCGAATATTCCCTTCCTCACCACTATACGTGCATGTCTCTGCATTGCCCATTTCAAAGCTATATGGACCTTTCCGCATAATGCCTCTCTGGCTCAATCAGTAAACATGTATCCATTTACTCACCAATGCCTTGTTCTTTTAGCTGAAATCAAGGAGAGCTCCGCTCGAGATATTCTTCCACAGACGAATCCCCAGTTCACTCAGTCCCCCTTGATATTTTTAACAACATCAGAGCTGTTTTCTCACATGTCAATTTGAAGATGTTTGTCTTGAATGGGAAACGATTGTGACATACCAACAAAACTGAGAGAGAAATTTTATAAGATAAGAAAATGCATTGCCATGTTCAGATCAGTGTAGAGTAGTTAGGCGACATCATTCAGGAATGTAGATGGTACAGATTCAGGTCACATATGCAACTGCATCCTGCTTAGAAAATTCTAAAAAAAATGCATTGCCATGTTCAGATCAGTGTAGAGTAGTTAGGCGACATTATTCAGAAATGTGGATGGTACAGATTCAGGTCATATGCAAGTGCATCCTGCTTAGAAAATACTAAACTTTGTTGGACAGTGGATTCAAGTTGGCTCATAATAAGATTGTCAATTCAGCAATCAGAATAAATTCAAACCCTAAAACGCTTGGTATGGTCAATACATGGTTCCATATTCCTTTAAGAAGCTTATTACTATGGTCAATTTTGGATTATATTCATGGAAGTTTAAAAATCATCCATCTCATGATCAAATGCCGAACATTAAATGTCAGTGAATAGTCTATATATAGTCCTAGAATTTGAAACATTCTTATTGAAATTCAATTAATCTTACACTTTGATCTGCATCCTGGTCAGTACTGCGGGATCCAGATCCAAATGATTAATGAATACCTTTGTAGGGATCTGACCCATTGGCATCCCCAATTTTAACCATGATATCCCTGGTAGAAATTTAATCAATTTTTCCAAAGAGGAGAATTATATCACATTCTGCAAAGTAATCGAGTCTAAGCAGATAAATGTGATATTCTTCAAACCTGAAATTGATTGATATCCTAGATTATGTATTTTGGATTTGCTTCATGTATTCCGTTATCTAGATATCTTTTTCAAGTCAACTTAGATGATCATTGAACTGTTTACAAATGTCATAAGATTGCAAGGTCAGGATCCTCCCAGCATGAAAGTAACTTCTTTGTTAGTGTCATGCTTGCCGTTGGTGATAGGCTATATGGATAGTTATTCAATATACAATCTAATAGATGTTGGCAAGATGTATGTGATTAGTAATGACGAATTGGGAGAAATGCTCTCAATGTATCTTTTTCTTTGGATCCAATATCGGGTTGAATTGATGAATACTCCATAAAGTGGTCTAAGCTCGCTTCAGTATGAACTAATTCAACTTTGGAAGAAGTAGAACTTCGAAAGACTTTGGCTTTGGGGTTCAACATCATCACCATCAAATCATAAAGAGTTAAAAATGAGTTAGGGTGATGACTGTGATTTAAGTTATAATTAGGATGATGATCTGATACCTGTCCTGCACTACAATGAACATCAATAATATAGTATCCTTCTCTAGGGTTGTAGTTCACATTGAACATTCTTGGAAGCCCAAACTTGTAGATATATTGGTATTGAGAAGTCTTTTTCTATGCTGATCATGTGATCATGTGATTTTGGCTCTTGCTTATCTAACCCATTGCTCTTGCTCACGTGTTTAGTCGCTTGATTTTAATTTTATATAAATCCATTGCTAACAATAGTTTCTCTTGTGCCACGTGCAGGAGACAAAACGGCTTGCACAAATGCAAAGTGTTTTACCTAATGGTGACATGAAAGTTAAGACAGAACATTAGAAGACCATCAATCTTAGTGATAACTGATAAACTTAAAAAATGTTATTAATTCATGTTAATGTGGAGTTTTTGTGGGGGCATTGTAGAACTGTCAGTTTTTGAGGCAATACTCTGTAAGTAAATGTTTTGCTCCCTGTTTTTTGAACCCAAGACTCATTAGAAGTTGGTACCTCTGCATATTTGATATATTAAATCCGGTTTGCAGGTGGTACCTCTGCATATTTGGTATATTAAATTATTTTGTAGATCATTGGGTGTGTGCCCCCTCATGCATGTGTATTCATCAATCAATCAATAATAAATCAATGAGCATTGATACACTCAATCTGGTTTGCAGTCTACAAGCAGTCTCCTAGTCACTTATACATTGTGCTATTGCCATGTATGAAAATTTAAAAAAAAAATCATTTTTTTTTAAAATAAAATGAATACAATAATGCATATTAGTGTATATTTTATTTTATATAACAATATGTATTTTAATAGGTGAGTTCATATTTTCTTTAATTCCACTGTTTACTAGCATTGCTTGATGAGCCAAATCTTATTTCGTGAAAATTATTTGATATAAGGTATCCCTTATTGAGGGGACTTAGACTTGACTCCTCCCTTCTTGATGTGAGAATACTTAACTAGAAAAAATAAAAATAAACATATATGAAACACTTGTTAGATAGTGAGTCTTGGTTCTTTTGTTTGTCCTTGTTACATGCTGTTAGTGTCATGATCAAAAGGATTGGATTAGTAAATGCTAGTTTTTTTTTTTTTTTTGCTACAATGACTCTGGGAGTCACCATATGCAATGATCAAATAAAACATTTCTAACTCAGAGCAACATTGTAGCATTAGAAAGAAGTGTTGTTTGTGGAGTATTTTCATGACTAATGGAAAGTTCAGGACTCACGGGATGGTGGAGCTGTGATTCAAATTAAATGCCAAGAGGTGTGCTCGAAGATCTGAGAAAACCAGGAGTGTAGGGAAATTAATAAGAGCAGTGACAAGCATAGAGTAATCTACACCAAGGCCACGAAGGACAGATATGACAAGGTCGCTATTCAAAATGGGTGAGAGCATTCGCAAGAGATTTAGCTTGCTGCATGTATTCTAAAATGGACTTGGTTCCCTTAGATATAAAGAGTAGCTGAAAACGTAGATGAGTGGCATTTGCGAGAGATTGTTGAGAGAAATTTTGTTTTAGACATTTCCAGATCTGATGAGAAGTAGAGAGCCCCACCACTTGAGAGAGAACATGTTTGGAGAGAGTGGCAGTGATCATGCTAATGAGGGATTGATCCATTTGAAACCAAACAGTGTTTGATCTGAGTTTTTCAAAGGAGGAAATTGGTTTATGTTAATTTAACAGAAACAACCGTTGAGATGTTAGGGATAGAGATTGTATTTGAGGGAGAAGGTGCTGAAACAAGGGTAGGCGTCATTTGAGTTTGAACCTGGCCCGGATACCAAGAAAGAGTTAGAAAATCACATTCTATCTTTGCATTACAAACCCACAAATATATACTTACACATAATTAATCCCATGACTTAAGGGATGTGGAAGTAGTAATCCCATGATACAAGGGATTGAAACAGCTAAGTAAATCAAGACATGGTGACCAAGTTATTTGGTGGATAAGGACATTCCTTCAATAAGTGGTATTCATCATCTCAACATCTCATTAAGGTATATATTTTAGGGAAAAAACAAAAAGAAGTATAGATTCTAATGAATTTTACAACTCATTTATAGAGTATGCAAAAAAAAAATTATAACGAGATATATATTTCATTACAGTAAATGCACGTGGTTACATGCTTATTGAAAAGGTTTTCATACATTACAGTAATTTTTTTTTTTTATATAAAAGCATTTATCTTATTAGATATTTAGATAAGAAATAATATTTTTAAATATTCAAAACATGTGTGGACTGAAATTAAAGATGAAAAGAGACTGTATATAACATTTTATATGATAATAACAACATGGACCAGTCGACCACAACCCAATTAAGTTCCTCTTCTTCCAAACAAAAAAAAATTAAAAATTAAAAAATAAAGGTCCTCTTCTATCCGAACTCGAACTTCATGCGCTTGTCATGACCTTCACATGGTCTGGTACCATGGTTGACCAGATGATCCCAAATTCTAGTCCCAATTACATATTATTGTATAGGCATCGATAGTCTCACCTACATAGCTATTCACCCCACCCCTCTCAAAAAATCAGAATGTAATTTTTTTAAAGAATGACTCCACCCTGATCCATTCGACTTTGTAAAGTCGTCCATTATGTGACAGGTCGGTATCATAGAGTCGAACTGATCACAGAGATCTAATGCCCTTTTTGTAGTCCATTCGACTTTGTGAAATCGTTCATTATTTCACAGGTCGGCATCACAAAGTCGAACTAGTTACAGAGACTTAAAGCCCTCTCTATGGCATTTTCGACTTTGTGTTTTAAAAAATGTGTTCGCATGTTATAGCATTCTCAATGAAATGATATCTTCAAACGATGGTGCATTGTACAGTGTCATGAAAGACAGATCACATGATGTAATATTTAGATATCTCTTTGTGATGTCGTCCATTATGTCATATGTCGAATGGGCCGTAGAGAGAGCCTTAGGTATTTGGAATCAGTTCGATTATGTGATGTCAACTTGTGACATAATATCAATGTTTTAAAAATCGAATCGTTCATTGAACCAAAAAAATGAATGAGTCAAGGGTCATTGGTTCAACTGTTGGGTCAATCAGATTTGAACTATGACATAATTATAATATAATATTTTTTTTAATTATCATTACTAAATAAAAATATAAAATATTTTGAAAAATCTTTGCATAAATGTTTTACTTAACATCATAATTGACGATTTCACAAAATCGAATGTGTCACGTGAAAGTGTTAGGTTTCTGTGACCTGTTCGATTCTACAATATCGAACAGAGTATAAAACTGATGATTACATAAAGTTAAATGGATTACAGAGAGAACTTAGGTCTCTGTGACTAATTTAACTATGTGATGTTGACCTGTGACATAATGAATGATTTTACAAAGTCGAATGGATTGGATAAGTTCTTTTTTTTTTAAATCATATTTTTATTTTTTTAAAAGTCGGTGGGAATAAATATCAGCGCTTTTATTTATTGTTTTCAACACGTGATTAAACAAACTTCTTTGAAAAAAAATAAATAAACAAAAAAATCACATCAAATTAACTTGATTGACAAGTCCAGCTACACCTGAGAAGACTAATAGGGTTGGGAAGAAGCAGAGGTACCGGGAAGGGTATTTATAATTGGTTTTCTGAATCCAGTTCTGAGGGGACACTTTGATATGTGCAGTCGTACGTAGTGTGTAGACCTCTCTAAAGTCATAATCAGGTGACACTTTTGGGCTCGAGGGACCAATATATGAAAGCTTCGTAGAGCGCGCAGTTTTTATGTAATGAAAAATATTATATTTTTGTTATTTTTATTAATTAAAACTTAAATTACATATTTTTTTTATTTAAAAATAATAAACATCACTTAATAAAATACGTGTTTTAATAAAAAGTGTATGTCAGTCTATTTTTAAGTTGAATGAACCTATTATTAATGAGTGTAAGAAAAAATTTAACGAAATATATACATCGTCTAATAAGGTATATACTTCACTGAATCTGTAACGAGGTATATAAGACTGGAATTTGAACTGTAAAAAAAATTGAGTGTAACTAAACTCTTATATATTCAACTCACGTGCAATCACATTTCAAACAAGAGTGCTGTTACATCCGGGTTTTATTCTAGTCTGGCAGTCTCAATTTTAGTTCTATATGTGTCGATAAAAGATTATCAGAGCATATACTCACCTTAGCGAGACATATGCTTCGATAAATTTTTTTCACATTTTTTATAAATGTATCTATGCAATTTATTAGAGTATATGTTTCAGTTTTCATACAAACATGTATCTCATTAGATGATGTATATTATTTTTAAAAATTTTAAAACACTTTGTAGACTAGATGTAGGCTGGAAAGAGGAGTGGATGTAACATTATCCTTCAATAAAACAAAATATATGCTACATTTGATGTAAAACATTTTTTTTTAAAGTTTGGTATATATATTTCATAGAGTTAAAGACATTTACACTCCTACAAACATGGGTAATCTCATATAAGTTCCTGTCAAAGTTGAGACACACACACAGGACCCTAAAAGCTTACAAAAAACCAATTATCATCCCTAAATGAAATTTTCATCTAAATTTAACAGAATATTTTCATAATATTCTATCACCATATACTTGTGTAGGCATTACAGTACCTATAAACAATCATAAATACAAATTAATCCATGCAAAAGATCAAATTATCTTTATTAAACTTTTATATTTCTTCATCTTTCACTTCGAAATTGTTTAGAGGAGTTGAAAAATTAGATATAATTTAGTCATTTCATGGTGTGTGTTAAAATTAACTAAGATATGTTGAATCATATATAGTTAACTCTGTTGACAATAGAGATATATTCGGGTTTTTATAAGTTTTCAAAAACTTGTACGTCAATCTCAATTTTAATAGAGATTTATATATACATATATATGAGATTATCCATGTTTACATTGACATATATCTTTATCCCTATCTTATATTTCATCGTATAATATAAGTATTTTTGAACAAACCATCAAAACATGTAAGAAGGCATTTCACCAGTAAGTGTGCTTGCCAATGCAAAAATAATGGTTATTAGTTCAAATGAATTTATAAATGGTGACCATCTAAGTTCAACCCTCATTTGGGCAGGCTAGTTGGAACCTAATGAGAACTCAAAAAAAAGGGCTGTGTATATTTAGACAAAAATTTGATAGGATTATTTTCACACTTATTTATTTATTTATTTTTATTAAGAATCCACAATAAAATTAAAATTTTTGGGAAGGCCCTTCCCCACTGCATCTTCATCACGTGAATTTTTCTAGATTATTTTATTGCTCTTCTCAATTTAATGCAAAAGAATAAAAATAACATGCCATGTGTATGTGGCATTTTGAAATTCATCATAACATCCCTTTATCAAAGGAAAAAAAGGGTTTAACAAAGCTGCTCACTTAAAATAACTTTTGATATTAGTATATTTTTAAATTCTTGAAATTTTATTTTTATTGCTTTCTTGAAAGATGAGGACTATTTTTAGAAAGCTCATTTCTAAATATAAAAATAACCAATATAATCTTATAAAAGTTATATCTATAATTATTCTTATGCATCATCTTATAGGTTTCATATAAGCCCTATGAGGTGGCATATTTGTTAATATTTGTTTTACCTTTTATCTTCTTTTCAGTAACTACTCTCCATAATCAAGGAATCGATTATGATTTTCACATTTGGTACTGTGTCACGAGTGGAGTATCAATTGTCATTTTTTTTTATCTACAATTGAATTGTTATTTATCTACAATAATTAGTCATATTCTTAGAAGGGTTTTGTTAATGAGTGCCCTTAAGGCACTTATTAACCCATATTTATTGTTAATTTTTTAAGCAACTCAACAAATCTAATTCAATAATGATTCACAAGCCCCATCTTATAGGCCTCATTACAGGCCCCATGATGTGGCATGGATGTAATGTCTAATATACCCTTCAAGTCATTTTTGGTAATACTCACCACAATTATGGGATGGTTATGATTTCCTCATATGGAACGGTGCAATTAATGGATTTTCAAATATAGTTTTTTTTTAATTATCACAATTGAATTTTTTATGTTTGATCTTCAATGGTAATCATCGATGAATTATTTATCAGTGGAGATGAAGAGAGAGATCGACATCTTAGTTTTTGAGTTTTTTCATATTTGAATCTCCTAAAAAATTTCTCGAAAAAGGCTAACAATATTTTAAATCGATGGACTCCTTTTTGTTTGTTTTTTCTTCTAAAAATATCATTACGACTAGAGAGGGGATCGGAGATAATTTTTTTGAACATTATTATTTTTTTAAAGAACAATTGGAAGCTGATCAAAAGTTTGTTTTGGAGGATTTTCAACCACTGATTTGTTTGAAACACGAATTTTTTTATGTATTGAATGTCATTTTTCATAGTCTGATTTGTTTTTGCTCTTATATCTTAAATGTAACACTGGATACTGTTGCATTTTATATATAAATAGGTTGTATGATATTACTGTTACATTGTTGACAATGTAAATATTCATTTTTCATGTTTGTGTTATTTTTGTTATATTTGTAAATGTAACAGTCAATCGCATGCGTGTATTGATTTATATTTGTTATATTCACACAAGTAACAATCAATTACATGTGTTTATTGCTGCGAAATAGATACATTTACGCAATATGGTACATTACAATGTAATTAGTCATTAAGAGCAAATGTTTGAATTATTTTTTGCAGGGGAGCCTGCTACATTTCTTCTTCTCTTTTTTTGTTTCTACAACATTTTTTAACATGAATGTCATAAGACCGTTACATTCACATATTTCTGTTACATTTATGCAATACTGTTTCATTTATGCAACACTGTTACATTTATGCAGCATTGTTTCATTCTATTACAGTTATAATTACATAAATGTTACATAATCATTTTACATCTCTCTCTCTCTCTCTCTCTCTCATATATATATATATATATATATATATATATATATATTCATAAATAACATTTTTTTTAATACAGAGAAAAAACCATAATCGAAATCGAAGCAAAGCTTCCATGGCTTTCACGATGGCGATCCGAAGGGGAGTAGTCATTCCAAGATTGTTGTTTAGTGCTTGATCGATCTGTTCATGGTGTAAGAACGTCAAGCCAGTCGCGAAGGATTGACGAAACATAAAAAAAGTGGATTTTCGACTAAACGAATGAGGATTTTTTTGATCTAATAGAGTAAATGGATTTCAAGATTCATATGGAAAAGTCATAACTGAATAGAGAAAATGGGGAATTTGGATTAATGAGACAAATTTTTAATGAATGGCAGATTTGTATTTTGTCATTTTACCATTTTTGAAAAGTCAACAAGCCAACCAATGAAATGATGACAACTCATAGGGCTTGTGAGTGGGGTTTATATTTTGGGGCCTAGGTATCATGACTGAATTTAATTATAATGAATCAATAAATTGAAAGATTATTTAAAATACCAACAATACCCCTAATAAATTCATCACATTTTTTCTTCTTCCCTCCCATACTCAAATTTTTTATTGAATCAACATTTTTTTTACATGTGTTTTTTATAATTTAATTTTTATTCATATGTTTTTCAATGTACAATCTACAAAATCAACTTACTATAATGGAAGACATAAAAGTTAAATTTCAACATCTGCTCTATAAGCAAAATGATAAAGTACCACTTTTTATTTATTTATCACGAATCCGCCTACAACCGATTTGATGTGAAGCACCGATCAGAGCTAGAAGTATACAAGATCATTTATTCATAATATATTGAAATAAATTCAAATGATAAAAAAATCAATAAAGAATAGAGGTGCATATAAAATATTTAAAATAAAAAATTAAATCAAAACAAAGATTGAAAATAAACTATTTTATATATCGCACAAAAAAATCTTCACACAAGCAATACTAAAACAAGTATCATAATCATATGAAATGTGACACAAGAACAAAAATGAAAGGACATGTATATTTTTATATTTTAGGGTGAAATATTTGTGGGAGAGAAGGGGAAAAAATTGGGTATGGGAGAGGAGAAGAAAATAAAGTGGGGAATTTATTAGGGATATTGTTGGTATTTTAAATAATATTTCAATTTATTAATTCATATCATGATTAGATTTGTTGGGTTGACTAAAAAATTAGTAATAAATGTGGGTTAACAAGTGCCATAAAGGCACTCCTTAACAAAACCCTTTTTAAAATACGTTTATTTATTGTTTTTAAGAACATCTAGCAATAGATTGAAAAGTTAGTTGCATTAGAAAAAAAGAAAAGAAAAAAAAGGCAATTTCATTGTGGAATTGTTAATGACATATAACAAAAGGTAAGTTATATTTATCCAAAGTTAGATACATTGTTTTCTAATATTTGTGCAACATACATACTGTTATATTCATAAAAAATCAGTTACATTCATTAAAAAGTGGAGGTGGACATTAGAGGTGGTTGAGTCCGAAAGAGGGATGGAAAGTGTGGAAAAGAAAATTAATTTGGTAGCTTGAATCTGTCTTTTTCTGTCTCAACGACTGACTGGGCTTTTAGAGTGTTATCGCGCGACCTCTTTATAGGCTACCTACGTACCCCTTGGGGATCAAGCCACACATAGTTCCTTAACTGGCCTTGTAACTGCCTTGCCACTAAGTGTTTAGTGGGCTTTTTTCCAGGGAAAAGTTTCCTACGTCGGACCCTTGATTACCCACGTTTCGTAGGTAGTGGGCCTTAATTGTCAACTTGACAGTTACAGCGTATCATTCCTCTAACCGTTTCTTCAGTCTGTTCGTGGCCCTTTGGCCTACTCATTTACCGCTCACGTCATTTTGAGTACGTTTGTGAGACGGAAGATCACCCGATCAGACCTCTTGTCTGGTCGTGTCTTCTCTGCTCGTATGCGAGGAGCAAGGTCGTCCAACCATACCTCTTGTCTGGTCGTGCCTTAACTGCTCAGGGTGGTATTCTTTCGCGAGGTGTCTGACTGTCCGACTAGACCCTGGATCTAATTGTGTCAACACATTTGGGAAAGTAATCATTGCTCATAATCCAGACTTTGATTCGCGGGGCCCACGCTGGCCCATATCCATCTTGCTATGACATATCAGTCCTGGCCTGACACGTGTCGTGGTGGGATTTTTACCTCCACAGAACTGTAGCTAAACCATCTCTCATATGGTAGAAAAGCGATGAGAAGAATCATGCAGTGGAGATGCTGTTCCCTAGAGATGTCGAATTTTTTTTTTAAGTGACAGTTATGTATAAAAGATAAGTTTGAATTTTTTTCGTAAAATGTGGGATGTGTTTTGGGAGGAGGGGGAGGAGGAAAATGTGGCGTATTAAGTGAATGATAGTATTATATTTTGTTTTTTTAATTTTTTGGAAAGGTCAAACAAACAACAAGTGAGAAAGCATTACCTAATAGGACTTGTGAGTGGATCCTAAAAATTAGGGCCTAGGTAGCATGACTCAAGTTATAAATATCCAAATAAGCCATTTTTTTAAATTATATCTAAAAAAGTCTTTTTCACCAGTTTAGAAAGCATAATAACTTGGCTACCCATCTGTTATCGACCATGTAAACGTCATCACATATATTTAATTATTTAACACCCTTACTATAAAATATTAATAAATAATGACTTATTTTTTTTAATTTGTGCATGAAGTTTATTGTTATTTTTTGTATCTCTAAATACACCATTAAGATTTAAATTGTAAAAAATAAAAAAAATTGTTATGGATATTCTAAGCTTTCTAAAGTTTTTTGGGGCCCTTATATATGTTTAATATTACACAAAAAATCCTTAAAAATCCTTATGTTAGTCATTTATAAAATATAAATAACAAAAAATTGAAAACTACTTAAAAAAGTTAGGAAAAATAAGGGGAAAAAAGTCTATAAATTTATGAATGACAATTTTGACATTTTTTATGGCATAATTAAAACATTTAATAACATATAACGTCACTCTCCAATTAAAATTATTGTTCATATTAATATTATTTTTCAATTAGATGATGGTTATGAAAAATTTTAAATATGTTTAGAGAGAGTTTAAAAATTACATAATGATATATTAGTTTTTTAGTTTTCAAATTGTAAAATGTGACTTTTTTGTATAATTTTAAAAAGTAGTTGATTTGAGTATTTTTAATTTTTAAAAGATTTTTTTTGAATATTTTTCTTTTCTAAATATTACTTAAAAATCTTTTTGAAAAGTAATTCCTAGGCTTTATTATATGGGGGGTGGGAATTCTAGTAATTGCTGTTGGTGTCACTTTTGCTTTGCTTTCTAAACAGCACAGCCATGAGTGAGAGGTGATCCACTTTCCAAGTACATTGCATTTATATACAGTAATAAGATGGTTTAATTCTTATGCACGAGATAAGTCTTCTACGTCAATCTTTTACTTTTAATACTTCTAACAAACTCCTTTTTATTGCAATCCAATCAAAACTGAAAACCATGCGTCCAGCTCTCGCAGTGAGTCACCTCAAACTCGTAAACCCACGCCAGACTTTCCCACCCTCTTCAGTTCCATAGTTTTCTATTAATGAAGTGTGCATGAACCTCTCTTCTAGATTAAAAAACAACTCAAACCCAGCATAAGACAACGTTTGTTTTTCAAATGGGTGCATGTGAATGACAAGCCTGCCCGAATTACGAAGCAATATTGGAATCCATTGGCGACACATAATGTGCTGTGAGGGGTTGTGTATATCACACGTGTTGTAGGCTTCCTAGGCTTGCTAGAGGGGGGTCTCTCTGTACTGTAACCTATTAAAATTGATTAATTGATTAATTAAAGGCCGGGTACCGTGTGTGTGTCTGTGAGAGAGAGAGAGAGGGGGGGGGGGGGGGGGTTGTTAGTGCGTGCACGGTTTACGAGGCAGCCGGAGCATTACGTGTTGTCTTCTCTGTCTCCCCGTGTTTCGCGAACGTGGGCGCGGGCAGCACGTTTTACGGGCTCCTCCAGTTGAAGTAGAACCAAAAGATGCAAGCGGTGGAATAGGGTCTAGATCTAGTCTGGAATGATTTCAAAGAGACTAATCAATATTGAATTACACAATTTATGAATTAAATTACATAGGTTACGGATCGAATTACACAATCATTGTTGGACGCATGTGTCAACTCTTCTATTTGATGCTGATAGTACTTGTTCAAAGCTGTGCAATTCGATTAATAAGCCATATAATTTGATTCCTGAATGTGTAATTTGATACTGACCGAACAAATCAAAACCAAACCTGAATGAATCCTGACTCGAATTACCAAGCTATATATGCTAGTTGTTTATTAGGAACAATGAAAGTCATTTGTCTCTACAGTTACTCTTTTTGTCTCGCTTCTATATGTTAAAATAATTTAAATCATTAAGGTCTCTTGAATCTACAATTTCTAATTGAAAATTTTAATATTTTGATTAATGGATATTTGTTATTATATGCATGCTAGATTCAAAGTGTATACATTAATGTACTTGCTTGGTTCAAGGTAATTCTTAATTGTATTCATAAGAATTGACAATGTATATATTCAAGCATTTACGAAAGACTCTAGTTGTGAAAAAAACTCTCCATTACATTCGCTAATTCATGAATGTATTAATTTTGTATTTCGAACAATGAGCTTATTCAATTGAGAGGATGCATCTCTCAATTATGGCTTTTATGTGTGCACATTGATGACCAACGGTTACTCCACACTATATACTGGTATCCAACATTCATCCAACGAACTTCTTCTTTGTCATCCTTGTTGCATTTCTTTCCAATTCATCTTATTATGCAACAAATATAATTTTTTTAAAAAATATATGCATCTTATTAGATAAGTATATGAACTCAAAGTAATTGGGTACATGTTGGTGGTTGTAAAAAGCGATAGTAGGATTATCCTTTCTTAACATTTTCCACATCGAAGGGATAAAGATTTAGAAACAACTTTTTTTTTAAAGTCAATCAGGTAGAAATAAAAATAATCTTTCCAACACCCCCACACGAAAGTGATATATAGGATGATATGTCCTCTTGTCGTGACCTTAATATATGTTAAAAAAAATTAGTCAAATTTGAGTAGCAGAATTATCCCCAAATTTATGATTGTGTATCGATAAAGTCTGTGACAAAACAAATTAATGAGTTAATGCATGTAATCAGTTGAATCAGACTCAGTCAATGAGAAGATCAAAGATCAACGGAAGACTCAGATTCATCCACCTCGGAAAAAATGACTGTTATTAGGTAATTACATACCTAGATCAAAACATCAAGTTTCCTTCATTTATAATTATGTTTTCTTTGATCTTGTTTTTCAAAATGGTTTTCCTAAATTGATTTATTGTTTTGCATAAGTTTTGCAAATGATTAAATTTTAACGTTTTAAAGGGATTTCAAATACATTTAGAACATAATTCAAGAATTATTTCAAAGGGTTCGAAAAAGTATTCCATTCGGACAATCAATAGAAATCCCCCAATGCGGACTGGGTCAACGGCTTGTTCATCTGAATGATTTAAGTGGTTTGTTTGAACGTGGTATGGGTATTTGAAGAAGAATTTTTCTTATTAGATTATTCATAATAAACTAACTATAAATAATTTTTTGTTTTCTTTTTTGAGGAAATTAAATGTTTTCACCTTATAATTAAGTGAGGACACAATTGTATATCCGTAGGGTCTCATATGATTGAACATTTGTGCCTCCTGTGTGAGATCATAACCTCTTCATATTACTTGAAAAATCATCCAAACATTGATCTTTGCATTTAGGCATGTTAGGGGGTTAGCTCCCAACGTGATAAAGAGTAAAATACTTGACTTGAATGATCCAAAACCCAATATGGATCCGACTCAAAGGACCCGATTGTGGAAACATGTCAAGTCTAAGTCCACCCCCAACACAGTCCTATAAACCCGATTGACCCAACCCAAACCTAGGCTGATTTATTTTATTACTTGATCCAACCCTATACACCCATGACCAATCCACGCAGAAGCACTAGACAACCCACTACGCAAGCCCAAAGCCCGTTAAATCCAAATGCCTAGAGTCTAGTAGTCACTACCCACTGGTCCATATATATATATATATATAAAAACAACTAATGTGAGAGTGAGTGTGAGACCCTCAGCCACAAGTATATGGGGGTTGTACTTGTGGCTCACACAATTATACAAAAGATCTGGCCTGACTTGTGGCTCACCCATGACCCTCAGCCCTTTTCATTCATCTCTTACATTTCTCCTACTCATATTGGGATCTTCCGTGTGAAAACAACGTAAAATTTCAATGATTATCAATGAGTAAATTAATGTCACGTAAAAGATAAAAAATCATCACAATAAAAATTGTTCTTACTTTATTTGATATTTACAAAACAAACATACATAGACAACTTAAACAAGATTTATCAAATCTCATAGGGTGCAATAGAAATTCTCTGTGGCTCACACAATTATACAAAAGATCTGGCCTGACTCCCCCTCTAATCTTCCCTCCCTCTCTCCAATTTTTTTCCCTCACTCTCTACAGCTAGCTCTGCCTGACGCGCCCCCCTCTCTCTAGCTCAGTCTCTTGCCGATAAATAATCTCTTTTATCAGAGTTAGAAATCAATTTAATTAATTTGTTGTTGTTTTAGTGAGACTGATGAAAGACTAATGGTATCGTTTCTATGCATGTTTTGAGGATGTTGTCTCATAGTAGTACATTGAATTAATTTTATTTACTTTTTAAATATTTTTTTAGCAGTTTCTAGCCTAAATTAAGCTATTTAGGTGGTGTTCATTGGACTCGGGTCAATCCCGAGTCTGCCGAATCCGGATCTAGAAAAGTGTTGTCCTGAGTTTGCTAGACAGGACCCGGATCTAGCGGATCCAATTACAGGATCAGCTCCGGGTTCACCTTACCCAACCAGAACCTGACCCGGTGACAGTCTGAGAGGTCTACTTACTTCGCTTTGGGAGTGATTTCATCCAGATTGGATAAGAGTTGTTTGGCAATGTTTTTTTTTTTTTTTTGATATCGGAGGAACGTTCCGTGGCTGATTTTATGGTCAAGTTAGAAAAACTACCTTCGTCTATTTGTCCGTGGTCCCACAGAAAATTCTTTTGAATTTTACATAATAAACAGGAGATGTAACACAACGCTATAAGACCTTATCCTTAACACAGGTAAGGCATGAACTGTTGTTTGATAATGTTTTGCCTTTAAAAATCTATATTTTGAAGGAAAAAGAAGTTATTAATCCGATTTATATTGTTTTACTCAAAGATTCTGCAGCTGAACTTGTGGGTTTAATGACACTTGGCAGACAATGAATGGCAGATTCCAATCTAGGTGGACAGATATTATTATTTCGCGTATGCGAGAGAGGGGGAGAGAGAGATTGAGTGAGTGAGAAAGAGAGTAATGTCTAATGAATGGCGTGTTTGGGGGGGAGCTTTGCAGTTTCCGTAGTTGTTTAGCTCTGAAAAAGAGAAGTCATTGTTTTGGGGAGGTGGTTGGGGTTGTATTAAAAACTGGCATCCCCTGCAGTAGTAGTAGTAGTAGTAGCTGCACGTACAGTCTTCTCTGCCAACATTTCTAATGCATGACCCATGCATGATAACCAAACACACATTCATTTTTAGAGGCAGAGTGGGGTGGTGGGGGACACTTGAATACATCGAGGAGTCAGCGCAGGATTTAATGGCGTCACGGTTCTGGGGACCTGAATATGAAAGCTACAGTTATAGATCAGAGGACAGAGTTTGCATAAAATGATGTACAGTTTGAGCTGATACAGTGTGTTTACGTGCATGAAATAATAAAGAGAGAAATTTTTTTTCTTTTCAAAGTGTTGTGAGTTGTGACCCTCACATGGGGGCGGGTGGACGTCAAGTCAGGGTGGCTTTCATCTTTTCACCTTGATTGATTCCTTTACCCCTCCCAGTCAAAAGCGTTTGACTTACTGGCCTACTGTAAAAAAAAAGAAAAAATTGAATAAAAGTGGCATCTCTTTGGGAAGCTTAGGAACCATGCATATATATATATAATCACTGCCCTTCCAAAATTGCTTTTCAACACGGTTTTCAAGTGTTTTGAGCGTCGATTTTTTTTAACACACGCGCGATTGGAGAGATTGAAAGATTGATGCTCCAAGATTGTCAACTCGATTTAAATGGAAGAAGAGATGAGGGAGATCCGGTGCTAATTCCCATCAATCATTGTTGTTGACAAGTGTAAAATATTATATTTAAGTTTCATATGTTTATTATATCATTGAACATTGGAACACTTGCTAATCGATCCCTCATTAGGTAGTAATTCACCGCTGATTGAATGTCATATTGTAAACAAATTAAGTAAAATATTGAAATCTCACACATTAAAAATAGCTTTAATAATAAAGCAGCTTTTTAATATGCTTTTTTATTATGTCTTTTTTTAGTGCTTTTCTTTAATCCAATAATCACGTTTGTTGTTGATAACACAGAAGTTGATTTTATATATTTAAAATCCGAAAATCATGCACAGACTATTTTAAAAAACACAAATTTCAATACATGAACCTGTATCCATCTATTGATTCTCATTTAATCTGGTGCTTTTAACAACCCATTTGAAACTTTTTGATTGATTGAAAAACAAAAACTGCCACAAATGTGTTGTCAAACGCACCCTTAGTAAGGCCAGCTTATATATATATTAGCAGTAATTCTATTATAGTTCCTTTCGCAGTCCTGATGTTCAAATTTTTTTAAGGCATACACATTTTTATGATGAAAAACATAATTTTGCTAAAAAGAAAAAAAAATACATAAATGAAATGATTACATATTTTTAAGAAATGTAAACTAGTCTAACATAGTATATATAAGGTTGCAAATTAATGAGATTAATGAAAATAAATAAAATTTATCAAAGTATATATTTTATTTTTTTAAGAAGGCACATAAAGTACACATTTTAAAAGTAAAAGCATTTTGGGCTACAAATTAAATATGATTGTACTAACATTATTAAAAAAAGAAGAGCATTGATACAATCAATCTATTTTACAGTTACATATAATAACATAGTGTGTGAAGTTCTATCATAATGTATAAAGTAATTTTTTTTAATTTTTTGAAAAACGTATGTTATTGTATGCTTATACTTTATTTCGTATAACAATGTGTATTTCAGTGGAGGATTATAATTTTTTGACAAATAAAAACTGGTATGGATTAGAAACTGGGCTGCACAAGGGGCTCACATCATTTTCCAAATTAAAGACAAAAATCGGTCAAGATGTTGGATCACAACTACCTGGGATTTGGTAACATATGGGCCCTTGATTGTTTCATTTAGATGCTTATACACAATTTTTTCTCAAAAAAATTTATTTTTTTTTCTAGAAACTCCTTGCATAAATTCCTTTCAGACAAAATCTTAGCTACACCATTGTTTTTCATTGATTTTTACATTACTTTTAGTACATTTTGAGTAGCATTTCTACAATTTTGAAGATTTAGTAGTCTTATCATTTAGAATATTTATTTGGAAATTTACCATTTTATGGATCATACAAAAATTTAGAGAGTGACCAAAAATCCCAAAAACCCTCTAAATTTTGAAATATCCAAAAACAAATTTCTAAAATTTATGAATCCTAAAAAGTTTTTGTTTATTGATTTTTAATTTATTGGGTTCTCAAAAAAAAACAAAAAAAAAAAAACAAAATGTAAAGACCACACCCAAATAAAAAATAGTTCTCTGTATCATACTTAAACTTTACTGGTCGATCAGTATTGAGAAATATTTTAAATGGGCGAGATAAAGAATTTAGGCATTAAATGAGACAAAGGCAATCGAATCATATTTATATTAAAAGTTTATTTGCAATCCTTAAAAATGCTCATATGGACATTCCAAAACTTTAAAAGAGACATATTAATAGTAACTTTCGATTTTCCTTAAAAATAATTTCCTTTATAACTCAAACAAATTCTTTCTAATAACATCTTATTCCGATTATGTAATGAGCAGAACTTGATTCTGGACCAGCCGAGTAAAAGAAAAAAGAAAAAGGACCAGCAGTGGACCACAGTTCATTGTCATCGGATCCCCCGACGAGCGTTTAAGAGACGCCATTATCGGACACCCCTTCCTTTCCCTAGTCATCTATTCATGTTTTACAAAACTTGTTTTAAAAAACTGTTGTTATCGGGAGACTCAACGAAAGGCAACCACTACACTAGGGTTTTTGTTTTGGGTTGCCTTGACTTGTTATATCAAGCATCTGATCTGACGGTACATGCTGTGTGTATATATATATATATATATATATGGAAAAATCCATATAACCCTATGTAATCTTTCTAATATCCATATCATCCCTGTAATCTTAATATATTCATATGTAAACACACCATAAATGCAAATAACCTCCTACGGTTAATTTTTTTTAACAGAATTAGAATATTTCGAACATATTACATTATCTAAACCATGATTAACAAATATGTATTATTTTAACCCTATGAAAGCAGTCAATACTTAAAAAAAAAAACCTCTAAAAGAGTGTAAAATTAGAAATATGAGTGTTTTTTTTAAGTATTGACCGTTTTTTTAGGGTTAAAAAAATACATATTTGTTAATCATGGTTTAGATAACGCAATATGTCAGAAATATTTTAATTCTGTTAAAAAAAATTTAATCACGGGGGATTATTTACATTTATGATGTGTTTACATAAGATTATATGGATATATTGAAATTAGAGGGGTTATATGGATATCAGAAATATTACATGGGTTATATACGCATATTTCCCATATATATATATATATATTAGGTTTATTATTATATTATAAAAGAAAGAAGGGCCACGATGAGATCACGTGCGATAGTGAAAAGAGAGAGAGAGAAAGAGAGTGTTATGTGTGTTGATAGGGTGGTGGTCAGAACAGCTGTAGGGTTGGATTCTGCCGCGTTAATTTTGTCGTTATATCCGTCTCTCTTTCTCTCTCTTTCTTCCCACCCATCCCTAACTTATTTTTTTGATCAACAACCGACCCTCTCTCATCTTCATATCTATCTCTGTCTGTTCTGAATGAAAAACAATCATTTCATCATCATTTCACCCCTCCTTGAATCCAGCCGGAGCTCTTGGGAGGGAGAAGGTGAAGAGGAGGAGGTCACATGAAGAGAAAGAGGGGGGGGGAGCTTTTCTTTTTGAGGGGAATGTTGTCTGGCTCGAGGCCACCACCATCGTCATCATCATCATCATCATTACCTTTTGATTTTTCTCTATTTTGGATGATTTATTGGTGTCGTCGGACCAGGCTTCATTCCCCCCAATCACTGCTTCCAAATCTAGGTCTGGCGATCGGGGTTGATCCATAGATCTACAGGAGATTTTTTTTTTTTATGTTTTTGTTTGTTTTTGTTGTTGTTTTCAGGTTGGGTTGTTAGGGTTTCGAAAGAAAAAAGATTTAAGAAGATTGGAGTAATGATGAGGGTCTCTGACGGAAGGGAAGTTCAGGTAAGTAAAAAGTCTTTCATCATTGCATATATAGACTTTTTTTTTTGGATTGTTTTTTTTTTTTTTTTTTTGGTCTTTGTTTATGAATTGCGGTTTAGATTTGTTAGGAGAAAAAAAGATTATTTTTTGGGGGTTTTCATCATTGTTTCATGATGGGTTTTGTGATCTTGTTCTGTCCCCCGTCCTCGTATTCTCAGATTTGTTCATGCATACCTGGTTTTCCTCTTAGATTTTCCTTTCTAAGGTTTGTGTTTTAAGGGGTCTGCTTTTATAAAAGCTCTCTATTTTGTAGCCTTATTGGGTGAGCCCTGGCTATTTTTTTTGTGATATATATTGGTTTTTCTTTTCTGTTTTAATTATAATTTGTCTGATAGTAGAATAATTTAACTAGTTTTTTTGGGTTTGTGTGTATATACTTCATTCAATAAAAAAAAGGTTACAGTATGTACAATCTTGTATTGCATACGTATATATAGTTTTGGTGATTCATTTTTTTTTAAAAAGGTTACTGTATGTACAATCTTCCACATTGCATACGTATATATATTCTTGGTGATTCAGTTTTTTTTTTAATCTGCTTTTGTGTTACATGAAGATGATTTTTTTCTGTTTAGTTTTCCTTGTGAAGCGTTCTCTGTCCAGTCATTTCATATATGCAGATTCTTTTAAACCGCATCCCAACATGTTCACTTTTTGTTGTTGGAGAGATTGATCCCACTTTCCTGGTTAATAATCCCTCAAAATCGCATATTTAGATTTGCTTGCCTGTTATATGGTGTACATAACATCAACAAGAACCACATTCTCTCACCCATGTTTATATATATGTTGTATGAAACACACAAGCACGCACAATGTGTACTTCAATTCTTATTTTGTTGGGTGCTTTGTTTAGTTGAAAAATGATAAAACCTGTGTACTTTTCCTTTGTTTTGTGCTGTATAAACTATTGCTTTTTCTTTTCCTCACAGCGTTTGCACATTCATATTGAAATGGGTTCCCCTCTTTTGATCATTCAAAACAAAAAATAGAATAACTTTCACTTCACTGTTTCTCATGGTTGTGCATGATTTTGGTATCACTGTTAATGAGTTCTCATAGTTTCATCTTTTCTCTGTATTATTTCCACACTATCTGCATATATCACATGGAGAGAGAGAGAGAGGGGGGGGGGGGGGGGGGGAGAGAGAAAAGTGTTCTTTGCACGTGGGGTTCACACGTGCGGTGGTTAGAATCATGTGCACTTGGTGGTGAGTTTCCCTGCTGCAGAGATAGTTGGGCATCTGGGAAGGGCCACTTGTTTGAACAACGTCAGCATCTGAGCCATTGATTCCTCTCTCTCTCTATCTCTCTCTCTCTCTCTTTCCCCTTCCCATCACCACTGACTCACCATTTAATGCCAACACTGATTTCATGGTGGCATTGGTTGTAACACTGTCATCTTTAATTAAAGAAAGGAAGGATAATATTTTAAAGAAATTCTATTCAAATTTTGAAACTTGTTTGGAATCTAGGAAACAATGTCAGTTTGACTCTTTATGATCTTGTTTATGGAGGAAATAAAATATAACATTAGTTATATAATGTCATTCATACTATATTATGTTATTTTGCTTATATAAATTCGTGTAATTTGAATGGAGATGGGATACATAGGAGGGAGGGACCGTTGTGACTTTGGCATTAGAGAATCAGATGTTGTTTTTGACTTTTGCAAATTTATAAAGTGGAGTCCTCGTTGTGTGGGAGGTTAGCATTCCCATTAGGGTTTGGGGAATACTGCTTTTTTCATGATTTCCTTTTGATGCTTTGCCCCCCCTATAAAGTTTTGGCTTCTTGGCCACAACTTTCCATAAAATGATTGAACTTTCTCTTGTGCAGTTGTATTTCAAAAGATGCTTTATGGTCCGATTTGCAAAAAGCCATCAAAAGTTCTTTTTTTTTTCAGTTTTTTTAAATTTTTTGACAAGAAAAAAAAGGTGAGGATCATTTATTGAACTTGATAAGTACATTGGAAGAGAGGTTATTGTTATGAAGAATGGATGGTACTAGTCTAGCAGTGTATGAAAATAAAGGAAAATATTCAGTCTTGTGTGTGTCAGTTATCTAAAAAAAAGAGTTGTAACTATGTTTTTTAGTTGAACAAGTGATTATACTTATTTTGAAGTTTTTCTTTTTATTGATAATCATCCGTGATGCTTGAGTACACACCTATAAAAAGAATATTTAGTGCAATTCTACATGAGTTTTTCAAGGGTGATATATGTGAATAAACCAAGTATACTTCAAAATTAATTGCTTCAGATGTTGTTAAACTTGTTTGTTTGGATTTTTTCTAACAGGTCCTTGTCGCAGTTGTAAGCAGAATTACATTTTTTGTTGCATTGGGAATGTAATTTTATGATAAAGAGGACATGCAAGAAATAGATGGGGACCTCATATGCTTCTTGATTTATACGCATGCATCAATTAACATGAACAACTTTTACCTTTAGAAAGGAAAAGCATAGGTTCAAATCAATTATTCCTTGGCATTGTCAATACATAAGAAACCACTTTGCTGTTAAGAGTTTAGGTGTTAATTGAAAAACATTTGGTGGGTATTCGTGGTACTAGTAATCCAATGTTATTTTTTGTACTATTAGAGGGATTTCTTAAGGACAGAGATGATCAAGTTTATTTAGTCATTGGTGCTTTAACAATAGAAATAGAGCTATAATGTTCTGTGGGCATGGTTGATATATTCATCTGAATTAATTTATCAATCATATTAGATATTGCATTTTTTATAGGTGAAATGAAATTGATTAAGAAATTGTATAGCTCTAATATATCCCATTTCTGATGGATTAAACTATGGCCACAATAAGCATATTGAAATACTGAAATTAAACATATTGAAATGCATTAAGCATCACAGCAAGGCATTGTTATCTCTGATGTAGTTCAAAATGAAGCAAATTGGATTGGAGCTCAGGCTCCATAAGAAGAAAAGGGATAGCTGCATAACTAATTAGATTTAATGGAGGATTAACTAGATTTTCTAAGTGTTGAGTACTGTCATTTTTATTTAATGACTTGCTTTTATCAAAATGTGGCACAGAAATGATTAACTTATGTTTGGAGTGTACAAAATCGATGGTTCAACATCAGCTGTGTAATTATCCTCAGATTCTTGTAATCAAAGAATTAGTTTTTTGGATTGGAAATCTATGGATATACAACAACCAGCTATCAATTTGATAAGAGTATCATATCATGATCATCTTACTATTTTTGATGAGTTATTTTGCCATGTTTTCTCAATTTTTCGCTGTGTTTTGGTAATTAAAAAAAATACAAATCTTAGTTGAAATTATGATTTACAAATCTTATTTTGGTTATTTTCAAATTTTGAACAGGGAGGATTATATCTAGTCGAGCGTTGTGTACTCAGCTTATTTTGTTGTCACATATATCTAGTTAGTTATTTACACTCATTGTGACAAGGGATATACCTCGTTAATTTTTTTTTATGAATTCTATAATTATGGCCATATAACTCATTAAATTATATATTTTATTTTTTTTATAAAAATAAATATTTGAGGTATATTATTTTAGAAAAATAAAAAAGGATGTGGATTGCATTTTAGGCTAAAATAGGATTGAGTGTAACATTTTTGTATGAAAAATGATACATTCAACCCCATCTACAGTCTCCAACATTTATATGCTCATTTATTGCAATACCTATTATTATGAAAAGTGATGTATATATCTAGATAAACACAATAATTTTTTCTTAAAAAATAAAAAAAATTAATTTTTTATATACTGCAATGGGGAAGATATTTTAACTAGGACAGTACTATACACTCTACTAGTGGAGTGAATAGATGGCTTGAAGATCATCTATAGACTACAAACATGACTACAAAATGAATTGAGTGTACTAGCATCTTTTTTAGATTAGAAAATGTTAGATTCAGTTATTTTTACAGTCCAAACATAAACCACATGTTTTTTATTTTATTTTTTAAATAACAAACATCATCTAATGAGATATATGATTTAATGAAAAGTATATAAAGCTCTTCGAGTTGAATGAACCAATTTTTAATAAATGTAAAAAAAAAAATTTAATGAGATATATAGCTCGTATAACAACACCCTTTTAGATTTAGTGTGGTTGGTCACAAGAAGGCCCAAAATCATTTGAAAAAAAAAAAATTTGGATTATATTAGAATCCACAAGGTGCAACACTAATCCCTGAGAATGAGATGCCCAGCTAGTGCTTTTGCTAATCTACCACCACCGCTGTTTGAAGAACTCCAAATAGTCTGCAAGGGAGAGCTTTTGATGCACTTCACTGTTAAGATTTAATTATGATAATATTAGGAAGAGTCCCACGGAGAATCCCTCGAGCAATCCATACATGATTAAATTTTAAAAAAAATATAAACTTCATTTGAAGATGCATATGTTTTAATAAAAAAATTATGTCAATCCATTTTATATTAAATAAATTTATTTTAATAAATGTATAAAATTTTTAATGTGATATATATCTTTGGAGTACGGATGTCTATGATGGTAGATGGTCTGTCCGCGTGAACTCCATGTTACAATGCTCATATAATTAAACAATATCATGACGTATAAATCCAAAAACATTGTCATTGATATGGTGTATGGATATTAAGAACGACATTGAAATGGTGATGCATCCAATACCCTACACGGTTTTGATTCACAAATCTCATGAAAAGGGTGAGCAAAACAATAAATGCCTTCTTTGAAGGTATATACTTTTTAAATAAATGTCATACATTCGCGAAAAAGTAAAATATATAGTCAAATAAGTAGAACACAATTTTTTTTTTGTATTTTTATAACATGGTATATATATCAGCCTAGAAAAGAGTATGCGGGAATGATTCTGATAATCCTTACCAGCCAAGCTAGATCTGAAAATTAAAATTATTAAGAAGGTATTTTATACCCCTAGGGGTTGTTTGACTAGAGGAATAGGGGTGGAATAGGACGGGAATAAGACAAAAAAGGCGTTTGAGTAGAGGGAATAAAGGGGTATAGCTATGTGAAATTAAGAGAGAATAAGCTGGTATTTGTATTCGAAATCCACCCATGGAATTATGTTATTCCTCCACTGGAATAAAGGGATTCACCTATAAAATCACATATCATCACATCAAATCACCTGTCATCACCTCTTATACATCAATGGAGCCCACATGTCAAATCAACTTTTTACATCTTATTCTTTATCAATCAAACGCTCCAACCTTTATTATTACATTTTCCAATGAGAATAACTGAAAACACAACCAAACACAAAATCCCTTATTTCATTGATAAAGTCAACAATTCCTGGAATAGATATAAACCCCATAATAACTTATGTCTCTATCCAAACAGACCACTAGTGTTTGGCTAGGTTTGAAAATAATGCATATGATTAAGTTCATTCGTTTATCTGCAGTATAATATGGTTGGCCGCTGTGGGGCTTATGCTAGGTGGCTTTTCACAATATTTCATTGTAGACTTCTGAATGAATCCGTTTCTTTTTTTAAAATAAATATATAAATAAATTTATAATTCTTATTTTTGGCCCCTTGTCCGCCCGCAAGCCCGACATTTTCAGGTCCGAGCTCATAGGTGGGCCGCGGGTCTACATTTTATCCAGTGGACTGGTCCAGCCTGGCCAGGGCCCTCGGACTAGAAAAGCTCGCGGCCCTAGGCCCGGGTTGGGCTTGGGCTTGAAATTCACAGGTCGGACCAATCTGTCCCTGCCGATTATCAATCCTTACTTTATCTAAGTTTCAAAAATGTAAACTGAAGGAAAATCACCATAGTTTTGTTGTCCTATGAAAAACAAATATTGCAAATGAATGGGATAATTGTTTACTAATTTTGTTTTAATCCGATCCGTTAATGCATTGTTGAAACTGGATAAAACTACACCTTATTGACTCAACAAACACCATTCATACTTACTTTATGTGGGGGGGGAACATAATACACCCCTCTGATTTTTGTGAGACACAGTGGTGACCTCGAAATTGTCACTCTTATAAATGTAACTTAGGAGGAATTAATATATAGATATTATTACCGTGAGAGCTAAAGAGTGTCAAATTAAAATACAGACAATGAAAAATAATACTTCGACAATCTTCTAACTAGAAGTGCCATCTAACCGGACAAGGTGCGTTGATACTCACCTATCATTCTTTGGGGTTAGTTTTGTTAAATGTATATATATATTAGGGTTAAGGGTAGATTAATCTTTTCCTTGTTTCCCTTTTTGTACTATAAATATTGGATACAAACCCTAATAAGATTCTTGATTCATTCTTTTCATATTCTAACATGGTATCAGAGCTTGAATCCAATTTTTTTCTTTGATTTTTTGTTGGCGATACTCTCCGTTCGGAGATCGTCCACATTCCGCTGTCCGTCGTTCTGTTCGTGTCACCCGCGCGGAGCCCCGCCGCTGCCCCGCACAGATCCGCTGCCCCGCGCAGATCCGCTGCCCCGCCGCTGCCCCGCGCAGCCCCGCGCTGCCCCGCGCAGATCCGCTGCCCCCGCCGCAGCCCCGCCGCTGCCTCGCCGCTGCCCAACAGCTGCCGCAGCCCCTGCAGCAGCCTCGCCGCTGCCCCGCCGCTGCCGCAGCCCCGCGCAGCCCCTGCCACCCTGCTGCGCCGTCCAGCGCCACCCTGCCCCGCCCAGTCCCCCACGCGCGCACAGTCCGCACCCTGCCGCGCCTGCCGGCTCCCTGCCCGCGCCCCTTCCGCGCCCTGCCCATCCGCGCGCCGTGCCCGCGCCCCATCCGCGCACCGTCCGCGTCTGCCTGCGCGTCGTCTCGGAATTGCGTGATCAGCGCGGATCCGCGCCGACCAGCCCGGATTTCCTGGGATCCTGTCCCGGATTCGGTCCCGGACAGCATCCCGGATCTCCCGGGAATTTGTCCCGAGATCCCGTGCTTCGCGCCCGCGCGCCTGGCCCAGCACCCGCTCGCGCCCAGCCCAGCTGCCCGACCCTGCTCCAGTGCCCGACCTGGATCTGTGACCCGACCCGGATCCGCGGCCCGACCCGTTTGTCGCTCCGTCATCGATCTTTCGGTATTTTCTTTATCCGGCCGCTACGGGCTCATTCGGACTCCAAATATAGTCATATTGGTACTCATTTTGATCAGCTTTTCGTGATCTACGCATCTGTGACTGTTTTGGATCTATCAGATACTGTTTATTTTGATCTATTGCTGTGCAAGTACTATGGATTGCAGATATTGTCACTCCTTTGGTCATGTGACCCTCGATTGCCGCAAGTTGGCTAGAAAACGTGCTCGAGATGCCGCTTTCTCTTTATCAATCCAGTCGTCTACTCAATCTTCTCTTTGTCAGGATCAGATATGTACATCAATTGCACCTCGCGTTGCTTCTGCTCAGTCACAGTTTACCACAGCTCACCTTATTGCACATTTAAAGGGGCTACAAGATCAATATCAACAGCTTTATGTTATGTTACGATCATTGACTGGTATAGATCTTTCTGGTTCTGTTCAGTCTGCTTCTACTCCCGTACCAGGTATACCGATTACCTCATGGGTTCTTGATTCTGGGGCTTCCCATCACATGACATCGGATGCATCGATTCTTGTTAATTGTACACCACTCCGTTCTCCTTCACTTATTCGCACTGCTGATGGTTCTCCTATGTCTGTCTCGAGCTCTGGCATTCTTTCTGATCATTCTCATCGATTTAATGTGCCAAATGTTTTGCATGTTCCTAAACTTTCCATGAGTTTGTTTTCTGTCAGTCAACTTGCTGACCTTGGTTATACGATCACATTTGATTCATCATCTTGTTCTGTTCAGGATCGACTTACTGGGAGACGGATTGGGACTGGGCGACGACAAGGTGGACTCTATTACATGGATCAGCTTCATGTTCCTCTGCCTTCCGCTGCTTCTGTGCAGTTAGATACAAATTCCCCTTCCCCTTTCGATCTTTGGCATCGTCGTCTTGGTCATTTGTCTCAGCCTAGACTCCGATATCTTGTTAGCACCGGTGCATTAGGATCATTTTCTCGCACGGATCTTCAACCATGCGTGGGCTGTAAATTGGGTAAGACAGTGGCTCTTCCTTTCCCTTCCAGTTCGCATATTTCAGATTCTCCCTTTGATTTAGTTCATTCTGATATTTGGGGTCCGTCTCCTATTTTTTCAAAAGGGGGAAATCGATATTATGTCATTTTTATCGACGACTATTCTCGTTTCACTTGGATTTACCTTCTCTCTAGTCGTTCAGATTTATTGCGTATTTATACTTCTTTTGCTACCATGGTTGAGACTCAATTTTCTCGTCGTATTAAGGTGTTACGCTCTGATTGTGGTGGTGAATATTGTTCTAAGGCTTTTAGTGAATATTTGACATCCCAAGGCACCCTTCCTCAGTTTTCCACTCCTTATGCTCATCAACAAAATGGCGTTGCTGAGCGTAAACACCGTCACATCCTTGAGATGACTCGATCTTTACTTCTTTCTGCATCCGTCCCTGTTGAGTTTTGGGGTGAGGCAGTTCTCACAAGTGTGTATCTCATCAATCGCACTCCGTCATCTATTACTGGTGGTATCTCACCATCTGAGCGGCTTCACAATCAGCCACCTGATTATTCTCGTCTTCGTGTTTTTGGTTGCACATGTTTTGTTCTTCTTCCTCCCACTGAACGTACCAAGCTTTCTCCTCGTTCTGCTATGTGTGTTTTTCTTGGATACAGTATTCAACATAAGGGTTACAAGTGTTATGATCCTATTGCACGACGTCTTCGCATTTCTTGTCATGTCACATTTTGGGAGCATCATCCTTATTATGCTCTTCGCTCACCTCCGGCTCCACTTCCTCCGTCTACTGTTGATGACCTTATTTTTCTGGATTTCTCTACTCCTGAGTCATCCCCATCGTCTATCCCACCGGCTTCTATTCCTTCATCTGTCCCATCTACGACCTTGCCATCCCCTATATCTCCTTCTTCGGATGATTCATGTGAGCCGAGTCCCCCTGTTGTTGCTCCTGCGCCTGATGTTGTTCAACCAGTAGTCGACCATGCCCCGGCAGTCGACCCCGCATCAGCAGTTGACCATACACCAGCAGTCGACCCCGCACCGGTAGTCGATCCCGCACCAGTTGCTCCTCGTCGCAATCCGCCTCGCGCTCGTCGACCTCCTCAACGACTTAGCTTGGTTGCCTCTGATTTTTTTTTCTCCTAGTTTTCAGTGTTTTCTTTCAGCTGTTTCCACTCACTGGGAGCCCCAATCATATCGTGAGGCTGTCGGCATTCCAGAATGGGAAGGTGCTATGGCAGAGGAGCTTAGTGCATTACAACGCACTCATACGTGGAAAATTGTACCACTTCCTCCAGGGAAGACTCCTATCAGCTGTAAGTGGGTTTATAAGATCAAGACCAACTCTGATGGTTCGATTGAGCGTCACAAGGCTCGGTTGGTTGCCCGTGGTTTCACTCAGCAGCATGGTATTGATTATGATGAGACATTTGCTCCTGTAGCAAAGATGACGACTGTTCGTACTTTGATTTCTGTTGCTTCTGTTCGTCAATGGCCCATTTATCAGCTTGATGTCAAGAACGCTTTTCTTCATGGTGATTTATCAGAGGAGGTTTACATGACTCCTCCTCCGGGTCTTCCTCATTCATCTGGTCATGTATGCCATCTTCACCGCGCTCTCTATGGTCTCAAGCAGGCTCCTCGTGCTTGGTTCGCTCGATTCACTGATGCTATCTGTGCTGCTGGGTTTGTTCGTAGTTCCTCTGATCCAGCTTTATTTGTTCACACCTCTGGTCCTCATCGTACTATCCTGCTGCTTTATGTTGATGACATGATCATCACCGGCGATGATTCGTCTCATATACAGTCGGTCAAGCAACATCTTCAGCGTCAATTTGAGATGAAAGATCTTGGCAAACTTCGCTATTTTCTAGGCTTGGAAGTTGCTTCTGCTCCGCGTGGTTATCTTCTCTCCCAACGCAAGTATACTGCTGACTTGATCGACCGTGCCTGTCTGACTGATGATCGCATTTCTCCCACTCCTATTGAGCTTCATGCTAAGCTCCGGCCTGACGATGGAGAACCACTTTCTGATGTTACTCGTTATAGACAACTTGTTGGAAGCCTCGTCTATCTCACTGTCACTCGTCCTGACATTGCCTATGCTGTGCATATTGTCAGTCAGTTTGTCGCTGCCCCTCGTACTGTTCATTATGCAGCAGTTCTTCGGATTATACGCTATCTACGTGGCACTATATCTCGTGCTCTGCTGTTACCGTCTTCTTCTACTCTTGAACTTCGCGCTTATACTGATGCTGATTGGGCAGGAGATGTCACAGATCGAAAATCCACAACTGGTATATGTGTCTTTCTTGGGGACTCTCTTATATCTTGGAAGGCCAAGAAACAAGACATTGTTTCTCGTTCGAGTGCTGAGGCCGAATATCGTGCTATGGCATCTGCTACTGCTGAGGTTGTTTGGCTTCGGCGCCTCCTCTCTGACATGGGTGTCATTCTATCTGTGTCTACTCCTCTATATTGTGACAACAAGAGCGCCATTCAGATTGCTAGCAATCCAGTATTTCATGAACGTACGAAGCACATCGAGATCGATTGTCACTTCGTCCGTCATCATTTTATTGCAGGCACTATATCACTCCCATATATTTCTTCTTCTCTTCAGTTATCAGACTTTTTCACAAAGTCTCATACACTTCAGCGGCATGGTTTCTTGTTGAGCAAACTCTCGGTGTATGATCCACCATGAGTTTGAGGGGGGGTGTTAAATGTATATATATGTTAGGGTTAAGGGTAGATTAGTCTTTTCCTTGTTTCCCTTTTTGTACTATAAATATTGGATACAAACCCTAATAAGATTCTTGATTCATTCTTTTCATATTCTAACAAGTTTGACAAGAGGTTAATGTTTTAATAATAAATTATCATAATTTTAAGAGATAAAAAATTCGTCAATTTTGTTTATACTTACATGTATCAAAATTTAAATAAAAAGTGAAGATAAATAAAACAAAATATTCATTTTTTTCATTTCAAAATTGGATAAATTGCATGTAATTTATTCAAATTATTTTTTATATTAAATAAAAATAAGTTATTTTTTCATTTATTTATCCTTGTAATTACTCATTATTATAACACTTATCTCCTTGTCTAACGGGCCCTCGACCACTCCTATGACCTGGACTACAACTTGTTGACGCAGTTATTTCGAAGATGGCGACTTTCACGTGGTATCCACATGTCATGTCGTCAAAAGTCCATTTTACAGTGCGTTGTGACGTCGTAATTGAAATGCCACTCTAATAAGCTCTCCATGCTGTCGATCGTTCCGCGTCCATTTTAATACGCGACACGTGAAAATCGGGATTTGGGAGCCCCACATAGATGGGACGTGCGATCGATTCAAACCACAACCCCCTCTAAGGACCCACACCACGCCACGTCCAAAACAAAACCCTTCGCTGTAAACATCCAGAAAACGCTTCAACATGCGGCCTGGGTTTTGAAAATACGTTGAAATTCTCTCTCTCTCTCTCTCTCTCTCTCTCTCTCTTTGAGACTCACTGCGATGAACAGCTCCAAAGCCCGAGTGGTCACCGGGATCACCGTCTCCGTCTGTAGCCTCCTCTACCTCGCCCTCCTCCGCAAAGCCACCCGCATCAGAGACTCGTCTCACGAGAAATCGATCGATCCAGTGACCGACTCGCGCATCCCTCCCGGTTTTGAGAAGAAGAAGAAGAAGATGAAGAAGGTGAGTTTCTCGGAAGAGGTGATGGAGCCTGTAGGGAGCGGCGCGGAGTACCGGAAGCGAGGACGGAAGAGGGAGAGGAGGGGAGATCAGAGTGCGCAAAAGAGAGGTGCTGCCGCGTCTTTGCCGGCCAATAGGAGCGTACTGTACAATGGGTTGCATCAGTACCGTTCCAATATGGCTACGTTCATGATATATGCTTGACATGTAGTTGGATTTTTTATTTTTTTTTTGTCTTTTTTTTTTTTTGTATGATTTGTTAACATTTTGTATGTTATTACGTGGTATTTAATTGTTTGTATTTAATTAGCTACTAGATATTACTCCATAAGAAAAATATTTATGAGAATAATTAGAAGGTGAACCAGTTAATTTATGGCATCCAAAAGGTTTTATAGACAAATAAAACATCCGTTGCATTTTGAGATGTTTCAACCTTCATTCATGTACAAAAACTCCATTATAATGTTCAATGGGGTAATGAGAAAACTCAATGCCTTTGGTAGTTATGAGATATGGAAAATCAAAGGTCATTAGAAACTCATGTAACTCATGGATTAATGGGAATACTTATGGTTGTATTCATGTATAACTTATGGATTAATGGAATAAGTTATAGAAATACTAATGGTCTTTAATGGGAAGACCAAAGGTTAATGAAGATGTCTATATAAGGGTGAGGTCCCAAGTCATACTCTAAGACACACACATTCACAACTTGTGTAAGAAATTCCTACACCACATATTGCTACCCATTAAGCTAGGTGAGAGTAGTGACTTGAAGATCTCAACCAAAGAAGGCCAAATCTTGAGTATTTTGACATACAACTCATCTTGGTATCATGGAAAAAGGTTAGTAATATATTATGTAATCTTGTTATGAAAACATTCGCTATGTTTTTATACATCAAAATTATGTTCTTAAAAATTCCGCATAATGATAAAGTCTAACAATTGGTATCAGAGCCATCTAATTTTAATGTATAAAACATATTAGGGTGAATTTTGATTATGAATGCATGTCCGAATAACTTTAGAAATGTCGAATTAATTCTATAAGTTATTTTGATTTGGATGTTGGTGACAGCATATGTGTGAACATGTCACTATTTATTATTAATGGCATGAATTGTGTTGCATGTGTTTGACACTGTGATGAACAGATAAAGACACAAACCACTAAATGATGGCATGCATGTAAATGAACGATTTATATTTTGATAGTGTCGGTGATCATATTATACATGTATAGTCTTAGTCTCGGTGATCATATGATATTGTCTCGGTGATCTTGTTGTGCATGAATTTATTTCGGTCTTGTTAATTCATGGTGCATGGATTATATCTTGTTTAAATAATTCATGAATTTTAAATATGGCTTATCTTGTTAATATATATTTATTTCGATGCATGAATTTTATAAGAGTTAAATAATTCATGTTATGGTTAATGATTTAATAAGTGATTAATGAAATATGATATAATTTTTATGGTCATATTTATTTTATTATATTATGCTAAGTTTCATGTTTAGTGTTGATCAACCCAACGGAGGGTCATCACTATATATGATTTAAGTTTTCAAGATAGGAGATGATAAATAAAATAATATCAATAAAGTTTTTATGCCCAACGGTGTTAAACTTTCTTATGATTAATTTTATTTTAACTATCATCTCATTTTGATTCATATATTATTATAATTCAGCCATATGGAAGAATTGTAATAATATACTTTCATGTTTTCCAATATAAGATTGTACTTCGGCCCAACGGAAGGACTATAATTATAATTCGATATTGGATATTGTAATTCGATCCAACGAAAGAATTACAAGAAATTGAGATCATAAAAAAAAAAAAAAATCTAGCTAATTATGTATTTTAGTTAGATTGTTTAATGTGTGGTGTTGAATTTATTCATGACATGGAAAAATAATTTATTATTTTGCAGCAATGAACCCTACTCCTATCACTAGTTATTTATCTGGTATTGAAGCTTTGAGTGGGACAAACTTTAAGAAATGGAAGGAACAAATTAATATTGTTCTCGGCTGTATGGATTTAGACTATGCTTTAAGAGAGAATCCTCCCGCAGAGCTTACTACTGAAAGTAGTGAAAACGAAAAAGCTTTGTATGAAAAGTGGGAGCGCTCTAACCGTATGAGTCTAATGATTATGAAAGGCTCTATCACTCCTGCAATTCGTGGAGCAATCCCGGATTCAGATAATGCAAGGAGCTATATGAAGTCAGTCGAAGCACAATTTGCATCAACTTCCAAATCTTTGGCAAGTACCCTTATGATTAAAATGATGACAATGAAATATGATGGTCGCAGTGGTGTTCGTGAGCATATCATGAAGATGAGTGATATGGCCTCTCAATTAAATGGAATGGACATGGCAATTTCTGAAGGTTTTCTTGTTCACTTCATAATGACTTCTCTTCCTGCGCAATTTAGTCCTTTTAAAATTAACTACAACACGCAGAAAAAGGAATGGAAGATGACTGACCTAATTGCTATGTGTGTTCAAGAAGAAGAGAGGCTTAAAATTGAAAACCCAGATATGGCTCATGTCACCATTGCAGGTCCAAGCAAAAAGGCTTTCAAGAAAGGCAAGGGTAAGAAAATAAAGAAAAATAATGAAAATTCTCCCAATGGGCAAAAGGATGAGAATAAGGTACGCTGTCACTTCTGTCACAAGAAAGGTCATCTGCGAAAAGATTGTGCTGGTTTTAAGGCTTGGTTGGAAAAGAAAGGTAAAACCAAATGCTTTGTATCTTATGAATCCTATTTAGTTAATGTTCCACCAAATACTTGGTGGATTGATACTGGTGCAAGTATTCACATAACGAATTCCATGCAGGGATACCTTACAAGCAAGAGACTAAATAAAGGAGAGCGAACCATAACTTTGGGAAATGGAACAGAAGTAGATATTGAAGCTATTGGCACTCTACGTTTGGTTTTAGATACTGGTTTTATTATGGATTTAGTAGATACAGTTTATGTTCCTGTATTTACTAGAAACCTTATTTCAGTTCCAAAACTTGATTCTTATGGTTATGAATTAAGATTTGGAAATAATAAAGTATCTTTGTTCTTTAATTCCCATTTGGTTGGCTCTGGTACTTTACATGGTAATCTTTATTCATTGAATTTAGATTACAATTATGCACAGTCTCTTTTATCCTTTCATGTGAATGATGTAATTTCTAAGAAAAGAAATCGAGTGAATGAAAATTCATCCATGTTGTGGCATAAAAGACTAGGTCACATATCAAGAGAAAGGATGGAACGTCTTGTTAAAGATGGAATTTTAAATTCACTCGATTTTTCTGATTTTAATACTTGCATCGAATGTATCAAAGGAAAATATACAAAGATTAAGAAAAAGGGTGCATCTAGGGTCACTGAATTGTTAGAATGTATTCATACTGACATTTGGGGACCCTATCCAACTTTAACCATTAGTGGGCATAAATATTTTATTAGCTTTATTGATGACTTTTCGAGGTATTCTTATGTGTATCTTATTCGTGAAAAATCTGAAGCACTGGATGTTTTTAAAATCTATAAAGCTGAAGTTGAAAATCAACTTAGTAAACAGATTAAAAGTGTAAGGTCCGATAGAGGTGGTGAATATTATGGAAGGTTCACCGAATCGGGTCAAAATCCAAGTGCTTTTGCCACATTTTTAAGAGAGAATGGAATTATCGCAAACTACACAATGCCCGGTACTCCTGAGCAGAATGGTGTAGCTGAGCGACGAAACCGTACTCTAATTGATATGGTGAGAAGTATGATGAGTAAAACAACCTTGCCTGAATTCCTATGGGGTGAAGCTTTGAAAACTGCTGTACACATTCTTAATCGTGTTCCTAGTAAGGCTGTACCCAAAACTTCTTATGAATTATGGGTTGGTAGGAAACCGAATTTGAATTATTTACGTGTATGGGGGTGTTCAGCTGAAGCTAAAATTTTCAACCCACAAATAAAGAAGTTGGATTCTAGGACTATAAGTTGTTATTTCATTGGTTATCCTGAAAGATCAAAAGGTTTTCGATTTTATTGTCCTACTCATAGTACTAGAATTATTGAAACTAGAAATGCTGTGTTTTTGGAAAATGAGGATTTTAGTGGGAGTATTGGGTTTAAAAATAATACCTCAATAAATAACCATAATTTACCGGTTATTCAAGAAAAGGATGTATCCACACCAATAATGGAAAATGGTAGGAATCAAGAGACAACCCATAATGAAGTTGAGCACGTCCCAATTGTAGAAGTAACTTCACGTAGATCACAAAGAGAGAAAAGACCTGCTATATCAAATGACTATGAAGTTTATCTTAATGAGTGTGATTATGAAGGCTTGGAAAATGATCCTATTTCTTATGATCAAGCCATAAAAATTCATAATTCAACTCTATGGTTGAATGCCATGAAAGAAGAGTTGAAATCTATGGAAGACAACAAAGTTTGGGATCTTGTAGAATTGCCCAAAGGAATCAAAACTGTTGGTTGCAAATGGATTTTTAAAACCAAACGTGATTCCAAGGGCAATATCGAAAGATACAAGGCCAGATTAGTTGCAAAAGGATACACTAAAAAAGAAGGGATAGATTACAAAGAAACATTTTCTCCTGTTTCTAAAAAGGATTCCCTTAGAATAGTCATGGCTTTAGTAGCTCATTACGATTTGGAACTACATCAAATGGACGTTAAAACTGCATTCTTAAATGGTGACTTGCATGAAGAGGTTTATATGAACCAACCTGAAGGTTTTCAGGATAAAGGCAAGGAGAAAATGGTATGTAGGCTTAAGAAGTCCATATATGGTTTAAAGCAGGCTTCTAGACAATGGTATCTTAAATTTCATGAAGTTCTCATTGCTTTTGATTTCAAAGAGAATTTAGTAGATCAATGCATATACCTTAAAGTCAGTGGGAGTAAAATCTGTATTATTGTATTGTATGTTGATGACTTATTGCTCGCAAGCAATAATATGGGAATGATTCATGAGACCAAACAATTCCTATGTAGGAATTTTGATATGAAGGATCTCGGTGAAGCATCATTCGTGATTGGCATTGAGATTCACCGAGACAGGTCTCGTGGGTTGTTAGGATTATCCCAAAAGGCCTATATTGAAAAGGTTCTTAAGAGATTCAACATGCAAAATTGTTCAAGCAGTGTTGCTCCTGTTGTTAAGGGTGACATATTTTGTGAACAACAGTGTCCCAAAAATGATCTTGAAGTGAAACAAATGACAAACATTCCATATGCTTCTGTCAGAAGTATTATGTATGCTCAAGTATGCACTCGTCCTGACATAGCTTATGTAGTGGGTTTGCTTGGTCGATACCAAAGTAATCCAGGTATTGAACATTGGAAAGCAGTAAAGAAAGTATTGCGTTATTTGCAAGGCACTAAGGACTACATGCTTACATACAGAAGAACAGATAATCTTGAAGTCATTGGTTATTCTGATTCTGATTATGCTGGCTGTAAAGATACTAGAAAGTCCACATCTGGTTATCTTTTCATGTTAGCCGAAGGACCTATTTCATGGAGGAGTCATAAGCAAACACTCACGGCTTCTTCTACCATGGAGGCAGAATTTGTAGCCTATTATGAAGCCACATGTCATGCAATGTGGTTAAGAAATTTTGTCTCAGGGTTGCAAGTTGTTGATTCAATTATGAAACCCCTGAGAATATACTGCGATAATGATGCTGCTGTGCGTTTCTCCAAGAATAACAAAATATCAGGAGGATCGAAGCATATCGACATTAAGTATTTAGTTGTAAAAGAGAGAGTTCATAGTGGAATTGTCTCTATTCAGCACATAAGTACTTTACTCATGCTAGCAGACCCTTTGACTAAAGGGCTTCCACCAAAGCTCTTTAAAGATCATGTTGCGCGCATGGGCTTGGTGGAAAGCTTATCAAATTTGGTCTAAAATGAATATGATGTTATGTGATCACATTATGTTGTAAATAATATATTTATGAATTAATGATAATGTTTATGTTACGTTTATGCATCATATTGTGTACATTTAGATGCTTAAAAGTAAATTGGACCATTTCGGATGAATTAGCATTTTCACCATAACTTTGCTAATGTCATCTAAATCTCACAATTCATGTCAATAGAATTACTAACATTATAACCATTGAAGAATCTTGAATTGATGAGTAATTCAATGATTTCAATGATTTGATATTAGTTATTTTATGGGGCAGAATTTAACTATGAGGGATGCAATTTTTCTTTAAGAGTTCATGTGGCCATTTTAGAATCTAGTACAAATATAGCCATGTCAGGCCAAGTGGGAGATTGTTAACATTTTGTATATTATGTGGCCTTTACATGTTTATATTTAATTAGCTACTAGATGTTACTCCATAAGAAAAATATTTATGAGAATAATTAGAAGGTGAACCAGTTAATTTATGGCATCCAAAAGGTTTTATAGACAAATAAAACATCCGTTGCATTTTGAGATGTTTCAACCTTCATTCATGTACAAAAACTCCATTATAATGTTCAATGGGGTAATGAGAAAACTCAATGCCTTTGGTAGTTATGAGATATGGAAAACCAAAGGTCATTAGAAACTCATGTAACTCATGGATTAATGGGAATACTTATGGTTGTATTCATGTATAACTTATGGATTAATGGAATAAGTTATAGAAATACTAATGGTCTTTAATGGGAAGACCAAAGGTTAATGAAGATGTCTATATAAGGGTGAGGTCCCAAGTCATACTCTAAAACACACATTCACAACTTGTGTAAGAAATTCCTACACTACATATTGCTACCCATTAAGCTAGGTGAGAGTAGTGACTTGAAGATCTCAACCAAAGAAGGCCAAATCTTGAGTATTTTGACATACAACTCATCTTGGTATCATGGAAAAAGGTTAGTAATATATTATGTAATCTTGTTATGAAAACATTCGCTATGTTTTTATACATCAAAATTATGTTCTTAAAAATTCCGCATAATGATAAAGTCTAACATGATTTCCTTCTACAAATGTGTATATTTCAATTCCATGTATATCGATCGAGGAATTAGGGTCCGTTTGGATCCGTGTAGAACGGATTCCGCAATAAAAAATTCCATCAGAACTCGGATCCAAATGTATTATCGCGCGCGGTGGTGGACGTTGAAGACGCTTTTGACACGTCTCATGCACAAAGGGGACTGTATTCAAGAAGCTTTCAAAACAAAGTTTTTTTTTAAAACGGAATTTCAATCCCTGGCTTACCGAAAAGCAAAATTTTGTAGCATAGCAAAATAACTCCTAAATTTTAGTGATTGTTATAAATCTAAGGGTCTGTTTGGATATGAGAATTTAGATAGATTCTGCGTTTGAAAAGTTAAAATTCTGAAACTCAAATCCAAACACATTTTCAACGTTTAACTTTTTAAACCATAATATTTCTTTTTATGTCAAAAAAATCTTGCCGTTGAAAATCTAATAAAATATAGCTTTTCAAAAGCTGAGTTTAAAACATAAGATTTTAAAAATCTCATAGTTTCAACCTCACATCCAAACGCACCCTAAGTAAAAGAATAAGATTCAACATACCATCCAAAAGAGAAGAGAAGATCAACCAAAAGAGAAAGAGGAGAGAGAAAAGTAATGGCTATTCTTTGTATTTCATCTATATGTCTATAATACAATGCATGCCTATATTTATAGACAACAAACACAATATTATAAGAATAATAAAAGGGATTTGATTTTATCAATCCCTTAAAATAAGGATGGGAGGTTACAAAGAATCAAAGAGAATATTCATAATGATCATCCATATTTACAATATTTTACAACCTCCCCCTTGGATGACCATCAACCATTATATTAAGGTAATTGCCTCGTTAAAACCTTGCTTGGAAAAACCCATTGGGAAAAAACTGAAGCGAAGGAAAAAAAAGTACAATTACTTTATCTTAGTAGTGTTGGACGCGTTTAATACTTCTTCATTAAAACCTTGCTAGGAAAACCGAGTGGGACAAAACCTAAACGAAGAAAAAAGAGTACAGTACGCAAAAGATGTCCATAGTCGAATATAGTCCTCTTTGTTAGTTACTTCCCCTGATTTTAGTAAATCTCAAACTGTCTAGTGATTGAATCAACGAATACTAATTTCATGCATAATTGGATGAGGTAGTCATCAATGTTTGCTTTGTAGATCTCCATAAAATGATGACATCGTTACTAATATATACATAACCTGTCTGTGATCGATCTTTGTAAGGATCGGATAGATAACCTGTATCTGCACAACTAACTAGATGCAAATTATTAGATTTATCATTTGAATAAAATAATCTCAAATCAGTAGTTCCACATAGGTATCTCATAACATGCTTGATACCATTCTAATGCCTTGCAAGTTGGTGCAGAACTATATCTCGTGTATTGAGCCAAATATAACATGTCTGCTTTCATGTTCTTATCTAGTTTTGTTTAACCTAGGCCCTCGTTTGGTTCGTGTCATTTTTTTTTGTAGAATTACTTTACCGGGAATCAGTTTAAATTATTTTACCAGGAATCCTGATGCAGCGTGATGACCACGCTCTCTTCTGCTGACCGGATCAACACGAAGCTGTTGATTACTAAGAATACCAGGACGAAGGGCTTCAACGCATCTGCTGATTCCTAAGAATACCAGAAACACGATGGAATTCTAAAGAAAAATAAACAAACTTTAATAAACAAATTGGATCTTAACTGATTATTCAAATCCAAACTAAAAAATAACAACTACATACTTATCTAATCCTAACTTATATTTAAATTCAAATTTAAATCATTATTTGAAATTCAAATCTAAATATAGTAAAATCCTAACAAATGCATAAAATCCTAACAAACTAAAAACTACCAAAAATAATAAAAATAACTTTCAACTATCGATTTGACCCTCTAGACGATCTTAGAATGCTCCAAAAATTGGCATAATGGCATAACACTACTTTTGTAGGGCTCGTCGATACGAACACGTGGACATATTATAATAACGATTCTGATCTACGGTCTAAAAGTTATGGCAGTTTGAAGTCACGGTTCTCCCGATCGGTCAAGATGTCTTCTCTTTTTCTGGCTCATCTGATCTCGACCGTCCATGTAATGTGTAGCTATGATATCTACATCAAATCCTAATTCCATAAGACTGTTTGGTTCGCTAGTGGATTTCTTCAAAGAATCATTTTCAAGTGTTTGGTTCATACATGAAAAATGATAAGGAATTTGATTTAAATGTCTAAAATATATTTACTATTATATATATACTAGTAAAATTTATTTCTTTATCTATATCACAATAATAATAAAAAAAATTATAAATATTTTTATAAATATTTAATGAATGTAAATTAATAAAATAACAAATTATGTAATTAACATATAATAATAATAATTTTTCTAAATCAGTTGAATATTATGAACTCCCCTAAAAACTAAATAACCAATTTTATTAGTTAGGATTAAGAGGTTTTACGCCTAAACCCACTCCACACATCACATATTATACTAATTATAATAATATCTAAACCCAACTACAAAAATAAAAACTAAGTTTAAAAATATAAATTAATATCTAATACACACAGTTTAGATTTTTCACATCACATATAAAAATTATAACATAATTTTTTAGTTAAAAAATCAAAATGACTATATAAACCCATTATATGGGTGGTGGGAAAAAAAAGAAGATAATGCTATTTATTTTAGAAGGGATATACATAGTAATTTCATTAATTTGTAAAGGGTATAATAGTAATCTAATTTAGGATTCTTGATAGAATTTGAGATTACCACCACAAAAGGTGGGAATCTGATTCCACTCTATTTTCCCACATAGATGGATTTTAATTCTAGTCAGGCTCACAATTACCATCAAGATTATTATCAACCAAACACTGAATTTTATACACTTTCCTGGTAAGCTCACATAGAATCAAACTCCATCACAGAATAACACGAACCAAACGGGGCCATAAAGTATTTACCTTTGTACATTGTTATGCATTTTATTTTATTATGTGTATATTATTATTTCACATATTGTTATCTATATATTCATTATTTCATATTGTTATGTTGATGCTATACATCCTACATATACAGTACTATATACTATTAAATCACATAAACGGTTAATTATTAACTAATTTGCGCATATGGATGATATTGGATGGAAGGACTAGGAAAAATATATAACGGTTGTGATCAGTGTTTAGAAATGCAATATGCGGTTTGTATATGGTTAGTGTATCATAAAGAGTATATGCGATATGCGGGAGTATATACGGTGTTATATTTTTATTAATAAGAAGATATATGAGTATTTTCAAACAATAGATAACAAGATAAATATGTATATCTATTAAAAATTTATAACAAAGGACTTTGGTCACAAATTAGAGAAAATATTTGAACAATAAAAGTAAGTCGACATTAGCTTTATAAGTATAAAACTATAAATTTTTCCTAAGCTATAAACCTAGGTCTTTGACCAAGTATGTAGTTGATAGTGGATAGGGAAATGATCATATTCCATATGTTTAAAAAAATAGAAAGTAAGAAAAAAAATAATATAAAACCAAAATTTCATAAGCTATAAAGCTTCCAAAACAAACTTAACATCCAAGAGAAAGCATAAAACTACCAAATCCTTCAATAACATAAAGAAACCCAAAATATTTATATTCAAATCATGTGAATCTTTTAAAAAATAATAATAATTGTTCGGCCGCATCTTCGCATACAGACCGCATATGCAGGTTTGAACCGCATATTATTGGGCCATCTGCTCTTATGCGCGCGCGGTTTGATCTCATATGCTGTCGCATATACTTCCGCACAAACCGCATATCTGAAGAGTAGTTGTGATATTCTAAGCAGAGAGAGCAAAAAATAACTATTCAAAAAAATTGATATTAATTTCCTAATTTATTTTTATAAATTTGGTTGTTAATTAAATTCTCCAAAACTGGATAAATCCAATACCAGTAGCCGAACTAGATAGTACATTGAGGATAAGGTTATCCATTTAGTTCTACTGATCATCAATCACATTTTTCATGTATTAAAAAAATTGGAGGCTTAATTGTACTTTTCTTCATGTTTCCCCTGATGCACATGATCATAATACATCTACAAAATTACGGTGCATATATAGCCTACGTCATTTACAAATATACATTTCTACATAAACATAAAGAACTCTAGTGAATATGATTGAGCAAGATAAATTTGGTCTGACAATCAAGATTTGGCTTCTTCTAACAATGGTTCAAACCCAAATAGTAATTATATTGCTTGATAAACAGCAGAAAACTTTTAGAACAAAACATAAAATATTCCGGGTTAATATTTACAACAATTAATTGATGCATCTAGAGTGGTACAGATCGAAGCTTTTCCCTTCAAATGATCTGTATATATAAGCTATTGATGGTCCCGTATATAGAACTAGTCGTTTCAAGATATTGGTTGTCAAACTGTTGGCCAATTTTTTTTTTTTTTTTTGATGCAACAACTAGCAAAAGCAAAGGGCGGCATTCATTGTACGCCTTCCATTGTAAGCAAGCTAGTGACACGCACATGGAGAGGTAGGATGAGAGAAAGCATGCATGCACAAGCACAAATTCAGTCTCTATGCATAATTCAAAACTCATAAATTTTAGCTCCCTCAACCTGAAGATAAAGAAACTACACTTTTCAGTCTCCACACACATTGGTTGAAATTTCAGATATGTATGAATGATCCAGCTCGAGTACTAATGGTAAGGACGCGTTTGGATTCGGGATTGTGCTATTTCTGCAATGGAAAAATCACAAAAAATGCCAAAGAGGATTCAATAAGGGTTTTAACTAGCTTCTGCGTTGTCACAGCTTATCAATTTTTTTTTTTAAGGTAAAAATAAATTTTGTATAGATATAAAAACTGTGATGTAAAAAAATGAATTTAAAAAAGATCGAATGGGAGGCAACCCCAGGAAGCCAACGACCACAGAAGATCGGGAGGAAAAGATAGGCAAAGCTATATCTTGCATCCCCAACCAAATGTAGATGTGTATTAAAATAATATTACACATGCGTGCTCAGGAGTACTTTTGACTAATATAAGTATCAAAGTTTTATCTTTGTGGAAATGAAGCTCAATTGCCTGTGAAACGTGTAAAATAGCCCAACACAATTGGTACTGATACTTTCATGTTTTATTTGGGATCCAAAGTCAAATGTATGTGAATCATAGGGGCAAGTCTGGCAGGAACCCTATGCATGGAAGGAGCGGACTAATGCCCTTACACGTGCATGGTCTATGCACCTGAGACCATCCAACTGTCCATTTTTATTATCTGTATAACATCTTTAAATAGTTACATTTAGATGTGTCTTCACTCTTAGTGCAATTCTTGTTTTGATTATTAAATATTAATATTGTTTACATATATTTATTCATGTCATATTGAAACCGGAGAATTTAACCAACATTTGGGATTTTAAAGCTGACTGAGTATAATAGTGTTGAAAATTGAATGCCCATAAAAATGGAATATACCTTGAATGACTCACTCAAGCATTTCAACAAACGGGTTATAAATGCGATATTCACATGATGTCTCTAAAACGGTTCTTCGGATGAAATGGTGACTATTGAAGCATCTCAAACCAATATATAAAGAGCATACATGGATGATTAAATTCATTCATACAATCAACAAAACCACAACACCAAAAGAGTCTCCCGATCCGGCAATCTCCAGCGTTGCGGTGGTCTTCTCCTTCATTGCAGTTCTTCTTCATTCTCTACATCGCGGCGGCGGCATCCTCGATCCTCGGTCTTTCATAGAGCTCTATATTTTTTGTTGAAAACAAATACACCTGGCCCCGTGTGTATACAAGTTGAAATTTACTTTGAGATACACCAATATATTTTTTTTAAATGTAAAAAGTTAGAGCTCCATACATTAGGATAAAATCCATATCCTTACTTATCACATCGCAGCGTATGAAACTGCAGGTAAAATTATTAAATAGATTGAGTATATCAGCTCTCTATCATACATTGATCTATTCAAACATCCCACCTCATAGGAGACGATGGCTCTGGATCCAATATTGGTAGTGGCACCAATTACCACTGAACGTAAAGTCTGCTTGGGAGTTGTGTTTACATGGGCCTTTGCTTCCATGTTGTCTATTATAGGTTTAATTTAACAAGCGATTTATTAGAGGTTATGATAGTTGATTTGACAGTCGACTTATATATTCTTTAAGTAGAATAACCTAGAATAACTTTAATTCTAGGGATTGGTTATAATCCATATACCCGTTTATTTCGACATAATTTATCCCTAGATACTCTGCATCCAAACAACAAAATAACACTTATTTTGCTTTATTTACACTTATTCCCTGGGCTATTCCATATTTAAACGGGGGCAAAGAAAATGATATGTCCACTTCTTTTGAAGCTCCATTTACAGTTCACATTGTATTTTTATGTTGGTTGGGCCCGGTTATGTTTGCAAAATGAAGTCTAGTTTGTCCCACCTGATTTTATGTGTTAGAATAGTTAATCAAGACTTTGTTTTATTCGTCCTGACCCGCTTAGTGCGGTGACAGAGGGACACCCCATTCACTCAGGATGCCAAGGATCAAATCCTGCTCCGAGCAGGAAAAATATAGGTCTCCAACTCTATAGGTTGAGTATCATGCGCTTTATTGTCCATTGTGTTCTATGAGCCCTTGTTGGTCCATATTTCATTAGTAGTAGTTGAAGTTTGTTACTGTAGTTGGCACTGTTGCCCTGTTTATGGTCTTATATACCAAAAAAAAAAGAGACTTTATTTTATTCTCTTCTAAAGTTTTGAATCATGTAGTAATGTCAGTTATGTTTTTATAAAGTGAATGGTAAAAATTGGATTAAGGGAGCATTTGCACGAAGCTGGTTATACAATCATGCAATCAAATATTTTTATAATCATAGCTGGTTATACAATCATGCAATCAAATATTTTTATAATCATAGCTTTCTACATACAGATTTTAAACAAATAGTACCTAAAAGCTGTGATTCGAGAAAGTTGGGGGAAAACAACTTTCTGTAGAATCAGTTTTAAACCCAGCATTTACAAAAAATCAGTTTTATCATCCTACAACCAAATGCTACCTTAAATATACATCTTCATGAAATAAAAGTAAATAAGCAAAAATTATACACCTATTCTGGATCGATCCCACCATTTAGTACCTGTTTCTGTCATAGAATAGGCATTACTTTTCTGAAAGCAAAAGCTTCCCACTTTGGATGGCTTACACTCCCAACAAAATTTGATCAGGACACACATCCTCTGTTTGTGGGGTATCAAATTGAATTAGGAGATCAACTTTTGGGCTTCTAATTTTGCGCAAGACAAGTTAACCAACAGTGATCACTTTTTGTTTAACATGTTTGATTTTCTTATCTGTTAAATCATCACATTGGTGTGCCTTTATTGGACATGGCACTAAATTAATGTGCACTTCTGCTTTGACATTGATGGGGAAAACAAATCTAATTGCCACTGTGAGACTGAATCCAGCTTTTCCCAGAAACTTTGAAATAAACCAATTCTCTGTAGCATTTATTTGCTCGTTCAAACACATTTTTTTCTTAAGGATAATGTTACATATAACCCATATGCAGGTTCAAAGGCTTTTGATATATTTAAGTGTTTGGTTTAAGTACAAAAGATGTACTTTCATGAAATTAGATAATATATATTCTAATTAATTATATAGTACTCTAATGGAAGATAATATACATTCTCTTAACCAGTGGCGAAGCCAGAAATTCACTTCAGGGGGGCAACTTTCAACTACAATCTTTAATTTTTTTTCTTTTAAAAACCTGAAATTACAAGGGATGTACAAAAATAAAAAATAAAAAAATAATTACACTCTTTACAATTGTTAGAATGAGATAATGAGAATCCTTGTAATGCACTTTAGGGAATGATCCCTTATATACATGTACACATAGGATTACACATGTAATACACTATGACATAAAATATATAATTTAACAACAATAATTCAAAGACAAAAAATAAAGTCATTAAAGCTCATTTATAGTTTTAACAAATCCATATAATATAAAGATATATTCACGAAGTACAAAAGAGGACCAAGCCAAGGTATCTAAGGTGTATACAAAAAAGGAGACTAATTACACCTTTTACAATAATTAAACTAGAACTATAAGGTGTGTACAAAAAATTAAATAGTTATATCACCCTTTACATTAGTTCAAGATTACAAAAAAGTATAATATGTGATCTACATTTTCAACAAATTTTCTATTTGGCATCTTTACAATTGACCCCGACGAGTTTTCATGCTTTGGAAGCGTTAAATGATAGCATCAACTTTGTTTTCTACACGACTTTGTTTTGATGAATTATCATCTCTTTCTGAAGAATGTGACTAATTAAAATTTGACTTTCTTTTCAAATATTTATCTATAACTATTTCAAAAAAGATATAAATCTCTATAATATTCAGATTTTAATCAAACAATAAAAAAAAATATAATGCGATTGAGACAATAAAAATGTAAAAGAAGAAAGAAAAGCTCAGACCTTATCTTTTTTTTTTTTGCAACCAAGCATAATGAATACAAATCTTGTCCCAATTCCTATTTATTATTCTTATTTGGGGTTTATCAAACATCCATTGTTCGGATCCCAATCCCAACCAACAAAATGTTTTTTTAATGAAAACATTACTAAACCCTAAATCAATATATTAATAAAGGAGCCCAATAAAACCTATAAATCTGTAATCACTAATCAGCATAAGTTTTACAAATTCATCGATTCAAATTCGGATCATAATCAATCACATGAAAAAGATACGATCTTCTTCTTCTTTTTTTTTTTTTTAAACCACCGTTTATATTCTTCCAAATACATAAACCCTCGTTTAAAAATCACTATAGAGAGAGAGAGAGATTCGGAGACTCACTGGCGCGGCTGCACGGGGAGACAAGAGGGGTGGCGACGCGCGGGCACGGGGAGACCGATGAGCGGCTGCTGCCCGGAGAGACCAGAGGGTGGTGTGATTAATAAAGAACACAATATTTCATTGGATTCATAATTTGGGGGTGTTGTTGAGTTGGGAAGAAAAGGACTTACTTGGGTGCATCGGATCGGACAGCTGTGGATCATTTTCAAAAATATTTTGTTGGACCTTAGACTTAAGTCACTTGAAGATTGAAGTTAGGATGTTTTGAGTAATTTTAAAAATCAGTTAGGGTGATTAAGTCATTTTGGCTATATATAAATTAAAAAAAAATCTACACACATTTAACATGGGTCTGCCCTTGCTCTTAACTCTACACACACACGCATGCACAAATTTAAAGCAAGTATTAATCTGATGAGTTCGAAACAACAAAGATGATGGCATGACTTTTGGAATTAACATACTTTTATAATCTTCATTTCAACTTACTTGCATTCACCTATCAATGTCAGCACCAAAAAAATTACATCTAATCATTTATCAACATATATTGTTTTAATTTGTCATCAATTGTGTCATAACCATTTACTTTTGGAAGATTAATTAAACTAGATGTCTCTTAACCATAACCTTAATTAACATTCATATGGAAATGCATATATGACAACAGGACATCAAGAAGTAGACAAGTCTTCATTAGGTGGTCCATCAACTCACATTATTTGCTCAAAGAATTCATTGTCTTGTCTATTCCTGAATAATGTCGCTCCCGGTCTTTGAGATGAATAAAGTTATCCTGGTATGGGTCATCACATCACAGGAGGCAGAGACAACGATTTCATGGTACGAATGTTATTCGATATCGAATAAACAATTCACTTCCCCAGTTAAATAAAGATACATGGAACCCACTTGTCTCATTTTTTGTCTAGTAAAACAACAGTTTGGCAATTGGGGCACGGAGATATTAATTTGGGGGACCATATTAAAAAAAAAATAAATTCTTTTGTCATAATTTTTTTTTTTTTTTTTGATAATTCTACTTCTTTTTAGATTGAAATATATTCTAATAAAATTTGAACAAAAATATGAAGAAAAAATAGAATTTCAAATAAATATATAAAAATATCTCATGATTTTAGAAAATGTATTATAAAAAATACACAAAAATAAAAACGATTTTAATTACGAATAGGAAAATAATACAAATCTAATAAAAAATAAAATAAAATCTCATTAAAATAAAAATAAATGAAATCCCATTTATCAACTTATGGTGATAGGTGACGGTCAAATCTTAAACGTTATTGAAACTTGTGTCACTGAATGCCAGTCACTAGTGATGGACGTTTGTGTCCGTCACCTATTGTTCACTTATGATGACATTTACGTCTGTCACCGTATGCTACATACAGTGACAAACATGTTTTGACCGTCATAGAAACTTATGGTGACCGGCTTAGCTGCGATATATGAGCGATCATCACAATAGATTTTTGTGACAAACATAAAGGTTTTCTGACGGTTTTCAACGATCATCAAAACCCTATTTTGTTGTAATGAGTCTTCCCCTTATTAACCTATATACTAACTCTTGTACATTCTATAAATCTTTATGTTATGAGTATTGTTGTACACATTTTTTTCTGCCCTAATTTCAGTCTCATATGCATCGATACAAAATCCTCGGAACATGTACTTACATTATATAACAAAATATATGCTTTACTAAATTTTTTCATATTTTCTATAAATACATTCATACGATTCATTGGAATATATGTTTCATTTTTATAAAAGTATTTAACTCATTAGATATAGTATACTATTTTTTAAGAAATTTAAAACACATATAGACTGGAATTGAGGCTGGAAAAATAACTCTACGTAATATTATCCTTATTTTATAGCCATACAAAGTTCTTAATTACCGATAAATTAAAGAAAATTGTGAATTTCATGCTACCAATTTTCAAACGGTGCACAATATTGATAAAATAATAGATCATCCGTCAGATTGTCAATCTCAACCATTTTGAATGATATTCTTATTGTTCTGCTGCATTTAATATAATGCAGAAAATTAACTGGCCGAAACATTATATTATATATTAAGTGAAAAGTTTTGGTTATGAAGTATACATTTGTCATATTTCATTCATTCCTGGAGTCTATTCTACTCGACCAAACAACTAGATAACTACTCATGCATGTTCATTCAAAGTTTTATTTTATTTTTTCCATGTGCACAATCAGGCTTCACAGTTCACACTGTGGGTTATAATAAAACTGAAACTGTTCATCATAAAATATATAATTTTTATATTTGATTTCTAAGTTACGTTAGACCAGTTATAAACAAAAGTTATATATACCTCATTCTTTTCTTCCAAAGTTTCTCCAGTCATCTGGGATCTGTTGTTTAAATAATGTTTAGAGTACTGACATTCAGCATGATCTCTTACAATAATATGTCTTCATGAACAAAAATAAATTACAAAAAAAAGGTAAATAAGCAATATCTTTTCTTTGATACAGGTCATTACATTCCTGAATGCTAAAGTTTTCCACTTTGGGTTGTTTATTTTCATCAACATAAATTAATTGACCGGGAATCCTCTCCATGTGGGGTGGTTGAATTGGTAGTTCACTAAGTTTCTTTAATTTTATGCTTTAAACATAAGTCCCTCAACAAACAATTAATGTAATAACCTATAGAAATAATGTTTCTAATCTTCACGAGTACTTCACGTATATTTAAACATATAATTGGTGTGCCTTTGCTAAAAATAAATTTCATATCTACATATAAAAAATGTTTCAATCAATGAGTGAAAGGACTCAGGGACACAGGCATATCTTTTGGGACCAAGTCTGATCTCTGTTATTTTTTACTTTTTTTTAATTTAATAATTTATGTTTTTTTTTTTTTTCTATTTTTAGTTTTTTGTGATAATTAAGGAATTTTAACATTAATTTTTTTAATTGTGAGAATTTAAAAGAATCACCCACAAATCCGTTGAGCACTGGGAGGATTTCAACTTAATATTTACAAGAAGCAAACCCTTAGCACTAGCCAAAATGTTAACACTCTGTGGGTCCTGATCTTCTTTCTTTTTGCTCACAGTGGATCGACCTTGCCAACAAATGTCATTCGCTCATCCCTTAAGAAATACATCTACTCTATCATCAACTTAATTATGTGGCTTTGCCACCATTTTTTTTATCATAAACATAAGATAGTGGGAACTTAATTTAACTAAAGTCTATCTAAACCATCCCTTCACAATCATTGCACAAGAAATGCATTTATCATAATAGTTAAAGTCTCAGTCAGATACTCAAATGGTCCTCCAACTCATTATTTGCTCAAGCAAGCAAGCATGTCAAACAATTGGTCCCAGTTTTAGTTAGGTTTTTTTTTTTTGGGTAACAAGGCCCACAAGCTTAAGGGGCAAGTATAACAGAACTGGACACAAGACCCGCGTCAACCCACGTCACAAGGGGGCTGTATGGGGATTGAACCCGCGTCAACCGTCTAAAATGGGTGCAACTACTCCACTTCGCCAGTGAGGGGATGTGCAATTGGTCCCTGTTGTTGATAGTAATGCTCACAAGGGGGCATCCCAACTTGTAGAGATTGTGTCGGTATTATTTTGTCTTCTCAAGGCCTTGTATCCTAAATAATGTTTTATTTTTTTTTAAGAAAATGATAGGTCTTAATTTTATTTCTAAAAGAAAAGGATACTAGAAGAGAAGCACGTTACAGTGATGGTTTATAATGATCATCATAAGCTATAAACTGTTTCTAATATATTTGACGACATCTACACGTTGTTAAATGTGATGACTATCATATATATATATATATATATGATGGTTAAAAACCGTTGCATATCATCATATGGCATTCATTCAAATATGATTACTTAGCAAAACTTATTTATCAAATTAATCATGCATTTTGATTATTTACTAAACCAATCATTTAACCCAGTCAAACACCTCCACGCCAGCTTTATATTACTCAATAAATAACTCGATGAATATCACATGTGCAAACATCAAATTTATGCATTGTATGTTCACACAATTAAGATTCACAGTTGGCACTGTGGGTGGAAACTGAGAACTGTACGGCAAAGATATCTAATTCAAAACTGGATTTCTAAGTTAGAACAGTAAAACAAAAGTTTTATTTCATTATTTTCTTCCAATGTTTTTCCAGTCATGTTGGATATCGATTATTAAAATATGGTTCAAAGTACTGCAAGGGCCCATGCACCTTATAGAGACATCCAGTGCCACCCTGATCATTTCACATTTGTTTTTCTTAGATGTCTTTATGAACCCAAGAAAAATTAAAAAAAATAAAGAAATAAAGCAAGCTTTTCTTTTATGCAAGTCACCACATTCCAGAAAGCAAAAGATCTCCACTTTCAATTGATTAATTTGACCAGGAATCTTTTACCTCCATTATGGTTTAATTGAATTAGGAGTTTAATCCACTTTATGTAACTTTCTTTTATTAAATGCTTTGTGATAACCAATTTAATTTTGTTTCAAATTAAGATCCTTAACTATGCAAAACCCAATAAACAATAGGGAAAAATCCATATAACCCCCTATAATCTAGCCTAAATCCATGTAACCCCCTGCAATCTTGATAAATCCTTATAACCCCGTGTAATCACCCCACTATATCCATAAAACCCTCTCCGTCTGCCTTCCGTCCATCTGTTTAACGGAGCAGGGGGTTATATAGATTTATGGTAGATTACAGGGGGTTATATGGATTTTTTTCGTTTTTTTTTTAATTTTCTTTACATGTGGTTTAAAAATTGTACTGTTTAACATTTACTTTTGAATTTTTTTCAAGATATCACACACCTTTAATTTTAATAAAAAAAATTATTATTCATATCATAAACACATACAAGATCACCCACCAAAGATATAGAAGTAAAAGCGATATACTCTTTTTCTTTTGGTATTTCAAAAAAGAACCTAAAACTACTCCTCCACATACAGTTTATCCCCAACAAAATTCACTCATGACACAAACACAAGAAGTGCCCCAAGATTTAATAAAAAACATAATTCGCATTTTTGAAATTTTGTTGGTTGAAGTTACACATTTTTTGTTACAAAATTCATTCTCTTTTACTTCTATCTCTTTGGTGGGTGATCTTGTATGTGTTTATAATCTGAATAACCCTTTTTCTTTTATTAAAATTAAATGTGCGTGTTATCTTGAAAAAAAATTCAAAAGTAAATGTTAAATAGTCCAATTTTTAAACCACATGTAGGGTCCGTTTGGTTTCATGTAGTTTGATTTTCTAAGGATTTTCTTTTACAAGGAAAAAATTTTCCTGGAAAATGAAATTCATTTCCAACATTTGATTGTATTGAAATTATTTTACGAAAAATGATTTCAGTTGTTTGTTTTCATGTAAAATATTAGTCTTCTAGTGTTTGGTTCTACAAATATGTGAAATCTTATTTTTCATCTATAGGCATTAATATCAAATTATGAATAAAAAATATAATAACTATAAACAGATCAAAATCATTGATAAATTTTATTAAAAAATTCGTATTGCATTATATTTTGTTCAGAATAAAAATATCTGCTATGTTTACCTTACTTATGAAAAATGTCTAGCACAAAAAAGTTCAAATACCATGTAAATCCAAAATTTAAATTTAAATTTAAAATTTGAATTTTGAATTTAAATTTCAAAGTGAGATCAAACTAGAAAATATATGAGATATTTAGATATCCTATAATTACTTTAGAATATTCTGAGATAAATTTGATCAATTAAATTTACATCGAACATATTTTAAAATTCTTTGAAATTTGATTTTTAGTTACAAAAACTATTTTTAGTTATGAGATATAAATCATTTTATAAATTTTTCTACATATATATCCTAAAATCTCTCTAATTAAAATCTGAATATTTATCATAAATAAAAAAACTATCAAGATTTAATTAAATCTAAAAATTTTAAATATTTTAGAAACAATTTTTTTTATATTAAAAAGATGTAAAAATACATTTCATTTAATTAGATGATATTTTCTAAAATTTAAAATTATTATTTACAATTTAAAAATAAAAAGAAGGTTAATGAAACTTTTGAGAAGTTCTGATATATGGAGTTCTGGATCCCTGGAAAACGGCGTACGAACCCCTCAAAACGGATGCCAAAATCTGGATTTGAAAACGGTTAAAGAAATAATTTTTCATAACCATTTTTTTCTAAAGCTACCAAACATCCCTATGTAATTACTTTTCCTGAAAACTAGAGTTTTCATGGACTTTTACGTCGAAACGAACGGACCCGTAAAGAAAATTAAAAAAAAAGGAGAAAAATCCATATAACCCCCTGTAATATGCCATAAATCCATATAACCCCCTACCCGTTAAATAGATGGACGGAAGGCAGACGGGAGGGGGTTTTATAGATATAGAGTAGTGATTACAAGGGGTTATATGGATTTATGAAGATTGTAGGGGGTTATATAGATTTAGGCCAGATTACTAGGGGTTATATGGATTTTTCCCTAAATAATAATATCTAAGCTACACACGAATCTATTGACTTCCAATTAATATTGGTGTTTTAGACATAGATTCCATGTCCGCATATCTACTCTGAGCATTACAAAAATCAAGGCATCCCAACCACATTTAGAATGGATCAAGTCGTTCCTAACAAGTTTGAACAAGCCATCCTACATGGTGGAAAGCACAGTATGGAATCATTAAAAAAAAAAGGGTGAATTGTCCATATACCACTGCAACCAATCCCTAATATTTTATGTGCCCTCACCTTTTGAAAAAAAAAATTTACTCCTGTAACAAACACCTAATTTTTTTTCTACCCTCATCCCTTTAATTCCCCCAGCCCCACAAAATCACAGTTTTCCCATGTAAGTGCATATATGTTTTCTGTAAACTTTCAGAACACAAAATGTAATTTTTGTAAATATTATCTGTGTAGTTTAGAATTCGAGAACTCAAACCCAACCCGCCCGAGTTATAGCCCTAATTACAGGGGTATTTGAGCAATTCACCCTTAAAAAAATCACACTTAACAAATCCTGCAATTGATGTACTATACTATCAGGTAATAATATAAACGATGCAGATATAAAAAAGAAGAAAATCTCACTTTCAAAAATGGTTACAACCACTATAAAGAAGGCCAAAATGCAGAGGTAATAATGAATAGAGAAAACTCTTATTATTTTGATTATTTATAGACTTGATCGTTAAAGACTTTCATCTTCTTTCTTTTTACATATTCCTCCTCTCTCGTGTAGATCGGGGTCTCCATCAACTATTGGATGATTCTTCATGTGGACCGAGAGAAAATTGTTCCAACACATATTTTTACAGTCTATGTATGACAAATAATTAACAATGATCAACTTGATCCAACAAGTTCATTCATGAATTATAGAACTGAATCACAAAAAGACTTTCAATACTATGCTTTTGTTAAACCTAGCACTTTGTCAAAGATTGTCACTAGTGAAAGGGCCAAAATCCAAGAAAAAAAAAGAACCTAAGTGGAGGGGCAAAAATCGACGTACCGTGTTCGGGTAGTTGGATCCGTCCGCTCCTGTCTCCTCCGACGCGCACCGTTTGGTTGCCGGCGATCCTCTTCCCATAATGGACCGGACTCGAGGGTAGATCGAACGATCAGGGTCTGCGATGGACCGATCGAAGGGATTTTTGGGGTGGATTGGATTGAACCTGATGTAACCTCTCAGGCTACCTATGTACCCTTGTTTTGGAATCAAGTCACACATAGTTCATCTTTTTTTGTGGTGGGATTTTGCACTAGAAGTGGTCATGTGCCAAGATTCTAGTGGTAAAGTCTTCCTCCCCATCCAGGGATAATTGATCATCTATTTATAGTACTTTAGAGGATACCCTAGAATCAATGGTGAATCCGTCTCCCATTGGACGGATGGGGAGGGATTCCTCATTTAGATGATCATGAAAATGTGTATTTATGGATTTGCACAATCAGCCATTGATTGTCCTTGATAAATACACATATTTTGTTTTGGATTATATGGAATCAATTAATGATGTTTCCAAATCTAACATATATTGTTGGGATTTGGGAATCAGTTATTGATAACTCCAAATCTAGTATATATGTTGCTAAGATTTTTGGAAATCCTCAGTGATGTCCATAATTAAAAATATGCATTGTTGGGATTTAGAAATCAGTCAATGATGACTTGATTTGGCGATATATACTAGCATTGATTGAATTTCAATGCTGACAATTATCAGTTTATGCAATATATCTAGGAAGATCAAAGCAATATATGATTAGATAAGTACTGACTTGGCATGTTGTAATCGGTCGGGTGTGGGCCCTTGGACTGAGTCTGTTAGGGCACGGGCCGGATGGGCCATTGTTTTGCCGGGTCGGATCCGATGAGACCCACGACCCGGCCCGCTTTGAGTAGCCTAAAAATTTGACGCCCATAGATGCCCCCCTTTTTCCTACTCGATTGGGAGCTCTTCCTGTCGAGTGGGAAAAATTTTGTACGATGCGCCACGTGTCGGGCTGCAACCTATGTCACATCGAAATGATTTGTCTCGAGTTGGGGGCGTCAGGTGTCAGGTCGACTGAACAGAGGGGACGTTGTATCAAGAAGGGCACCCGACTGTTTACGAGAGACTTGGATATTGCCCTGTCATAAATGGTCGCTTTGGTTCGAGGAACGGCGCAGTGAAGACGAGGAGGCGGATCTTCTGCCCATAAATTGTCTGGATGAGGGTGCCCCCCTTGTCACATGTTGGCCCAGAGCTTTTGATTTTTTCGTTCATTTCTCGCCTTTCTTCGTTGTTCGGTAAGAATGGTGCAGGTCCCGTTGCGATTGATCGTTGTTCCCCGCGGTCCGTATACCAAACTTTGGCGGCAGGGGGGGTTTCATTGTGTTCGTCAGTCATGACGAGATGACGGTTTGGTCTTGTTTGGACTCAGGTTCTAGCCGTCAGAATGGTGTTAACCTGGAGAGGATTGTCTCATGGTAGACTTGAGCTGTTTGCGCGACGTCGCCTTTGGTGATGCACTTTTTGTTGGACTTGAGTCGTGGGCATGGCAATGGCATCACCCACTAGACAATGTGTTGCCCCTGGGCTTGAACCACTAAGATGGCGTCACCTTGTGGAGGTCGGTGCGTTCCCCTGACATGCACCATCAAAATGGCGTGGTCATGTGGCATTCAGGGTGTGTCTCATTGGTTTGAACCATCTGTGCGACGCTACCCTTTGGGATCAATTTTGAGCCACCCCAGGTTCGAACCGGTTGTGCGGCGCTACCCTATGGGGTAGGTTCGTGGAATATGGGTCAATGGTGAGCCGCGTATCCTTGAGTGGCATGTTGTCCTTTATGTATAAACCACAAGGTGGTGTTTCCTTCAGGATGAGATGTTGCCCCCTGTCTCGGGCCGCAAGGGCGATACCGCCATGTGAGTGTCGACATAGATCTCGCTAGCGTGAACAGTCAAACGGTGCGGCTCTCGGAGATTGGTTTCCGAGTTGCCTTGAGCTTGAGTAGTTTGTACAACGTAGCTGAACGAGTCACTTTGGCCCCGAGTCGTTTGGACGACATGGCCGAACGGGGCAAAGCAAGCGAGTTGCCTTGGGCTCGAGTCATTTGTACGATGTAGCCGATTGGGGCGACATGAGAGTGGGTCGCCACGGGCTTAAGTCGTTTGTACGACGTAGCCGAACGGGGCGACGTGAGCGAGTCGCCTTGGGCTTGGGTACGACGTAGCCGAATGGGTCGACGTAAGAGCGAGTCACCTTCGGCTTGGGTCATTTGTACGACGTAGCCGAATGGGACGGCGTAAGAGTGAGTCGTCTTCGGCTTGAGTGGTTTGTTCAATCGTAGCCGAACAAGACGACGTGGGGGAGTCGGTAGCCTTGGGCTTGAGCCGATTGTGCGGCGTAGCCGAGCAGGGCGGTTATAAGGGTAGGACCACCTCGGGCTTGAGTCGCCTATGCGACGTAGCCGAACAGGGTGGCTATAAGAGTAGGACCACCTCGAGCATGAGCCGTTTACGCGGCGTGACTGGACAAGGTGGCTATGAGAGTAAGACCACCTTGTGCTTGAAACAATTAGATGGCGTAATCAGACAGGGTGGCTGCTGGGTCGTGCCACCTCGGGCATGAGCCGTCTGTGCGGCGTAGTCGAACGAAGTGGTTGTTAGAGTTGGACCGCCCCGGGCACGAGCCGTTTGCGACATCGCTAGGCGAGGCGGCTATGAGGGTTGGACCGCCTCGAGCGTGAGCCGCTTTGCGCGACATAGCCAGGCGGCTATAAGAGTTGGACCGCCTCGGGCATGAGCCGCTTTGCGCGACGTAGCCAGACGCGGAGACCGCTGTGGTTTTGACCGTTTCAGGCTTGAGTCGCTTCGCGTGATGTAGCCAGACAAAGGGAGTATTAAGTTTGACCGACCTCAGGCCAGGCCGCTTCGCGCGACATAACCAGACGAGGGGCTTATTAAGTTTGACCGCCTCAAGCTAGGCCGCTTCGCGCGACGTAGCCAGACGAGGGGCTTGTTAAGTTGGACTGCCTCGGGTTGAGCCGCTTCGCGCGATGTAGCCAGACAAGGGGCCTACTGAGTTGGACTGCCTTGGGCTGGAGCCGCTTGTGCGATGTAGCCAGGCGAGACGGAACTACCGTTATTCCTTTCATACTGTAGAATGATACTTAAATTAATTCTACTAGACTTTCCAATAATAAGTGGATTGATACTGAAGCTATTATGCATTTCTTTTCTTTTTTTTGTCTCCCCTGCTGTCGCATATGAGAAGTCAGATGGACTAATGATGATGGGGGACTCTAAGAATAAAAATGGTTGAAGGCTTTAGATGAATTGATTTAAATTTTACTTCTGAAAAAAGTTTTAACACTTCAAAATGTGCAATTTGTACCTGGGATCAAAACATTTTTTCTTAAAATCTAACATGGTATTATAGCCTGCCTCTACATTAAAATCCTAGATCTACAAAAAAGAAATTTTCTTTTCCCTGCTCCAATGTGGTATACAACACTAAGGGCTGGTTTACCAAGGAAATAAGTGGTGGAATAATTAAGTGGTATTTATGGGGATAAGTAAGTGGGAGGATAGCTTATTCCCTTTTGGTATAAAAAAATAATTGGGATAAACTACGAACAATTATCCCAATTTTAAATGAAAATAAAGATATTTTGTTCCACCTAATAGCTGGGATAACATTTATCTCATCTTTTTGTCTCAATTTTGATAAATGTAAATATAAACAAATGTGATTGATTTTTTATCTTTAAAATTAAAACAATTTATCTTTAAAATCTTAATACATTGCCAAACTAACCTTAAGGGTGTATTTGTGTTATAGAAAAAGTGATGGAAAGTGAATTTTTTAGTTGACCATCCAAAAATCTAATGTTTGTATCTAACAATGAAAAAAAAAATTTCATCACTTTCTCTCTCCTATTTTATCGATAGAAAAAAATTTCATTCTTCGTAAATGAGAATTTGAAAAAAAATGATAGAAATTTTTTTCAACATGTACACAAACACCATAAAAGCTAATCAAAAGAAAATTTTCTTACTTGTTTTTGAAAAAATTCCATACTCATTAATTTTTTTTTTTTGGGTGGGTCATTCTCATTATTTTTGTTATCTCTTTCAAGTGATAATTTCTATTTTTCCGACACAATCGGACAATCAATTGTGTCAACACTTTATTCTCTCTGCATTATAACAAATTCTTTTGTTGCTCACGCTGCAATCAATAAAAAAAAGGTGAACATGATCTTGATGATCTTAATTATTACCTATGACAAGATGTAAGATCTTGTTCCCATATTTGTTATAATATAATATAATATTTGAATCTCACATTTACGTGTAAGATTCTTTCTATAAATGATACTCACGGGTGGTAGGGGTGATAAATGAGTTGAACAAGTTGAGTTTTAACATGTTCAAGTTCTGCTCATTTATAAACAATCTGAGTCGAGCTGAGTTCACGAGCCTCAACGAGCCTGGTGTTCTTCTTTATTTTAGGATTTTTAGAGGTTGAAAAAAAAATTTAGCCTAAATTATGTAAGTTCATGAGCCTAAACGAACATAACTTTGTATTGATTTAATGTTTTAATTTTACAAAGGAGTTAAGCTAAACTTCAACTAAGATAACACAAACGAGTCGAGTTTGAACACAAAATGAAGCTTGATTCAGGTCCCGAGCCTAACCAAGCTTTAAAAATTGTTCAAGCTCGCTCATTTATCTAATTGAATGAGTTTGAACGAGCTCAAACCGAGCCAAGTCCGAGCAGCTTGGTTCGTTTACCAGCCCTAACGGGCGGTATCAAACTACGACATACAATTAAGCTAATCATTTAAATCAACTAATACAAAACAACATGCAAATTAATCAACCATTATAAAACATTGTTTCGATGAGCGAAAGGACACAGTTTCCTTTCAATAAGAGTGAAACCACACTATGAGATGCATGTAAATCAACTAACTCAACCAATATTAAACTTACTAATCAACTAAATTAAAATTAATTAACCAATATAGAACAACTATTCAATGAGCGAAGGGACGTAGTTTCCTGTGAAACCAAGAAGTTTATGGAATATGTTTTGGAATTAGCATTGTTTAGTTCTTATCAGGATTTGATTTTGCTTTCATTGTCGTAATAACCGACTCCACGAGTTGTATATAACAGTCTAAAAAAATTATCATAAACATATGCTAGTGGAAAATTAATTAAGAGAAGATGATGGAATATGCTTTGGAATTAGCATTGTTTCTCATCAGGATATCTCTTCTTGCATTGTAATATCTGACTCAGCATGCCGTTTAAGTCAAATAAACTTGTCATAAACATATTCTAGTCGAAGATTGATTAAGGCCCATTTGGTTGCGTGTGATTCTGCTTTTTAAAAGCTGAAAAGCTAAAATCGTGCAGTCAAACAGAACAGTTTTATTCAGAATCGGAAGTTGAATTTCTTTTAATTTTTCCTTTGAAATCTGTGTTTTAAAAAGTTAAAAAACAACGTTTTTTTATCGGAATCGATTTTTTAAATTGAAAAGCAACTTTCTCTGTCAAACATCAACTGCTTTCAAATATTGATTCATGAATTAAAAAAAAAACATCCTAAAAAAAGTCAAAATCTAAAATCATCTTAAAAAACAGCTTTATTATAAAAGCTATTTTTCAATATGTGTTCCTAAGTTTTGTACAATTTCATGTACGACGACTTCATTTGAATTGTTTATAGGTTCCCTGATTTTTAAATTCCCAGAGGTCACTTAAATTAGATATTATTATATATTATAAAACCATAACAACGTGACTACACCTAAACAATCATTGCATAAAAAATATCAAAATATCATAACAGGCCATCAACACGCATTACTTGTAGCCACAAAAAGTCTTTATTAGGTGGTCCTCCGACTCACAAATATGAATATATATATATACACATCTGAATCAATATTGGTCCCATTTGTGAATAGTAATCCCCACTTGATTGAGAATTGTGTCGGCATTATTTGTCCTCCACAAACCCGATGTCCTGGATATCGTTGTTGCCCATCTATGTGAGGAATAAAGTTATCCAGATAGAATGGCATGTACAATATCGTGGTACGAAATCAATTCGGACCCGAATGACTTCTAGCTATTTGTCCAAAATGCGCCACGTAGACTTCAACATTTGAACAAGTTGTACCTGAGTCGTGATAAAACTTAGCGTAAGCTCGTTTTTAGGATGAGTTTGGTAGAACCTAATCCATAAAAGGAATTAATTTTTTTTTTATTCTTTTTAGAATCCAAACTCGATGAATTAAGTGAGAAAAAAAATTAAAATAATTTTGTCCATAATGATCTGGAGAATAAAAGATTTCAAATGTTATTAAAGCATGTATTTTAGAAAAATGATAATAAGAATAAACATCAAATTGATTATTGATCTTATATATATAAGTTTAATATTTTATGCATGTATTTATATTGCATTACTATATAGTTTAAAATCCCAAATCAGAACCCCTAATGTATTTCCTATAAATCCACATGTCTGAGTAGTTTGAGAATATAATAAGATTTTAAAGATATCTTAATTTTGGGTGACAAAAAATATATTAATTTTGCTTGAAATTATTCAAAATTTTAAATCAAGACAAAAATTAGAGATAAATTCTATATTTCTTGTACAAAGTATCTCTATTTTTTATTTTAAAATAAAAAAAATTATGATTTATTCTTATTTTTTATTTTTTGTCAATTATTTATCCTTCCATTTATCACGTTAACTCATCACCTGTTTACTTACCAAATCAACTCTTAAAATCTAAAACTAGAGCTAAAAAAAAGTTTTTTTAAAAAAAAAACATTAAAAGAGCTGAAAGGCTGGTTAAACCGTTTTGTTTACCAACATAAATGCTGATGTCAAGCTCATGTAATCGGCACGCGCCGCGCGCGGTCGACCTAGTTTCAATTAACTCCACATGATCCGGGGATACATCGCCCACGCCCAAGCAACGTCGAACGGTCAGGATCTTCTAAAAACTGCCACCACATGATCAACAACCGCACATTCGTCTGAACCGGCCCCAGACAAAATCAGTCTATCTGAACCGACATAAATAGTCAGCGAATGAAATCGCGGAAGATTTCCTGGATCCAACGGACATGATTGCGAAACATGTTGGCAACCGGTCATACACTTTGTCATCCCTCATCACGTCCGTCCCTCACACGTGTCTCCAAATCTAACCCTTGTCTTCAAATCCCTTGTTGAGTACAAATAAAGCAAACCCCTCCCTTCTCCGCGTATAAAACAACCCCCAACAGGCCCTCCCCTCAAAAAAGAAGCTACTCTTCTTCTTCTTCTTGTCATGTATGTTATACTTTCCCTACCATGTCAAACATCCCCACAAGCCTTTGTGACTCCTCTCTAACTCTCTTCAACCTCATCATTTCTAGCCCAGATCCTTGGCCTTTCTCTCTCTAACACTGCCTTTCATAATTAGGGTTAGGGTTTCTCTTTTTCTTTTTTTTTTTTTTTTTTTTATGGGGAACGGGGAGAAGACACTGTTGAATTTTCTGCTCCATAACCAGAAGAAGGAGATGATGAAGGACGTCCCGAAGGGGTGTCTGGCGATAAGGGTGGGAGGGGAAGGGGAGGAGCAGCAGAGGTTCGTTGTGCCTGTTATGTATTTCAACCACCCTTTGTTCATGCAGCTATTGAAGGAGGCAGAGGAGGAGTATGGGTTCGATCAGAAGGGGACCATCACCATTCCCTGCCACGTGGAGGAGTTCCGGTACGTCCGTGGCTTGATCGACCGTGAGAGATCATCCTCTTTTAACCATCACCACCACCACCACCACCACCATAACCATCACAACCAAATCATCCCCCATGTGGGTTGCTTTAGAGCATAAAGAAGTGCAAGAAATTGAGGGATACCCTAACCCTTGTTTTCTTGTTGTTGATTAAAGGGTGTTTTGATGTCTCTCTGTAAAGGTTTTTGTCGATTTATTTTTGGTTTTTCTTTGGATGGCTTTTTTTTTTTTTTTTTGGTGTGTTTGGTGGGTGATATTATATACATTTGATGAGTCTGGTGAATGAAAAAAATAAAAGAAAAGCATATTAGGTCTTCCTTTAAATTTAATGATATCGTGTTGTCTTTGTGAGATTGTATATTCTCTTCTTCTTTTGTGGTTATTCAATTCGTTGTTGGTTCTTTTCTTTTCTTTTCTTTTCTTTTTCTCTTTTGTCGAATTTCTTGTGATATAATTAAGCCATGAAAAGCATGTCATGTTTTAACGGTGTCGGTGACTCATGAGAGGGAATCCATTAATGATACAAACGAAGAGCTGTTGAGCATACTTGCATTATTCTTGCTATTTTAATAACAAGGAAAAGATTAGGGACTTCTGTAATTCCAACATGTTAATATCTTTTACAATAATTTTTTAATATATTTTTAGAAAGTATATATATCATAGTCCAATCCATTTTGTCTCAATTTTAGTATCGGGAAAAGTAAATAAATTGTATAAAATACATAACGCAACGAAAAACTAAAACAAAGATCCAATAAACGTTGAGATCCTTCAACGAACCACAATTCTCAAAGAGAATAATAAAACTTAGAAATATATTATTAAAATTGTTAACCCTAAATTACAAATCTCCCTTTTATACTAAAAAGTTAATAAAAATAAGAAAAATAAAAATTTGTTATAACTAACTTTAAAGATCTTAGAAGATATTTCTATTTGATTTCAGTCAAATCCGAGTTAGTTATTACAAAGGAGATATGCAAATCTGAAAAGTTATTAAAAATAGTAAAAAAACTATTTTAATGGTAGAAAAATGTGAAAAATGGAAAATAAGTACAATGAAAAAATAAATGCTGTTGTGGTCTCAAAATGGACTCCTTTGAATTCATCACTCCCGAACGCGTCGGCTACCCGTTCTACATCAAATACATAACATTAATTGAATGTTATAAACGATATATAGGGTCAGGTTCAGAATATCTGTGTGATAAAAACACAGTATATCTGTGTTTCTATATCATGCCGATGAAAACAACTTCAGATAAATTGCCCTCATTTTTACCGCTATTTACAATATAAAAAACAAACATATACAACACACAATTTAAAATTTGTTATTTCCACCTATGTGACAATTCATGAATGGCTGTCTCAAACTCTCTGTTGCCAACAAAGAGAATCTCATCCCATGTTGAAATTAAAGCCTACTTGTTCAACACGCATTTGTTCTCTCTCGCTCGCATTTTTAGCATTTCCAACGGCATATCCATACCCCTTTGGGCACGTGTAATTCAAAAAATATATATATATATATATCGATTAGGGTCTTCCAAGGTTCTCTCCCACCAAAAAAAAAAAAAAATAATTAGGGTCTTCTAAGGTTCCCCGAATCATATGTAAATCGTCACCGTTCGATGAACATCAAACGGTTCCATGGACTAAAAAGAACAATCGAAATGATTGAGTGGGGGAGTAATAATCTTTAAATGCCCTGTGATTCGTCCACGTAGGCAAAATCCAATGGAAGATATATATGAACGGTTCGGACGTCGAAGTCGACCAGCGAAAAATTATGATTCGCATATTTCGTTTCACATATAATGTTAGGTTTCGTTTCACATATAATGTTAGGTTTCGCTACACAACAAACGTACGTATTCATATATGGCCCCTTCTAAACGGCACCAAAGAAAAGAAATTAAAAAAAAAAAAGGAACTTTGAAACCTGTAGTGGTGTGGGCGTTGGGAATAAATTGGCCCCTCCTTTTCAAGAGAGGTCGACCCATCAGAGAAAACCCAAAAAAAATACACACAAATGACATGATGAAAGTCATTGATCATAAAATAAAATGTTCCATTAATTGTAACTTGGTTTGTCAGGATGTTGAGTTGTGATATTTCGACACCACCTAAAGCTGTTATGGAGTCTCAATCTCATCGGTTCATTAGTGATCGGACGGCTCTATGGAGAGACTGCTCAACCCCGATAACTATAAATATGTTAAAAATTGGGACCACCGATTGGGACTTCCCAACAATCGACTCTGATGACCATCCACCACATGCATGTGAAGTGCATGTGTGTTTGATGAATTAATGGTTTGAGTGATGAGGAGTAACTTTTGTAATGTAATTAAATTAAAACCACACATTAGTGAAGCTTTTGATTGATTCCATCCAAATCAAATCACTAAAAGAGCAACCTTTTCTCTTTTTATTAAAGCGGATACCATACGGAATGTTTGCAATATATTAAAAGTCAAGTTTAGCTAGCCCCATTTGATTCCTTTTTCACTCTCTGTTTGAATTTTTGGTGATTTGCACTAAAATGATTATGCGGGTTTTTGAAGAGATGATGTGACGAGCAGATGTTAACATAAAGCAATTGGAAAAACAAAACGTGTGTCTTGGTCTCTTTTTATTAGGGAAAATTGTTACACTTATATTAGTCTTATAGATTAAGGTGACGAACCGAGGGGATCTCAGGTTAAAACCACTAACTCATGTCGGAAAATCTAAGTTCAAAGATGCGATTGTCTCTCAATCAAGACACTATACATCATACATGTTCATGAGGGTTTAGTTGATGTTGTTCATCTTCACAATTCAAACTTCTTTGTTCGTCGCTTCCTTGAATCATGTCAGCATCGGTTGTAACACAATGTTGCCTCGCCATTGGTCGGGTGATCGGGTCAAGGACCATTCCATATATAGTCTCACACAGCACATTATAAAAATCACTCTAAGGTCCCGTTTGAATATGAGTTTAGGTAAATTCTGTGTTTGAAAAGTTAAAAAAATTTAAAACTTTATCCAAACCCATTTTCAACGTTTAACTTTTCAAACCACCATTTTTCTTTTTTATGTAAAAAATTATTGCAGTTGAAAAGCTAATAAAACGATGATTTACAAAACTGAATTTGTAATACAGGATTTTAAGAATCTTAATATTTCAACCTCACATCCAAACACAGTTTAAAGCTAGATGATGCAAGCTAGATGATGCAACAACGTTGTTAGTGAAATGCAAAGAAAGAGAAATTGAGAGAGAGAGAGAGAGAGAGACTCTTTATTACTGAACATCTACTATAAATACATGTCAAAAGAGAACTGCCAACTTCTTAATTTAAAACTGATCAAGAGTTATAATTCAATATTTGAATATCCTTTCAAACCCTATTGGGTTGAATAATATTTTTAATTTAAATCCTAAACCACTCTCAACAAACAAATATATATGTCCCACAACCTAACAACTCAACATAATTCTACCAATCTAACTATTCTTAATCTTAAAAAAAAACAATCAACTAATGATTTATGTTAATTATCTAAATAAAGTAATAAAAAATCATTACCACGCTTAATTCATCCAGCATATTTAAGATATATAGTCATTTATGTAGTTATAAAACATAGTTTTTAAATATTTTTTAAAAAATATATATTTAACTAATAAAAAATAAAAAATTTAATATATATATATATATATATAGAAATAAAAAATGTTTTTTGTTTTTCTAAATTAGTAGTCTAATAATGATTGGTTGTATCATCATACCCGTTAGACATTTATGATAACTATATTTCGTTCTTTTTTTATTTTTGTTTACTTTGAATGAACCGAAGTCCCTGATGACGTGTTGCCCGTGCAATGATCTATTTCACAATTTGACCAATTTTTATTAATTTTTTATGGGCTTGGTTTTGTGTCCTCCTTATTTTTATCATTATGTCCCACTCTATGGTATGAATACACACACACACCCTACAGCCTTTTGAATTTTTTTTTTATAATGAGCTGTGACATGAGTAGAAATGATTGTCGTGGTACGCAAAAGTACTTCGGATTTCTCAAGTGGTTTCTTGTTAAAGAAATGTGAATAATAAATCGATGGATAAATAAATAACTTTGTTAGGGCCTTTCATGTATTGCAAGTTAGTATACACATGTGTGTACATAAAGGTTTGTTAGGCCGGTCATGACGCAATTGTATGCTTTGACTTCTACAATACGACCTACCTTAAATATTTGTTTATTTCTTGATTGTTTAAAAAAAAAAACAAGAAGAAGATTATCTTGCTAATTTAAGACGTCGCGTAAAGACATAGTTAAAGAATACAGATTTCAACCTTTGCGCTTTCCATTGTCATTCGATGTACTACTAGTTTTTGAACAAGACTGAAATGGGGGGGGGGGGGGGGGGGGGGGGGATTTGTCAACGAATCGGATGTGGTATCATATCTTAATCATTCGGATAATAAAGTTTAAATTCTTATCTCTTTGGATCAAATACAGATATTTTTATGATAATTGACATGTTTAAATATCATCACTAATTTAAATAATTAAGTGATATATTAAAAAGATATAAAAAAAATTAATCAAATGTAGTCATTTTCTATTCCTAGATAAAGAAATACTATAATCGAAGAGGGTGAGAGGAGTGAAGAATAATATAGCTCATAAGGAAATGAAAGAAAGTTTAATTTGTCAACGAATCGGATGTGGTATCATACCCTAATCATTCGGATAATAAAGTTTAAATTCATATCTCTTTGAATCAAATACAGATATTTTTATGATAATTAACATGTTTAAATATCATCACTAATTTAAATAATTAAGTGATATATTAAAGAGATATAAAAAAAAATTAATCAAATGTATTCATTTTCTATTCCTAGATAAAGAAAGACTATAATCGAAGAGGGTGAGAGGAGTGAAGAATAATATAGCTCATAAGGAAATGAAAGAAATGACAGACTAAGTAAAATTCACACACGAGACGCCATGCCTCCCGAATCGAGCACACAATGATGTCCCCTACGAAGGGTGAGTAGAAAAGATTTCTAGCCCACACCCCCAGAGGGAGCCACACTGCTCCGAGATAAGGAATGCGTAATATACTTGTTGCTTCGCCCATACAAGTGCCCCACTCCTTAATGTAATGGATCGTCGATAGGCCTGCCAACGGGTCGCAGGTCGACCCAGACCAACCCAATAAAAGGCATAAATACCTGACCCGAAGGACCCGACAATGAAAACGAGTTGGGTCTGGGTCCACCCTGACCCAATCCTATAGACCCAATGGACCCGATTAAACCAATCCAAATACTTTGTGATTTTTTTTTATTTATGATCCAACCAAACACTCATGATTCAACCAAACATTTATAACTAAATATTGAATAATCATCTAAAATTTTAAACATTTGAAATATTTTTACAACCTTTTGACTTCACGTAAAAGCATAATAATCCAAACCGTATTCCAAATATCCTCTCATTAAATATTAAAAAAATCAAAATAGTGAAGAACTATTTATAATACACTACACTCTATTAAAAAGAAAAAAAATGAAGCCATTGTAGGCTCTTGAGAAGTTCCTCGACCTCTCTTTGTCTGGCCTAGACTTGTTAATGGGTCGACCCGACCCGATCTGAGATCCGATATAGACCCGACCCGAAGGACCCGACAATCAAATGGGTCGGATCCGGGTCCACCCCGACTCGACCAGGACCCGACCCGTTGACAAGCCTAATCATCAACTCCCATAGGTTCTCAAAATAGAAAGTCAGACCCTTTAAAAATTACATCGTTCCTCGCCTTGCAAATAGCCCATGATGTGGTCAGAATCACCGATAGCCAAACCAATCCCGCTTTGCTCCTGTCGTTCTTAAATCACATCCGCCGAGCCGTCTCCTATAGATCCTCCAATGATCTGAAAAGCAGCAATTTCCCCTTAAGATACTACAAGCATAGCCCAAAGCCAGGCCTGTCATGGGACAATGACAAAATATGTGCTCTATATAAAGTCTCTGCCTCCCCTCTACATAGTGAATAGTCGATTGCATCGAGAGGTCAGCATCGTGTTTGGAAGATTAATAATAATATAATATATCATGATGGTGATTAATCATACAAGATAATAAATACGAACAATATATAATACAAATAAGCCCATTAAATTGACATGCTTAGGGTGTTGATTACAACAAACCCATTAAGTTGCAATCCCCCACTAGAAATAAATATTTGGAGTAGGATTACACGGTGGAATGAAAAAAGATGAGAGAGAGAGAGAGAGAGAGAGGGAGAGGGGCAACGAAGGGCAGTGGCGGTGGACAAATGAAGTGGATTACAATAAAAAAAATGTTTTGTGAAAAAAAATATGTATCTTAATGTTAATTTTAAATAAAACAAATAATTTTAATATTTATTGACTATTTATTTTCGAATTTGGGGGTCTTGTTTGGTGATCCCCTCTACATAATCTGTCCTACATGACTCCTCTTCTTCAAAAGAACTCATCTTCGAGTTCTTCCGCTCTTCAATTGATGTTTCCTTGTATTTCACTTTTGACAAGAGAAGAGACGTTTTCTTGACTTCAAATTCCTTCTCAATCAAATCGATCATGTAGAAAGTTGAATGCACCTCGATTTGTAGCCCAAATTTCTTCATCAATGTAGTAGTCGCAATGTCTTCATCATTATCATTGTTGATGATGGCATCCAAAACACTCTTGTTGATGGTGCATATATCCTGCAACACGAGCTTCTGTAGGGGCTCTTCCATCTTGGGGGTCACCGCTAAAAACCGTGAAAATAACTCTTCTTGTTCTCCTCCAATAACATCTTCAGAATCACCAAAGAAACAACATCCTTTGCTTCTTTATTGCTCATGTCCTCATCGATCTGTAGTTCAACGATGAACGTTGACCCGCTCTCCTTCTTCTTTAGCGAACTCGGCGCCATCATATATATCATCACCACCAATTGTGTAGTTACTTTTGTCCTCGTCAATATCTGATTCAACTAGATATTGATCATAGGGACTTTTCTGATTTTCTGAAGGACTTTCTTTGGTCGCCTCCATCAATCCATCAACCATAACCTGCACACTTGATTTCTCTAATTGTCATTCGACCATTGTGGCTTGGTGACCATTTTGATACAATTGAGGCACATATCGTTCATAATTTGGTGGTAGAAATTGATCCATGAGGAGTTGTTTTATTATCCTCCACGTACGAACAAGTGTTCTTCCTCGCCGTTGTCGGGTTCTCTAAAGTTGGTCCCACCAAGCAGCTGCACCACTTTTTAATCGAAACGCCACCAATTTGACCATCTTTTTCTCTAGAACTTCCATCATCTCAAAGAATCTCTCGACCTCTGAGATCCAATCAAGGAAATCCTCGATTTGCATATTATTTATTGAACTATGAAATATCCGCCTTCAATCAGTAATCATTATATTTCATATGCCCCCCCCCCCCCCTCCCGGCTGATATCTGTGAAGTCCATCATCTTCATCATCCGAATCTTCCTCATCATCAAATTGATAATGAAGAGGACGTCGAATCACATTCGGTGCAATAGGTCGGCCTTAGGCAAATCCCTTAGCGCGTCTCCTATCACCTTTAGGATACCTATTGTTGGCGTTGAGGTTCAGGCCAGCAATCATCTCGCGGATCTCTCGCATCTGATCGCGTTGTTCCTCGAATGCTTTCTGCAGGTTCTCCAACCCACGACCACCGTCAATAGGTTGGTTGTCTCTCACTTTGTTATCTACCATTGAAGCCAAGCAAATACTCGCTCTGATACCACATAAAAAGATCCAACAAGCGTTGATATCTCATAAGCTCCATGAATTCACAAGGAATCCTTAAATCTATAAAGAAGAAAGCCCCAAAAGAGAGAAAATTCGAAATATTATTTATAAAAACTATAACTCTAAATTACAAGTATGCTATTTATACTAATAACGTAAAATTAAAAAATTATTAAACATAGTAAAATTCGAAAACTAATTTTTTTGATTCTATGAGATCCTAGGAATTGATATAAATCAATTCCGATCTGTTATGATTGAGATATCACATATCTAAAACTTATTAAAAATAGTAAACTCGCTAATTTAAAGGCTTAAATAAATGAATTTTTGAAAAAGAAAAATTGTTAGTTGTATAACAACTAAGTCAGAAGATCTCCTTGACAATTTTTTCCATGTAAAATTTTGTGCGATTCCGAGATCGTGACCCTTGATTTGTAATTTATTTGATGGACCTCTTTTGATAATCCCATCTGCATAATCTTTCCTATATCAAACCTCCTCCCGAGGAACCCATTCAAAGCTCACTGATCCCATACGGGATACACGGTACCTGATGTATTCCACCACTTGACAAATCTGGGGAGGTCCCAAACTAGAACCTTGAAACAAATTAATTAAAGTCAATGAGTCTGATTCAACCACCAAACTGTCTAACTCCCACTTCATATGCTGTTTGGAGACCAAATTTAATAGCTTCAGTCTCCATGACAATTATACTTGCCCATGGCCAAGCTTTGAATCCAGCAGCCATTACCTGCCTCCCCTTTAGATTAACAAGTATAAAACCCGCTCCTGCCTTTCTACATTGTGCATCTACACTACCATCAGTGATTAGACAGACATCAGGACCTTGAAGCTTAGGGAGTTTCATTGCCTGTGACTGAATATTCAGTCTATTAATATGCTCCTCCAAGCTGGATACACCAATCGGATCCCCACCACATAGTAATGCCAGGCACTCTTTATAAATACCCATTACACGGCTTACAATAAGCACTGGATTTGGGGTCTTGTCTTGTGTTCAAATATTAGGCAATTCCGTGCCTTCCATAACTGCCATAACGGTAGAATGAATACAATTCTTTTTTGAATCGCCCTCTGATCATCACCCCAGTTTCTGGCAACCAACAATTCCAACCAATTACTTCATGCATGCCAAATTCTCTGTGGAGGTCGAAACGAACACGGAATTAGACGCCAAGACTCTGCAGCCAAGGAGCATTGTGTGAACAAGTGAGCAGCAGTTTCCGGGTATGAGTGACAAATTGAACAATGAACATGTACTATCCATGGAAATTCCTAGCGAATCTAACAGCACCTTAGTAGGTAAACTATTCCAAACTAATTGCCAAACAAAGGTTTTAACGCGAGGAAAAACTGGTAATCTCCAAGTCGCTTTCCATTCTCGTTTTTCAACCCGTGAAGTGTTTCCTTGTAACAGCGGGTATTTATCTCTAGTACTAGGAGTCGTAGGCAGTGTTTTGGTTGCGTGATTGTACGGTTTTTGCGATTGCAGGAAGCTGATTCTCCAATCGTGCAACCAAACAGTTTTACAATCGCAACTTCCAACAAATAGATTTTAGATAAATAGTGCCTAAAAGCTGTTATTTGAGAAAGATGGGGGGAGGCAGCTTCCTGCAGAATCAGTTTTAAACCCAATATTGCATAAAATCAGTTTTGCAATCACGTTATCAAACATTACCTTAGATATTTATGAGTTTTAGGCAGAGTTGCTGAAGGTAATGGCACCTGTCTTGGGCATTTGACAAATGCTTTACATTGGTAGAGTTTGACTTTGAGTGAGTTTTTTTTATTATATATTATCATTATTATTATTTTTTTGGTGAAATATTATTCTTAGTTTGTTGGATGTATATGTTGAAAATCTAGAATATATAAAGTCACATTTATATTGAAACATTTTGATTCAAATGAAACATCTTGGGTGTCTTTAACATATATCATTTGTATATGTTTTTAATATTTATTTTGATATGTTAATTATAAATCATCATACATTTTTTATTAATAAAAATATAAAATTGTATATATTCCCGTATACCGTATACACTGTATGCGAGATCTTGACCATCTGAAAATCGCATACTGCATATCAAAACAATGATTAGAATAGTCTCAAATTGGATATTTGAAAGGTTAGAATAAATGAGAATTTGTATATTAAAATTAACTGATATAAAGTGATACATAAATTTCAAGTCAACTCCTAAAATTAAATTATTTTAAGTTATTCAATCAAAAAAATTATGTGGGTTAATCGTCAAATAAATTATTATCACATATATTAAATCAACTATTATCATTTGTTCATCTTTTATAAATATTTATCTATATTTTATTCACATTTTCAACTAAATAAAAATTTAATACGATTTTTTCGATCAGAATAATTTTTTTAAAAAAAATCACTTTATCTTATTATAAACCTCGTAATAACTTAGATTCTCCATCTAGACGGGAATGTCAAAATTTACGCGTCTATCCCCACCAAGCGTTTTTCTTACCCCACCAATAAAAAAAAAAACGGTGTTTGGCTATTCCCACTAATCCAGGTCGACCGGACTTGGTCGTTATTTTAGGTTTTGGGCGACCGTACTTGGTCGCCATTTCAGGTTTTGGGCGACCAGACTTGGTCGCAATTTCAGGCTTTGGGCGACTGTAATTGGTCGAACAGGGTTCAAAACTATATCTACCTATTTTTTTGTAAACAAATAACTTTTTGGGTTTATCCATCATAGTCTACATTTATTCTTTTATCCAAACAACAGTTAAGGGGCCGAAAAAAATGTAAGTAGGTATACTTTCAATTAATTCAAATTTTTATAGAAAAATATCTTATTAGACAAATATACGTTTGAATTCGTAGTTAAGAGGATTCTTCGTTTGAAAACAAAAAAAAACCTATAAGTTGATCCAAACACATTATATATTTGGCTTTTGAAAATTAGTCTGTCACTTATGTAAAAAAAAATTGTTCTTATATTCTACATTTAAGAATAATAATTGATTCTTCTTACATTACAACTCAGACTTGGAATATATATGAAGGATTCAAGGAAGATATACATCATGGGATTATGTTTCCAAGAAAAAAATTTATAAACAAAACTTGAAATGGCGATCAAGTCCGATCGCCCAAAATCTGAAATGGCGACCAAGTCCGGTCATCCAAAACCTGAAGTGGCGACCAAATCGGGTCGACCTGGCCGGATCGGTGGGAAAAGATAAAACACCGATTGTTTTTTCTTGATTGGTGGGGTAAGAAAAATGCTTAGTGGGGATAGCCGTGAATTTAGGGAAGGTAAGAAAAAAAGATGAGCTCGTCCGCCATGGAAACAGAGGCGCCCGACCTGGTGTGTCATCTCGACAACGTCCCCGGAATGGTGGACGCTCTCTCGTCCGTCCGATGGAAACGAAACCAGGTTTCTCCCTCCTCACAATACACACTCATCTTTCCACGGTTCCTTTCGATTCGGTGATTTCGACCCCAAACAGGACGCCCTGGTGGAGCTGTCGGAGCACGGGATGGTGTTGATCGTCGAGGAGACGGGATGTCTCCAGGCCAAAGTCTATCTGAAGCGGGAGGTACCGACATTACCATCTTCGATTGATTCCGGTCTCTCCGATTGAATGATTGGGGTTTCTGGGTTTGTTTATTTTGGATGTTTTTGCAGCTCTTTATATTGTATGAATACAATGCTGAAGGGCGCCCCAGGTTCGGGCTAGGGCTGGGGCTCTTCATCGATTGCCTGAACACGTTCTGCGTGCAAGGGATCGCCTCGGTTGTCGAAATACGTTACCCGGGTCCTGACATGCAGCTCCTCCTCAAGTATGTGTTTTCATAGTTGCTTCATATGCCCTTTTTTGGTTGTTGTTGTGAACTTTAGTTTTGTTGGCTTTTGCATGTTCTTGATGTGTATTGTGTCTAAGATGATATAAATAAGAAAAATGATTAACACAATCCCGTTTACAGCCTACCTGTAGTCCTCATATTATGATTTTTTAAAAATAATGTATCTCGTCTAATGAGGTAAATACTACTTTTATAAAAAAAAGTGAAATCATATACTCCAATGAAATTTATGGATCAATTTATAGAAGAGAAAAAATTTATACCTCATCTAGTGAGTTTTATACCTCGTTGGACAATGGGGTATATAGGATTGCAGGTGGAGCTCTCAACAGGATTGTTTTGGACAACACCCTAAAAATAATGCCAAGCCAACATGATTTTAAGATTGGTTTAAGCATATCAATTATCTGAATATATATGTATTCGCTCTAAATCCATATCCGAATAGTCAGATTCGATACTTGAATATCCGGAGTATGGATATGGATATTTGTGTATGCGCTTCGAAAAATATTTGAATTCGACATATATTGTAAAATCATCTGTGGTTGTATTGTGCACTTTTCAAATTCAATTATCCTTAATGATTAATTATAATCTTAAAAATTTAAATAACTATTATGTTCTGTGTTTTTGCATGTGTTGATGTGTACTGTGTCTATATTTCTATAAATATGCCAGCCAACATGTATTTTTTCATGTCATTGTGGTTTTGTTTTTTCTGTGGGAGGGGTAGGGGGGATTGGCTTCTTTAAGGAGCAAGATCATGGGTTTCATAGAAACATATTTTGTTCACTATTGTCTGTTTGATTTATGGACCAAAGAGGTGATCTGCAAAGGGATTGAGGAGTTCACTGTTAATTGTTGGAGCATTCCTCATGCAAATGTTTTGATTTGGGTTTGCAATAAATGATCAAACTTTTTTTTGTGTTAATTAAATGTCAAGAAATATTGAACCAAATAATAGTGACTGCCATCAAAGATGGAAACCTGGAGCTATGAAAGAAGAAGCTTGATTCACAAATCCCGGCATTCTTGAAAAATTATAGTCTGTTGGTATAAAGTATAAACTAATAGAGCAGGAGAATTGTCTTGATTAGTGTATAATCTACTCTTTTTGGGGGAAACAATCAATTGAATGGTATTCCGAATTAAAATATTTTAAGATGATATTTACCAGATTTTTCCCCATTCACGATAATGATAGCAGTTGATTTTTTGAGTGTGATGAATTTCTCCAAAAATGCTGAGGTACTTTTTTTTTTGTGCTTGGTAAATATATTGGTAATAACTTCATTCAATAGGGCCAAAGGCCCACAAAAATGCTGGGGTTCTTGTGGGTGCAAAAGTGCAGATCGACAGTTTTAACTGGTAATTTAAAATATAATTCTTAAATTGAGATTGGAGTCAATTGTCAATGTCAGTTTTGATTTCTCTAAGATGTTCTGCATTAATGTGTAATATATATTATTCTAAACAATAAGTGACATGGATATCATTTTGTTTCATTCACTTCATGTTTTCCTGTCCTCTTTTCATTGTGCGAATGTGTATATTTGACATGCTTATTTTATATATTACCTAGCAAGTCTCTCTAAGAACCTCTTGATTCTGACTGCACAGCATCCCATTGGCTTTTGTATGTGAATCACAGAGAGGCTCTCAGCTTCATTACTAGAACTCTATTGCATGGTTAATTATATCTCTTGTATTGTAAACTTGAGATTTTGTCAAGCAGTTAAAAAGTGTTTGATTCTGGCATTTCTTTTCCTTTCTTTTCACATATTTTGAGACCAATTTGCCTCACATAAGACATCACATGGCCATCTATTATAATACATGATGCTTTAGATGTGGTAATCCTGCTACTCATCAGAATCATGTCAAATCAGGTCAAGCATGAGGCACAGTCCTCATAGGATTTATTACAGGGAGAAATTCCAGAATGGGAAGGGAAACATGGATAAATGAAAGAAATTTTGATGGCATTAGAAGCAGATAAGACCTTGGATTTCTATAATCTTAAAACATTAGAGTATGTAAATGTCGCCACTGCACAATTACCTAATCAGTCTCATTAGAATGTCATGTATTGCGTGCAATAATTTTAATTTCAATAGGTTTTGTATGTAAATTTTTCCCTCCCTATATGGTGCAACGTTTTTCATGGAACAAGATGCAAATCACAGAGACATAATAATGCTATAAGCAAGAAGTCGGAGAGTGCCATCACTTGTGTTTTCTTCTTTCTTGCATTATATTTCAAAATGTTTTTTCTATTCCCCTGAATAAATTCTACATATCATGTATTCAGTTGTGACATTTGCTTCCTAGCAATGACCTATATTTACTTTTAGGTCAATTGCCAGCCTGAATAGCTGAAGATCTTTCTGTTTGTTTATCGCTCATGGTAAAACTTGTTTGACTTATTTCTGATCTTACAATCTCGCTTGCTTTCATGTGGCATGCAATCACTATATATAAGTATAAAACAGGGGTTGCTAGACCACCACATAACTGCAATCAGAGGGGTTATGTCTTCATTAAGAATTTCCCTTCGATTATGCGCGCACTTGTATGTGTGGTTTTTTTATTATGAGAGATTGCGTTTCCTTTACACTATCCATGAGCTTTTCTTTAAAAGAAATGGCCAGGAAATTTCTTTCTCTTACTATCCATTAGCTTGCATCATAAGATTTGCAGAACATAATATATATCTTAAACAGGGGAGAAAAGTTTGAGACTTGCCCCTTTATATGGTAAAGTAATGGCTTTTATTTCTCTGGTGGACTTCAAAATGCATAGCCCTTGTGTAATATGCATATACCATCCATGGTTTGCATGTATTAGTATGGGCTCTTATGTGACAATTAAACTGTTGATGCTTTGATTTCTCTGGAATCAAGAGAGACCAACATGGAACACTATTGTTAATAGCCAGAATCTCATTCAAGTGCTAAAACCTTTTTTTAAATGAAGTAATACAATGGCTGTGCCAAGGATTTGAGCACTTATCTCATACCTCACTTTGTTTTTCTTTTTTGACACAGCAGGAGTCAAAATATACAATTTCTCTCTTTCTGGTTTTAGAAAGTTCTAAGAAATCTCTCCATAGCTCTTGGTTTCTCTCTGAGATGGGTGCTATTCTTGTTCACCTTGATCCACCCCAACTGGTCAGTGTAAAAATAGCTTATCAGTGGTGTTTTATTCAACGTTGCCCAGAGAATTATTGAACCTGTGCTTGTTTTAGGAAATTCCTGTAATGGACATTTATAATCACCATGGAAAATGCTATTAAAATGCATCATATAAAATCTTTTTCAGTCATAGAAACTTCCCAAGTTCTGATGAACTATGGCAGCAAGGAACTAAGGATTAAGATACTCTTATTACAGTCCTCCCTTTTTGTATATGTTTGATGGCTTATTTCAAGGTGCTCCCTTTACTTCGATGATGACAAATGGATGGACCAATGGAGTATGGTGAATCTAATAACAGACATTGAAGTACTGTAGCGTCCATGTACCAAAGCTTCACCATGTCAAACATGGGTCTGTTTTAATTTTATATATATATATATATATATATGTATGTATGTATGTATGTATGTATATTGCTGAACATTAACAAAGGGCATCAAATGTGAGACTCGGTTCCAATACCTGTATATCTAATGTAATTACATCACAGTTGAAACCCAAAAAAAACATCACTGGGCAATGAGGTCTTGTAATGTTTATGCAGAAGGTGTCACAACATATGCCAAGGATTCATTATATCTGTGGTTTAGAAAAACACGAATAAATGGTTACAATACATTGATCAGGATTAGCTTTATCCTTTTATGATGATATGGTCTATTCTAACCTGTGTATGCAAGGTCAGTGGACTCTCCAGATGCTTTCGTTTATGCGGATATTAGAACAAGGATTCCTGACACCATTTCTTGGGATTATAATTTTGAACCAGCTGGAACTGTACCAGTCAGTTTTACTGTTAAGGCAAGTTTTTTGCATTATTTTTCCCTTGCTGACATGAAATGTTTAATTATTTTCCCCCTTCATTTGTTTTCACTTTTGAATCGCACACATTTTTATTTATCTCTAACATCAGACACGCTTCCAGTCTGCAGTTCTAAAGGAGGCAATTGATGATCTTGAATGGCCAGGTTCCAGCATCCAGATTCTCCTGAATCCAGACCCCCCATCTGTCACATTTAGAGGCGAAGGTCATGGCGACTTACAGGTAAATACACATCTTACCTCATCCTTTACTTTGAAGATATCAAGCAAGTTTTTAAGTTTTTCTTCAATTCTAGACTACCTATACATCTTAGAAATTTAAAAACTACAAGATCAAGTGAGGATTGCTACTAAGGAGAGTAGCCTCCCTAATAGAATCCAAAACCTTAAGATTACAAGTTTACAACCCTTCGCAATGAAGTCCCATAAGACTTGATGGCGAGTCTACTCCAAGTAAGAGTAGAGACCCACACATGGAAAGATGCTGCTATCACCACTCATGTATTCTCAAAATATTATCTTTTTTCTCCTAAACATGCACTTTTTCCATGTAAGCCAAATGTTCCAACAAACCACATGAGGTATAAACCATTGGAATTTTGCTTCATTGCTTTGATACCCATTTTTCCTTCATTTTGAAGATATCAAGCAAGTTTTCAAGTTTTTCATCATCTAGACTTTATATTCATGTTAGAATTTTAATATCTTATTGTGACAGATTGACTTGTCTTATCGCACAAGTACCGACCTTCTCATGGCTTTTCAGTGCGATCATCGTGTATCTCACAGGTTTGAACTCATCAATCCTGATTTCTTACAATATCATCTTGATCTATTATACTCTGGCTTATGTTTTTCCAAGATAAGTGCAGGTACAAGTACAAATTTCTAAGCGCGACAACTTCAAACATTCCGAGCAGCGTCTTGAAGGACAATAGAGGAAGCAAAATGACAATCGGAAGAGATGGGATGCTGAAAATCCAACATCTGGTTTCAGTCGCAAAGCCAAGTGTGCACCACCCACAAAACAATTTTGGAGCACAAAACCAAACCAGCCGAATTGCTTATATCGAGTTCTACGTCAAGCCTGAAGAAAGTGATGGCCCCATAGACAATGCCTAACAATCATTATGCGTGTTCGGAGCCGAAGCTATGGATTTCATACTGAAATACAAAGGGTGAAGTGAATAGAAAGGGAAAATAGCACTCAAGGAACATATTTTCATTTCCATGGGTTTAAGAGCATTTGAATGTGAATTTAAGTAGTTTTGGTGTCTGAAGCCTTTGTATCTTTCCCTTGTGGACTGAAACTGTAGTTCTGGCTCAAAAACTTGACCTGTTAATCAATTGTTGTTCTAAAGCCAAACTCAAACCCAATGCAATTATTTGCCAACAATGATTCTCATTAAAATGTCAAAATCATCTCAGTAATCAAAAGCTGAAGTTTGTTACATAAGCCATGCTTTTTAAAAGAAAATCCTAAACTAAGTGTTGAAGCTTCGATTGGGACCGATGACCAAGGTGACGATGCCAACGGGAGGAATGTACACGGGTAGACGCAGCTGAAGAAGAATTGAAGATGATTGATGTATGTCTTAATCTGTTGCCCGGTATGACAATTATGTATAGAACAAGTAGTGGAATAAATGTAATGATGCAATCATGATTGGCAATCTGACTATTATAATGCAAGTTCATGGAAAGATGAGAAACATGCAAAAACATGAGCCTCAGCATCGACCTTAGCGGTGTCCTTATCAGAAGGGGCAAGCGCTGGAGGCGGATCAGATCATTAGATCCAGTAACATGGCCTAAAAGATCACGATAATTGAACGGAAGCGTGAGAGTAAAATATCAAACACTGTAACTATCACCACTGAACTTAAAATCGGTGATCTACAGATAATCCATAGCGTAGAATATAAATATGATAAAATGATAGAAAATTAGAAGTCCCTGATGAAGTTCGCTACATTTGGACTTCAGATGAGAACACAACGATTATTAGGGAGTGAACATCGGTAGCAAGCCATAGTTGATGGAATCACGAACAACGGACAACGATAACCAGGAAGCGGACAACGCAACAAGTGGCGGACGATGACACCGTGTGCAAACAATGGCAAACAAAACACACACAACGCATGCATTAACGAAACGTGTAAAAGTGTTGAATAATGATCAAACTAGATCCAATGAAATCGAGGAAAAAAAGGATTCTATCTCTCATGCCATTTTCTTTTTTCTTTTTAATTTTAAATCCCCATAAACTATATGCTCACTTCTTCATATTTCGATTTAAGTCCCCAGATTTAAAGGGTATGTTCCTTTTTAGTCCCTCCCAGAGACCTATTCTTAAATTATTTGATTTTCTTTTTAGTCCATCTCAGGAACTAAAAAGAAACATACCCTTGAAATCTAGAGACTTAAACCAAAATATGAAGAAGGGAGGGATCGATCACTAAATCATATAGTTTACAGGGACTTAAAACTAAAAATCCCTTTTCTTTTTTATTTTTTATTTTTTAATTATTGTAAACTATATGATTTAGTGATCGATCCTTCAATTCTTCATATTTTAATTTTAATCCCTAGATTTAAATGTTATATTTCTTGTTAGTCCATAGGAGGGACCTATCACTAAACTATTTGGTTTTGTTTTTAGTCCCTAGAGGGACTAAAAAGAACATATCATTTAAATCTAGAGACTTAAACTGAAATATGAAGAAGTGAGAGATCGATCACTAAATCATGTAGTTTATGAAGACTTAAAAATGAAAAACCATTTTCTTTTATATGACAATTCTCATATTATGTTAGAATCAAGCATATAAAAGACTGAATCAATTTTCATTAAGGGTCTTAACCCAAATATATATATATATATATATATATATATATATATATATAGGGATTTTTTTATTTATACCCCTGTTAAATATGGTATTTTGTGTTATACCCCCTTTAAAAAGCTAATTGTATCTATACCCCTGAAAAACTCTTTCGTGTTGCAACTGTGCCCCTCCGTCTGTCTCCGTTACCAAGGCTGAACCAACCATGGTTACGAACCTAACTTTACCCCACGAAATGTCTCTTTTACCCCCATGGAATTTTGCATTTATACCCCTGTTAAATATGGTATTTTGTGTTATACCCCCATTGAAAACTAATTGTCTCTATACCCCTGGAAACTTCTTTCGTGTTACAACTGTGCCCCTCCGTCCATCTTCATTACCAAGGCTGAACATATAATTTATGTTGTTTTATATTGCAGTTAGAATATGACACTCATGTTGATCTAATTTTTAGGTATGGAGGGTTTTGGAAGATTGATAAAGGCTCAGGAAAAGGAACATATAAGAGAACATATGTCTTGTATTTTTCAATGCTTATACATTTTATATATCATTGTGATCTTGTTTATTAAACAGCAAAAATAAGTAGCTGAATAGACAAATATACATAGATCCATTTTTTTTCTTGAAATATTTGTAATATCAACTTTAAAATCAAGACAATTGTTTAAACAGTTTATCTAAAAAGTATCAAATTTCTACTTGGTTCTTCTATGCTTGGAGTGGATCATTGTTGAGTTCCATATGGTTCTCATTATGCTAATAGAGATTCTATTGTCTTTTGATTTTTGTTCGTGAAATCTCAACATTGAAATAAAATTTGTGATTTTTTACTTTTGTTCATCCTACAATCAATCAGTGTTTTAAAATCTCTATGTGGTGTATTATACTAATTGATGCTTATTCTACATGTTGAGGATCATCTGACATGAAAATTTTGCCAATCAATATTTTTATATTTTTTTCACTGTGATAGTTAGGATGATTATGCTTTACTTTCTAGAATGGTTATATGATTGAAATAGTGTTTGTTGATATTTTCTATTATGAAAAAATAATATCTATCAATGAAATCCAAAAAAATACCATTTATCTTAGTCTTTTGAATAGTTATAAGGTTTTCAAACCGAAGAATTTAGCTAGATCCTAGTATATTTGTTTTTATGTTGAAGAAGGTGAGAAAAAAGAGTTTCAATAGGTCTCGAGATTGCAAAACTCACTCTTGACATGATGTTCACATACAATTGAAGATATAATTTGATATTAAAAGTCTTTAAACACGTTATGTTTTTTTTTTTGTAACATGTAATTTTGATTATTTCATTTAATTCATATTTAATACTATTGTGTCATTTATACAAAAGATCAAATAAATAAATAGAAATCCTAATAGTTAAAGTTTTGTATTATGTTATTTTTTGTAATAATTTTTTAATTTAAATGAACAACCATAACAAAAAAAAATTTAATTTAGTAATTTTTTTTATTTTGTTTTTCACTTTAGAATGAAATACCTAACTTCTGAAAGGAACTGGAGTTATCACTTCATAATTTTTTAAGGGCAATTAGTCATTGCTTTTTTATTTCAAAATGAATTTTGTGATTATTTTCTGGTATGGTTATATGATTGAAATAGTGTTTGTTGATAGATTTTCTATTATGAAAAATAAAATCTGTTAGTGAAACCCAAATAAACACCATCTATCTTAGTTTTTTGAATAATTATAAGGTTTTCAATCAATTATTGAAGAAGATGAGAAAAAAAGGGTTTCAGCAGGTATGGAGGTTGAAGAAAATGGGTTTTATAAGCATCAGGCAAACACAGGGGCATAGATGAAATTTCAGACAGACATAGGGGTATAAATGCAATTTTTCAAGCCCCTACGGTCCAAAGGGTAGTTTGGTCAATTCATTTTGCATTTAACGCCGTTAATGGAATATTCCCGGTATATTCCACTCTCATCCGACGGAACTTAACTTCAGGGGCATAGTTGCAACACGAAAGATTTTTTCAGGGGTATAGATGCAATTAGTTTTTTAATGGGGGTATAACGCAAAATACCATATTTAATAGGGGTATACATGCAAATTTCCCTTTTATATATATAGTGCGGTTCAGGGACAGATGCGTTTTATGCGGATGAATTTTGCAGACGTCAACGGATCATTTGTTGTGTGGTTCATATTCGATCAAGAAAAAAAATAGACCACCAACATTTGATGCTTACTAACCCATCTAACCAACCCACTAACCTAACCAAACTATTTTCTTTCACCCTCCCCGACGGAACAACCTGAGTTTGAAATTAAAAAAAAAAAAAAACTCAAACATTCTCAGCCGCCACAACCAAACCCCCTGAGATCGAATCACCGGCCCCTCCCCATCTCGGCCTCCCCGACGCTGCAGCCTGCAGCCCGAAGCCGCCCTATCACCGTCCTCTACCACCGGCGACACGCTGTCCAACTGGACAACGGCATTTGCGCACCACCTGTCCCGTCTGCGACCCTCTCTGCTTCCTGATACTGTTTTTGATGTTGTGATGATATGAAATGTTTCTTTTTGATTATTGTTTCTTAAATGTCCCCAAATTTCATGATGTTCTTTATTACTTTTTCGATGTTGATAGTTCTTTTTTGAATTAAGATTGGATTAGGAATTGAAATTAAGATTAGTCCCTTTCTCAAAAAAAAAAAAAAAGGCCATTGTATATAAGCCTTTGGGGTTCCTAACTCCATCAAGGCATTGCTCCTCATCTATAGATATTTTTCTTAGGGTAATTAGCACTTTTATCCCCCGAAAATTAAAAATTTACAGAAATAGCCCCGTCACCCGAATATTTGTAAAAACTAGACCCGCTGGTATTTTACACTATATAATCCGTCTCCACTGTTGCAACCCGTAATTGCCCCATTTACAATGGAGACGGGTTATATATAACCCGTCTCCAGTGTAAATCACCCCCTTATTGCATTTACACTGGAGACGGGTTATATATAACCCGTCTCCAGTGTAAGAGACGGATTATATACAATCCGTCTTCAGGAGACGGGTTATATATAAGACGGATTATATACAATCCGTCTTCAGTCTTTTTCTTTTTTTTTGTATACATTGTTGGTTATCTCACCTGTATAAAAATTCCTGCTTGAACATGCATAAATATAATAAAAATGCATTGATATTTGCATAAATCCATTATAATCACTTGACTCCTGTTTCTAAACACCAACGAAAATACATAAATACAATACACACAAATGAAAATGCATGAATATAATAAACATGTTTTACATCCCATAAATACAATCATCCAAATATTCTCATAAATCCTTTCTTTTTAGCTTTTCTCGGAGCAGGAGGTGCTGATGAAGAGGGTACGTCAGTTGCTGTGGATAGCGGCTATTATATATGTGTCACTTTTAGCCTGCGGGTAACCGTTAGAGCGTTCTGGCAGTTTTTTATTTTTTTTCGGTTTTCGATCGGTACCGCTAATTTTTGGACTGTTAGCTATCGTCCTGAGCTAGAGGACTCCGATTGGAAATCTAACTGCATATTTGGTGTCCTGGTGCCATTTTAGGCCTCTCACGAAAATTTCGTTGAATTCCGGTAACGTTTCCAAAATTTCGCAGTTCCGGGGCGTATCTGGGTTTTTAAGTCGCTTGCTATATAAAGTGAAATCTAAAAATAGCGTGGCACTATTCATCATCTCCTACCTTGAGCCCTCTCTCTCCTCTCCTCCGTTTTTCTTGCTTTTGACGCCCTTAGACCCCTCAAACCTTAAAAGTTAAAACCTAGGAAGTGTAGATCGGGTCCCGATCTACACCCCGGTGGTTTCAAATCCCTTTTCCGGCGAGATTTGCCCCTCCGTCCGCCCTCTCTTCTCCTCTGTTTTGGCCCATTTCGGAGGTGGAGGTAGATCCGGGCGTTGGAAACCTTTTGGGAGAGGTTTCGGTGCGCGGAGGGCAACCGGATTTCCCTTCCTCCCCTTGGTAAGCCTCTTTTTCCTCTCTTTCTTGCTTAGATGTATGCTAGGAGGGTGGAAATAAGGTTGGGTGGAGGTTGGCTGCGGTAGGTGGCCGTCAGGGGGCTGTGGGAGGTGGTCAGAGGCTGTGGTGGTGGTCGGAGGTGGGTGGAAGAGGAGCTCGGGCTAACAGGCTTGCAGCTCGGGCTGGCAGGCTGCTGTCTCGGGCAGGGCAGCAGCGCAGGGTGGTGTAGGCGCAGTGGCTGGCGCGCGCGCGTGCGCGCGGGCGTGCACGCGTGCATGCGCTCGGGCGGTGCTGGGGGCCAGCAAGGCTGGGCGTGCGGGCGCTCGACTGGCGCTGGGGGCCAGGAGGGCTGGGCGTGTGCGCTGGGCAGGCTGGCAGGGTTAGCTCGGGTAGGCTGGGAGCAGGTGCACCAGTTTGTCAGGCGCGCGAGCGCGTGCGCGCGGGTGCGCGCGCGGGGGTGCGCTCGGGGGGTGCAGGGAGATGCGTGCGGGTAGGCTAGCTGGGCTGTGCGCGCTGGCAGGCCGGGCGAGCAGGCTGGGAGCGCAGGCGAGCAGGGCAGGGGCGCTCGGGCATCAGGCGGGCAGTGCCCCGGGCGTGCCGGCGAGCGGTGCTCGGGCCACTCGGCGACGCGCGCAGGCAGGCAATGCCGGCAGCAGCGTGGGCAGGCTGGCATGCGCGCTGGGCGCGTGTTGCGCGGGCGTGCGTGTGGGCGCTGGGTGAGGGTCCCGGGTGCTGGGCGCAGAACGCTGGGCGCTGGGTCGCGGGTACCGGGTGCTGGCCGAAGGTGCTGGGCGCTGGGGCGCTGGGCGCTGGGCACCACTGTGGGACGTGCGCGCGGGGCGCTGGGCAGAGGCAGGCGTGCGCGCGGGGCAGAGCTGGTGGTGCGCGCGGAGTGCGCGCGCGGCGGAGCTGGCGGTGCGCGCGGGGTGCGCGCGGGGCGGAGCTGGCGGTGCGCGCGGGGTGCGCGCGGGGCGTGCGGCGTGCTCGCGCGGTGTGCGCGGGGAGCGCGGGGGTGCGCGCGGGCTGCTGCGGCGGGGCGCAGTGGGCGCGGTGCACCGGGTGGCTTGGCTGCGGGTCCAGGGCGGCGGGCAAGGGCCTGGCGGCACCTGGGCGCGCGGGCTGAGGCGCGGCGGCGCACCCGAGGGGTCGGGTGGCCGTGCGGGTGGTTGCCGGTGGTGCGGGACTGAGCCGGAGTGCTCGGGCTAGCGTGCGTACGTGCCGTATGTACGTTTGCCCGAGTATGGGGTATTTTTAGAGTATGTTTAATGTATTTTTGGGTATTTTGGGGTAATTGTGGATTTTACTCACCCTATAAATGCTTGTCTTGCAGATCTTGACGGACGGTCGCGCGACGACCCGGATTTCGGTGAGTGGGACAATCCAACCCAGTAGAGAGGTGTTATACGCATTTGGGCGTATACCGACCTCTCCTGGGGCACCATGGATGTATATTAACCTGCAGTAATATGTAATCCATGTTTGTATGATTTAAATGTAGAATGCATGTTACCTTAGACTCTGCATGTTAGGGACTTGCACCCTTAGGATATGTGTATGAGCCATGCACCATGTCCCCCGTTTCCATGCTAGGAAGCCCGACCGATGCATGTGCCCTACTAGTTTATTTATTAAATTAAATGCTAGTATTTGTTAAAAATTGCATGTTATAGTGAATATTATAGGGGAGGGGCCTTGCGAGGACAGCGGTGAGACCCGGGTTAGGGTACACCGTGTTCCTTGTTTGGTTGTCGGGGTGCCCTATAACGGGGACTCACGCTGCCCTCCCGAGTTTCTTTCCCCCAATGATATTCCACCCTTGTTATAACCTTATGCATGTTCCCCGCATCGTAGTTATGCGCCCCGGTGGGTTCTGAGGAATTCAGAACATTAGTGTTGTTATGACGTGTTGTCTGCGGATCCGAGTGGATCATATGCGATGGATAGGCTGTTCTGTTCCCTTCGTTGGATCCGTGTAGAGACTACCTCAGCGTTAGACAGGTTGTCCCGTGCAGGGGCTCCCAGTAGTAGGCGCCTCCTGATCTGGTAGAAGGACTGTGCTGAACGTGGGAGTGGCCAAACGACCTACGGAGTGAGGAGAGACTATCGGTGGACCAAGGGTGACCAACAGCCTAGTCAGTCCCAAGAGCCTAGGTCACCTGTTGAGGGTGAGGGTGAGGGTATGGTGGGCCGGCGATGTGGCGACCCACTGGATTGTAAGTCCCAATATCCTTGGTCACCCCTGAGGGTGAGGGTGAGGGTGTAGCGGGTTGGCTGAAGCGACCCGCTGGTTTTTGTGCAGTTAGTCCCAATATCCTTGGTCACCCATTGAGGGTGAGAGTGAGGGTGTAGTCGGTTGGCGGTAGCGACCCCCTAGATTGCGGAGTTGTTATCATTTTATGGCTTGGGCAGTATGATTGTGGATTATAAAGATTATCTGGTTGTGGTCAATATTGTCTGTGATGCATGGGTTGTGCCGTTCACTGAGCGTGTGGCTCACCCCTCGCACAATATTTTTCTTCAGTGTCATCTGAGTCGGATCTGGAGGAGGAGCTCCCCGAGGGACTTCATCAGTAGCGGAGTAGCGCCACGTCCCGCGAGTTTCAGAGGCTATCAGCATCCCTTGAGCCTGTATGTATCATTTTTCGTGCTTGGGCACGCGTTTGTGTTGTATTTGGATGTCTTGATATGTATATTGGCTCTCACAGGACATGTGATTATGTATGGAGTCTGTAGTGTGTTTAATTACAGATTCAGTCTTAGCTTCCGCATTTGGTGTATATATCATGTCAGCCCTGCTTTTATTGTCTGTGTGTCATTCTGGTTGCTTGTGTATGATATATTATTGACCTCCTGTGTAGATTCTGATATTTTATATACACTTGCCGCGTCTCGGGGACGCCCGAGGCGTGACAGCGGCACACCTGATTGTGGTGGAGTGGTAAATTGTTCGCCCGATCCCCGACTGGCAGTAGTAGAAGTACACCAAACCCTGCGTGGTCCACGAGTATATGTCTGGAGTGTCATCTGTGGAGCTCGATCAGGAGCTGGGGCTGGTTGTTGTGGTTGCTCATCGATCTCTGCATCGAGTCGTACATCATTGAAGAACTCATCAATTGTGAATTCGGTGTGAGCGAAACTATCATCTACGACGACATCCTCAGAATCATCAGCATCTGTAGATGCACTGGAGGTACTCGAAGGTTGTCCCCTGTCTCCCATCATCGCCTCTGCATAGTCACGTGCCACAGCAATTATACGATCCCACTCATCGCAGTTGGGGTATAAGACCAACCCCCTTGCAAGCACCTCGGTAATGTTCTGTGTAACTCCCCCCTGTTAACAAAAGTTTCAATATGATAAGTAGTTATAAAATCATTTATCACTATCTAAAAATGTAACACGCGTTTAAAATTCTTACCGAATTTGGTGCGACATAGCCTGGATGGTACTGTGGGGGTGGTGGAGGTGTGATATGTCTGACTGTTCTCTCCCAGTACCACTCCATATATCTCCTCGAACTCCGGGTATGAGAGAATTGGTGGATGTGATCCAATCGTTGGTCCCAACGCTCGATATAAGTCTGGTGAAAAACTATCCAATTCACATCCTGTCTACCTCGTCTGTTTACCCGGTCGATGGCCTCTACATCAGATGGAATGTCCTGATGCCATCCAAATTGACGTGCGACTCGATCCGGCACGTGCATCTCCACAATATCAAAGCAAATGAGTGGGACCCTAGCCGTCCACAACTCCATATGATCCATACATGCAGGTGGTAGTGTCTCATATGTCCCAGGATAAGGCTGCCATATAACCTACCAAAAACCAAATATATAATTAGTATGACAATTAACATAGAATATATCATTTGTGAAATATATGGCTAATTGTATAGTCACCTGCGACTGAAGCTGATAGTCCAGTTGTGCTCTATAGTATATCAGAACACGCGAATTTTCATCAAACCTCTGAGTCACCTTCCACCTGAAATATCGAATTTAATGATATATGATCTTCTATGAATTGACAAAAGAAGATGAAAATATTGACATTACCTTGCTCCCAAAGGTCGATCTCCAAGAATAAAATCCGGATCATGCAATGACGGTCGTCCCACATGTAATCTCTCCCACGACCATAGCTGCATTGGAACAAAATCTTTAGTAACACAGGAAAAAAAACAAATTTAGTATGTATGGATGAAAATTGGGTTTGCATATTACCTGTAGCAAAGAATAAAAACCATGAGATCCTGCCGACATCCTCTCTCCAAGCACACTACCTCTGTACAATGCTCTATATAAGTGGGCCAACGCAGCTGCACCCCATGAATATCGACCAGCATCCTCAAAATCTCTGAATAAATGAAAGTAGCACGCATGTATCTTATTTCCTGTGCCATCGGCGAAGATTGTTGATCCAAGCACAAATAAGATATATGCACGTGCATACTGCTGGAGGATATCGTCGTCCAATTCAACATCTGGTACGATGCTGAAGGTTTCTTTAAGCCACGAGAGAAAAATTTTCCACCCTTGATCTTATCTGCAGGGGGGCCAACACCTAACAGCTCCTCACAAAACGCTGGCCCAATCATCGTGGTCTGTGATACCAGTCACGGGCTTGCCATCAATGGGTAGTCCAGTCAGAATAGCAACGTCCTGAAGTGTAATTGTCATCTCGCCATGTCGCAGATGAAATGTGTTGGTCTCTGGTCTCCATCTCTCAGTCAGTGCTTGTAGAAGTCGATGATCTGATCTGGTATATCCCATCTCTGTCAAATAATACAACCCCGATGCCCTCACGTATGGCTCGATGCGTGGATCCATGACCCAGTGACGCAATGCCACCATGTGGATCGTAAACTTGGAGGAGTCGGTCTGTTTAAGGAAATTATATATTCAAGTAAAAAAAATTCATATATGAAGAATAACATTAGAGAAAAACACATCATTTGTCATACCTTGCCCTGGAATCCATGATGAGACCTATGAGATCCCTGAAAATACAGCAAATCATCCACGACGGGTCCATGCCACTCAGATGTCCATCACCTGTAATTTGAACACAAGTTAATATCTACTCAAACAATTGAACATTCATCATCATATCACAATCATATTTAACATCAATTACCAGCATTTGTATTTCTACGTGGACATTTATTTTTTCTATGGCCTTTCTCATGACATATTGAACATGTATATCTCAGACTTGGATCCCTGGAGTCCATATGCATACGTCGCCGAGTTGATACAGGGCGCCCCGCTTGTCTCCTAACATTTGGTGGGATGAAGATGGGATCGTTTTCCGTAGGAATCGGCCAACGACTTTTATCATCAACGGAGTGGAATCGGGGTTCATAAGTGTGTCTATATGACTCTGAGGAAAGCCAATGTGACACATATCTCCCAGGACTAATACGAGCATACCCACAGGCCGCTATGACATGTGCACATGGATAGTGAAACAACTTCGGAACATGACATTGACATTCTGCATTGTCAGAATATAGGAAAACAATGTACATAACCGCATTCTTGTCTTGGACATTGAATTCTGATCTATCAAGCCTTCTTACTAACATCGCCCTTGCATCATGTGCAGTTCTCTCCAAATGTTGCTGCATAGATGGCACATGTTCACCTGACATGCTCTCGGCCGATTCACGCCTTGTATAAAAATACTCTGACACTCGTATGAATGTCTGTTGTAATATGGCAGTGATTGGCAACCCTCTTACACCTTTCAAGACACTGTTCATGCTTTCTGCTCTATTGGTGGTCATCGTGCCATGACGACGGCCATCGTCATAACAAAGGGCCCATGTTTGTGGAGGGACTTGATCAAGCCATGTGCGAGCTTGTGAGGAGGCAGTAAGAATCTTTCGCATTTCATCAGCAAATTGATTTGGACATTTCAAGGTGGCAGCCCTCCACACCTGGTCACTCAACTCCTTTGATTTAACATGTTTTTTGAAGTTGTCTATCATGTGTCTCATACAGAAACGATGGTGCCATGTACATTGCTTGATTCCTCAATATCCTTCATGCCTGCTATGATGCCCAAGTGCCGATCAGATATGACACACAAATTGTTTATACCACCAACAGAAAAGAACAAGTTCCAAAGGAAGAAGGTCCAACTGCTTCTGTTCTCAGATTCAACTATAGCAAAGGCTATCGGAAGCAAACCATTTTCTGCATCGCAAGCAGTGGCTATCAGGAGATTTCCTTTATACTTTCCATACAGATGTGTTCCATCGATGCAAACCAATGGACGACAATGTTTGAAAGCCTCTAAGGCTGGTCCGAATGCCCAAAAAACACGTTCAAACTGTCGGATCGGTCTGCCCATGTTATTCTCTTGTATGACAGGGCCTTCGAAGAACACAGTTGTTCCTGGATTAGACCTCCTCAAGGCATCAACATATAGAGGCAACTCAGCATATGATTCCTCCCAATTTCCAAATATCCTCTCCATAGCCTTCCATTTGGCATGGTATGCCTTTGAATATGAAATTGTGTAGTGATGATCAGCACGTATCCTGTCCATTATCTCAGTAGGACTGATTCTCAAATTATGACGAATCGTTGGCATAATCAGCTGTGAGATATAATCAGAACTAAATTGTCTGTGATTTGAACTGAGAAGAGGATCCAAGCATGTATGAGGAACTCTCAGAGTGAAAATCTTGAACATTTCTGAACCACCGACCCTCCTCGCATATAATCTCCAATTACATTCATCATTTATGCACTTAACGGCGTATTTTTCTGCATTTGATTTCACCACATGACATTGTGCGCATTTCTTTATGCTCCAGGTTCGGACAGCATTAATGAGTGACTTCTTATTCGCGAAAAGCTGACCAACCTCAAGTTCATTACACGAAGAAGATCCGATTTCATAAATGCATGGATGGACATTTTCAGCCACCGCCTGCTCCATAAGCTCACGTGTAGGAAACATTTGAGGAACACTATATTCACTGATGGCAGTTCTCCTCACATCATGGTCCTCCTCAGTATCAAGTCCTTCCAGCCATCTTCACGATCCTCTTCTTCTTCTTCTTGTATCTTCTCCCAATCTTCTTCTTCTTCTTCTCCCCCTTCTTGATCTTCTTCTTCTTCATTGTTCACTTCAATTCCTTCACGAATATCGTCCCAACCCATGTCATGAAATGGGGACCTATAAATGCAAACACATTATACTTACACATATGAATACACCCACCAAAAACATCCTATAAATTCACAATACTTACAAATGTGGTATATTCACACTCCCATAGGCATTGGTCGGTGTTGCATCAATCATATTCTCTTGGGTGCACGGAACAAACGACGACGATGAAGGTTGATATGGTTCACGAACAATGGAAGGATATGAATCTTCTGCATCATAATTCATCGCGCCACGACCTCTTTGTATGATCTCTTCCTTCTCTAACCATATTTGAATGATATGCGCGTGCTTTGGGTACAACATTATCATAACTTTCACCCCCATATCATCTTCGAGAGGGGCACCCAAACACTTTCCGTCGTGAGTGGGATGCACAGCAGTCATGGACAATTTGTAAAGACTTGGATCGGTCCCCGTCAAATGGTACATCATTTGGAGTAAATCGACATAAGAGATCTTCTTATTTATGATGGTGGTTTTCATGGTACCACCTTCATAAAATGAACTATCTTCACGTTGAACAATCCTCCCGTTAAAAGAGTACATTAACGGGACATCGGATTTCTTTACCATCTAAACCATAAATTATTCAACTTAGTAAATATATTTCTAAATTCATAATAATAAAATCCATCCAACACATACACATTAAACACTATAACATTCATGCAACACATACAAAGTATATTTCCTAAAAATAGCCTTTAATTTTTTAAAATGTTTACTAAGAGGCCATTGAATTATTTCCTAAGGCCATACAATTTTTAAAAAAAATTTCAAATTTTTTTAAGATTTAAAAGTTTATTTTGACAAATAAGAAATTTTAAAATAACCAAAACCCTAAAAAAATTCACATTTCACTTAACAAAACATCATACAATCAACATTCCAATAATAAATAAATTCAACATTCAACATTTAGGTTTTATAAAAACCCTAATTTAATCAATAAAATCAAAACAATTGATAAATAAATAATAAAATTCAAGAACATTTAGGGTTTTGATGTTTACCTTTGGATTCAAAGTTGTTTTTGATGATTTTTCGGGGTTGGCAGGTGGGTGGGTGAAAGAGGGACAAAAGGGTGAAAATGGGGGTTTTAGGGCTTGGCAGCGGGGACGGCCTTATATATGTCGTGCCCTGGAGACGGCATATATATATACCGTGGAGACGGCATATATATATACCATCTTCAGGAGACGGCATATATATATGCCGTTTCCAGGCTTAGTCAGTCATTCAACTTTGTCGATCTCAACGAGATTATTATATAATCCGTCTCTAGTGTAAAATATAAGTGGAGTTAGTTTTTACAAATATTCAGGTGGCGGGGCTATTTTTATAAATATTTAATTTTTGGGGGCTAAAAGTGCTAATTACCCTTTTTCTTAATAATCCGCACCATTAAACGTGTTTATTATTATCCAAAGGTTGTCTGAAATATTGATTTGATTTAGCTGAGATGTTGTCTGTAAGTGTATATTTCAGACATTTGTATTCCCATCTCCATTGGAAACTTCAATACAGGTTTCTCATTCACATCAGCATGATCAGTCATTAACTCTTCATGTCGTTGACACACAAGTGTCCTGTTAAATTGAATCATAAAATCTACTGATGAATTTTTCTTGGACACATATCTCTTGAAGAATGAATGTGAACTTTTCGCTCGTTGGCTACTTGACATTCCAGCAGAGAAAATATGATTCATATATGCAGGCACCCAGGTTGAACGAATTTCATAAATTGACTGTAGCCACCTATTGTCATTCAGCCCACTTTTCTAAACAGCCTCCATCCATGTTGAGTCAAACTCTTCCCTTGTCTCTGATTCCCAAATGCTCCTTTGAAAGTCTATGTAGAAATTCTTGTATTTGACAACATCCAACTTCTCAGAGAATTTATTCAAGATGTGCCAACTGCAATACCTTAGAAAAGTATTTGGAAGAGATTTCAAAATGGCTTTTGTCATTGCTGGATTTTGATCAGTGATGATTATTTTAGGGGAATCACAGCTTTCTTGAACTGCACAAATAGCCAATCTGTTGTCTCATCACATAAGAAAGAACAAGCAAAAATGATTGTCTGGCCATGATTATTAACCACCCCCATCAATGGTGCAAATATCATCCCATACCGATTTGTGTTATATGTGGTATCGAATATAACTACATCACCATAACATTTGTAAGCATATCTAGAGGTTGCATCAGCCCAAAAACAATGAGTGATTCTCTGTTCATTATCAACCTTAATTTTGAAATAGAAGGACAGATTCTTTTCTTGTTCTAATTGAAAATGCTCCTTCATCTCATTATGTTGATCTCTTTCATAGTTATAAATGTCCCTATGTGTACACCCAATGTTTTTCTATTCCACTTGCTTGCATTTCAAGAATGCTAAATTGTTGATGTGTCGGTACATTTGATGAGCTAAGCTATTGGGACACTTGATACACTACGATGAGATCTTAACAGATGCACCTTTCGTGGGGTTGCAAAAGAATGGTTGTGACCCTCAACAAATATGGTCACAACAAATTTATCAGATTTTGACTTCACTACTGCAATTTTGCCTTACACCCCATCTTTTATTATCCCCCGACGCCTTTATTTTTTATTAACTCCTTCCCTAGAACTTGTTCCTTCTCTATAGCACACATACTCCTTTCTTAAGATTTCATTAGTGTCCTTACTCTTTCTGCTAGAATGAATTCGAACACTAAATCCAGCTTCTTTTGCATAGTTATTGTAAAACTCATGAACATCATTTAATGATTTAAATTCTTGACTTTTTCTGGGCTTCAACTCAGGATTTACTTGAGGAGTGTAAACAACATTGGAAGAATTTGAATCTAACTCTTCATCTTGTTGGATAAATTCATTCCCAACTTCTAAGTCCGAATTATCCATTTTAGTGTAGACTGCAAAACCAAAAAAAAATATTAGAACTAGCTTTCATTGAAATATTCAGACCAAAATTTTAGCATACAATAGCATGATATTTTAGATCAATATTGCTAATGCATATATCAGTTTTTATAAAGAAAATTAACTTTCCTACTTGCTACTATCAGATGAATACAATTTCAGTATTTTCACAACCAGTGGTCCCATTGCAGCCAGGGAAAAATTCTTAAATGGACTACTTTCACCAACATTTAAGACAAAAAAAAAATTACTTTTTTAAAAAGCTAAATCGTAACAAGGTGAATAAATAAAATTAAGGCCAAAACCTTAGGTCTAGTTAAAATGGGGAAAATCCCTAAATGAGAAAATCTGAGAGACATTTACACGCACCTATCTGGTTTTCTACGGCGACGGGATGTGGCGTCGCCGGTGGTAGACAACGGTGATAGGGCGGATCGGGCTGCAGGCTGCGGCGTCGGGGAGGACGAGATGCGGAGGGGCCGGTGATTCGATCTCAGGGGTTCGGTTGGGGTGGCTGAGAAGGTTTGGGTTTTTTTTTTTTTTTTTAGTTGGGTTAGGTTAGTGGGTTGGTTAGATGGGTTGGTAAACATTAAATGTTGGAGGTCTATTTTTTTTTCTTGATTGAATATGAACCACACAACAAATGATTCATTGACGTCCGTAAAATTCATTCATAAAATGCATCCGTCTCTGAACTAGAATATATATATATATATACACCCCATTATGCGACAGCGACTACAAGCCGTCCGATCGCTAATCTCGCGATCGGACAACTGCGATAATTTTAAAAATAAAAATAAAAAAAGTGAAACCAGATGATCCGGTCGGTGACCCTCCCAAACCCCCACGTGATCCCCGCCCAAACCCCCAGGTCTTCCTCTCCCTCTCTCTCTCTTCTCATTCTTCTCAAAGACTTTTTTTTTTTCCGCTCCACCAACATCACAGCAAACTCATCCCCATTTTGATTTTTTTTTTCATTTACTCCCCCTTTCATTCACCTTTCTTTTTATCCAAAAATCAAACATCTCATCTCCTTTCCTAAATCAAATCGGATCACTCCATCAAGGTATATTTTGTATTTTTTTATTTTACAAATTAGGGTTCTTCATACTACAAATTAGGGTTCTTCATATATTTTTTTAAATGTCAAATGCATGTTTCATAAAAAAAATCTTAATACATTTTTTTATTTATAGTGCTAATTCAATCTTCTCTCCTCTCTTTTTTTTCGTCCACCCCCAAATCCAGCTTCTCTTCTTCTTTCAATTTCTTTTTTCAAATCACATTTCAACCAAACAATTGGTGAGGTGTTCTATGGTGTCCACTGTGTATTGTAGGTGTATTTAGAGGTCAGTTTTTACATTTAGGTTTGTATTTTACATGTATTCATTTACAATATGAGCAAATATTATTGGTATGTATTTTAAATTTAGGCTGATCATACATATTAATTTATAGATTGTAGATTTAGGCTAATCATACATGTTCTGTGGTGTCCACTTATTATTAAATGTTTATTTTTAATTGAAAGCTTATAATTGATGTTTGTTGTTGTCATAATCTATACATATAAAACTAGTCCAAGAACGACATGAATGGTTGTACATATTTTTCTTGGCTTCACACCAATGACCAGCGGATTACTCCAGTAGACTGTAGTGAACCCATCACAATGTTAGCAAGACTTGAAGCCCTAGAAGAACGTATGACAATGTTGGAGCATCAAAATCGTCAACCTTCATGAAGTTCGTGATTATCATATTCATGTTTATGAAAATTGTAGTTGCAATATTAAGTGGAAAATGAATGTGTTCTACTTATTTAATGTTATGTAAAACTTGGTGATGTTGTATTGTGTACTAGGACTAGTTAGTTGTATTGTGGACTTAGACTAGTTAGTTGTGTTGTGATGTTCATATTTGTGGTTTCTTTATGCTTAATCTTTTTGCATGAGTTTAAGATTCAATCTTTTGAACACCCACTTCGGATGATCATATAAAACCCACCAGAACCTGTTGAATAGCTGCATCCACTACAAAGGAACATTGAATTATTTGAATATTGTTTTGTGTGCTTGGAATAGGTGTTACAAGATTATAAATATAAAAAAATTTGATAGTTCTCATGCAGATTTTTTTTTTTTTTTTTGGGTACCCAAAACCATAAAGCAAGGTCTTTCCTATAACCCCAAACCAAATTCATCTCCAATATGTCTCTCATATATATATACCTCTTTAATAACCTTAAGTGAACCTGAACTCAAAAAAAGCTAATGATGGGATAACCTGTTTAATATAACATGAAGTGAACTCAACAAAAGCTAATGATGGGATAACCTGTTTAATATAACATGAAGTGAACTTCATAGCAAATACATAACAAAACTTTTACATGAGGTGAACCACAACAGAACCACCAAAACCAACTTTCTATTTCAAAAAAAAAAATCAACCTAAATAGAACCACTACAACTAAACTCCATAACAGTCAACCTAAACAAAACCACCACAATTTACAAAAAGTAAACCTAAACAAAACCACCACAATTTACATGAAGTGAGCCAAAAGCCCAAAACAGAACCACCAAAGCCAACCTTCATTTTTCAAAAAAAAAAAAATCAACCTAAACAGAACCAGCATAGCTGAACTTCATAATAGTCAACCTAAATAGAACCACCACCATATAAAACCCACCAGAACCTGTTGAATAACTGCACCCTAACACCATCAACCATCTGAGAGCACCACAATTTACAAGAAGTGAACCTAAACAAAACCACCACAATTTACATAAAGTGAACCTAAACAAAACCACCAAAGCCAACCTTCATTTTTCAAAAAAAAAAAAATCAACCCAAACAGAACCAGCATAGCTGAACTTCATAATAGTCAACCTAAATAGAACCACCACCATATAAAACCCACCAGAACCTGTTGAATAACTGCACCCTAACACCATCAACCATCTGAGAGCACCACAATTTACAAGAAGTGAACCTAAACAAAACCACCACAATTTACATGAAGTGAACCAAAACAGAACCACCAAAGCCAACCTTCATTTTTCAAATAAAAAAATCAACCCAAACAGAACCAGCATAGCTGAACTTCATAATAGTCAACCTAAATAGAACCACCACCATATAAAACCCACCAGAACCTGTTGAATAACTGCACCCTAACACCATCAACCATCTGAGAGCACCACAATTTACAAGAAGTGAACCTAAACAAAACCACCACAATTTACATGAAGTGACCCAAAACAGAACCACCAAAGCCAACCTTCATTTTTCAAAAAACAAAAAATCAACCCAAACAGAACCAGCATAGCTGAACTTCATAATAGTCAACCTAAATAGAACCACCACCATATAAAACCCACCAGAACCTGTTGAATAACTGCACCCTAACACCATCAACCATTTGAGAGCACCACAACCTATTCAATATAAACATAACCATAAGAATTTGATGGACTATAAGAATGAAATAAAAGGGAAAAATTACAAATGCACATGCATATTTACCGCAAATCAATTAATAGTTGAAGCTTGAGTTTCATTATATGATACAAAATTTTCTTGATTTGAGATCCTGAAATGATCAAAACATTAGTAATTATCATTAGTATTTATTAATTTCATGCAAAAAACTATAAAATTAAACTTACATTTCTTTTAATTTGGGACATGTACGCGCATTATGTTTATCTTTTTTGCCACATATACTGCAAGCTCTTCTCATCTTCCCCATGTTCTCCATAGCAATTTCTTTTCCTCCTTTCAACCTCTTCCCACTTCCTTTCGTTTTCGATATATTTGGGGGATGAACACTCACTGATGACGGTATTGGCATACTTCCATGCTGCATTGGACTGTTACTGATACATGCACTATGTGATAACTTCATTTTTTGCAAACTACATAACATTTCTTTTGCTGCATTGCATATTTCAAGAGGAGCATAATCTAAGCATTCTACAAAGCCACGCACAATCTCAAGATTCTTCTTGCCACATGATATATTTCTGGTTTCTTTAAGCTCCACTCCATCAAGATCATACACTATCCTTTCTTTAGCTAATGTAGTCCATCTTTCAATAATCAATTTTTCTGACAAGCAATCAATGAAGTTATTTCACAGAACAACTATAATATATGAACAAGGAATGCCTTCACTTTCAAACTTCTTGCAAGAGCAATGAATCTCATCATTTAATGGATCATATGTAACTTCACAAAATTTGTTAGTGTTGTCCCCCATCTTTTCAACAATATGGACTTGTACATATTCAAGAAATTGTGGAATGGGCCCATATTTCATAGAAGACAAAATTTCTTTTTGGAACTTGTAAAAAATCTTGTGAGTACATATATCTCTTGGCCATTTGCAACTCCATAACATAACCAGTGACAATTTCTGGAGTTTTATCAATTGTTCCATGATCTGCCACTAATTCATTGTACCTTTGACGCTCTAGGGCCCTTTCAAAAAGGTGAATAAACTCAATTAAACTGTGTTTTTTGTTGAAATATTTATCAAACACAGAGTTTTGAGCTTCACTACGTTGACTGCTCATCATCCCTGCCATAAATGTATCTTTTAAATACAACGGAATTCACTTTTCTCGTATGTGATATAATATTGCCAACCATTCATTACGTTCTAATTGAAATGTACTAATTAAATCCCACCACCTTGCCTCAAACACATCTGAAGTTTCTGACCCATACACGCATTCCTTGAACGGATCTAAAAAATCACTTCTAAATGCTGCCAGGCTGACTTTCTCTGATAATTTTTTCATTATGTGCCATATGCAAAATCTGTGAGTGACCTGGGGGAATAAATGTGCAATTGCAGCTTCTATAGCAGGATCTTAATCTGTGATGATGATAGCTTTTGGTGGACATTTGCCCATTGCCTCCTGCCATTTCTCAAAAAGCTACAAAAAAGAATCCATCTTCTCATCCCTTAACAATCCACAACCAAAATTAATGGATTGAAAATGGTGATTTACTCCTGTGAAAGATGCACAAATTAATGAGTATTTATTTGTGCTATAAGTCCTGTCAAACACAACTACATTCCCAAAATGTGCATATGCCTTTCTTGCACCCCCATCAGCCCAAAAACAGTGGGTCAACTTGTTCTCATCATCAACTTCATATGCAAAATAATAGGAAGGATTCATTTCAGCTTTTTCTCTAAAATGATTCAAAAACATTTCTGCATCATAATCTCTCATCTCTATTTGAGTTTTTGTTAAATAATTTCGGACATCTCTTTCCGTACATCCAATTGATTGATATCCTCCAAAATCTAGACCCATTATAGATATAGCTTGGGCAGTACTAACATTCGCTCCTCTAAATGTATGAATAAGAGATTTTTGAGCATTTGACACTTCCCTATGTGATCTCAGAAGATGTGTCTTTCGAGGAGTACACAACACATGCGCATGACCTTCAACAATACCACGCACCTTCCATTTTTCATTATCTTTCACGAAGATTATCTTAGCTTTGCATCATAGCCTTGTATGTTCTCGAATTTGTTTTTTAATGACATTGCTACTGTTCACTGAATTTCTAAATTCTTTTTTTGAACAAACAAATTCTCTCAGATAAAGTTCCTTTGATCCCTCTTTGTCATGATACTTTGTAGAGGATTTTCAAACATCAAAGCCTGCCATCTTCGTATAATTCATATAAAATTTTTCTACCTCTTCAAGAGAGTCAAAACACATCCCAATTTTTGGCTTAAATTGATCATCAATATCTGGAATAAAAAATCTATCATCATCACCATTTATTGTTTTTAAATTTTCACCCTCAACTCCTTCAATATTAGACATTTTATCTGGATTATAAAAATAAACATAACAACATCAAATACATCAAACATCTATACAACAAACAACAATAAGAAAAAAACAAATTAAGTTGGATGGGGGGGAGGGGGGGGACAGCCCAAAAAGAAAACAGAGAACATTTGATAATAAGTGGACACCACAAAACATGTATGATTTGTAACTTATGTATTTTTTAGCCTTATATATTTATTTAAAAAATATAATGAAAATTTTAATTGAAATTTAATTATTTTTTTTCATATTTGGTGGTGGGCCAAATGAGTCCAATTTGATTTATAATTATAATAATTATAAATTGATGTTGAAATATTTATTTTATATTTTTATGGAGATCTTTATATTCTCAAGATATTTTGGTTGAAATTGGTGAGATTCAGAGTTTGGGAAATTAGTGTTTTATGATTTTGTGTCAAGTTATTGGGCCCAGGGATCTGGTTGCGCATCCAAAATACTTTTTAATAGCCTTCAGGAATCTGTTTGTAAATCAGATAGGGATCTGTCTGTAAATCGGATAAGGAACTAGTTGTAAACCCTCAATACTTGAGGGGTTATTTTGTAATTTGGTAAAAACCCCTTTTATATAACACGTTTTGGACCACAAGGTGAGAAATCTTTCTCTATTGATTTTTATTGTTTAGTGTTTCAATTTATTTTTGTTAGAAGATGATTGTGTCAATCGATTATTTGGGGAAGAAGGTTGATGGATTAAGGTTAAGGTTTGATTGATTTTAAATAGATGATGTTTTTATTAGATTTCAATGGATCTCGAAGGATTTCTTAAGATCAAACTAGATTTATTGGTTTTGGAATTTAAGGGTTATTTCCGTGTTGATTGTATACATGATCATTAAATCATCTTTTTGACCTTGAAGGGATCGTTCCTGGAAAAAAGTTATTTCACAAACAGAGATAGGTTTCGAAAAGATCTTTCCAACGAATTATGAATCGTCCAATTCGAAGTTACAGGTAGAAAGTTATGAATTTTCAAAGATGTCTATGTAGTTTCTTAGAATTCAAATTTTTAGCTTCATGACGAATTTTAGAGATTTAAGGGATCCCAAATAGATGTTTAATGAGTATAATTTTATTTGTGGGTTTTGATGATTTTATTGATCTTGGTGACTCAAATTGGATCTTAAATCGATAATTTGGTTTAGTGTGATCAATAAATATTAATCGGATATTATTGTTATTTAGATGTAAATTGGTTGAGTTGAGTTATTTCGATCATTGGAATTATAGTTGAGCCTTATTGGATTTGTCTAAATATTTATTCGATGATTGATCGATTTTGTGGGTTTTATGGAATAAATGGATATTGATTATCGGATCATTTTGAATATATGAATATTTTAATATTTATTGGGAGTTGGGATTTTCGTTAGGCCTTTGAGGTGAGTTGCGGATTGTGGGTCTATTAGGTACGGGCTCTTGAAATTATTGGGCTGAGTGTTGTTATAAGTTGTTCGTCAGTTGTTTGTCATAATTGAATGATTTTCTTATTTATTATTACATAATTGTTATGCTAGGTTTTCCATGTGCGAGTGTGTGGTGTTCATGCACGTGCATCTGCTGTATTGCGAGGACTAGAGGTGAGTGGACTTGAGTCTCCTATGGAGATTTCAAATAATATATTATGTATTCATGCTAGGATCAACTTATTTTATGGAATATGACTACTTGTTTCGATATAAAAATATGAGCATGCTTTTGGTGATATATGTATCATTATGGTTTGTATTTTGGGATCGTACATACTCTGTCTTTTTATGGTTTGAAGATGTAGTAAATTAGCAAATGCATACATTCCGTCTAGGTGGCTCGGTCTTGGTGGCCAACTTCTAGGTGGGCGTACGTCTACATGGCTAGGTCTGAAAACGTAGGACTCAAGTCTTTGTGGCTATGTCTACTGGCCATGCCTGTGAAAGGCCCCGCGAGCTAGGTGATGCGAAGACGGACATGCGTGTTCGTGGTGGTTCATGCATCATGTTGGATAGGATTGTGTGCGTGTGTATATATATTATTGCATGTCTTGGTGGCATTGTTATATATTTAATTTCTTGATATATTATATGTTTGTGTAGACATATTACGATATTGATATTTTGAATATAAATATACTAACGGAATGATGATGGTCCATTCACTGAGTGTGTTGTAGCTCACCCCCTCATTATTTCTCCTTTTCAGGTTAAGGACTTAGATTATTGGATCTCGTGTAGTAACGATCAAGATAATGATTTATGAAGCACTAGACCTGTGTAGAAGGTGTTGGTCATTTCTTTGGCATGTAGAGGACCCATATGTATGATAGTGTGGATATACAAATTGAGTTGTTCCCGATGTATATTGAATTGGTATTGGATTTTAGCCTCGACAATTGATGTATAAATATGGTGATGTTTTTCTTATGTTCTTTGAAATAAAAGAATACTAGTACTATGAGATTTTGAGGAATTAAGTTAACGCAACCGGATTTCACGCTTCAAAATGGAGTCGTAGATTCAGGGGCGTTACATGATTAGCCTAAATCTACAATCTATAAATTAATATGTATGATCAGCCTAAATTTAAAATACATACCAATTATATTTGCTTATATTGTAAATGAAAACATGTAAAATACAAACCTAAATGTAAAAACTGACATCTAAATACACCTACAGTACACAGCGGACACCATAGAACACCTCACCAATTCTTTGGTTGAATTGTGATTTGAAAAAGAAATTGAAAGAAGAAGAGAAGCTGGATTTGGGGGTGGACGGACAAAAAAAAAACAGAGGAGAGAAGATGGAATTAGCACTATAAATAAAAAAAATATATTAAGATTTTTTTTGTATGAAACATGCATTGACATTTAAAAAAATATATGAAGAACCTTAATTTGTAGTATAAAGAACCCTAATTTATAAAATAAAAAAATACAAAATATACCTTGATGGAGTGATCCGATTTGATTTAGGAAAGGAGATGAGATGTTTGATTTTTTTGGATAGAAAGAAAGGTGAATGAAAGGGGGAGTAAATGAAAAAAAAATCGAAATGGGGATGAATTTGATGTGATGTTGGTGGAACAAAAAAAAAAAAAAGTCTCTGAGAAGAATGAGAGGAGAGAGAGAGGGAGAGGAAGACCTGGGGGTTTGGGGGGGGGGGGGGTCACGTGGGTTTGGGGGGGTCACCGATCGGATCATCCGGTTTCACTTTTTGATATTCTTTTAAAAATTATCGCAGCCGTCCGATTGTGAGATCAGCGATCGGATGGCTTGTAGTTGCTGCCGCATGATGGGGTGCACGGCCAGACTGCCGCACCCCATCATTTGCTTATATATATATATATATATGAAGAAATAAATGATCAAACTACTCTAAGAGAGAGAGAGAGAGACACTAAAAATAAGTTTAGATATTTATAATATTTCAGAGAGGGATGGTTGAGAGGCGGAGGTGGAGGCAGGGACAAGTGAGAGACGAGAGTGAGGGATGTTAAGTTTTTGGGCAATTTCTATTTTTTGGCTTTTATTTTTCTTTAATTTCAAAATTAACACTAGACTAGTTTGACTGAATAAGCGCTGACACTCCAAAGCTGACCTAATTAATATTTTTAAATATGAGACGTGATTTACAATCATTCCTCCTATGAGATGTGATTAAAAATCACATTTCTTACAACATTTGTAATCACATCTTCTGTTATGTGCATTTTTTTAATAGTAGAATAAAATTTATGTTTCGAATTTTGAATGATTGTTTTATAGGATTAAATTTTATCTGAATTCTAAAATTTAAACATTATCCTAATTTAAAATTGGGGAAATTAATTAGGGATCCCTGAGAATACCTATCTATTAACAATTAGTCCCTGGACTGTTTTACCTTAACAAAATGTCCACAAACTCAAATCTTATTATTTTTGAGTCCCTCTAACTAACAAACTACTTAACAGCCGTTTAAAATACCATTTATACCCTTCTATTTAAAACAATATCCCAAAAAAAATAAAACCCATCCACTCTACAACCTCTCCCCCAAATCTTGATTGTGAAAACCCTAGCCTCCAAATCGAAGGAGAACGACGTGCTCATCATCTACAGCGGCCCAGGAGGATACATGGCGGCTTTCAAGGCGGTGCAGTTGGGACTCAAGACCACATGCATTGAAAAACGCGGCGGTGCCCTCGGCAGCACCTGCCTCAACATCGGTTGCATCCCTTCCAAGGCAGATCTCCCTCCTCTCTCTATCTATCTCTATTGGTATTTCATCTTTTGAGGTTGTTAGATGTGATGAATTGATCAAATTTGTGTCCGATTGAGGAATTATAGGTTAGGTTTTGCTTCATATGACTTTAATTTTGAAAAATCTGAGGGAATTGTTAAATTAGGGTATAAGAGTTCGATTATAGGTTGAAGAGAGTGTTTATGGAGCATGAGATCTGCATGACTTGCTAATTTTGAGATTATATGCTGAACTCCTGCGATATACATATTATTTGGATGTCTGCCTATCTTTAGGTGTTGTTAATGTTTTAGAAGAATAACATAAGTGAAGAAAATACTTGAAATATCAAGAGAAAACATGAAGTTCAAACACACACTCAAATAGGGACCCATATATATTAACAATTTATGCAGAGTATAGTAACAAAATTTTGTTGTTACTTTAATTTGGTGATGCTGAGTATTTGAGTAAGTTATATAGCTTCCCCACTCTGATTTAATTGAATATGAAAGGTTGAGGGAGCCAATGTGTGCATTAGTGTTGGTTGGGGAAATTGATATGAAACCCAATCTGATAGGGTCAAGGGAAAATGTTCGGAGGGAAGCAACATGAAAAGCATGAAAGTAAGGCTGCTGTGCATGTTGTATATATATAATGTTGTGTTTGTGATGTAGGAAGAATATGCTTGTGATATATAGTGTAATTGTCATCAAGATGGATGTACTCTTGTAAGCAAACAAGTAAATGGTCACTAGCTTCATAACATGCTCTAGCTTCATAATTCACATATGTACAAGACAAAGAGAAGGTGTTCAATATTTGCTTGAAAGAGCACATAATCAACTCAAAATATATAAATTTATGCAACTAAATAGAGTGACTATATAATCATGGATTACACCAACACAGGTTAATAAGACCCACAAATCCCTTATAACATGTTGAATATATAATCAAAGCATTTAAATTTGATTGAGTTTATTGTTAGAAAATAGCATACATAACTGTCATTTCTTCTTTAGGTAGGTTCGACTAGAGATAGTGGACTGTTAGGATCAAAACATTGTTCAAATCACTATACGTCTGTGTATATTTTGGAAGATAGAGAGCAGTCATATCTACAAACAGAACTCAATGTACACTGTTATGCTTTTCTTGTACACTGTTATGCTATCCCTGTACACTGTTATGCTATCCCTGTACACTGTTATGCTCCTAATATGATATAGAAACTAGCTTAATATTGATCATCTTAGTATTTAGGACTCTAAACTTGCTAGTTTTGCTTGTACTCTTTGTAGTTACAGTGGTATCCCAATGACAAAAGAACTCTAAAATTCATTGTTATGCTCCTCTTGTACACTGTTATTTTTTTTCTATTATGCTCCTCTTATACAGATTGGTCAATATATTTTATCTGTTATGCTCCTCTTGTACAGATTGGTTAGCATATTTTATATTTAATATGCAAAATCTTAATATGATATAGAAACTAGCTCAACATTTGTCATTTTGGTATCCAGGACTCTAACTTGTTAGTTTTGCTTGTAGTCTTTATAGTTATAGGGGTATTCACATAACAAAAGAACTTCAAAATTCACTGTTATGTTTCTCTTGTACACTGTTATGCTCCTCCTGTACACTGTCATATTTTCTCTGTTATGCTCCACTTATAAAGATTGGTCATTAGATTTTATATATAATATGCAAAATCTTAATATGATATAGAAATTTGAGCTTTTAGGATTGTTTATAGGCTTTTAGGATGTATATATATATTTTTCACATTGTTTATTTTGACCTATATGTTCAAGGAGTTACTTATACTTTTAGGCACAAGTTCACAATTGGAGCAGTGATCTCTTGGACTCCCAACTCGTAGACACTAATATGTTTCATTTGTATATCATTAACGTCTTGAAAATATGATTTACATTGTTATTAGTACACTGAAATATATATGTACGCTAATAAATCCTTCTTCTAATTATGTAGTATATTGATGTCATTCAAGACTTTTTATTAGTCTAGGGGACTTGTAGACACTGATATCTGAGATATTTTCTCCATAATGTGCAGGTCCAGTGGTTGAAAATGTATTTTAGTATGCACCATTCTATGCACGATGTTTTTGATTGGCCACTCACTATGGTTGACTAATGTCTACAACAATGCAATGGATAAGAGTTATTCTTATATCGTCATTAATAATGTCTCAACGTAAATGATACGATATTAATTAATTTATGATGTTTTTAGGATTGACTATGGTATGTTTGTCATCAAATACAGTGAGCACCTCATAAAGGGAATGAGCATGGAACATGGGCAACATAACATACTAAGGTTCCGAGGGAGTGCACAACAAAAGTTATTCGAAGAGCGAAAAAGAGTGATACTCGGATAACGTGTTTTCAAAAAGAATGTAAAAGTTATAAACAGAATATGTAAATATTATTATGTGGTAATTTTGTAAATCTGTGGTGATGATTTAAACAACAGATGATTTAAGTCCATGGTGGTGATTTAAATAGCTGATGTTAACTCCAAAATTCATTGTTATGCTCCTCTTGTACATTATTATACTCCTCATGTACACTGTTATATTTTATATTAAGTTGGGAGTGGAGGAAAACAAAGAAGAGATGGGCTGGGGTTAGAAAAGGAAGAAAAAATGGTAGAGTTAACTAAGGATGGATGGAATGACCTAAACAAAATGGATGGATGGAGGGACTTAAAGAAAAATAAAAAAAGTCAAGGGACCTATTGTTATTATAGTGGTATCCTCAGGGACTTCTAATTAATTTCCCCTTTAAAATTTTGAAAGATATTAATATTTTAAATTTTGAATGTTAAATTTTAAATATTTTCGTTTCACTTGAAAAAATTGTGGAATTTTTTGATTCGCAGCAAGCTGTTTTTCTTTAAACCCGTTTTTAAACAAAAAAATTATAGCTTAATTAAAAGCTGTAGACACAGTTTTGTAAATAAGTGCTTAAATAATATGTATAGAAACACTTTCTACAAACTAAGTTTTAAACTCAGTATTTGAGAAAAATTCAAATCCAGATCGAAACGGTTCAAATTTCATGTTAAGATGCTTTAGATGCATGGATAGATTTGATGAATATATTTGATAATATTTTATTGATGAGCGCATCTATCCCCACTAAGCATTTCTCTTAATCCACCAATAATAATAAAAAAAACAGTGTTTTTCTGTTCTCACCGATTCGACCAGTTCGATCAAACTTGGTCGTCACATTAAGTTTTGGGCAACCAAACTTAGTCGTCATTTCATATTTTGGGCGATTTAACTTGATCGCCATTTTAGGTTTCAAGCGGCCGAACTTGGTCGAACAGGGTTTTTGTGCTAAGGTTTATAATTTTTTTTCTTGGAAACCTAATCCCATGACGTGTATTCTTCTAAGATCCTTTATGCCACTCCAAGTCTGAGTTGTAATGTAGGGAGAATAAATTATTATTCTTAAATGTAAAACATAAGAATAATTTTTTTTACATAAGTGACAGACAAATTTTCAAAAGCCAAATATAAAATGTGTTTGGATCAACTGATATGTTTTTTTTTCAAACAAAGAATATGCTTAACTACGAATTCAAACGAAGCTTAAAAATGATATATATTTGTCTAATAAAATATTTTTCTATAAAAATTTAAATTAATTGAAAGTATACCTACTTTCATTTTTTTCAGTCCCTTAGCTGTTGTTTGGATAAAAGAATAAATGTAGAATATGATGGATAAACTCAAAAATTTATTTGTTTACAAAGAATAGGTAGATATAATTTTGGATCTTGTTCGACCAATTTCGGTCTCTCAAAACCTGAAATGGTGACTAAGTTCGGTCGTCCAAAACCTGAAATGACGATCAAGTCCGATCGTCCAAAACCTGAAAATAACGACCAAATTCGGTCGACCTTGATTGATGAGAACAACCAAACATTAATTTTTTTTATTTTTTATGATGGATTAAGAAAAATATTTAGTGTAGATAGACGCGCCCTTTATTAATAAGTCATCAGGTCTAAAAAAAAAATTCTTAATATCTGTTAGATTATACGCGATATGTCTCCTGATTCTGACAATATCCATAAATTTTTAAATTCAAAATCTTTTGGTCAAATTATTATTGATCTCGTTTGAAATTTGGGGCCCCATCTGATGCGTCGACTTCTTTGGTCCACGTGGAAATCTGACGTTGCCGCTGTGTGAACGCAACATTACATCCGCTGTTCATATTTCGAAACCGGTGAACAGCCAAAATTACACCTAAATAATTTGCATTTATTTTTATTTTTTTAAAAAAAGGGGAGAGAGAGATCTGAAAGCGAGAGCTCCGTCAGATCCCCGAAATTAATTATTTCTTTTCGATTTATTTTTTCTGGGTTTGTTTTCCCTCTGATTTCGTAATCGGCCGTTCCTTTTTTCAAAAAACAAATCAACGGCGATCTATCAATCTTAATTACTCAAAATTTCTACCTCCCTCGATCGTGGTTGAATCATCCGGTCGCGGGAGGGCCGTTTCGATCGGTTTTCGGGGCCTCCGTCTCGTCCATGACTGGATAGATTCGAACGGAAATTAGGGTTTTTTTGGGGAATGGCATCGGCGCAGGTCCTGCCCAATCCGACTGCACGTAAACAGGGACACCTTGAAGCCGGGAAGCGCCGGGTACGACTCTTTGAATTTTTGATGTTGCGTGTTTTTATAAGAATCCGTTAATTTTTCCATGTAAATTTGGGGGGGGGGGGGGAATCCTGGTTTCTGTCGTGGGTGATCAATAGATCTGTTGAAACATTTTCATGTTTTTGCCCTAATCATATATTTTCATTGAGAAAAAAACATGTTTTGGATTGCTTGTGTTTCGCCTTTCCAAAATCCAAATTTGAAATGACAACATTTTGTCAGTTCTTCAGATTTATATGATCACATCCTCTGGGATTAATTTCTTCTTTAAAGAGATCATCTTTCGTGGTCTTACAATGAGATATCAATTGTCACCGTTAATTTCATGCTGTTGCCTTCATTTTTCCAGCTGGAGGAGTTCCGTAAAAAGAAGGCTGAGGGACGTGCTAGAAAGGCTGCATCGACCGGACAATTATTGTCGGTTTCTGATGGTAATGAACATGATAAATCAACACAAGAGCACGAGCAAGTCAGTGTTTTTAATGCGGAGCAGAGTTTGTCTGAGAGAGATGTAATCCCTGGTTCTAAGCCTTTGGTTTCTATTACAACTTATGAAACTGCTAATGCTGGTTCATCTGAGAGCAGTGGGCAAGGTTTGAGCAGTGGTTCAAATGCTGGGCGGCCTCCCCTTTGGGCAAGTAAGCACAAGACTCCTGAAAGGAGGCGGGGATCTAAATCGTTTGATGGTTCAGGTCTTACCGAAGCAGTGAATGGTCGTGATGATGATTTGGGAGAGGAAAAGAAAAATGAGTACACTAATTTTAAGGACATTGAAATGGAACTTAGTCATGGGGTGGCAGCATCGTATCTTATTTCTCAAAATACGGATCCTCCAATTCCAAGTGATGATGGATACATTAAACAGCATAGTTCTTATCCATTAGTAGCTTTGCCAATACAAAAAGAATTTTCATCAAACAAAAAAAATGGCTCGTCCGATGCTCTTCATACAAACAACCCACCAGAAAATTTATCAAGTGCTCCTATGCAGAGCATGCCAAGTTTTTTCAACACATCAACTGATTACCGTTCACCGAGTGAAATCAATGGTAGGCATTTATTTTATGTTTGTTTTTATCTTTTCATTTATTTATTTATTTATTTTTGAAAATTGGGTGCCCCATGGGTTTGATCCCCTGACCTCCTTTTCGAAGAGGGGGACCGGCTAACCCAAGCTCAGTTCACATCTTTTCATTTATGTTAATGTTATTTTATTTGTTTGACAAGATAAGTGATCTTGGCATTCCATTTTTTGAGTAACAATTGGTGAAATGTGGTGGTTTGGTTTTCTATTTATTTGACAGATGCAAAGATGGCTCAGTCGACTAGTCTATATGGTCAAGCTGAAAATGCTCCATGGCTAACATCTGAACCTTCCTCTTCAGGTTCTAATTCAAATTACCAAAGCTTTTCTAACCAGGGTTCATTATATTCAAGCATTATGGGATCTGGAGCCAGGAGATTGCGACCATCCTTTCTTGACTCCCTTAATGTGCCTAAAGCCTCGTCCACATCTTCATTGATGGTCAATGATTTAGAGAAAGACGAACATCGTATGTCACATGACAGTTCAGAAGTCTCTAGTGCAGCATTTCAGTCATTGTCTTCCTTCCAGCAGCCATACTCAGGGAGAGGAAATGTGGAACCTTCAGTTGATGTGAGAGATTCAGATTTTGATGTTGCAGATGATTCTTACAAAGATCTTTCTGCCTTTGTTGGTAGTAATGATGAAATGCCAAGGCTTGCTGTTAAAAATGATAGTATTCAGCCGACTCTTGGGTTTTTGTCTCCAAGAAAAGATGAAAATTTTGGTGCTTTAGAACAGGTGCAGACGTGATCTCAATTTTGTTGTTTTTTCCCCTTATCGTAATGCTTTTGGAGTATATATGATAGCATTTGCCATCAAAAGTTAGAGCTTCTGTTCATCTTTGGACTTAAAACTGTTGTTGTGTATTCTGAATTTTTTTTTTTTTTGGGGGGGGGGGTGTGGGGTTGGGAGCATAATAATCATTTATTGATACAATGGAGGTCCAAACCTCTTGAGGAAGTCCTTGACTCCTCATCAAGCAAAATCTTTCTCTTCGAAGATAGTCTCAAAATTCAAAGCTGTCTTACATGGGTAGTTATCTAAATTTCACTATTACTTAAACAAACTGATCCTTTACTGATTTAGATATTGCTTGAATTGATTCTCTTGATTTTCAGGTGCCTGACACCTTGTTGGCAGTGACAATTTTTTTTTTTATCATGATGGCATATACACATAAATGTCACTTGGAGTGTCATGGAGTGGGGGTATCAAAAGATCATTAATTTAAGGTTATTATTAAACTGTAAGGTTTGATTTTGTAGAAGCCCTATTATCTCAGAGTAAGCAAGATTTTAAGCCAACTATTCATTCAAACATAGCGATAATGAGAATGTTGACGGGGTATTTTTAGATGTGAACCTCAGAATAATAAAACCTCATATCTGATCCTTTGGGAGTGCTTAGACTGATATGTCAACAGTTGGTATCCGCCAATTACTTGGAAGTATAATGGGACACCAATGCAATTCAGTCCAGACTTGGAGTAAGTGAAGTCGTCGGTGGTTATCAACCAGACCTTTACTTCAAATAACAGTATATTTTCATCTACTTCAGATCATCTTTGTGGTGTCTACAATAGAATTTTTTTTTTTTTTTTTTTGTGTGCATGTGTGGGGGGGTTGATTTGGAAATTGACGACAAAGATACTTTCTTGAGGGTGGGAACTTGGCTCCACTAGCCTCCATGCTGGACAAAAAAGAGAGGAGTCCTATAACTGTGGGTCTTCCGGAAAAAGACTCAACAAAACTACAGATGCTCTGTGGTATTTGTCTTTGTTTTGGTCAAACTGCTCCATAGTTAAACATATCTTGAGAAAACATGATCTCATTCAGTGTTTTTCATGATAAAGTCTTAAGAAATAAATGGAATAATTTTGTATTATGTAATGGAGGCCGAAAGGTCCCTTATATAGTTACAAGATGTACAAACCCTAAAACAGAAAAAGACCAAAATACCCATGACAAAAATTCGAGTGGGGGGCGCTGCCCCCGAACCCCCGTACGCCCACAATCGGTGATTCCCCACATGGGCCTGTTGTTGGGCCTATTCCCTCCGGCCCGGGGGGGGGGGGGCGTTGCCCCCCAACCCCCGGGCCTCCGGGAATAGGCCCAACAACAGGCCTATCCAATAACTCCAATACTCCCCCTCAAGTTGGAGCGAAGATATCAAGCAAGCCCAACTTGATCAAGCTAGAACGAAGAACAGAGGGACCAACGGACTTGGTGAACATATCAGCAAGTTGCTCGTTGGAAGAGACAAATGCCGTGTCAATGGCGCCTGACTGTACTTTCTCTCGAAGAAAGTGAATGTCAACCTCAATGTGTTTGGTCCGCTCATGAAGAACTGAGTCTGAGGCAAGCATAATGGCAGATCGGTTATCACAAAACAAAGTAGATGAACCAGCTACAGGGAATCCCAACTCTGTCAAAAGAGAGCGCAACCAAATGATCTCACATGTGCCTTGGGCCATGGCACGATATTCTGCCTCAGCAGAAGAACGAGAGACAACACTCTGTTTCTTACTTTTCCAGGAAATAAGGTTGTTCCCATGGAAAGTACAGAAACCGGAGGTGGATCGACGATCAGTGAGTGAACCAGCATAATCTGCATCAGTGTAACAAGAAATGATAGGCTGAGCACTAGTAGCATAGAATAAGCCAAGACCTGGGCATGACTTCAAGTATCGAAGAATCCGGTAAACAGCATCTAGGTGAGAAGTCCGTGGGGCATGCATGAATTGACTCACCACGCTGACAGCAAAAGTCAAATCAGGTCTAGTATTCGTCAAGTAAATCAAACGTCCCACTAGACGCTGATACAAGGAAGGATCTGGTAGAAGGTCGCCTGATTCAACATGAAGGCGATGGTTCTGGTCCATAGGAGAAGTGGCAGGGCGACATCCAAGCATACCGGTATCCTCAAGAAGGTCAAGAGTGTATTTTCGCTGGGAGAGTGAAATACCATGGCGTGAGCGAGCAATCTCAATCCCCAAAAAATACCGAAGAGGACCTAAATCCTTCACATCAAACGCATGTCCAAGCTCAGTCTTCACTCTAACAATGTAATCAGCATCATCTCCTGTGATAATGATATCATCCACGTAAACTAGAACAATGGTGCACCGTCCATTACTTCGACGAATGAAGCAAGTATGATCAGCATGACAACGAGTGAATCCAAGAGAGAGAATGATTACACTGAATCTTTGAAACCATGCTCTCGTGATTGCTTCAGTCCATATAGAGACTTGAGAAGAAGACAGACCTTCCCGGAATACTCCCCCTGAAGACGAAAACCAGGCGGAGGATCCATATAAATTTTCTCTGTCAAGTCGCCATGAAGAAAAGCATTCTTCACATCCATCTGATGAAGAGGCCAGTTGTGACAAGCAGCAAGAGAGACAAGAAGCCGAACGGTAGTCAGCTTGGCAACAGGAGCAAATGTAGCATGGAAATCCTTCCCTGGAGTCTGAGTGAAACCTTTTGCAACAAGGCGTGCCTTATAGCGCTCAACAGCCCCATCAGCCTTGTATTTTACTGTGAAAACCCATCGACAACCAACAGTTCTCTCCCCTGGTGGAAGATCAACTAACGCCCACGTATGATTTTTCTGCAAGGCATCCATCTCTGCGGTCATAGCGGCGGTCCAAAGAGGATCCTGTAATGCCTCAATTACAGTACGAGGAATACGGATAGACGATGTAGCAGCTAGGTAAGCTCTGTAGGAATCTGAAAGTCCCTGATAAGAAACAAACTGGGCAAGAGGATGAGCAGTGACACAACTCCGACGACCTTTGCGAAGAGCAATAGGTACATCAGAGTCAGATGGAGGCAAATCAGAAACAGAATATGGAGTGATCAAGGAAGAGGATATACCTGAGTCCGAGGAGGATGTCGACAAGTGAGCAGGAGAGAGAGGTGGTCGAGGTCTACGAGTGTATACAATAAGAGGAGACTGTGGTGGTGATGACTGTGGATGGAACGACTGTGGTGGTGGCGATCGTGGCTGTGGCAAAGGCAATGGCTGAAAAAATGATGCCGGTCGAACTGGTGAAGAAGAATGTTGCAGAACCGTGTCAGAAAAATATGGCACATCCTCAAAAAATGTAACATCAAGGGAATGGAACAATCTCCGAGAAATAGGATCATAGCATCTATATCCTTTGGACATGGTGGAATAACCAAGGAAAACACAACGTATAGACTTATCATCAAGCTTGGTGCGTGAAGGTCCCCTATCCTGAACAAAACAAGTACACCCGAAGACTCGAGGAGTGATGGGGAAAAGAGTACGACTAGGATACAAAACATGGAAGGGAACTTGACCTCCTAAAGTACGACTGGGAGTCCGATTAGTCAAAAAAGCAGCAGTGAGGACTGTCATACTCCAATAGGACTTTGGAACACTCATTCCTCGAAGGAGACAACGAACCACATTCATGAGATGATTCTTGCGTTCGGCCACCCCATTCTGCTCAGGTGTATATGGACAAGTCAACTGTTGAAGGATTCCCAACTCATTCACATGAGACCGAAAAGAATCCGAGACATACTCCCCCCCATTATCAGACCTGATGCTCTTGACAGTAATGTTAAACTGTGTTTTAATCATGCGTAAAAAATTAATACACTGAGAGGATACCTCAGACCGAGATTTAAGAAGATAAACCCAAGTATATCTAGAAAAATCATCAATGAATGTCAAGTAATATCTATGACCACCAAAAGCAGTAACAGGAGAGGGACCCCACACATCAGAATGAATCAAATCAAACAACCCAGAAGCTTTATTCATACGAGAAATATAAGTAGTACGGGTATGTTTAGAAAGCTCACACACAGCACATTGAAATTTATGAGTCTTACATGAAGAGCGAAAAGTAGGAAATAAAGAACATAGATGCTGAAAATTGGCATGTCCTAAACGAGCATGCCATAAATCTAGAGATTGTAAAGAAAAACTATGCGAATGATCAGTGGACAAAATGGAAGCATGGGCCGTGGTGGGTGGTTCTCCGAAGACGTAAAGGCCATCTCTCTCATACCCCTTGCCAAAAATCCTCCGTGTACTCAGGTCCTGAAAAACGCAATGATCAGGGTAAAAGTCACTGAACAGTTCAAAGCCTTAGTCAATTGGCTAACAGAAAGAAGGTTAAGAGCAAGATTGGGAACATGTAACACAGAGTGTAATGATAAAGAGGAAGATAAAGGAACGGTACCCTTACTGATGACAGGTGTAAGTGAGCCATCAGCAAGGCGTACCTCTCTGTGTATAGAAGGTGATGTCAAGGGAACAAACAATCGAGACTCACCAGACATGTGTTCTGTAGCGCCTGAATCAATGACCCAAGTAGGAGACCCTGATTGGTTAACATGGTAGGCGGAGGGGATACCTGAGGTAGAGGAAGAAGCAGCAGAGGATGTTGGACCAGCATTAGAGAGACCAGCATGAGAGACATGAGAGGCAAGACTCTCCCGAACCATAGCATCAATATGGTTCTGAATATTACGCATATCAAAGGACCCAGATGGAGCAGAGGGGGCATCACCCGGAACCGAGGCATCAGCAACAGCAGCACGAGGGGCAAACGAAGGAGCTCCAACATTGCGAGATCGCATCAAGTGTGGGTACAGAAGAAAACATCTGACTTTTTCATGCCCTATTTTTCCACAGTGGCCACAAGTCACAATATTGCCGCGTCCACGTCCACGACCACGACCACGACCGCGACCACTATCCCCGTGGCCGCGAGAGTCATATCCAGAAGTGGCCGCCAATGCCATCTGATCACCGAGGGTTCTAGTGGTCGCTGAGGAAGAGATCTGACGGCGATGCTCATCACCCTCAATAATAGCAAATGCCTCGAATAGAGAAGGAAGTGGTGTGGTATTCAAGATCTGAACACGAAGAGATTCGAACTCTGATCGAAGGCCCATAAGAAACGCATATGTCTGTTGGCGTTGTAGTCGGCCAACCACAATCGTGGCAGCCTCCTTAGGCAACTCCGAGAGAGGCTCATAGTGGGCAAGTTCCTCCCAACGAGCCTGCAGAAATCCAAAATAATCGGTAACTGATTGGGTACCTTGGGTGGCCTGGGCAATATCCTTGTACAACTCATAGATCCGTGAGTCATTCCTGGCATGACCATAGGTCTTCTTCAACGCAGCCCATAGAGAGTCGACCGTATCATGATACATGAACATATTGTAGATCCGGGTCTCCATGGAGTTGAAAAGCCAACCTAGAACCGTACAGTTGTTGATCTCCCACTGATTGAAAGTCGTATCGGTTTCTGCTGGCTTGTTAATGGTGCCAAGAAGAAGGCCTGACATACCTCGACTACCCAAATATAATCGAACAGAACGCGACCAGGACGGATAATTTCGTCCATCAAGAAGCACGGTGGTAATCCGTTGAGCATGAGAATTGTGCCCTAACGGAATGGTGGTGTCCTTGATCTCCACACCCGACAGTGGCGTGGGGTCTTTCGGCGTTTTGTCCATTGCGAACCTCAAATCTCGACCCGAGAGAGGAAAAGATAATAGAGATCACCACGACCCGTGATGGAAAAAAAAAAATCGTGAAACCCTAGGGTTTCTTTGTGGCTCTGATACCAAGAAGAAATAAATGGAATAATTTTGTATTATGTAATGGAGGTCGAAAGGTCCCTTATATAGTTACAAGATGTACAAACCCTAAAACAGAAAAAGACCAAAATACCCATGACAAAAATTCGAGTCGGGGGCGCTGCCCCCGAACCCCCGTACGCCCACAATCGGTGATTCCCCACATGGGCCTGTTGTTGGGCCTATTCCCTCCGGCCCGGGGGGGCCTGCGGCCCATGGGGGGCGTTGCCCCCCAACCCCCGGGCCTCCGGGAATAGGCCCAACAACAGGCCTATCCAATAACTCCAATAGTCTTAAAGGTAAGTGAGTGCCTTTTTCAAACAATTCAATTTCATGCTACTCTATCACTCTCCTGTTTCAAATGAAGTGTTATTTATAGTTATCGTAGTATTTTATATAGGAATTATATATAGTCTAATCTGCCAATTATAATTAGGTAATGAGAAGGTCATGAAAAATAGATCTTATGTTATTTGAAATTTCAGAATATATTAAATGCGTAATATTTTAATTTTGTGATGTCGTCGTCCAATATTTCAGTAATTTATTTGACTACAATTTCATAATCCATAGTCTTCAGAATCTATTAAAAACTTGATGTTTTAATTTTGTGATGTTGTAGTCCCCGCGCTTTCAGTAATTTATTTGATAATAGTTTCATAATCCATAGTTAACTAGGATTTGAAACAACGATCAACTTCACAAAAAAACTAGAAATGATAAATAAAAGTAATATTTTTATTTATTTATAGTGAATTTCTAAGTGAACCAAATTGCAGAATTGCTTTTGTTGATGGAGGCATGGTTGCTGATAGTAATTTATTCATTTGAATAAGATCTTATGGTTATTTGTGCTGTTATTTGATTTATGCACATACAACAGCCATGACACCAATTTGTTGTGCTCAACTTTGCATATTAATCTCTTCTGTCAATGTGCCTTTAACTTGCATGGTCTTCGGCAGAAGCTTGCATTAGAGTGTATTTATCATTACAATTGCAACATTTCTGAACTGGCACAAGATTTTCTTTTTATGTGCATAGTCTATTTCCATGAAATTCTATGCATTTTGTTCTTGTATAATTTGACATGTTGGAAATATTTCTTTTTCCTATTTAATTCTAGAATGTTTGGCAATATCCATATGGTGAATTTGGCATATATGTTTGCATAATAATGTTTCGTATTTATAATTTTGCAGCATATAGAGGATCTCACACAGGAAAAATTTTCGTTGCAACGAGCTCTTGAGGCATCCCGTGCATTAGTAGAATCATTGGCTGCAGAAAATTCATCTCTTACAGAAAGCTTCAACCAACAGGTGTGTTCTTCAGCCAAACTAGATAACTTTGGGAGTTAATTAACACCAAAATCTTTTTGTTGGCCATTTGCATGCCAAACATATTGATGTTTCAAGTATTTTCTTGTGCCCTTTTGAGTCTTAGAACATTTTCTTCTAAAAACGTGAATTGGTGATAATTGAGTCTAAATTTTGTAGATAGTGACAAGACAGTTCTTTCTTTTTTTCTTTTTCCATGATGGACTTGAGTTATAGGGTGCAGATGTAAAATCTTATACCCTTCATATTGGCAGGGTGCTGGATACTCTTTTTAACAAGTGCTCCACTTAGATGTTTTTATTACAGCCGTAGCTCTAAACTTAGGCCTGGGTTTTGGTTATAGTCGTGTGTCTTATCAAAAGCAGCTTTAATCACTTTTTCCCTTTTTATTAAATGTTACATTTTTTGTGCTCTCTTTCCGAGTTGCTGGCAATTTGTAACTCTTCCTGACATTCTGAAGATTATTATGACACTTATATTTTCTACTTTAATTGCATTTTGAAACTTCTTCAAAATGCTCTTTTACTTTCCTTTTTAAACCATGAAGAATGCTTATTTGGAAACTCTTCACAGTTGGTGTAGCCGTGTAGTATATTTCTGGCTGGGAACATATTATTGTTATAACGTATGATTGTTATATTATGTTTTTCCAGTTTTTCCCCACATCAAAATGGTTAATGAGATATATTTGCTTGACTTTGACCTTTTGCCAGGGAATAGTTGTCAACCAATTGAAATCTGACATGGAACAATTGCAGGAGGAAATCAGGGCTCATCTGGTTAGTCTTTTCCCTTTTTCTCTGCTCAGCATGGGAAGATTTAAAATTTTTATATTGTATTTCTTTTGTTTAGTATGAAATATTGTTTTTAGTATGAAATATTATTAGAAGGATACTTACCCTTCAATTTTAGATCACTGTTAATCATACTGCCTGTAAAACATGAGAACCTTATTTAGTGAAGTCTTTTTCTTTAGGAAGTTCGATCTGCGCCCATGATTTCAACCACTTAGCTATGTGACTGAAAGCATTGGTTTGCAGATCTTATAATACTTTGACATGATTTTCAACTTTGAACTTAACATCAAATGTTTTTTTTTTTTTGTAAACTATGAGGTAAGATTTCCTGCTTCACGCCTATGCTCATCCATGTGAGGTCAGCTGGATAATTTTTATGAATTCATGTTTTCTTTCACGTGTCAATTTTTTTTCGGTAAGCTTTCATATGTCAATTTGTTAGTTATAAGTGGAATGTTATCTTGTACCCTAGATTTAGTAGAATTTGAATAGTTTATAATTATATATATATTGTCAGTCCCATATATAAAAAGCCCCCACTTTGCTAAACTCACCATCCTCAAATTCTATTATCTAATCCCACCGTCTTGTATATTCAAAGGCTATCAAACCCTAAACCCACCACCCTTCTTCTTCCACCTCATTTTTTTCTCTCCTCTCCTACACCGAATCATCTCACCTCCCCTGAGAAACTCTCACTCTTCGTCTTCTTCTTCTTCTATTCTCAGTCTTTCGTTCTCATCAAAATCAATGAAGAAGAAACAAAGGCCCCCCTACACCCTAACGAGCCCTCTCGAAACCCTACCTTCATTGACTCTGTTCGAGATCCTTGATTGCCTCCCCCTCTCCAACCTCAAATCCCTCTGCCTCACCTCCAAAACCCTCCTCTCTATCGAGTCCTCCCACTGTCGGACCCTCCGCCCTGACCTCCTCCCCATCGCCCTCCGCTGCTACCCCTCCGAATCCCACCTCGACCGCTCCCTCTGCCCCCGTGTCACCGACACCTCCCAGCCCTCCCTCCTTGTCTTCCCCTCCCTCGTCGTTCTCATCCTCTCCCCCTGTTGGTTGGGATCTCCACGTACGGCATCGCGGGCCTTGTGGACCAATGCCGCAACCTCATGGAGACTAACCTTTCTGACACGGCAGGGGTGTACGACGCCGCGGTGGCCGTGATCGGGAGGGGGTGAGCGAATCTCAAGACTGTCGAGATGCGTCAGGTTGACAAGACATTGGGGTTGCGTGCGTTGTGATCGGGTGGAGGAGGCTTAAGCGGCTCTGCTTGAGGTGGTGTGTTAAGAGCAGAATCAAAATAGGATGTTCTTTTTTTTGTGGGAGGGGGGGTTCAGTGAAATAGGTGGCTGGGATAGAGCTGTCCATGTAAAAAAAGACCCACAATCGCAAATATGGGATATCCTTTTATCATTTTGGATGATATATTGATGACGTCATTGATATATCAAATATCGTCAATATATCAAAAATCGATACATGAACCAGGGGCGGACCCAAGGGGGGGCGGCCTGGGCCCCCCCAAACAGTCTTAACCTCAAAGGAAGAAAAATCTGGGGGACAAGTATCCTTTATAACTCTTCCTTTGAGTTGTCTATATTTTGTGTATGGATTTGCAAGTATATTAATATATTTTACAGTAAAATGTGAGCCATCATTGAATTAGTTGCTTGCTTCCCTCAATGATGAATTTTTTTCAGTCTCCCCCCTGTTCTTACAATTTGGTCTCTTTTAGTTATGGACTTATGGTTGTTTAAGCTTTTATTCAAAGTGATATTTAACATCTACACTGGATAACAGATGGCACTTGAGACTGTAAAGATGGAGTATGAAAATGCACAACTAGAATGCAACGCTGCTGATGAGCGAGCAAAAATATTGGCTTCTGAAGTCATTAGCTTGGAAGAAAAGGTAATGGATTATTCTCTTATTTGCTGCCTAATGTCGTTTTGATTTTATTGCTTTTGTGAGATCAAACTTGAAGAATGTGGATTTGTCATATTGCATCTGAATCATCAGTTGGTATTTGTGGTGTATGCTGCACCCATTTTAACTCGAACAATGTGAAGTACTGTGCAATGTCATCAATCTCATTCAACATGTGGCTTAAGACTCCACCATCTGTGTAGATTTCTTAGATGATCTTTATGCGGTTCTACTGTTCCAGTACAAAGGTGTTGTAAATATGGAAGAGGTCCTAGATCTTTTCATTTCACAAGTCATATGACATAGACTGACCTTTTTTTATTTTTTGGGAAGTATAGTGTTAACCATTTTATTGCAAACTGGTGGACTACAATGAGTACAAAGACCCAAAACGAGAAAAAAAGCAACATTAAAAACAGAGAGGTGGGACATTAGCATGTCACCCTCTCTTGATAAATAAGGCAGCTTAGAGATTACTCCACTAGAATAGATTTGTTTGAATGTCAATAATTGTCTGTCAAAAATAAAGGTATAATGGCATGCCAAAACACATGAGCAATAACATATTTCTTTCTATCTTTCTATCCATCCTTGCAATGCCCTTCTGTCTCTTCGAGACACTTGAGTTTTTTGTTATCTATCTATGTAATTCTTTTTTTGGGGAAATGGCTGTATAGCTTATTCATAAGGTGATATCCATGATTAAAGAGAAACATGCAAACAAAGTTTTCATGTATGAACTGCGGATGTGCCTCTGTATTGATTGTGACATGAGCATTGGTATTGATGTGATTGATCGTATAGCTTTACCGAAAAAAATATAGTGTAATTTTTTGGAATTTAAATACCTCACAATGCTTACAATCTATATTTTATCTTTTCATGTTTTTTCATTTGTGATTTCGTTAATTGAAATGACAACTCATGTATTCTGTTTTCCTTGTAGAGTTGCTGAAATTGTGTCACATGAGAATTTATAGTATAGTGATCACATTTAAAAAAATTAATATATGTTGTATGTTTTTCCAGAAAAGAAGTGGTCATCTTCCTGTTGGTCTTATATAAATGTGTTTGGATTGGATGATTACATCATTAATACTTCAGTTCTTGCTTGGTGGTGATCAAAGTGGCAAGAGGACTAGGTGACGGTTTCTTCTCGTTGGGGGCCATGTGGGAAGCAGTAGGCAAGAAGTTAAGAGCAAGGGGTGACAAGAGCTCAAAAGCCATGATCCCACAGTACTTTGTGCCGGTGGTTGCTTGGGCCCTTTAGTTATCGTGAAATAACCGTATATTCCAAGGGACTAAGATCTATGTTGAAAATATTTGACAGATGGTGATTCACTTCATCAAAGATTTGGGCCGTTGTTGTGTAGGTTTAGTAGGGTGTTTGTACATTGGGGATAAACTCATTATTGAGGAGTAGGGTTGGTGTGTGTTTTAGGGCCGATTGGATGACTTAGCAGATATCTCTTCTACTATGACACACCCCTTTGTCTTGTTGAGTCTTATTTATGTACACTTTAACTATTTGTGTGCCATGGGCATTCTCTTTGTTTTGAATAAAATCAAGGTATGATGCTACCTTTTCTTAAAATAAACCACTTCATTATCCAATATAAATGATTACATAAAATCTGTACAAGATTATCTTGAAAGTTCTTGCTCTTATCTTGGTGTGCAATTTGATAAATAAATTTCACAAATGGAATCTAACATAGTCTGTTGTGGAAAATACTTGTTTGTTTCTTGTGCAGTTTTATTATCATCTTGTACACTTATGGCCAATCCTAGTTGACTATCATCTGTTATTAATGTAACCCATAAACTTCATGCATTTTTTTGCTTACATGTCCACTAATGCTAACTTTCTTGTTAAGTTGCAGTTCTGCACATTATGGCTCTGAAATTTGATCTATGTGCGAGTGAGATATGGCATGTATGATGCTTATGGAGCTAGGTTCAAGGCTCCAGTTCACAGGTCCTCTTGGTTTTGGGCAGATGTTTGGAGCTGGCAGAGAAATTTGCCTCCACGTTTTCATGGGAGGTAGACAGGGGAGTGGACATTCGTTGTTGGTTGGTTTCATGGTGTAAGGAAGGTCCATTGTGTAATCACTTTCTTAATATTTTAAATATGATTGTGAATAAAACCGGAGTTGTGAGGGACTTCTTGCTCGAGGAGGATGGAAGAGGCTTTTGGGAAATCATCGCTAGACTAAATTTGTTGGAGGTGGGAGCTCTGGAATTTTTCGCCATAATGGAGAAAATTCACATTCTTCTCCCTAACATGGGTGTGGCTGATGAGGTCAGATGGAGACGTTGTCCCAGGATGTATATTCGGTTAGGGTGGGTTATTATTGGTGTGGCATAGTGACAGGGTTGGTAGTCTGGATTTGAGGTTAAATCAAAGGAAATCTGGGCATTAAAGTCCCTCTCACAAAGTTCAAGTTTTTTGCGGTTGGTATATCAGGAAAGACGAAATGGATCCCAGGTGAATTGACTATATGTCCTCTTTGCAACAAAGAGCTGGAGACAATGGTGCATCTTTTGTCTTTGCAGCATGGTGAAGCCTATGTGGGCGGATCTTGGGCTGGCAATGGGCATGAATGCCCATTTTCGTTTCTCTTGAGGAAATGTGAGATGTCAGTCAAAGGCTTAAGGCTAAGGGACGGAAAAAGCAAAAATGCGGAGATATCTTAATTTTTCATCCTGGTTGATGTGTAAGATATTTGGCTTTTGGGTTTCAAAGGTGTTACACCTTAACACGAGAGGGATTGGGATCTCTATTGTGCAGTGTTTGGTAGGGGAGTTTTGTTGGGGAAACAATGTGATTGAGGAGTATGTCCCATGTGATTTAGAGTCTCACGAGTATAGTAGACATCTCTTCTACTAACATGGTTGTGACCGGTTTTTCTGTTTGTTTGTTGTTTACTTGTTCAATGTTTTATACTACTATATATTGAATTTTTTGAGAAGGTATGATGGATGAAGGATCTTTTAATTGTGGAAATCTTTAAAAAGAAAAGAGAAAATAGCACCGCAAACGATGTGGGCGGTCAGTTATCGCCTAGGGTTTCATTGGATAGGCGGGGATTAATCGACCATTTGTGTGTGTGTATTTTATATATATATCGTGCATGTGTGTGTGTATATATAGATATATGTATAATAGTCGAAAACACAATAAATATAAAATAAATACAAGGAAAAAAATCAAATTAATCCCCACTTAGCCGCGTAATCACCGGTTAATCCCCTGGATAAAGCGAACTAGGCCCGATTTCGCCTAGGCGTCTGGTTTATCCCCGCTTAATCCCGCTTTTTAGAACATTGACTACAAAAGCTAACAATACCTGGAAGACGGATGTATATGTCTTTTTATTTGACTTCAATATGTTTTGCGCAGGCTCTCAGATTAAGGTCAAATGAGCTAAAGCTGGAAAAACAATTGGAAACTTCTAATTCTGAGATCAATATGTACAAGTAAGTTACTCTAGCCATTTTTAGTTATGTTCATGTTTGTTTTGACTGTGAGGGAGTCCTTGCTTGAGTTTAGAGCATTTTCAGTATCCTAATTGCACATTGCATATAATAAATTTACAAACAATTAGTCATGCTGCACTTGTTCATAACCAAATAATGTAGCGTTATCATGAGTGGGGGATTGGAAATTTGAAGTAAATAAGCTTCCGTCTGAAATGTATGTCGATATAGTGTGGACAAGTTGGTTTGCTGGCCTTTTACAGCTGTCCTACTTTGTTCACTATATATGTGTTGGCCCCATTTCTTGTCCTTATGTTAATGATTTGTAGTTTATAAGCCTCCATGCATATGCACAAACCAAAAATCTCACTTAAAATCACATAGCTGGATAGCCCCTTTCATCTGCAGTAGGATCTTACCTATCCTATGAACGAGAAATTCAATAAGATGATATTTATATACACACTCACGTTTAGCAAAAGCAAATTATAGTCATCATGACATATCTCTTATCAGGACAGCAGATTATTTCTTATATCATAGAAACAAAAAAAAATGCAATGTATGAAGAGAGAATTTTCAACAATGATGGTCTGCATCCAGGCCAAGGAGGTGCATTTGAAACATGTTTATCATGTTTGTCATGAAATGCATTAAGCTTTGGGGACCTTCCTGGACCTTTGACAACCTTACTTTGGAATCTATGCAGAAGGAAGGTAAGTAGCTTGGAGAAAGAGCGTCAAGATTTTCAGTCCACAATCGATGCTTTTCAAGAAGGTATAATTTTTTTTGCATGTAATTGGTGCAAATGCCTTTTTGGATGCCTTTATTTTGTCAATATCCAAGGTTTGGTTGGGAACGTTGCATATATTAAGTTTATATCATTCTATTATTCAATCTGAAAATATCAAAGTTTTATGAAACTTTTCCCTGTATCCTTTCATATCTTTTGAGTTAATTTTTTCCACTGCATTAATTTCTTGGCAAGGCTTTTATTTTTTTCTTTACACTTGTTTCCCCTCTATGGAAACCTAGTTGTTATGTGCTCTGAGTGAACTGTATACATGTTGTATCATATTTTCTTCATATTTAACCATGTGTATACATGTTGTATTATATTTTCTTCATACTTAACCATGTAATTTAATCCTGATATATGTTCTTTTCAGAGAAGAAACTCTTGCAGGCGAAGTTAAGGAAAGCATCTACAAATGGAAAGGGCTTTGATGTTACCAGGGCTTTCTCAACTAGGAAGGACGCATCTGTGTCTACAGAGGATTTAGGTTTGTGGATAATAATATACTTTCATTTTCAGCATCTGTTCCTGTCATGGGATCCTATATCTCTTGTTAAATATAATCATTGTGTAAGATGCATAACAGCTTCCCATTTGGTGGTGGAGCCTTTAGTCCCCTTTCTGCTGAGCTATATGAAAATTATTTAGAGTATGGGATGTTGTAACTTATATAATTAAAAATGACACATGATCTTTCCAAAAAGATCTTAACATTTTGAATCTTGAACATTTTTTTCAAAAAGAAAAATCATTTTAATGTTTTGACATTAGTTCATTGTGAAATATAGTTTGCTTTCAAATCAGTTGTCAAGTTTGGTCATGTTCTTGATTTGACCAGCAAGAACAACACTAAAACATGATTCTTATTCCCCAGCTTTGAAAATTCTCCTACACATGCAGTTCACACAGATCAATTTCTTGCCACAACACCTTGAGGTTGGAGTGGTACGTACAGAAGGATTGCTCTCCTTGTTGTAGACCAGCAACCTTCTGTTTAAGTTGATAGATCAATAAATCATTATTGATATGAGAAAATGTGTCTGCAACACTATCCGTCTATCCCATATCTCTTTTGCTGTAGAAGGAAATAATTTATTTATTTATTTATTTTGCTAAATATGACCATTAAATACTCCAGATCCCATCTTGCATATTGATTATACATCCCAGCTGTTTTTTCTTCTCTGTTTTTGTGAGACGGACTAATTTCCCAATTTTCACCAATAGTCAACCTGGTAGATTGAGATCACACAAGAAAACATCATAAAATGTCACATTCCGTTTTGCTCGATACATTTTAGTCATTATTCTCCCTTTAAAAAACATGCGGAGGAAACCTTGCACTTTCAAGGAAATATTAGTCCTCCAAACCTCTTTGGATTTTTTTAGCCAGACTGGTGCACTCTGTGAGCTCTTTTGTCCACCAATTGGATTAACTTTTGCGGGAAACACTCTATCTGGTTGGGGACCAAATGATTTTTCGAGGCTCCTCAGAGGTAAGCTGAAACCCCTGCAGTCCCTGGAGCAGCAACAAGAATTCTTTGTGTCGATTTTCTCGTTGTTCTTTTTAAATAATTTGTTTACCAGATTTATTAGGTTTCACATACAGTCAGCAACAAGAATTCTTTGTGTCGATTTTCTCGTTGTTCTTTTTAAATAATTTGTTTACCAGATTTATTAGGTTTCACATACAGTTAGAAATCTTCATCATATGTTTGTTACCAATGTTCCTCATTTGTTTCTTGATCATTTATTTACAAATTTATCTCGAAATAAAGTACTTGATTTTGAAGTGTTGGACGTGAAAACAATTTACTAGGTCTTCTCCACAAATTCCTTGCCAAATCCTTGACTCATTTTGAATGAACTTGAATTAGATCATCCTGACTCAATTTGAATATGAATCTTCTTGCCCGTAGAGTGATGGACTACCTTTACAGATGGGTCACCCCTGAATTGGACTATTGAAGATGTTTGCTCTGCTCTCAAATTTATTCTAGTGATTGGATGCCAAACAAAACAGTCTTCAGTCCTAACTTCTGTTAATCTTATCAAACTTTGGCCTAAAGGATGGGGTGACAAATTCAATAATTAATTTTACTGTGCAAATTTTATTGCAATTTTTACTGTGAAGCCCTTTCCCTTGATTATGAACTGAGTTTTGCTTCTTATTTCCTTGTTCCCTGTTCTCACTCTCCTTTTATCCACTATAAGAGCACTAGATGCAAAATGTGGACGAATATATCTAGACTGTGTTCATGGATTTCTTCTAAGTTTTCTCTTGCTCAATAGTGGCATAAATACTTAGGAGTGTACACATCATTAACCAGATTAGAATCGAATCTGCAAATTTTTATTTTCTGGTTTTAGATTTGGTCAGTTACTGAAAAACTGTCCTGTTCAGTTCCTTATTTGAGAGTTTTGATCTATTATAGGAATTCAATACATCATCAATAAAACTCCTTAACAAAAGCAGATCTATTCACTGCGATATTCTATGCAAAATCAACATGAGAAGAAGATCTTCGCACCATTTATCTATCCAGAACCTCACCTTCGAACCATTTTCAGTCTGCCATCTGATTGGAGGGGAAAACCCATCCACCAACTCTGATACATTCTTCCAAATTCTGGGCAGATTGTAAGAAACTAGTGGGAATAAGGCAGCCTGGTGCAGTGTTTTGTAGTATTTGTTAGTTTTATGGATAAGGGCTTTAAGCATTTAACCATTAAAGTTCTACTGTAATATTTTTGGTCACTCTTTCAGTGACTCTTCATTGATATATTTTGAAAAATCTTTACCCCACCTTTTAATTTCCTTCAGATGATGGAGATTTGACTCTGGTTGGGGATGTGCCCAACATGATGCCAACGAGTGCCAGTAATACAAGACAAGAATTGGAATCATTTATGGATTCATTAAACAATATGTCCAGTTTTTCATCTGGAAGTAGGACGTTCCTTCCTGATACCTCTGGTGGAATCCCACACGATCAGTTGAGAATGATTGACAACATCAACTCTTTGATATCAGAGGTAAGTTATTGCAAATTTATCAAATGTCCATTAGAATTTTGACATTTTAATCTACTACATAAATTCTAGATTATGTTAAGATTCTTGTTACCATTTTGTTGGTGAACTGATTTAATGAACTTCATATATTACAGTTAGCTTTGGAAAAAGAAGGGTTAATGCAAGCTTTGGCTGTTGAATCATCTACCAGTTCCAAGTTCAAGGTAAGATGATACCAGAAACAAGTTTTGACTTTTTGGGAATTCCATTTTGTGAGGCAATCTTGATATTGCTTGCATGCTTGCTCATGCTAATTATCGATCCTTGAGATTATTTTTTTTGAAAAAAAATCCTTGAGATTATTGGTTTGAGAAACAAATATGATTGATTTTCTGCATGCCCATACATCATTGTTTGATGAATATTTTACATTTATATGTATATGCCTATTATATGTGTATACCTACACAACTTATCATTACAGAGTTTTGGGGAATAGGAAACTCCCATAGGGTGAGACAGTGAAACTATGTACCTTTGAAATACATTCATTTAATATCCGAGCCACTTATGTGCCATGTTGTTGCCTTTTTTTCTCATGTTTGTTCAATTTTTATGAAGGACTTGAACAAGGAGTTATCCCAGAAACTGGAAGCGCAGACACAAAGATTAGAGCTTTTAACTGCAAAGCATATGGCTAACGAGAATGTTTTGATGAGACCAACAAATCCAGATTCTCACAGCATCCGTGATAGCACAGAGTATGCTGATGAAGGGGATGAGGTATCGTGTTTTTACTAATCATTTTCATGTTTCTAAGTTTTTTTTGGGATGAGGGGCATAAATGCATAAAACTAACTACTCTTCAAAATAACAAATGCAGAAGATGAAACTTAATCAGGAATGTTTATCATGATGATCTTTTTTTGGGGGTTAGTGAAGATGAATTTATATGTCAGCCATGAGCATGGCATTAAGCATCATTAGTAATTGATTTTTATCTGTGGACTTGCAAGCCAGTTAGCATATGGTATAGGAGTGCTAGATAATTGTCCTTGTGCAATGTTCCTGAATGGATCTGTAACACAATAATGCATGAAGGGGCCGTAATTATTTTTTCTTTTTTTATTATTACTGTTCTTGTTTTGGAATGAGTTAGTTGTCTGTCTCTTCCAAACCAGTATCTCTTTCTACTGTATGCAGTCTCAATCACAGACCTTCAAGCGTTTGTGTCATTTTAATGTTGAGATACAAATTCAACCCTCTAATATTAATGTTATTTTTGGGTTAAAATACTCTTTATCGTTATTCCTTCGGAACTTAATGGTATACTTTTAGTTAGATTTATGTTCCTTTTGCAATCAGCTGCAACAGGGTGGCTGACCACTCCATTGGCTGCAAATGTGTGGATCAATTTAAAAGAAGTCCCCTAGCTGTATCAATGAAGAAGTGCGAGTAGCCTAAAGGATATGTTAATAATGGGCCTCTTCCCTTGGTTTAATTGCTATAGCTGTCATGTCTTTGAGATATTCTTCTTTGTTTTTATTATTCTTAATATTTCATGTTCAATAAGATGGTGTGAGAGAGAATCTCTTTTATATGCTACAGTCCCACTTTTATTAAATGCTGACCATTCATCCTTCACGACACTGCATAGAAATTGATTTTGACATGGTACTCATATTTCCTCAAATTTGAACAGGTGGTGGAGAGGGTTTTGGGTTGGATAATGAAACTCTTCCCTGGAGGCCCATCGAAACGCCGAACCAGTAAACTTCTATAGTGAGGCGAGGAGCTCAGTGACAATAGTTGATGTCAATCTTAAAACTCTTTCGGAGATGGGGCTATGGAGGTGTCAATTTGTCGTCCATTATAGTCCTTTCCTCGCCATTGAAAGAATATGAGATGTTGCTCTCACCAAATATGGTGTGAAAGTTCACTAGACATCCTATGTTTGGTAATGGAAAATTGAAGCCCTACAGTCCACTTGCCTCCCCACACGCATGCGAAGCACAAAGAAAAGGTGCGAGCATGTGTTGGTTACCAAATTTTTCTGGTACATCGGAGGTGGGCAGGGAAACATAAGCGTGTAATGCCGGCCGAATGACCGTCTGTCGAAGTAATTATTGTCATATTAGTTTACAGGATGTGAACATGCAGCAGGATGTGGCTCAGTTGAGGATATTCTTTTGAGAAAGTGTTAATACATTGTTGTAATTCTTTTATTTTTCCAGACCTTGTCCTCATGTGAGGTTCTGTTATGTGAGGTTCTGTTAGGTTCTTGTTTGAGTGAGGCTTTCGAAAGAGACTTGACTTTTTTTTGGGTTGTTTATATCATGTAAACAGGGAAAAGAGACTTACAGGGGGGGAAAAGAAAATTGAAGAAAACTATATATTTTACATTTCTATTTCAGCTTGTTATGCTGTAATGAAATTATGTAGCTATGCTTTTTCCCTTTTTATTTGCAAAATATGAGAAATCAGTGAGAATTTCTAGCGGACTATTCGAATCAATCATACTTGTTCTCATGGGGGAGTTTTCTCCTGTGGTGCTCCAAGATTTTGTTTTTTTTTTCAATTGTTTTCTATGAATTATGAGTTTCTAGCAACTGATACTTTGTTTGTCTCTTGATACAAAGGCTGAATAGAAGCTTAAAAAAGACTTTGTTTTACGGAAATAAATTCAGATAAATACTTTTATGTCAATAAATCTTGATAATTATATCAGGATAAACTGAGTACTAAAACAATGTCGTATTCATATCTTGTACACTCAGAATATTGAAGACAAGAGAAAAGCAAACCGAAGTTAATTGTATTTAACGATCTGTCCCATGATACGGAAGAATGTTGGTCTCCCAGAAGTACAAGAACAACTCCTATATACAATAAGCCTTTAATAATAATAATAATAATAATCATAAAAACAATGCCATTTGTTGTGAATATGGTGGATAACTACACTTTTCTAACCCATAACCTCCCACACTCTTCAACTCCATAACCCCTCATTCAACTCCATAACCCTCTTATCTTAATCACCCCACTAACTACCCCTTCACCTCTTTAGCTTGTAACTCCCAACCTTTGGTACCCTATAAATAGAAGGGTATTGCCTTGTATTCTATAATCAACCAACAAATATTGAATAAGAAATCTCTCTCTACTTCTCTTCTCTATATACTTGTGTGCTTTGTTTATATACTCTTATATATCATATTCTATTTAGTTTACAACACGTTATCAGCACGAAAAGCCCCTTATTAAAGAGAAAGGTTTGTATCGATGGGTTCTTAATGATCTATATAAAAAATATACTCCCCCTTGATGTTATGTATTTTTATGTAAATCATCTACTACATACATATGATTAATTTTTTTCAATATGCATGGAACCGTATGCAAATTATGTGTAGAACCCGTATACATCTATCTTTTATTTTCATCTGATGTACTGCATACATCTATCTTTTATTTTCCATGCATGCAATCCCCGTGAAAATTTTCCATACATATGTTATGATATGATTAATTTATGAAAACTAGTATGCAATTTTTCCATGCAACAATATGCGGCATCTATCATTTGATTATTTATTTTTCAGTTAACTGTTCCATGTTTGTCATCTTTTATTAAAATTTTAAATATTATACATCACTGTGTAGAACCAGAAGTTCTCACAAATATCAATTAATTTGATATTTATATTTGATTTGAGATTCATTTTAATATTACAATGTCATGTGTCCCTATAGGATCATACAAAAATTGTATTTACATGGATCCCTGAAGGACCATGTAGAAGTTATGAATAATGTGTTCCAATAAGACCATGCAAATTTTATTTTATCCCTGAAGGACTACAAAAAATTATTACATGAATCCTTAGAGGATCATGTGAAAGATATGATTAGAATGTGTCTCTGAAGGACCATATAATTTTTATCCCTAAAGGATATATATATACACAAATCATGATTGCTCGTGTCCCTGTAGGACCAAACAAAAGTTATATGATATATTTTTTAGATCCTTGAAGGACCAAATAATAAAAAATAAAGATCCATGTATCCCAGCAGGAACATGTAAATTATGATTAGATTTCACCATCATCATAATGAAGAGGATTTAAAGATTAATACCTTATCGATAAAGGTCCACCGGCCATTATGCCTCAAATATGCTCTAGTTGTAGCAATATTTAGAGCATTAATTTTATATATTCTCGTTGCCGAACAACGATTTTTTTAAAATATCATGTAACTCAACTCAATGGCATAGCATCATTACCCGAAGTAAATGCATTTTATTTTATGTTCACCATGGAAGTTGTGGTCATGAATGATGAGATCATGATTTATATAGTTGAGAAAGCACAACAATCATAAAGTTTGTAAAATATCTCAAATCACTAGAAGTGATTTGCTATTAAACTAAAGCAAGGCAAAAGTTGCATAACAAACCCCTAAAATGCAAAGAAAAATTATTGTCATCTATTTGGTATTTCATAACATAATTTTGGTCACGTACCTGAAGTACGTCCAAATCTTTAAATTGGTTGCATACCTGAAGTACGCTTAAACTCTTTATTGGTCATGTACTTGATATATGATTAGATATTTGTCAATTTTATATTTACGTCTTTCATATTTATCTTATTTTTTTAGTTTAACATTAATTAATGCAAATGATAATATTATTTTTGGTATTATAAACTTGGTCGAAAGCTCCAAAAGGGCAGATATCATGTTATCAAGAGATACAAAATTTTGTATCAACGATTCATTGTATTCATGTAGATCCAGAAGAAGTCTACTGAAGATACCTATCTCAACATATGCCATTTTAAAATTATGGAGTATCTATGCATTAATAATGTCTCATGCCAGAAGCATACATTAGAAAAGCTTTATGCTCTCTCCTAAGGGTTATTATAAATATCCATATTTACTCATATAAACTAGAAGTTCTATGATCTTTATGATTTGACATGACCGTCTCGGATATCCATGATACACGATGATGCGTTGAACTATTCATTTGGGCATATACTAAAGAACTAGAAGATTCTTTTGCTCGATGATAGTTTTTACCGCATGATTTGTGGATTTCCATTTTAATGAGACAATATTCCCGTCGTTAGGGGGAGGGAAGAACGTACCTGAAGTACGATCTGTTCCTGAAGAACAACGAGAATTATCGTGGAATATATCCACTCTGTCTTATCTAGACTCACATACCGCTCAACGTGAAAATCAAATTCCTAATGCACGCCAGATGCGTGATAGACCTATAGGTTCAAAAAAAAAATTCAGCTCCCTAGAAGTGGAGATCAAATGTAAAATCATGCTCTAATAATGCTCCAGAAGAAGTTATACATAATGTTCCAAAAGAGATTGTGAACAATAGATCCACTTTCTCTAAAACTCTAGAAGAGTATAATGTCCATGAAGAGAAACGAGTTCCAGAAGTGACTACACAAACTCTTGAAGAGGAAAATGTACCTAATAATATTAAGATCTCTATATTTTATATGCATATAAGAGAAATGTGGAATCGCAAATAAATGATCATCGATGACATATTTATCATACAAAGTAGATTCTCCTTTTATTATAAGATATCTTGAACCATTGACAGGGGATGTTTTTACCGCTCGATTTGTGGATTGTCATTTTGATGAGACAATATTCCCGTCGTTAGGGGGAGAAAATCTGTCACCAGAAGAACAACGTGAACTTACGTGACAAACTCCATCTTTGTCTCATCTTGATCCTCGTACTAATCAATGTGAAACTGAAGTGTAAAGAATCACCCATCTTCAAAGAATTGTGCATCAATTGTCAGATGCATTCAATGATGCAGCAAAAGTGATGAAATCACATATTTCAGCTGCTAATACTCCAGCTCGAATTAATGTTCCAATAGGAAAAACTGTTAATATGCTGGCTAATGAATCAATAAAAATACGCCTGAAGCGTGGAAGACCTATAGGCTCAAAAGATTCAGCTCCCCGAAGGAGAAAAACAATGAAGAATAATTCTCTAGAAGAGTATGAAACACTTGAAAGACCCACAATAATAACTCATACAGAGGAAGAAGCCCCTGAAGTGACACAAGTCTCCGAAGAGACTGACGTCCTTGAAGTGACGCCCGTGCATGAAGAACAAGTACATGGAAATGAAGAAATTTCCATAAATTATGCAAATTCACAAATATTGTGGGATCGAAAGCAAGTGCTTGTTGATGATATATTCTCATTTGCAGTAGCTACAGAAATCATTTCAGATAATGATTTAGAACCACGTTCAGTGGATGAATGCAGACGAAAAAATTGTTGGCCACAATGGAAAGCTGCTATTCAAACAGAATTGGATTCACTTGCAAAACACCAAGTATTTGGACAATTAGTCCTAACCCCTGAAGGTGTTAAACTAGTAGGATGTAAATGGGTGTTTGCGAGAAAATTAAAGAAACGACATTGTTAGATACAAAGCTCGTCTTGTGGCACAGGGTTTTCGGCAAAGACCTGGGATAGATTTTGAAGAGACATATTCTCTTGTGATGGACATAATCACATTTTGGTATTTAATCAATCTTGTAGTCTCAGAAGGACTTGACATGCAGCTAATGGATGTGGTTACTGCATATTTATATGGAAAATTAGATACCGACATTTATATGAAAGTTTCTGAAGGACTAAAATTGTCTGAAGCAAAACCACAAAACATGTACTCAATCAAGCTAATACGATCCTTGTATGGATTAAAGCAATCTTGACGAATGTGGTATGACCGTCTTAATGAGTAATTAATAAAAGAAGTATATGTCAATGATCCAATATGCCCCTGTGTATTTATTAAGAAAACGGAACTCGGATTTACCATTATTGCAGTATATGTTGATGATATTAATCTAATTGAAACTCTTGAAGAGCTCGAAAAGGCTTTCGAATATCCGAAAAAGGAGTTTGAAATGAAAGATATTGGAAAAACAAGATATTGTCTCGGCTTGCAAATTGAGCAAAGTTCAAATGAGATACTTGTTCATCAAACAACATATGTTGAAAAAAAATCCTGAAGCGTTTTAATATGGACAAATGTCATCCATTAAGTACTCCAATGGTAATAAGGTTACTTGACCCAAAGAAGGACCCTTTTCGTCCAAAAAAAGATACTGAAAATCTTCTTGGTCCTGAAGTATCATATCTTAGTGCAATTGGTGCCTTATTATATTTGGCCCAATGCACTAGATCTGACATTACATTTTTAGTTAATTTATTAGCCAGATTTAGATCTGCACCAACTCGAAGGTATTGGAATGGTGTGAAGCACATTTTTCGTTATCTTCATGGAACATCAGACATGGGTCTATTCTATGCAAAGGATTCCAATAATATAGATTCAGGATATCTTTCAGATCCTCACAAGGCTCGCTCACAAACAGGCTATGTATTCACTTGCGGTGGCACAACAATCTCTTGGCGATCTACGAAATAGATTTTGATCGCCACGTCTTCTAACCACTCTGAGATTCTTGCACTCTACGAAGCAAGCCGGGAATGCGTGTGGATAAGGTCTTTGGTTCATCATATTCGTATTGCATGCGGACTATCTCTCATTACAGATGTTCCAACAACTATATATGAAGACAATGCAGCATGCATTGCTCAAATCAAAGGGGGATATATCAAGGGTGATAGAACGAAACATATTTCTCCAAAATTCTTTTACACTCATGAGCTCTAGCAGAGACATGAAATTGATGTTCAACAAATTCAGTCAAAGGACAATCTTGTAGATTTGTTTACTAAAGCTTTGTCGACATCAACATTCAAGAAGCTGATGTATGAAATCGGGATGCGGCGAGTTTGCGACCAAAATTCTTGAAATCTTGTACTGATGAGGGGGAGTAATTTTTTAATGACATTTTGCGAACTGTACTCTTTTTCCTTCGCCTAGGTTTTGTCCCATTGCGTTTTCCTAGCAAGGTTTTAATGAGGCAGTGTCAAACGCATACACCATTATACGATTAAGTTACATTGTACTCTTTTTCCTTCTCTTTGATTTTTCCCATTGGGTTTTCCAAACAAGGTTTTAATGAGGCAATTATCTTAACGTGGTGGTCATCCAAGGGGGAGTGTTGTGAATATGGTGGATAACCATCACTTCTCTAATCCATAACCTCCCCCACTCTTCAACTTCATAACCCCCTCATTCAACTCCATAACCCTCCTATCTTAATCACCCCACTAACTACCCCTTCACCTCTTTAGCTTGTAACTCCCAACCTTTGGTACCTTATAAATAGAAGGGTATTGCCTTATATTCTATAACCAACAAATAGTGAAGAATAAGAAATCTCTTTCTACTTCTCTTCTATATATCCTTGTGTATTTTGTTTATATACTCTTATATATCATATTCTATTTAGTTTACAGCGCCATTAAGTTTTTTATTTTTTTGTTTTTTTGGGGGGTTGCATGTATATATCCCTACAGGAATCTCATTTTTGTGTTATACCCCGCTTAAAAGGCTAATCATATTCATACCCCTGAAACATTCTCGGTATGAAATCCAATGGTAAGAATTAAACTGGTTCAAATGGTCCTTCAACCTCCAGCATCTCATCCCCTACATCATCTTCTTCAACCTCGGGTCTCTCATCCCTTTATGTGATTTATTGTAGTGGCAATCATGTCGAGATGAGTGAAGCTTCTCATTCCTCTTCTAGTGTCAACCGTGTTGTTATAAATCCGACTGTTGATGCAGGACCTTCACCGTGGTTCTGATATCCTCGCGCGGGAGAAATTAACAAAGGAAGGAAGTTTGATAGATGCAGTCAATAGGGAGTACGTTCCAAACTTAATAAAAAAATTTCGCCATTTTGTTTGAATGTCCAAGAACCAAGATATTATCCGTGCAAGTTTATCTCGAAAACAAGTGGAACCTCACGGAAACTTGCATCAACAATTGGGGCAAAGGCTTATCTGGCATGAAAAAGGATGATACACAGGGGAGGGGCGAATAATGCGAGTAGAATAATCTTGAGTATCATATGGGGGGACTTCAAGACCGGTTAAATTTTCACATAACTATACACATGTGGAGGTGGTGAATACCCATAATAAGACTATAAGGCTTAGATTGACACGGGGATAAAGAGTTAAGATAAGGAAAAAGTTGGATTAAATCACTTATTATCCCATATGACATAAAAAAAATGAGGATAAAGTATGGACAATTGTCCACATTTTGAGATAAAAAATGAGGATAGTTTGTTCTGAGTAAAAGGTGGAAAAGACTTTGTCTCAATTTTTTATCCCAATTTTGTAAAATTGGGCTAACATTTATTACTACCATTTCCAAGAAAATAAATGAAAACCAAAAAAAGAAAGAATATGCTCCACTAAACAATATTAATACCCCATTAATAGGAAGAGTAAATTTGATATTTTTTTTTTAAAAATTGAAGTTATCCTATATTTGATCCAAATGCAAGATCGAGGATAAGAAAATAAAAAATGAGGATAATAAAAAACATTATCAAATGCAAATCTCAATAAAAATAATTATTTTTTTATCCTCATAAATTAGACTAACTTATTCTATAAATTTATCCCTTTACTAAACTAGGCCTAAGAGTAGTGATGTCGGAGCTCCGTCTTCGAGTGAGGATCTAATGGAGCGAAAAACTAGAATAAAGATCCAACTAGCGTTGAGATCCTTCAACAAACCACAATTCTCAAAAGAGAAATAGAACTCAAAAATATATTAATGAAAAACTGTCAACCCTAACTTACAAATCTCCTTTTTATACTAAAAGTTATCAAAAATAGTAAAAACGAAAAATTTGTTATAACTAATTCTAGATGATGTACGGATTTGATTTCAGTCAAATCCGAGTTATTATGAAGGAGATATTCATAATATAAAAAGTTATTAAAAATAGTAAAAATACCATTTTGAGGGCCGAAAAATAGGAAAAATGAAAAAATAAGCGCGTTGTGGCATAGCGACAACTTTTGAAGATTTTTTCGATATCTACCTCCAGTAAAAATTTCAAGTGATTCCGAGTTCGGGGCGCCATTTATTTCTACTAGCCGATTTTTCTGTAAATATTTAAAAATATCAAAATGGACCTTTTCGAGTTCATCACCCCCTGAACTCGTCGGCTACCTTTTCGTTCGGGCTAGGCTAGGACCTAGGCCCGACTGGTCTGATTGGCAGAACTCAGAGATGCTCCAACGGATTTACTTTAGAGGGAGTTCGATTGAATGACTAGCCTCAATCCTACTCGAGTCACCATTGGTCGAGTGATCTTTTCTCTTCCATGATGTTCTCGACATCAAGCCTCGAATAAGGAACCAATTACTTGAGTTCTCCTTCTCGGGTGAAGAGCCAGCCCTGCAAACCATCCTCCTCGGGTGAGGGGCTAGTTCCCCAAGTTGCCTTCCTCGACTGATAACATCAGTTACAATATTTCGAATCAAGCTATTCTGACCTCTAACCCGATTCATGTGGACATGTAACATCTTCGGAAAGAGCGTGTGATTTTTTTCTCTACAACATCTATTCCTTCCACCCACAGAGCCTTTTAGGCCTCTTCTCCCCTTACATATTCTCTCCTATTATCACCCTATTCCACTACCCAAATGACACAAATGTGAATATATTTAATTTTAAATTATTAAAATTTAAATATATTATATGATTTATTTAAATCTAATTCTAAAATCTTAAAATATATTATGATTTATTCAAATTTGATTTGAAAATTGAAATTTTAAAATGTAAATATGAGTAGTTATTAAATTCACATGAGTAAAAATTGAAATGAAATCTGGATCACTTTTAAAGCTCACGTTTTCACATTTCACTCGTGAAGTAATACATATTCACATTTCACAATAGCTGCCCTTATGATTACCCATCCAACCAACCACATCATCACATGACACCACCTCTAATTACTCGGATCTAAACCCCTCTCCCTCCCCTACACACACATCCCTCTCAGCACCGCACCGATAAAATAAAGATCACGTTTAAACTAATAAATCCACTTTGAAAACGAAAAGAAGACCCATCTCACCCACAACATATAAATATCAATCAATCCATCCACAACTCCCCCTCCCCCAAACCAAATTGAACCACAACAGTGCAAAGCAAGATCTCGCTTTCAAACTCCCTCTCCCAACCCATTCATTCACCTTTCCCCATCTCTACCCAACCAAAAAAAAAATAAAAAAATAAAATGAAACTCAACCACCAATTCAATTAACAACCCCCACCCAAAAAAAAAAAAAATGGTAGTAGAAGAGCACCTCCGCCACCGTGAACCTCCCCAAAAGCCCACAAACTTAAAATCCCTATTCACTCACCTCCTCCTCTTCTTCCTCGGCTACCTCTTCGGCTCCTTCTCCTTCTCCACCACCACCACCACCACCCCCTCCAAACCCACATCCGCAACCCTCGTAAGACCCCAACAAACAACCCCACCCACCACAACAGACCCGGTCCACGACCTCTACCGCTTCCGCACCCACTGCGCGGACCCAATCCCCCCAAACCAGGTCCGCCAGACCCTCCTCTCCAAGATCCACAACACCACCTCCCCCTTCGAATCCTTCCCCCCTCCCCACCTCGCGCACCTCCTCCGCCCCCGCCGCGTCCGCGGCTGGGGCTCAACCGGCTCCGTCTTCGAGACCCTCCTCCGCCGCGTCCGACCCAAAGTCATCCTCGAACTGGGCACCTTCCTCGGCGCCTCCGCCCTCCACATGCACGCCACCGCCCTCCGCCTCGGCCTCCGCGACGTCCAGATCGTCTGCATCGACGATTTCCGCGGCTGGCCCGGGTTCCGCAACGTGAAGCTCTTCAGGGACGTCGCGGCGGTCAACGGGGACGTGGTGCTCATGTACCAGTTCCTGCAGAACGTGGTGGACGCGAACGCGACCGGGTCGGTCGTGCCCGTGCCGTTCTCGACCGGGTCCGCGCTCGCGAGCCTTTGCGAGATGGGGGTGTACGCGGACCTCATCGAGGTCGACGCGGGTCATGACTTTCATTCGGCGTGGGCTGACATCAACCGCGCGTACGCGCTTCTGCGGCCAGGTGGGGTTATGTTCGGGCATGACTATTTTACGGGTTATGATGATAGAGGGGTCCGACGGGCGGTCAATCTTTTCGCTAAGGTTCGTGGGCTCAAGGTCCGGCCCGACGGGCAGCACTGGGTGCTCTCGTCCGATTGAGTTTTTATTATAATTATTATAATTATTATGTGGTTTTATATACATACATGTATATGTGATTTGGCCACCATAAGATAATTGTTTATGGTGGTGTGTTCTTGAAGGTATGAGAATTTATTTTTGATGAGTGAATCATCACGTCTCTTGTCTTTATTTAATTATTTTTGTTTTTTTACTGCAAATATTAGACTTGAAGGAACCGAAAAGAAAAGAGTTCTGAAAAATTGGTGGAGAGAGGAGAGATGGACACGTGTGTGGTTTTACATAAAAGCGTCACATGCATGTCTACCTGTTAGAGATTTCAAAGTCTCGGTTTAGAAACACAACATGTCACTACGCCCGTGCGATTGTGCTTTTTTTTTTTTCAATAGTTGACGTTTGCTATCGATTTTATTTTTAAATTCGAATTAAATTCTGAACAGGGGGGAGCAGAGGAATAGAAAAAAAAAACAAAACAGATAAGTAAGGAAAACTCTAACCATGGCTTTGAAGATCCTCTGCTGAGCAGCTTGCTGATTTATTTATGAAGTCACATCCAATTCATCGATTTCAGATTCTTCTTCGCAAACTCACTTTGTATGTATCCCTATATACAAATGTCTAGGAGTTACACGTGTAATACACTATACACATTATAAGATAACACATATAATCTAACAGCCCTCCTCAAACTCACGGTGGATCATACAAAGTGAGTTTGCGAAGAAGAAACTGAAATCGAGGAATTGGATGTGACTTCGTAAATAAATCAGCAAGCTGCTCAGCAGAGGAGATATGCGAAAGCGATAATGTCTCTGCAAGAAAGTGCTGACGAACGAAGTGACAATCGATCTCAATGTGTTTGATCCTCTCATGAAAGACCGGATTGCTAGCAATCTGAATAGCAGACCGGTTATCACAGTGAAGAGGAGTAGGACCAGTCATAGTAACTCCTAGATCCACCAAGAGACGTCTGAGATGAACAATCTCCTTGGTGGTGATAGCCATGGCTCGATATTCAGCCTTTTGCTGGAAAGAGAAACAACCTCCTGTTTCTTGCTGCGCCAAGAGATGATAGAATCTCCGAGAAATATGCAGAAACCAGTGGTGGAGCGTCTAGTCGTCGGGTCTCCAGCCCAATCAGCATCAGTGTAAGCCCTAAGAACCAGAGTCGAAGAGGATGACAGATAGATCGATCTAGTGATAGTACCACGCAAATATCGAAGAATTCGCATAAGAGCACCATAATGCACTGATCGAGGAGCCGAGACAAACTGACTAACAATACTGACGGCATGAGCAATGTCAGGTCTAGTGATGCAGAGATACACAAGCTGACCCACGATCTGTCTGTATCGAGTAGGATCTGAGAGGAGCTCACCATCCGTAGGACGAAGCTTCACATTAAGCTCGAGAGGAGTATCCGCACTGCGGGTATCGGAGAGGGCAGCACGCTCTAAAATGTCTGCTGTATACTTCTGTTGAGAAAGCAGAATCCCACGATCACTCTGTGCAATCTCGAGACCAAGGAAGTAGCGAAGAGTACCAAGATCTTTCATCTGAAACTGTCGACTGAGGTGATTCTTGACCCGAGTAATACCAGCGGAGTCATCGCCAGTTATAATCATGTCGTCAACATACAGAAGAAGGATTACCCGCCCCTGCGATGAGGATCGCACAAACATAGAGTGGTCCTGGTGGCTCTCAACAAAACCAGCTGTCAGAATAACACTGCGAAAACGCTCAAACCAGGCACGAGGAGCTTGTTTCAGTCTGTATATAGCCCGCCGAAGACGACAAACATGCTGAGGAGGAGTGCTGAGACCTGGAGGTGGTTGCATATAAACAACCTCAGATAAATCACCATGAAGAAAAGCATTCTTCACGTCCATCTGAAAGAGAGGCCAGCGACGAACAGCAGCAACAGAGAAGGGTGCGAACAGTAGTCATCTGAGCAACAGGAGCAAAGGTCTCCTCATAGTCAATGCCATACTCCTGAGTGAAACCTCTGGCAACAAGACGAGCCTTATGTCGTTCAATGGAACCATCAGGGCGATGCTTGATCTTGAAAATCCACTTGTAGTTGATAGGGGTAACACCATCCGGAAGGGGAACAACATCCCAGGTTTGTGTCTGCTCAAACGCCTGAAACTCCTCAGCCATGGCCTGCTGCCACTCAGGGTACTCGACTGCCTCTCGATAAGATCGGGGCTCACGATGGGCATGTATAGCGGTGAGATAGGCCTGAAATTCTAGAGAATAGGTACTCACTGATGCAAAGCCAAATCGGTCAAGTGGTCCAGAGTCAAAACTGAAATGATCAGACGGTCACGCTGAGGGTAGCGAGTCAAGGGACGAGGATCCACATCAGAGGGAGGTGTGTTAGCCGTGGAAGACGGAGTACCAGCGGAGTCATCTGCGGAAGGAGCAAGAGGAGACACAATAGGAGGAGAACAGGGAGGACCATGGGAGTTGGTTGCAGGAGTGTGAAGAGGAGACGAAGAACCAGGAGAGTCAGCAGTGGGAATGCCAAGATGAGACTCAGGAACAGAAATAGGAGTGGGCTCAAGCAGAATAGACGGCCCGAGAAGAGGTAGAGACTCAATAGGAGAGGCCTGAACAGGAGAAGGCACCGGAGGAGAGGAGGCAGTGGGTGTAGAAGAAAAATAGGGAACATCTTCGACAAATGACACATGACGAGCTATCCAAAAACAATTTTCAATAGGATCGTAGCAGCGATATCCCTTGTGTTCGAAACTAATCCCCAAGAATACACACTTAACTGACCGAGCGGCCAATTTAGTGCGTTGATGAGGAGGGAGAAGCACGAAACAAGTACATCCAAAAGTGCGAAATCTGCTATAATTAGGTTTGGAGGAGTAAAGGCGCTCATGAGGAGTCATACCGGAGAGGACAGAAGAGGGAGTGATATTGATAAGATGAACAGATAGAAGAGCAGCCTCAGCCCAGTATGTGCTGGGGATTGAAGAAGAAAGTAAGGGAACGAGTGGTCTCAAGAATATGGCGATGTTTTCTTTCAGCAACACCATTCTGCTCATGAGTATAAGGGCATGATTGCTGAAAGAGAGTGCCATGAGATTGAAGAAGAGAACGCATCGTGGAAGAAATATATTCTCGAGCACAATCAGACCTAAAGATTTTGATACGAGTCTGAAACTGGGTGTGAATCATAGTGGTAAAGACCTCATATATCTTTGGGACCTCAGATCGATGACGCAATAAATAAATCCAGGTAAAGCGAGAATAGTCATCAATAAAACTGATATAATACGAAAAACCACTCTTTGACGTGATATGAGAAGGACCCCAGATATCAGAATGAACAAGCTCAAATGGAATAGAGGACTGATGATTACTAGAATGGAATGGAGTAGCAACAGGTTTGGCTAATTTACAGCCCTCACAAACAGAAAGAGGAGAGAAAGAAACATGACCTAAATCACCAGACTTAATAAGGTCTTTAAGACGAGATTCAGAAACATGGCCTAACCTCTTATGCCACAAGTCAGTATCAGAGGTGACAGTGCCACAGAAAACTGAGGGATCAGGTACAGGAAGATAAAGATACTCCACATAATACAGTCCGCCAATCCGACGACCAACACCAATCCTCTGCCCTGAACGTGGATCCTGCACAGAACATCATGCAAAGCTCAGGAGCATGCAAAACAAATGGTAATGAAAGGCGGCCAGTAGGGTGGGATGTGGTGGTGATCGATCCACACTACGTGATGACTAAAGGAGAGCCATTAGCAGTATGAATCCCTTGGTGCAGGTGAGCATGCAGTGAGGATAGAACTATCAGGAGTCATGTGATGTGAGGCACCCGAATAAAAAATCCAATAAGCAGGAGTACCCATAGTAGAAGACAAGGCAAAGGGAGTAGAAGCACCAGAAAGTGACTGCTGCAGAATCAGGTGGTCTAGGCGCTGACTGATCTGGACAAGCATATCCGAGTGTGACTGAATGGAGGCAATCGAAGTAGCAGTCGCAGCGGCAACAGGAGGAAGATGATGTCCTCGGCCTTTCGGTTGATAACGCTGCTTAGAAGGTCGTTGTCTTTTTGTAGCAGGAGCGGCCCCCAAGATGCCCTCATAGAGAAATGACGAAGTAGACTGACGAGATACCTTCGAAGCCGCCAGTGTCGGAAGAGTAGGGTTGCCGTTGGTTTCTGACATTGTGCAGAACCACTCGGATGAGGATCAGAAGCAGACGAGGACGTAGAGCACAAAAAATCGAGCAAAATGGACTTCTGGATCACCTTAATCGGACTTTCGGAGAGGAAGTTATAACCGATTTAGTGATTCGAAGTCTCAAGGAGGTGCCGGAGAGCGGCCGGTGGCGGCAGGGGGCGGCCGGAGGAGTCGGAGGGCGGCCGGAGGAGCCGGAGGGCGGTCGGAGTTGACTTGAGGTCGGACTCGGGTCGGGTGCCGGGCCGGGTTCGCGGGTCCGGGTCGGGTCCGGGTCGGATGCTGGGCCGGGTTCGCGGATCCAGGTCGCTGGGCATGGTCCAGGTCGGGTCGCTGGGCAGCGCCCGGGTCAGGCTGGGTTCGTTGGGCAGGGTCCGGGTCGGGTTGCTGGGCAGTGTCCGGGTCGGGTGCCGGGTCGGGCGCTCGAGACGATCCGGAACGCTCGAGACAGGCTGGCACGAGCTGTCCCAGCAGATGCCGAGAAATCCGGGCAGAATCTGCAGATCGGTGCCCGGGCAGATTTCTCGGGCGCGACAGATCCCGGGTAATCCGGGCAGGTTCAGACGCGCGGTAGGGCACGACGTGGCAGGGCGCGCGGCAGGGCAGGGCTGCTGGGCGCGTCAGGGCAGGGCTGCTGGGCAGGGCGCGCAGCAGGGCAGGGCTGCTGGGCGCGGCACGGCACGCGGCAGGGCAGATCTGCTGGGCGCGACAGGGCAGGGCTACTGGGCACGGCAGGGCAGGGCAGGGTTGCTGGGCGCGATAGGGCAGGGCAGGGCAGATCTGCTGGGCGCGGCAGGGCACGGCTGCTGGGCGCGGCAGGGCAGGGCTGCTGGGCGCCGTGGTAGGGCGCGCGGCAGGGCTGGACGCGGCACGGCAGGGCGGCGCGCGTCAGCGGCAGGGGCACGACGGCAACGGCAAAGACGACGGCGAAGGATTCAAAAAAAAAAAAAAAACTAGGGTTTTTTAATTTCTGGCTCTGATACCATGTTAGAATGAGAGAATGAAATAATGAGAATCCTTGTATTCCACTTAGGGGTTAATCCCTTTATATATACAAATGTTTAGGAGTTACACGTGTAATACACTACACACATTATAAGATAACACATATAATCTAACAGACATCTAATTGGTTAGACGAAGTACGCTGTGACAGTCTTTTCGTGATCTTCAGGCACCCATCTAAAAAATAAACGTCCTCAGCCTTAACAACTTAACGTTTCTAGTTTCTCGTGAAGCCGTGAAACATAATTCACATGTTTTTTCTTATATATTCTTGTCACGTTAAAGACGAACCCATTCCTCATCTTCAAGATTCTTCACTCTCATATTAGAATTATGGATACTGTGAAATCATCACGACCACGCTATTATCGTCCGCTTGCTTAATTGCTTTCCCACTGCCCACAATTCCTCTACCGATTAAAACAAAGTCTGTTGGCTCTGTCATTGCCCAAAATTCCTGAGCAACATGGCATGTACAAAAAAAGTGTTCAAATGTCTCCCATGCGCCTGTGCTTGTGGGAGAAATTACATCTCTCAATGAATATATGAAATGAGTATTTATATAAAAAAAAAAGCATATGATATTCAATAAATATTTTAAAAAAAAATATTTGTATCCGATACAAATTCGAATAATTATCTGAAATATATGAAAAAATTAAAATATGAATATGATTCAAATATTAGAAAGTAAAAATCATACATCTAATATATGAAATATTAAAAAATTTTAATAATCATCTACTATAAAACATAAAATTACATGTGAACACGCAAAATATTCCATCTTTTAAAGTAGACAAATGCATGTCTACCTGACTGCATGTTGAGGTTTCCAGATGTCAGTTTAGAAACACAACATGTCAGTACTCGTATGCACATGTGCTTGTGGGCCGGAGCTTGGTCATGGGCCTGCAGTGCAGGGCACAGGTTTGGTGTGTGACGAGGTAGCATGTCTCTTTCAAATTAAAGAGAGAATCCTCACCTGCAAGAGAGAGAGAGAGAGACCCTAATTCATTCAATTATTCAAACAACTAAAGAAAATGCATCAAGAGAAAGAGAAGAAATTTACGTCACCAAACGGACATCATTAGATCAAGCATGGTGGGCATTCATAGGAATATCATGACATGTATGTTCCACCAAATTAAAACTGTGTTATGCATTGAATTTGGGAAGGAAACAAGAGATAGTCATTAGTGAAGTGAAGACTCATTTAACATGTTTCAAAATTTGTTTAATTGTATATACTCAACTGAATTAAATATGCACATTTTTTTATTATTTTTATCTTAATACATATAATAGGACAAGGAGAAGTGACGATTGTAAAAATTATTAAAAATGATTGAGTGTATCCACACCCTTTTTGAAATTGTTTATTATAGGGAGCACATCATGAAGCTAGTAGAAATTTGTTTCGTTTCATTAATTGATTTTGCATTTTTAATGCGTTATTATTGTACTACAATAGCTCTATATATCAAAAAAACTTTAACTTGGCAAACTATGTGTTATTAATTTGTTGGTGAATAGGCTGTCCATATCGCTAATTTGATGATTGATTGCGACATATAGCCTAGCAAATACAAATAATACTTAGTGACAAAAAAGACTACATCCATAACACCTAGACTTACATGTATGATATTATTATCCATTTAATTTTGTTTGTAGGTGCATTGTTTAAAACATGTCTTAGTGTATAAGAACTGTGCTCACATATAAACACATAATATCCTCCTCCATTAAGCCATGTGGGATCAAACTTATGGTTCAAAATCTCATCTCACCCTCACCTCGGTCCATTCATCTGTCTTTTGGCTCTTAGGCCTCTTTGATATCCCAACCCACTACCTCTCAATGGAATAGATGTCACAATCATCCTCCAATGTGCCACAAGAATTGTACACCCTAAACTTACACATGTAATATTGTTTGCTTTGCCCATAAGAGCACAGACCTAAAAAAATATGTTTTACATCCACCACGAAGTCTCAATGAATCAGATTTTGGACTACAATAAGAATAAGAAAATTTACCTTTTATCTTACAACCAGAGATATTTATATATGCTGAAAAATCATTAATTCTCATATTGATTTTTATTGTGTGCATCATATTTCAGCTCTTTCCTTTGCTATAAATACACATCTATATCCTTACCTTTTTATATATATATATATATATATAAATAAATTAATAATTTTGTGTAGCTGCCTAAGGTCACAAGAATTGGTGAACCAAATTGGGTGGATTTTGGTGCAGTAGAAAGTTTGCGGGATTGTTAGCAAGTTAAATGGATCTAGGGACCCTGTTACAAATATTAAAATTTTGAGGCTAGTCATGGAAGGATCTTTTGAGAATAAAAAATTCAATTGGGAACTTGCCGTAATTGTCCCGTGTCCGATCACATTCTGTGAATGACAGAATATGAAGGGGTGGGTGTAACAGCGAATCAGCTCCCTTGTGTCCCTATTATCTGCCATGTTATCCCCTAATCCCATGCATGAGATTTTGATGCTATTGTCATTATTAATCTAGGTATATCTCCTTCTCTCATGAACTTTATTTATTTTTAATTCTAGGTCCTATAATCTTGTTAGGTTTCTCTTTATATTTTTTTTACTTTTTTGGTGATTTAGGGTTAGATCTCATGTTTGGGTGGCTGTGATAGAGATTTATCATGATTGGGATAGAGATCTATCATGGTTTGAATGATTACTATTTGTTTTGGATGGCTGTGATGGTTGGGATGATTTTGGATAGTTAATAATAGCTTTCATCCACCCATAATATGCATGTAAATAAAAAATTAAAAATAGTTTTCCTAAACCAGCATCCTCATTTTTTTCAACTCATTTATATGTGATATAATGTTTCATGTTATATATATATATATATATATATATATATATATATATATATATATATATATATATATATATATATTATGATGAAAATATTAATATTATTAAATAAATTATTAGTAAAATTTATTATGTAATAACAAATGAAAGGAATATGTCACAACTAAAAAAAGGCATTTGTATATATTTCTCTCAATCAGCCATATATTGTTAAAATTCCCCATTAATTTAGAACTCTAAAACCATCAATACCTTTCGATTGTGTTAAAAAATAATATTTATGCACAATTTAAACCTTTTGAGGGGTATAAGTCGAAATAACAAATCTTATGGATATTATGACAAAATGTGAATTTTTTGGGTATATATGAAAAAGAAACTCTATTGAAAAATGTTTCATGAGACTGAGTAGATGTGGTTTTAGAATTATCCAATTTATACACACATATAGATTTGATGATATTTCATATTATCCTTTTAATGTATTTAAACAATAGACTTTAATAAATTTGTTAGAGGATAAAAATATAAATTTCATTTCGTTACGTACACTTGAAATTTTTTTTCGATTGGGTGTTCGAGAGAGATAAGAGGGAGATAGGGAGAAAGCGATGGGAGAGGGAGAGGCAAAGAAGGTATTAAATGGAAAGGGTTTCTTGTTGTTTGGCCGTTGGGTTTCCGGTGGGTCCTGATGGTATGTCTGGGTTTGGGGTTTCAAGTTGGTTGTGATGGGTGGTGGATTATAGGATGGTGGGGTAGGAGGAGGAGGAAAGGAAGAAGAAAATTGTGGTTCTTGGGCTTGGATTTCTGGGTTTTCTAGTCTTTAGGCCTGGGCACAACCCGACTGACCCTTGAGCCAGTGGGTCTTGGCCTAGGTATTCTGAATTTTTGAACAATGGGTCTAGGTCCAACCCAACTGGCTCATGAGCTAGTTGACTATTCCAAGGCTTATTGTCCAGTGAAAATCACTTTAATAAACTAGTCTAATGTATTATTATTTATTTAAATGTATTATTGTTTAATTAGTTGGATAATGAAATTGGATAGTATAATGGGTTCTAAATGATTGATCGTGGATTTTAAAAGATGATTGAGCTCATGGAAATTTGGCATGGGCCTTAGGATAAACTAAATGGATTTTTAATTTAAAATGGGTTTTAGTGAAATATTTTGCGGAATGCATAAGTTTAGTAGATCATTGGAATGATGAATGTGTTCAGAATAAATGGGCAGTCTATTAGGATAGTTGTTCAATTTTCTTTTATTTATTAAAATTATTATTTTATTTTAGACATTTTACAGACGGATTAGATCGATACTGCATCACCAATGTTCTTATTTGTGGTGAGTGGATTATATTACGTACATTTTCTGTTTTTATATATGTACAGATTTTAAGGATATATGTTTTATCCATCGGATGCATTATGTATATTCATGAAAATTCTAACATGTTAAATTCATATAATGATGCATGATTTACGATATTGTACAGGTGGCATCCCATTATTTATTTCATGCTTGCATGAAGATTGATTTGACATCACAAGGTATATGAGTTACAAGATGTGTCATGCATGCATGAGATTAGGCCTATCAACGGGTCGGGTCTTGGTTGGGTCAGGGTGGACCCGGACCCGACCCGTGACAGGACCCGGCGGGTCCGGGTCCAACCCAGGACCCGGCGGGTCCGGGGAAACGTGGACCCGGACCCGGACCCGTCGGACCCGGGCGGGTCCGGGTCCGACCCGACCCGGATGGTTGGGTAAAAAAAAAAAAAAGAGAAGAGCTCATGTATTTGTTTGCCTTATCATTCTATTTGAAATTTTTTGTAATAAAACATTATTGTTAATGAGACTATGTTTGAATATAATTTTATACAATTCAAAAGAAGTAAATGAATTATTAAACAACATCCAAAACAATAATCACTAACATAAAAAACATATTAACCTAAATAATAAACATAACTAACCTAAACAATATTCAAAACAATATTAACCTAAACAACATTCAAAACAATAAACACTAACATATTAACCTAAATAATAAACATAAATCATGCAACAAACTAATTAATCATACAAATTCAAAAGCTAATAAGTTAATTGTCCAAAACAAACTGATTTATAGGCTTGTTATGATTATGATTTATGAACTTGTAGATACAAAAATAAGTTAAGTAAGAAATAAAATTATGTATCAACTAATACTAATAGTTTTATAATATATGAGCATATTTTAATAAAACAATCGGGTCTCGGGTCCAACGGGTCGGGGCGGGGTGGACCCAGACCCGACCCGTTTGTTTGTTCGGGTCCGTCGGGTCGGGTCCAACTCGAGTCGGGTCCAACTCGAGTCGGGTGCAAATCGGGTCGGGTATATTACACGTGTAATCGGGTCTGGGTCAGGTCGGGTCCAAATCGGATCGGGTATATTACACGTGTAATTGGGTCCGGGTCGGATCGGGTCCGGGTCTGGACCCGACCCGTTGACAGGCCTACATGAGATAGACTACTTTGACACAAGTATGACATGATTTAAGGACATACGAATGTTGCATGATCAGTGGCGGAGTCAGAAATTATACTTAGTGGGGGCAAACATAGATAATCTAAAATTTTTCATTAAGCAACAATAATTAAATTATACATCTTTTCAAAGTATTATTTTTAAATTGACACACAAGGAATTTAAAAAAAAATTTGTAAAAGGTTCGAACGAAAAAAAATGATGTTAATTGTCTCTTTTAAATCTATTCAGAAAAATAAGAATTTCTTTTTTAATTTTCATTTGCAGTTCAATAATACAGAAAAAAGATAAAGTTAAATAAATAGATAGACAATACTATTTTATTTCCAAATATTTATCCACCAACCAATCAAGAGTTACAAAAATAACAAAATGAAAGGGTGATGTTACATGCACACGTTCTTTTATAGAATCTCAAATGTAGTCTCATATACCTTGTTAGCTATCCAGTGAAATATATACCTTCTTAGACAAAGTATATACATTGTTAAAAATTTTCTTACACTGACTTAAAAATGAATTCATTCAACTTAAAATGGAGCAATATACATTTTTCATAAAAAATATGCTTTATTAGACGATTCAAAAATATATACCTTCTTAGCCACGTTTATTATTTTAAAAAAAATATAACAATTTTCAAAATGTAATAATAATGTACTACAGTGATATATATATATATAATTTATATCATAGTCAAACTACTTAATATACATGCATATATCATAACTAATTAAAATTTATTAATATTATACTAACTTGCAACACATGATAATTAAATTAAAAAACATACATATGATATGTAACAATTTTCAAAATGTAATAATAATGTACTACAGTGATATATATATATATATATATATATATATAATAATTTATTTCATAGTCAAACTACCTAATATACATGCACATATCATAACTAATTAAAATTTATTAATATTATACTAACTTACAACACATGATAATTAAATTAAAAAACATACATATGATATGTAATGTTTTTTTACAAAATCGAGTGGGGGTAGCTGCCCCCACTTGGCCCCACGTGGCTCCGCCGGTGTGCATGATGATGAAATCCAACAGAGATAGACCATCCCCTTAAACGCTCGGGGATGTGAGCCTATGTGTGGATTGATAGCGCGCTATTTCGATTGTGTGGCCGGACAGTTTGCACACTGGAAGGATGATAATTTGACAGGCTTATGGGCGTGGTGAGCTGGGCTGTTACTGTTTTATGGGCCTGACACTATCTTTATAGGGGACGTTATACGTTTGTTCAACTGTAATATTAGGCTGTCTTGGTATGTGGACTATTTTGATGTCTATCATGGGTCAAATACATCATCATTTAAAAGCTAAAACAGACATCATTATTTGCAGCCAAACATACACCTGCAAAAGCTTAAAGCAGCTTTTAACTTTTGCAGTCACATCAAGTCAAATACATTATCATTTAAAATCTAAAAGCTGTTATCAAACAGGTCAACTTAAATACATCATCATTACTAGATTTTATCTCTAAATTGTACATCGAAATCTGTATTTTATAAAGCAACCATCATCATTACACCCTTAAATCATCATCATTATACTTTAAAAAAATGTGCATAAAATTGTAAAAGTTAAAAATTTCTTTTCAAACTATGTTTCCAAACGCTACCTTAATTGTGTTTACGGTGGTAGCGTTTTTGTTTGTCGAGCCTACCGAGTAGGTTTCGTTTTCTTCATGCATGTCAGCCTATAGACCTATGTAATTGTCTGACATGACAGTTGTGTCAGATGTTTAATGATAAGATGTATTGACTTGTAGTATCTCTTTTTAAAAAGTTTAGATCCTACAGGTTTATGTTTTGTTGATTTTATTTAACAGTTAATATTATATTATATTCTCCAGTACTCTGATTATTCGAGGATTCAAAGTCACGAAAATTTATCCAATATATTGGTAGGATTTTCGGGTTGTTACGGACATCATTGGGACAGATTTAGCCTGTCACCAAAAGGTTACATTCATTTTTATTTTTAGCCCGATTATTTGAGATTACATGCAGTTACGTGAAATTTTCTTTCTTTAGCATATGACCTCCACCAAAATGTATATGATTAGGAGACTAAAAGTAGAGCGAAGAACATCTCTACTTTGATATTTAAATCTTAAAAGTTATCTAAAACCCACTCCAATCTAGGTCTGTCAACGGGTCAGGTCCAGACCCGGACCCGACCCGATCTGGACCTGATTATACGTGTAATATACCCGACCCAATTTTGACCCGACCCAAGTTGAACCCGACCGGGCGGACCCGAACAAACAAACGGGCCGGGTCCGGGTCCACCCCGCCCCGACCCGTTGGACCCGTTGGACCCGACTGTTTTTTTTAATATATGTTCATATATTATAAGACTATTAGTATTAGTTGATACATAATTTTATTTCTTACTTAACTTATTTTTGTATCTACAAGTTTATAAATCATAATCATAACAAGCCTATAAATCGGTTTGTTTTGGACAATTAACTTATTAACATTTGAATTTGTATGATTAATTAGTTTGTTGCATGATTTATGTTTATTATTTAGGTTAATATGTTAGTGTTTATTGTTTTGAATGTTGTTTAGGTTAATATTGTTTTGAATGTTGTTTAGGTTAGTTATGTTTATTATTTAGGTTAATATGTTTTTTATGTTAGTGATTATTGTTTTGGATGTTGTTTAATAATTCATTTACTTCTTTTGAATTGTATAAAATTATATTCAAACATAGTCTCATTAACAATAATGTTTTATTACAAAAAATTTCAAATAGAATGATAAGACAAACAAATACATGAGCTCTTCTCTCTTTTTTTTTTTTTTTTTTTTACCCAACCATCCGGGTCGGGTCGGACCCGGACCCGACCCGGGTCCGACGGGTCCGGGTCCACATTGACCCGACCGGGTCCTATCACGGGTCGGGTCCGGGTCCACCCCGACCCGACCCGGACCCGACCCGTTGACAGGCCTGCTCCAATCATTTACCAATACCTATACCAAATTAACATTTTATTCAAATCTTTACTCAAATTAAGGGAGACTCAAATCGTTATCCAAATTTTTAACATCTCTTTTTTTTTTTCTTTTATCTCCACATTTTCTCCTATGTGATTTTTTTTTTCAACTCCACCTTTAGTTGAATTATATTAGATGTCTTCCCACCCTCAAAATTTTCATCATCTCTTGAAACCAAAAAAAAAAAAATTGGTTTTCTTTCTTAAGTCTTCAACTTTGTTTTTTAATTCCTTATTTTTACTCCAATAAAAAAAATATTATTTTTATCTTTTTTTTAAAAAAAAATTGGATGATATAATTTTTAAATTTAAATAACTTGAAGAAAAGAAAAATTGAGTAGTAAAAATGTTTGGGGAAATGACTTTGAAAATGTTTATAGGAAATAATTAGAAGATGATGTAAAATTTTTAAAAGATTTGAGTAAACACAAAATGATAGTTAGAGAAATATTATATCAAATCAAGTTTTTACTCAAATTTTAAATAAAATTTGAATATAAATTTGAGTAAAGATCAGATACGAAAGAGAGGGGGTTAGATAACCAGCCAGGTGAATAAAAAAAAAATCAAATGAAATGGGAGAGAGGGGGTTACATAACCAATATAATAAAGATTGGCGGCACGAATTCAAACCAATATTCAACCGATCAACATAATTAATTGATCGACTGGACCTGGCATATCTCACCAAAGTCAAACCCTGTTTCATGCAGAAGAAATTATAGATCACAGTTCTCTTTCCCACGGTGAGCGACAGGCGTTGACTTCTAGTAATGGATGTAACATTTATATCTAGCTACACACACACAGTCCAAGACACCCTGGTCAGCTTATTTTGTGTCCTAGTTAACTTCTAGTAATGTCAACCACTGATTTGATCACATCTCAGCTTTGACACTGTGACCACTCTGAACAATCCAATTAAGAGCAGCAGATGAGGTTCAGTTTAGTCTCTCGATTCATGGGCAGTTCTCATCTGGCCTTTCCCAAAGCTTCACCTGATAAACAATATAAGCAACGCACATTTATCTTCTGCAACAATTGCTGTTTCTTTTTTTAAAATTTCCTTTATAGTTACAACTTCCAATACATATATATATATATATATATATACACACACACACTTCCTCATCTTCAACAGTCATTGCTACTGATTCTTATTGGTCGGAACAGATGATCAAATGGGGATGGGTTTGCGCAGTAAAAGCTGGTACCGAGGTCAACGTCATATTCTATTCTATTGAAAGGAACAAAAACGTCGTGAAAACCTGACCAGTGCAGAGTTGGAGGTCAGTTTTCTTGGCAGTTTTAATTGACATTGTCATCACTTTTCGTCGTTTTCGATGGTGCACAAACTTCCCAAAACTACTAGCTTCATCGAATTTAATATAGGGGAGGCTATGTCGACGGAGGGATGGATCATGGGACATCAGTGAGTACTAATTACTTTTGTCATTTGTTTTAGTTAGTTATTGGGAGCGAATAACTTAATGTCACATCCCATATCAGGGTACAAATTTATGTTTTGTTGATTTTATTTAACAGTTAATATTATATTATATTCTCCAGTACTCTGATTATTCGAGGATTCAAAGTCACGAAAATTTATCCAATATATTGGTAGGATTTTCGGGTTGTTACGGACATCATTGGGACAGATTTAGCCATTAATTTTTATTTTTAGCCCGATTATTTGAGATTACATGCAGTTACGTGAAATTTTCTTTCTTTAGCATATGACCTCCACCAAAATGTATATGATTAGGAGACTAAAAGTAGAGCGAAGAACATCTCTACTTTGATATTTAAATCTTTATTCAAATTTAAATTTGAATAAAAGTTACCTAAAATCTACTCCAATCATTTATCAATACCTATACCAAATTAACATTTTACTTAAATTAAAGGAGACTCAAATCTTTACTCAAATTTTTAACATGATCTTTTTTTTTTTATCTCCACATTTTCTCCTACGTGACCCTTTTTTTTTTCTTCAACTCCACCTTTAGTTGAATTATATTAGATGTCTTCCCACCCTCAAAATTTTCATCATCTCTTGAAACCCAAAAAAAAAAAAAAATTGGTTTTCTTTCTTAAGTCTTCAACTTTGTTTTTTAATTCCTTATTTTTACTCCAATAAAAAAAATATTATTTTTATCTTTTTTTTTAAAAAAAATTGGATGATATAATTTTTAAATTTAAATAACTTGAAGAAAAGAAAAATTGAGTAGTAAAAATGTTTGGGGAAATGACTTTGAAAATGTTTATAGGAAATAATTAGAAGATGATGTAAAATTTTTAAAAGATTTGAGTAAACATAAAGTGATAGTTAGAGACATATCATATCAAATCAAGCTTTTACTTAAATTTTAAATAAAATTTAAATATAAATTTGAGTAAAGATAAGATATGAAAGAGAGGGGGTTAGATAACCAGCCAGGCGAATAAAAAAAAAATCAAATGAAATGGGAGAGAGGGGGCTACATAACCAATATAATAAAGATTAGCGGCACGAATTCAAACCAATATTCAACCGATCAACATAATTAATTGATCGACTGGACCTGGCATATCTCACCAAAGTCAAACCCTGTTTCATGCACAAGAAATTATAGATCACAGTTCTCTTTCCCACGGTGAGCGACAGGCGTTGACTTCTAGTAATGGATGTAACATTTATATCAAGCTACACACACACAGTCCAAGACACCCTGGTCAGCTTATTTTGTGTCCTAGTTAACTTCTAGTAATGTCAACCACTGATTTGATCACATCTCAGCTTTGACACTGTGACCACTCTGAACAATCCAATTAAGAGCAGCAGATGAGGTTCAGTTTAGTCTCTCGATTCATGGGCAGTTCTCATCTGGCCTTTCCCAAAGCTTCACCTGATAAACAATATAAGCAACGCACATTTATCTTCTGCAACAATTGCTGTTTCTTTTTTTAAAATTTCCTTTATAGTTACAACTTCCAATACATATATATATATAGTTCTCCCCTTTTATCTCTTGTGATTCTTTTATGGACCATTTTCTCACTATTTGATTAAATACACCGTTTTTGTATGGTGATTAGAAGGTGACCGCATATATATATACACACACACACACTTCCTCATCTTCAACAGTCATTGCTACTGATTCTTATTGGTCGGAACAGATGATCAAATGGGGATGGGTTTGCGCAGTAAAAGCTGGTACCGAGGTCAACGTCATATTCTATTCTATTGAAAGGAACAAAAACGTCGTGAAAACCTGACCAGTGCAGAGTTGGAGGTCAGTTTTCTTGGCAGTTTTAATTGACATTGTCATCACTTTTCGTCGTTTTCGATGGTGACTACTAGCTTCATCGAATTTAATATAGGGGAGACTAGGTCGACTGAGGGATGGATCATGGGACATCAGTGAGTACTAATTACTTTTGTCATTTGTTTTAGTTAGTGGTGGAAGTTATTGAAGGAATTTTTTTATTTTTTTATTTGTTGTTGTACTTGTTGTAATGCAATTAGAGTAAAACAAGACATTGGTAGCTAGTTTTACAGTGGGAGTTTTAAATTTTGATTTTTGGTTCTTAAGACCCTGGATGTGTATATGCTGTGGTGATGTTAAATGTGTTTTTTTTTTTTTATGAAAGGTAGGCATGAGCCTTAGTTATATTAATTAAGGCAAAACATGCTCAAAGCAAGTAAAACAGGTAGATAAGGGGTCTACCAAGGAAGATACAAAACCTACCTCTCAATTACAATGACATCCTCTCGAATGGATACATTACTCGCCCCCGCACAGGCAAGACCCCAGTCTTTGATAAAGTGATCAACCATTTCCCACACATTTTCGGGATACACTAACTCATTACGAAAAATACAATGGTTACGCGACAACCAGATAGTCCAAATGACAGCCAAAACATAAGATTGTGAGACCTTTGCCTTGACGTTTCTGCCGCCTCTTGCCCGCAATCTTTCACCCGCCTCCCAGAGCTCCTGCAAGTCGGAAAAATTTGTGGAGATGCCCGTCGCCAAACCAAGGCGGCCCCATATCAATCTAGCCAATGAGCAATCCACCATCAAGTGGGATACCGATTCCTCTCCGACGCCACACACAACGCAAGTTTGATCATCCATGGGTGCCCATCAAGCCCTGTATGCCTTCGTCAACATACATTCTTGGTACATTAGCCATGCGAAGAACCGAACTTTGAGAGGTGCTGGAACTCTCCAAATCTCCTTTGCCTTGTTTGCAGTGGATGGGTATGTCGGGCGCTCCCTCCTCCACCAGTCGTAGCACCTTCTAACAGAAAAAAGACTCCCGTGGTTGTGGGCTTCAAACCACCTGGTCCGCTTCACCTGCATGCAATGCTACGTCATTAAGGAGGCCGAGAAGTTCCGTGAACTGTGTGACCTCCACCTCGCCGAGACGGCCCCACAAGTGCACGTCCCAATAGCCACCTCCTATCTCCCCATTCCAAAACCTGTTCACCACTCCTTCTTTATCGCATGTGAGGTGAAACAGACCTGGAAATCGAAACTTAAAAGCACGGTCTCCAGCCCAAACATCTGACCAAAAACAGACCTACCCTCCATCGCTATCTGCCACCGCACCGCATCCAAAAACCCTTCAGAGAAACCCAGAATGTTCCTCCAAACACTGGACATGCGATTTGATGGGACGGGGAACCTTTTGTTCGGCCCACCACATCTATACCGAGCCTCTAGAAGACGACACCAATGCCTGTCTCGATCAGCTAGCCATCTCCATCTCCATTTGCAAAGGAGAGCTCTGTTCATGTCCAAAAGATTCATCACACCAGCCCCTCCTTTGTTTTTCCTGCTACAGACCCGATCCCAATGCACCAGGTGAACTTTCCTCCCTGAATCATCAGCCCCCTGCCATAGGAATCTCCGTCGAATACCATCAAGAATTTGAAGCACCCCAGTTGGTGCTTTGAATATCGAAAGATAGAAAATAGGAAGATTGGAAAGAACTGCTTGTATAAGAGTTAACCTTCCGCCCATGCTTAATAGCTTTTCTTTCCAACCATCCAACCTCTTCTCAAATCTTGAAACCAGCGGACTCCAATCTGACTTCCTGAGAGGCCCAACATGAAGAGGAAGCCCAAGAAGCCTAGATGGGAACTGTTGGACTTGACACCCAAAAATACGGGCATAGGTCCTGAGCTCCCCATCATCAAGATGAATCCCCAACATTGCCGATTTTTGGAAATTTATCTTTAGACCAGAGAGGGCTTCAAAGCATGTGCACACGAATTTAATCCCACAAATCAAGCGAGACTCCGCCGCACACAAGATCACTGTATCATCCGCATACTGCACGTGTGAGGTGGACGGACCTCTGTTGCAAAGAGACAAACCTTTTACCCACCCTTCATGTTCGGCCAAAGACATCAACCTACTGAAAGCATTCGCCACCACCGTAAATAGGAGAGGCGAGAGAGGATCACCTTGCCTTAATCCTTTATTCAAGTGAAAGAAGCCACAAGGCTTCCCATTGACAAGAACGGAAGCCTTAGCCGTGGAAATGCACTCCCTCACCATTCTAATCCAATTGGGTTCAAACCCATGACATTGGAGAAGATGCAAGAGGAAATCCCACCTCACATTGTCATAGGCTCTCGAGAAGTCCAACTTGATTACCACCCCTTTTCGTCTATCTCTGTGCACCGCTTGGATGCTTTCTTGAGCAATTATAAAACTGTCATGCAAAATCTGACCCGGAATGAATGCGGATTGATTTGACTCAATCATGCCATCAATCGCCTCTTTTAGCTTGTTAGCCAATGCCTTTGCAATCATCTTATAAAAGGAGATTTGGTGGGGTGCAATACTAAATGTGATGTTAAATGTGTTACCTTGGAGTTTACAAAACAGTTTAAAGTGACTTGTCCTTTTTATATATTTTTCAATTAAAGACAGAATATGTTAATTAAAATTGATGTTGTATCACTATTAATGTACTCCATCATTAACTTAGTGCACTAACCATGTATGCTAGAGTCGTAGTACAACAGAGCTGTCCGCGGACCTTGTGACCATGGGTGAATGTACCCCGCCTTGATAGAAAACGAGGCACTTGACACATATTTTATTTGGCGCTTTCTAATTTTCAAAATTAAAATTTAATGATTTTCACGATTGAATTGAAGGCATGCACATGCAGTGCAATATCAAAATATTATTTAGTTCTTGATGCTTTTATCTAGCCAGTATTCAAAATTAAAGAGCCATAAGTGAGACCAGTCACCAATTAAAATTTAATTTAAATCCCATCTACATTTCTTACAAATGCATGGAAGCCTTGTCTTCAAGTTGGTCATGAAAATTCATGCAAAAGCATGGACTGGGGCTCATAGTTTGAAGTCATAGAGTTGACGAATGCTGATAGGTGAAGTAACACTGTCATCCCCATCAAGTAGTGTTTGAGCCATAATAACATTAACAGCTTCAGTAGGGTGATATGCATCCCAAAACATATACTTGGACCGATCCTCACACAAAACCGAGCTCGTGCTCGAGTTACTCCCTATAAAGCAAATGAACGGGGGGAAGCTTCCACCACAACATGGATCATAAGCATTCTCAAAACCTGGCCAACATATATAATTAAAGATTTAGGATGACATTTAAGCCAAATCATTAGATTAAGTTTCGACTAAAGTCATGTGGTAGTAGTGTCATCACCATAATGTTGATAGTGTTGTATGATTTCCATAAAAATGTCGTACGAATTTGCGTAAACAAACATCGACGCGGGTCTCATCTCGTCGTTCAGCTGATCAAGCATCCGGCGCAATTTCATGTTATAGCCTTGAGTCAGTCGATTGGCCACCGATGAGCATGTTTCGTCGGGCAATAGCTTCAATGCGCGAACATATGGTATGCACCCAAGTGGTCCAACACCAACCACCACGAACTTCCTAGCTCCTAACTCGTTTAGCCTCTGAAACAATTTTAAATATTGAAGGTGTGTTTGTGCACATTATCAAAGAGAATATAAAAGAAAGTGAGAGAAAATAAAACATTTTTTTGTTTTAAATAACTTCCACAGTGTTAGTGTATATGATGGAAATTGATAAAATCATTTACGTTTCGTTCTTTCAAATTCTCTCTTATCCAACTTTCCCAGGGAGAAATTATCCAACTTTCTTAATAAGACCAATCAGGAGGAAAAGTAAATAATTATTTTTCATTTACCATTGTTTTATAGATTTTCAAAAAAAATTAGCTTTTCCTCACTTTTCTTCTTTCTTCATCATGCACAAACTCATTGCTAATTGTACTAAATGGCTTTACCTTGAGATGTAAGGTGAGGTTGGAAATCATGTAGTCTTGGAACATTGTATGGGGCACTTTTTCTTGTCCGAGAAACGGTATGGAGGGTTCCATATAGTTCAAAATGTCATTGGATCCTGTCGTTATGGAGAAAACTGATCCCTTGAGAAATTCATCTGTTGCATTTTGTCCCACCATGCCAACCATGTAAGCTCTGCTTTGCTCAAAATAGCTGATTTGTGTACTTAGTGGCACTCTTCCTATCTGTTCAAATATTTATAGCTTATGAAACCTTAGATATATATGTAAAAACAATATATTAAATACACAACTTATGTATGTACAAACTCACAAACAAGGATCCAGTCTCATCCAAGATCCCAGAAGCCCCGGAAGCATAATTGACACCTCCAAAGAGTGTGTCACCACTAGTGGTAGGAGCTAAGAATGGAGGAGGAAAGCCTTTCTCCCCCATGGCCTGACCTGCAAACACATAAATATGTGTTCAAATAGTGCCAATACAAGTTTAAATTAAGCCTTAGTCATGGCATGGCATTACCAATTATGTCTGATATGGTCCTTCCATTAGTGAATCTCCCAGTCGGCCGGCCACCCGAAGCCGCAAAGTCGATGCCGTATGGTGGTGAATCAGCTTTAGATAAAGTGAAGAGATAGTCATTGTTACCGGTGTCGACTAGAGAGTCACCAAAGACGAAGGAAGCTATAGAGAGAGAAGGGGACACGTTTAGAGAGAAAACAAGGACCAACGCCACCCAAACAGGAACAAGTGATGCCATTGTTTGGTTTTCCATCACGGGAGCTAGCGAACACTCTATAAAACTAACTCTCACTTGTTCTGCGTACGTACTCACTCGATCCCCTTCACGGGTTTTGCATTGCATGGCTCGTACGTTCGTCCTTGTTGCAGGCCTGACGTGCATGTATGCGTTCATTGTTTTGAAACAGTCACCATGACTTTGTCAAAATAAATAAATAATAACAACGAATCAATTAGTAGTTCTGAGAACAAACCGTGTGGGCCTTGCACGTTCACGAAGCCCGGAGGATTTCTGTAAAGTGAAGTTTCGAACCCCGTACCGGGTGTCACACAGATTTTTTTTTTCCCCTTCCAATTCCAATCTCATATGCATCGATAAAAAATTAAAGAACATGTACTCATATTAACGGAGTATATACTTCAAGACAATTTTTTTACATTTTTTATAAATGCATTCATATAATTCATTGGAGTATATGATTCTTTTTATATAAAAGCATGTACCTTATTAGATGATGTATATTATTTTTAAAAAATTCAAAATACATGTAGACCGTAATTGGGGATAGAAATGAGTTTGTATGTAACATTATCCTTTGAACCCCATTTGCATTCTTGTTTCCTGCTCCCAATCATTTTTTTTAAATATATATATTTAATTGTTTAATGAATTACATAACTAATATATGTTTTTATTATGAAAAAATGAAAATTTTTAATTTTTAACATTGTAGTAGTTGAATATATGCTATACTATCATAATATACACTCTACTAGTATAGTGTATAGTTAGTTGTGTTGGGATTATGTCTCGATCCGGTGTATCACATCGGATGGCCGTGATGAAACCATATTAGGTTGGACACCTAATAAGTAGAATATTATTGAAAATTTGATCTTAATTAATATTTAAAGTGAATCTCCTAAAATAGGAAACAATATTTGTTTGTTAATTAGGAGAGTGGATATCTCCTAATTAATGGAAACAATATTGTGTTTGATCTTGTGTTTGTTGTTGGCTTCCTCAATGACCTTCCCAACAGTGGTATCAGAGCTCCAGGTTCCGACTAGGAGGACGAGATTTGAAGAACGATGATCAATGGAGACACGGGTCGATGAATTCATACCATCGACGGATGTATTGTTGAAAATTCCAACAACCGTGTATCGTACATGGCTTCATGCGAAGAAGAAGAAAAAAAAAATCATGCAAGGTTGCATGAAACTTTCAGTGGTGGAAGAAACATATCTATTCAGGTGTGCAATGATGATACCAATTTATTACGGGTCCAAGATCCACTGAGAAGCAGACGTGCAAAAACGCTCGGGGTGCAAAGTTCACAGTGACACGCGAAGGCACGTGGGCGAATCAAGTGAAGCGTGGGTGCGGAGTTCATACAAAAGAAGATGGAGCAGTGCAACACGGTCTAAGGCGTTCTGAACCGGGTATGGGAGGAGCAGCCCCATGTGATTTGGTTAAAAGAGAGAGTCAAGCCATCTCGTGAGCGCGTGTGTGGCATGTTCAAGGTGGAGGTAAGATCTAGATCTTCTTTGGAGACCCACGAGGAGAGTGGAATAGATGCATGTAAAATCAAGTCATAGCATTGACTTAAGGATGCGCGATTACTGAGTCTGACTCAGGGGTTGATCCATGATAAGGCGAGCGCAGGATTATGGATCCAACAAAATTGGGCGGTGCAGACGTCTAGAGGAAGAAGTTCCAAAAATCTATTCAAGGTGGAGTTTTGCGGAGCGGGTCTAGTGCACAAAGAGACTCATGATAGCGACTTGAAAACTGGTGAAGCTCAAGGAAGTCGAAGACAATTGCTTGCAGGTGGAGGTGTACAGTTGCTCACGTGGTCGTGCTTCGAGGACGACATGGAGCAACGTGGAGACATCAACGGAAATCTTCTAAGGGGTTCGAGGAAGTTTGAGCGTACCGAATACGAGCCAAGGCGGAGATTGTTGGGATTATGTCTCGATCTGATGTATAACATCGGATGGCCATAATGAAACCATATTAGGTTGGGCACCTAATAAGTAGAATATTATTTAAGATTTGATCTTAATTAATATTTAAAGTGAATCTCCTAAAATAGGAAACAATATTTGTTTGTTAATTAGGAGAGTGAATATCTCCTAATTAATGGGAACAATATTTGTTTGTTAATTGAGAGATTACTTGGGGAGGAAGTTATTTATCCCTATAAATATCTTCTAGGGTTTCATGGAAAGACTAGGCAAGGTATTATACAATATAGAGATCCTAAGGGAAGGTTGAGAGGGTTCTAAGAGAGGGTAACTCAATGGGAGAGTTTGTGAGTCTCTTAGTGCACGTTTGGATGCAGTAATTATTTATACGTGTTTTCTTGCACGTACAAATTTTACATTGCACGTGTAGGGAAACCTTTATACACGATTTGCACATGTTTGTCTGTTTTCATGTTGTGTTGCCATTTACACATGTATTCCTGTTTGCAGTTGTTTGTCTCATATATGTGAAATTGCTTACACATGTGTCTATTTAATAGTAAACGATCCATTTATAACACATCATAATTATAGTTCCTACATAAAGCATATATATAGCCAGTTACTACATGCTACATTTAACTTAAAATCACGGCTCCTTAAAACTAATCCATAGTTGAGACACTATCTAATCGCGAAATTATGTTGTATCATCTCATTGACTTTGTTGGGTAGTATGTTAGATTTCATGCACATCAACCATTACGAATAAAGGAAAAATGAGTCATTACCAGGTAAACACACGGCATTCCAAGAACCCACTCTAAAAATAATAAAAAAAATAAAAAATAATTTTTTTTTAAACCATGTTTTCCTAATTAAGCAAATGATAAATCATGTCAAATCAGAGTTTCCGTTTAAAAAAAAAGACTCTTATGAAGTATGAACCAATGCATATAAAATGGATAATGTTCCATTCATTTCATTTGTCAATCTTATATCCAGTTTACAATTGTTTTGAAATTTTTAAAAATAATATACTTCATCTAATAAAGTACGTGTTTTTATAAAAAAATAAAATATATATTTTAATGAATTACATAAATGCATTCATACAAAATATAATTTTTTTTTATCAAAATACATACATTACTGATGTGAGTATATGTTTTAATAATTTTTTTTATAAACACGTGTAGGGCTGGAATGGTGTTGGAATACCAATTTTGTGTAACAACACTCTTGTAAAATACACAGACCCACATTTGTTTTTTTTTATCCACCTTTGAATAGTATAACCTCTCATCCCATCTTTTGTACAACCATCTTCAACAAAACAATTTTTCTTTCTTTCATTTCCTCATCTGGGTTTTGTTCATCTTCGTTTCTCGATCAATTCCTCATCTGGGTTTTCCATTCTCTCACATGGACCCCTTTAAAAAGCAATCTTTGGTCAGAAAATCTTAAAAAAAACAAAACAAAAAAAGAGAGGATATGATCGTCCTCGTGTTCCTCCTCTTCTTCCTCTTCAATGCATCATCAGCATTCGAGCTTCAACTCAGTGACTTCAATTTGTGGGCACCCCCCTGAAGGCGTCGTCGAGACCGGCTTCCAGACCTCCCTCGCCAACCTCGTCCTGAAGAACCGTGAACCACCTCAAGAAATCGGTGAAGCGGAGGGCCTCCCCGTCTCCTCCCGCTGTCGGCGACGGAGGTGTCTCCGACCATCCTCCGGCGGTGGAAGCGACCGAGGCTGTGGTGGAGGCGGCGGAGGAGGAATCCAACCCGTCGAACCCGCCCGTAATCGAAATCGAAGAGGAACGATTGGATACCAATCCGACGGTGGCGGTCACGGAGGAGAGACAGAGGAGGTTCGGCTGGGCTCCGAAGGTGATCCTTCTTGTGGTGATGGCGATCCAAACGAAGAAGCTGAAACAAATGTGAAAATAAAAGCTGTGAAAATAAAACCACGTGGGGTTGGGTGGGATTTTGGAAGCCCCGATTATCGCTGCAAATGGGAACACTGTGATTTTGTTTGATACGCCCCCGAACGTCGTAACCAAACATAAATTTTGTTTTGAACGCGTGCAAATGAGAACTTTCCCATTTGCACGATATGCAAACATGCTCTTGATGTATCTCAATTATCAAAGTGAATTATCTATTTTTTATCCCGTGGATATATGTCTAGACTGAACCACATATATCTTGTGTTCTTCGTATAATATAGTGTTTCGTTTTTCTATTTGATCTCATGTTTGTTGTTGGTTTTCGTGATGACATTCCCAACAGGTTGGAGGACCACTTCTACTACAAAGTAACTGAGTGCACGTTTTGCCACTCGTTTTAGTTTACAAGGGACACAAATCTTGATCCCCTGTTTGTGGTGGAATTAACAGAGAATATGAGTGAATACTGAAAAATAACTCTTATTCGCTGTTTGTTTTTCATAGATAAACTTTGATAGATATGTCTAAATAAGTTAGAAAAAGTTTGATTACGATTCTTAGAAAATGTTGAAATTGCTTATCAAAGCTTATTTTATGTCAATGGATAAAAATACTATTATCTCTCATTTTAAAATTTTTTATCTCTCCTAACAGTTACACACACACTTTCCAAAAACTATCACATCTATCAATTCAATCACACATTTCTCACAACTATTCAAGAGTATATTTGTCATTTAAAACATCATAAACTTTTATTCATCTCTTATCTATCATTTATCATCATTTTATTCAAGATGCATCAAATAACAATAAAGTTATTTTTACATTTTTCAACTAAAATAATAGAAAAGACAACGAAACAAAAATTTATTTATTAATCATGGATTGTTATCTATCCTAGTATAGCTACTAGGAGTGAATAAGCCTATGTCATACCTCATATGGGTCCGATGAGCTTCGTTATATATTTAATATTTTTTATAGTCCTAAATATAGTCCCCCGATATTCATTAGTCTCCTCCACTCACTAACTGTAACAAGATATATATATCATTATTAAAAAAAATTCATACTTCTCTATAAATAATATCATTTAATTTATTGATATAAATTATTTTAAATTTAATAAAAATACATACTTTAATATAAAATTTTAAAAATATAAAAATACATGCAATACAGTATGCGACTGTACGTAAAATATACTTTGAAAGTAATATTTTCCTGTTTTGAGATGAATGATAGTGCAACATGATTACAGTTATTTCATGAAGGACAAAATATGTGTATGTGACACAACAATGACACCTGACCTGACTCTTTCGTTTTTAATTGGGTAAAGCCAAGCTGTATATGCACAAAGGAGCCGCGCTAAGCCGCTAAATGGTTGGTATTATTAAAGCCTGCCTTACTAAATGACATGGGTATTAACATTTAAGCATGATAGCCATACGTGTCCTGCCACGTTTTTGGATTTTACTAGACTCCGCCGATGGCTGCCAATCTAGTTGATATATTTATTGAATGATAAGTCAATAAAATGGACATCTAGCGCACTTTAAGGTTACTTTTATGGGATTTGTTTTTGGTAGAATTTTTTTTCTTTATAGAAAATTGCATTCTTGTTACAATTTTTAAAAGGATTTTGATTAGAGTAGAATATTAATGAGAACATATAATATATGGTTTTATAGGGGCAAGGTAACACTTTTATTTTAGGGGCCGGAAGAGTGTTAGATATGTTGTTCAAAATCACTCCATTGAAGAAGAATTGTTCTATAATCTAAAATGATAGATTATTATTATTATTATTATTATTATTATTATTATTTCCTTCATTAATTTGTTTCGGAAAGACGGTTAATTTACATGGAAAGATGATCGACGACCACGGATGGATAGATGGATTTTTTTTCACTATGCACAAATTATGCTAAATTAAGTTTTTATAGATAAACAATTATTCAGATTGAGAAAAGAAAACATCAAGGACAATAGCAGATGAAACCAACAGTGATTTTAATTAGTTGGACAAACTATGCAATTAAAATTGATTGGTGTAGAGGGATTTTCCAAGTTATGGCTCCATGCGAGTTGCTTTGAGATGAGTTAAACCAACAAGAAAAGAAATTTATGGGCACTATAATTGTGGGTTATATAGAACTATGGGGATGATTATTCAACATATAAATTTTGATAAGTTATGTGTTTGGTTAATATCAAATCATTTCCCCACCAAATTCATTTTCTAAAAAAATATCAAATCATTTCATGGCGGATTGGTGCAGAACACCTTCCCCTGCTCAGTTATAGAAAAAGATTTAAGAAGCAAAAAAAAAACACTTACAAAAACATTTGTCGATTAGTAAAATTTTTATTGTGAGTTTGATGGGACGAATTGCTGTGTGTGTGCCCTTGATTTATAAATTCTTGTTTTTCCTTCTTGTATTCAAATCTACTTGTTCCAATAATGGATATTCTGAATAATAATTTAAGCCACATGTCTTTAAAAAAAAAAAACGAACTCATCTCTTTTTTCATAGGTGTAATCGATGAGATTTGAAGTCAAGTTTTCATGATTTTATGATTGCATGTCAATAAAGACTTTATGTACATACATTGAGTGTCTGTGTTTATATGTACTACCCAACTCTCTCTATATATGGTCTTGTTTATGACAGCTTCAACTAAAAGCTTATAAATGTAACTTATAGATTAAAATTTTTAATTGCTTTGATAAACAATAGATATGTTTGTTGTAGATATTACAAAATCAGCATAGAAATAAAAATTAATATTTGTTAGAATAAGTTGTAAAACAATTTGTTGTTGTGTAATAAACAAAAATAATATTTTAAGCTATGAAAGTGATCACACTAATGACATACTCTTTCATAACAAATGATACAATATTTATTGTGTATCTGTATCCAAAACCAAAATTACATAAACTATTGCATAAGTTATAATCCCAATAGCGATATTGATCCAATTTTAGATTATGCTTTTTAAACTTGTTTTTTGTTTAAATAATCTTCATTATGATTACACAAAAAAGCCACTACAACTTATTTTAAGCCAAAAATTTACAATTTATTATAATTTTAAGTTTTAACAAACACTTATTATATGACTTTCAAAGGATGCATAAAAATTAAAAATCTAAAAGACATACTGCGTGCAAGTTTTCAATTAAATCAATGTTCAATATCTTCTATGTGAAATGAATGTCATAGGCCTTATTTGAATCCGAATTTGGACTTGTAGTTTATAAAAAACGAATCCAAACATTATTTTTGTTTGTGCATCCCAAATTCATACCCACGTGATTTTTTGTCAATTTGTTTTTTATTTAAAAATAATTATTGTTTTCGTCAGTCAGATTCTTAAATTTTCAAGCGTCCCATCTAAGATCCTTATCTTTATATTGTTATTGAGATGGATATTTTCCCCCTTCAATTAAATTTATAAGTCTATTTAATTTTCATATTTTTTTATGTATTAGTCATGTATTTTTTGTATATATTGTTCATGTATGCATTGCTCATGTATATTTTTGTACATATTGCTGATGTATAGGAATTTTATTTTTCATATTTCATATACAGAAATTTTATTTTTCATGTATATAGAACTCATATAAAGTGGTTTCGTGAATGCTTTATAAATCTTTTCAATTTCTTTTATATTGAAAGACAATTTGTAAATTTTTTCAATTGTTTTTCTATTGAAAGGTAATTTATTTTTATTTTGTGGGAACTCTCAAATTTATCATCGCACAGAGTAGACTTCCATTTATGTAGCCATAGTAGAATTCAATTGAGATATAATCACTACGATTTATTTTTCATTATAAAGGATAAACTAATATAATGGTTGATTTTGAAAAATTATGAGCTTATTTTAAAATAAATTTCTTTTTTAAATAATATGCATTTTTATTTTGTTATTCATTATGTAACTATGATTAGTGATTAACACTTGCATTAGCGCGTGCATTTAAACACACACACACACACACACACACACACACAGCTGATATCCTGCGGTCGGTGCGGATCCACTGTTTTCGTGCGGCATCAACATCTGGCCGTTCAATCAATGATCCACCAATTGAACGGTGAGATAAAAAACAAAAAAAACAAAAAACCCACACTCGTTTACCCAGTCAGCAGGTGCCACTTTTAACACCCCTAAAATCAAATACATTGCTTCCCTTCCCTCTCTTCTTCTTTATCTGTTCTCTGTTTTTTTTTTCCTCTAGATTTGCTTCACCACCATCTCCTCCTCCTCATGCGGTGGCCCTCACGCACCTCCTCTCCAGAAAATCAGATCTGATTGTTCCCCTTCTCTCTCTCATTTCATTCTATTTTTTTTCACATCTGTTCCGCCACCATCTCATCATCATCCCGCGACAGCTCGACACCCCTTACGGTGCAACGGCCCGGCACCAAATCCCCCCGGCATCCCTTACCCTGCGGCACCCCATCCCCTCACCTCCTCCTTTACATTGTAAGTATTTTTTAAAATTTGTTTGATTATCTGCATTTTTAGGGATTTGGTTTTTGTTTGGGTTTCTAGTTTTTTTGTTTATGGAAATGGTAGGTAGTCATTCTCATTGTTGTGAATGGTTTATGTACTCTTACCATTGATCTTGTTTTTCTTTTTTGGTGGGGGCTGATGAAATGGTTCATGCAATGGAATCCTTTAAAGGGTTTGTAAGTTTTAAGTTTTTATATTTTGTCCTGCTTAGTTAAAGAGTGGGGATCAACCAATGTTGGTAAGATGGGTGGCTGATTTTTGAAGGTGATGGACATGTGAAAAAGATTAGGTCCTATTGGTAATGATTAACACAAGACAATATTATATGACACTTTCAATTAAGAAAATGAGACTCATGATAATTGAACATTATTATTTCATCAACTATAAAAAGCTTATTTTCATGCATGCATAATCTCATTGAATATTTTAGATAGTGATCATGCATAGTTATTGAACACTTGAATACCCTTTTGGTAATAGCCTTACAATGGATCACATAAAATTGTTTGATGGAATGGGTTATGAGTATTGTTTGATGGTAGGTGAATTTTTTCTTTTATTTGTTGTCATATTACAGTTAAAATGTTTAGTGGAGATGACGATACACTTAAAGAAACGATTCAGAATTTAGAATCATTTTATGGTGATCATAGCGGTATTTGGATTCCGGACGTAGATGAACAATGTAAACCATTAATGGGAATGCCTTTCGATTCTCTTGAAGAAGCAGAAAAGTTCTATGTGAATTATGCAAAAATTTCAGGCTTTTCTGTTCGAAAGTCATCAACAAAATATCGTAATAATGATGGTGCAAAAGAACTTTATTTGAGAGATTTTGTCTGTTCCAAAGAAGGATTTAAAAAATCTTCGACTATAAAACAAACCCGAGGACATGTGCGATTAGGTTGCAAGGCTAAAATTAGTTTAATGAAAGATGGTGAAAGATGGAAGGTGCACAGTCTTGTTGAAGGTCATTCCCATGTTTTGTGTACTCCCAGAAAAACACACCTCTTGAGATCGCATAGAGAAGTAACAAATGCTTAAAAATCTTTGATTGACACATTTAGAGGAGCCAATGTCAGCACTGCACAGACCATGTCTATTTTGGGTATGGATTCAGGAGGGTATGAAGAGGTTGGATGTACGGAGAGAGACATTCGGAACTACATAGACAAAAATCAAAATGAATTGAAGGATTATGATGCAGAATTATTTCCGAACCACTTTAAAGAAAAATCTGAAATGAATCCATCTTGTTATTTTGCGTATAAAGTGGATAAAGATAACAAGTTAACACACTGTTTTTGGGCCGATGGGGGTGCAAGAAAGGCCTATGGTCATTTTGGAGATGTAGTTGTGTTTGACACAACTTATAGCACAAACAAGTATTCTCTAATATGTGCACCTTTTACTAGAGTGAATCATCATTTTCAATCCATTAATTTTGGTTGTGGCTTGTTAAATGATGAGAAGATTGATTCATTTATGTGGCTTTTTGAAAAATGACTGGACGCAATGGGAAATAGTCCTCCAAAAGCATTCATCACCGATCAAGATCCTGCAATTGGGGCTGCAATTGCACATTTGTTCCCTCAGGTGCCTCACAGATTTTGCATTTGGCACATAATGAAGAAGGTAACAGAGAAAGTCGGTCAAGTTTCTTATAGAAGTGAATTTTTAGAGCCCTTCAAAGCATGCGTATATGGCTCAGAAACTTCAGATGAGTTTGAAGAAAAGTGGTGGGGGATAATCAGAAAATTCAAGTTAGAGCAGAATGAATGGTTGGCAAGAATGTTTCTTATCCGTGAAAAGTGGATTCCATTATATTTTAAAGACATTTTTATGAGAGGAATGAAGAGTAGTCAACGAAGTGAATCTCAAAATTCTGTTTTTGATAAATACTTCAATAAAAATAACAGTCTCATTGAGTTCATTCATCTTTTTGAAAGGGCATTAGAGTGTCAAAGGTACAATGTCCATCCCCTGAATATTTCAAAACCCAAAGGCAGTGGAAAAAGATTGAAAGGGGGTAAGGAAATAGCGATGGAAGAGATGGGTAAGAGACGAACTTGTAGTGTATGCGGTAAAAAGGATAAACACAATGCACGTACTTGTCCCAAATTGAAAGAAATGTAAGTCTACAATCCACTTTGTGAGATAACATTAATTTATAGCATATTTTCTTAGTGATATATGATGATATGTGATTATTTCAGGTTATCACAAAATACTCAAGATAATTCTATTTCATTAAATGAAACTCCTGCTTCTAACATTTGCACCTACAAGCTCATGGTAAATAATTTTCTCAATGTGGCACTCCGTTTGGTCATTTGTTCTATGAGTTTTATCTAATACTTGCTTCAATTTTAATCATTGCAGACTATAGATAATGAACGGCGGAATACATTTCGGAGGCTAAGCTTTGATCTTAACACTAGTATGGTTGTAATGAAAAGCAATATGATATTATCTTTTCTTCAATGCACTTTAACATGCAGGTCTTGATCACATTTATGGTTTTCATCTGTAATGCAGATCATGGGAGTTCAAATATCTAATAGTAGATGAAAAAGTCCAGGACAACACGAGAATGGGATGTCTCTTTTGTGAATTGAAGTATATAAAATCATGTAAATTTTTTGAAATCCTTTTGTAATTATGCAGAACAACACTTTAATTTACTCACTTCTAAATGTAATAATTTTTTGGATGTGTCTACATATCTATGTACAAATCACAGGTTACCCATATTTGTGAAGTGACTTAACTATCTGAAAAACCACTACTGCGTAGTTAGTGGCAGATATTTGATTTCCGATTGAAATATGAAGAGCACATACAAACTTCATTTAACTTACATCTCCCTCAAGACATCTTCCTGTTAACAATTCAAATATTTGCTTCCTCGTACAAAATGTGTCTTCATTCTCAAACACAATTGCTCTGGATGAAATCAAATATAATAAGTAGGAACATAATGATTAAACTAAAAATGAGTTATAACACTAAAGCATTACCCATTCATTTCTAAATTCAAAAAGTTGCCTATCAATTTATTGTCAAGTTCATCTAAATCATCCATCGGTACAGTCTGAAATGATAGAAATGATATTAGAAAATATATAAAAATCAAAAGATTTTAGCTAGTGTACATCAAAGAAAGTAATGGTAATACGCATTAATACCTTGTGACGCCTCTTGGTGGAGGATGGAAGTAAAAGATAAGGAGAACTATCTCTTTTCCTTTTTCCTTTTACTTTGCTTTCATCCTTTGTAGTGTGAGTTTCTTGCTCCGTGTCTTTCTGTTCATCCTTGTCAACTTGACAAACATCTTGATCATTTTCAACATATTCATCTTTATTGACATCTTCATTGGTGGAGGAGGACATCGAATATCCAGTAGATAGAAATTCATTTTCATCCCTCTTCACACCCGACTGTGCATTATGGAATGATTTCATCCACATATGAATTTCTGCTGTCAACCGAGAATTCTCACCTGTGAGCCGATCATTTTCTTTCATCAGTCTCACATTTTCCTCAAATAGTCTATCTCTTTCTGCTATAATGGATTCCAAGCTATCTTGTTTACATTCATTTTTTGTCCCTTGTGTAACCTTTTTTGAAAGAAACGTATTCTCCACATCACGAGGCACAAGTCTTTCAATCACCTATAAACAACAAGATTGAAATCAATATCTTACAAGTCTCAAAGTCATATTGACTTTAAAATAATACATATAATATGAATAATAAACAAACTAATATTAATGAAACACTTACTTGGAAGTCTTTCATCCCCTCAATTAGCATAGCCGCTGAATTTTTTCGATGATGTTTGATTGATTCCCATTTAAAAAGTCGGGGCACTTTATCGTGCAATGGACTTGGGTTTCACAATATTGCTATGCTCATAGACAAATACCTGTCAAAATCAGAATTTAATTTTAGACAAATGAGTATTGTCAATTACAATCATTCTAAGAGTTGATGACTTACATTGATGAGAATGGCACACCCATTGATATATCCGGCACTTTGACTTTCTCCTTTTTTTTTCTCCTTACCCGATCAGACGCATCAGGTATGTGCTTTATCAAAAATCTATGCACTGCATCTGCCCATGCATAGTCTCCTAGTCTCTCAATCTCATCAACATATCTCAGTAGCTGAATCGGTATCGCAAAATTTGTTTGGGGAAAGAGAACAGTGGAAAATAATAAGAGAACCATCATCTTCATGAAATCTTCTAGTGCCCCCCCTATCTCATACAACATCAGTCGTTGGAGATGCCTTACAATATTCTTTGTTGTTGGAGGAGATTTATCAAAAAACCTTTTTTGCAACTCTGTACACTCACCATCCTTTTCGAAGTCAACAATTTCTCCATGACTACTCAAACCCAGGATTAATGCACAATCGGAGACTTTGAAGGGGATGATTGAATTTCCTAATTTAAAACCTTTTCTTCCTTTCTCCCATACTCCACAACTTTCCTCCAAGATGGTTCTCTCACACAAAAGACTGGGCATCTTAAGAAAATGCCCAAACGGTGTTTTATCCATTGCCTTGATATGTCGTTCTTTGAGTTCTAACTTTTGCACAATCTTGAGAAATTTGGTCGGATAACATCTCATGTTAAGTGTATTTTGATCATTTTTCACTTTATCCTGTCAAATTGTTTATAAATATAAAAATAAGAAATACAAAGAGTGTATGCAATATAATAAGAGTATCAATAGGAAAGAATGTATTCATCACTTGTTAAATTACCTTTTGTATGGTCTTTTTGTTTGTGTGAGACCTCAAATTCTTTGAAATTCTTTTTTCTGATAATTTTGTGCTTGAAGGCTTTGTAGATTGTCTAGCTTTTTTTAGTGGTTGCATTTGTTTTTCCTTTTCCAAAGTTGCAGGCCTCTTACGTCGAGCCATAGCTGAAAAAACAACATAAAAACAATAAGAGAAAGAAAAAAAAAAACATTAACACACACATCAAACTCATTTTGAAAAGGAAACTATTCAGGGAAACATAGAGGACTGCAAGACAACATGGACATTCTCATATTTATGACAACATGGACAAAATGCTTTATTATTAGGAAGTAGATGCAGTCTCTTTGGATTTTTAAGATAAAGATTCAATCTACATCATGGTGGATGACAGTTCAAGTTTTCATATATGGAGTGTCACTAAAAAAGTATCTGCATACATAAAATCTATAGAACCAAGTGCCTTCATAATTACCAATACACTACCAGACAAGAACAATTGCCAAAGCCAAGACTTGAATGCACACCAAATTCAGCCTTCCCAACCTATTATTTACTGAATCAATGCTACAAGAAACTTGTGTGTTTAAACCAGTGCCAAAAGCCAAAGGTTTAAAAACTTTTATATACCTCGGTACAAGATGCTTACTATTTAATATATATATATATATATATGTGTGTGTGTGTGTGTGTGTGTGATCAACATTTTAGACAGTAAAAAAGATTGAGTCAATATTTTCCTTAGATTTAACATGGTACATGGCTCTTGGTGATTAACATAAGAAGCACACGATTCATTCAAATACCATATTCAATCAGAGTGGCATTTTTTTGTTGGTTTGAGACTGCCACCGTATTTGAATAGATCATCAACCTTGGATGGTATTACAACGAAATTTTTAGAGATATATGTCACAAGCATAAAGTATTCCAAATTTTGTTAACTATCTCATAACCTCAAACCCCATTATCACAAACATTTATTCTCACACCATCACTTTGTATCAAGAATCATAACTCAAAAAAATAAATAATAATATAAAATAAAAAAATGGGCTCCCTCAGAAATCTTAAGAACATATTCAATCATTCAACGAATCTCAGAATTAGCATGGTACATAAAAAACATCATTGGGAACCCAAATCTTATTTTCAACAAAGAAAACCAAAAATTCAAAAAAAAAATTAAAACTTGTGAAGCTCAAACATTGTTATGTGATTCTTTTCTCCAACCTTCAAATTATGAAAGCCTCATAATGAGATGGGTATAATAAAAAATATCATCATCGCAGAACAAAAGAAAGCATAATTGAAAGATTCATATGTGGTTGGGGGAATGAACAGAACGAAATAAGATGGTAATATAAAAAACAAATATTCTATGCATTCTTCATTTGGTCGGTTCAAGTTATAATAGTCATTTTAAGGACTAAATAGGTTGATGTTGTTTGGTTAGAATAGTTAGATTTAGAGTAAAAACAAGAATAAGATGTTATATTTTTTTAATATTGAAATTAGCTTAGCTAAGCTGGATAATTATACACCAACGCTTTCTTAGGTGTTACCATGTTTTGAATTGGCTTAACTAATCCAATTATTCATGTTCAATAAAACTTTTGGCTTAAAACATCGTCACCTCTCCAAACACTCTCTCTGCCACTCTCAGGAATAATTTCCTATCATACCTTAAGCCAAAAGTTTTATTGAGTATGCTAATTGGTTAAACATATAATATTGAGTTCAGTGTTTTTTTTCTTTTATTTGCATATTCATTGAAACGATCATCCACTTGAGATACATTATTAGAGTTATTTGAACCTATTGAGAATTTGATGTGAAAAATGAAACTTTGAATCGGAACCTCATCAGTAGGTGGTATAGGATCATACATTTATAGAAACTGTTATTAGCTTCACATAATATTTTCTTAATTGAAAGTGTCATATAATATTGTCTTGTGTTAATCATTACCAATACGACCTAATCTTTTTCACATGTCCATCACCTTCAAAAATCAGCCACCCACCTTACCAACATTGGTTGATCCCCACTCTTTAACTAAGCAGGACAAAATATAAAAACTTAAAACTTACAAACCCTTTAAAAGATTCCATTACATGAACCATTTCATCAGCCCCCACCAAAAAAGAAAAACAAGACCAATGGTAAGAGTACATAAACCATTCACAACAATGAGAATGACTACCTACCATTTCCATAAACAAAAAAAATAGAAACCCAAACAAAAACCAAATCCCTAAAAATGCAGATAATCAAACAAATTTTAAAAAATACTTACAATGTAAAGGAGGAGGTGAGGGGATGGGGTGCTGTAGGGTAAGGGATGCCGGGGGGATTTGGTGCTGGGCTGTTGCACCGTAAGGGGTGCCGGGCTGTCGCGGGATGATGATGAGATGGTGGCGGAACAGATGTGAAAAAAAATAGAATGAAATGAGAGAGAGAAGGGGAACAATCATATCTGATTTTCTAGAGAGGAGGTGCGTGAGGGCCACCGCATGAGGAGGAGGACATGGTGGTGAAGCAAATCTAGAGAGAAAAAAAACAGAGAACAGATAAAGAAGAAGAGAGGGAAGGGAAGTAATGTATTTGATTTTCGGGGTGTTAAAAGTGGCACCTGCTGACCTGGTAAACGAGTATGGGTTTTTTGTTTTTTTTTTTTAATCTCACCGTTCGATTGGTGGATCATTGATTGAACGGCCAGATGTTGATGCCGCACGAAAACAGTGGATCCGCACCGACCGCAGGATATCAGTTGTGTATATATATACACACACATTAAAAGAATGGGATGCATGTGAGGACAAAACGGTGGAACCACGGGAGGACAAAACCTGTGGGATATAATTGCAGAAAGCCCCCCACTTTCTACCAATTTCACAATCAGGTCCCTCGCTAAGACAAACCCGATTTTTTTTCTTCTCTGGGCTATTTGCAAGTGGACCCCCAATATATACCACTTTTATAATCAGACGCCTACCTAAAACCGGCCAATTTCTTCTTTTATGGGTTTCTTGCACATCGATCCTCAGATTCTATCAATTTCACAACCAGACCCCTGTTTGTGTTACAAACATGTGACTTGTCCATAAAATTCGATGCAATAGTTTCTCAGTGTTATATCTATAAATATTTATTGAAATTTTTTGAAATTAGTTATGACGTTCTTTTCTATTTTACCCATGAAACCTTGTTTAATGACATGTTTCAATGGTCATGTATTTTGTTTTATCAGGGGGTTACTTTGGGAAGGGTTTTTGATGGACGGTTGGGATTGAATCATTAAAAGACCATGATGGGTAGCCGATCTGTTTGAGTTGTTTGAGAGGATCACAGAATGCAATAGTTCATTTGGAAATTTTTTTTTCAGATCTTTTTTAATTCAAAATATTGATTTTTATTTGTTTTTCTTCCTTTTTTTTTTCCTGGTTTCTTTTGTTTTAGTGAAGAAAAAAATGATTTTTTTAATACAAGATGAAGATATATACCCTTCTCTTTTATGTATTGTTACATTCACTTTTTTTTATAAAAAAAGAAGTTTGTTTAACAAAGTTCATAATTTCATTTTGTTCGTTTTCATGTGGATGTATTAGTGTATGTCGGGGTTCGCAATTAAAATTTTAAATGTTTTTTTAGATATTGAATAACATGAATCAAATATTTATATGAAGTTTATATTAGAGAAGAACTGATATGCATAGATGTTGTTTAAAACCATATATGTATATGTATGCATGTGCTTTTCATATTTGAGAAATATGATATGATATGGAATTTTTACTCATAATTTTCTATATATATTAAAAGGATGGCCCCCTCATATAGGACAAAATGGTATAACCCTTTTTTTTTATATATATATATTTTACCCCTACAGCATCCATGGAATGACATGGTTTTATACTTCTATTTCACATAGGTGGGAGGTGCTTGTCGACTTAACCAAAATTTGGTTCGTTTCATATAACGATTTTAGTTTTCATATTTTTTGTATGTATTTCTCATGTATTTTTTTTTTTGTATATATTGCTCATGTATAGGGATTTTATTTTTCATATAGGGATTTTATTTTTCATGTATATACAACTCATATAAGGCGGTTTGGTGAATGCTCATATAGAGATTTTATTTTTTATTGACAAGTAAATTGTAAACCTTTTCCATTGTTTTTCTATTAAAATATAATTTGTTTTTATCATCTCACATAACAGACTTTTATTTATGTAGTCATGCTATAATTCAATTAAAATATAATCGTATTATTTATTTTCATTACAAATGGTAAAATAACATAATGGCTGATTTTGAAAATTATGAGCTTATTTTGAAATAACTTTCTTTTTTAGATAATAAGTATTTTTATTTCATTATTCATTACATATACGTGATTAGTAATTAACACGCGCATTAGCGCGTGCATTTAAACTAGTATATATATTAAAGGAATGGCATCCAAATAAGACAAATGATCCAATCCCCCCCCCCCACTCTATGGTTATTTGCAGATAGACCCCCGGGTCATTCATATTTATGACTAGGTCCCTGACAACTCTTTTACATCACTGCCAACCCCTTTAACTATGGTTATTTGTAGATAGGCCCTTGAGTTACTCATATTTATTACTAAGTCCTTGACAACTCTTTCACATTCATGCCCAACGCTTAGGCCTGTCAAAGTGTCGGGTCCGGGTATCCAGACCCGATTACACGTGTAATATATCCGACTCGATTTGGACCTGACCCAAGTTGGACCTGACCCAGCGGACCCGAACAAACAAACGGGTCGTGTCCGGGTCTAGGTCCACCCCGCCCCGACCCATTGGACCCGAGATCCTATTGTATTATTAAAATATGCTCATATATTATAAGATCATTAGTATTAGTTGATACATAATTTTATTTCTTACTTAACTTATTTTTGCATCCACAAGTTCATAAATCAAAATCATAACAAGCCCATAAATCATAAGTCATAATCATAATCATAACATTTTTTCGTTGTGTTGATGTTGCAACTTGCAAGAACTTGATTGTTTAATATGTAATAAACTTAGTAATGTATTGTCTTTGGTTTGTTTTGGACAATTAACTTATTAGCTTTTGAATTTGTATAATTAATTAGTTTGTTGCATGATTTATGTTTATTATTTAGGTTAATATGTTAGTGTTTATTGTTTTGAATGTTGTTTAGGTTAATATTGTTTTGAATATTTGTATAATTAGTTATGTTTATTATTTAGGTTAATATGTTTTTTATGTTAGTGATTATTGTTTTGGATGTTGTTTAATAATTCATTTACTTCTTTTGAATTGTATAAAATTATATTCAAACATAGTCTCATTAATAATAATGTTTTATTACAAAAAAATTCAAATAGAATGATAAGGCAAACAAATACATGAACTCTTCTTTTTCTTTTTCTTTTTTTCTTTTTTTTTACCAACCATCCAGGTCGGGTCGGACCCGGACCCAACCCGGGTTCGACGGGTCCGGGTCCACATTTCCCCGGACCCGCCAGGTCCTAGGTTGGACCCGAACCCGCCAAGTCTTGCCACGGATCGGGTTCAGGTCCAACCCGACCCGATCGAGACCTGACCCGAACCCGAGCCGACCGGTTGACAGGCCTACCAACACTTTAATCGGACATTTACAGATAGGCTCCTAGATCTCTCATATTTATAAGTCGGTCCCTAAAATTACAAAGGCACCAAATTCATCTCTTTTGATTACACGTGTCCTTTTTTTTTTCTTTGAAGAGGGTCGAGTTCTTTCTCTCTACAATTATAGCCATAGGGCATTTGCAGATAGGCTCCTAGATCTCTCGTATTTGTAACTAGGTCCCTAAAATTGCAAAGGCACCTAATTCATCCCTTTTGATTACACATGTCTTTTTTTTTTTTCTTTGAAGACCGCCGAGTTCTTTCTCTTTACTATTATAGCCATAGATATATATACAGTGATTTTAGATTTTTTGTATGTATTGTTCATTTATATGGATTCATTTGTTTTAGGGATTTTATTTGTTTTCATATATTATATTTTTTGTATGTATTGCTAATTGCTCATATATAAAGATTTTAGGATTTTGGTTTGTATTGCTTATGTATAGTTGGTTATATATTATGTATGTAATTGCTCATATACATAGATTTTATTTATTTTCATGTAGGGATTTTAATTTTCATATTTTGCGGACGCGGCCATTCCCCCATGCAACGGATTTTTTCAGGATCAACAGCAACTCCCAAAGATGATACGATGTGCCCCAAGTAGCTGACCTTCTGTTGACCGAAGGTGCACTTCTTCTTGTTCACCACAAGCCGGTGCTCTCTGAGGTTTTGGAACACGAATTGAAGGTGCTTCAAGTGCTCGTCCCAAGACCTGCTATTAACCAAAATATCTTCAAAAAACACGATGACAAACTGGCGGAGGACGGACCTGAATATGTCGTTCATCAAGGCCTGGAACGTGGCTGGGGCATTGGTAAAGCCAAACGGCATCACCACGAATTCATAATGACCATCGTGAGTACGAAAGGCGGTCTTGTGGACATCTTCGGTTGCAACTCTTATCTGGTGGTAACCGGATTTTAGATCCAATTTAGTGGAGTATTCTACCCCATTCAGTTCATCAAGCAGCTCATCGATCACTGGAATCGGATACCATGCCTTAATGGTAATCTTATTAAGCGCACGGTAATCGACACAAAATCACCAAGAGCCATCTTTTTTCTTGACCAGCAGGATGGGAGGCGAATAAGGACTGGTGCTAGCCCGAATAAGACCTTCACTCAACATCTCCCACACCAAACACTCGATCTCCGTTTTTTGAACGTGTGGGTATCGATACGGTCGAACGTTGGCTGGTCCTGCTCCCGGACTGATCACAATCCTATGATCATGAGAACTTCGGAAAGGTGGGAGTTGTTGCGGCCCTGCAAAGATGTCGTTGAACTCCGCGAGGAGGGGCCTCAACAATGGATCAAGTTCCTTGTCCTCTTGTTTTTTTATCGGTTGGCTTTCTAACATGATGTAGGCTCTCATTCCATGGTGTAATAGGCTCTGCATAGAGTGCATTGAACCGGGTATCAATGGTTTGCTAATCTCGCCCATTAATCGGTGGCGATTCCCATTCACCGTGAACTCCATGGTGAGCTTTTCCCAGTCGCAGATCATGGGCCCCAAGCTCCTTAGCCATTGAATGCCGAGGACAATATCTGACCCTTCGAGTTGCAAGGGATACGTATCGGTGATAAAGCGATACCCTTGTATGTGAATATCCACAGCTCTGCAAATCTCCTTGCATGTTAGTTTGTTACCATCGACCACCATAACCATGAAGGGTGATGCAGGTGATGTGAGGCAACAGAGCTTCTTGATTAATCTATCCTTTATGAAATTATGTGTATTGCCACTGTCAATCAGGATGGAGACCCGACGACCTTCAACGACCCCAGACACATGCATCGTTTGCAGAGAAGTACAACCTGACAATGCATGTAACAAGATCTCCGGGAAATCTAGCTCCAACGACGCGCCATCTGTCTTTGGAGGCTCCAAGTTCACGTTTTTCTCTTCTATTGCAATCTCGTCGCTCATCCCCGTTGATCCTTCAAGTAGGAACAGCTGTTGAGTCTTGCAGACATGACCCGACACAAATTTTTCATCACAGTTATAACAGAGGTTCTTCTCGCGGCGCGCCTGCATTTGTTCCCATGTTAACCGCTTGAACCCCCGCTTGTGATCGCGGAAGGTATGGTGCTTGGACAAACCGGGCTGGTGCTGCGGAAGCCGATGATGCATGGGTTGTTGCTGATTTGACGGGAGATGGCAATTGTGCTAGTTGCTGATGAGGTGCAGGTAGGAGCCTCATTCGTGTGGTGGATCTTTGGACACGCACGTTCTTGTCTTCGTGTAACCGCGCAAGTCCGATAGTGTGTGCCATTGTCGTTGGACGAAATAATTTCACCTCCATCCGAATTTCTTCCTTCAAGTCACCGATGAAACTACCAAGGAGCGCCTCTTCCGGCCAATTTTGAACCCGAGATGCTAGGCGCTCGAATTGGTTTTGGTATTCACAGATAGTTCCGGTTTGTTGGAGTTTGGCCAATGCTTCATCAAAATTTTCACATTCTGAAGGCCCAAACCGAACACATATTTCTTTGGTAAACTCCTGCCAAGTTGCTTGCGGATGATACGACAAGTGCCATTGAAACCATTGTAGGGCGTCATCTTGCAAGTGGAATGAACGTCATCTTGCAAGTGGAATGAGGCTAGCAGAACCTTCTGATCCTCGGGGGTCCTTTGATAAGTGAAGAATTGTTCGGCCTTGTATATCCATCCGGTTGGATCCTCTCCCGACAGACGGGGAAAATTGATCCTAGCATATTGAAACTGCACGCCTCCATTTTCTGACGGCACACTACGGTGTAAACGTGTCTCATGGTCCGAGCTCCCTGGCGACTCAGAGGATCGCTCCTTCATGATTATGGACATGTTGGTGGCAATTGTGTCCAGATGGGTATAGTATTGATGGCTTCGAGTTGATCGGTGTGCTTGAGTAGCATCAGCTGGAGGGCATGTACATCAACTTCGAGTTTTGACACTCGATCTTCCCTCAGATGTAGAACGGGTGCCAGTGGTCATGTTTTGCTCTTATACCAATTGATAGGATTAAGCCTATCAAGTGCTGAGATCCAAAGAAAGAATGGAAGAATTAAGAGAAGAGTTAAGGAAAAGAATAGAGGAAACAGAGGAGGAATTGAAAATATTATTCGCTGGTTTCTTTATTAATCTGTGAGGCATAAATAGCTATAGCCACATCTAACTAGCCTTCAAGTTTCTAAATAAGTTGCTTTCATAATGCCTTTACTCAAAATCTAAACCGTTCATTGTGTTTTTGTTATGATTAATGTTTCAAAAGGCGAGTCTAACAGCCAACTAAACACGCCCACAAAGGTGTTTTGCCTAGCCCCTCATCCCGCTTAAACTCTGGGTGGCTTAACCCATTTAATGTTTAAATTAAACATAGGATCTCAATCCTCTATCAAGTTCTCTACATCTAATAGAAAAGAGCCATATTCATCTCCAAAAAGGAAAATAGAAAAAGAACCATAAAAAATTGTACAATATTAAAGAAAACCCCTACAGCAGCCCAACTTGTACAGCACTCATGCTTCAATTTTATAATTATTCTTATCATAATACGTTATTTCTAAAATCCATATATTAAAAGCTGATATCTTTTATTGTCCATTGTTGAAAAAAAAGTTTTAAGTTCTTTACTAATGGACTATATTCAGAACGAACAGTTTTATGCATTATGTTGAGAACATATGTTTTGTCTTTTCTATTATACTACTCATGAGTATTTTTCAATTTTTCAATTGTGTTTGTGATGTTGTTCTACATTTTTACTCTTACAAATTTATTAAAATCCTTTATTATTCTAAATAATTATTTCTCTCCAAATCTTATCTTAAATAAATAATATTAGTTTATCTTAAATAAATAATATTAGTTTTCGAGGGCCTTATTTGAATATTGTTTTCAAAGATTTCCTTAACTAAAAGAAAATATTTCTGGAACATACTCCTTGCACTGATGGAATGTTGACTCAATGACTAAAACCATTAAACATGACAAAAGATAAGGGTTTTAAGGAGATTTACAAATTTTACAATGACCTTTTTCCAATTTTCTTATGTTCTAAAGAGTTATATCGATTTTTATCCTTCTTTTTTTTTCACCGTCGGAAAGTATTGGATGGTAAAAGAATTTTCAAGAAAAGACATAAGCAATTTATCATCAAAAAATTAAATCGTATTTTTCATATTTCGTAAGGTCTTCTAAGTTTTGTAAACGAAATATTCTTAAAATATTTTCTATAAATTAACGACAATTTAATTTATGAACTAGATCAATTAACCATATGTATATTTTAGAATTTGTGGCGATTAATAGATTTTACAGAGACTGATACCAAATTAACTAAGTTACGAGGGCGTTTTATCAATTTTTCCTTTTTAATAATTAATACCAATAATTAATACACGCAATAAAATAAACAAAAAAACATATCACTGCACATCAAAATATCTCAATCAACCCCATACTGAATTAGGGAGCATCATTTTTTCCGAAGAATAGAAGGAAGAAAAACAAAAAAACGTAATCACTGGCGTCATTTCTGAAGATTAAAGTGTTCAACTTTGCTTTCTCAATCAAAGGGGATCTCCAATCTCCCAATACAAATACTGTCAATGAACACAGATTTCATTTTTTTCTAATCATAGGTCGATCGATCTCTCAATTGAATTTGAAAGTCAAACAAAAGATTGACAGAAATAATGGCGGATCTATTCAAGAAGCAGGCGAAGAAGTACTCAGATAACCGACCGGGTTACCCCGACGAGCTATTCCGATTCATCGCTTCCAAGACTCCCAAGAACGACCTCGCCTGGGACGTCGGCACCGGCAGCGGCCAAGCCGCCGTTTCTGTGAGTTCCTCTCTCCCTCTGTGTCCCTTCTCAATGTTTAGTAAAACTTCAATGATTTGATAGCTTTCATAGACGATATTTTGTTTTAGTGGATCCTGACTACTGTTCGGAAAGGCGCCCTTGTGCGGCCGCACGGGCGGTTCGGTCACCCGGCCACACCGCCTAGAGCTAAAAGCGGGGATATGCGGGTTGGGGCACGAACCCGCTTGTGCGCCCGCTTAAGCGGGCGCATAAAAATTAACAATAATAAAAAAAAATCAGCTTAAACTTCATCTTTGTCATTTCATTTAGTCAGCCCTAAAAGGGATTCACCTTCCCTTCATCATATCTTGTTTCATTTAGTCAGCCCTAATAAAGGGTTCATCTTCATCAGATCTTTGTCGTTTCATCATGTCAACCCTAAAAAAGGGGTTCATCTTCTACAGATCTTCTTCTTCGTTTCATTTAGTCAGCCCTAATTGTGGATTCATCTTCTTCGACTCCTTTGTTTCAATCGGCCCTCACGACAGCTTTCTATGCGTCTTCTTTGTTTTCTTCAACGACTTCATCTTCATCAGATCTTCTGCTTCATGTCTCTCTGCTCTCTTTCTTCTCTCTATTCTCTACCCTCTTTAATTGCTCTTTTATCTTTATCTGGTCTCTCTTTGCTGAGTTGGAAGTAATGTATAGATGAAAAATTATTAGTTTAATATGTATGAATTGATTGGGTTCAGTGGGTTATGACATCACCAAGTCATTTGGTTGCAAACATAAGTGTGCCCATACTTTTTCAATAATTTTTTCTCTCCGTGTTATTACCAAAGCAATTAAGCAAATGGTTAGTTTTTATTTTATTCATCATTAATACTTTGATATGATTGCATTAATTTTAATATTGTTATTTTAATAAAAATATATAAAACCATATGTATTTTGTATATATTCATGCATATTACATACATATATTTTGTGCAATATCTTAATTATACGTAAATCGCATATAGCATATCAGAACACTGATATTGACTATATTTTATAGAATAAATAATTTTTAGAGTACTGTGTAAAATACAACTTCAACCCAAAATTCTACATGTATCTTTATTTATTTTTAAAATAGAATTTATCTACCAAAAATTATAGAAAATTTTTACATAATAATGTAATTAAATATAAAATACGATTGAACAGCTTTTGCATTTGCAGTAAACTGTTTTCGCAGTCGTGCAACCAAATAGAAAAAATAGAGCATCTTTAGACAGATTTCACGTAAATAGTATTCAAAACCTGAGTTTTTCAAAAGCTGGAGGGGAGCAGCTTCCTGCATAATCAGTTTTAAACCCAGCGTTGTCAAAAATCAGTTTTATAATCCCGCTATCAAAAGCTACCTTAAACTAAAAACAGATAAATGTTAATAAACTATATCTTATCTTAATAGTTAATATTATCTTTTTAAAAAGTGTATTCAATATTGGTCTCGTTTAAAACATCTCCATTCTAATGGTAATTTAATACCGTGGGATTTATGTAATAAAAGTTATGTTATTTTTTAAAATATATTTGAAAGAAAAAATAAAACCTTTGTTTTTGGAGGATCATTCCAAATATGGAGGAAATAATAGTTTTTTTTGCTTGGTAGGAAATAATAGTCTTCAAGGTAGAGATTTTACTTGGAAAAATGTTGGAGATGCTCTTACTATTTATCTGCATAACAATGCAATTGAACTTTTCTGAATGTCTGAAAAGTAATCTATTAAGCTACCTCTTATATGTATTTTGCATTTTGTTTCTTCATAGAACCATGCGTTTAGCACGGCACATTCATCAAACAATGCGTTTAGCACATTATAAATCTATGTATTTATCTTAACTCATGATGTCATTACAATCCATCAATCAAAAACAATAGCCTGATTATCTCTATGATCTAACCCTCGCGTGAGAAATAAGCCCAGAATAAGGAAGAATACAGGAGAATAGTAAAAAAATGTTGTTGGTTTTGACAGAATAAATCATGATAGTTATGTTTGGATAAGCTAAGATAAGGCCTAATAACTATTCTTTGGAATTTCTTATCAGGTCTTTTATATACCAATGGATAAAATACCATTTTTTATCATTTTAAAAAATTTATCTCACCTAACAGTCTCACACAGATTTCAAAAACTGTCACATTTATCAAATCAATCATACATTTCTCACACTATTTTCAGGGGTAGAGTTGTCATTTAAAAAGTTATAAATTCTTATTCATCTCTTATCAACCATTTATCATCACTTTATCCAAGATGAACCAAACAACCAAAAAATCATTTTTACGCTTTCTAATGAGAATAACAGAAAATGCAACTTATTCAGTCTGAATTGTTATCTATTTTAGCATAGCTATCAGGAGCGAATAACTCAATGTCACACCTCATTCGAGGGGTAAGTGATCATTTTATTCGGTTTGGATAATATATATAAATTAAAATATAAATAAAATTATTATTCGGTATATTTTTGTGACCCATATCGTTATTTCTTTCTCTGACCATATACTTTCATCGTATTTATTATTTACCAGTGTATACTCATCAAATACTCTCACGTGCAACAGCTGTCCAAAATCTACAAGAACGTGATCGCCACTGACGCGAGCGAGCAACAGCTCGCGCACGCGCACAAGCTCCCCAACATCCATTACAAGCACACGCCCGCAACCCTGTCACCCGCGGACCTCGCGCGCGCCGTGTCCCCCGAACCGCACGCGGTCGACTTGGTGACCGTCGCGCAGGCCCTCCACTGGTTCGACCTCCCCGCGTTCTACGCCCAGGTGAACCACGTCCTCCGCCGCCCCGGCGGCGTCTTCGCCGCATGGTGCTACACCCTCCCGCTCGTGGACCCGCCCGTGGACTCTGTTTTCAACCGGTACTATGCAACGTCGGGCCCCTACTGGGACGCGGCGCGGAGGCTCGTGGAGGAGGAGTACAGGACAGTCGCGTTCCCGTTCGGGCCCGTGGAGGAGGAGGACCACACGGGGCCGTTCGAGTTCACGTCGAAGGTGGAGATGGGGTTGGACGGGTTCCTGGATTACGTGCGGTCGTCGTCCGCGTACCAGACGGCGAAGGACCAGGGGGTTGAGCTGCTCGGGGAGGAGGTGGTGGCGGAGTTCGAGGCGGCGTGGGGCGGAGAGGGGACTAAAGTGGTGAGGTTTCCTGTTTTTCTGAGGATTGGGAGGGTGGTTGAATGAGTGGGATGATGTGAACTTATGTATCAAAACTGTGTCAAGTCATGATCTGTCTTGATTAAATGATGTGAAGCTAATAATACAAATAATGAGAACGATTGAAGTGAATGTTTGAGGAATTTTAATGCATGTCATGTTGGAACTTGTTCTATTTAGCTTAACATATTATATTTAACATCTTTTTTTGATGATGTCCCAACAATATTACAAAAAATATGCATTAATTAAAACCATCTAATCCAGATTTCAAAGCTTTTGTTAATGAAGGTGTATTGCTCATGGAATTTCTATTAGCAAATGAGCTTGTGTGATATCTGCACAGTTATTCTGGGTCTACAAAAGCCGTAATTATGATTGACTTGAAAAAGTTGGAATAGCATTTAGAATAAAAATAGTTGAATTTGAAGTAGGTGGATTTGGTCAGGATCAATTAAGATGGCCACATTCTAATAAAAAGATAAAAAGGCCGTCTTCCTACATCAGTTGCTTGGGACTTCCTAAGAGAAAAGACATAAAAAGCTCCTTTTGGGTAAGGTAGAAATATCAGTCGAAGCAAATAAAACCCCTACATTGGACTCACTATTCGAAAAGCAGTTGGTTACTTCCACAACATGCAAAATGGGTAATGTAGAATCAGAAACAGCTCATCTGTTCTTAAAATGTTCTTATGCTACTTATATCTAGACTATGGCTTTGCAGAAGATGGGATGTATACATAACTTGTTAAATTTTTTTCGAAAAAGGGCAATGCAAAAAACTTAGTAAAGCCACAGAATCAGATCAATATGAAAACACAGCAAAATATTATGCAAAAAAATAATGGAGGATTAGAGAAACATATCAATTTTGATGAAAGCGAGCAGAGATGTTTTGTCATCGGTAAATAAGGCACTCTCACGCACAGGGTTGAACCACTCCTACCACTGAGAGATACGACAACAAGGGTTATGCCTCCTCGGGGTGAGAAGACCACAGTGAACAGCCGCGATCCTTTCAAACGTTCAGATCAGAGAACGTAGAAAGTGCAAAAGAAAAACTCTTCTGTAAAGACAAAAACCAAAGCAGAAGAAGAACACTGGTTGTAGGTGGGCTATGGACTTGTGATTTTGTTGATGGTGAATGAGATCAATATGACACATTTATATTGACACTATAGCAATGTTCAAACGTTTAAAAAGAAAAACCGATCAATTAAATACGCACATTACAATTGAAGCCCAATCACTTAATTCGCACATTAAAATCGTAACAGACAAATTTTTTTCAAAGAATAGAAGAAAAAAAGAAAAAAAAAACAAAAAAACGTAATCACTGGCGTCATTTCTAAAGACCGTAGTGTTCAATTTTGTTTTCTCAGTTAAAGGGGGATCTCCAATCTCCCAGTACAAATACCGCCAATGAACACAGATTTCATTTTTTTTTCTCAATCATAGGTCGATCTATCTCTCAATACAAACACTGAATTTGAACGGCAAACAAAAGATTGACAGAAATAATGGCGGATCTGTTCAAGAAGCAGGCGAAGAAGTACTCGGATAGCCGACCGGGTTACCCCAACGAGCTCTTCCGATTCATCGCTTCCAAGACTCCCAAGAACGACCTCGTCTGGGACGTCGGCACCGGCAGCGGCCAAGCCACCGTTTCTGTGAGTCTCTCTCTCTCTCTATGTGCCTTCTCAACATTTAGTAAAATTTCAATGATTTGATAGCTTTCATAGACGATATTTTGTTTTACTGGATCCTATTAACTCTATTTTACACAATCAGTACTTTTTAGAGTACCGTGTAAAATACAACTTCAACCCAAAATTCTACATGTATCTCTATTTATTTTAAAATAGAATTTATCTACCAAAAATTGCATGAAAAATTTCACATAATAATGTAATTAAATATGATTCAATTTTAGACAACATCTGATTGCATGATTTGATAGCTTTTGCGTTTGCAGGAAATTGTTTATGCAATCTTGTAATCAAACAGAAAAACCGGAGCATCTTTAGACAGATTTCAAACAAATAATGTTCAAAAACTGAGTTTTTCAGAAGTTAGAGGGAGATAGCTTCATGTAAAATCAGCTTGCAGCGTATGCAGAAAATCAGTTTTGTAATCCCACGATCAAAAGTTGTCTTAAAAAAACATATAGATGTTAATAAACTATATCTTATTTTAATAGTTAATATTATCTTTTAGGGAAAAATCTATATAACCCCCTGTAATCTTCCTGATATTCATATAACCCCATATAATCTCAATATATCTATATAACTCTCCGTAAACATACCATAAATACAAATAACTCCCCGCAGTTAAATTTTTTTTAACAGAATTAAAATATTTCAGACATATTGCGTTATTTACCATAGTTAACAAATATATATTATTTTAATCCCCAAAAAACGGTCAAACTTAAAAAAAAAACCCCTCATATTTTTAATTTTACACTCTTTTAGAGTTTTTTTTTTTTTTAAGTATTGGTTGCTTTCAGAGGGTTAAAAGAATACATATATTATTACCATGCTTTAGATAGCACAATACGTCCGAAATATTCAAATTCTGTTAAAAAAAATTTAAACGTGGGGGGTTATTTGCATTTATAGTGTGTTTACATGGGATTATATGGATATATTGAGATTACAGGGGGTTATATGGATATCAGAAAGATTACAGGGGGTTATATGAATTTTTCCCTAACTTTTAAGTATATTCAATATTAGTCTTGTTTAAAACATCTCCTTTCTGATGGTAATTTAATAATGTATGATTTATGCAATAAAAGTTATGGTTTTTTTTTAAATATACTTAAAAGAAAAAATAAAACCTCCATATTCGGAGAATCATTCCAAATATGGAGCAAATTATAGTCTTCAAGATAGAGATTTTACTTGGAGTAAAGTTAGAGATGCTCTTACATAACAAAGCATTTGAACTTTTCTGAATGTCTAAAAAGTATTTTAATAGGCTACCTCTTATATGTATTTTGTATTATGTTTCTTCATCGAAGCATGCGTTTCGCACATTCAAAATCTTTGTATTTATTTAGTTTGTATAAAAAAACATTATCGGTACATTCATCAAACAATGCGTTTGGCACATTCAAAATCTATGTATTTATTTTAATTCATAATGTTATTACTATCCATCAGTCAAAAACAATAGCCGGATTATCTCTAAGATCTAAGTGATCATTTCAATTATTTGGTTTGGATAATTTATCATATATTTTATAAATTAAAATATAAACATAATTATTCTTTGGTATATTTTTGTGATCCATAGGCCCATTTGAATAGAGACATAAGCTATTTTAGGATTTATACCTATTCTAGGAATTGTTGACTTTATCAATGGAATATGTGATTTTGTGTTTGGTTGTGTATTTAGTTATTCTCGTTGGAAAACGTAATAATAAAAGTTGGAGTGTTTGGTTAATGAGGAACAAAATGTGAATAAAGTATAAAAAGTTGATTTAACATGTGGGCCCCATTGATGTATAAGAGGTGATGACATGTGATTTGATAAGTGGGTCCCCTTATACCAGTGGATGAATAGCACAATTCCATTATAGGACTTGGAATACAAATACCAACTTATTCTCACCTAATTCCACGTAGCTATACATTCTTATTCTCTCTATCCAAACACCTTTTTTTTTTCCTTATTCTCCTCTATTCCTCCCCTATTCCCTCCCTATTCCTCTAGCCAAACAACCCCCTAGAGTTTTGTGGGAGATCATTCTTTTTTTCTCCGGCCATATACTTTCATCATATTTATCATTTACGAGTGTATACTTATCAAATACTCTCATGTGCAACAGCTATCCAAAATCTACAAGAACGTCATCGCCACCGATGCGAGTGAGCAACAGCTCGCGCACGTGCACAAGCTCCCCAACATCCACTAAAAGCACACGCCCGCAACCATGTCCCCCGAACGGCACGCGGTCGACGTGGTTACTGTTATATATGTGTCACTTTTTGGCCTGCTGGTAATCATTGGAGCATTTTGGCAGTTTTTGAGTTTTTTTCGTTTTTCGATCGGAACCGCTAAAATTTTGGACTGTTAGCTATCGTCCTGAGCTAGAGGACTCCGATTGAAAATATAACTGCATATTATGTGTCCTGGTGCCATTTTAAGCCACTCAGGACTCCGAATTCCGGTACGTTTCAGAATTTCGCAGTTCCGGGGCGTATCCGGGTTTTGACCGAGCGAGAAGTCATTGGGAGAGTTGACTCGGTCAAAGTGGGCCCATGACTTGGTCAACCTCTTTTATCCTTTTGTGTGGTTGAGTTGACTTAAGTCAAACCCACTTAAACCCCCCCCCCCCCTTAAGCCCCCTAAACCTAATTAGGGCTAAACTAATTAGGGGTGTGAGTATAGGTGGGATGGGGGTGGTTATAAACAAATCCCACGACTTAAACCCCCTATTCATCATCTTCCTCGTTGTGTTTTCTCTCTCCCCCTCTCTCAAAAACAAGCTTTTGAGCCCCTTGGAGTCCTCAAAGCTTAAAACCTAAATCATAGAAAGTGTAGATCGGGTCCCGATCTACACCCCGGTGCTTTCAAATCCGGATTCCGGCGTGTCTAGCCTTTCCGTCCGCCCTCTCTTCTCCTCAGATCCGAGCCAAATCGGAGGTGGGATTAGGTCTTGGTGGTAGAGACCTTTGGGGAAGCTCTTCGGTGCGAAAGGAGCTTCCGGTTCCCTTCCTTTCCTCCTCTTCCTTTGGGTAAGCTCTCCTTCCTTGTTTTTCTTGTATAGATGTTTGTTAGGAGGGGGGGTTTGGGGTGGTAGTGGCTGTCGGAGGTGGTTGGAGGCGGTCGGAGGCCTTGGGTGGCCGGTGGTGGAGGTGCTCGGACAGAGGGGGGTTGCTGTCTCGGGCAGGGCAGCAGCACAGGCGCAGCAGGCGGAGCAGCTGGCAGGGCGCGCGCGTGCGTGCGCGCGGGCGTGCGCGCGGGCGTGCGCTCGGGTGGAGCTGGAGGCCAGCAGGGCGCGCGTGCTGGGCGCTGGGCGTGCTGGGCGCTGGGCGCGCTGGGTGCTGGTCGAGTGGGCATGCGCTGGGCGTGCTGGGGGGGTGCTGGTCGAGTAGTCATGCGTGCAGGGCGTCGTGCGGGGTGCTCGCGGAGCGCTGCGCAGGGGCGCAGGCACGCTGTGCGCGCGCGGCGAGTCGGTGGAGTGCTGGGCGAGCCGGTGGTGCGCGCGGGGTGCGCGCGGAGCGCGGCGAGGCAGCGGAGGTGCGCGTGGGGTGCGCGCGGGGCGAGGCGCTGGGCGCACGGGGCGTGCGGTGTGCTCGCGGGCCAGCGCGGGGCGTGCGGGTGCGCGCGGGCTGCTGCGATGGGGCGCAGTGGGCGCCCGATGCACCCGGGAGGCTCGGCGGCGTGTCCAGGCGGCGGCCACGGACCCGGCGGTGCGCCTGGGTGGGCGGGCTGAGGCGCGGCGGTGCATCCGGTGTCGGGAGGCTGTGCGGGTGGTTGCCGGGGGTGCGGGAGTGAGTCGGGGAGCCCGGGCTAGCGTGCGTGCGGACCGTATGCACGTTTGCCCGAGTGTTGGGTGTTTATTTGTATGTTTTTGTGTATTTTGTGGTATTTGTGGATTTTACTCACCAAGTTGGTACCCTGTCTTGCAGATCTCGACGGACGGTCGCGCGACGACCCGACTTCCGGTGAGTGGGACAACCCAACCCAGTTTGGGAGGCGCTACATGCATTTGGGCGTGTACCGTCCTCCCCTGGGGCACATAGTTGGTATTAACTATTTTTATTATAATCCATGCAAGCATGATCTATGTGTAGAATGCATGCCACCCTAGGCTTGTATGTTAGGGACTTGCACCCTTAGGATATGTGCATGAGCCGTGCATCCTGTCACCTCGCTATCATGCTAGGAAAGCCCGACCTATGCATGCGTCCTATTAGTTTGATTTATTTAATTAAATGCAAGCTTGTGACATTATTAGCATGCCTTGGGGAATATAAGGGGGCCTTGCGAGGTTAACATTGAGACCCGGGTTAGGGTACTCCGTGTTCCTTGTTTGGTTGGCGGGATGTCCTACATCGGGACCTCAGGTTGCCCTCCCAAGGTCTCTTTTCCTCATTTTTATCTTATGTATTCCCCGCATCTTGGTTATGCGCGCTGGAGGAATTCTGAAAGAATTCAAGACATTAGAGTTATAGAGATGTGCTGTCAGCGGATCCGAGTGGATCATATGCGATGGATAGGCTGTTCTGTTCCCTTCGTTGGATCCGTGTAGAGACTACCTCAGCGTTAGAAAGGTTGTCCCGTGCAGGGGCTCCCATCAGTAGGCACCTCCTGATTTGGTAGATGGACTGTGCCGAATGTGGGAGTGGCCAAACGACCTACGAAGTGGGGAGAGACTATTGGTGGACCAAGGGTGACCAACAGCCTAGTCAGTCCCAAGAGCCTATGTCACCTATTGAGGGGTGAGGGTGAGGGTATGGTGGGCCGGCGATGTGGCGACCCACTGGATTGTGTAAGGATGATTATCAGCCTATTAAGTCCCAACATCCTTTGTCACCTATTGAGGGGTGAGGGTGAGGGTGAGGGTATGGTGGTTCGGCGATGTAACGAACCCCCGGATTTGTGTTGTTTATGCCACTTTGAGGCTAGTGACTTGATAAAATGTGGTTAATATAAACTGTATGCATGGGTTGTGCTATTCACTGAGCGTGTGGCTCACCCCTCGCATAATTGTTTTTCCCCAGTGATTACCGAGGCGGACTTGAAGGAGGAGCTTCCCGAGCGACTACACCAGTAGCGGAGTAGCGCCACGCAATGTTCGGAAATGCGGCCCGTGCGGCCGCATATGCGGCCGCACGTGCGGTTCGGTCGAGTGACCGAACCGCCTGGGGCATTGGGCGGGTGTATGCGGGTCGGGCCCGCATATGCGGCCCGATCCCGCTTATGCGTCCGCTTAAGCGGGCGCACAAAAAAATAATTTTTAAACGGGTCAACCCGTTTAGCACTAAAAAAAAAAAAAAAAAAAAACAAAATCCTCTGCTCGTGCCCTAACTTTACTTCTTTTTCAATACTTCTTCTTCCTCGGGACTTCTTCAACGCCGATTGCCGAATCCGGTGGTCCGGCCTCCTTCACGCAGCGAGACTTCTTCAAGATTTCTTCTTCTTCGAGACTTCTCCGGTGGTCCGGCCTCCTTCACGCAGCGAGCCAGCGAGGCAGCGACTCCTCTGGCGGTCCGGCCTCCTTCAGGCAGCGAGCCAGCGACTCCTCTGGCGGTCCGGCCTCCTTCACGCGGTGAATCGGTGATCTAACTCCCTCTTTTACATATTAAGATGTACTGATTTTACTTTCTTTGCTTGATGATATATAATATATATCATCTGCATCAGCATCTGAGCATCTCTACCATCTGGATTGTCTTTATCAGCTGATGCCTGTAGGTTCAAATGTTATTTATCATATCAGAACCTTGAAGTCTTGGTGCATGTTTTAAAAACATGTCTCAAGTTGATGAATTGTTGATAAATTGTTGATCACGAACTATATCTTTGAATATACATGCATACCTGTGTGTATGATGAGGAACCCCAACATTAGTTGCTAAAGCCCTAGATGCATAGAATATCCACAAATCTTGTGCATCGAGTAAGCCCAGGAGGACAATTTTGTGTCTGTTTCTACTGAATTATTGAATGGATTGTTCATTGTTGCAGGATATTATTTTACAACTCCTTTGGATTATTGACATAAAAGGTTAGATTTATTTAAATTTATGATATTAGCTTGTTAACTCTTGTTTATAAATAATCACCATAGAATAATTCATTTTTTAATTTTTATTAATAAAAAATTATAGAACCGCATATACTCCCGCATATACTCCCGCATACTGCATATACTCTGTGCGGTATCCTAGCCGCACGGAAACCGCATCCCGCATATCAGAACACTGGCGCCACGTCCCTCGAGTTTTGAGGCCATCAGCATCCTTCTCTTTGTTGTATGTATATATTTCTGTGCTTGGGCACCTAGTATGGATTATATTTGGATGTATTGTGGATATATTGGCTCTCATAGGACATATGCTTTTGTATCGAGTCTGTAAAGTGTTGTTGATTTACAGATTCAGTCTTTTTAGCTTCCGCATTTCTGTGTATACATCATGTCAGCCTTTTGTTGTCTGTGTTGTCTTTTTAGCTATTGATTATGGTATATTATTGATCTCTTTTATTGACTGCTGATATCATGTATACCCTTGCCGCGTCCCGGGGACGGCCGCCCTGGGGCGTGACAGTTACCGTCGCGCAGGCCCTCCACTGGTTCGACCTCCATGCATTCTTCGCCCAGGTGAACCACGTCCTCCGCCAGCCCGGTGGCGTCTTCACCGCGTGGTGCTACAACCTCCCGCTCGTGGACCCACCCGTGGACTCTGTTTTCTGTTGGAAACATTTGGAATGTTTTGTATTTCCCTCCATTTTATTTCAAATGCTTTCAAATGAAGAACCAAAGTTTTAAAATGTTTTGGAGGGAAAGTGTTCCCTCCATTGGTTTTGGTTGCTTGAAAACATAGTCTCATATTGATTAAATTGTTTAACCACATCTTCCTTATAAGGAAGAAAGTTGCTACTTGGGTAGGGTCCCAAGGGGGGCAAGGGCTTGTGGATTGCATTTGCATTTTGGTCTTGGTCTTGGGCTCAAGAGATAGAGATAATTAAACACCAATCTGTAACCGATGTAATTAGGGCGACGCGATCTGTAACCGCGGTGATTAAGGCGTCGTGTGATTAAGGGCGGACGTTTGCGAAACGTGCGTGATTGGGAGTGAACGTTTGCAAAATGTTCCATCCATTTTTTTCAAACGACTCTCTTCTTCCATCGCTTATATAAACAGGCCATAGGCGGACTGCAAAAAATAAGCAATCTCGAATCTTCTCTTCTTGTACCACAAAAAAAAAAAAAAAAAAAAAAATATTCTTTCTTTTTGGCGATTGTTCGAATCAGCGACTGGTTCACGTTGTCTTCTTCTTGCTGCACCAGAAGAGAAGATCAGCGAGGTTGGGTGATTGTATCTGGGGAGCAAATCGTCGAGTACCCTATGCGATTGAGGGGGAGATTCTGTTCTTAAGACAGTGTACAACGTGTCTCCATCGAGGCCATCTCTGAAACCCTTTGTGTTTTTGATCTGTTGTTTGATCCATTGAATGCTAGTTTAATTTGATTTCAAAAATAGTTTATCCAACAATTTAAGAACAGAATTGTTTTCAGATTAAACCTTTTTCTCCCCTTTTCACACCATGGCTTTTAATGATGATAGAGAGTCAGTCAAACCCGACACCAAGTTCAATGGAGAGAACTTTAAGAGATGGAAGCAGCAGGTGAAATACTGGTTTACAACATTGGGCCTTATTTCTGCCATCTCTGTTCCCTCTGTTGATTCCGTTAATAACCCAGATTCCATCACTGAAGTCACAGACCAGTTTGCAACCAAAACGTCCTCTACCCCTACTATGAGTTCTCAAGATCTTGATTATTTGTGTCATGGTCGAATCCTTTCTACCCTATCTCCTGAACTTTATGATGCATACTGCTCCACCAAAACATCCTTAGAACTATGGAATGCCTTAGAAGACAAATATGATTTAGAGGATGCGGGTTTAGAGAGATACCATCTCATAGATTGGTTAGTGTATAGGATGGTAGAAAACAAAACCGTTTCTACCCAGATCCTAGAGTACACAAAACTGATTCAGAATGCCAAAGCCAAGGGTTTTAACCTGGAAGAGAATATCGAAGTTGCTGCACTTGTTGAAAAATTGCCCCTTTCATGGGACAATTTTGCAAAAACCCTTAGGCACTGTGAAGGCCAGATGTCTATGTCTGATTTAATCAAATCTTTGAAAACAGAAGACATACACAGGGTCAAAGACAAAAAAGTAAACCATTCTGAGTCCAACCTAGTAGAGGGCAAGAAATTCAAACCGAAAGGGAAGAATTTCAAACCCAAAAAGAATTCCACCAAGAATCCAAACACCAAAAATGACCCCAAGTCAAAACCAAACTCCACCAAAAAGACCTACCATTGCTATGTCTATGGGAAGCCCGGGCACTTTGAGAAGGACTGTCGTCACCGCAAGGACCCGAAACCTGGAAACTCCTCTCACATAGATCCTCCTCCCCAAGTCAACATGGTGACCTTAAAAGGAAAGCCCGCTGGATCCATTGATAGGTTTGTAACTATTTCTCCTGAAATAAATGCTACGAGCATTTCCACTGATTGGTGGATTGATACTGGGGCCAACACTCATGCTTGTTTTTCTCCTTCTTCCTTTTCTGAATATCAGCATTCCGATGGAAGAAGGGTGATGATGGGTGATTCTGGCGCTGCAGTCATCGAGGGATCTAGACGAGTTGACCTGAAGTATACTTCCGGGAAGGTCCTAACTCTTCGAGAAGTGCAGCACGTACCAAACATCAGGAGAAATTTAGTTAGTGGATCCTTGTTAATCCAATCAGGTTACAAGTTAGTTTTTGAATCGAATAAGGTTGTAATAACTAGATTTGGCTCCTTCATTGGAAAAGGATATTTGTGTGATGGTTTATTTAAATTATGCATTGTTGACTCTTTTGATTGCAAAAATGATAATAAAACTCCTATTGTTTTTATGACTGAATCATGTGATGTTTGGCATACTAGGCTATGTCATGTTAATCATAACTCTATGAGAAAATTGATGAGCATGGAATTAATTCCTAAAGGTTAATTTGATAACTCTAAGAGATGTGATATTTGTGTGCAATCTAAACTACCTAAGAAACCTTTTAGAACTGTTAACAGAGATTCTAGTATTCTTGAATTAATACACACTGATGTATGTCATTTGAATGGAATTTTTTACTAGAGATGACATGAGATATTTTGTGACATTTATTGATGATCATTCTAGATATTGCTATGTTTATTTGTTTAAATATAAAGATGAACAGTTTGATAAATTCAATATCTATAAAAATCAGGTTGAAAATCAATTAGAAAAGTCTATTAAAAGGGTAAGATGTGATAGAGGTGGTGAGTACACTTCAAATGAATTGAATTTATTTTGTGAACAAAATGGTATTATTCATGAAATGACTTCTCCCCCATGCACCACAATCCAATTGTATTGCTGAAAGAAAGAATAGGACTTTAATTGATATGGTTTATTCTTTATTTGCTCAATTTGGTGTTAGTAACAAATTTTGGGGTGATGCTTTATTCACTGCTAATTTTATTTTGAATAAAATTTCTTTTAAGCATGTTGATAAAACGCCTCATGAATTATGGTTTAGTAGGAAACTTTGCATGAAATATTTAAAGGTTTGGTGCTGTTTGGCCAAGGTTAAAATTCCTGAAATCAGGAAGAGAAAACTTGGTCATAAAACAGTAGATTGCATATTTTTGGGATATGTAGAACATAGTCATGCAAATAAATTTCTTATCATTAAATCTGGAATTCCTGATTTTCGAGTAAATAATATTTTTGAAACCAGACCTGAAGATGTTATTTATTATGAGTCTATTTTTCCTATGAAAGAAAAAGTAATTAGATATGTTGGTGAAAGTTCATTTAATGTTGCATCTGCATCATCTTCTAAATAGCCTATTTATGATGAACCTGAATTTGATGATAATCTTGGGAGAGGTAAAAGAATTAGAACCGAGAAGAATTTTGGTCCTGATTTTTATATCTATCTTGTGGAAGATGATCCTAAGACTTATCAAGAGGCTATGAATTCCGTTGATGTTGGTTTCTGGAAGGAAGCCATAAACAACGAAAGTGAAAGCATAATGAACAACAGTTGGATTTTATGTAATTTACCTTCTAGTTGTATATCTATTGGTTGTAAATAGGTATTTAGAAAGAAATTAAAACCTGATGGATCTATAGATAAATTTAAAGCAAGATTAGTTGCAAAGAGTTTTAGTCAAAAAGAAGGTGTAGATTTCTTTGACACTTATTCACCTGTTTCAAAAATTTCTTCCATTAGAGTCCTGATTGCCTTAGCTGCCATATACAAACTCGAGGTCCATTAAATGGACGTCAAGACTGCCTTTTTGAATGGTGATCTTGATGAAGAGATATATATGAATCAGCCTAAAGGCTTTGTGGTTCCAGGACAAGAAAAATTGGTGTGCAAACTGGTTAAGTCATTATATGGACTTTAAATAGGCACCTAAACAATGGAATGAAAAGTTTCATAAAATTATTCTATCTGCTGGTTTTGTGAGTAATGAATCTGATAGTTACATTTACAGTAGAATGAAAAATGATGCATGTGTTATTCTATGCTTGTATGTAGATGATATTCTTATATTTGGCACGAACATGTTAATCATTAATGAGACTAAGAATTTCTTATCTAATAAATTTGACATGAAAGATCTTGGTCCTGTAAATGTAATTCTGCGTATAGAATTAACTAGATTGCATGATGGCATCTTTATTTCTTAGTCTCATTATGTTGAAAAAATTTTGAGAAAATTTGAATATTATGATTGTAATCCTGTTTCTACACCATATGATCCCAATTGGTGGTCCATTTGGTGGTCCTAGATCGAATGGTCTATAATCGTGCTGCATCATTTACCCACAAAAAGAAACACATTTGATAATATTAACATTAATGTTAATATCAATATCAATAATTCACTGGGGGAAGGAGGAGGGAGGAGGGGGGAGAGAGGAGATGAGATGCTATGGAAGGGCATTAAAGATGCTGCCTGATTTGTAGAGGTGTAAACCTCCATTGGTATCCTGTTTTTGAGGAAGGGTGAAAACCTCTTTTAGTAATCAAAGTTATTTATAGTTTTATCCGTTAAGGATAACTGTTCTTCCACCTCGATGTAAAAAGACAGTATTACAGATAGAATTTAGGGGTTGATCTGAAAAAAGCCCAGCAAAAAGACAAAATTGGTCGAGTTTTGTTAGGGACCTGGGTATAAATATATATAGGGTTCGGATTGTGAAACCGGTAGAATCGGGGGGCTGTTCGTCAAATAGCCCAGAAAAAGGACAGCATGGCCGTTTTATGTGAGGGACCTGGTTATAAATATCAGGGATCTATTTATAATAGCGATAGGTGCCTTCTTGTAAAACTGATAGAACCTGGGGCCTGATTTGCAAAGAGCCCACAAGAGGACAAAAATTGGCCGAATTCTTTGTCCTCATTGTAACACTTTATAAGAGTGTTATAGATATATATATATATATATATAGCAATATTATAGAACTTTTTCATCTCTCCATGTCTCTACTCATGCTAAAGAAATACATGAAGGTGATCAGTTCGGTCTGTTTAATGAGTGAGGGACCATCAAATTGAACCACCACCGATTGTCCCATTTAAGTTTCCAATTAATCTCTTGACCCTACTCATCAATCCATGATTTCTTGTTTGAGATTCATAATCACCATCTACTTTTTTTTTCCTAGGAAATCATGGTGAGTAGGTTCTTTCAAGAATGCCAGTCTGTTGTCATATATTGCATATAAATGTTGCAGTTAATTAATTTCAAGGTTATGTTGTAATCTATCATCCCACTGGTTTGTAAATAAATTATTTAGACATAAAATAGTTATACATGAACAAAAAACAATTAAACGATTTTCCGTTGATTGTTAAATCATTTTATGTTTGAATAAATTTTTGTATTATGTGCTCGTTTAATTTATTATAATATAAATATAGATATAGTTCTAGATGAATAAATAAAATAAATTATATCTTGCCCCCTTGCACTTCTCTCTTTTTCTCTACCACCTTTATACGATCTATATACATAAGATTGCATGATGTCTTTTATTATACGTATATATTTTTACAAATTAAAAATCAATAAATATTTAGCTCCGCATCACATCTCTTCAACAACATAGAATGATTTAATATTTTTTAAAATTTGAAGCTATCATCATAAAAATTATATGATATTATGAAAAGGTATAATTTCATATTATAAGGTATGAAAAAAAAATTTATTTTATGATATTTAAACATAAATGTAAGAAAAATGTGTGTTAAATTATACTATTTTTCAAATTAAAAAATCAACATATTTTTTTCTAAAATACTATCTTTTTTAATGTGAAAATTGGTGCCTGAGGATTTGATCCCTAATCATTCTTTACGGAAAGGGGGTGCTAGTCGACTTTTCTAGAATTCTGTTCATGTATTCCTCACTGTTGTGTGCGGCAAACCACCCCCCCCCCCCCCAACAACAAAATTGTGTTGGTATCACAATTGCCTTGGGCTACAAAAAAAAGTAATAAATTTTTTAAAAAATATCTAGTTCTAAGCACATGGATTCACTTGGGTAAAGTTGTGGTTAACCATTTGATTCACGTAATGCAACCTCCACACCTAACACTGTATCCTCCATGGAAATATGGGCTCCCTGGCAATCACAACACCAATATTTGCATAAAAAAAACAATTCAGTGTTGACCACAGTGATCACGATCACAGCTTGAGCTGGTGAAGTAGGGAAGCACTTGTAATCACATATGTGCCCCCACCAAACCTCACTCAATTCCTCACTCTAGAACAGAAAAGCTACATATATTATTTTTCATGAGGTTTGGTCACCCGCATTTGAATTTCAAATTTACGTGACTCGCACACAAAAAAAAAACAGAAGCACGCATTGGTGGTTGGTGCATGTAAAATGTAAACATTTGGTGACTAAGAAAAAAATTTGATTAGGCCACAAGTGAGAATCGAAGTTCTGTCAAATGAAACCGAAAACAGAGTCTCTGTCCCGACATTCAGTTTGAATGGAAAATGAAATTATGATGTAGCATCCAACGTGTTACATGGACAGAAATTCATGACTACAACTGCTATTAAAATCAATTTTTTTTTTTTTTTTCAAAACTTCTCCATCAAAGTATGGGTGGGAGGGGAATGAGTAGATGGGCCTACCCAATGTAGTCACATGCATTCGATATGATCCTAGTTTATTATCGAATGTGCTGGATTTAATTTCTCTTTCACTCATATCAACTATGACGGTGCACTAGAGAGGTCCCACTTTGGATTTCATTGAATGCTTTTATACAGGGTTAAGTGGGGAGGGAGGGTCAAAAGTCATGCTTTATATCCACCCAATAAAGGCATGGCACCGCTGTGAATATATCTCTGACACAATTAATTTACTTAACGTGAAACCTTCCCAATTGAATGACCCCCTCTGTATCCAATCCAAGTTGAACAAAATTTTAATCAACACACACATAGCAACATATAATAATTCTTTAAATCACATTTTCACACCCCAAAATACACATGACCCAATATATAAAAGGAAGGAAAAAAGAGTGTGGGGGGGAGGTGTTCTTATATGTTCAATATCTTTCATTTTCATTCATACAGTAAAAAGTGAAAAAGAAGCTTCTATTGAATATGCATGGATAGTGTCTCAATTGTTTTTGCTGCTGTTGTTCCAAATCTCCTCCAACTCTCTGGCGAATGCCTTCTGCCGGCCTACAACGATTGTTATGTGGTCCTTCTTCTCCACCACCTTAAGGTGAGCCCTCGGGATCTTCGATCGCACGGCCTCGCTGCACTCGACGGGGAGGAGCTCGTCATCCCGGCCGTGGAACACGGTCACGTCACACGTGAGCCGTTCATTCACCGTGTCGAGGTAGCCGCCGATCTTGCCGGCGCTACCGCAGATTATGTTGTGGAGGGTGTGCCATGCCGCGTTGTGTGTGTGACACATGAAGCCCTCGATCAAGAACGTCTTAACCCTGATTAATTAGAATTTTAATCAAACTTTAAGTTTATTAATGAAAGGGAAATATAAATTCTGCAGTTCAATAAAAGCTATACTATAGTAGAAATTAAAAGCACCTTTGATTGGACTTCTTAGTTTTCACAAGGGAAGCATTGAACGGTCCAAGTTTTGACTCAACCAAAAGGTGCACTATAATCCAACCACTGTCAGATGGCCAACCCCCACTTCAATTACTCATGTGTAAGTTTGAAGTCACAGGTACTTTCATAATATATAAATTCAACTTACCCAAAATGTACCCATGGTTATTGCTATTCATTTCAATGCCCAGCCCTATAAATTTAAATTTGTTCTATATTTAATTTATAAACCAATTTTCAAAAGTGTATTTCATAAAGATATCATAAACTAGTCTTTGAGTGGGTGTACCTGTGACGGGTGATCTGTTTAGCGAAGAAGTCCCAGATGCGGTGGTTCTTACAGATGACCAAACATATGGTCCGGCTAATGTGCTCATACCAACCGGCGACCGACGCCCCGAAAGCTATCAACGGCCACACCCTCCTCGGAGCCACTCTCCTCAGCACGAACTGTGTCCCCATCTCCCCTTTCGGCACTGGAAAGTATGGCTGCCCCCAACAAATATAAACCCAGTTAATATTGACTTATAAAACCTAATAAGATCCAATTCTGACTTAATTATTACCGGCGCGAGCAAAGTAAGGGATTTGATGGAGTTGGGGTACTTGACGGCGATGGCAAGGGCCAATATGCATCCCAGCGAGTGCGCGACGATGTGGAAAGACTTCACGTTGTAGGGTTCGAGCACGGACCGTTCGATCATGTCAAGGTGTTCCCTCAACGTGTATAACGAATCCGCCGGCTTCGGAGACCTCCCGAACCCTAGCAAATCGACGGCTATGAGCCTATAGTCCCTCTTCGTCTCGTCCCTGAAATTCTCAAACACGGTTTCCGTCCAGAACTTCGACGACGATATGAAACCGTGTATGAACAACACGTCCTCCTTCACATTCTCTGTTTTCAAAACAAACAAAACATGAATCACAACACAATGTACTTAGGCCCTGTTTGAACAGGAAAATATTCTCAAACGCGGATCTAAAAACATTTTCAGCGTTTAATTTTTCAAATCATCATCTTACTTTTAGATTAAAAAGTTAAAAGTTTATAAATCTAATAAAACAATCATTTTCAAAAGCCGATTTTAAAACGTAATATTTTAAGAGTTTGAGCGTTTCAACACAAGCGCGCGTGTTTATACCTTTAGCCCCTTCAACATGGACAAAGAGTGTCTCTTTAGAAGATGAAGAGCTCCAAGAAGTGCAGGTGGTGCAGTCACAGTCGGACCATCTGGGGATGGGAGTGGACTTCAGCCGTCCGATCTTCCCCTGGAGCATCTCCACAATGGTGGAGTTGATGGTCACCGCCGAAGATCGTAACGCGGGCCTCGACTTCTGCAACACAAACCGGCTCTTCTTACCGGACGACGACGACAACGAAGACGATGAAGAAGACGACTTGAGCCTCTTGAGCTCTTCGGCGGTGGACTTGCAGACGTCGGAGACGAGGGAGGGTCTGTCGAAGAGGGTGTCGGAGATGTCCTCAAGTTGGATCTTGGAGTTGCAGAGGCAGACCACCCTCGACGGCCCGCCGCGTTCGGAGACGAGGATGTTCCCTCCGCCGGTGATGCGGTCGCCGGCGGAGGAGGAGGAGCAATAGCAGGGCTTCCACTCGGACTCGAAAGCGTAGTCGGCGAGCTTGTACACCATGCAGAGGAGGACGTCGAGCAAGTCGAGGGCACTGAAGACGAAGAAGCTCACCACGTCGTTCAAAACCCTCCCAAACACCTTCATCGCCACCCCAACCGAACCCATTGGATTTTTTTGGTTGATTTGAATGAATGGGTTGGTCAAGTCTTTACAAGAGAATGGAGAGTTGTGTAATATGAGGTTTGGTTTGGTTGAAGTCACACTTTTGTGTCCTTTTCGCTTGGTCTAAAACTGGGAAATACAAGGGATCGAGTGGTCTTTGTTCTAAAGAAGACCCCCTTATGAGTTTGACTGGAGGGAGAGGAGTTGGTGGTTGTAAGAGCTCCCCCTCCGGCGGAGGAAGGGTTTTGGATTTATGAGACTAATGAGAGAGTGGGAGAAATGGGTGTTGTTTTATTTGTTTTATATATTGGGTTTTGGATTTATGGAGTGTGTGTTTTTAGAGGGAGTGGGAGAGAGGTGTGGCAGATAAAAAGAATTGATGGCTCATTAAAAACGTTTGGTGGTAGTTGAACTCCAGCAGGGAAATTTTTTTTCTTTCTCCACCACGAAAGAAGAGAGACGAATAGAATAGGGGGGTGGGGGGGGGGGGGGGAGGAGAGGGAGATCTCACTACCTAATATAGCATGTATTAATATTTAACTTATTAAAACCAAGCTACCATTGTTTATCACTGTGTGATATCAACAACTTCTGAAGAAACTATTCCAAGATGAAACCCTATATTACCTTTGTAACATGGTGGGAATATTTTCTAAATTTGAACACCCCCCCCCCCCTCCCCCACCACCACCCCCGGGGTCTGTACACATACTCCACTCACTAATTTCATTAAATACGTACGTGTATAGTCCCCATCACTTCCACCACTGTTTAATTAACTCTATGAAGAGATATGTTAAGTGTAAATGTTTTTTTAATTTTTTGGCTGGCCAATTAAGTGTACATATATTTGTGAGATATGGTCTTGTATTTGGTGATCTGCATGTGAATCTATGCTCCAAAGACCATAGCCCATATATTGTGCATGGTGGTATCACAGGGAAATAAACAAGTGTGCATATTTAAATAAGCAAGGCAACAGTTACAAATCAAAAGCAAACAGTATGATCAATTAATTAGCACGCTAACGAATGTATATGCATATAATCTAAAATAAAATGGATATGTTTGAACCAGCGGTCTTAAATATGGATGTGATAAAACTCTGGCTTCATATAAAGGTTTTTCAAACTTGTTAAAAGAAAAATATGATCACACCTGATACATTGTTCAAGGCGCGAGTTTTTAGAAAGGAATTAAACGTGATTTTGATCTTTCAGGATGCCTGGATTGAATGATTTGGGATGTTATGACAGTGGAATAGAATGAAATGCATGAAGATAGAGTAGGCTTCAAAAGAAAATCAGTCCAGTGAAATAGAATTATTTGGCGACTAGGAGGAACACCAAAAACATACATAAACTAACTCCATCACAATATATCAGCCAACTATTCTCTACAGTGGATTATTTAATGGATAAGAGCCCATTACTTAAGAAAAAAAAAAATTAATGAAAAGTAGAATTTACTATCGCGGTTTCATCTCTGAAAGACGTAATATAATTTTGAGGGAGGTTAAAAGAAAAAAAGAAGGAAAAAAAAAAAAACTACAAAAAAAAGTAAAAACTCACAAACACCCTCTTGGATTAGAAGAGGGTATCTAAGACCAAGGTGGGAAAGTGATGAGGCCGGCCCCACCCCCTCCCCTGGGGAGAACTTGATCTCGCGCGCCTCCACAATATATCTTCCCCAATTTGGGAAGGCACAAATTTATTAGGAGAATATGTTAGACTTGATCAATTGTTGGAGCATGGTCTAGTTCACTTGCATGTTTGTAGCATCTTGGTCTCATGTGCATGCATGGGAGAAGGGCTTCGTATTTTTTTTTGCTTGGTAAACTTTTTTTTTATTTTTATATTCTGGTTAAATCTTTTTCTATCAGTAAGGGCAAGACTCGAACTCAGCACCCCTCGGTGAAGAAGGGGTACATCTACCAACCTATCAAGAGGTGATTCGATTTCACAGTTCATCTTTACTTAATTAGTAACAATACATAAAAGACAGTCTAATATAACATGGAATAACTAATCTTGCATATTGTTTTGTAGCATGCCCTTTGGGCTTGGGGATATAAGTAGAAATCACTTTTACGTTTTTTTTTTTTTTTCTGGGTGCTATCCCAATCTTTTGTATACTTTGGGTGTATGCCTCATTTTATAATGAAATTGTGGTAGTGTGTCTACCATTGATCAAACAAAAAAAACATGGAATAACTAAACTATTTAATGTTGAACTTAAGTTTTTCCAGAAGAAACACCACACTACATGCATGAAAGATTAAACAATTTGGTCACCAAATTAGGCAAGATGGTGCATCACTCATAGCTGCAAGCTTCATGGACGCAAAAGATGAGACAGACCAGAAGAAAGGAAGAAAGCATAGTTGAATGGCTTAGGACACACCATAACTTCTGGAAGTCATAATTTTCAAGTCATAGATGGAAATCACTATTGAAGCATTTCGCCGTACCCGATCACATCAATGAGACCTACTAATACGCGGGTAACTGCTACAATATTTGGTGAGTCAAAATATGATTGTCTCTTATTTCATATCGATGGTTGAAAGTTATTTTCTTCTTTTAGTAATTTTCGTTTTGTTCCAATTTAGCATAATAAGATGCCTCTTTCGACGCCTCAGGGTGGGGGGGGGGGGATTGAGGAAGAGTTATGATATTAATAATTGTTATTATGAGATAAATAAAAAAATATCTTTAATGAGATTTTAGAAGAATATCTAATTGGAGAGATTTGAAGATATCTTATCTCATTGAGAGCTTTTTGAACTCTATAACGAAGGTAAAAGAAACAAAATGATAATTTGAGTTTCTCTTTATTGAATTTTCTTATAATTTTGTTGTTTTTTTGTAGAATAGCAGATCCATAAAACCCTATCGTTCTGATAATCCTTGAGAGGAGTCAATAGATTCATTGGAGTCTATACACTCTACATCCCTTTCTCTACATCCCTTTTTACATGTGTAGAGGGAAAATTTCAGAAAAACACCACCTTCAACGTGAATGCTGATTGGATCCGTGGAAGGCGTACTCTACACTACATCACATGTGTTTCTTAACATAACCCAGAAATGAAATGCACAAACAAAAACTCAGAATGTGAAATGTAAAATGTAACAAATTGATTTGGATGTGTTGTGCCATGTACAGGTGAGTGTACCTTTTGAAATTTAACTCCACTGATGACACAGGATTATATGGCCCATGAAATATAAATTTCTCATTCAGAGAATCATATATGGCCCTTTAATTTGATCCTATTGTATAAAGTCACTGATGACACAGGATTATCATGCATGACCATATTCTAGTATTGATGTCATGAGTATTCCAGAGATTGACCTCAGATTTTAAAGAATTCAATCCCACATAGGCAACTCATCTACCCAGGTAGACAATTCATCTTATACACCGTATAAGATTGTGGGCTCTATGTAATGTGGGCTCCATGTAGGCCCACATAGACAATTCATCTTATCCACCGTATCCGAAAGTGACATTGAATCCATTGCCCAGTTTTATTTGGGGGGGGTGGTTATAGCAGGATGGACAACAATCCACGTAGGATATGTAAATTTATGTTTAGTTATCTTTTCTTTAGTTCTCATTAAAAAATATAAAAATAATATTTTTGTTGTTTGATTTACCTTTGATAAAATGAGAATACGTGATAGATAAGAGATAGATAAATCACTCATTTCAGATGTGACATAGAGTTTTTCTCTCCAGATTGAATTACTAGGATATAAACAATCCATGTTGAATAAACAATTTTTTTTTTGTTATTCTTATTGTGAAACGTACGTAAATTTAACTTTTTTGTTGTTAGGTTCACCTTGGATAAAGTGCGATAAATGGTGGATTAGAAATAGATAAGAGTTTATGACTTTTTAAATAACAACTATAACTCTGAATAAATTGTTTGTATTTGAAATAAGTGTGAGAGATGTATGTATGATATGATAGATGTGACATGTTTTTGATATGTGTGTGAGTATTAAGTGAAAAAAATTTAACAGAAGATTATTTTTATTTACTGACAAAGATAAACCTTGGATAAGCATCGATGTTGGGGTTTATTCTTCTAAAAACAAACAACATTTTTTCTTTATTCCCCTTATTCCCTAGTTTTGCTTCACTGCAAATAGGAGGTAAGAGTTTATGCTTTTTAAAATGACAATGTACTAAACTCTTACATTAATTGTTTATATTTAATACATATATATATATATGACATGTTTTTGGGATATATGTGCGAGTGTTAGGTGAGTTATTTTTTTATAAAGACATAAATGGCATTTTTATCAATTGGCATAGATATGCCATGATAAGCAATTTTAGCACCTCCTTAGCATATTTCTAGCTTCTTTAGGGATAGCTATCGGAATTTATTCTTCCAAAACAAATATTTTTTCCCTTTATTCCTCTCTATTCCGCTTATTCCAAAGTGGGGGGATAAGGTTTTGTCATTACTATAGTTCTTTACAACTTGTTCTACAGAACAACTCAATATAATGAGGCCAACACCCCTTCCCGATCTCTATTTTTTATGGATTTTTCCACACTAAAGATCAGGGTGACAGAACCACTCTGCTTCAATGAAAACTAAATCTAAAGCTAGGAAAATATTACATCCAGTCTATTTTACAGTTCATAATGCAGTCTCCCAATGTTATCCATTTTCTAAAAAAATCATATATCTAATTGAAAATGTATGTATTTGTATAAAATGTGAAGTATATATTCCAATGAATTGAATGTTATCATATGTAAATAATTTGAAATTTTTTCAACAATGTATATAGCTTGTAACGGTGAGTGGAGAGGGCTAACGAATTATATGACACTACTTAGGACATTAAAAAAAGACTAAATTAAATGTAACATCACTATGAAACTATGAGTTTGGACTTCATAATTGAACGAGCAATCAAACTCTGCTTAACAAACTTCAATGCAATCATGTCACCTCCTAACAGAAACACATGTACAGGAACAGGAAGAAAACTAATGGAGTGCAGTACATCATCAATAATAGTGGAACACTGCAAATATTTAGATAAACATAACAAGGAAGTGGAAGGGTAAAGTGTGTCCATCTGTGATGAGAGCAACACAATTAATGGAAATGATGATGATTTGGATTACTGGTATATAACAATTAACTGTACCAATAGCATAAGAAATGACATGGTGTGTGCAAATTAATTAAAAAGGTCATACTGTCATCTATACATCAACAAAGAATAAGATAAATATCGAGTTTAACTTTATTGTACAGGTATCTATCCGATGTATAACGGTTGACCGATGCGTTCCTGGAGCTATAAACCGGAAAAGTTCCATCAAAATATTTTCAAGTAATTACAAAAAAATCGATTAATAGAAATTAAAGGTGTCCCGAACTCGGAATCATATAAATTTTTTTGGTGGACTTTTTCAAGTTCATTGCTCGAGGAACGCATCGGCAACTCATTCTTCATCATTATCAATTTGTTGATAAACTATTATGAGATATTATTATATTGAAATTCCTTATTTACTGGGAATTAAATAGCTTTTAGACCTTTTACTGTTAGCCAAACACTACAATATGTACAAATTCTAATTGATCCTTGTAGGTTCTCTTGTCACTATGATCACCATGCCAAAAGAAGTCCTGACATTCATCTAGTGGATCTCAAGATCAAGATTCTTAGCAAAATCCACTAGAAAATAATTGGGGATGATCTTAATGAGAAAATGAATGGGTACCAACATAATTATTTACTGTCCCTTTCCTTTAGCCACAAAAATATGCTTATGGTCCCTCACAGAGTCACAGTTTTATCAAAAACTTCTTGATGGAATGACAAAATGTACACATGAAAAATATATATTCTTAACTAAAGGTTACAAACATATATAAAGTGAAATAATAATATGCGAACACCATGACCCTTACATTCATGTGCAAGCATCTTTAAAAAACTGTAAGATTAAAAAGTCTCCAAAAAATTTGAATGGTTTTTTTTATGAATTATCTTCTCACAGTCCCATTAAAAGGCCACTCAATTAGGAGACGATGAGATGATGAAATATATATGTAAGGTGAGAGGTATGATGTATGTACCATAACACTCCTCATACATACTCAAATTATGGAAATATCTTTAATGGGTGGCGCAGGGTTTGGTCTCTGTCTCCCTATGACTTGTCATGGATGGCATGAAATTAACATAGATATCATTTTCATCATGTCTTATTATAGCATGCACAGCGTGCTAACTATTCCAATTCATCAACCACAGAGTACTAACCAACTTACTTGTGACACCACACAAGCATTTTATTGTTGCAACCATAAGGGATGACCCACTTTAGGTAGTCATGGTAAGCCATTCTGAGGTTACCCAGTTACATAAAAAAAAAAGATGGATTATTTGATGGAAAATGTTAAGCTTAATATTTTTCAGTAACTTTTATAGTAACACCATGCTTTGGATTTTTTAAAAATTGATATTCATGTAATGAAATGTATATTTTCACTAAATAAATGAGGTAAATACTTGAATTAATCGAATACATATCTTTTACATTTTTTTCAGTTGAATTAATAGGGCACATACTATATTACATATTTCATATTACATATTTCAAAAATGCCTTTGAGTGTGTCAACACCATTTTTGATCGATTGAAGTTTGAACATATGAACATGGATTCATATCATCTAACATTTTCAGCTCTCTTCAATCTTTAATGGTCATAGCACAACGATTAAGAGCTTAGCGGTGTTACCGATAGGTCCTGGGTTCAAATATTGGCGCTGACTTACTCACATGTTTGTTGGCGATTATTCAAAAGAATTTTCTGTGGGACCGGGGCAAACAGGGGAAGGTAGCCTTTCCAGCTCAACCGTAGGGTCAGCCACGGGAGGGTCGCTTCGATATCAAAAAAAAAAAAAACATTTTCAGCTCTAGATTAGATGTAGTTGTATTCAATGCCCTGTAGCATACCCTACCAAATTCAATCCCATAAATTGCCAACCTCTTCTTGGTTCTGTTGTTTGATGGTGTGTTGTACTTATAAGTGGTCCCTCCTAGCTGTTTTAAATAGTGTCCTTAAAAAAATGTTCGGTTCACCTTTTATGGTAAGCTTGAATTGAAGTAGTCAGAATGACAAAGTTGCTATAAGTATGTTGATCTCAACTGGCCAACTTCCTTGGTAAGTTGATAGGTTACATGAGTGATTTAATTCACCCTTTCTTACATTTATACTTTATCTTTTGTTAAGGAAGTAAAAGCTTCATTTGTGAAATAGAGTAACAGACAAACAATCAACAGACCAAGAAACTCTGCAGCGAGACATAACTTGTGCAAAACATATCGCATTCCCCCCTCCCGGCACGCAATTTTTTTCACGAATAATTAAACCAATAAAGAAAGAAGGGGAAATTTATCAGGGATCCTTTGAGTTGTGTTGGGATCTTCTGTCCTTGTGGCAGCCAATAAATGAACAAAAGGATGTGTCAAGAAACAGGTGTCAAGTGTGATATGGTGGGGAGAAGATTTTATACTTTTCATGTTTTGGTGAACAAAATCAAATGTAGATTGTTATTTGAGTTATTTAAAAGCACATTAGATGTGATTTTCAAACCTAATTCTTAAACTTAGATTTGGGTATAATTTGTGTGTACATTATCTTTCTTTCTGTGTATACTTTTATGTTAATAATGTGAAGTTTTCTTTGTGCACGTTATTAGGCATTCAAAATGAAGTTTTCTTTGTGCACGTTATTAGGCATTCAAAAAATAGTTCGTACAGAGTAATTAGACATCAAGATAAAGTCCTCGGATTAATAATAGATATTTTTGAATATGTATCCCTGTTAGAATTTGATTTTGTGAGATTACCCTTTATATCCGCTCTAGCAAAAATACACCTGAAAAATTTTAAAGTTGTGTAACCCTCCATTAGTTGTAGTTTGTACATAAGTCGTAACCCAAGTTTAACCATTGTTAAATTCTAAGCCATACCATGAAAATGACCGTTTTATCCCAGCACCTTACCTAACCAATGTGATTTCCTCTCTCTCTCTCACATTCACACGCACATCTTCACTTGAAACCCTAGGTTGCCATTGTTGATCACCTTCACTTGAATAATCATTGCAATCCCTTTGGAAAAGATTCAATCAAATCCCAAATGGAACCCTAATCACTCCTCACATTTGGAATCCCTTACTATTGACAAGGGGCATCTTCTCCATTGTTACAATTTTTTTTAAAATAATTGTAACGTATGAATCATTGCATCACAAATTCATCCATCACATTGAACTTGGTTTGCTTGATTGAGGACGGAATGGATTAAAAAAAAAGGCAACGGAAAGAAAATGTGGACCGTTGGGGCAATAAAATGGTGTTTGTTGGCCAATTGGACGAGATGAAGTGCATCAAATTAAATATGGGATTTGAAGAATACACCAAAAAAAAAAAAAAAAAAAAAAGATATGGGATTTGAAAAAGGTGGGAGAGATTTATGATGAGTGGAGAAGGAAATGATTAATAAGAAAGGGTTGTTTTATGCCTTTCACTGTCCCCATAGTAAAAGAGGTGTATCCTAGACATTTTACCATGATGTAACAGTGGCTAATAGATGTCTTTTAACTACACCTAACAGGACCTAATCACATAGGCATCATTGCACAACTTTAATTTTTTAGGTGTAGTTTTGTTAGAGCGGATATAAGAGGTTAATTCCAAAAGTTCGAATTCTAGCTGAGTTATATACGTAAAAAAAAAAAACCCACAAAAAGTCTTCCAAAACCGGAGTTTCTTTAAAAAATTTGATGGATTTTAATAAATTGAGAGAGGATAAAATTTAGTTTTAATTGTTTATTGAGTTGTTTGATTCTGATATTTATGAGTGTATTATTTCATTTTTTTTTTTTCCTGTTTGATTGTAGATAGCTTATTCGACATAATAGTTATACATGGATACAAGGGCGGATATATTAGTTTTTTTTTATATAATATATATGTTGTATTTTATAATATATATGGTTTTATTTTATTCATAAAAATCTTAAATCAAGTATATTTATCTGATTTAATGTAAAAAAAAAAGATGTAACTCACTTGTCATCTAGAATAAAATGAATTTAAATGAATTCACTAAGTTCCTAGGCCATAAATCTTAGTCATGACCTTAAATAATTTATAATCGATGATATGTTGTTTTGCTGTAAATAAATAATAAAAAAAAAACTAAATCTCATTTTAATTAATAAATCAGCTCTCCTTAATAAATCAAATCTCAACACACCAAAGTTTATCCAAACAATTTAGATCTTTGAATATATACATAAATTCTAACAATTTCAAATATTACATAAATTATAAAAGAGAATTTATTGAAAATAATGATGCAAACATCATATATACTCAACAAACTCAAATAACATTTCATTATAAAAGACTTAAGAGGCCGTACATGTGTTGGGTCTAGTTATATAGTCGGGAGTTGGAACGGTTGTTTACTCTTATCCCGGTCTTTATACCCAAAAAAAAAAAAAAAATACTCGAATAACATTTTATTATATTTTTTGTATATATCATTGTAATTTTGATTTTACATTGAACGAATTTTTCATCTATTTTAAACATCAGTTTATTTCGTTTAATAAAAAGTTAAAAACACTTATTTTTTGAAATATAAAAATAAAAACTTAACCCATCCTAGAATAATATCCTGGATCCGCCCCTACATGGATATATAAATAGAAAAATGATTTTTTTTGTCTAGTTGATATTTTTTATTGGATAAATTTTTGTTTTTCATTTTCCATCTTATTAAAATATATTATAGTTTGAGATGTTTGCATACACCTTTTATATTTTTACTTTGGCAAGATGTTTCTGTTAAAAACTATTGTGCAAAAATACCCTATATTTTTTTAAATGAGTGCAATGATGCCCTAATAGTCACAAAAATTATCATTACTTCACATGCAATATGATAGAAAAGTTGTTATTACATCTATATATAAAAAAATTGACTGTCTGACATAACTCCTCGTCAGCCACCTAAAATAACATGGAAAATATAACCACAGCGAGACAACTAATAAGAGCAAATTAAAATCCTTTTGCTTTGGAAATAAAATGCATGATGGATAAAAGAAGAATAAGTTTTTTCCTTGATCAATAATAATATTTTAGCATATATATATAGATTATAAGGAATTAACCTTAATAAGTTCGAATAAAACTAGCTAATAGCTATTCACGGGAAGACAAATACCATTTATTCTTGCTTACGCAAGAAAAAAAATAAAAAATAAAAAAGTTTTCGCACAATGAAAGAAAATAGCTAAACAAAAAATTATTTAATCATTCCATGTACAAACTATTTTATACTCAAATAAACTATTCACAAGACAAAAGAGAGGATAGATTACAACATAAACTAGAGATTGATTGAAACTTTAACATGCAATATACATGACAGAGCACATCACGGATCAGGCCATGGTAAGTAAAAAAAAATTTTGCTGTATCAAGGAGATTTACAAATAGACAATAGGGAGTGCCTCCATAAAAATGTAGGAGGGAACACCAGTTCTGGTTGGTATTCATCCTTAGCAGATTAGGTAGTGAGTTCAATCAAGAAAATGTGGCTGAGGCTTAATTTTACACAGGTTATTAAAAGAGCAAGCCAAAACAAAATGAGTTCATCATATATATGGATATTTCTTTCTTTATAATCAAAATAATTTTTTTTGGAGATTAGGAATATGTCACAAGAAAACATAGATTGATGAGTAGGGTCAAGAGATTAATTAGAAACCATGAAAGAGGGAAGATAGGTGGTTCAATTTCATGGTCTCCATCACTAAATATACTAAAAGCACTTTCATATATTTCTTTGGCATGAGGGAGGGGCCATGTGTTGCACAATTAATGGACAACTTTTTAAAATTGTCTTTCAGCTCCAAACTCCTTACATGAAGGAGACAAATTAAGAGATATGAATAGGTTTTATTACTATATATAAAGACATTTTATTGTTATAATTTAATTATTTTTTATTCAAGCAAGTTAAACAAGAGATCATCTATTACTAGATATAAAGTAAATTTAAGAATAATTTATAAATTTTGATCTCCCTCACTACTAGTTTGAAAATACTTCATGTCATGCCTCATCGACTATGCTTCAGAATAACTAGTTTACTTAATAAATATAAATATCCTTGCAAAAATATCAACAAATAAAAATTAAAGCTAAATAACTGAGTAAGATCTCAATGCAAAATAGTTTACAAAAAATATAATTGGTACATAGGTGATGACCCAGTAAATGTTTTAGAAAATCTAAGGCCACCATAATTTAAGTGCAAGCTTTTTCTTTAAATATCTATATAGCACTTAGGATCTTGATTAACATGTTTACAAATACTATATATCATCATAGTTATCATACGTGGAATTATTATACACATATATCTATACACAAACTTTTCTCCATGGTAAATAGCTTTCATCTTGGTACAATGACTTAAATTAAAGAAGAGTAGAAAGATTTTTCACTATTCTCTTTCTCTATAGAGTGGACTTACTTTTAGTTGTGTAAATACAAGGTATTGTGAGACATGAAAAATGAATTAGGAGTCAACTCCTTTTTATAGATGGAAAAAGGGAACTTTCCCACATTCTTAAAACTCATTGAAGAATCCAATGAACTTGCTAAATGTTATTGGGGATGTATCCAATATATAATGGGTGTTGGGAACGCAAATGATATTGAATATCACTCATATTCCAATGGCCATGAGAGATGTATCACACAATGAGATACATGTACAGAATTATTCCATGCATTGTATACCAGTTAGTGAGTTGTGCATACATTATGTACCAATTAATAAGATACACACGATTACTCTCTATACATTGTGTATTTCTATGTTCATCAATTAATGTATAGTCATGGGAGATGAACCACATAAAAACTGAATTAATTTACAGTTAGTCCATAAATATTATTCATGCATTCTCCAATGTATCCTTTCATAAACCAAATAATGAAAAGGAACATTAATCATTATATGTTCATGTTAAAAAGTAATTATTATGATGAGAATATTGACTCTTTATTATTATTATTATAATATTATTAGATTCCTAGCTTTTTTTGTTTTCTTTTCTGATATTTTAGGGTTTCTTTTATGTATTTACAAATAGAATCTTTGATTCTCTTTAATACAATAAGAAGAATTTCCTTCATTTATTCAAACATAGTATCAGAGTTGTTTCAAAAAACCTAAATCCACAAAAATTTATCCTTCTTCTCCCCCCTCCGATTGAGGAATCGTCAATTGGAGCTAGGGAGGACTTTTGGTACTCATATTTTCTTCTTCATCTTCTTCTCCATCTACGCGCAAGACATTCCGCCCTTCTCTTCCTTGGATCTCCTTCTTCCTTGAGATCCATGTTCGTCGAGCGCCATCATCTCTGCATGTTGTTGTCTTTGTGCACTGTCACCTCCACTTGTTGTCAACCCCATGCACCATCGTATTCATGCACTGTTGTCCCCTCCACGCTGTCATGCACCAGTTCACGCATGTCTGAACGTCTCCGCATTCACAGCCCCTCCTCGTGTCTCCACAAGCCCTCCGCGTGCCACAAGCCTTCTAATCTAATGGACCACTGACTCCAACAGACTCAAGAAGAGTGGGAGCGATTCTGACAGACTGAAAGAGCAAGAGCGATTCTGACAGACTTAAGAAGAGTGGGAGCGACTCTGACAGACTCAAAGAGCGAAAGCGGACTCCGATGGATTCAAGAAAAGCAGGAGCAAAATAATGAATTCCAAAGACAGACAATGACTATCAAGTCACACAATCGAATTCTTCGATGATTAGAGATTTTTGTTATTTTTGTGCAAATAAAGGTGTTCTACCATTCAGAGGTTGGTAGGGGTATTAAAAAATAATTATTATTATGAAAATATTAACTCTTTATTATCATTATTATAATCTTATTAGTTTCCTGATTTTTTTTCTGATAATTTATGGTTTCTTTTATGTATCTAAAAATAGAATCTATGGCTCCTCTAATACAATAAAAAGAATTATCTTTCTTCATTTTCACGGTTTATACTCATTTCTTAATGGGTCACATTCTTATATTTTTCATTTAAAACGAGGTTCACAGCATATGTGCGAAATGAAGGCTTTGTTACATCCTCCATGTGATGAAGGATAAACCTTGTGGGGATACTGGACTGTCCCTGACATTTACGTGAATTAAATGCAGAGGATGGGTTGGCAGACACCAATCTATTCTTTTGTATTAATTAGCAAACTAAAAGTCATTTTCTTCACAGAATTAATTAAATTCTCTTAATTGTACAGACCAAGAACCTACATGAGATTGTAGCTCCTAAATCGAAATAGATAGCAGAGTCATGTATGGCCAGTTGTGACTAGGCCATTGATGAAGAGAATGAAATACTACTAATTTAATCTTCAACCGTTGCGCTTCTATAATTCTTATTTACACCATTTAAGTATTGTAAAATAACACTATCACACATTTTATTCAAAGATGAATCCATCACATATATCATTCAAAGCTAAAATCAGTACTTCAAAACGATGTGAAATCCAGCTAAAGATAAAATTGGTTTATATAAAATCACTAAAGAAAATTGTCAAAAATAAAAGTGGATTAAGTTCATAGTATTACAATACTCTACATGTTTTTTATTGGTAATTCAATTTTGTATTTCTATATGAAAATTTTACAAAAAAGTAATAAAAAATACACAATAAAGAATTTAGAGGGGTAAAGTTAATTAATGTCAAAGGAGAGAAGGGCGAACCAGATCGACCTGCATCTCTTAAAGATTAGGGATCCCTGTTTTGTCAGCTTGAAGTGATGTTCTTAAGTTTGGCCATACGTCGGAGTCAAGAAGGATGCCTTCTCCCCCCGGGCTGATTGCAAGGAAGCTAGCAAATCAGCCAAAAAATCTACATTTAATACTCTACATATTGTTGTATAATTAGCCAAAAAAAATCTCAATTGGATGCCAAAAAGAGTCTTAAACGACCGAACAGTTGGATTCAATTATTAGACTCCTGGCCAATTGGACCATGAAGGGATGTGCTTAATGTCAACTTCAAGGGCCAATGCAGGATACGAAGAGTAATTAATTAGCTGTTTATGTAGGTATCTGAGGTATGCACAAAAACCTTTTCCCTCTCTTGCTCCATAATGTCTTGGATGTACTGATTGATACCATTCCCTTAAAATGAAATATTTATGGTCTGGGGCAAATTAAATTATTTGAGAATCTGGTTTTGATAACTTTGGATGATAACCAGATGCAGAGAAAAAAGTATGAAAAAAATATGTGCATCTATATATTTCACAAATGGATTAGTATTTTTCTTTAATTTTCTAAATAAATATTCAATGGTATTAGTAATGCCAAAAGTCAGTCGTCTGTCCTATATATCTATTTACAATAATTGTTTGAAAGGATAGTGTAGACATTTTTAATTTATAAAAAAGTCTCATTTGGTGTTCAACCTAAAAAAAAAAAAAAAAAAGTCTCATTTGGTGAGAAGTCAAGTATTCCTACACATGCCACACTCATTGATCCGTGGAATATCTTGTGAATGAAGGTCATGATGGAATGTGTATAATATTCAAATATATATATATATATAATTTATGTACATAATTGTTTTTATTGATATGCAATAATGAGGTCTTGAACTCAATATATCGTTTATCTATCAAAAAATATTATTTATTAATTGACATATTTCCTATTTTTAAAAGGAGTTGTGGCTTAATTAACAAGTTTTTATTCATAATTAATATCCAAAATTGCATATAAAAAATTACGAATACAAGAATCCCAATTCCTATTTAAATGACAAACAAGAATTTAGAAATTAGGTGCACGAACCTAGCAAATTTTCCCATCAAAGGCATTAAAAAAGTTCAATTAAACAACTATTTTTTCTAAGTATTTTTTTCTTTTAATTAAATCTTTCAACAATAGTAGTTTTAATACTGAAACTCAGAGTTCCTTGGTGAATTTAAGGGATATATCTATCAATTTGCCAATAAGTATGTTAAAAATAACCAACAAAGACAGCAGAACTTATTAAAATGTACAGGTTCATCTGCAACTCATAATTGTAGTGTCCATTTTTTTCCTTGTTGGTTTAACTCATCCTAATCCAACTCACATGGAGTGCATAACTTGGAAAAGCGCTCTACACAAATCAATTATATATATATATATATATATATATATATATATATATATATATATATATATATATATATATATATATATATATTAATTGCTTAACTTCTCCTGCTAATTAAAATTTCAGGATGATGGATAAACAGATGAGGTAGAAGGGGGACTGTGTGTGCAGGGGCAAGCAAAGTCTTGTATATCAAGAGATAAATCATGATTGAGGAGTAATTTTTTGTGTGAATTGTTGATTTTGTTTGTTTTATTTTCATGGTAGATTTTTTCTCTATCTTTTTTTATTTTGGACATGTTCATTTTGATTTTAAAATAAAATTAGAATCGCTTGTCTATCATTTAATAAATAAATAAAAATTAGTTGATCTCATTTGTTCATGTTCTTGATGTTTTTGGTTACTCTCTGTGATGAGCTGTTTATCATATAGAATCACAAAAAACATATCATGATTTGTTTTTTGTACGGTGTGAAAAGTTTTCCCGATATATATACATATAGTCCTTCATTTTTAATATATTGTCCGCTTAACTTCTGATACATAATAATGAACAGGGGCGGCAACACATAATTTGGTGGGGGTAAAGAAACAAAAAAAAAAAAACAAACTAACTACTCCTACTGTTACCCTTTTAAACTATAGCATCAGCCGACCAAGTGATTGTTTCTGATGCAGATTTTATACTTAAAATTTTTAAATTATAAAAGTTTATATATTAAAAAATTTTCTCTCTTTTCTTTGGTTTTTTTTTTATTAATTTAAGTTGTTATTCTATACCGAAAAGAAAATTTTATATGTTTGATAAATATATGATAAAAACATATTTTTAGAAAATCTTGTAGAATTTATTTTTTAAAATGACTTCATCTAGTAAGAGAATGAACATCGAAAAAGAGAGACTTACCCATATTGCACGGTGTCCTCTTTTTTAAGCAATCATTCAATATATGTCACCTCTATGTACACATGATTTACCGAATGAAAAAGACTTGACATGCACAAACATATCTACGTGATTCCTTTAAATAGATTTTTATTATAAATTTAATATATTTATATAAAATATTACTTAGTGTTTTATATCAAACATAAATTTTTTTATTAAAATTTAATTCAACACACCCTTAAAATTAATCGTCTTGAATTTGAATTTTAATATTGATTTATCCACATGTTTATATAAGAACAATCATAAGAATCCCTCCGATATCAAATAATAATAAATAAACAAACATGATAACATCACTTCATGTTATGGAATCACTTTAACAACATGTTACACGCTACATAATAGGTCGGATCCGAGTCCACCATGATTTGTTGTGGACCCAATCGACCCAATCTACCATTATGGCTGATTTATCTATTGTGCAAGCCCAAAGCCTATACCCAAATGTCACTACCCACCACCAGGCCAGGGGTGCAATCTTTTACTGCTTTAATCGAATCCGAACTGATTCAAACCGATTTTTTTTTATTTAAGTTAATAGTTGTTTTCATTTGGTTTGGGTTTGGATTGAAAACTAATAAATCGATCTATTTTGATTTAAGTATAGTTTTATTTTTAAAAAAATGAAAGAACTAGACCGAATTAAATTTAAAAACATGATTATTCATAACCAATATTCATTTAAATTATTTTTTTATATTAAAAACTATATTGTTGTATTATTATTAGTAAACTAATTTATATTATCAATCCTAATATTTTAGATATTTATGTAAAGTTGTAAACCAGACTTTAAAAGAACTCTAACCAACATAAATTCGTAGGAAGAAAAAAAAATTTATATAAATGTTTATCTTTAACCGTTCGGTTCGATTTAGTTCAAGTTAATTAAACAATATGGCTTTGATTTGAAGACTGAATTTTTGGTTCAATTCAGTCTTCAAATTGGATGTGATTATAATTTAGTTTAATTTAGATTTACGAAAAATCGAACTAAAGCAACCAAATTGCACCATTACCCACTGCCCAAACATGAAAAAAAAAAAAAAAAAAAGCCACTAGATTTGGTCTCTCACCCGCACCCACTGTCGCCATCCCTGAATGATTTCACTTATGTGGCAGGAAAATCCGACTACAATTAGAGCAATAGTGGTGGTGGCTGCTCGTATGATGGAAGACGAAACCTGGGAAAATTAATTTGGTTATGACAATGGTATCAAGACGAGGAATGAATGATCTCTATCCTTTGTCATTTAAACGAGCAACTAATCAGGTATTCCTCTCACTGGAATTGATGGAACTTTTCCTCGAATTGTGTAGGACACATGATAATTTAGGGTATGGGGAGTTGGAAGTTATTCTATATTGCATATTTAAAGGCTGTTCAGGTGGCACAAAACATCCTCTATGTATAATGTATGTTCCGGGTAATGCGGTTAGCTGGGGTGGGGGTGGGCGTGGGGGTGGGTGTTCATCGGGCCCGGGTTCAATCCGGTTCTGCCGCCATATCCTGCACAGGACCCGCGTTCGGGTCCACACTGACCCAAGGCGGTGACAGGCTTAGCTTCCTCCCATTATTCTTGAAACTCCCAGCCCTTGGCTTTCCCTCTTGAAACCTATAAATAGTGAGGATATGCATGAGCAGAGCGAGGAATTAGAGCAAGGGGGTCGCAAATAAGAGACTTTAACTAATTATTTTTTAAAAGATAAATATATAGTGTGATAATTTAAGACAAAAACATGTCAAAAAATAAAAAATTCATAAAATCAATGCACATATGCTCATTTAATACTAATAAAAATAAATTAAAAAAATACACAGCTTCTACTTTAATTGTGCTCAATGATTTTTCATAGTATAGAATTCATCCACAATCATATCATTTTCAAATTTTTCGTATGTTTCTTTCTCAATATATAAAATCAAACAATTTGCAAGAAATTCATCTTTCAAACTTCATTGCTAAAAATGATAGTTGGTAGTTGCTGTGAAGACTAAATGAGTCAAAACAAGACGAATCAATCTATCAATTAGATGAAAAATATTTGACTTTTCTGTTTTCTTTAATCCTCAACATAGTTCAAAAATTCTAGATAAATTCTCAGTCTCGTGTCAGCAAGTACATCGAACTCATAATGTTGTAGCTGATATCTTAACAAAACAATCTCTTGCTCTGTGAAATCGTATTGACTTTGGAGTTGGAGTAATTTCCCTTAAAAAAAAATAATCGTTTTCATCTTGCTCATGATTAGATCTAAATTTCAATTGTAAAACATAAATTTAAAAAAAAATGATATGGAACACAAGTTAATTCAAATATTAAAAATTTAATATAACAAATACCAACGAAGAGATCCAAATTTTAAATTAACGAATCAATCATATGATAATAAGCAAAAATAAAACAAAAAATAAATAAATAAAAAATTCACTAAAGAATCATTTATATAATAAATAAATTATGTAAATACAATATATAAATAAAAAAACAAACAAAATAAACAAAAATAAATACAATATGTGAAAAGAGATTAACATGCGGTTTCGGAGAGGATGCACGAATTTGATATTGCGCCGCTGCGGGTTGTTTGCTCTGGGAAGAAACGTGCGAACATAAGGATTTGGGGGGGGGGGGGGGGGGGGGGGAGTTGTTGTTCTTAATTCTTTGTTTTGTTTTTTGGGCTTTTAATTTGATCATGGATGGACCATGTGGAGGTGTGGCCCACCTAAATTGTTTTGGGCTTTGGTTGGGGAGGCTTGGGCTAGGTAACGTGGGAATATAATGGGAGGGTTTGCTTTATCAACCAAAACTTAAATCTTCCCTGACTCTTTTGTTGTCTGATCTCAATTGTTGCTTGATCTCCCTTGCTGTCCGGTCTTCTTCGTCACCCGGTGTTCCTCGCGACCCTCTCTACCCTTGGTTGACTTAATGTATTGGTTTTGAATGAAATTGTTAATTGAATGTCTAAGTTCAATAGGACTTTGTGAATGTTTCATTGAATGTGTTGCTCTCAGGTGATGGTGGTTCTAAATGTCTCATGGTTGGCATACTTGATTAGTCATTTTTTTCATAGTTTGACGCTTTATGTGTACCCATAAAAAAACTACTAGCAACGACACTACAAATGTCGATAAGGTAGGCATCCGTCGACATGCTACATGTTGATAATCAGATCTCTCGACACTTTAGTTGTCAATGCTAGCAGCCTAAGTATATGGGACATGGAAACTGTCGACACTCCACCTATAAATAGCTGTTTTCACCCATTGACATCATACTTATCGATACTTGACACACCTGTCGACACTTCAAGTGTCAAACCTCTCTGACATAATCAATTAAGGGAGTTCGTAAATAAGGTAATTTTAAATGGATCTTGACATACCCATATCGATGCCAATATTGTCGAAACCTACATGTATAGTTCGACCATGCAAGTTTCGATTTGGGTACGTTCACTCGACAATAACAAAGTCGATTATCTCTCAAATATTCATTTTTCACTAACTTATCATGGACAGGGTATATGTCGAGCTATATGAATCTGTGTCGACAGAGTGCTCGTTGACCAGCATGTGGTTACCTCACCTAAACATCAGTCAGCTGTTCATGGGGTGGGTTTGGTTATCATGGGGTCGAGATGGTAGGGGTGGGTTTCTTTGATTTCAAAAGGTCATTAAAAGTGAATTTCATTTTTCATGGAGGGGTTGGTTTCTCTTCACAAGGGGTGGGTATATAGCTCCCCTTTCAAATACCATTCTCTTTCACTACTTCTTTTATTGGTATATTTCGTTTGCTATTGTTGTGTATTATTAGTTTTGTTTAATTTTTACTTTATTTTACAACAGAAAACTACAAGTAAATTATAAGTAAGAATAATCACCAATTTTATCCAATATATTTGAAATAAATTAATTATGGAAATATTTCTGGAGTCTGATTAACAAATAGAAGGTGGGATGTCTCTATTTGCACCCCTCAAATCTATATGCACACCCCTTATATTTGCATGGCTCTCATGTAATGGGTATATATATAATTAGACACTCCACATATTTATTTAATCAATTTTTTTTTACACCCCTTATCATTCTCATCAGTGGAAACCCTCATGTAGATTTCCTGGCCTCCCTTGTCGTCTAATGTCCTTTACTATCTCAATTGTTGCTTGATCTCCCTTGCTTTCTAGTTTTCCTCGCCACCTGGTGTTTCTCACGACCCACTCTACCCTTGGTTGACTTAATCTATTGGTTTTTAATGAAATTGTTAATTGAATATCTTAGTTTAATGGGATTTTGTGAATGTTTTATTGGATGTGTTGCTTCCAGGTGGTTCTGAATGTCTGATGGTTGACATACTTGACTAGTCATTTTTTTCATAGTTCGACTATTTATATGTACCCATAAAAAACTACTAGCATTGACACTTGTAGTGTTGATAAGGTAGGCATTCGTCGACATGTTACATGTTAATAATCAGATCTCTTGACACTTTAGTTGTCGATGCAAGCAACTTAAATATAGGTAGTATGTAAAACATGGAAAACTGTTGACACTCTACCTATAAATAGTTGTTTTCACTCGTTGACACCATACTTATCGATACTTGATACACCCGTCAGACACTTCAAGTGTCAAACCTCTAACATATAATACTCAATTAAGGGGGGTGTGTAAATAAGGTAATTTTAATTGGATCTTGACTACATTCGGATCCATTTAAGGGGCGTGCGCACAGTTTTAAGGGTGCAAATAAAAACATCCTGCTGCTTTTGTTTACTAATCATGTTCCGGCGGAACATCGAAACCCTCCAATCAAATGTTCCCTTTCTTTAGATAACACAACCGCCAGACGCTCGTCACTTCCAAATCCAGAACCAAAAATGGCGCTCTCTCCGGCCTTCTTCGGCGGTAACCTCACCGTCCGCCCTCCCCCTCCCTTCCCCTCCCCCACCCCCCGCCCATCCCCTCCCCTCATCCGCCGCATCACCGCCGCCCTCCCCCCACCCTCAGAGGCCGTCTCCGCCGTGTCCGACACCTCCTCCGCCCTCGCCGTCCTCGGCGGAGGGTCAATCGCAGCCGCGGCGGCCGCCGCCGTCGTCTCCCTCACCGACCCGGAGCGCCGCCGCCGCGAACAAGCATCGGAGGTCGGAGGCGGCGACAAGGAGGTCGTCCGCGAGTACTTCAACAACTCCGGCTTCCAGAGGTGGAAGAAAATCTACGGAGACACGGACGACGTCAACAAGGTCCAGCTCGACATCCGCCTCGGCCACGCAAAGACGGTCGAAAACGCTCTGAAGATGCTGAAGGACTCGGACCGCCCCCTTTCGGGCCTCTCCGTCTGCGACGCCGGGTGCGGGACGGGCTCCCTCTCGATCCCCCTCGCGAGAGAAGGCGCGCTCGTCTTCGCGAGCGACATCTCGGCCGCGATGGTCTCGGAGGCGGAGCGGAAGGCGCGGGAGGAGCTCCCGGCTTCGGCGCGGATGCCGACGTTCGAGGCGAGGGACCTGGAGAGCCTGGACGGGAGATACGACACGGTGGTGTGTTTGGATGTGCTGATACACTATCCGCAGAGCAAGGCGGACGGGATGATTGCGCATCTGGCGTCTCTCGCGGAGAGGAGGTTGATTTTGAGTTTCGCTCCGAAGACGTTCTACTATGATCTGTTGAAGAGGGTGGGGGAGTTGTTCCCGGGGCCGTCGAAGGCGACGAGGGCGTATTTGCACGCGGAGGCGGATGTGGAGAGGGCGCTTCAGAAGGTCGGGTGGAAGGTGAGCAAGAGGGGGCTCGTCACTACCCAGTTTTACTTCTCCAGGCTCTTGGAGGCTGTCCCTGCTTGAATTTAAAGGAGGGGTATGTATGTGAGTTCTTGATTTTTGTTTTGTTTTGGATTTCTTGTATTGGTTGTTTCATTGATGCATTTTTATGTATTTGGTGTAAATTAACATGCTTCAATATATCTGTCCTTGTTTGATCTGTTTTGGTAGTGTATACTGATCTGCATAGAAGAACCGCAATTGAATCCCATGTTTGTTTACTCACACTTCACAGAACACCCAATTGAGGAAGTAATCCAAATGTGTTTTTGTTCAATCAAATGCAGGAGATATACTAAACAGAAAATAGGTTTAATGTATTTTCTCTTGAAGCATGAATCACATTGTCATTTGTGATGGTGCAAAATTTATCCAGCATCATTTTGTTTCCTTCCAACTCAGCCTCCCTGACAAGAACAAAACTCATCTTATGTATGTGTGCACAGACATTTGAAAGAAAGATTTACACAAACTCCTACAATGAATGAGACACTTGAGTGTATGTGATAGCACAGGAGTCAGGGTCGATCGATAATCCCGTTTGGGGTGTGGCATAGTTTTTGTCTGGGATAGAATAATTTCCAAGATTTATAACTGTCAAGGTCATTTTTGTTTGGTTATATTTTTCTCATTATATTATCATTACTTTTGTAATGTTTTATTGGGGCATATAAGGCATGGATGGGCTACTTTAGCATCCTTGGAATTACTAGCTCTTAGGTATAACTATAACTGTGACGTTGTACTGCACAAAACAAAAATTTTATTGATGCTATTCCACCTCTATCGGCCCCTATTCCACTTCCCAAATGGGGGTGAAGAACCTAAAAGCAGTTACCTTTGATTTTAGTGGATATGTCTTTTACATAAATAAAACAAATTAGAAATGAGGCCATGATAAATAATGGGGAAACTGATATGCATAATATCGGGTGATAGTCCGATGAGATTCAGTTGTGCTGCTGAACATGACAAGTTGAATGATATAGTGAATAGAATGGACTGATCCATGGCCTTCATAAGGTTTTATACTTCAGAAATTGATAACTGGGAATAGATGGTCTTGAAAATCATAAGACCGTCCAAGTAAACTGTATCATTATGCCATATCAAAAGAAAAAACTTTGAGAAAAACCTGCAAGGACTATTTATGAAATTCTCTTCCTTGGTAACTGCAGCGACTTCACTTCGTTCGCCTGTCAATGTTACGGGGAAATCCATATTTTTTAATCAGGATCTTTGGGCTGGTTTGGTTAATTGATAAGGGGTGGGATAAGAGGTAATTTTGGAAATAAGTGAGTGGGAAAACAACTTATCCTTGTTTGGTATAAAAAATAATCAAGATAAACTGTATTCAATTGTTCTAATTTTGAAATGATAATGAAAATGGATATTATATATATATATATATATATATATATATATAGAGAGAGAGAGAGAGAGAGAGAGAGAGAGAGTGGTGATAGGCTGCACCCACCATTCCCCACATATACCATGTGGTCACCCCCTCATTCATTTTGGGTTCACTGAACAGACACTCTCTCTGTTCCTCATAAAACCTCTTCTCACAAAACCCTCTCCCAACCCTCCCTCCCTCACAAATACCCATCCCTCACAAATACCCAGTCTGTGTATTTGGGAGGGAGGGAGGGAGGGTTAGGAGGGGGTTTTGCTGAGGAACAGAGAGGGAGTGTCTAGTGAAGGGGAAATAAATGAGGGGGAGAGAAGAAAAAAAGGGTGAGTTTAGAGTGACTTATTGACTGGGTCTGTTTTTAGTCACTTGTTGACTCGGTGAGTGTTTTAAAAATAAAAAAAATCCCCACCGTTTGATCCTGAAAAAATGAGGGGGTCACCGCAGGATATATGTGGGGAATGGTGGGCGCAAACTCTCTCCTTCTCTCTCTCTCTCTCTCTACACACACACACGCATACAATAAGATAAATACATTTAATCAACATATCAGTGTTGTATGTAATATGACTTTTCATGTCATGCTGTAGCGTAAAAATAACTTGTTATGTTGATTTTTTAACATGTCATGCCTCGTGTCGTATTGTGTTGGATTGACCCATTTTATATCTCTAACTTATCTGCCCCCTTCCCCTTGTTGCGGATCTCACGCCTTGACCGTCTACCTCACCATCTTCTCCATCTCCTCCCTCTTTCTCCACTTCCCCTTCTGAGGATCACACATCACGCAGTACTTTGAAAATTTACTTCAAGAAAGTGCACATTCTATTGGTCCTTCATATTGACTCAACACTCAGCCTTGACCATCATGAAAACTTCTATCATTCCTACACAAGAAAGCACTCTGAAAAGGATGCATATAGATGCTGGGCAGAAACATCACATAAGTTCTATTGTTTCACTCCTTTTTTTGTCAAAAAAAGGAAGGGACTCTGGGAAGAAGTGTTCCCAAAACTCAGTAGGGGTGCAACTCGGACGGGTTGGATCGGACTAAAGGTTTGTTCATACCCAACCCGCAATGCACAGAGTTCAACCTGAACCCGAGCCCAAACCCGACCTCAACCCGAACGGTGCAACCCGAGCCCGAACCCGACCTCAACCCGCGGGTTGAGGTCGGGTTCGGGTTATGCCCGGGTTTGGATTGGGCCGGGCGGGCCCAGGTTCGGGTTTATAATATAGTTAACAACCTCCATTTACATCCACAATAATATTATTTAGATCAATAAACTGCAGATCCATGAATAAATTGTAGATCCATTGAATAAATATAGATCCATTGGATATTCCTCCAAAACCTTCAAAAACTACAATTTTTAATCATATAGAAATTGATGCTGAGAGAGACACGATAAAAAAAAACACTTCTTCACAACATTTGCATCAATTCCACATAGTCACACACACACACTCACACACACAGAGGGAGAGATTGGAGGAAAAAATGACATTGGTCTTCTTCTTATCAAGAATGACGATGGTGATGGAGTGGTCGAGGTTACCGGTCTTGCCGCCGGAGATCTTGATCCGATTTTGGAGGAACTTCACGTAGTCCCTGTGTTTGTGAGAGATGAAAGAGAGAAGGGGAAGGAGACTAGGAGAGGGTGTTTGTGACTTGTGACGGCAGGGGAGGAAAAGATAGACCTAGGGTTAGTTAGTTATAATGGATGGTTGTGATTTCCTTTGGTGAAATTGGACGGTGTGGATGAGGGAGGATATGCAAGTATCATAGGTGTTTTTCAGACTCGGGTTGAACCAGACCAACCTGAACCCGACCCGAATTGGGTTTGGATTATCTCGGGTTCAGGTCGGGTTGAACCTAACAGGAAAAAATTCCAACCCAAACCCGCCCACGAGTCGGGTTGGGTCAGATTCAACCCGCCCAAGTTGCACCCCTAAAACTCAGTCATCACGCTCCCGGCCACCTTGTTCATTGAATGTTACAAGATGAATCTACCATCGACTAATAGTCGACGCAGAGCCCTCCTACGCACACACGTGACCCCCCACGCACACGATGATCTGTAACAAACTTAGGGTGCGTTTGGATGTGAGGTTGAAACTTTGAGATTCTTAAAATCTTATGTTTTAAACTCAGCTTTTGAAAAACTATGTTTTATTAGATTTTCAACCGAAAGATTTTTTGGTCTAAAAATGAAGATTGTGGTTTGAAAAACTAAAAGCTGAAAATTTGTTTGGATACGAGTTCTAAAATTTTTAACTTTTGAAACGCAGAATCTATCAAAACTTATATTCAAATGGATTCTTAGTTGCTTATATGCACACTCAACTCAAATTCTAACTGCAGTCCTTCAAATGCGTAAAAATGTGACTTCACCTTAGCGGACGTGTACATATAGTGATGTCATCAAAAGGTATTTGACATTCCATATAATCTATTTATAAATAGAGGTTTACTCCCAAAATCAAAGTACGAGATTCATTTAATGTTTGTTTTTAAAAACGCAAGAAATACATTTTTCAATTAAGTCTATTTAAATTACTTTATTCAAAATCTTACTTTTAAAACGTGCTTCCAAATATACACTTAGTCTATCTTTCTTTTTCAAAAAGGAAAATAAGATTCCTGACTACACCAGTGCTTTTCTTGATAATCGAATTGGTCAATGAGTAACCAAAAAAATAGAAACTGAATGTTTCATTGAAACAGTCCAACATACGCGTGGTGTTTCACTTGGTGTTCTCTCTTTCTCTATGTAACAATTTCGCCGGATGGGGGAGATTATTTTAGTGGTTCTTCTTCTTTTGTTTCGATCATTTTCTTCATCTGGTAATCCTTATCTTATATAAATAGATAAGTTACAACAACCACCTTTAAATTTGAAATTGATCCAAAGAGAAAGAGTGAACACCGAGTGAAACACCACATATATGTTGGACTGTTTTAATGGTTCAGTTTCTTTTTTTTTATGGTCACTTATTCGATTAACATCTCTATATCTTCAACACAAGAAGCAGCAGCTGTGAAGGTGAAGTGACACGTATGATTTGGACCCTACGTTCGGCTCGTCAAGAAAACACACACTAATTAATTAAATTGATTTTTGGCTATTCCCGCGTTATTGGACTTATTTTCGATCCAAAACGGTTAGCGAAGATTCTATTTGAGTACTATTTCAAAGTGGAGGGATATCCATCTGTTAAACTTTTTCTATGTATACTTTAAATAAAAAAAAACAAAAAATACTCATTTCTTGGTCCAACTAAATAAAACATGGGTTTTTTAGTTTCTACCCCTGAAAAACAAACATATCATCAAACAACCTCTCCAAAAATTGATTTGATTATTAACCCATTGTAAAGTTGTTATTACGTCTTATTAAGAAACTCAACGATTCCTGGTGATTTATTTTCTGCCTCTAATTATAGTTGCCTTTGCAAAAAGTTTAGTTATTTCTACTGTTATGGAAACCATTAAAAATCATTTATACGAAATTAGTATAAATAATTTCTGCAATATATTATACGTGTGTGATTCTTATGAAGAGAATATGCATTTGAAGGGTCCTAAAATAATAATGTGTATTTGAAGAGGTTTTTTAATAATTTATTTATTTAAAAGGAGTAGAAACTAAACATTGGTTTTTTAATAAGATGCAATAACTTTGTAAAAAGTTAATAATAAATTCAAATTTTAAAAGGGGTTTTCAATAATTCACTAGTTTTTATAGGGGTGGAAACTAAAAAAAACCCATCAAATGCTAATCAAGCATGAAAACTGAATTTTTATTATTATTAATACTGTTCTATATTGAGCGAGGATGACAATTCTATTTTACAAGGGATTAGGCTCTACTTTCAATAGGGGGAGAAATTTTAGAATAATAGAAGAAAAAAAAAGTCTGTGCACCACCTAAAACAAGTGTGATGTAAGTCCACTTTTGAGTCTTTCAATGACATGCGCCTCTAATATTTTGGCAATAGAAGATTTTTCATTGGCATGTGATCTCGTCATCGGTTGGGCATGGTTGTACACCCATGGAAAAATCAGTTTTCCCACTCTTTAATTAGTTCGGCCTGCGTGTCAAAAACGGGTCTGAATCTGGTCATGCATAATACCATTAGTATTAATTTGTACAGTTAATGAATCAAACTATACATCAATATCTAATAATTAGTTATGTAGATCGATTCATAGATTGTGTGATTCTATTCATAAAATTATGCATGTTGATATTGATTATATCAGACTTGACTCGATCAAGACTTGTCAAAAACAAGTTCTATTGATGGGGTTGCCTTCGGGGCTGCCCTTGGAATAGCCAGACCGGACGAAGCCTTGATTCTTAAAATAGGGACTTCGCGTAGAAAACTTTTATTTTATTTTATTGAGTATACACAAAAAATAAAAAAAAAAATAATAGAACTATTATTCTTGGTAGGAGACTTCCATGGTTGGTGGGCCTAAAAGGCCACGTATGGTTGGCCATTAGCCCTTTTTCTTTCTTTTTTTTTGGATTAATAGATTTGGAATAGGATAAAAAAATATGTTTGCATTTGTGTTATTCCATTCATTCCTTCCACGGGTACAATGGAGTCAATGTCAAATCATATGTTATTAGTTAGCTTTTTATCAAATTAAACCCAAATTTTAAACCGCTTTGTTTTCGATCTCAATTTTAGTCTACATGTGTCTTTCTAATGAGGTACATCCTTTTATAAAAATGAAAAACATGCTCAAATAAATTGTATGATTGCATTTATAAAAAATGTAAAAAAATTATATCGATATATATACATCGTTAATGTGATTATATACTTTGGTGATTTTCTATCAACGCATATATGACTGGAATTGGAGTTAAAAAAAAAACTGTGTAACAACACTCAATGTTAAATTATTTTTTTCAGTTTATAAAACATTACCCACATCTTAATTAACTTTTATCCCCTAACTTATTTTTGGTCAACCAAACAATAAAAAAAAATTCTTATTATCTTTTTCAACAAGAATAACTAATATCATAACTAATCAAAATATAATTTATTTCATTAGTATAATTATCTATATTGAAATAGTTATCTATTCTCGAGGCAAATGGAAAGCTTCAATTCTTTAATTTCTTACTTTCTCTTTTTATGTGCAATTAATATTTTATTACTCGAGAAAAAAAACCCATGATTTTTTATATGTTTTTTATTTAATACTTGGGTAGATATTTGTTTCCCGATTCTATTTCTAAATAATCAAATTACAAACTCTAAAAGGATTGAAAGTAGACCAGTAAATTAAAATAAAAAAAAATAAAGTCAGTCTACATTGTCCGTCACTTGGATATAAGCCTGTCAATTATCCGAAAAAAATCCGAATCTGATCCAAATAAAAAATATCCGATATTCGAAGATCCAGAGTGCGGATATGGATATCAGTCTATCCGATTTGAAAAATATATGTATCCTACATATATTATAAAAATATAAATATTTAAATTATATATTACCCATATTGTTATCTTGTATGATTAAACACAATAATAATATATTATAATACTATTAAATTTTTAATGTATAATATTTGAAAAAGAGAATAAGTATCAAAAATCTCAATTTTAATTTTGACATCTCTTTAAAATATCACCTGATTATCTAAATTAGTATCAATATTTAAACATATCAATTATCCAAAAAATATCCGTATCTGATCCGTATCCGAAGGGATCCGAATATGAACATTAATATCCGTATTCGAATCTGAAAGTTATGATATAGATATTAACATATCCGATCCGTATCTGTCCAATTGACATGCTTACTTGGATAGAAGAAACATTTAACCCGAAAGAGACCAAAGCACCTAGTAATTACACCAAGATGCAAACCCATCATGGAAGTAGATATCGCGTGCAAGTTTGAATGGAATATCTCCCACATATTCTCTTGATATGGCTGCACTCCTCTAAAAATTATCTCATTTCTTATGTGCCTTATCGTTCATGCTCCCACCAGGATAACGGATTGTGAGATCAACGCGCCACCTCAGCCATTATTTTCGGTGTTACGGAGTCAATCCAATAAGACATCTTGTTCTATGAAATTTAAAGCGTACAATCATAAAAACCCATGTAAGATAGCTACAATAAATCGGGATCAAGGTTAGGTCCAACGAGCCGATGCGCTCGTGACCGTATAATCTTTTTATTTTATTTTGATTGAGACACTTTATAAGACTTCAAAAATAAATTTGGAATGTAATTAAATTCTAAAAATTCAAATCCCACACAATCCACTCTGAATCACTCTTACATGTAAACTTGGATTGAAGGTTTTAAAAATCAATCAAACACGTTCTATCAAAGCAGTTCTGTCTACTATTCTACACTCCATCCCTAATGTCGTTTTATTGTTTTTAAACATGTTTATATTGCTGGGAAGGATGGAATGATGACATCACGTTCAAGCTATCTAATGGAGAAGGATTGATTCCATCACATCCGGATAGGATAACAAACACAAATTAAAACCCCTCTCCATCACAGGGAGTATATAAGCAAGCCCCCATTGTGTCCTAGCGCGGGCCACCCTCTATATTGCCTACACATTATGCCCTATTAATTCCCTACACGCCATCTTCCAATCCCAAATGAATGAGACTTCTAACCATACTTCGCCTCCCCCCAAGACCCCCCTCCCACTCAACCCAAAATTCAATATCATAACCAA